>JBBGZY010000943.1:1756250-3227500 GCA_037952925.1 Lithobates clamitans
AAAAGTAAGGATTTAAGGATTCATTTTCTGTATAAATGGCATATTACACTTCAACATTGGAAATATGGGGTGCTGTAAATGAACCCGTATGCTTATGCCAAATCCCGAATTTGTTATTTTGTTTTTGTCCTCGCCTCCCAATATTCATCCCTATGTAGCATTCTGCTTTCATCAGCATTTGTTAATTTTTTTTCTGAAATATTGATGTGTTTTATTTTATGGAAGTAGTGGAAAGCTTTATTTTAATATTTCCACAGCAGTCCTCTTTGGTTCTCACATGTGAAAAAACCCTACTTAATTTTTATTTGGGTTATACTATTTTTCTATTGTGTGCTATTATTTGCTTTCTTATGACAATTCTTCAAATGTTTTATTAATGCAGCCTGCACAGTTTGATTATGCAAATCATGAATTGCATTAACATATAAGAGAAAATGCTTAACCCCTTGCTGCTGGCCCTTTAAGGGGTTGTTAAAGTGGTATTAGACCCAAAAGCAAATACTAGCTTAAGGCAGTGTTTCTCAACTCCAGTCCTCAAGGCGCACCAACAGGTCATGTTTTCAGGATTTCCCTCAGATGAAACAGCTGTGGTAATTACTAAGGCAGTGAAACTGATCAAATCACATGTGCAAAATAGTGGAAATCCTGAAAACATGACCTGTTGGTGCGCCTTGAGGACTGGAGTTGAGAAACACTGGCTTAAGGATTCTTAGATATGATGATTGCATTTTTTTTGTTTTTTTAATAGTCTTTCTTTATTTTATTTTCACCTAGTGATCTTGCTAATAAGTCAGTAAATCTTTTGTTTTTCAACAGAACAAGCTGTCCTGCAGGTGTAGCAGTTGGAGGGTTGAGACAAACCATTTAAAGGGGTTGTAAACTCTCATGGTTTTTACCTTGATGCATTCTATGCATCAAGATGAAAAACCTTCTTTGGTGCTGCAGCCCCCCAGAGCCCCCGTTTTACTTACCTGACCCCGATCTTTCTCCGGCCTGGAATGAGCACACCAGCTCTACCTGGCGTCTCGTGTCCTGATTGGATAGATTGCTAGAAGCGCAGCTATTGGCTCCCGCTGCTGTCAATCAAATCCAATGACGCTGCACCGGGGGGCGGGGCCCAGTCCTGTATTCTGTGACGGGTGTCCATCAAGAAGAGCGCTTCTCCAACATTGACACTCGATGTGGGGAGGAGCCACCAGCGCCGCTGTCGGACCCCAGAACAGGAGGGTCGGGGGCCACTCTGTGGAAAACGAACTGCACAGTGGAGGTAAGTATGACATGTTTGTTATTTTTTTTTTTTTTTTATGAGGGTTTACAACCCCTTTAACACTGACAGTGCTTATAATTCTCAGCTTTTATTTATTTATGTAAAACCTTTATCCCAAAAGGAACACAACTATTGCTGTATCTGGATAAAAAGTGTTAGCTGGAATTTGGATTCAATGTGTTTAGTGTATTTAAAGTTATTGTAAATGATCACCTTGTAAAACAACCCATTCAGTTAAAAATAGAAATGAAAGGCAAAACATTTTTGTATAGATATAAAAAATATATAAGCACCTTTTTTCCCTTTTTTATAAGTGATCACATTCCCTCTGTTCTCAGCTGCATAAGAGCTGGGGGCTGTGCAGCAGGGGCATGTCAGGACAAGTCTGATCATTGGAGGAGAGCAGGCTGAGTTCCCAGCACAGCTAGAAAACTGAACACGCTGTGCTCTCCTGTTCAGTGTGGTCAGTTTTTAATAGGAAAGCAGAGGGACTGGCAGGAACACCAGGGATTTCACACAAGGGAAGCAATACAAAGAGAACAGGATACTTTCTCATACAAGTACATGGTACAGCAGGAACATATCAGGAATATGAAGTGTTGGGGTAACAAACGCTTTAAATTTGCTAGTACATCTAACGCCCCCCCTCCCAGACAGACAATGCTGCTGTGCAAAGGTGCCTTTGTTGCTCCTTCATCCAGAGTGTAGGCATTCTAATACAGGAGATGTATTACTTTGCAGATCACCTAGTGCAGGCAGAAAAAAACCTAAAAAAGAAAACAAATGCAGCCAACACATCTAATAATTGGTAGGTTGCAATATATAAAATTTTTGGTTGTGGGTTTAATACCGCATTAACAATGGCAACCAAATCATGTAATGACTGCGATTGCTTCTCACAGCGATCACACGATCAGGAGCCCATCCCCAGCTCCTGATCAGAAACAGTGATCCAAAGCTGTCACCGGTTGCTCGGTCAGTGTGTTGGGAGCACTGAGTGAGCATGCTCCCAGCACAAAGACATGCCACATAAATATGGCCCACCTCCATGCTGCTACCTATATGGTGAAGTAAAATAACAAAGTATAGAACCAGGCAGGACCTCAGTGATGCAGGTTTATTAACAGATGGGAACATACAGGATTATGTTCAAAGTATTACAAGATGCAGGTCTAATTTATACAGTTTCTTACAATGCAAGCATATTAGGTACAACATGATTGGTTGCTACGATCTACGTCAATGTAACTAACCATAAATCTGACACCTGTTCTACAACCAGATAAACTTAATTACTCCCAGAATTCCTATATGTTCATTAAAGTGATTTATAACTGGTTTTGTCCAATTTAAAAACACCTGTGTAGAGACAGCATGGCACCCAGCTGTGTTAAATCAAACCCTCCTCATCTTGATAAGATTTATTAACTTCAAGAATTACAGATTTACGACTTTCAGAGAATGAACTTTCAATAACCCCATCAGATGTATTATATGTGTCACTATATGTATGTATTTTAACAGTTTTAATGAGGGCACAAACAGACCTTTGTTTGACCCTGTCAAACTTAATTAATGTACTGTACATAACTTTCCCTTACTCCACATAATTATTTTAAACCACCTGTATCACTTATCTTTGACGCTGCTTATCTTATCAGCTATATTTCAACTACTGTCAAAAGTTCTCTCTTCTTCTCATTAGTGAATTTAAAAACTATGAAGTATCCTAATGAACTTTCACCCAGTAAACTATCTTATAAAAAATATCAGAAAGAAGCAGAAAGAAGAAGAGAGTTCAACATTTAAAAATGAAGACTTTCTCTATATCTATGTAAAACATAGTATCAAGATTAATAACTATTGCTTTACTTATTGAATAGTAATATTGATAAGACCACTACTATATTAAAATAATAATAATATAATACTAATAATAATAATAATTATTATTATTATATTATCAATAAAACATATGCAAATCATTATGAATAATATGAAATACATTGGCTACAATGAGAGTCTACAACAATGGGAACGTGTTTAGCTTAGCTCACACCTAAGTGATTTGAAGCATTTTTTCTAGAAACACTTCAATAGTCTACACATTCCTACGGTATCCTATGGTTACACCTGAGCATTTGCCACTCGAAAAACTACATGAGCTTTTTTAGGGCAGAATCATGCATTTTTGGAGTCTATAGGCTTCAATGGGAGCACGTGACAAATGCGTAACGTGCTTTTCACACAATTTCTTGGCTCTTTTTCGTTTTCCATTGGCTAAAGCAAAAAAAAACACTCAAGCCTGAAAAATGCCCAAAAAACCTGTACAAATATGCATAAGAAATATTTCAAGAATGCTTGAGGAAACTGAAACTTGAGTGCGCACCTCATCTTCCTAAGAAAGAGACGCAGCAAAATAAAGTATGTTTATACTATTCACTAGTACCACCTCCCTTGCTAACATTTGCCTTCTAGCCTGAGAAAGGTTGGCAGAATCTGCAGCATCAGACACTTCTTGGTGTGTTGGGTGGCTGTATCTCTACTGTGCACTGTAGTTTCTCCTGCCAGCTGCTAGGAATGAGCCGAACACCCCCCGGTTCGGTTCTCAGCAAAACGTGCAAACAGGCAAAAAATTTGTTCAAACACACGAACACCATTAAAGCCTATGGGACACAAACGTGAAAAAGCAAAAGTGGTCATTTTGAAGGCTTATATGCAAGTTATTGCCATAAAAAGTGTTTTGGGATCCGGGTCCTGCCCCAGGGGACATGTATCAATGCAGAAAACTGTTTTAAAAATGACAATTTTTTCGGGAGCAGTGATTTTAATAATGCTTAAAGTGAAACAATAAAAATGAAATAATCCTTTAAATATCGTGCCTGGAGGGTGTCCTTAGTATGCCTGTAAAGTAGCCCATCTTTTCCATGTTTATAACAGTGCCGCAGCAAAATTACATTTCTAAAGGAAAAAATTTCATTCAAAACTGCTCGCGCCTGTAATGTATTGTCAGATCTTGGCAATATAGATAAAAATACCAAAAAAAATGGCGTGGATGTCACCCCAAAATCCATACCAGGCCCTTCAGGTCTGGTATGAATATTAAGGGAAACTGCGTACCCCGCACTATATACTCTGAACAGCAGTATATATGCTATACGGCCTGCCCTATAAACTCTGCAAAAAATTGGGCCTTAGGTGTTGGTGGTACCGGTTACTCTTGTTGGGTGCAAGACTGGGCCCTGCTGTGAAATATTATATCAACAATTGTAATTACATGCCCCTGTTAAACAGCGGCAGAAAAATATTGTTGGACGCTAGCATTGTCAAGATTGAGGAGGAATAGAATAGTCAGCATAAGCAGTCTTCAAGGGATCCCAGATCCATAGCAAATTCAATCAGTTACATCAGCATCAGGTGCTTGATAGATGCTGATCCAAGGCTGATTATTTTTTATGAATATGAGCCTATCAATGGAGTCTGTGGACAGGCACACTCTTTGATTCGTTACAAACCCTCCAGCAGCACTGAATGTGCATTCAGAAAGCATGCTGGATACAGGAAAGGCCAGTAGCTCAATTGCATATTGAGCAAGTTCTGGCCAGTGGCCCATCCTCAAGACCCAGTAACCCAGTGGATGCTCTGTTGGAAAGGTCTCCAAGTCTGCTCTTGCCTCTAGATATTCCTGCACCATGTAATGCAGACGCTGGCGATGGTTGCTTGAACCGATCAGACCTTAGTGCTGAGGACTAAAACATTTTTAAAGGCATCGTTCAGCTGACCACCTTCTCTACCGCTCTTCCTCTGACTGATCAAAGCCTCAGCAACACGTTGTCCAGCACCAGGAAATGGTAACCTCCCGGGGTCTGGAAATGCATTGCACAGACCTTTCTTCAAGGCCTCCTGAAGATGTTTCATCCTCTGCTCCCTCTGCGAAGGCAGGAAGGCAGGATGAGTTCTGCAACCTTACCCATTGTTCTGCCTCAAGTGCCCTGTCCATGATTCCACGAAGCGTGTGCTCCAACAGGAAGACTAGAGGGACAGTGTCACTGTTGCGTGCACTGTCGCTGCTCACCATCCTTGTGGCCTCCTCAAATTTTGACAGGACAGTGCATGCATCCTTGATCAGTAGCCACTGGCGTGGCGAAAAGATGCCAAGCTCCCCTGGCCCTGTCCTGGTGCCATACACGCACAGGTACTCATTGATGGCCCTCTGCTGCATGTGCAGCCACTGCAGCATTGCCAATGTTGAGTTCCACCTGGTGGACATGTCACAAATAAGGCGGTTGGTGGGCAGGTTGCATTCCCTTTGAATGTCAGCCAGCCAAGCACTGGCATTGTATAACCGGCGGAAATGACCACAGACTTTTCGGGCCTGCCTCAGGAGATCCTGTAAGCCTGGGTACCTGCTCAAGAACTGCTGCACCACCAAATTCAGGATGTGTGCTAAACATGGAACATGGGTCAAGTGTCCCTGTCAGAGGGCGGAGAGAAGTTGGTACCATTGACGCATACAACCATTCCTGGCTGAAGCTTGCATGGAGTCAACCACCTCTGAGCCTGCCCCTGCAGAGCTGACAGAATCTCTGCCCCAGTGTGGCTCCTGTCCCCTAGGCATACCAATTAAAGCACCGCATGGCATCTTTTAGCCTGACTGCTTGCATAGCCCCTTGAATGCTTACGGAGCACCACTTGTTCAGAGGACAAATCTGCAGAAGAGGCCATAGAGGAAGAAGAAAAGGAGGGGATGAAGGAAAGAGCTGTGGGAGAATAACCACTAGCATTTTGGAAGCGTGGTGGCGAAACAAGCTCCAACAACACTGAACCCTATCCTGCATCCTTCCCAGCTGCCAGCAGAGTTACCCAGTGCGCCGTGAAGGAAAGGTAACGTCCCTGCCCATGCCTGCTGGGCCTGCTGGACCATGAGTCAGCGGTAATATGAACCTTACTGCTGACCGCCCCCTTAAATTTTTCACTCTTTGTTACATTGCAGCTATTTGCTAAAATCATTTAAGTTCATTTTTTTTCCTCATTAATGTACACACAGCACCCCATATTGACAGAAAAACACAGAATTGTTGACATTTTTGCAGATTTATTAAAAAAGAAAAACTGAAATATCACATGGTCCTAAGTATTCAGACCCTTTGCTCAGCATTTAGTAGAAGCACCCTTTTGATCTAATAGCCATGAGTTTTTTTGGGAAAGATGCAACAAGTTTTTCACACCTGGATTTGGGGATCCTCTGCCATTCCTCCTTGCAGATTCCCTCCAGTTCTGTCAGGTTGGATGGTAAACGTTGGTGAACAGCCATTTTTAGGTCTCTCCAGAGATGCTCAATTTGGTTTAAGTCAGGGCTCTGGCTGGGCCATTCAAGAACAGTCATGGAATTGTTGTGAAGCCACTCCTTTGTTATTTTAGCTGTGTGCTTAGGGTCATTGTCTTGTTGGAAGGTAAACCTTCGGCCCAGTCTGAGGTCCTGAGCACTCTGGAGAAGGTTTTCGTCCAGGATATCCCTGTAGTTGGCCGCATTCATCTTTCCCTGCATTGCAACCAGTCATCCTGTCCCTGCAGCTGAAAAACACCCCCACAGCATGATGCTGCCCCTACCATGCTTCACTGTTGGGACTGTATTGGACAGTTGATGAGCAGTGCCTGGTTTTTTCCACACATACCGCTTAGAATTAAGGCCAAAAAGTTCTATCTTGGTCTCATCAGACAAAAGAATCTTATTTCTCACCATCTTGGAGTCCTTCAAGTTTTTTTCAGCAAACTCCATGCGGGCTTTCATGTGTCTTGCACTGAGTTGAGGCTTCCGTCAGGCCACTCTGCCATAAGGCCCCAACTGGTGGAGGGCTGCAGTGATGGTTAACTTTCTACAACTTTCTCCCATCTCCTGACTGCATCTCTGGAGCTTAGCCAGAAAGATCTTTGGGTTCTTCTTTACCTCTCTCACCAAGGCTCTTCTCCCCCGATAGCTCAGTTTGGCCGAACAGCCAGCTCTAAGAAGGGTTCTGGTCGTTCCAAACGTCTTCCATTTTAGGATTATGGAGGCCACTGTGCTCTTAGGAACCTTAAGTGCAGCAGAAATTTTTCTGTAACCTTGGCCAGATCTGTGCCTTGCCACAATTCTGTCTCTGAGCTCTTCAGGCAGTTCCTTTGACCTCATGATTCTCATTTGCTCTGACATGCACTGTGAGCTGTAAGGTCTTATATAGACAGGTGTGTGGCTTTCCTAATCAAGTCCAATCAGTATAATCAAACACAGCTGGACTCAAATGAAGGTGTAGAACCATCTCAAGGATGATCAGAAGAAATGGACAGCACCTGAGTTAAATATATGAGTGTCACAGCAAAGGGTCTGAATACTTAGGACCATGTGATATTTCAGTTTTTCTTTTTTAATAAATCTGCAAAAATGTCAACAATTCTGTGTTTTTCTGTCAATATGGGGTGCTATGTGTACATTAATGAGGAAAAAAATGAACTTAAATGATTTTAGCAAATGGCTGCAATATAACAAAGAGTGAAAAATTTAAGGGGGTCTGAATACTTTCCGCCCCCCCACTGTATATTTTTATATATATATATATATATATATATATATATATATATATATACACGAGACTGTGTGTGTGTATATATATATATATATATATATATATATATATATATATATATATATATATATATATATATATATATGTGTGTAGCGCTGGTAGATTTGCAATCTACCACACGTTAGGTAAATTTAGTAACTTGTTCGTTAGGAAGGTTAAGTTTGCCTCTCTTCCAGCTTGGCTGACGTTGTGTGTGTTTCCATGTTGACCGGTGGGTGTCGCTGTTATCACTGGTTAGTGTTGGATAGGCAACGTGTTGAAGCGTATGGATGCTCTTCTGTCCCGGAGACAACTCGGTGGAGGTGGTCCTCCGAGTTGCATTCTGGGCGAGGGTATTTATGGGACAGACGCCATATTTTGAGGTGCGTTTTTCAGCCACCTGCTGGCCCTCCTGGCCAACAGGTATGCGTTAAGGAGCTACCTTGTGGTCCTCCGTTCCGGAGGCCCACGATACTACGGCGCAGGGGTGGGTCCAGAGGCTTGTCTGGGGCCTACCACCGTGGCCGAGGAATGATCCTGAGCTGTCGGTCCTGTGTGGCGAAGCTAGACAACCGAGGAGATCCCAGGGGAGGACCCATCTTGGAGGGATCACGCAGCGTGCTGGTCTATAGAGGGGCCTGGTGACTCGGTTGGAGGACGTATCCGAAAGTAACTATACAGCATAGTGTTGCTGGGTTGGCTTAAAGGTTCAGGTGCTGTGACTGACATTCATTACAGAAAATCTGATACATCCTGTGGTAGAGGATCGTACGGATTTTGTTCCCAAGCAAGTCTGTGGCAGAGACTTTGATTCGTGCTGCATGCTGGCTGCTAGGCTGGTGAGAGAGGCCTATCCAGATGAGCAAGGAGTGTGTCCCATGAGGGGAGCGCATTCCATACAACATCTGAATTCTACCCGAACAGTTGTTAAAAGAACCCTAATAAATAAATAAATGTTTAATAAAGCATTGAAAACGTACTCTAGTGTTGGTGCGTGTATCGTCCAGAGGTAAACTCAACGGAACCCTAGACCCAGTGGTGGTGAAACAGAGGGAAGCAGAGTGAAGGTAACAGACCCGCTTAAACCAGCAGCTCCACCGAGAGTTATTGATATATATATATATATATATATATATATATATATATATATATATATATATATATATATATATATATTATATATAAATACACCACCTGTGTATTATTGTATTAGAAACTGTACACCACAGAATGCTCTGTAGATATATGTAGATAATATATAAATATATATATATATATATATATATATATATATATATAAAAATATTACAGTTGTGCTCATGATTTCTTGCCCATTTTTCATTGAATATGAATGATAACACAAAAAATGTTATTTCACTCATGGTTAGTGTTTGGCTGAAGCCATTTATTATCAACCAACTGTGTTTACTATTTTTAAATCATAATGACAGCAGAAAATACCCAAATGACCCTGATCAAATGTTTACATACCCCAATTAATACTGTATTGCCCCTTTTAACATCAATGACAACTTGAAGTCTTTTGTGGTATTTGTGGGTGAGGCTCTTTATGTTCCCAGATGGTAAAGCTGCCAATTCCTCTTGGCAAAAAGCCTCATGTTCCTGTAAATTCCTGGGCTGTCTAGCATGAACTGCATGTTTGAGATCTCCTCAGAGTGGCTCAATGATATTGAGGACAGGAGACTGAAATTGCCACTCCAGAACCTTCACTTTATTCTGTTGTAGGCCAATGACTGGTCGACTTGGCCTTGTGTTTTGGATCATTGTCATGTTGAAATGTCCAAGTACATCCCCGCAGCCTTCTGATGAATGCAAATTCATCAGTAAACTTATGAGCACAACTGTGTGTGTGTATATATATATATATATATATATATATACAGGGGCTTTGCTAGGTCTACAAAAGATCTGGGGCTAGAGCCCATAGCAGCGAAGTAAAGAAAGTCATACGCTTGGGTGGGTATACACATGTAGAGAATATACGTGTGTGTATATATATATATATATATATATATATAGGCCTGGATGGGGGCGGGAACTACTAAAGTTAACTTTTCACATTAACAGGCTGGTAATTGGTTGCTAGGATTGCAACCAATCACCTGCTGTTTAATGAAAAAAGTTAACTCCTGCGGTTCCCGCCCCCACCCAGCACTGTGATAATGTCCGCGGGCCGGGTGCCGGCATTCAGCAGTGGTGGGCCAGGTGCCGACCCCTGCCCTAGGCTATAGGCCCCAGATTTGGGGCTATAGCCTCAATAGCCACCCCCTAGCGATGCCTCTGTATATATACATAGTATCTCACAAAAGTGAGTACACCTCTCACATTTTTGTAAATATTTTATTATATCTTTTCATGTGACAACATGAAAAATTTACACTTTCCTACAATGTCTAAACCGCTGGCAACAAAAGTGAGTACACCCCTAAGTCAAAATGTACAAATTGGGCCCAAAGTGTCAATATTTTTGTGGCCATCATTATTTTGTAACACTGTCTTAACCCTCTTGGGCATGGAGTTCACAGGTTGCCACTGGAGTCCTCTTCCACTCCTCCATAATGACATCACGGAATTGGTGGATGTTAGAGACCTTGCGCTCCTCCACATTCTGTTTGAGGATGCCCTACAGATGGTAAATAGGGTTTAGGTTTGAAGACATGCTTGGCCAGTCCATCACCTTTACCCTCAGCTTCTTTAGCAAGGCAACGGTCATCTTGTAGGTGTGTTTGGGGTCGTTATCATATTGGAATTCTGCCCTGTGGCCCAATCTTCAAAGGGAGGGGATCATGCTCTGCTTCAGTATGTCACAGTACATGTTGGCATTCATGGTTCCCTCAATGAACTGTAGCTCCCCAGTGCCAACAGCACTCATGCAGCCCCCGACCATGACACTCTCACCACCATGCTTGACTGTAGGCAAGACACATTTGTCTTTGTACTCCTCAACTGGTTGCCAACACACACTTGACACCATCTGAACCAAATAAGTTTATCTTGGTCTCATCAGACCACAGGACATGGTTTCAGTAATCCATGTCCTTAGTCTGCTTGTCCTCAGCAAACTGTTTGCGGGCTTTCTAGGGCAACATCTTTAGAAGAGGCTTCCTTCTGGGATGACAGCCATGCAGACCAATTTCATGCAGTGTGCGGCGTATGGTCTGAGCACTGACAGGCTGACCCCCCACCCCTTCAACCTCTGCAGAAATGCTGGCAGCACTCATACATAAATTTCCCAAAGACAACCTCTGGATGTGATGCTGAGCACGTGCACTCAAATTCTTTGGTCGACCATGGCGAGGCCTGTTCTGAGTGGAACCTGTCCTGTTAAACTGCTGTATGGTCTTGGCCACCATGCTGCAGCTCAGTTTCGGGGTCTTGGCAATCTTCTTATAGCCTAGGCCATCTTTAGGTAGCACAACAATTCTTTTTTTCAGATCCCCAGAGAGTTCATTACCATGAGGTGCCATGTTGAACTTCCAGTAACCAGTATGAGAGAGTGAGAGCAATAACACCAAATTTAACACACCTGCTCCCCATTCACACCTGAGACCTTGTAACACTAACGAGTCACATGACACCGGGGAGGAAAAATAGCTAATTGGACCCAATTTGGACATTTTCACTTAGGCATGTACTCACTTTTGTTGCCAGAGGTTTAGACATGAATGGCTGTGTGTTGAGTTATTTTGAGGGGACAGCAAATTTACACTGTTATACAAGCTGTACACTCACTACTTTACATTGAAGCAAAGTGTCATTTCTTCAGTATTGCCACATGAAAAGATATAACAAAATATTTACAAAAATGTGAGGGGTGTGGGGCGTGGACTTAGTCCCCCTGAATTTACCGCAAACGCCCCATAATGTTCGCTGTTTGGTGAACGGGCGAACACCTGATGTTCGAGCTCATCCCTACCAGCCGCTACATAACTAGCATGCCATTTCAGAGCTCCAGGGACACACTAAAGATGAAACAGCTGGGTGGAAGTGAGGGCGAATACCGCTAAGTAGTGGACCCTAGGACTGACTGCTGCGGATTGAACTCTGGGAGGTTCAGGAAGCAGGTCTGCTGGAGCATCAACACAGATCCCACTGGGAGCTAGAGCATAGATTCCCCAGGGTACGAAGTCTAAGAGCCAGCAGGTGTTCACCAGAGCCTCTAGTTGTGAGGATGAACTGCGCTCCAGTCTGGTTCCAGGTCGCGGCCCCCAGGGTCTCTCAGCTCATGCTCACAGTAGACTACAGGAGAAAGAGGAAGGAAGCAGCAGGCTGGAACAACAAGGGTAGTAAAGGGATAAGCCAAGGTCGGGGCGACTAGCAGACAAGAATAAACATAGAACACGCCAAAGGTCAGGGTCACAAGCAAACAGGGATAGTCGAGAACAGGCCAAGATCAGTAACTGGAATCAGACGTAGGAGACACAGCAAGTAGCACACGAAAGCTAAACACACAGTGGTTGATCAGCTAGGTTGGCTTGCAATGCACAGGTTAATATAGTGTTCCTAATTAGAGGCTGACGTGGAGCTATGCTGAGGGAAGATTATATAAGCAGCCAGGTGAGAGGCTGGCCTCTAAAGGTGAATACATGGAGGAGAGGTAAGCCGACAGAGAAAGATTACTGCATAACAATGACAATTACCATGTGGTCTGTGGTCATTACCCCACAAAATTATAAAATAATCAAAAGAAAACAAAATTGAAGGAAGTTAAAGGATGATCTAAATGTCGTATAATTTTTTTTTTTTTTTTTTTTAATTATTTTTATTGCAGGTTTCCAAATGAACAATACAAAACAGAGCTTATTGGGCATACCCAGGCTCGATTGCATAGCAAAAAATAAAAACAGAAACAAAAGCACAATGAAAACAACCTAGCTAAAATCAAGGCACTCTAAACTAGCAAAAAGTTGGTATGCTCTAATGGTCCGTGAAGACTGAAATTAGGATTTTTATTGGCCACTCTTCCTCTCAAACATCCTACAGAACTAACTCGGGAATTGATGAAAAAATTCACTCTCCCATATCTTAAGTATCAGGAAAGACTCCCTCTAATGAAGCATAAATGTAGAGGTGTACAACAATATATACAGTTAATTATATATCTAATGCCGCGTACACACGAGCGGACTTTACGGCAGACTTTGCCCGGCGGACGGGATTTCGTTGTACAATTCGATCGTGTGTGGGCTCCAAAAGTTGGACGGACTTAGATTTGAAACATGTTTTAAATCTGTCCATCGAACTCAAGTCCGAAAAGTCCGCTCGTCTGTATGCTAGTTTGACGGACAAAAAGCCACGCTAGGGCAGCTATTGGCTACAGGCTTCCTTGTTTTAGTCCGGTCGTACGTCATCACGTACGAATTCAACGGACTTTGGTGGATTGTGTGTAGGCAAGTCCGTTCATTCGGAAAGTCCGTCATAAAGTCCGTCGAAAAGTCCACCGGGCAAAGTCTGCCGTAAAGTCCGCTCGTGTGTACGCGGCATAAGTGTTAACTAGTCATCGGAAGACTCAGCATTAGAATAAGAGGATTCCACCCAGATGTTCGACACTTTATGGAATTTCTTGACACAACCTCTAGATAGATAGGTGGTATTACAAAACTGGCAGGGCTGAACTGACCAAATACCAAAAACAAATATTTATTACAAAAAATCAAAGACATCTTAAGACACACATATGTCAATCATATCCTAATTAGTCTACCTGTTTTGAGGATGGCCCACTCTTCAAGACTGTGTTTTAGGACAGGCTTTTATTACATAGTGAATTTCATCCACATATACTACTTCAAGACAACATATAAGGGGTGAACTGGCTATGACATCCCGAGCAGTAAGTAGGCGACAGGGAACCAAGCAGGGGAGGAAGAACATGCGGAAGTATATAAAATGGCCGATCAACCCCAATTTTGATTGAACCCTCAACATTAAATGTATTCCAAGTGGTATTTGAATGCTCCTATTAAAGTAATCATAATATTATAATATTATAATATAATCTTAATATTAATATAATCACTCATAATTCAGTCCAAAACACAGATAAGCCTTCTATTTAAAAAAAAAAAAAAAGTATTGGGGTATTGCCCTTACAACTATATCTCAACAGATCTTTTCAAAATAGCTTCAACCATAAAAAATGTCATGTTACTAAGAGGAATTCAAACACCTTGAACATCACATCACCACGCTATGTCAATGTCGGCCATTATGGCCAACATTGACATGGTGTGGTGATGTGATATTCAAGGCGTTGGAATTTTGAAACCGAGATGAAATCCTCATTGTTTCCAGTTTCTGATCTCACAGAGAGAGAGGGAGGAACAACATCAGTTTTTCTCTCTCCGTTCAGTACACTAGATACCACCGGTCAGATCGTTCCCAGGCTCCCCGATGAGAACCCAGGAAAGCCGGGGACTGGGGGGGACCCTCTTCTACCACCTGTATAAGAAATTAAGCAACTGTATAGCTGCTCAAATCACTTCTAAAGAGAATCACTGGCTGAAAATGTTGATACCAACGTGATGCCTGTAGCTGCAGGCCTCATTCCAGTATAACCACTTTAACCTGAGGAGTTCATATGACATCCTACAGGTGGGAAGTGGTTAAAAATTAATTTGAGTACAATATTGTAAGTGTCAGTCAAACTATCACAGCCCAGAAAAGTGAAAAATGACCTGGTAGTGAAGGGCTTACTACTCAAGTGGTGTGCCTGCACAGAGACACAATCATTAGCATATGGACACAGCCAGAAACACTGTGTGGAAATATGATCAGTACTATAATGATGTAACCTAAAACATGTCTAAAGACACGGCCGCACTATGGCTGCTGAGGGCCAAAGAAAACCCTGATAAAAACTAAAAAAGAAAAAATATTAAATAAAAATAAAAAACAGAAGTGGCTCAGAGGAGCTCATATCAATATCATAGAAAGGACTAAATCACCTCAATACATACAAATGCCTTCTACAACAAATAGAGAAAGGGGCGCTGTGTTTGTCCAGAAAAATGGTCCGACCAGCACAGGGCATATGCTTGGATAAGCTTAAAGGAAAGGTTGCTAAATAAAAGCAAAGAAAAAAATCAGAAAAGGTAATATGTGGAAAAAATGGGATAGATTAAATGAGTACATGCAGATAGAAACCCTATCCACTGCTAAGGATATTTTTTTTTTTTTAACAGAAAAAGTTTATTTAAGTTTCAATGTGAACAAAGGTATGCAGTGATGCAATCTCAACGATCAAACATTCACCCGGAATTATTACAACACAATCTATTCCATTAGAATATGTTAATGGTAGTAGGGCAAGAGAAAAAAGTCTCAACAGGGATACATCAGGGTAGAGCTGTGGGCACAGCAGATAGATGGAGTCCTGAGTTTGAAATGGGATGGACAGGAGGAGAAAAAGGAGGGGGAGGCAGGGGGGGACCTGGCAGGGGGGAAGAGGATACAGAAGGATAGCAAGAGATTCCTGCATCAGCGTATCTTGACTATCCCCGTGTAGTAGCGCCACCTGTATAAATCTGGCCATGTGCTGCTGTCCGAGTCCTAATCCAGAGGCAATCTCCGTTCACGTACCAATGCTGCCCATATTTTGTCAAACTTTTTGGGGCAATTACGTCCCATATATGTCAATTTATATAATGGCAGTGCCAGGTCTATCAGGGTCTGCCATTGTTGTACCGTGGGTGGAGTAGGCTTGTTCCAATGCAGCATGATCACTTTCCTAGCGTAGAAGGCCACGTAGAATACAAAGAGTTTTTTGGATTGTGGGGCTTCCAGTGTGTCGCAGACACCTAGTAGCAGCGGTAATGGATCACAGGGGACTCTCAATTTGCCTACAGAGTTTATCACCCCCACCACGCTCATCCAGAAGGGCCTAATCTGCGGGCACGACCATACTACATTAAAAAAGGATCCAACCTCAGTGTTAAATCTGTGACATGCTGACCGTCTACCCGGGTAGATTCTAGCAAGCCTCTCTGGGGAGTAATAGACCTGGTATAGGAACTTCAGCTGTATTAAGTGGTCTCTGGCCGAGACCATTAATGGGATGTACTGCTGGATGGCCTCCTCCCAGTTATCGTTAGCCATTTCCGGAATGTCTGTTTGCCACACCGAAAACAACTGGGAAACCTTAGAGGTGTCTAAGCCCGCCAAGATAGTGTATATTGTGGAAAGAATGCCACCTGATCTCGGGGCTCTCAGCGAGGCCTCAATTGCATGCATCTCCAAATTAAAAGCTTGTGGGAATTGGACTTGATAAGCATGACGTAACTGCAAGTATCTAAAGAACATGCGGTTAGGCAAAGTCCGAGTTCTTTTAAGGTCATCGAAGCTGAGCAGCAGCCCAAATTACTGGGTCAGGGATGGTGTTGAAATGAGACAGTTTAGGATCACCCCATAGTGGGGTATGCGGGGACCAAGTGTCAGGCTTCTCCACCCTGGACTGCACAGCATCCCACACTTTTAGCATGGTACCCATAGGGGCAGTAATGCGGGGGTTAGACCGCGGTCCCCGGTGTACCAGGTTCCTTAGCTCAGCATAGGAGCCCAAGAGAGCTGCTCCAAGACTAGCTGCCGGATTGGCCGGTTCCTCAGAGAGCCACCAATGGACCGTGACCAGGACCGCAGCCCAGTAGTATTTAATAAAGCAGGCTAGGGCTAGGCCACCCAGGGACATTGGGAGTTGAAGGGTCGTTTTTGCTATTCTTGGTGTATTGCTTTGCCAAAGAAATTACGTAATTATGCTGTCCAGTTTTTAAAAAAAAGGCCAGCGGTATAGGGACTGGGGTTTGCCTAAAAAGGTAGAGAAATTTTGGAAGGATCGTCATTTTAATTAGGTTAACCCTGACAACTAATGTAAGGGGTAGCATTTTCCATTCATTGCATCTCCTGGATAAGGAAGAGATCACCGGTATCAGGTTAAGAGCAATATACTATGACAGGTCTTTTTGGATGTTGATCCCCAGGTATTTAAACTGAGAAACTGTAGTGGTGTGTTAGTCGGTATAGCTACGTCTGTGGGGGATAGCGGGAATAGAACAGACTTCCCCCAGTTGATACATATCTCCGAGAATCTGCCAAATGTGTCTATTATGGATAGGGCCATACCCAGGGAGTTTCTGTCATTCCTCAGATATAAAAGGGTATCGTCGGCGTAGAGAGAGATCTTTTCTTGTATCGGACCCATGGGGATTCCCTCCACTGCCTCTGAGGAGCGCAGAAGGATCACCATCGGCTCAATGGCCAACGCCAAGAGGGTCGGAGACAGGGGACAACCCTGTCTCGTGCCTCTCCAGAGTTGGAAGGGTGGGGATAGGGTGGACCCAGTTCTCACTCTGGCCTTTGGAAAGTTTACAGGGCCCGAATCCATGAGACAAAGTTAGGCCCAAAGCCAAATCTGCGCAGTACCTCCCACAGATAGTCCCACTCCACAGAATCGAATGCCTTTTCAGCATCAAGGGAGGTCACTGCATTCGATGGAGTGAGGCCAGGACCGCATACAGCCTTCTGAGGTTAATATCTGTCCCTTTACTGGGTATGAACCCCGATTGATCCTCATGTACCAGAGTGAGGATAACCTAATTCATCCTACCGGCCAAGACCTTAGCAAGTATCTTAATGTCAACATTAAACAAGAATATGGGCCGGTAGGATGTGCAGAATTCCGTGTCTTTGTCAGGCTTGGGAATTACTACAATGATAGCCTCAGCCATAGAGGCCGGGAGAACTCCCCCCTCCAAGGCCCGAGAAATCATATCATGTAATTTGGGTAACAGTTGTTCACCGTACTGGCGGTAGAATTCATTTGGTAGCCCATAGGTCCCGGGGGTCTTTCCTGCCTGTAGGGCACCCAAAGCCTGTTGTATTTCCTTGAGTGTAATCGGTCCGTCCAGTCTGTCTCTGTCCGCATCAGTAAGTTTGGGGAGGGTAATTTGGTCCAAGTAGCAACTTAGTTCCTCGGTTGTGTATGTCGCTCTAGAGGCATATAGGAATTTATAGTATGAGGCAAAGCGGGCATTAATGGCCTGGGGGTCTGTCACCACCACCCCCCCTTCGTCTTTGATGCGGGCTATACTGGTAACCTGCTGTTGTTCCCTAGCCAGTCAAGCTAGGAGGATGGGTCTCCTGCAGGATGCATATTTGCGGGTTGTTCTGTTTAAGGAAGGCCATGACAAGGGAACGTTTAATCTAGTCATTAAGGCCCCTGACATTCCAGGAGACTATTCTTATGGAAGCCATTTAAGGAGTCTGTATAGTTTAGCTACAGGATATGTATGTGTTCCAAGACTCAAGGGGGGTCTCCTGCATCCAGCCTTACATTCTTCCCGACCCCCCCCGCCCACCAACCAACCAAATTCCAGGTACATCACATATCGTCTTACAAGGGAAAACAGAAAAGAAAAAGGCAAGTAACCAAACGCCTCCCCCCCCACCCTGCACTGCCATTGGAAAAAAAACATGGAGTGCTCTATCCCCACAACCTTACTAACATAACTACTAGTCCCCTCTCAGTATAGGAAGGTTCCTATAGGAACGGTGAGGTGTGCTGGCAACCAAAACAAACTCAGTACTTAATAATCGTGTGAACCAAGAGTCCGCAGGCCTTAACCTAGGTAGCCTGCGTGCATATTATATCATATGTCTCAAGATTGCGTATGGTGCGGATTAAAAGTCAACATTTTTATAACCGGCAGAAAGGGGGGAAAAAAGTTTTTCTTTTTATTAGCAAGCTGAGCTCCAGCCATGCCTCACAGGTGTATGGATTGCATGAGATGCCATCAGCTATGAGAAGGAGGTGCTGGCAGCCTGTCCCGTCTCCATTGTATGCGATGCCAAAAATGTGTGAGGAACATAGAGGTAGCTGCTCCTGTGTATTCCTCCCTAGGGTAGACCACAGCCATTCAGGGCTATAGGGAGTGAACAGGTCCCCCCACATCCACAATGACAATGGGGTTTCAGATGAGTTAATTCCCGGGCAGTTGTCAGAGTATTCCCATTACAAGATGCAGCAGGGGAAGGACAGCCATGGTGTGGGTTGAGTGCTCCTCCTAGGGCATATAGCGGTCCCCCGGGGCCCCGGGACAACCAGACGGAACCTAAGCCTTCATCCCTCGGAAGGGGGGAACCCCGAGGGGCCCCCAACGTCCCCGGATCATCAAAACAGGGTGAGGAATAGAGACAGGAGGCACCCATGGAGCATGTTATGTCATGTGCGCCAAATGTGCATTGCGGGCCCAGCCATTGTAAAGTCAAATCTCCAACATGGGCACAACTGGGGCATTGCTTTAAACAGGGTGTGCAGCATATAATGCATACGTAAAGGGGGAGACATTTACCTCACTCTGGGTAGGTTGTCAAGCCATTGCGAGACGTCTTCCAGAGAGGTGGAGTATTTAGTAGACTCGCCATCAATAACTCGGAGACATGCGGGAAACAGCATGCTGTATTTCATCCCTCTCGTGCGCAGCATGAACTTGACGTGGTCGAAGGTGCGTCGGAGCCTCTATGTTTCTACGGAGAAGTCTGGGAAGATCATTAATTTGGTGTTCTCGAACCGGAGCTCGTCAATTTTCCGTGCTTCGCGGAGAACCAGGTCCCTGTCACGGAAGTTCAAGAGCCGGAATATAAAGATGCGTAGAGGGGAACCCTGTGGGCCATGGACTGCCAGCATTCTGTGGGCTCTCTCCACCACAAAATGCGGGGAGAACTGAGCTCTAGGTAGCAGGGTATGCAGGAGCCGTTCTGTGAAGATAGTAGGATCGTTTTCCTCCGCTCCCTCCGGTAATCCAACCACTCTGAGGTTATTCCTCCTGCTCCTGTTTTTGCTGTCTTCGGCTCGGGATTCCAGCACTCTCACTTTCACCTGCAGGGTGCGGATGGACTCCCGGTGGTCCCATGTGTTGTCCTCCACCTTCCCCACCCGGCGTTCTACGGTCACGGAAACGGTCAATGTCTCTCCTCATCAGCCCCACATCAGTCTGGAGGAGATCAATCTTCTCCGTAAGGGTAATCTTGCAGCTGGTGATGGCCTGCATAAGGGCTGTGAAGCGATCTTCCTCCAGAGTGGACGGGTCTGCCGGCGCCGTTTATGTCGCCATGTTTGAACTGCATGTGGAGGCCTGCCTCTGTTGCTTCGGAGAGGATTTAGGAGCAGTGGCGCCTCTTCTCCCTGCCCCAGTCTTCCCCTTTCTCATACCCCGAGGTCCCCCTGGGTATGTGGTACACGGCGGGCTATGCAGGTATGTGCAATCTCTTAGTTATACAGATAAAATTCGCAGGTAATAGCGGAGCTCAGCTCACACGCATCCGTTTAGGTCTCCAGCTTAGCCCACCGCTAAGGATACTTACCCCGGAAGCAGTGTGGTACAGCCCGGGTCACTCAGCCAGCTTAGGAGTAAAGGAGATAGGCAGAAAATCATGGTGAAGGACGTGCCAGATGTAGCTGGACATAAGTGTCCAAACACCCCGCATTTACAAACCTAATAAAGAAAAAGGGGAATCAAAGTGACAAGAACGAAAAGGAAAACATTTGCATAAGATACCTGTCAACTGTGAGGGGACAGGCATCAACCAATTAAAGCAGCAACTGAAAATGACCTCCAATCCAAATGAACAGCGTGTCAGCGCCCCAATAAGTCAGCAACTAACACTCAGCCAGGTAAGCCTTATAAAGCCCTCCACCCGATTGGCGAGGGATCTAGCCAATCGAAAACGGACAAAAAACAGCCTTCGCACTTGCGCAGAAGCACCGACCGGACGCCTACAATGCCCAGAATGCCAGGTGCAGCAAGAGCCACGCCGCAAGGAAGGATCTGTGGCGTAGACGTGACAGTAAGGGCCCTAACTGTGGAATAGACAGAGGATCTGCTGTATCCAATGAGAGGATGGGAAAAGCGGCAGATATACACAGGGAGAGCTATGAAGCAGGCGAAGGCTGTAGGTGCAGGCTTGGGTTCTAGACACCAAGCCCTTGGGTGTCCATACAACCAAAGGCCGTGGACCAAAGTAACCCCCAAGGGTGGACCAGCAACGAACCATGCGCAGAGGGGAATCAGGGCAGGTTGGGAGAAATGAAATAGGGAAAAGTGGGAAACCGGTGGATCAAACAAGGGGAACGGGACGGACAGGAAAGCCATGTATAGCTCCAATATACATGACAATTCTAACATGTGCCCAACCATCCAACATGTCCAAGCATCATATCATATCAAAAAGACAAAAGTATAAAACAAAATAGCAACAAAGAATGTATACTACAATAATATGATTCACAATAAAAGAATTAAAACATGTATTATAATTAATTGAAAAATAAAAGGGAGAATGAAAACAGGGTTTAAATTAATTAGGATAAAGAACAATAATCAATTCATTATTCAATAAAGAAATAAGACAAGAGGATTCTCTGTGTAGATCCCGAGCAGGATAAAGGGATCAAAAGGGCAGTGAGACATCAATTTTTGAACATCTCTTTCAACATCTCTCTTTTCTTATGTCCACGACACTACTGACTTGCTTTGAAAATTAGATCGTAAAATAATTCCTCCCAACACCTGGTTAGTAGCCTTGGATGTGGAAAATCTTTATAATTTCATTCCTCATACCACAGGAATATTCGTACTCAACTTACTCAAATTCGTACGGTTATTCGTACTCAACTTAATGAACGTGGGCCTATGTCCAATTCTTATAGCCAGTTCGTCCTTCAGCTATTAGAGTTCATCTTAACTAGAAACGTGTTTATGTTCGGCTCCTCCCACTTCCTCCAGGTACAGGGAGTAGCTATGGAGACTAAATGTGCCCCCTCCTATGCGAACTGGGGGGGTGGGAGAAAGACCTTTTTGCTGATAATTCTCTATCTGACTTACTCCGGCATGTCATCTCTTGGTACAGATACATTGATAATATCTTTATTTTATGCTCCGGTACCCAAGATGAACTCTCATGGCTGATAGACTTACTGTCAACTAATGCCTACAACTTGAATTTTACTTTTGAATGTAGTCAGTCCAAGATCAATTTTCTGGACCTACAAATCTATGCAGACACTGATGGAACATTACATTCTTCTCTATATCGCAAGCTTTCTGCCGGCAATACAATACTCCATGCCACCAGTGCACATCCACAACCTCTGTTAGACAGCATTTCCTACAGTCAGTTCCTGCGATTAAAGAGAAACTGTTTTCTGGATGCGGATTTTTATCGTGCATCCAGAGACCTCTATGACAGACTACACCAAAAAGGATATAGTCGATCACTTTTGCAAAGGGCTTTCAACTGAGTAGTTAAACTTAATAGATGAGATCGCATTTACTCTAAAAAAGCCTCTAAATCTGACTCTTCGGTTCACATCATTACCCAATTCTCAAAACAGCACACTCAGATGAGAGATATCTTTAAGAAATTCTGGCCTCTCTTGACAGCAGATAATGTTATTAAAAAATATATAAAATCCTATCCTGAGATCACTTATCGCTGGGCGCCCTCTATGAGGGATTGTTTGGTTACTAGTCATCATGTCCCCAGAAAATCAATTGATTCTACCATTACTGGCACATTTCCCTGTGGATGTTGTGACGTCTGTTGCTTCATCACCAATTCCAGAGACATTCTTCTCCCCA
The DNA here is from genome assembly GCA_037952925.1 of Lithobates clamitans. Classification (NCBI taxonomy): domain Eukaryota; kingdom Metazoa; phylum Chordata; class Amphibia; order Anura; family Ranidae; genus Lithobates; species Lithobates clamitans. The sequence goes on from JBBGZY010000943.1 coordinate 1,778,771, forward strand.
ATGGTCAAACACATGTTAGACATAGGGTTACATGCAAAACGGTTGGAGTGGTCTATCTGGCCACCTGCATCTGTGGATGTTTTTACATCGGTAAGACGAAACGCCCGTTCTTTAAGTGTATTCGGGACCACATTAGACCACTTTACAGACGACTTACGACCACTGCTCTGGATAGGCACACCGGATGCCAACATGACTTTGATCCTAACACTATACGTTTTGCTGCCTTAGAGCATTTACTCTTACATGCTCATGGCGGTAATATTGACATCACTTTGTTACAGATAGAAACTAGGTGGATGCACAGTTTGGACGTCATTAAGTACCCAGGTTTAAATGAGTATATTAGCTTTAAATCTTTTCTATAATACCACTTCATAATTTACTGTTTTTGATTTGGTCTGTTTTTTGTGTATAATATTCTGTGTTCTTTTTGGCGCCTGGGCTGTGTCTCTACTTGTTTTGGTTAGAATATTTGCATTTTGCTCCTCCCGTATCGCATTCCACTGCTCTTTTTCTCCCCCTTTCCGCAATTGACGTCTCACTGCCCTTTTGATCCCTTTATCCTCCTTGGGATCTACACAGAGAATCCTCTTGTCTTATTCCTTTATTGAATAATGAATTGATTATTGTTCTTTATCCTGATTAATTTAAACCTTGTTTTCATTCTCCTTTTTATTTTACAATTAATTATAATACATGTTTTAATTCTTCTTTTATTGTGAATCATATTATTGTATACTTTCTTTGTTGCTATTTTGTTATTCACTTTTATCTTTTAGATATGATGTTGGATGGTTGGGCACATATTAGAATTGTCATGTATATTGGAGCTCTACATGGCTTTCCTGTCCAGCTTTCCTGTCCGTCCCATTCCCCTTGTTTGCTCCACCGGTTCCCAACTTTTCCCTATTCCATTTCTCCCAACCTGCCCTGATTCCCCTCTGCACATGGTTACTTTAGTCCATGGCCTTTGGTTGTATGGACACCCAAGGGCTTGGTGTCTAGGACCCAAGCCCGCCCCTACAGCCTCCGCCTGCCCCTATAGCTCTCTCTGTGTATATCTGCCACTTTTCACATCCTCTCATTGGATACGGCAGATCCGCTGTCTATTCCAACTTCAGGGCCCTTACTGTCACACCCACTTTTGCCTACGCCGCAGGTCCTTCCTTGCGGGGTGGCTTGTGCTGCGCCTAGCATTCTGGGCATTGTAGGCATCCGGTCAGTGCTTCTGCACAGGCACAAAGGCTGTTTTTTGTCCGCTCCCTATTGGCTAGATCCCTCGCTAATCGGGTGGAGAGCTTTATAAGGCTTACCTGGCCGAGTGTTAATTGCTGACTTATTGGGACTCTGACATGCTGTTCATTTGGATTGGAGGTAATTTTCAGTTGCTGCTTTACTTGGTTGATGCCTGTCCCCTCACAGTTGACAGGTATCTTATGCAAATGTTTTCCTTTTCGTTCTTGTCACTTTGATTCCCCTTTTTCTTGATTAGGTTTGTAAATGCTACACATAAAGAGGGAAGTTGGGACTTTAAATGAAGCGCTTGGGTAGTGGAGGGGAGATAGACCATAGTAGAAATGCATTAAGAAATGTTTATTGATTATAAGGAGTACCAAACAATAAAAGAGTAATCATTTCATATACAGTAAACAATTCATTAATATATGCATAGGTAATGTAACATAGCATAAACGTAGTAAAAATTGTATATACGTGTAGCAGCACAGGGTCCAATATAAATACAGCAGTAATATGGCGTAGTATTGCTAGCGATAACAAGCCTGATAACAACACATGCACCCACATGATAAATATGCATTTCTTAAATAAGGAAAAAATTGATGTAATAGAGGAAAATGGATGGTAACAATGGTTCCATGTAGGATGTAGCTGGGGCATCATAAATGTAAAGCTCGACGCGTTTCGTGGGTATGTTCCCACTCATCAGGAGCTGATGCGATTGGGTTTCCTAAAGAATATATATATAAGAGTATAGTGAACCATAGAGTTCATATAAGGTAAAAATCAATATTCAATATCTATAGCTGTTTATACCACATGGACTCACCGACTCAAGCAGAGTGCAGTGTGCTGTGGTGGGAGCAGGGTGGGCCAGGGCCATAGCCTCTCCACGGGAGCTGAGGCGGCATAAATGTAGATGCGACATCGGGCAGGAAGAAAGAAATAGAATGAAGTAGAGAGTGTCCACAAGTGAAAATGTATTGTCGTAAGAACAGGCAATTCTGGGAACAAAACAATATGTTTCATTAGGTGTATATCTGATTAATAATGATATTAAGTAAGTAATAAAAAATAATAAATAATTAATGTACCCAGGGAGTTCCAAAAGCGGTGATGATGTGAATAGAGAGTGTGTGTATATGGAGATCTGTGTTTATAAGTGAAGGCATGAGAGTGGGGGTAGAAGTGACCAAAGGAAGTGAAGGCGTGAGAGCAAAGAGTGTGGGAGAAATTAGAAAAAAAATAGTGACAGATAAGTGAGAATAAGGTAAGACCACCATAGAAATAAACACATATACCAAGAGAGAACCAAAAAACAAAGCAGGAGGGGAAGGAGAGGAAAAGGGGACATAGAACCTACCCAGATGCAGCATCAAAGGCACCAGCAACCAAACGTACAACGTAGGGCTGGTCTGCATAGACCCCAGAAAGAGACTGGCCGTGTGAACAGCCAGTTCCAAGTGGGGAGTATAAATATGCCACCAACGCCACGTGGGTGACGCAGAGGAGGAGTCGCCGCACCTGAACTGAGTTACACTCAGCCGTCGGTGTGGAGAGGCTCCTCCCTAAGGGCACCGAGATGGAAACACGCTGAACGTCGGAGCAGTGACGTCAAAGACTGACGTCACGCGGACTCCCCCTTGCGCATCGGCGCCACGCCCCCTGCGTCGTGCGCGTGACGTCAGTCTTTGACGTCACTGCTCCGACGTTCAGCGTGTTTCCATCTCGGTGCCCTTAGGGAGGAGCCTCTCCACACCGACGGCTGAGTGTAACTCAGTTCAGGTGCGGCGACTCCTCCTCTGCGTCACCCATGTGGCGTTGGCGGCATATTTATACTCCCCACTTGGAACTGGCTGTTCACACGGCCAGTCTCTTTCTGGGGTCCATGCAGACCAGCCCTACGTTGTACGTTTGGTTGCTGGTGCCTTTGATGCTGCATCTGGGTAGGTTCTATGTCCCCTTTTCCTCTCCTTCCCCTCCTGCTTTGTTTTTTGGTTCTCTCTTGGTATATGTGTTTATTTCTATGGTGGTCTTACCTTATTCTCACTTATCTGTCACTATTTTTCTTCTAATTTCTTCCACACTCTTTGCTCTCACGCCTTCACTTCCTTTGGTCACTTCTACCCCCACTCTCATGCCTTCACTTATAAACACAGATCTCCATATACACACACTCTCTATTCACATCATCACCGCTTTTGGAACTCCCTGGGTACATTAATTATTTATTATTTTTTATTACTTACTTAATATCATTATTAATCAGATATACACCTAATGAAACATATTGTTTTGTTCCCAGAATTGCCTGTTCTTACGACAATACATTTTCACTTGTGGACACTCTCTACTCCATTCTATTTCTTTCTTCCTGCCCGATGTCGCATCTACATTTATGCCGCCTCAGCTCCCGTGGAGAGGCTATGGCCCTGGCCCACCCTGCTCCCACCACAGCACACTGCACTCTGCTTGAGTCGGTGAGTCCGTGTGGTATAAACAGCTATAGATATCGAATATTGATTTTTACCTTATATGAACTCTATGGTTCACTATACTCTTATATATATATTCTTTAGGAAACCCAATCGCATCAGCTCCTGATGAGTGGGAACATACCCACGAAACGCGTCGAGCTTTACATTTATGATGCCCCAGCTACATCCTACATGGAACCATTGTTACCATCCGTTTTCCTCTATTACATCAATTTTTTCCTTATTTAAGAAATGCATATTTATCATGTGGGTGCATGTGTTGTTATCAGGCTTGTTATCGCTAGCAATACTACGCCATATTACTGCTGTATTTATATTGGACCCTGTGCTGCTACACGTATATACAATTTTTACTACGTTTATGCTATGTTACATTACCTATGCATATATTAATGAATTGTTTACTGTATATGAAATGATTACTCTTTTATTGTTTGGTACTCCTTATAATCAATAAACATTTCTTAATGCATTTCTACTATGGTCTATCTCCCCTCCACTACCCAAGCGCTTCATTTAAAGTCCCAACTTCCCTCTTTATGTGTACCGATATATCGGGATGGAGGCACATCATTGTGCCTCATTTAAAGTCCCAAATCTCCCCCCCTTTTATATTCAGGTTTGTAAATGCTGGGTGTTTGGACACTTATGGCCAGCTACATCTGGTGCGCCCTTCACCACGATTTCCTGCCTATCTCCTTTACTCCTTTACAATAGGTGCTGGAACTGAACCGGGACCCCCCCAAAACCCCTCCCCCCCACACACACCCTCCAAATCACATCAAATAGTGTAGTCATATTTCACAAACAGTAGAAAGGTCTTAAAGGGGCATTAAATATCAGGATTGCATTATATACAGAGTGTAGAGTTCATGGAGGTTACACACAGAGTGCAGAGCTGTCACTTGTAAACACAGAAACCAGACTTCTGTGTTTACAAGTGATTGTGGTGAGCAGGCACCAAAGGGTCTAAGCCAGAGGTGGTGGAACTGAGTTCCACCCAGTTCCCCCTGAGAAAAAGCCCTACTCCTAAGCTGGCTGAGTGACCCGGGCTGTACCAAACTGCTTCCGGGGTAGGTATCCTTAGCAGTGGATAGGGTTTCTATCTGCATATACTCGATTAATCTATCCCATTTTTTCCACATATTACCTTTTCTGATTTTTTCTTTGCTTTTATTTAGCAACCTTTCCTTTAACCACTTACCGACCCCCGCACGCCGATGTACGCCCCTACTTTGGGGACGGATATAGTTATTATGGCAGCAGCTAGCTGCCATAACCCTGGTATCCCCATGTTCGGCTGGCGGTCGGGTACCGCAAGATCACTTTTATTGGTGGCGGGAGAGGGCCCCCCTCCCGCCGTGATCCGGTGCCCTCCGCCACTTACCGTTGGCAGCGGCGGAGGCAATCGCGTCCTTCTCAGGGCTGTGCATGGAGACGAGTGAGGGGAAGATGGCCCCCACCTGTCTCCATGACACTGCATGGCAGAAGCGACGTCAAAACGTCACTTCTGCCCATAGCTCTTAAAGGGCCAATTTATTTTTTTTATTTTTTTAAATGACAATATTTTTTTTCTATTATTGCATTTTAGTGTAAATATGAGATCTGAGGTCTTTTTGAACCCATATCTCATATTTAAGAGGTCCTGTCATGCTTTTTTTCTATTACAAGGGATGTTTACATTCCTTGTAATAGGAATAAAAGTGACACTTTTTTAAATAAAAAAACGCCCTGTCCCGACGAGCTCGCGTGCAGAAGCGAACGCATACGTGAGTAGTGCCCGCATATGAAAACAGTGGTCAAACCACACACGTGTGGTATCACTGCAATCGTTAGAGCGAGAGCAATAATTCTAGCCCTAAAACTCCTCTAACTCAAAACATGCAACCTATAGAATTTTTTAAACGTCGCCTATGGAGATTTTTGAGGGTAAAAGTTTGACGCCATTCCACGAGCAGGCGCAATTTTGAAGCGTGACATGTTGGGTATGAATTTACTCTGCGTAACATTATCTTTCACAATATAAAAAAAATTTGGCTAACTTTACTGTTGTCTTATTTTTTTATTCAAAAAAGTGATTTTTTTCCAAAAAAAGTGCGCTTGTAAGACTGCTGCGCAAATACGGTGTGAAAAAAAGTATTGCAATGACCGTCATTTTATTCTCTAGGGTATTAGAAAAAAAAACAATATATAATGTTTGGGGGTTCTAAGTAATTTTCTAGCAAAAAAAACTGTTTTAAACTTGTAAACACCAAAATCTTAAAACGAGGCTGGTCCTTAAGCGGTTAAGCTTATCCAAGCATATGCCCTGTGCTGGTTGGACAATTTTTCTGGACAAACACAGCGCCCCTTTCTCTATTTATTGTAGAAGACATTGGTATGTATTGAGTTGATTTAGCCCTTTCTATGATATTGATATGAGCACCTCTAAGCCACTTCTGTTTTTTATTTTTATTTAATATTTTTTCTTTTTTAGTTTTTATCAGGTCTTTCGTTGGCCCTCTGCAGCCATAGTGCGGCCGTGTGGGCTTGTTGCTTGTTGCCCCCTTTGGTATTGGATCACACAGCCTTGTTTTTTGATGCTATTGGAGTACGTTTGGTTAATATTTTGGGATTATGGGATTTCCCATTACCTGTGAGGTGCGACTTGCGGGGGGTAGGGATTTGGACAGATATTACCATTTAACAACACACATTTATCTGACATTATTTTTTATTATTATTTTTTTAATTAGTGTTCTCTATTTCTTTTTTCAGAGCAATGTATGTATGCTCCTGTATTCTATTCCCCTGAGAAAGCCAATGCTTTTGGCGAAACTAGTAGGGAAGAAGTGACCTATTATCTCCACTCTGGTCACCACCATATTGGCTTGTAGAGTGCCTACCTGCTGCTCTATATTATTTTTTTCGTTTTTGTATGTGTCCTTATATATTGCATTATTGGTGTTTTTTAATTCATTGTAATAAAATTTGATATTTTTATAAATAATTTGTATTATTTTGTTCTTAGCACTGCTATAATCCCTCCACTGTTGCTCCTTTTTGTAATTTATCCTCAGGATGAGGTGCCTTATCTACTAAGGACATTACAGCCAGTACCACTTTCTTTTTCTACTTTAAATGAATGTTATTATACTGTTGGCATAACTTTTTTTTTAGGTCAAAACAAGGTCTCTTAAAGGGCTGCAATCTTTTAGCATTGGTATTTTAGATATTGTGGTCAGATTAACATCATTTATAATATGCTAAACTATTATACTAATGCCTATACAAGTCTACAAAAAATAGGAGTTGATTTACTAAAACTGTAGCGTGCAAACTCTGGTGCAGCTCCGCATAGAAACCAATCAGCTTCAATGTTTTCTTGCCAAAGCTTAATTGAACAAGCTGAAATTAGAAGCTGATTAGCTACCATGCACAGCTGCATCATATTTGGTGTGCACCCGTTTTAGTAAATCTCCCCCATAGTGTGATCCGGTAACATATTTAGCTCAACAATTTGTCCTCTTTGAGATGGTGAGATATCATTCTTACTGTTAGTGGCAGCTGTGGTCAGGAACAAACTGTTCTGTGAATAGAATGAACCCTTTATTGCTCACCATGTTTGAAGGACCCATATGTACTCTAAATATCAATTACTGGCCTACAATGAAAATTTAATAGTATGAAAAAGACTACCACTCATAAAGTACATAAAGATAACTGGCTAAAACTGTGCTTTCACTTAATAACAAAAATCCAAAACTACTTTTGTTGTTTTTTGAGGAAGTAATACTTCGATCTGATTCATAAAGTGACATTGCGTACCAAGCCAAGAAGGTTATAGTTTTAATACTGTTCTGTTGTGTTTCTATATTTTAAATAGTCAAGAAGATACATAATATGTCAAAAAATAAATCAGTAGGTGATCTTAGTACCGGGTGAAGCCATCTAATTTTTAAAAACACTTGTGTGATGATAATAATATACAGTCTAGGTACTGACATTAAAGTGATTGTAAACGATCACCTTGTAAAACAACTCATTCAGTTTAAAATAGACATGAAAGGCAAAACATTTGTGTATAGATATAAAAAAAATATATAAATACCTTTTTTTCCTTTTTTTTTTAAGAGAATGCATACCCTCTGTGTCCTCTGTTCTCAGCTGCATAATAACTGGGGGAGGAGAAGCAACAGGACACTGAGATTCCCAGTGAATGGTTGTGCAGGGGGGACAGGGATGTCAGGACAAGTCTCTTCATTGGAAAAGCGCAGGCTTAGATCCCAGCATAGCTAGAGAACTGACCACACTGTGCTTTCATGCCTAGTGTAGTCAGTTTTTAATTGGAAAGCAGAGGGACTGACAGGAACACCAGGGATTTCACACAAAGAAAGCCATACAATGAGAACAGGATACTTTTTCATACACGTACATGGTACATCAGGCACATGTCAGGAATATGAAATGTTAGGTTTACATATTTAATTCTATTTAGTTAAATGAGTTTTCCAGGAAGTTTTCAAAACTGATAAACACTTTTAACATCATCAAACTGAAAGTTGTCTCTCTACTAACCCTGTCATTCCCATTCTTATTGTCAGGGATGTGCTGGCTATAGCACAGCTGAAGTTCCGAGGCAAAGGCGAACTCTCATGCACAGATGCTCTCCTACAATGCATATGCGCATGCACGCATGTGTTATGCAGCGTACACACGAGCAGACTTTTCGACCGGACTGGTCCGACGGACCGAGTCGGGCGGACAATCCGATCCTGTGTGGGCTTCATCGGACCTTCAGCTGACTTTTCCAGTCGAAAATCTTCCCGACGGACTCGAGTCCGGTCGAAAAATACGCTCGTCTTTATGCTAGTCCGACGGACGAAAACGCACGCTAGGGCAGCTATTGGCTACTGGCTATCAACTTCCTTATTTTAGTCCGGTCGTACGTTATACGTATGAATCGGTCGGACTTTGGTGTGATCGTGTGTAGGCAAGTCCGTTCATTCAAAAGTCCATCGGAAGTCCATCAAAAGTCTGACGAAAATCCGCTGGAATGGCCGTTGGACTTTTGTTGCCGAAAAGTCCACTCGTATGTACGCGGCTTTAGCCATTGATGCTGGCGCCAAATTGCTTATATAATGGCAGCAGCTGCACTAGTGCTTTGCTGTCTGATCTGCAGCTTTACCTGTATACCTATTCCTGTGATCTCTGCTTGATTCCTGTGTTTGAACTGGCTTGTCCTGACTAGGGATGGTCTGAACAACCCCCAGTTCGGTTCTCACCAGAACTTTCAAACATTGCGAAAGCTCGGAATCGAATAACGAACCCCATTGAAGTCTATGGGACCCAAATGTGAAAAATGAAAAGTGCCCATTTTGAAGGCTTATATGCAAGTAATTGGGCATACAATGGTTATGGGTGTACTTTCCTGGGGGACATGTATCAATGAATAAAAAAAGTTTGTAAAAAACTTCATTTTTAAATGAGCAGTGATTTATTGATGCTTAAAGTAAAAGCATAAAAATGAAAAATTCCTTTCAATATAGTGCCTGGGGGGTCCCCTTAGTCTACCTGTAAAGTGGCACATCTGTACTGTGTATAGAAGCTGCTGCAGAAATAATTGCATTTATAAAGCCAAAAAAATTACATTTTTCTCTCTGCAAGCTTTCTTTGTTTTGTAAGCAATGGCTTGTGGAACTAGTCTGTATGATGAGGCCACAATGTAGTGCACTGGGAACTGGATAAATTCTGGTGTCTCTTCCACAGACTTTGGATAGAAGTAACAGGGGCGGAAAAAATGGTCTTTGGGTGTCAGTGGCGCCTTCACACCGTAACCTTATTGGGGTACTTTTGATAAAAGCAAGAATGCACCTTGCTTAAAAATTGCAATGATATGCACCTGTCAAACAGGTGCAGAAAAATTGGTCTTTGGGCGTTGTTGGTGCCTTTACACCGTAACCCTATAAAAGTACTCTTGATGAAAGCAAGAATTGGCCTTGCTGTCAAAAATTGCAATGCTATGCACCTGTCAAACAGGTGCGAAAAATTGGTCTCTCTTTGGGTGTTAATTGTGCCCATGAAACCTACATCAAAAAAATTCTTCCAGATAAAATCAACACCCACAAGGCTAGGCAGCATAGAAGTTCTGCAGAGATTCCACATCCCAAAAACACTAATGCCCCGTACACACGGTCGGATTTTCCGACGGAAAATGTGTGATAGGACCTTGTTGTCGGAAATTTTGACCGTGTGTAGGCTCCATCACACATTTTCCATCGGATTTTCCGACACACAAAGTTTGAGAGCAGGCTATAAAATTTTCCGACAACAAAATCCATTGTCGTGTGTACACAAATCCGACGGACAAAGTACCACGCATGCTCAGAATAAATAAAGAGATGAAAGTTAAAGGCCACTGCCCCTATTATAGTCCCGACGTACGCGTTTTACGTCACCGCGTTTAGAACGATCAGATTTTCCGACAACTTTGTGTGACCGTGTGTATGCAAGACAATTTTGAGCCAAATCCTAGGATTTTGTTGTCGGAATGTCCGAACAAAGTACGACCGTGTGTACGGGGCATTAGGCTGCATTCACACCTGAGCTTTTCAGCTCAGAAAACACTTGTAAAACGCCCGAAAAAATGCCTGAAAAACGCCCATATGCAAAATCCCATTCATTTCAATGGTACCTGTTCACATCTGAGCTTTTTGTCACCTGAAGCAAAACTCCTGAAAAACGCCCAGTGTACTGTCAAGCCACACTCCTTTATCAACAGACATTCTGTTGATAAAGGAGTGCGGCTTACCAGCACACCGCAGCGCGCCTACTACTGGTGACATGATCCCCTGCAGCCTGCTGTTCCCTGCGCCTCATGCCTGGTCTCGAGTTTGTCTTTCAGAGCCGGCATAACCTTCTTAACGGCGGACACCTCTATGACCACACTCTTTTGACAGAGGAACTACAAGGTCCAGGACTCATGCCGCGTACACACAGTTGGACTTTTCAGCTACAAAAGTCCAACAGCCCGTCCGACAGACTTTCGACAGACCTTCGACGGACTTTTGGCGGACTTTCTATGGACTTTCTAACGACCGGACTTGCCTACACATGATCACACCAAAGTCCGACGGATTCGTACATGATGATGTACACCGGACTAAAATAAGGAAGTTGATAGCCAGTAGCCAATAGCTGCCCTAGCGTCATTTTTTGTCCGTCGGACTAGCATACAGACGAGCGGATTTCTGGGTCCGGCGGAGTTACGACGTAAAGATTTGGAGCATGTTCCAAATCTAAAGACCGTCAGATTTGCGTCCGCTGAAGGTCCAGTGAAGCCCACACACGATCGGATTGTTCGCCGGATTTGGTCCGTCGGCATCCGTCAGACCAGTCCGGTCGAAAAGTCCGACCGTGTGTACGCGGCATTAGGATCGTGTCTATACTTTAGGAGCATGTCTATACTTTTATGCCTATCACTTTCTGCTAAAATGTGAGTTTGACTAATTTATGTGTATTAAAGCTTGTTAAAAACGTCTGCACCCAGAGGCACCTCTCTCCTTGTTTTTTTCCTGTAATCTTGGGTCCTTTCGCAGGCTTTGAAGCATGAGGAAGCCCATGTACTGAGAAGCAGACTCCTCGGGTGACTGAGGATTCCTCCTCCCAGCCAGGTCCTACTCCCAAGGATTCTGTAGATGGAAAACCATCTCTTACTGTTATACGTATATCTTCCTCTGCTTCAATGCCTCCAAAATTGGCAGAATCCTCCTCCTTCCTCTCTTCTTGTGTGTTCTATGCCATAGTAACAATCAGGGGCGTTGCTAGGTCTACAAAAGATCTGGAGCTAGAGCCCATAGCAGTGAAGTAAAGAAAGTCATACGCTTGGGCGGGCATACAAATGTATATACAGTAATATATGTGTATGTGTGTGTGTGTGTATATATCCCCAGAGAGACCCCTCATTTACATCGGGGTCCCCAGAGAGTCCCCCTTACATTAGGGTCCCCAGAGAGCCCCCCTTACATTAGGGTCACCAGAGAGCCTCCCCCTTAAAATCAGGGTCCCCAGAGAGCCTCCCCCTTGCATCAGGGTCCCCAGAGAGCCCCCCACTTACCTCAGGGTCCCCAGAGAGCCTTATTTACCCTTGGGGACCCCTGCAGAGACTCGGGGCTATGGGTCCCAGATTCGGGGCTATAGCCCCGAAGCCCTGTCCATAATGCCACGTAGAGTCTGCAGTCATAGGGATTGTGTCACTGATGCATGCATTGTCACAGCTCACCATCCTTGTGGCCTCCTCAAATTGTGACAGTACAATGCATTCATCCTTTATGAGGGTTCAGCACATCATGGATCTGGTGGACAGATTACCGTGAGGGGCTGGGGAAGACCTAGCTGTTGTGGTGCATGTTGGCACCAATGACAAAGTCAGAGGCAGATGGAGTGTCCTAAAGAAAGATTTTAGGGACTTAGGAGTTGAATTGAGGAAAAGGACCTCCAAGGTAGTATTCTTAGGAATACTACCGGTACATCAAGCCACACCAGAAAGGCAGAGGGAGATTAGGGAAGTAAACAAGTGGCTGAGGACCTGGTGTAGTAAGGAGGGGTTTGGGTTCCTGGAGGACTGGGCCGACTTCTCAGTCCATCACCAGTACTATAGAAGGGACGGACTGCACCTAAATGAGGAGGGTGCAGATCAGCTGGGAGTAGAGATGGGCAAAAATTTAGAGGGGTTTTTAAACTTGGCGACAGGGGGAGGGTCCAGAGGTAGAGATAGTCAGCGCAGAACATATTCCAGAGGGTAGTATTGGGGGAATTAGTGGTAGATTGACTAAAGCACATAAACCCAAGGCACATAAACCCAAGATTTTGTGGGAATTTCAGAGACCTGGTTTAACAACTCTCATGATTGGCTTGAAACCATTTAAGGGTATACCCTTTATCGCAGGAATAGATAGTGTAAAAAAGGGGAGGGGTATGCCTATATATCAAGAATAATGTACCAGTCAATGTGCAAGATGACATCACTAAGGTTGCTAGGGAGGAGGTGGAATCCTTATGGGTAGAGCTCCAAAGTGATGAAGCTAAGGGGAAAATAATACTGGGAGTATGCTATAAGCCCCCTAACCTGGGAGAGACGGATCTCCTATCACAAGTTGGATTAGCAGCAAGGATGGGAAGTGTTATCATAATGGGGGATTTTAATTACCCAGACATAGACTGGGCGGAGGGAACCACGCATTCGTCTAAGGCTCGCCAGTTCCTAAATGTCTTGCAGGACAATTTCATGGTTCAGATAGTAGACGCACCAACTAGAAATAAAGTGTTCCTGAATCTACTGATTACCAACAATACAGACCTGATCATGGATGTGGAAACACGGGGCAATTTAGGAAACAGCAATCACAGGTCAATTGGCTTCAGTATAAATCACACAAATTGGAAACATAAGGGGAATAAAAAGACATTGAATTTCAAAAGAGTCAACTTAAACTACAAACCTTGCTAGAAGGCATGAATTGGGGTAAAATCTTAGGAACAAAGAACACGGAGGAGAGATGGGTTTGCTTTAAGAGCATAATAAATAAGGGCATTAGCCAATGCATCCCATTGGGTAATAAATTTAATAGAGTGAACAAAAGTTCTGGATGGCTTAACACCAATGTAAAAATGCATATAAAAGCAAAGGAGAAGGCCTTCCAAAAATGCAAGGTTGAGGGATCATCATCAACATTCAGACTTTATAAAGAATGCAACAAGAAATGTAAGGGTGCAATTAGGGCGGCTAAGATTGAACACGAAAGACACATAGCGGAGGAGAACAAAAAAAATCCCAAGAAATTCTTTAAGTATGTAAACAGTAAAAAAGGGAGGGCAGACCATATTGGCCCAATGAAGAATGAGGAAGGACATCTGGTTACAAAGGATGGGGAGATGGCGAAGGTATTGAATTTATTCTTTTCCTCAGTCTTCAGGAGGGAATCGGGACCTTCAGTAACCAAAACTGCAGTGTTTATCCTTATGACACATCACAGGAAGCACCTCCATGGTTAACAGAGGACAGAATTAAAATTAGATTTGGAAAACTTAACATTAATAAATCACCGGGACTAGATGGCTTGCATCCAAGGGTACTTAGGGAACTCAGTCAAGTAATTGCCAGACCATTGTTGCTAATTTTTACTGACAGTCTACTGACTGGAATGGTACCAGCTGTTTGGAGAAAAACCAACGTAGCACCAATATTTAAAAAGGGCCCAAAATACATCCCTGGGAATTACAGACCAGTTAGCCTATCATCAATAGTATGCAAGCTCTTGGAGGGGATGATAAGGGACTATATACAAGATTTTGGTAATGAGAACTGTATCATTAGCAGTAATCAGCATGAATTCACAAAGAAGCGTTCTTGCCAAACCAATCTCTTAACCTTCTATGAGGAGGTGAGTTGCCATCTAGATAAAGGAAGGCCCGTAGACGTGGTGTATCTGGATTTTGCAAAAGGATTTGACACAGTTCCCCATAAACGTTTACTGTACAAAATAAGGTCCGTTGGCATGGACCATAGGGTGAGTACATGGATTGAAAACTGGCTACAATGGCACGTTCCGAGGGTGGTGATGAATGGGGAGTACTCGGAATGGTCAGGGGTGGGTAGTGGGGTTCCCCAGGGTTCTGTGCTGGGACCAATCCTGTTTATTTTGTTCATAAATGACATAGAGGATGGGGTAAACAGTTCAATCCCTGTATTTGAGGACGATACTAAGCTAAGCAGGGCAATAATTTATCCGCATGATGTGGAAACCCTGCAAAAAGATCTGAACAAATAATGGGGTGGGCAACTATATGGCAAATGAGGTTCAATGTAGAAAAATGTAAAGTAATGCATTTGGGTGGCAAAAACATGATTGCAATCTGTACACTGGGGGGGGAGAACCTCTGAGGGAATCTAGGATGGAAAAGGACCTGGGGGTCTTAGTAGATTATAGGCTCAGCAATGGCATGCAACGCCATGCTGCTGTTAAAAAAGCAAACTAAAAAGTGGCTTTTTTTAAAAAGGGGATCAACTCCAGAGATAAAACGATAATTCTCCCATTCTACAAGACTCTGGTCCGGCCGCACCTAGAGTATGCTGTCCAGTCCTGAGCACCAGTCCTCAGGAAGGATGTACTGGAAATGGAGCGAGTACAAAGAAGGTCAACAAAGCTAATAAAGGGTCTGGAGGATATTAGTTATAAGGAATGGTTGCAAGCACTGAACTTATTCTCTCTGGGGAAGAGATGCTTGAGAGGGGATATAATTTCAATTTATATATACTGTACTGGTGACCCCACAATAGGGATAAAACTTTTTCACAGAAGGGAGTTTAACAAGACACATGGCCACTCATTAAAATTAGAAGAGAAGAGGTTTAACCTTAAATTACATAGAGGGTGCTCTTGACAACGGGCTGAGTGGTGGGTGGTTAAATGCCTTGTCAAGCATGTGGTACCCAATGGCTGGTGTTTTTGTCATGCTTGATGTGCTTGAGACAAAGTTTGCAAATTGCAACAGTGCAATCAGCTGCACATGTGCTAAAAAAAGCCCAGACCAGTGGCGGATTTACCAGGGTCACAACAGTCACACTTGTGACAGGGCCCCTGGCATTCCATCACTGTAGGGGGGGGCCAGCAGGGTTGCTATTCTCTGAGTGGAGAGCATGTCTCTCATGCAACAGCAGCACAGAGCCTCTCCCCCTCGGTCCGTCCTCTCTCACATGGGATGAGAGGATACAGCTGATCTGCTCCCCCTTCTCCCCCCTCCCCTCTCCTGTGTGTGCTCCTCGGGCAGTCAAGTGCGAAGCTAACAAGCTCACATTTCCGCAGAGCACACACAGCAGAGGGGAGGGGGGAAGGGAGAGCAGATCAGCTCTGTCCTCTCTCATCCCGTGTAAAAGAGGACGGACGGAGGGGGAGACGGAACTGTCAATGCTGGCTCTGTGCTGCTCTTACATGAGAGACACGCTCTTCACTCAGAGCCGTGCTGTCCTGAGAAGGCAGACGGCACTGATGGACACTGATAGAAGGCACTGATGGACACTTATAGAAGGTACTGATGAGCACTGATAAAAGGTACTAATGAGCACTGATAGAAGGCACTGATGGACACTGATAGAAGGTACTGATGAGCACTAATAGGAGGCATTGATGGGCACTGATAAGAGGCATTGATGGGCACTGATAGGAGGCATTGATGGGCACTGATAGGAGGCACTAATGGGCACAGATAGGCCGCATTGATGAGCACTGACAGGAGGCACTAATGTGCACTAAAGGTGGCATTGATGGGCACTGATGGGTGGTACTGATGGGCATTGATGAGCACTGATAGGCGGAACTCATAGGCTGCACTGATGGGCACTGAGGAACACTGATAGGCAGAACTCAGGCAGTATTGATGAGCACTGATATATGGCACTGTTTGGCAGCATTGCAGAGTACTGATAGGTGGCACTGATGGACACTGTTAGGCAGCATTAATGAGCACTGATAGGTGATACTGATAGGCAGAATTGATGGGCACTAATAGGCGGCATTAATGAGCACTGGTAGGTAACACTTGTAGGTGGAATTGATGGGCACTGATAGGCAGCATTGATGGGCACTAATAGGTGGCATTGATGAGCACTGATAGATGACACTGATGATTGGGGCACTGATTATCAGTATTAACAATTTATTGACATTCTTGAGAGTTAACGGCAGTCCTTTCCTCACACAGACACAGCGTGGGGGGAAAGGGCTGCGAATAACCAGCAAGTCTGTTTACAGCTGATCAAATGGTAAAGAGCCGCTGTGATTGTGCTGGATGCACGTCCCAGGGGGCATGCGGGAAGCAGGGTTCTGGGTGGATGTCCATGGACACCCTCTCAAAATTGGAAGCCCGGGGCTCGCATGGAAGGGGGGCAGGGGAGACCATCATGCTTTCTTGCACCAGGGCCCTGAAGGTTCTAGTTACTCCTCTGGCCCAGACAGCTGAGCTGTGGCTAGTGGGCCGGGAGATAACAGCTCCACAATGTGATAGAATAGGGTGGCTGCGCTTTACTCTTCCATGATGGCTGCCTCATTGGGGTTGTGCCTCACCCTTACTTTCCTCCTCTGCTCTATCTGGCACCCAAGTCACATCAGTAATCATCATCTCCTTCATCCTCATTATTACTAAAGACAACTTGCCAATACGCTGCAATTGAAGGAACATGACTGCCAATTTGTGTACCAGTGTTCTCCCCTCTCTGTAGTCTCAAATTTCTGCCTTCCTCAACCTCAGAACCAACATCAGAATCAAGTAATGGCTGTGCATCGTCAAAGAGGAAGTGGCTGACGCTGTGTTAAATTAACTCAGCTGACTCCTCCATGCCTGATGCTGGGGCTATGGCAGGAAAAGCTGTGGACAAGGAGGCAGGTTTAGCCACTCTGGCAGCTGCAGTGGACTGTGCACCAGTCTATGCTTGGGTGATGGAGGATGAGGATGGTTTAGTAAGCCAGTCCACCACCTCCTCTGCATGCTGTGGCTGGATAGCATGGGCAACAGCACTAAACAGAGAAAATGATGCCCTGCCTGAGGATTGACCATGTCCACCTTTGCCCGTGGACACATATGCTGCTGGCCCCCTCACAGTGCCATGGGAACATCTGCCTCACCTTGTTGTCCTCCCAGATATAATGGGGGGTGCTTATTAACACAATGTATTATAGATGTGGAAATGTGTACGTGGATGCACTTTAATCAATGGAAAGTGGCGTTTGGTGCACTTTAACTTGAGTACTCACTACTACACAGACACACTCCACTGATACACTATATTATACTGCAGTAAAACTGCACTGACGCACTGCAATATACTGCATCAAACGTGCACGAATGCACAGAAATGTACTGCTTTAAACGGAAGGTAACGCACTGCAATATACGGCATTAAACTTGCAGTAACACACTGAACTATACAGTGTTAAACTTGCAGTAATGCACTGAAATAATCTGCGTTAAGCATGCACTAATGCCCAGAAATGTACTGCGTTAAATGGCACGTAAGGCATTGAAATATGCGACATTAAACTTGCAGTAATGTACTGAACTGTACTGCGTTAAATGGCACATAATGCACTGAATTATACGGCATTAAACTTGCAGTAACGCACTGAAATATACAGCGTTAAACTTGCAGTAACGCACTAAACTATACTGCATTCAACGGAAGATAACCCACTGAAATATATGGAGTTAAACTTGCAGTAATCCACTGAACTGTACTATGTTAAATGGCACTTAATGCACTGAAATATCCGCCGTTAAACTTGCAGTAATGCACTGAAATATACGGCGTTAAACTTGCAGTAATGCACTAAACTATACTGCATTAAACTGAAGATATTGCATTGAAATATACAGCGTTAAACTTGCAGTAACTCACTGAACTGTACTGTGGTAAACGAAAGATAACGCACTGAAATATATGGCGTAAAACTTGCAGTAACACACTGAACTGTACGGCGTTAAACTTGCAGTAACACACTGAAATATACTGCGTTAAGTGTGCACTAATGCACAGATATGTACTGCGTTAAATGGCACATAACACACTGAAATATACAGCGTTAAACTTGCAGGAACGCACTGAAATATACGGCGTTAAACTTGCAGTAACGCATTGAACTATGCTGCATTAAACGGAAGATAACGCACTGAAATATACGGCGTTAAACTTGCAGTAACTCACTGAACTATACTGCATTAAACTTGCAGTAACACACTGAAATATACTGCGTTAAGCGTGCACTAACGCACAGAAATGTACTGTGTTAAACAGCACATAAACTGATATATACTGCATTAAACTTATGGCATTAAGCGTGCAGTAACACACAGAAATGTACTGCTTTAAAAGGCACATAATGCACTGAAATAAAGGGCCTTAAACTTGCAGTAATGCAATGAAATATACTGTGTTAAACAGTCACTACACCCACTGACCGAACTATGCCTACATTCACAATAATGTAAAGATAAATGGTGATCATACTACACTCACACTGACTGAACTATCCCTACATTCATACTAATGTAAAGATAAATGGTCACACTTCACTCACACTGAACTATCCCTAGATGCACACTAAACTGATATTCTACAATAGAATCTGAATAGCACACTATAGCACACTATCTGTCTAATAGCACTGAACCGAGCCCTGTTCTATCTCTCTCTACGTCGATATCACACTGAAAATGGCCACTATTGAAAGAATACTTTTATAGTGTGGGCCAGGACTAACAGCAATGAGCCATGATTGATTTGATAGAGTCATCATGACAGTGTCCAATCATGGCTCTGACAGTGCTCTGTGCCCTGATTGGCAAAGCTTTCATTGCTTCAGCCAATCAAAGTTTTTAATGCACTGTGCGGTAGCACAGTGCTTTGTGGTCATTCGGCGGGCCGGACAAACAGTCAAACGTCCTGATAATTCAGTTGTTCGGCGAACGTGCCAACAGCCAATGTTCGGCCAGAACTCATGCTCGGTTCGAACCGTTTGCCCATCCCTAATCCTGACCATGCTTGCTCTCCATCTATGCCAACCTTGGCTTGCCTTTAAGACTTTGTTATATCTCTCAACTGCCTGATATCCTGTTGCCAACCTCTGCCTGCACATTGACCATTCTCTGCCTGCTGTTAATGCTTGTCTCTGATCGTCCGTTGCTAACTTGGCTTGTATGACCCTGCATCCAGTTATCCATCTGTCCTGCTCTGCATGGTACCTGGTGATGCCGGTCTTCTATCCTCTGTGTGTCTGCATCTACTGTTCCTGCTGCCATCTGCTGCTTCAGCCATCCAGCCCAGCTCTGGTGACACACCTGCCACACACCTCTGCGACCAACGGAAGATCTTGCAGGCACTCTTACCTCACACATTCTCGCGGCCACTGTCGCAACTTCAGTTGTCCTTGAGCCGGGGCTGTACGAGAGGTCTCCCTCTACATGCCAGGCTCTGCCACAAGGTATGTGACACTTCTGCTGTAGGTGACCTGTACATGACCTCTTTCACTTAGGCCTGCCTCTGTGTATCACCTAAAGATGAATGTATCTAGTGTACCATTACCAACTCCAAGTCTAACCACAGATCCATCACGTTTCTTCATTTGCAAAAAATGTAACTCAAATTAGATCACTTCAGGGTGTCTACTTACCAATAGGGGGTCATTTAGGGGGGGAGGGAATTTCATACTTCCTTGGCATTTTTATTTGAAATGTTTTATAACAGAAGTAAGAGACAATGTTT
Source organism: Lithobates clamitans (assembly GCA_037952925.1). NCBI lineage: Eukaryota > Metazoa > Chordata > Amphibia > Anura > Ranidae > Lithobates > Lithobates clamitans. Next base: position 1,798,802 of record JBBGZY010000943.1, read on the forward strand.
TTTCAAAATGTTTTTTTTTTTTCTTTTATATAGTAGAAAATAAAAAAGTGGTTATTAAAGAGGAGTTCCACCCATTTTTTTCATGATCATTGCAAGACAATGCCCGATGCCCGGAACAGTATGTAATGGCAATCATTTTTTTATTTTATTTTTATTGCTAAATACCTTCTTCTCTGTGCAGTCTGCACTTCCTGTCCCGTCCGCCTAGGAGATATGATCATTAGGCGATTCCCTAGAACTCCTGGGATATTGGCGTCATCTATCCCAGAAGTCCTAGGGATGGCTAACAAAGAAATCTCATGGTATTTTGAGACAAGAAGTTTTGTGTTAATTGACAGATTGCCATAACAATGGGGTGGGAAATTCCACCGATGCCGACATTGTTATGGCAACCTGTAAACACCACCCTGCACAACGCAGTGTCATTACTGCGCAGGCACGAGTCAGCTGTTCGGAATTCCTGAAGTAAATAGGAATGGGCTTCAAATGCCCACATCATGAATGGTGGCTGCCTGCCTTCTCTGATCCTGTGGATAATGACTAATTGGTAAGTAAGAACAAGGTTTACACTTACAGCAGTAACCTTATCATATAGTACTAACAAGAATCACGGGGATGCTTTTTGAAAAAAATTGTCAAGGAGACTGTAACTCTGCTTTAAATATCCCAAAAAGTAAGCTCCATCTTAATACAATTATATAAAATTCATTTGGTACAGTATTGCATGACCAAGTAAATGTCGGTCAAAATATCACAGCACTTAAAACTGAAAAAGGGCCTGGGGGAAGGGGTATTACAAGCTGATACTCATAGTTAAATATTTAATTACATTTTTTAAAACTGTACTTCAGGTATGATGTTAATTGTACCTTGGATCAATGTAAGTACAATATGTGTTTCTCATAACTGAGGGGCTGTTAAGGAAGCTGACAACCACTGTAGTTGTTGGACCTGCTACAGTGATAGTAACATTCTCCTGGGTCCTATGCCAAGTTGCTTAGCCTGTGCATATTGACCTCCAGTTATTACTCGCTCCACACTACTGCCACTTACAGAAGGCCCTGTAGTTTTACAATGAATACAAAGCGTTCTTTGATTGGATGAGGTGGAGATTGTCATGTCACCACCCCTCCACTCTACCTCAATAATAGTTGCCCATATTTCCAAAACTTTTTTGCAGAAAGCAAGTATATGGAGTAGTATGTTATTAGGGGTGGGGCAATTATTTTGTCGTTGACGCTTTATACGCTAAACATTTAATGTGGCTTAAAGGGGGTGTGGTTTAATAGAGTCTGTTTACATTCGAATGTCCATAGGGATGCATGAACCTTCCCATCAGGTCCGGCTGAAAAAACTGACAGGCAGAGCTATAAGGGTCGCAGAGAGACCCGACTTCCCGTTCTCCATATCTATCGCCTTAAACGGGTGTATTAATTTATTCACAGAATACAGAGGAATTTACTTGAACTATTTTTTTCCCGAATTCTACTGTCATCAATTGCACGGGATCTACTCTGTAATGCGACATGAACGCTGTTTTCGATGACCAAGTAGCCGCCTTGCATATGGTTTTTGCCGATACCCTGCAGTATGCTGCCCATTATGTTGCCACTGTAGAATGAGCCTTTAAGCCCTCAGGTATTGGAAGCTGCTGTGCAATGTATGCTTTCTTGATGGCTTTAATTAGCCAAGAGGCTATTGTGCGTGACGATGCTGCTTGTCCTCTTTTTGGACTATGCGGGATCATCAAAAAAATTTTCGTCTTCCTAATTGGGCTGGTAACCGCTAGGTATGAAGAAAAAAAGCCATTTAAAACTGCTTGCGGCTTTAATGTAATGTCGGGTCCCGGCAATATGGATCAAAATCAGTGAGACAAACGGCATGGGTACCCCCCCAGTCCATTACCAGGCCCTTTGGGTCTTGTTTGGATATTAATGGGAACCCCACACTCAAATTAAAAAAAGGAAAGGCGTGGGGCCCCCAGGCCCTATATACTCTGAACAGCAGTATACAGGTGGTGCAAACAAGACAGGGACTGTAGGTTTGTTGTTAAGTAGAATCTGTTTGTAATTTTGAACTGGTACATTTTTAAAGTGTAGCTCCAGCCAAAAAATATATTTTTAAGCTTTTTGGAAAACATAGGGAATGGTTATTTGTTTTGCTGTCTGTGCACCTCTTCAGAAGATTTCACCTCACTTTCTGTCCCAATGACAAATGTTTTTAGAAAGTTTGGGGTTTTTAGTGAAACAAGGATTGGTGATAAAGCATCAGTGGAGAGGAGACATGTTTTTTTTTCCCATATTAACTCTTACAGGAGAGAATTTCCCTTCCTAGGGGTAGATTTTATCTCACTTCCTGTTGTCTCCTTCCATTTGCAAGTAGGAGTCGTTTGTAAGTTGGATGTTTGAAAGTAGGGGCCTGCCCTATATACTCTGCAGAAATTGGGGCCTTAGGTGTTGGTGTTGCCACAACACTGTAAGCCCTCACAGTTACTCTTGTTGGGCACAGGAACGGGCCCTTCTGTGAAATATTAGATCAAGAATTGTAATTACATGCCATTGTTGAACAGTGGTAGAAAAATTGGGCCTTTGGTGGTGGTGGTGGTGGTGCTGGTACCACAACACTGTAAGTCCTCACAGTTACTCTTGGTGGGCGCTGGAACTGGCCCTGCTGTGAAATATTACATCAAGAATTGTAATTACATGCACCTGTTGAATAGGGGCAGAAAAATTGGGCCTTTGGTGGTGGTGGTGGTGCTGGTGCCACAACACTGTAAGTCCTCACAGTTACTCTTGGTGGGTGCTGGAACAGGCCCTGCTATGAAATATTATATCAAGAATTGTAATTACATGCACCTGTTGAACAGGGGCAGAAAAATTGGGCCTTTGGTGGTGGTGGTGTTGCCACAACACTGTAAGCCCTCACAGTTACTCTTGGTGGGCGCAGGAATGGGCCCTGCTGTGAAATATTAGATCAAGAATTGTAAGAAAAATTGGGCCTTAGGCACTGGTGCCACAACACTGCAATCCCTCACAGATACTCTAGTTGGAGCGCAGGAATGAACCCTGCTACAAAGTATTGCATCAAAAATTATAATTACACGCCCCTTTTAAACAGGGGCAGAAAAATTGGGCCTTAGCCACTGCTGCCACAACACTGCAACCCCTCACAAATACTATAGTTGGAGTGCAGGAATGAGCCCTGCTGTAAAGTATTGCATCAAAAATTGTAATTATACGCCCCTGTTAAACAGGGGCATAAAAATTGGGCCTTGGGCACTGGTGCTGGTGCCACAACACTGCAACCCCTCACAGATACTCTAGTTGGAGCGCAGGAATGAGCCCTGCTGCAAAGTATTGCATCAAAAATTGTAAAACAGGGGCAAAAAAATTGGGCCTTAGCCACTGGTGGCGGTGCCCAGAACCAAAAATGTTCTTACAAGCTATCAGCATGAAAACTGAGGAGGAAGAGGATTGTCACTCAGCATAACAGGCTAGTCACTCAGCATCAGCATAGGCAGTCTTGAAGGGATCTCACATTAAAAAAAAAAATTATTTGGTTACATCAGCATCAGGTGCTTGGTAGCTGGTGATCCAAGACTGATTCATTTTTATGAAGGTCAGCCGATCGACTGATTCAGTGGACAGGCGCACCCTGTGATCGGTTACAAAGCCACTAGCAGCACTGAGTGTGCATTCTGAAAGAACGCTGGATGCAGGACAGGCCAGTAGCTCAATTGCATACTGTGCAAGCTCTGGCCAGTGATCCATCCTCAAGACCCAGAAACCCAGAGGATTTTCGGTGGGAAAGGTGTCCAAGTCTGATCTTGCCCCTAGATATTCCTGCACCATGTGAATCAGACACTGGCGATGGTTGCTGGAACCGATTATACCTTGGGGCTGCGGACTAAACAATTGTCTGAACGCATCGGTCAGACGGCCACCTTCTCCACCACTCCTTCTGTGACTGACCAAAGCCTCAGCAACACGGCATTCGGTCCAGAGTCCTCTGGGTCACTAAGGATGACATGATCCACAGCCACCTCCTCCCAGCCATGTACAAGTCCATGGGTTTCTTCGGACTGTAAATGATCCCTTGAAGACTGCTGCTGATGCTGAGTGCCAGGCTCCACCTCTATGCTGACACAATCCTCCTCCTTCTCCTTTTCCTCTTCCTGTGTGATCAGCGGGCATGCAGGAACACTGTCTGGATAAAGGGGGCCTTGAGAGGTAAGGAAGTCCTCCTCTTCATCCCTCTGTTCTGCCTCAAGTTCCCTGTCCATTATTCCACGCAGCGTGTGCTCCAACAGGTGGACTTGAGGGACAGTGTCACTGATGCATGCACTGTCACTGCTCACCATCCTCATGGCCTCCTCAAATGGTGACAGGACAGTGCATGCATCCCTGATCATAGCCCACTGGCGTGGGGGAAAAAAACCAAGTTCCTATGATCCTATCCTGGTGCCATAGTCACATAGGTACTCATTGATGGCCCTCTGCTGCGTGTGCAGCCGCTGCAGCATGGCCAACGTTGAGTTCCACCTGGTGGGCATGTCACAGATTAGGCGGTTCTTGGGCAGGTTAAATTCCTTTTGGAGGTCAGCCAGCTGAGCACTGGCACTATATGACCTGCAGAAATGCACACAGACTTTCCTGGCCTGCCTCAGGACATCCTGTAAGCCCGGGTACCTGCCCAAGAACCGCTGCACCACCAATTTAAGGATGTGAGCCAAACAGGGCACATGGGTCAGTTGTCTCTGTCGGAGGGTGGGGAGGAGGTTGGTGCCATTGTCACAAACCACCGTACCTGGCTTAAGCTGGTGTGGCATCAACCACCTCTGAACCTGCCCCTGCAGAGCTGACAGAATCTCTGCCCCAGTGTGGCTCCTGTCCCCCAAGCACACCAGCTCAAGCACCGCATGGCATCTTTTTGCCTGCATGCTTGCGTAGCCCCTTGAACGCCTACGGAGCACCGCTGGTTCAGAGGACAAATCAGCACAGGAAGAGGCCATGGAGGAAGAAGAAGAGGAGGGGGTGGAGGAGAGAGGTGTGGCAGAATCACCACTAGTAGAATTTTGGAGGCGTGGTGGCGGAACAACCTCCAACACTATGCATCCTATCCTGCATCCTTCCCAGCTGCCAGAAGAGTCACCCAGTGCACGGTGAAAGATAGGTAACATCCCTGTCCATGCCTGCTGGACCATGAGTCAGCGGTAATATGCACCTTACCGCTGACCGCCCTGTCCAGCGAGGCCAAGACATTGCCTTCCACATGCCGGTAGAGAGCCAGAATCGCCTTCCATGAGAAAAAGTGGCGTTTGGGAACCTGCCACTGAGGAACTGCACATTGCACAAACTCACGTAAGGCAACTGAAAAGGCAGCAGTTGAAGTGCTAGCGATTTAGCCAAACTAGCATTCAACCCCTGGGCATGTGGATGGCTGGGAGCGAACTTCTTTCGGTGGGGCAGCAGCTTGGGCAGGGAAATTTGCCTGGTAAAATCTGACATTGGTGTACCGATAGGAGATTGTCCGCAAGCACTTGGCTGTGACACACCTAATTCTACACCTTCATTCCTCTCAGTGCAGGTTTCAGAGAGGACTGAAGGTATAGTGGGGTTGGAGATCCCAGCTGATGAGGAGCAAGGAGAGGTCCGCTTTGTTCTTTGGTGTGGGTCTTTTAGGTACGCTTGCCAACGAACTGCATGGCAGGTCGACATATGTCTGGTCAAGAATGTGGTGCCCAAGCGGGTGTTATTTTGGCCACGCGAGATACGCTTGAGACATATGTGGCAAATAGCAGCGTTGCGATCTTATGCACTCGTCTCAAAAAAGTCCCACACCAAAGAACTTTTGGAATAACGCGCAGAAACAGCAGTGCCCTGCACATGCGGAGCTCTGCGGTGTGATGCAGTCGGTGTGCTGCCCTTAAGCTAGCCCCTGTATGGTATCCTTCCTCGTTGGAGATGTGCCTCCTCCTCCTCTCTCCTATCAGGCACCCACGTGGAGTCAGTGACTTCCTCATCATCCCCTCCCTCCTCATCACTGGAGCAAACCTGGCAGTATGCTGCAGCTGGGGGAACATGACCAGATTGCTGTCTTCTTGGGCACCCCCTCTCTCTGGGCTCACGTTACTGCGTTCCTCTAGCTGGGTACCATCATCGGAGCCTTCAAAATGCTGGGCATCCTCCTGGAGCATGTACCCAACACTGTGGTCAAACAGTTCGGGGGACTCCTCAGGAGGAGGTGGTGAGGCTAGGGAAGGAGTGACTGATGCAACTGAGCCGAGGGAAGAGGCAAGAGGGAATTTGGCAGCTGCTTTGCCAGACAAAGTACCCTGAGCCTGGATGAGAGAGGATGAGTAGGATGAGGACGGCTTGGTCATCCACTCTACCAAGTCTTCGGCATGTTGCGGCTCAACAGGGCCAACTGCCGAAAAAAAGGACAAGCTTGTCCCACGGCCACGTGCTGATGGGGATGCACTGTGTCCATGACCAGCACTGTTGCCTCTAGACACAGAGCCTGCTTGCCCTCTTTTATTGGCTTGTGACTGTCTGCCTCTCCTTGTTGGCCTTCCAGAGATACTATTGGCCTGCAGTGAGATGTAGCTGCACAAAGCTGGGATGTGTATATATATATATATATATATATATATATATATATATATATATACTGATAGTGCAGCTAGCAGAATCAACTGCAGTTGCCTGTAGTATTATTAGTATGAGAACACCAGCAATTGACTTCAGGTAACTTTAGGTGCACACTGTGCAGAGGACACAGTACACTAACTGTAAATACTGCAGCTGCCTGCCTGTGGTATTAATAGGATCAGGACACCAGCAATTGTCTTCACGTAGCTTGGGGTGCACACTGTGCAGATGACACAGTACACTAACTAAATACTGCAGCTGCCTGCCTGTGGTATTAATAGGACCAGAACACCAGCAATTGTCTTCACGTAGCTTTAGGTGCACACTGTGCAGAGGACACAGCACACTAATGCCCCGTACACACGGTCGGATTTTCCGACGGAAAATGTGTGATAGGACCTTGTTGTCGGAAATTCCGACCGTGTGTAGGCTCCATCACACATTTTCCATCGGATTTTCCGACACACAAAGTTTGAGAGCAGGATATAAAATTTTCCGACAACAAAATCCGTTGTCGGAAATTCCGATCGTGTGTACACAAATCCGACGGACAAAGTGCCATGCATGCTCAGAATAAATAAAGAGATGAAAGCTATTGGCCACTGCCCCATTTATAGTCCCGACGTACGTGTTTTACGTCACCGCGTTCAGAACGATCGGATTTTCTGACAACTTTGTGTGACCGTGTGTACGCAAGACAAGTTTGAGCCAACATCCGTTGGAAAAAATCCTAGGATTTTGTTGTCGGAATGTCCGAACAAAGTCCGGCCATGTGTACGGGGCATAACTGTAAATACTGCAGCTGACTGCCTGTGGTATTAATAGGATCAGAACACCAGCAATTGTCTTCACGTAGCTTTAGGTGCACACTGTGCGGAGGACACAGCACACTAATGCCCCGTACACACGGTCGGATTTTCCGATGGAAAATGTGTGATAGGACCTTGTTGTCGGAAATTCCGACCGTGTGTAGGCTCCATTACACATTTTCCATCGGATTTTCCGACACACAAAGTTTGAGAGCAGGATAAAAAAATTTCCGACAACAAAATCCGTTGTCAGAAATTCCGATCGTGTGTCAGCTGTCTGCCTGTGGTATTAGTAGGATCAGAACACCAGCAATTGTCTTCAGGTGGCTTTAGGTGCATACTGTGCAGAGGACAAAGTACACTAACTGTAAATACTGCAGCTGCCTGCCTGTGGTATTAATAGGATCAGAACACCAGCATTTGTCTTCAGGTAGATTTAGGTGCACACTGTGCAGAGGACACAGTGCACTAACTGCAAATACTGCAGCTGCCTGCCTGTGGTATTAATAGGATCAGAACACCAGCAATTGTCTTCAGGTAGCTTTAGGTGCACACTGTGCAGAGGACACAGTGCACTAACTGCAAAAACTGCAGCTGCCTACCTGTGGTATTAATATGATCAGAACATCAGCAATTGTCTTCAGGTAGCTTTAGGTGCACATTGTTCAGAGGACACAGTACACTAACTGTAAATACTGCAGCTGTCTGCCTGTGGTATTAAAAGGATCAGAACACCAGCAATTGTCTTCTGGTAGCTTTAGGTGCACACTGTGCAGAGGACAAAGTACACTAACTGTAAATACTGCAGCTGCCTGCCTGTGGTATTAATAGGATCAGAACACTAGCAATTGTCTTCAGGTAGCTTTAGGTGCACATAGGGTTGCCACCTTTTCTTCACGTCAAACCCGAACACTTTAGTTGCGCACAGCAATTTTTTTTCTTATAGTAAGAACTATACATATATTTTGCTGTTAAATAACATTTCTAATCATATGCAGTTAGGAACAAGAGTCCCCCTTTACATCAGAGTCCACAGAGTTCCCCTTTTACATCTGAACTGGCAGAGTTCCCTTTCACTGTAAGGGGGGACTCTGCAGACTCTGATGTAAGGGAGAACACTGGGGACTCTAACATAAGGGATCCTCTGGGAACCCTGATCTAAGGGGGAACACTGAGAACTCTGATGTATGGAGAAGACTCTGATGTAAGGGGAAACACTGTGGTCTCTGGTGTAAAGGGGAAATCTGATGTAAGGGGTGCTCTGAGAACCCTGATTTGCCTTAGTGTACTCACTCAGAGGCAGGAGAGAGAAGGGGGAGACTTCAGTTACAGATAGGGATGGATGGTGAGCTCACTCACCCCTTGGCAGTCAGCACCTCTCATTCAGATGTATCTGAGGCTGCTGGACTTTAAATTTCCGGGACAAACTTACTTTCCTATTCTGAGGCACAGCGCCGGGGATTGGAGTGTGGGCAGACACAGAGGGGTAGGGGTGGGGGGAAGAGGTGCAGATCTCGCCCTCTCTCCTCTCCTGCCTGTGTGTGTGTTTGGGGGGTTGTTAGTGCTGGCTTTGGGCAGCGTGAAATAGTGTAACAGACACTCTCAGCTTAGACAACTGCAGCCAGCAACCCTGCTGGGAAGCCATAGTCCAGTCTAAATAATGTGTCCGGGTTTCAGGCAGTCTGAAACCCGGACGCCTGATTCCGAACCCGAACTGTCCGGGTGAATCCTGGACAGGTGGCAACCCTAGGTGCACAGTGTGCAGAGGACACAGTGCACTGACTGCAAATACTGAAGCTGCCTGCCTATGGTATTAATATGATCAGAACACCAGAAATTGTCTTCAGGTAGCTTTAGGCGCACACTGTGCAGAGGACACAGTACACTAACTATAAATATTGCAGCTGCCAGCCTGTGGTATTAATAGGATCAGAACACCAGCAATTGTCTTCAGGTAGCTTTAGGTGCACACTGTGCAGAGGACACAGTTCACTAACTCTAAATACTGCAGCTGTCTGCCTGTGGTATTAATAGGATCAGAACGCCAGCAATTGTCTTCAGGTAGCTTTAGGTGCACACTGTGCAGAGGACACAGTACACTAACTGTAAATACTGCAGCTGCCTGCCTTTGGTACTAATAGGATCAGAAGAACACCAGCAATTTTCTTCAGGTAGCTTTAGGTGCACACTGTGCAGAGGACACAGTACACTAACTGTAAATACTGCAACTACCTGCCTGTGGTATTAATAGGATCAGAACAACAGCAATTGTCTTCAGGTAGCTTTAGGTGTACACTGTGCAGAGGACACAGTACACTAACTGTAAATACTGCAGCTGCCTGTGGTACTAATAGGATCAGAAGAACACCAGCAATTTTCATCAGATAGCTTTAGGTGCACACTGTGCAGAGGACACAGTACACTAACTGTAAATACTGCAGCTGTCTGCCTGTGATACTAATAGGATCAGAAGAACACCAGCAATTTTCTTCAGGTAGCTTTAGGTGCACACTGTGCAAAGGACACAGTACAATAACTATAAATACTGTAAAAACACCTGCCTGCCTGTAGTAGGAAGAGAATAACAGGAACAGATCTAGCTAAACAGAATACAGTTTATATATATATATACAACACCTGGGATGCATATATATGCAAAATACAATGTAAGTGCAGCTAACTGACTCACCTGCCTACTCTAGCTAACTTAAATCAAATGACACTGCCTCTCTGTCTATCTCTCTCCGCCGCCGCAACACACTACACAACGCCGCCATGCAGACGGCCTTATATAGTGTGGGGCGTATACTAAACCCCCTGAGCCATAATTGGCCAAAGCCACCAAGGCGAATTTGGCGCGAACGGCCATGCAACCCATGTTCAACTCGAACATCGCCTGTTCGACCGTTCTTTGAATTGCGAACGTTATGGGCTGTTCGCACCAAATTCGAGTGGCGCGTCACTGCCCATAATTCACTACAACATCGCAGTACATTGCTGGCTGATGATTGGCCAAGCATGCACTATGACCCGCATGCTTGGCCAATCACAGAGCCGTCTGTACAGAGAGCCGTAATTGGCCAAATATATATATAATTTTAGCGCTGGGTAGCTCCACGCCTGTGTGGATGGATTCGTGCCTTACTTCCTTAACCTCCATGTAAGTGGATAATGCACCTGTATCTCATTAAAATGTTTACAGTTCTAACCTAGAGGCACCTGTGTTTCTCTTCTCATTTGCATATCTGGAGTCTGCTTTCAACTCCCCCCTCAAAGGCTGCCAAGGTTGTTTTGGACTGCTAAAGTAATCTATACAGGTCTCCCCTCTTCATCTCTCCCCTCCACATATACTGAGTATTCACTTCAAAGACTTATTGATGGACTAATGTATTAAATCTCATACTATTTATCAGAACCACTACCCACTACCTACCACGACCACCTTGTTTGAGCAACCCTGACTTAGCACACTATCCCTCTCGATTTCCATGCCGTTAGATGGAGTTTTTCCAGAGCTGGATGAAGGACTTGGCCTTGTGGGAGTAGGTCTGGTGTTACTGGTAGTGGAAATGGTTCCTCTATGCTTAACTGTAGAATGGTTGTGAACCATGGACGTCTCCGCCAGAAGGGTATTAATGCAATTACTGTGGACGTGGATCTTCGAAGTTTGGCTAGAAATATCGCTATTAATGGAACTGGAGGGAAAATGTATCCCAGGCTGAAGCTCCATGGATGTGTAGGTGTAGTCTATGCCTGCTGCTGTTGGATATATCGTTCTTGCCAAAAATCTTGAAAATTTGGCATTTATCTGTGTTCGATGTCGGGGACTCCCCAGGCCTGTGTTAGAAGAGAGGATGCTTAGGGACTCAGGCACCATTCGTTGTTTGAAATGAAGGTTCTGCTCAGGTCGACGGCCAAACGGTTCTGGGCTGCTGGAACATAAACTGCTCTCAGATCTGTCAAATACAGTTGAGCCCATTCGAAAATTTGTCGTACCTCCCTCATGAGTGTGCGACTTCTGGTCCCACCTCGTCTTTGAATGTAGGCTACTGCCACTCTGTTGTCTATTCGTAGTAAGACATTCTATGCCTTGATGAGTGAACTGAATGCTAGGAGAGATTGGATGGCAGCCCTCAGTTCCAAATTGTTCGAAACGACCCCTATTGGTCTAAAGTGCCAACGTCCCTGAACTGCTTGGTCCTGGTAGTGGGCTTCCCACCCGTCTAAACTGGTATCCGACCTAATTATTTCCGGTTGAGGTGGAATAATTTGGCGGTAACGTTTTAGGTTGTAGGTCCGAGTCCACCACCATATCAATTGTTTCACTCGTGAATATATATCTTCTGACACATTGAGACTCCATCCCACTGCTTCAAGAATTAATTTTTGAATGTTCTCATGTGCCACTGTGCCCACTGAATCATTGGGAAAGTGTGCGAAGTGGACCCCAGAATACTCATGCATGCCCTGGCTAGAAGGTGAACCGCTGCCATCAGTTTCCTCATTTTGTGAGTTAGAGGTTTAATCTTTTCCTGGGGAAGTTCCACTCTGTTGGCTCTGGTATTTAATTCTGCTCCCAAAAAAACTCATCTTTTGGGTTGGTTGTAGCTTGCTCTTCTTCCAATTTATTAGCCATCCGAACTGCTGTAGAGTGGATAACAGAAATTTCCAGTAAAGGAGGAGAGACTGCTGGCTGTCGGCCAATAAAAGGATATCGTCGAGGTATGGTGAACCCTGAATCTTCTCTCTCTCAAGTATGCTATGACTGGAAGAAGAACCTTTGTGAATGTTCTGAGTGCAGTAGATATCTTGAACGGTAGGCTTTGGAACTGTTGTTGAAGTGTTGTTGATTCACCGCAAAGCAAAGGAATTTTTGAAAGGTCGGATGTATGGGGACGTGCGAGTAGGCGTCTGACAAATCGATTGACAGCATCCATTCTCCAGTGTTTACCGCCATCAGGATGGATTGGAGGCTCTCCATTTTGAATGATTCAACACAAATTTTCCTGTTCAGTCTTTTTAGATCCAAGACTAGGCGTAGGTCTCCTGTTTTGTTTTTTTATGAGAAAAAGAGGAGGATAGAAACCTCTTCCTCTCTGATTGATGGGAACTTGTGCGGTTGCCTGCTTCTAAAGCAATTCGAACATGTACTTGATCAATACTTTCCTCTTTTGTAGAGAAGATGGTAGGTTGAAAATGGTCCCTGGGAGGACTGTCCTTGAACCTCCACTTGTGGCCTCTGTAAATAGTGGATATGGCTCATTGATCTTTTATGTAGTGCATCCAAACCTGTGAAAAAAACTTAAGTCTTGCCCCTACAGTTGCAGGTTGGACGGTCGCGCCTTCAAAAGCATTTTTGCTGATCTCCGGTGTTAGCAGGTTTTGTAGTCGTAGAAAGGAAAATTGAGTACTCCTCCAATTTCGCTTGAACTCCTTTACAGGTCTGTATGACCTTGCTTCTCTGTACCTCTCAGGTAGATTAGGTCTGTATGGCACTTGAATTTTCTGTTGCTTTGGCCTTCTATCGGATGGGATTAGGCCTGATTGACCACCGGTGACTTTTGAGATAGCCGAATCTAGTTTTTCGCCAAACAGGTTTGTTCTGTCATAAGGTATTTTACACCAATTTGTTTTGGAGGCTGGATCCTCCACCCATGGTTTCAACCATAGAGCCCTTCTTGATGTCACGGCAGCCAGCATGACTCTTGCTGATGTCCTGATTATGTCTACTGAGGCTTCAGCCACTAAATCTCCGGCTAGAGTGAGTTCCTGCAGGGTGGACACTATCTTCTCCTGATTACCTCCCTCCAGGAGTAATTTCTCAGTGTTTGAGGCCCAACTAGCTATGCTCTCCCTACTGCCGCCAGTGTGACAGCTGGCCTACAGGCACCGCCTGCTGCGGAGTAAGATCTATTTAGGTCCATGTCGATCTTTCGATCCAGTGCATCTCTAAAGGTTACTGCATCTTCGATATGTAATGTCACATGCCTGGCGAGTCGCATTAGGGATGCGTCAACTGCTGGTGCTGAAACAAGAGGGTTAACATTTGGTTCTTTTAGTGGGTATAGTTTTGCTAGTCTATTGTTTAAGCTAGCTTTCTTTTCCGGCTCCTGCCATTCGTCTTTTATTAGGTCAAGTTCCTCTATAAATGGAAAAGTCTCTGGCTCTTTTTTCAAATTTGGGAAATATGTCCGAGTCTTGCACGGTGCCTCCTTTGATTCCTCCCAGCCGATCGCTTCTTTTACCGATTTTGTGAATGGGTCTATTAGAGCAAAGTCGAACCCTGTGGATACTTCTAATCCTTCATTATCAGAGGAATCCTCTGATTTTTGAGTTAAGTGTTAAGCGGCTGAGGATGTGTTTGGGCCTGTTCTGTCCGCTTCTGGAGCAGCCATCTGCATAATTGATTCTCATACTGAATCTCGTATAATATTGGTTACTCCTCTTGCATCTGTGTCCTTTTCTAATGTTGCTTCTTCAAAGCATTTGTGGCAAGCTAGCTTGTCCAGAAGAGCAGAAGCCCCACAGACCCAGAATGTGTTGGCAGCTGGGCGGGTGCGATGACTGGCATGTGTTGAAGATGGCTTTCTCTAGTGCGACTAATGCCCATGTGAAGGCGATCTTGAGCGACTTCTTCAGGATCATCTACTTCCTGAAGAGGAGTGATGTGATGAGCGACCTCTGTGTTTGGAGTGTGACGATCTTGATGATCTGGCAGGGCTATTCCAGATAAGATGGGATTAGTGGAGATGCACTCTTTTACTCCTCTTTACTACTTGCCAAACACCCTTTACCTTAGAGACTTGTGATGGTCAGCTTGGGCAGTGGCCTCCATGAGTGGAGCAAAGGACAGAAATCCCTTAAAGTATTTAAATAGGATTTAATAGGAGTAAGAAACAAACAGTTGAAATAAGCCAGTGGGGAAAGATATAAGGACTAAGCAATTTACCAGCAGAGGGACAAAGAGACAATTGAGCAGCAAGGAGAGATGAGGAGAACTAGAAACCAGCAGCCGCAGGGAGCCTGTTTTACTCCTGCAATGGTCTGTCATTTTTTAAAGACAGTGTGGCTTTTTAAATCCGCCAGCGACGTTGCGGCGAAAGTGACATCATGCTGCACATGCGCAATTTGGTTCTGCTACATCCAGCGCCATTTTGGAGACTGACAGCAGTGCCCTTAACTTGTGTCACTTCCGGTCGTGCATGCTCAGTACCGCAGCAGCCACCATCTTTGGAGAGGAAAAGATCCGTGGGACTGGAGAGCCCAGCCAGGACATGTAATGCAGCAGCGCAAAAAGAAAAAATAGAATGTAATGATTGCAGAAATGAATGCGTTAGCTGGAAACAGATGTGAAAGTTAGGTAAAGAGGCAAGAAAAGAAATGGAGGTTGCTGCGAGCACTTTTAAGTCTGTTTAAGACTTGTATGGTATAAGAGTAATAAGCAGCCCCTGAGACTATCAGAGTGGGGTTCCCTCCATTTAGCTCATTTAGAGAGTGCACAGGCAGGGACTTCCACCCAGGAGAGGCTTAACCTTGCTAATGAGAGCGGTAAGGGGTCTGGAGCCATGCAACCAGTCCTAACCAGATGAGGAAAAAAAGGAGAATGGGAAGTTGGGCCTCTCTGCAACTCTTATAGCTAACCAGTCCTGTCAGGTTGTGGGGGCAGAGTCACAAACCAGTGTGTGCTGCCATGATGCGACAGGATATTGGGTTTAAAACTGCCACTGCCCAATTTCTCAAAGTAGGGCAGTGCTACATGAAACCAGTAGATACCATCTTTGTCAGCTAACAGCATTTTTTTTTACTTCTGTCTAAAAGATAGAACTAAGAGTGCTGTTAGCACTCTGCTGAGTGTGGGAAATTGGCCAGTGCAGTTTTAAACCAAAATTCTCACAGTCCAGTGACTGCTGGATAAAAAATAAGAAAAAACCTTTACCTTTAAAGTCCCCTGTAACATCAGAGCCCCCCTTTACCATCAGAGCCTTTTTTACCATCACAGCCCTCCTTTACCATCAGTGAAGTCTTATCAGTGCCCATTAGTGCAGCCTCTTCAGTGCAGTCTCATCAGTGCCCATCAGTGCAAACTATCAGTGCAACCTATCAGTGCAGTCTCTTTAGTGCAGTCTTTTCAGTGCAGCCTCATCAGTGCAGTCTCATCATTGCAGTCTATCAGTGCAGTCTGATCAGTGCAGTCTCATCAGTGCAGTCTCATCAGTGCAGCCTCATCAGCGCAGCCTCATCAGTGCAGTCTCATCAGTGCAGTCTATCAGTGCTGTCTCATCAGTGTAGCCAGTCTCATCAGTGCAGTCTATCAGTGCCCAGGTCAGGGTTTTTTCTACTACCCTGGCCTAGTAAGGAGAAGGACCTACCTGGTCCTGGTCAACCGAGCACTGCTCCACATCTGCAGGCCCACCCGCTGAGTGCTGCCTGCTCACACTCTGACATTGGTGGCCTCTCCAGCTCCAGGCGGGCTCCCAGCTGGCATGATAACCCTCGGCTAGCCATGCCCCTGCTTGCTGCTATTGACCAATCGGAGGGGGTAGGGGAAGGATCATCTGAAAGCTTAACTGATTTTCGGGAGCGTGACTTTAGGGATTTCGGTCTGATTTCCGGGAATGCCCCAGGCAAATTGGAACTTTTGGCAACTTTGTCTCAATGATTATACCTGCAGTTCAGCTTTAACCACTTCTGGTGCAATGTACATGACAAAAAAACACCAATTTGTCCCCTGATGCTGCACTTTCTTGTCCCATTTGGATCAGTCAGATAATCTCTTTATTTCTTATTCCAGTGTACACTCCTGTTAGGCAGAGAATAGTTCCAGAATATAAGATAATTAAAACCTCGCCACAATGGTCACGGTTGCAGGGCTGTTTTGAAAAAACATACTGGGCTGTGTTTGAGCAACAAGATTTAAATTTATATACAGGCACAGTGTGGAGCTATACAAGATATGTGTGGATAATGTTACAGAAGACAAGGGTTTTCTCAGAAATCTTGGTTGACTAACGAAATACGGTGTCTCCTTAGGGAGCAAAATATTGCTTTTAGGAATAATTACAAGGATGTGTAAAATGCTGCAAGGGCTAATTTAAAGAGAGGAATAAGGGAAGCAAAATTAGCTTCAAAGACGAAAATTGAAGAAATTTCAACAAATACAATGCGAGGGAAAGATGGAGGGGTGTACAGAATATTATGAACTATAGAGGGAAAAATCAAATGGAAGTGAACTCCAGCATTGCACTAGTTGAGGAACTGAACAGGTACTTTACACGCCTTGAGATTGCACTACTACAGTGTGACACAGGGTTTTTGTTAGATCCTGGCAATTTTAAACTCACTGTGCAGGAACATGAGGTGAGACAGTGTCCCAGGGAGGGTTGTCAAGGCATGTGCAGAACAATTGTCACTAAGATCTTTAATCTTTCATTATAGCTGCCTCTTGATCTGTCCTGTCTTAAATTATCCCAATCCCCAAAAAGCCTTTTTTTTGCCTCTGGATAAAGGGTTTTCTGGTAAATAGATCACAGGTGGTTAAAATGGGCAAAATATTCTTCTTCCCAACGACAGTTAAACTCAGGATTTAAAATAATAAACATGTATGCAGGTGCATTCTGTTTTCTCCACTACAGGTGGTGCTCAATCACAGCGGCAGTGTAAGAATAGGAAGTCAGGAGGATGTGATCCTGGTGGCCATCTTAGGTGTGGCAGAGTCTATTAAGGACCCTGGCTCCTGGGTTTGCTGTGCATTTAGCGTGTGGGTAGTGTAGGGACAGTATTAGCAGTAGGGAAAGGTTCCAGACGAGTAGGAAAAGCTTAGGGCTCTGCGCTCTCCTTGGACGACTTCTGAATTGGGCACAGACCGGCCAGGCTGCATTTCGCCCCTCCAGACAGACGCTGTCAGTTCGGCTGAAACCCACTCCGCTATTCGTTGTTGGCATCCATGAGTGTTCCTGGTTGAGCCTCCTACCACCTGGCTTGTTGCAAACTAATTTTCTTTTACTTCAATACAAGTTCCATTGTTTGCATCTGGACTGAGTGTTTTATTTCCACCACACTATGCTGCACCCACCCACACTTGGTAGCAGTCGGTAGAATATGTCACTTCGTGCAGCGGGTGTGGGAGAACTGGAGCAAATAGTGACACACCTGGAGGGCCTGTTTGAAAATGTGGTGATCCCACAACTGAAGCACAGATCCTTTGTCTGGAGACAACAGGAGGGCGCAAGTCTCACGCTCTTTGCGGTGGTGCTCAAGCAGAAATTGCAGATTCAGGCCACTTTCTAAAGTGTCAGTTTGTGGCAAGACTGGAAGCAGGCCCAGTCAGGAGAGCGAATTAGCAGGAGCGAATTAGAGTACAACCCTCCATCTCTTTTCATGATAATTGTGGTGGATGCAGTTGCGCGGGAACAGAAAGTACCTAAAAGTATGATCTGTTACACATGCTGGAAGAAGCCTTGGCCCATTCACTGCAGACTGCCATACAGTCAGTGCTAAGGGAACTCACTTTGGACATGGCCTCCCTGAAGCAACAGGTGTCTGCACTACAATGGGTGCCCCCTCCCCCTAAGGGCAAGAATCTGCTACAAAGGGACCCAGAGGAAGACCGTAAGTGCTTGTGGTGTAGACGTTATGGGCATGAATAGAGTGCAGGTCCCATGTCTAATCGACACAAGTTCAGAAGTCACAGTCATGGAGTATGGTTTTTTAAAGCCATCGGTTTGGGATGCGGGGCCAACTGTCCCTTAAGGCAGCCAATAACTTGCCCATGCTGGTGGAAGGCATCACCTGTGTGAAGATCCAGATTGATGACCAAGTGGTGGATTAGGTAGGAGTGGTAGTGACTCATGGCCTAGTCGACTCTTCAGTGCCCATTGTCTTGGGCATGAACATGTTAAAGGATCTAGACTTGCCACACTTGCTGGTCGAGTTTAAATATTCTGGCCAGTGGGCACAGGGTTGTGGTCTGCGAGCAACATGGCTTAACATCATCCGAGCTTGCAAAGTTCAACAAAAAAAGCCTAAGCAAGTTGGGGTTGTCTGTACCCCTTAAACAGCCAAAACAGAAGCTACTACTGGCAAGCCTCCAAGAGCTAGTCTGGTCCCTCCCTATAGGGGCCCACAAAAGACAAAAGGGGCCACCGTGATGATAGAAGCCCGCAAAGACTCAGGGGGACCCAAGGAATGGTACCTACCCCTTTTTCTACTGGAGCCTCCAGCTCCTGACACTTCAGAGGTGAAGAGCTCCAGCACCACAAGCATGGACAGTCAGGCTTACCCAGAGAGTACCACAAACTGCCCAGATCTGTCTGAGGTGAAGAGGGCGTGGGGGAATGTGGATAGCCCACACTCTCCTGCGGCCTCAAAACCGCAACCAGAAGACGGACAGATACTCTGATTATGTTGTTTTAACTGTTCTCTGTTGTGCCTTAGCCATGTTCATTGTATTACTCATGTTGTTCTTTACTGTATTACAATGCAATTGACAGCATCTATCAAAGGAGGGGGGTGTAGGCAGATGCAGTCTGTTTTCTCCACTGCAGGTGATTGCAGTGGCAGTGCAGACAGAGAGAGAAAGTCAGGTTTCCTGAGTCACTGGAGCAGCAATTTATTTGGATACTGACCTCTAAAGTGACCCTGGTGGCCATCTTTGGTGTGGCAGTCTATTGGGCCTCCTTCCACTGAGCTTGTTGTGAACTGTTTTTCCTTTACTTTAATACAAGCTCCATTTTTTGCATCTGGAGTGTGTTATTGCCACAGCACCATGTAGCAGCTACCCACAAAAATATTACGCTTACCTGCTCTGTGCAATGGCTTTGCACAAAGTGGCCCCAAACAATCTCTACTAGGGTGTTACAATAATTGCTACTGGCTCCTCCTCTTCTCTGAGTACCCCATAGGAAGCTGCTTCCTATGGCCTCGATCCCGAGCCAGGTTCCTTGCATCTATTGACACACACACGGCTGCTTGACCTGTCGCCCCACTCCCTCCTCACTGGATTTGATTGACAGCAGAGATGGCTTCTGCTGCTGCCTCCATGTCCAGTGAGCAGAGAGAGAGAGCAACGCTGTGGCTCTCAAGCACAACACTGGCTCGAAATTGAACTCAGGTAAGTATCCGAGGGTACCGTGGGGAAGGTGATTATAGAAGGTTTTTCATGTTAATGCACAGAATGCATTGAGGTAAAAAACCTTAAGCCTTTCCAAAATTTTCTGATGAAACTACAGTAGCTGATTGCATTAACCACTTGCCGACCGGGCCATAGCCGAAAGACGCTTATTCTGATCGCGGCCGTTTACCATGTGATTGCTCCGTCAAATGGTTACTCTCTCCCCCCTCTGTGTACCGAATGGTACAGTGTGGGAGGAGAGGGGGAGAGAGCGGATGGAAGCGGTGGGCTGCATATGTAGTGCCCACAGCGCTGCTCTGTGACAAATACAGTCACATCCATCCATCCATGCTCAGCCATCCCTCCATACTCTAATACCCTGCAATGCCCTGCACTACTCTGCAATACTGTGCAATACCCTGCAATACTCTGCAATACCCTGCAATACCCTGCAATACTCTGCAATACTCTGCAACCCTCTGCAATACTCTGCAATACCCTGCAATACCGTGCAATACTCTGCAATACCCTGCAATACTCTGCAATACCAGGCAAAACTCTTCACTACCCTGCACTACTCTGCAATACTCTGCACTACTCTGCAATACTCTGCAATACCCTGCAATGCTCTGCAATACTGTGCAATACTTTGCAATACCCTACAATACTCTGCAATACCGTGCAATACCCTGCAATACCCTGCAATACTCTGCAATACTCTGCAACCCTCTGCAATACTCTGCAATACCCTGCAATACCCTGCAATACTCTGCAATACCCTGCAATACTCTGCAATACCCTGCAATACTCTGCAATACTCTGCAATACCAGGCAAAACTCTTCACTACCCTGCACTACTCTGCAATACTCTGCACTACTCTGCAATACTCTGCAATACCCTGCAATGCTCTGCAATACTGTGCAATACTCTGCAATACCCTACAATACTCTGCAATACCGTGCAATACTCTGCAATACCCTGCAATACTCTGCAATACCGTGCAATACCCTGCAATACTCTGCAATACCGTGCAATACTCTGCAATACCCTGCACTACTCTGCAATACCCTGCAATAGTCCGCAATACTCTGAAATATCCCGCAATACTCTGCAATACCCTGTAATACCCCTCAATACTCTGCAATACTCCACAATACTCCGCAATACTCTGCAATACCCTGCCATGCTCTGCAATACCCAGCCATACTCTGCAATACTCGGTGATACCCAGTCATACTCTGCCATACCCAGCCATACCCAGTCATACTCGGTGATACCCTGCAATACCCTGCCATTCTGAGCCATACTCGGCCATGCTCTGCCATGCTCTGCCATACTCAGCCATACTCGGCTGTACTCTGCCTCTGTATGTGGCCAGGCTGTGGAAGTCTCACACATGTGTTATCACCGTACTCAGGAGGAGTAGGAGAATCTATTTTGGGGTGTCATTTTTGGTACGTGTACATGCTATGTGTTATAAATATTGTATAAATGGACAACTTTGTGTTAAAAAAAATGTGTTTTAACCACTTCCCGCCCGCCGGCCGTCATATAACGTCCTTGACTTTGTGCGGGGATATCTGAATGATGCCTGCAGCTACAGGCATCATTCAGATATCAGCTTTTTTAGCTGGCGATTCCCTACACCATAAGAATGATCATAGTAGCTGTTCTGCTGCTTGATCGTTCTTACGGGAGGCAAAAGGGAACGTCCCCCCCTTCCTGCCCCTCCGGTGCTTCTAGCGACTCACTGCTATGATCGAAGCCAGGATCAATTTTTTTTTTTTCAGGCTTCCCAGTCTAGAGGTGAGATATGAGGTCTTTTTGACCGCATATCTCACTGTAAAGAGGACCTGTCATGCCGTATTCCTATTACAAGGGATGTTCAAATTCCTTGTAATAGGAATAAAAGCGATCAAAAAAAAATTTTTTTTTTGAAAAAAGTGTCAAACTAAAATAAATAAAGTAAAATGAACAATAAAAAGATTTTTTTTTTTTTTTAAAGCGCCCCTGTCCGTGTGCTCGCATGCAGCAGCGAATGCACACGTAAGTCCCGCCCACATATGAAAACAGTGTTCAAACCACACATGTGATGTATCGCTGCGAACGTTAGAGCGAGAGCAAAAATTTTGGCCCTAGACCTCCTCTGTAACTCAAAACATGTAACCAGTAAAAAATTTGAAAGCATCGCCTATGGGGATTTTTAAGTAGTGAAGTTTGGCGCCATTCCACGAGCGTGTGCAATTTTTAAGGGTGACATGTTAGGTATCTATTTACTCGGCGTAACTTCATCTTTCACATTATGCAAAAACATTGGGCTAACTTTACTGTTTTGTTTTTTTTTAAAACAGAAAATTGTTTTTTTTCCCAAAAAAGGCGTTAAAAAAATTGCTGCGCAAATATCGTGCGAGATAAAAAGTTGTAACAACTGCCATTGCATTCTCTAGGGTCTTTTCTAAAAAAACATATATAATGTTTTGGGGTTCTATGTAGTTTTCTAGCAAATGATGATTTTTACATGTAGGAGAGAAATGTCATAATTGGCCTGGGTGCTCCAGAACGCCTGAAGGTGCTCCCTGCATGTTGGGCCTCTCTATGTGGCCACGCTGTGTGAAAGTCTCACACATGTGGTATCGCCATACTCGAGACTAATAGCCGAATGTGTTTTGGGGTGTAATTTGTGGTATGCATATGCTGTGTGTGAGAAATAACTTGCTAATATGACAATTTTGTGAAAAAAAGAAAAAAAATCTTGATTTTGCAAAGAATTGTGGGAAAAAATGACAACTTCAAAAAACTCACCATGCATCTTTCTAAATACCTTGGAATGTCTTCTTTCCAAAAAGGGGTCATTTGGGGGGTGTTTGTACTTTTCTGGCATGTTAGGGTCTCAAGAATTTAGATAGGCCGTCAGTACTTCAGATGTGATCAATTTTCAGATATTGGCACCACACATTGGACTCTATAACTTTCACAAAGACCAAATAATATACACCAATTTGTACTTATTTTTACCAAAGATATGTAGCAGTATAAATTTTGGCGAAAATTTATGAATAAAAATTACGAATTTGCTAAATTTTATAACAGAAACAAAAAAAATTCATTTTTTTACCGAATGTTCAGTCTTTTTTCTTTTATAGCACAAAAAATAAAAAACCCAACCGTGATTAAATACCACCAAAAGAAAGCTCTATTTGTGTGAAAAAAAGGACAAAAATTTCATATGGGTACAATATTGTATGACTGAGTAATTGTCATTCAAAATGTGAGAGCACCGAAAGCTGAAAATTGGTCTGGTTAGGAAGGGGGTTTAAAGAGGAGCTGCACCTTTAAAAAAAATATTAAAAGCCAACAGCTACAAATACTGCAGCTGCTGACTTTTAATAAATGGAAACTTACCTGTCCCAGGGTCCAGTGATGTCGGCAGCCGAAGCCGATCAATCGCTTGGCTCTCGGCTGCCCCGCCGCCATCCTCGGTCAGGGAATCAGGAAGTGAAGCGCTGCGGCTTCACTGCCCGGTTCCCTACTGCGCATGCGTTAGTCGCGCTGCGCCTCTGCACTGGTCCCCGTTGTGTGCTGGGAACTGTGTTTCCCAGCACACAACGGGGGGGCGGGCTTCTGCGGATATTCTGCAGCTGTCTAAGCCCAGAAGTGGCTGCAGATACCTGTATTAGACAGGTATCTGCACCCCCTCCCCCCTGAAATGTGCCAATTGTGGCACCGGAGGGGGGGAGAATCCGATGAGCGGAAGTTCCACTTTAGGGTGGAACTCCGCTTTAAGTGCCCAGTTGTCAAGTGGTTAAAGGAGGGGATACAGAACCAGAAGAGGCTGGCAAGAGAGGAAGTTGGTATAATAGTGGAGTGGAGTGGTGTGCAGCAAATAATTTGACCTTGAACACTGAGAAAACGAAAGAGCTTATTGCAGATTTTAGTAAAAATAAGACTGCCATAGCTCGTTTTCATCAAGGGTGAATGTATGGAGATTGTCTCTGCCTTCAAGTTCCTTAGTGTATTTATTTCTGAAACGTCATCATGGTCAGTAAATGTACACGCTGTTATAAAAAATGTCAGCAACGTTTATATTTTCTGAGATTACTTAGGAAAAATGATCTCAGAAGGTATTGGAGACCATCATTGTTCATCTATTGAGAGTGTATTGGTGTACTACATATCAGTATAGCAAATGTTCATTGGCTGATAGGACTGCTCTTCAGAAAATAATCTATACTAACACCAATAGTGGTGATGGTGGATCTATATCGCTGAATGACATGACTGACATTGGATTTCAATTTCGGGGCATTTTTTTCTTTTGTTTTTTCAACAGTGTGTGTATATTTTACTTAAAGGAGAAGTTCAGTCAAAGCTTGTTTGCCTGTACTTTTCCTATGGATCACAGGAGTGCAACTCGTTTTGCACTCCTGTGATCTGGTTTCAGCAGAGAGCGGGCTGAAGTCCTCTCTCTCCTGACATCACAGATTTCTGTCCAGGCACTGCATCATCGCAACAATGGAAGTCTGGATCCGCCAGGTACCTGGACTGACACCCACTCAGCGAGCCGTTGAGAGGCTGAGCCGGCCGCCCCACCCCCTCCACAGCTCAGCGCTCAAGTGAGCGAGGAGGGGGAAGAGCAGAGAGCTGCTGATTGACAGTCTACAGCTCTCTGCTCATTGAGCTCTAAAAAAACGAATCGGCGATGTTCGATCGCTCGGTTCTTAGTATAGAGGCGACGGGGGACAGATACAGCATAGGCCCCTTGCTGCATTCACCAAGTAAGTATGATTCCGAAAAAAAAAATCCTTTACTTCTCTTTTAATAATCAGGTAGGGATCTTTTTTCAAAGTTTGTCAATCTATATCATGCAACTGTAAAACTGCTGTCAGAATGTGATCCTTGCATGTGCTCTACAAAAGGAAGGTTGTTTCTTGTTAGATCTGTGTAAATATTGAATAGCCTTTCACAAGGACTATTTCTGGATGACTCAGTGGATTGCTTCCAAAATGGGGTGGCTGTGTTTCCAACATACAAACTATGAAAGAATACTAATATTAGGAAAAAAGTTATAGAATGTTGATCCAGGTATCAAGAAGGACTTTTTTCTCTCTTGGAGAAAACAGTTTAGGGTTTGTTTTGGAGGCAAATGTGTTTTTCAAGTAATTGTACATTAAAGCGGAGTTCCAATTAAAAAAAAAAAAATTAAAAGTCAGCAGCTACAAATACTGCAGCTGCTGACTTTTAATAATCGGACACTTACCTGTCCCAGGGTCCAGTGATGTTGGGGAATGAAGCCCCGTTCCTCTCCACCTCCTCTCTGCAGCGCCGGCATTGTCACTGTGGGCTCCCGGCTGTGGCTTCAGGTGCGCCAGGAGGAAGTGGGAGCTGGAACCCTCTAAAAACAGGGTTTCTGCCCCCCCCCCCCAAAAAAATGACATGCCAAATATGGCATGTCAGGGGGTCACCTTCCCTTAAAGCGGAAGTTCCATTTTTGGATGGAACTCTGCTTTAAGTAAACTGAACACTTTCATCAATTACATATTCAGTTATCAACTACAACATTTTAGGAGAAACAATAGCCATATATGCTATGCAGATAGTCCAAGCTGTGAATACTGTTTAAGAGGTTTTGTCTAAAAATATCCTTAAGGCTTCTTCAGTTCCCTCAAACTGACAGGTTAGATTGAAGATAGGAAGTATGAAGATATGCAGAAGTAAAGATGGAAAAGAGATACAGAATAGGGAAGTTTATGGCTGCTGTATTTGGATTTCTGCATTAGTTTTGCTTATCTGATCAATGTCAGTAGTTATGGTAATTAAGTTCAACAGAATTTGACTTACTTGTCTTGTTCTCTATTAACCACTTTAGCCCCGGAAGGTTTTACCCCCTTCCTGACCAGAGCACTTTTTACAATTTGGCACTGCGTTGTTTTAACTGCTAATTGCGCAGTTATACAATGTTGTACCCAAACAAAATTTGCGTCTTTTTTTTCCCACAAATAGAGCTTTCTTTTGATGGTATTTGATCACCTCTGTGGTTTTTATTTTTTGCGCTATAAACGGAAAAAGACCAAAAATTTTGAAAGAAAATGACAATTTCTGCTTTTTGTTATAAAAAAAATCCAATAAACTCAATTTTAGTCATACATTTAGGCCAAAATGTATTCAGCCACATATCTTTGGTAAAAAAAGTCAATAAGCGTATATTTATTGGTTTGCGCAAAAGTTATAGCGTCTACAAACTACATTTTCTGGAATTTACACAGCTTTTAGTTTATGACTGCCTATCTCATTTCTTGAGGGCAGTACAACCCTCCCCCAAATGACCCCATTTTGGAAAGTAGACACCCCAAGGAAATTGCTGAGATGCATGTTGAGCCCATTGAATATTTTATTTTTTTGTCCCAAGTGATTGAATAATGACAACAAAAAAAAATATTTTACAAAAAGTTGTCACTAAATGATATACTGCTCACACATGCCATGGTTATATGCGGAATTGTACCCCAAAATACATTTTGCTGCTTCTCCTGAGTGCGGGGATACCATATGTGTGGGCAGGCCTGTACTGGCCATCGGGACTACAGGGAGTTTCCCGGTGGGCCGATGGCTCAGTGGGCTGGTTTCAGTGACAGCCTGTCAAAGTAATGGCTTTCTTGGTTCGCCCTCAACTTCACACAGTGATGTGAGAAAGATGAGAAAAATACAGAGGAGAATAAGTGAAATAGTAAAAGAGGTTAATGAGGACTCCTTATGTTATGCTACTTATGTTTTTTTGCACAATTGCGTAAAGTTTATATACTGTTTTTGTGCTTGTTTGCACAAATAAAGTGGCTGGGTCTGGATGAAGTCCAGGGCCAAATTTTTATCCCAGTCCAGCCCTGTGTGTGGGACTTTTTGGAAGCCTAGCCGCGTACGGGGCCCCCGAAAACCAATCACCGCCTTTAGGATTTCTAGAGGTTTACATTTTTGATTTCGCTCCTCACTACCTATCACAGTTTTGAAGGCCATAAAATGCCGAGATGGCACAAAACCCCCCCAAATGACCACATTTTGGAAAGTAGACACCCCAAGCTATTTGCTGAGAGGCATGTTGAGTCCATGGAATATTTTATATTTTGCCACAAGTTGCGGGAAAATTACAAACTTTTTTTTTTTGTTGCACAAAGTTGTCACTAAATGATATATTGCTCAAACACGCCATGGGCATATGTGGAATTACACCCCAAAATGCATTCTGCTGCTTCTCCTGAGTATTGGGGTTACCACATGTGTGAGACTTTTTGGGAGCCTAGCTGCGTACGGGGCCCCGAAAACCAATCACCGCCTTCAGGATTTCTAAGGGCGTCAATTTTTGATTTCACTCCTCACTACTTATCGCCGTTTCGAAGGCCATAAAATGCCAAGATGGCACAAACCCCCCCCCAAATGACCCCATTTTGGAAAGTAGACACCCCAAGCTATTTGCTGAGAGGCATGGTGAGTATTTTTCAGCTCTCATTCGTTTTTGAAAATGAAGAAAGAAAAGAAATTTTTTTTTTTTTTTTTTCAAATTTCAAAACTTTGTGACAAAAAGCGAGGTCTGCAAAATACTCACCATACCTCTCAGCAAATAGATTGGGGTGTCTACTTTCCAAAATGGGGTCATTTGGGGGGGGGGTGCCGTCTAGGCATTCCATTGCCTCCGAAACTGTGATAGGCAGTGAGGAGTGAAATCAAAAATTTACACCCTTAGAAACCCTGAAGGTGGTGCTTGGTTTTCGGGGTCCCGTACATGGCTAGGCTCCCAAAAAGTCTCACACATGTGGTATCCCTGTACTCAGGAGAATCAACAGAATGTATTTTGGGGTGTAATTGAACTGTCCTGACATTTTATGCACAACATTTAGAAGCTTATGTCACACATCACCCACTCTTCTAACCACCTGAAGACAAAGCCCTTTCTGACACTTTTTGTTTACATGAAATTTTTATTTTTTTTTTACAAGAAAATTACAAAGGCCCTACAGATTAAAATGGTGAGTGTTTCATTTTTTTTTTTCACACAGTATTTGCGCAGTGATTTTTCAAATGTTTTTTTTGGGGAAAAAACACACTTTTTTTTAATTTTAATGTACTAAAACACACTATATTGCCCAAATGTTTGCTGAAATAAAAAATATGATCTTAGGCCGAGTACATGGATGCCAAACACGACATGCTTTCAAATTGCGCACAAACGTGCAGTGGCAACAAACTACATACATTTTTAAACGCTTTTAAAATCCTTTACAGGTTATCACTTTAGATTTACAGAGGAGGTCTACTGCTAAAATTACTGCCTTCGATCTGACCTTTGCGGTGATATCTGACATGCATGGTGCAATTGCTGTTTACATTTGACGCCAGACCGACGCTTGCATTCGCCTTTGTGCGAGAGTAAGGGGGACAGGGGTTATTTTTAAACTGTTCCTTTTTTTTAATCATTTTTGTTGTCATCTCAGGGAATGTAAATATCCCCTATGATAGCAACAGGTAGTGACAGGTACTCTTTTTTGAAAAAAAAAGTCATGAAATGCTCATAGCTTCCGGTTTCTTAGGCCATAGAGATGATTGGAGCCATTCTGGTCTCTGATCAGCTCTATGGTCAGCTGGCCGAATCACCGGCTGCATTCTCGGGTTCTCTGTTGGGACAGGAGAGCCAGAAAAAAACCATGGAAGAAGGTGGGGGGGCATTTCCTCCCACTGCTTGTAAAAGGAGTCTAGAGGCTAATTAGCTGCTAGGATTGCTTTTACATGAAAGCCGACTGCTGGCTGAAAAGAATGATACCAAGATGATACCTAAACCTGCAGGCATCATTCTGGTATAACCACTCAAATTTCAGCAACATACCAGTACGTTGCTGGTCCTTGTGGGCATATATTGTAATCTTTTTTTTCATGCAGCCTGTGGGCTGAACGAAAAAAAGAGATTGATTGGTGGGTATGTCCACCATTAGAATACCTCCCTTCATCCACCCACTTCTAATGATGGGCATACATGCACCATTTATATATGCCGAAGCATGGGGGCATCCGCCCCAAAAGTTAGGAGCAAATCGCTCCTCCGCCCCTGCTGCCCCCATGCTTCGGCATATATGCTCTTTTTTTTAACTGTGGTGGTGAAATCACCCCCTACAGCGCTGGAGTTACTGTTTTATGTAATGTGGGAGCAAACGCTATTGCTGTCAAGATTAATAAATCTGTGCTGAATGACGTACCTGAAAACAAAAAAATGGTTAACAATAAAACACAGTAAACAGTAAAGTATAAAAAAATTACATACCTGAAAAGCAAACATGATAAAACATAATAACAATAAAACACTGCAGAATAGAATACAGTAAAAAAAGAGCACAACAATAGAGAGAGAATAGAGAGAGAGAGAGAACAATAAAACAACTATTTTTGTTTTTTTTTATTTTATATTTTATTGTGTATTTTTTTTTTTTTTTTACTTTTTTTTACACTTTTTTTTGTAACTGTAACTTTTGTAACTGTAACCGGTTCCAGGTTCGGGTCTCTCAAAATGCGATGGCATCTTGGGAGACCCTGTGAAAGTGTACCTAGTCTGTGCAATGCTGTACCCTACGCTAAAACTCAACTAGTGTATGGTAGCGCTCAAAACATTCACCAATGCAAAGACCAGGATTGTCAGGACAGGAGGGACAATAATAGCGGGTGTCATGCCTATATTCGCGCTTTCTACTGGCACAACATTTTCTTTGGGGGGCTCGTTGGGCAGGGGTACACGGGAGGACAAAAGGAAAATGCCTCTCATGCAGCCGGCTTACTGCATTTGGATTGGGAAGGTGAGGTGGAGCACCATCTGGAAACAGAAGGGCTCTGACGATCTCTTCCTGGAATTTAAGGAAGCATCCAGTCCATCCTGAAGCTCTGTATAACACATGAGCGTTCAGCAAAGCCAGTTGAAATAAGTATACAGACACTTTTTTTACCAGCATCTGGCCTTACGGGCAACTAGGTACGGCGCCAACAACTGGTCGTTGAGGTCCACCCCTCCCATATTTTGGTTATATTCGTGGACACAGAGGGGTTTCTCCACAACACCAGTCGCCGTAGTAATTTGGACAGTCATGTCTGCATAAAGGGAGGTAAGAATGAAAACATTCTTATTATCCCTCCACTTCATAGGAAGCAAGTTATTACACTTCAAGCAGGCTCTCTCCCCCAGCCTAAGACAGGAATCTACAATCCGCTGGGGAAAGCCCGTCGATTAGATCGCACGGTGCCACATGCTCCAATCTGATGATCAAACAAGTGACTAAAAAGTGGCACGCTCGTGTAATAATTGTCCACGTACAAGTGGTACCCCTTTCCGAATAAGGGTGACACCAAGTCCCACACAATCTTGCCGGAGCTTCCTATGTAGTCAGGGCAGTTTGTCGGCTCTACGTGACTATCTCTTCCCTCGTAAACCATAAAACTACATGTATAGCCTGTGGCCCTGTCACAGAGCTTATACATCTTGAACTCGTATCTGGCACGTTTGCTGGGAAGGTACTGTTTGAATGACAAGCGGCCAGAAAACTTAATCAGGGACTCATCAATGCAGACAACTTAATGGGGAGTAAACAAGTCTGCAAAACGTTGGCTGAAGTGGTTTACGAGGGGCCGAATTTTGTAGAGCCAATCGTATCCAGGGTCTCCACGAGGATGACGGAGTTCATTGTTGTTGAAGTGCATGAACCGCAAAATCTGCTCGTATCGTGCACTGGCCATGGAAGCAGAGCACATGGGCATATGGTGAATTGGGTCAGTGGACCAATATCACTCTTTTTGATTATGCCCATGAGGAGGGATAGGCCCAGAAAGATCTTAAATTCAGAAACCGTAATTGGTTTCCAATCTCTGGCATGGGAGGCAGGGGAATAGTGGTGATGTGTTGACCAGCGTACAAATTGCTTTGGTCCACAATAGATCTATAGAGATCTTCGGTGAAAAACAGCAAAAAAAATTCAAGTGACGTAAAATCAACTGTTTCCACCTGAATGCCGGGTTGGCCAGTGAATGGGGGAAGTACGGGTGCTGCAGAAGTGGTGGGTTCCCAATTAGGATTGGCGAATGCAGCAGGAAGGGCACTTTGGGCACGACGGGCCTGTGTTCGTCTTCTTGGTGGAAGCAGGACACTACTTGTGCTTGCCCCCTCGCCAGCTTGAACTGCACTAATGGGACTCGCCACTGCAGTGCTGGATGTACGACAAGGGTGTACTAGGCCGCTGGTGCTTGCCAGTTCACCAGAAGGAATAGCGGTGCTAGTACTTCTCTGCTCCATACGAGAGCCCTGCGGTTCTTGCACCTCAACAGCAGAAGAAGATTGGGGTCTGGTACGCCTGACCTTGGCAGGGACCACAACTCCGTCGTCAAAGCTATCTGTCATGGAGCTGCTGCTGTCTACAGGTTCGTATTCTGAGCCTGAATCTGACAGATGAGTGACTTCCTCTTCACTATCTGTCATGCTCAGAAACGTGTAGGCCTCTTCACTAAGCTCCTGACTGTTAGCGACTGTGTCAAAACGCTACCAAAAAACTGTTAGCGATCGTAGGGATCAGGCCTGACTCTGCGAACGCTGCAGTTATGTGTTTAGTGTTTTGTAAGTGACAGTGATCGATCGATACTGCACTTGGGTGGGCTGGCCGGAGGGGCAAAACGCAGGTGCTAGCAGGTATCTGGGCTGATCCCGCTAACACTGCATTTTTGGGAACCCTAAACTGCTGGGGAAGCTAGTATAGATCTGATCGGATCAGATATTGATCCGTTCAGATACTATACCACTAAGGGAGATTTATGCTGCGTGCGTGGGTGTTAGCGGTACTGGCCCTAACCTGATGCTGCCTGGGACGACGCAGACCCTATCTGATCCTAAAACCTAACTTATATCACCCGCCGGGCGATTAGGGGGTTAAACCTTTATTAGGTGTTAAACTAACTAACTAACCAGCATCACCCGTAACAGTTATACGGAGATCACTGGTGAAATGGTTAATTAGGGAGCAATCAGGGGGTTAAAACCTTTACTAGGTAGTATATGGGGGTACCTGATGCTATAACCTGACGGCGAACCTAAATACTTACCTGCCTAACAAGCGTCACCTGTGACACTAATACAGCAATCAGATAAACGATTGCTTAGTGACACTGGCGAAGGGGGGGGGGTGATCAAGGGGTTAAAACTTTATCGGGGGGGTTAGGGGGGTACCCTAGACCTAAAGGGGCCTACCACTAACTGCCCTGCCAATTATAACTGTCACAAATGACACCAATGCAATAATCAAAAAAAAAAAACCTGCTATTGGTGTCACTGTGACAGGGGGTACAGGGGGTTGGTCGGGGGGTGATTGGGGGGTGTGCCTGCGTGTTCTACTGTTAGTGTAGTGTTTGGTGCAAACTTACTTGATGTCCTCTCTCCTCGGAAGCTGGAATGAAAAGGCTTCACGAGGATTGATGACATCACTTCCTCCGCTTCTGTTTACAGTTCAGATGCCGAGGAAGCTTGTCATTCCCTAGGAGCGATCGTGAGGGGTGGCCATGAATCAGTGGCCTCC
This sequence comes from Lithobates clamitans, assembly GCA_037952925.1. Lineage (NCBI taxonomy): Eukaryota > Metazoa > Chordata > Amphibia > Anura > Ranidae > Lithobates > Lithobates clamitans. The sequence continues at coordinate 1,830,952 of JBBGZY010000943.1, forward strand.
CCCACAGCTCGGATCGCTCCTGACGCTAATCCGACTGCCGCAGGAACCGATCGGACCCCCCATCCACGGGCAGGCAGGGACGTACAGGTAAGCCCTTATGCCTGCCCGTGCCATTGTGCTGACGTACATCGGCGTGCGACGGTCGGCAACTGGTTAAATCCGTGTATTTCTGTTTAGATATATATCTATAGATATAGATATAGATATATCTATATCTATAGATATATATAGATATCTATATATATACACACAGTGGGTAAAATAGGTATTGAACACGTCACCATTTTTCTAGGTAAATATATTTCTAAAGGTGGTATTGGCATGAAATTTTCACCACATGTGGGTAACAGCCCATGCAATCGACACATACAAAGAAACCAAAACAAATAGGTTCAGAAATTAAGTTATGTGTAATAAAATGGAATGACACCGGAAAAAAGTATTGAACACATCAAGAAAGGGTGGTGCAAAAAGGCATGTAAATCCAAGACACCAGCTGGAATCCATCAGTAATTAGAAAGCAATCCTGCCAATTGTCGGTGCAAAGTGATATCAGGTGGTTCAGTCTCAACTGATGGCCCATAAAAAGGTATCTCATTACCAAGGTGTCACAAAAGAAACATCTCATGATGGATAAAAGCAAAGAGCTCTCTAAAGAACCTTGCAACCTTATTGTTGCAAAACATACTGATGGCATTGGTTACAGAAGGATTTCTAAACTTCTGAATTTTCCAGTGTGCACTGTTGGGGCCATAATCCGGAAGTGGAAAGAACATAATTTCACCATAAACCAGTCACAACCAGGTGCTCTTTGCAAGATTTCTGACAGAGGAATGAAAAGAATTATCAGAAGAGTTGTCCAAGAGCCAAGGACCACATGCGGAGAGCTTCAGACATGGAATTAGCAGGTACAATTGTTTCAAAGAAAACAATAAGTAATGCACTAAACCGCCATGGTCTGTATGCATGCTCACCACGCAAGACTCCATTGCTGAAGAAAAAGCATGTTGAAAGTCGTTTAAAGTTTGCTGCACAACATTTAACCTGTGAAATTCTGAAAAGCCTGTGAAATTCTGGGAGAATATGGTCTGGTCAGATGAGACCAAAATTGAACTCTTTGGGTGTCATAATACACACCATGTTTGGAGGTGAAATGGCACTGCACATCACCCAAAAACCACCGTACCAACAGTGAAGTTTGGAGGTGGGAACATCATGGTGTGGGGCTGTTTTTCAGCTTACCGTACTGGCACATTTCATGTCATTGAAGAAAGGATGAATGGAAAAATGTACCAAGACATTCTTGATAAAAAATCTGCTGCCATCTGCCAGGATGATGAAGATGAAATGAGGGTGGACATTTCAGTAAGACAGTGATCCTAAACACAAAGCCAAGGAACCTCTCAATTAGTTTCAAAGAAAGAAAATAAAGCTGCTAGAATGGCCCAGCCAATCACCTGACTTGAATACAATAGAAAATCTAAGGAAAGAACTTATGCCATGAACTCCTCCCCACCCTGTTCATGGACTGGTCCAAGTAAAAACCCCAACACCAAGCCCCACACAGCACGAACTCTACGACGAGTACCACATAGGTTCAAAACAGTCAGCTGCTCAGAACGAACTAACAGAACGCACTGAAGAACAGCAAGGCCTGTGAAGAGCGAGCTGAAAATCAGAAAGGGGCGGACAAGAACACACTGAAAAACAAATACAAACTGACTACACGCACTAAAGAACAGATACAAACCCCACAAGCACAAACTGAATAGCACTAAAACGATATGAAAAGCACGAGTCTGAAAAGCATGAATCGTCTCTCACCAAACTTCTACTAACACGAGATAAATACGAGATTAACAGAAGGAGCCCAAAGGGTGGCGCATTGGCTACTGAACTTCCTTTTTCTAGTCCCGTCGTACGTGTTGTACGTCACCGCGTTCTGGACGGTCGGAATTTGGTGTGACCGTGTGTATGCAAGAAAGCTTGAGAGGAATTCCGTCGGAAAAAGGAGTTTATTCCAACGGGAAAACCAGTCGTGTGTACAGGGTATAAAGATCAGAATTCATAGAAGAGGCCCAAAGAACCAGGATGGCTTGTGTAGAAGAGTGGGCCAAAATCACACCTGAGCAATGCATGTGACTAGTTTCTCTATACAGGAGGCGTCTTGAAGCTGTCAATACCAACAAAGGATTTTGTATGAAGTATCAAATATATTTTGGTTAGCGTTTTCAATACTTTTTCCCTGTGCCATTCCATTTTATTACACATAACTTAATTTCTGAGTATATTTGTTTTGTTTTTTTTTTGTAAGTATGGATTGCATAGGTTGTCACCAACATTTGGTGAAAATGTCACATCAATAGCACCTTTAGAAATATATTTACCTAGAGAAATGGTGACATGTTCAATACTTATATTACCCAATGTATATATAAGGACAGTATGGTGGCCTGAATTTTTGGGAGGAGCCCTAGGAGGTATTTAGGCTGCCCACTCACCTGTATTCCTTGTCGGTTCAAGTGCACGATACATCATGTCTCTGGGCCGGTCACAACCAGGTGCTCCTCACAAAATTTCAGAAAAAGGAATGAGGAATATACCCACTGTATGTATAAGAAGGCCAGTATGGTGGCCTGAATTTATGGGAGGAGCCCAGGGGGGTATTTAGGCAGCCCACTCAGCTGTATTTCTTCATGTCACTGGGCCGGCTCTTCCCAGCTCACTTCATGGTTCATGAGTCTGTGCATTTCAATTGCCTGCTTCTCTGTTTGTGGTCTTTGGCAGCGGTTCTCACTCACTGTTGCAGATAGGATTCAACCCTTTTTTGTATCATACGCAATGCTGCGATTCGTTACGTTTCCTATCCCGCATCCCTTTCGTAGTTAACTGCCTCTGAGTCGTTTTCGGTCATGTCCCGACATTATTCGGCACAGGTGTAGTAGATTTGTAGGTTCCCTCTGCCTTGTTTGTCACCCCTTTTACAAACATACGATTTGTTCATATATCCAAGCCTTCGAGCCGCTGTCAGTCGTTGTCCAACATCACTCGGCACAGGCTTTGCTGGTTGTAGGATTCACAGTCTATGGGGATGCCGCCTCCTCTTTTTGGAGCTGAGCAGGTATTGATTGCACGGGTTCTGTGGCTGATTATGGTGATAATTAGACTCACTTGGTGCCTTGTCTGCATTTTGATTAGCCTCGGGGGCTGGGTGGTTGGTATGTGTTTGGTTTTTGAGGGGGGGTGGCATTGCAAACTGTTGCTTCTATTTTGTTACATCCCACACCTGAACAACAAGGGCCATCACACTATGAACACCACATTCGGCTTATGGGATAAAAACAAAAGGAAAAAGAATGGGACTTTAAATGAGGCTTGTCACTATAAAAATAATAGTATGAAGTATATATATAATGGCAATTGGTGAGTATATCCTCAAGTTGAGGGGAAAAACAAATCATATAAAAGTACCATCATCCAGGTTAGTATTTGGAAAATTGGGGAAGTGGAGGTGTAGGGGCAGTTGCTGATGCTGACCCATACACGTCCACACCTGAAAAGTTTTTATGGACTATCTCGGTACTTGATAATAGATTAGAACAATTGATTAATAATAAAAATAAGTTTAATACAGACAAAAAATATACAGTGTATTTTAAAATTGTATACACCACAATTATCAAGCTACTGACGGGTTATATATAATGATAAAACCTTTATTTTATCTAATGCAGTTCCGTGGTCTAGAAATGCATGATAAAGTTTTCAAAAAATATACACAACCATATACAAATAGGCTGACATGTATACGATGATAGTGTGTGGTTATACATATACACACAAATGGATACATGCTAAATAAAAAGCCAAACTGTCTTGGCATCACATGAATAAAGAACTCTACGCGTTTTGTGAATCACGTTCACTCATCAGTATACAGTAGATGCAATAATTCACTGTAAGTACAGAAAAAGTCAGATATGAAAAAACAATAAACCCTTCATAAAAAATCGAGGGAGGGGAACATTTCAGAAAAATTCCAACTTGATTTGTGTTGCCTCCTCGAGGATCTTGGTAGATCTTGGTAGATACGATCGAGGGTGGCAAATTTGAAAACCAAAGGGTCATCACTCTCTGGTCTTCCTTGTCCTGAAAAATTGTATGTTAGTGCAAATAAAAAAAGTATCACGGACAGTATCACGGACAGTACTAAATTTTCGCAGAAAATTCCAAAAAAGTTCCCTTGAAAATATGTGAGTAAACTGATACTTACAGATCAGCTCGAGAACTGTAGCGGCTCCCATGAGGACAGAGAGAACGGAAGAGGGGGCCCCCCAACATATGCCCGGCCCAGAGTTGAGGCGGGAAAACCCAAACCAGGTTCAGGGGTCAGCCGAATGGCAGGTCAGGTCATCAATATACAATCCCTAAGAGGGTAGGTGATCTTAACAACTTAAGGACCGGGCCTATTTTTCAAACTTGTTTACAAGTTAAAATAATTTTTTTTGCTAGAAAATTATTTAGAACCCCCAAACATTATATATATTTTTTTTTAATGCCCCATACACACGGTCGGATTTTCCGAGGGAAAATGTGCGATCGGAGCGTGTTGTCGGAAAATCCGACCGTGTGTGGGCTCCATCGGACTTTTTCCATCCGATTTTCCGACACACAAAGTTTGAGAGCAGGATATAAAATTTTCCGACAACAAAATCCGATCGCGTCAATTCCGACCGTGTGTGGACAATTCCGACACGCATGCTCAGAAAAAAATTCAGAGACTGAACAGCTCGGACTGGTAAAATTAGTGTTCGGAATGGATAGAGCACTTTAGTCAGACTGCAATGTTTAAAATTGTTTAATACAGCGCACTCTCTTCTTCTATATAATGCAGGAAGAACAAAGTAGTTGTGCTGCTCATATTCACACAGACTTCTCAGAAACTTATTTCTTTATTATTTATCGAGATTCCCTCAATATATTTTGATTTGTCACATCTGACAAAATTTTTTTTGTTTTTTTTATTTTTGTTTTGTATTTTTTTAAAGGCTGATTTTTTTTGTTTTTTTACTCCAGAATATTTTTGTGTGTGTTTTGTGTGTCAAGTTACCACAACACCATTATTATCTTGTATAATTGAATCTCAAGGAGATTGTTTGGTGTTGGTGTCTCTTGTTAATTTCACATTGTATTTTTGAAATGTACCTGCCTCCTCACAAACAAACTGTCCTTTTTGAAGTAAACACACATAGGCGAGTATAATTGTAACAAAAATTCCTTTATTAAGGGCTCAGAACCAAAGAGGGAGGCAACGCTGGAGAAACAGCAGAAATTGGCGAAGCCTTTGACCCCCAGGGCAGACCAATTCTTTTACAGCAAAATTGGTGGCCTGAGGAGTCCATATGTAAGGGAGTGCAGTCTGGTCCAGAAGTCCCAAAGATCATGAAAGCAGCAGATGACATGTATGTCCCCAGGCTGTGGTACTACAAGAGGCTGCATATTTTGCCAGACCAGACTGAACCCAGGTCATCACTCTCTGGTCTTCCTTCCACGCTTCCTTCCACGCTGTGGCTCTGGTGTTGGAGATGTGGCAGGAGGAGGAGTAGGACCTGGAGGAGGAGGAGGAGGAGGACTATGTGTGAGGTCACAAATGTGGGTTGCACAAGTGATTTGGCCCCTCAAGCCCTTACTTAGAGCTTCCAAAATTAAAAACTCACATAGGAGTTGTTGGCCCTCCCCCATCTGCATCATTTGCATGCAGTTAGGCCAGCAAAGTCCTCCTCCACACTGTGGGGTGTTCTGAGGGCCTCAGTAGCCTTCCAAAATAGGCCTATGGCAGCCTCCTCCAGGTTACTCCTCTTCCTGCCACTTTGTCTTTGAAGGCAGAGGGGAGGGACCTGGATATCAGGCAGCCTGCTTGGCCCGGCCACCTCCTGGCTGAGACTTCCCTGTGTATGAAAAAGGGACATGGTTTTAGTTTTTGCTTCATCAATCACAATCATAAATTAGTACTCCAAACTAACATCTATTTAACATCATTGATTGGACAACCAGCAATATTTAGAAGAATGCTATACCTGGCTCAAGCTGGGCTCCTCCACAGGTTGCTGCCTGGAAGGCCCAGGTTGGGCATCTGAAGCCTCAGCTGGGGGGGAAGGAAGCGTGGAAGGAAGAGTGGAGAGTGCTGGTCTGGGTTCAGTCTGACCTGCCAGAAAATGCAGCCTATCATAGTACCACAGCCTGGGGAGATAAATGTTATCTGCAGCTCCTGATCTCTGGGAATCCTGGACCTTCTTGTGCTCCCTTAGATATGTGCTCCTCAGGCCACCAATTAGGATCTTCAAATAGATGATGTCTGCCGAGGGGATCACTGTCTTCACAAATTCCAACAAATTATCCAGCGCTGCCTTCCTCTTTGTTTGGTTCTTATATTCAGGGTGGTTTATCTGCCACAGACAGGGCAGCTCCCTTAACATATCAATGAAGATTGGCATAAAGTCCTGATCATTCAAGATATCCATTTTCACTGCAAGACACAACATAAGACAAACCCTAATGTCAGCCTAAAGTCTTCTAAACTTGTGCAAATACAGGCCTCAATCTAGAAGCAGTATAGGCCCAATGTTAAATCTTACCTTTGCTATCACGATCGGCGCCTCCGTTACGCCTTCCTCCGCTCACAGATCGTACGTACTACGCACGCATGTTATGCTTTATAGACACTGCGCATGCGTGAAACTCTGCCCGCCCCTGACGTTCTTTCTAGTCTATTCCCCGCCCCTTCTTGTTCGGCGCTGTGGGGAAGAGCACATGGCGGAGACAGAGCGAGTGTCTGATAATTACACCAACAAGGAGGAGGAATGCCCGGAGCCTGAAATGTCTGGATCCAGAAAGAGACGATCATCCTGAAGAGGGCCGACTATGACGGAAAGTATGGACCTTACCCCAACCCCAATGTCAAAAAGGCCAAGATAATGGCGAAAGTGGTCAAGAGTCTGCACCGGAATTTCGGGGTACGACGATCGAAAGATCAGCTCAGGAAGCGGTGGTCGGACTTCAAATTAAGAGAGCATGAGCAGTACAGAAGGATCCGGAGAGTGCTGCAAAAAAGTAAGTAGTTGTCCTGTGTTCCTATTCTTTATTTTTCTTACGTTCGTGCTGCTCCATGTGCTTTTCTGTTGTACAGTTTAAAATGGCAACTTTCATGTTCATGGACACATTATTCGTTCGTATAAAACATTCGGCCTAGGAAACACCACTGTTTTGGCTATATGCATTTGCCAACATTTTTTATGGCCTACTTGTCTTAAAATAATTTGGTTGTGTAGATGGGTTTGTAACTAGAATGAAATGCAAACTAGATTCTGTGTAAGGAGAGGACACTCAGCAGCAGTTTACACATCTGGATGCTGGAGCACTATTGTGGGACACTAGAACACCCTTTTTATTAGGGGGTCCCACACAGGTGCTCCAGTGTATACTATAGGGGTGACTCCATTTGTGAAGCTTGTACTAAACAGGTAAAGTATTGAAGCTTGACAAAGGACAATAAAAATTCAACATCTTGGAACTCTGCCAAAACAGACAATTGTACCCTACTTCCAAGCAATGTTTCATATTCCTATTTCTGTCATCAAATATCTGTGTGCTAAGTATACCTATTTTTTTTTACATAGGGGATAAAAGACTCGGAGGACACCCCTCATCCGAGGAGACCAGAGACCTCCCACCTCATGAAGAAGTGGAGACCCGCCCAAGCGAAGCAGAGCAGGAGGAAGAAGGAGATGTGGTGGAAATTGTCACCACAACAGGTGAGTGTCTGCGACCACAGGCTCAGGCAAGAGATGGATGCCGGCAGATTTATAATACATGGTGTGTTTTTGTTTCTATCTTTTTAGGTGATCGTGATGTTGTGGATCCAGGGCATTTCACCTCACAAAGTGCATAGATCCTGATCGGGGAGATCATGGGGTGTAATAGGGACTTGGAAAACATCCTGAAAAGCATCAATGATGTTAAAAAAAATGAAGTACATCATTGTTTTAGGGAGAGTTTAAAACCAATCAAAATCCCTTTGTTTTTTTGTGCTTTTTGTGAGCAAAAAATGTTTACCATTTTTTGACATATTTGCAAAAAGCCAAATTTTGAAGATGCACACAGTGTGTCAACATGTGCTATCTGCCATCACGGGAGATCAATGTAGGCGTTTTGGGAGTGCAACCCCTTCCTCAATAATAAAGTAGCTGTGAGGAAGGGGTTGCACCCACAAAACACGTCCCTTGATCCCCCGTGATGGCAGCTAGCACATGTTGACATTCGACAATTTGTTGTGTGCAACTTCAAAATTTGGCTTTCTAGTGGTGACTTCACCCCATCTGAACGCAATATCAAACACAGTTTGTAAATACTCATGTCTGATATTGCCTTCAAGTTCTACCAAATGTGAACTTTGTAAGTTCAAGATTTGTGTCTTTCTTGTTGGTTTTAAACATGCCTGTTTTATCTTAAATGGACTTTGTTATACAACAAACATGTTGGTTTGTTTTAAAAACCTTTTCTAAATGCACATGTGATTGTGCTGGTATTAGAAAGATTGATAATCAAGAATGTGTGGATTATTGTTTCAACGCTCCAAAACTTTTGTTGTGCTCTAATTGGTGTTTTCAGTGACAATGGGGGTTATTTCCTAAGGGAAAATCCACTTTGCACTACAAGTGCAGTTTCAAGTGCACTTGTAGTGCAAAGTGTCTTTGCCTTTAGTAAATAACACCCAACAATGCTTTGTAATGTTACACAATTACGCCATTTTCAGGACTCACCATATTTCTGTCAGGGTCAGCTAAAAGAAACACAAGCAGTAAATGTCACCAAAGATTTTAGTAGTTAAATTTTTTTTTTATTTGAAAAAGGTTTCAGACATTGTCTGGCATATTGATAGCCCCCCTACCCGCAAAGTATTCAAGGTATCTTAGACGGACATCACGGGCACTCGGGGGGGCAAGCCAGGACGGCCACTTTCAAGCGCCGTCAGGGTTGGTTCATTTTGAAATCCAGCCTCAGGCCCAACTGAGCCAGCATAGTTGGCAGAATGTTGCCATAAAAAGTTGTGTAGAACACAATACGCCAGGATGATGTGATTCAGTTTGTACTCCGCCATGTGTATGGGTGTAAGAAATAGGCGGAACCGGCTGGCCATGATTTCAAACGTGTTCGCCACCACTCTTCTGGCTCTGGCCAGCCGGTAATTAAAAACCCTCTGGTCCGGGGTGAGGGTCCTCATCAGGAATGGCCGCATAAGATGGTCCCCCAGCGCAAACGCTTCATCCGCTACGAAGACGAATGGGAGTCTTTCCACATTGTCTTCTGGAGGTGGCACGTCCAATGACTCCACCCTCAGACATCCGGCCATTCTTCCCCACGTCCACATACAGGAACTAGCCTGTAGTAGCTGACACCACCGCCAACATCACAATACTATTGAACCCCTTATAGTTGAAAGAGTATGACCCTGAGTTGGGTGGTGGGATGATGTGGACGTGTTTCCCATCAATTGCCGCTCCGCAGTTAAGAAAGTCCCACCGCTGGGCAAAGTGGGAGGCCATAGTCTGTCATTCCTGTGGCATGGAAGGAAACTGTGGAGTCAATCAAAAAAAAAAATTAGTCATTTTGCACATAAACAGGGAAAGCAGATTAGACACAAACATTCTTGGCAAACAGCAAGAAAACATTTATTTGAGGGAGTTTTTAAAAACCAAAGTATAAGGTCCACCTATCAGATTCCCCCTCCCCCCCCCCCCCCATGGGCTATTTCTAACATTTTAGGGGGGGAGCTCTTGGACAGGTAACCCTCTCCACTTCATTGAGAGATGAATGCCTAAATAATGTGTTTTACTTTGGCCAGCCCCTCCTTACTTACGCTATTGACAGCCCACTGGACAGGTAAGAAGTGTCATAATACAAAGATATAAATACACACTGTACACATTTTAGCACATTTGGAAATTCTGCTATTACCTATCAAGATAATAATAGGATACAAAAACTTTAAACAGTACCATTTGAAAGTATACAGGCAGGCCCTTGCACTACATGCTTTGGGGAATTCATCCATACATCTGACCACTAAAGAGATGGGTATAGTGTGTATGGGTTTGGCAAAGTCAGCAGATAGATGATTGAGGATAGATAGAGAATTGGTATCAGCTGACTTAGCAGTTGAGGGGAGGGTTCCAAATGATTTGGGGACCCCCCAAAAAAGCCTCTGCCACTCTGCATGAATTTAAAGCACAAATCACATTTAAAAACATTTTAGGGGGTGTTTGGGGTAAAGCACTACTATGGAGCCTATAAAATACATTGTTAAGTGACTACTGAGGTGAATATAGGGCCAGGAGACCATGCTGGGGAGGTAAGTGTAGGCAAATATGTATGAAGGACAAACAAAAATTGAAAAAAATCCAGCATGAATGAGGACAAAGGGGACATTCACAGCATATTACAAGCATGGTAATTAGGGAATGAGGAAAGAAATACAATATATTATCAAACATTAAATACAATAAAATGTGATATAAAAGGATAAAAATCTTACCTTAATATACTCCTTCTGCAGGACCTGGATGATGGCAGAACAGGTCTCTGGGATAATGATCCCCAGAGCCTGGGGGGAGATGCCTGTCGAGAACTTCAAGTCCTGCAGGCTTCTCCCCGTTGCCAAGTATGGCAGGGTAGTGACTAGCCTCTGCTCCGGAGTGATGGCTTGCCTCATGCAGGTATCCTGCCTGCTAATATAGGGGTCAGCAAAGCCAACAAACGGTGAAATACAGGGTCCGTTATCCGGAGAAAGTTCCTGAAATCATCAGGATTATTCTCTTGGATCTCACGGAGCAAAGGCATATGACAGAATTGGTCACGCTGGAGCAACCAATTCTTGGTCATGGAACTCCTCCCCACCCTGTTCATGGACTGGACTTGTGTCAAGGTAAGAACCCCAACACCAAGCCCCCGCACAGCACGAATTCTACGAGGAGTGCGTATACGCAACATGGCTAGAAAACGGTCGGCTGCTCAGAATGAAGTAACAGAACGCACTGAAGAACAGTAAGGTCTGTGAAGAGCGACCTGAAAAACAGTAAAGAACGAACAAGAACACAATGACAAGAGTCACATGTAACTCGCTGCATGCACTGAAGACCAGATACGAACCCACAAGCACAAACTGAACAGCAGAAAACGATCTAAAAACCACAAGTCTGAAAAAGCGCGAATCGTCTCTCACCAAACTTTTACTAACACGAGATTAGCAAAAGGAGCCCAAAGGATGCTGCGCTTGGTTCTGAACTGGCCTTTTCTAGTCTCGTCGTACGTGGTGTACGTCATCATTTTCATACACCATTCACCACACAATCATGTTCTTCCAGATTGATGCGGATTGTTTAACCACTTCCCACCCGGCCACTGCACATAAACGGCCGGATGGGAGCTCCCTCCTTCTGACTGGACGTTCCCGAACGTCCTTCAGAAGGAGCGGGATCGAGCGGGCGGACGGCCGCATCTCGGAACACGCCACATCTCGGAACGGCAGGAGAGTAATGTGATTTGCGCTCCTGATCTGCACAATGGCTGTGTCTAATCACAGCCATTGTAATGTAAACAGGGGGGAGGGGTGGCATCTGACAGGGGATCGCGCCGCCACGTGCCCGCGCAGTGGCATGATCCCGAACTGCCTGTGCCTCCCAGAGACAGTAGAGCTGTACAACACAGGAGGGCCCTGTGATTGGCCCTCCTGATCACATGACGACTGTGTCCAATCACAGTCATCATGTAATGTAAATAGAGAGCGGTTGTAACTGCTCTCAGCTCTCCCTCTCCTCACACAGAGCCTGTCAGTGAGGAGAGGAAGAGAGATCTGTGCTGCAGCCGGGAGGATCAGTGAGTTTTATAGCTGTTTGTCTGCTGTTTACCCACTGGTCACCCAGCTAGTGTCCCCAAAACACAGTGTTCCCAAAACACAAAACAGTGAAAACACCTGTCATACAGTGAACATCTGCCCATCAACAACTGGCACATCTGTCCGCCAACAGCTGCCACATCTGTCCGCCAACAGCTGGCACATCAGCCCGCCAACAGCTGGCACATCAGCCCATCAACAGCTGACACAAAAGCCCATCGACAGCTGGCACATCAGCCCGTCAACAGCTGGCACATCAGCCGCCCACCATCATCAGGCATATCTGCCCACCAATCATCAGGCACATCTGCCCACCAATCATCAGGCACATCTGCCTGCCAACATCAGGCACAGCCGCCCAACATCAGGCATATCTGAAGCCCACCATCAGGCACATCTGCCGCCCACCATCAGGCACATCTGCCGCCCACCATCAGGCACATCTGCCACCCGCCATCTGGCCCATTTGCCGCCCGCCATCTGACACATCTGCCACCTGCCAACATCTGGCACATCTGCCACCTGTCATCTGGCACATCTGCCACCCGCTATCTGGCACATCTGCCATCCACCATCTGGCACATCTGCCACCTGCCATCTGCCGGCCATCTGGCACATCTGCCACCCGCCATCTGACACATCTGCCGCCTGACATCTGACACATCTGCCGCCCGCCATCTGGCACATCTGCCCGCCAACATGACGAAAAGATCTTACAGCACAGAGGAGGCTCTCCAAATACTCCAGAGTATGTCGGATGAGAGTAGCGGGGAATTCTCTCCGTCAGACTCGGATAGCGACTATGAGCCAGTGGAAAGCAATGGCTCCGAGATGGAAACAGAGGAAGATAGAATCCTAACAAGAAGAATCAGTAGAAATGAGCAGGCGGAGACATCCACAAGCAGTGCAGCACTCCATGGCATCCACCAGCAGGCATCCACCAGCAGCGCAGCACTTCAGGATGATATGCAGGCATCCACCAGCAGCGCAGAACTCCAGGATGATATGCAGACATCCACCAGCAGCGCAGCACTCCAGGATAGGCAGGCATCCACCAGCAGTTCTTGCAACCTTCCTAGAGGATAGGCCAGATGCTAGCAACGGAGCATCCCATCAACGAGGCAGTGCCCATACTAGCCTCCCAGATGTTCTACTGTATCCAACATGGCTGCCCGATACGTCAGTAGAACCTGTAATTCCCCTTTTTACAGCCCAGCCAGGCCCTCAGATGCAGGCGGAAAATGTAACCCCACGTTATTATTTTCATTTATTTTTTACCAATGATCTCCTAACCTACATTGTGGAGCAATGTAATCTATACGCCAGCCAACATATAGCCAACAATCCAAGTGCTTCATATGCCCGTCCATTTGTTTGGAAACCCCTCACCGTGGAAGAATTTAAAATTTTCCTTGGCCTAACCCTCAACATGGGGCTGACAAAAAAAAAAATGAACTCCATTCCTACTGGTCTACCCAACCTATCCACCACATGCTGGTCTATTCGTCATTGATGCCCAGAACCCATTATGAGATGATTATGAGATTTTTACACTTCAATAACAATGCCCAATGCCTCCCTCGAAATCATCCCAGTTACGATAAATTATTCAAAATTTGGCCCCTAATCAATATTTTGTGCCAGCTTCAAGCAGATGTTTACCCCTGATATAAATATTTGTGTAAATGAATCCCTAGTCCACTTCACCGGAAGACTCAGAATAAAACAATACCTCCCCAGTAAAAGAGCCAGACGTGGGGTAAAATTTTATAAGGCGTGTGACAGGGCCACGAGTTACACATATGACTTTATAATTTATGAGGGAAAAGACAGACAGCTAAACCCCCCTGGATGCCCTACCTACATGGGAACAAGTGGCAAAATTGTCTGGCAGCTGATCCAACCATGGCTTGGGAAAGGTTACCACCTATATGTAGACAATTTCTACACTAGTCTCCCACTTTTCCGCCATTTGTCCCAAAAGAACACTGTGGCCTGTGGGACAGCACGGACCAACCGCAAAGGCTTCCCACAGAGATTGGTCACCAAGAAATTGAAGCAAGGTGAAATCGCCAGTATGCGGACTGAAGAGGTACCAGTGGTGAAGTGGAGAGATTAAAAAAGAGATGTCTACATCCTTTCCACAATACATGATGACACCTTGGTGGAACTTCAGAGAAGAAGAGGCCCCATACAGAAGCCAAAATCTGTGCATGAGTACAACCTATACATGGGGGGGTGGATATGAACGACCAGATGATGCAGCCCTACTTGGCCACCAGGAGATAACTGTTTTGGTACAAGAAAGTCGCCATTTATTTGATGCAACTATCCCTGTTCAATTCATATATTATTTTTTATAAGTGCACCCAAAGTTCCCTAACCTATCTAAAATTCCAAGAAGACTTTGTCACAGCCCTTCTCTATCCCCAAGGCCAAGCCCCTCAACTAATTTGCTCCGATTCATTAGCCAGACTCCATGAAAGGCACTTTCCCTCCCTCTTACCTAAACAGGTCGCAAACCCCCCAAAAAATGTTGTGTGTGTTCAAGTAGAGGAATTCGCCATGACACCCGATACTACTGTCCCCAATGTCCCTCCCAGCCAGGCCTCTGTATTAGAAGTGCTATCGGAGCTATCATACTTCACTTCACTATTAGTAAAGTGAAGATGATTTTTTTCCAATTTCCACTGTCTGCCATTTCTGTGAATGACCCAGACTGTTAGCAACTATGCCTCTGCCAAACATGTTTCTGTCTGCAACGTGAATTGACCTCGGCCTGTTAAATGACCATGCTTTTTGTCTGCCTTCTGAACTGATCATTTGCCCTGCCACCGTACAGCACAGGGGTCTCACATATGTGAGGGGTTCCAGAAAAGGTTTTCCGAGTGGAGAAAACATTTTTCTCCGGGTTTTTAGTTTTCTCGGATTAGGGTCTGGAGACTCTGAGGCTTCGTAGAGATTTGGGTGGGAAGATGCCTCTACCCCTGTCCTCAGGTCTTACCTGACCAAGGCCCAATGTACAAAGTGCTGCCTGCTGCCACCTGAACTGGTCCTGCCTCTGCCTGTCACCTGAACTGGCCATGCCTTTGCCTGCCACATGAACTTACCATGCCTTTGCCTGCCACATGAACTGGCCATGCCTTTGCCTGCCACATAAACTGGCCATGCTTTTGCCTGCCACCTGGACTGGCCATGCCTATGCCTGTTACCTGAACTGCCTGCTAAACCTTGGACTGTACTGAACCATGTTCATACTTTTTCATATCTGTCTGCTGCCTGTACAATTCCTGGACAATTCCTTTGGCTGTCTGGACAAATGCTTTGACTGCTCTGGAACGGTATTCCTGCCTGCTAAAACCACAGGTGAGTTTTTTTTTTTACCTTTTGCTCAGCAAAATGTATTTTGGGGTGTAATTCTTGGTGTGTACATGCTATGTGTTAGAAGCCTGGAGGTGCTACTTGCATGTTGGGCCTCTGTATGTGGCCAGGTGGTGGAAAAGTCTCACATATGGGGTAGTGCCATACTCAGGACGAGTAGCAGAATGTATTTTGGGGTGTCATTTTGGCTATGTACATGCTATGTGTAAGAAAGATCTTCTAAATTGACAACTTTGTGAGAGAAAAATAGGTTTTCATTTTCTTTCCAAAAACTTGTGGAAAGAAATGACATGTTCAAAAGACTCATTATGCCTCATAGATTATACATTGGGTTATTTTCTTTCCAAAATTGGGTCATTTTGTGGGTAATTCCATTGTCCTGGTGCTCCAGGGCCTTCAAAAATGTGATAGGTACTCAGGAAATGAAATGTGTAATTTATGCCTTTAGAACGCCTGATGGTGCTATATTGATGTTGGGCCTCTGTATGTGGCCAGGCTGTGGAAAAGTCTCACACATGGGGTATCTCAATGCTCAGAACGAGTAGCAGAATATATTTTGGAGTGTCATTTTGGCTATGTACATGCTATGTGTAAGAAAGATCTTCTAAATTGACAACTTTGTGAGAAAAAAATAGGTTTTAATTTTCTTTGAACATTTTCCAAAAACTTGTGGAAAGAAATGACATGTTCAAAAGACTCATTATGCCTCATAGAATATACATTGGGGTGTTTTCTTTCCAAAATGGGGTAATTTTGTGGGTAATTCCATTGTCCTGGTGCTCCAGGGCCTTCAAAAATGTGATAGGTACTCAGGAAATGAAATGTGTAATTTATGCCTTTAGAACACCTGATGGTGCTACATGGATGTTGGGCCTCTGTGTGTGGCCAGGCTGTGGAAAAGTCTCACACATGGGGTATCGCCATACTCAGGACAAATAGCAGAATGTATTTTGGGGTGTAATTGCAATTATGCCTGCACCGTGTGTGAGAAATAACTTGTAAATATGACAATTTAGTGAAGTAAAAATATATATATATATTTCTTAATATTCCAAAGCATTGTGGGAAAAATTTAAACTTCAAAAAATTCACTATGCATCTTACTAAATATCTCAGACTGTCTTCTTTCCAAAAAGGGGTCATTTGGGGGTTATTGTACTGTCCTGACATTTTAGGGCCTCAAGAAATGAGATCAGTGCATTAGGCTACCAGTGCATTAGGATTGATACATTTTCAATAATGCGTAGCATGGCTTGTAGACTCTATAACTTTCACACAAACTAATGATCATACACTTATCAGGATTTCTTTTACCAAAGACATGTGGTAGAATACATTTTTGCCTAAAGTTTCGACAAAATTTTATTTTTTTGGTTTCTTTTAAACGAGAAAGTAGAAAATTTTGGGTTTTTTTGCTTATTTTACAAAAAATAAAAAATGAAGTGGTGAATAAATACCACCAAAAGAAAGCTCTATTTGTGTGAACAAAATTATAAAAATTTCATTTGGGTACAGCGTAGCATGGCTGAGTAATTGTCATTCAAAGTGAGAGAGCACTGAAAGCTGAAAATTGGTCTGGGAAGGAAGGGGATGAAAGTGCCCAGTATTGAGGTGGTTAAGAAAGTGTTGTTATGGAAAGTTGAAATGTTACAGGTGCACTGGTCAGATCACCAGGTGAAAGTTTAGGAAATAAAGCCTAACAAAGAAAACAAATGAAATCAATGCATTTAAAGTGGTATTAAACTGAAAATTTTATATATTGCAGCTTACCAATCCTTATATATGGTGGCTGCATTAGTTTTCTTTTCCCTGTTTTTTTTTTTGCCTCTGTTTTCACCTGGCGGTCTAGCTATTAACCACTTCAGCCCCGGAAGGTTTTACCCCCTTCCTGACCAGAGCACTTTTTACAATTCGGCACTGCGTCGCTTTAACTGCTAATTGCGCGGTCATGCAATGCTGTACCCAAACGAAATTTGCGTCCTTTTCTTCCCACAAATAGAGCTTTCTTTTGATGGTATTTGATCACCTCTGCCGTTTTTATTTTTTGCGCTATACGCGGAAAAAGACCGAAAATTTTGAAAAAAAATGATATTTTCTACTTTTTGTTCTAAAAAAAATCCAATAAACTCAATTTTAGTCATACATTTAGGCCAAAATGTATTCGGCCACATGTCTTTGGTAAAAAAAATGTCAATAAGTGTATATTTATTGGTTTGCGCAAAAGTTATAGCGTCTACAAACTAGGGTACATTTTCTGGAATTTACACAGCCTTTAATTTATGACTGCCTATGTCGTTTCTTGAGGTGCTAAAATGGCAGGGCAGTACAAAACCCCCACAAATGACCCCATTTTGGAAAGTAGACACCCCAAGGAATTTGCTGAGAGGCATGTTGAGCCCATTGAATATTCATTTTTTTTGTCCCAAGTGATTGAATAATGACAAAAAAAAAAAAAAAAAATTACAAAAAGTTGTCACTAAATGATATATTGCTCACACAGGCCATGGACATATGTAGAATTGCACCCCAAAATACATTTAGCTGCTTCTCCTGAGTACGGGGATACCACATGTGTGGGACTTTTTGGGAGCCTAGCCGCGTACGGGGCCCCGAAAACCAAGCACCGCCTTCAGGATTTCTAAGGGCGTACATTTTTGATTTTACTCCTCACTACCTATCACAGTTTTGAAGGCCATAAAATGCCCAGATGACATAAAACCCCCCCAAATGACCCCATTTTGGAAAGTAGACACCCCAAGCTATTTGCTTTGAGGCATGTTGAGTCCATGGAATGTTTTATATTTTGACACAAGTTGCGGGAAAGTGACAAATTTTTTTTTTTTTTTTTGCACAAAGTTGTCACTAAATGATATATTGCTCACACAGGCCATGGGCATATGTGGAATTGCACCCCAAAATACATTTAGCTGCTTCTCCTGAGTACGGGGATACCACATGTGTGGGACTTTTTAGGAGCCTAGCCGCGTACGGGACCCCGAAAACCAAGCACCGCCTTCAGGATTTCTAAGGGCGTACATTTTTGATTTTACTCCTCACTGCCTATCACAGTTTCGGAGGCCATGGAATGCCCAGGTGGCACAAACCCCCCCCCAAATGACCCCATTTTGGAAAGTAGACACCCCAAGCTATTTGCTGAGAGGCATGGTGAGTATTTTGCAGCTCTCATTTGTTTTTGAAAATAAAGAAAGACGAGAAAAAAAATTTTTTTTTTTCTTTTTTCAATTTTCAAAACTTTGTGACAAAAAGTGAGGTCTGCAAAATACTCACTATACCTCTCATCAAATAGCTTGGGGTGTCTACTTTCCAAAATGGGGTCATTTGGGGGGGTTTTGTGCCACCTGGGCATTCCATGGCCTCCGAAACTGTGATAGGCAGTGAAGAGTGAAATCAAAAATTTACGGCCTTAGAAAGCCTGAAGGCGGTGCTTGGTTTTCGGGGTCCCGTACGCGGCTAGGCTCCCAAAAAGTCCCACACATGTGGTATCCCCGTACTCAGGAGAAGCAACAGAATGTATTTTGGGGTGTAATTTCACATATTCCCATGGCATGTTTGAGCAATATATCATTTAGTGACAACTTTGCGCAAAAAAAAATAAAAAAAATAAAAAATTGTCTCTTTCCCGCAACTTGTGTCGCAATATAAAATATTCCATGGACTCAACATGACTCTCAGCAAATAGCTTGGGGTGTCTACTTTCCAAAATGGGGTCATTTGGGGGGGGTTTGAACTGTCCTGGCATTTTATGCACAACATCTAGAAGCTTATGTCACACATCACCCACTCTTCTAACCACTTGAAGACAAAGCCCTTTCTGACACTTATTGTTTACATAAAAAAATAATTTTTTTTTGCAAGAAAATTACTTTGAACCCCCAAACATTATATATTTTTTTTAAAGCAAATGCCCTACAGATTAAAATGGTGGGTGTTTCATTTTTTTTTTTCACACAGTATTTGCGCAGCGATTTTTCAAACGCATTTTTTGGGGAAAAAACACACTTTTTTTACATTTTAATGCACTAAAACACACTATATTGCCCAAATGTTTGATGAGATAAAAAAGATGATCTTAGGCCGAGTACATGGATACCAAACATGACATGCTTTAAAATTGCGCACAAACGTGCAGTGGCGACAAACTAAATACATTTTTAAAAGCCTTTAAAAGCCTTTACAGGTTACCACTTTAGATTTACAGAGGAGGTCTACTGCTAAACTTACTGCCCTCGATCTGACCTTCGCGGCGATACCTCACATGCATGGTGCAATTGCTGTTTACATTTGACGCCAGACCAACGCTTGCGTTCACCTTAGCGCGAGAGCAGGGGGGACAGGGGTGCTTTTTTTTTTTTTTTTTTTTTTTTCTTTATTATTATTATTTTTTTATCTTATTTTTAAACTGTTCCTTTCATTTTTTTTTTTAAATCATTTTTATTGTTATCTCAGGGAATGTAAATATCCCCTATGATAGCAATAGGTAGTGACAGGTACTCTTTTTTGCAAAAATTGGGGTCTATTAGACCCTAGATTTCTCCTCTGCCCTCAAAGCATCTGATCACACCAAGATCGGTGTGATAAAATGCTTTCCCAATTTCCCAATGGCGCTGTTTACATCCGGCGAAATCTACGTCATAAAATGCTCGTAGCTTCCGGTTTCTTAGGTCATAGAGATGTTTGGAGCCACTCTGGTCTCTGATCAGCTCTATGGTCAGCTGGCTGAATCACCGGCTGCATTTTCAGGTTCCCTGTTGAGACAGGAGAGCCAGAGAAAAACACGGAAGATGTTGGGGGGGGGGGCATTCCCTCCCACTGCTTGTAAAAGCAGTCTAGAGGCTAATTAGCCACTAGGATTGCTTTTACATGAAAGCCGACCGCTGGCTGAAAAGAATGATACCAAGATGATACCTAAACCTGCAGGCATCATTCTGGTATAACCACTCAAAGTCGTGAATGGCATACCTGAAGACAAAAAAATGGTTAACAATAAAGCACAGTAAACGGTAAGGTATAAAAAATTGCATACGTGAAAAGCAAACATGATAAAACATAATAACAATAAAACATTGCAGAATAGAATACAGTAAAAAAGAGCAGAACAATAGAGAGAGAATAGAGAGAGAGAGAACAATAAAACGACAACTATTTTTATTTTATATTTTTGTTTGTGTTTTTTTTTTTTTTTTTTTTTTACACTTTTTTTTGTAACTAACTTTTATAACTGTAACCGGTTCCAGGTTCGGGTCTCTCAAAATGCGATGGCATCTTGGGAGACCCTGTGAAAGTGTGCCTAGTCTGTGCAATGCTGTACCCTACGCTAATACTCAACTAGTGCATGGTAGCGTTCAAAACATTCACCAATGCAAAGACCAGGATTGTCAGGACAGGAGGGACAATAATAGCGGGTGTCACGCCTATATCCGCGCTTGCTGCAGACACAACATCTTTTTTGGGGGGTTCGTTGGGTAGGGGTACTCGGGAGGACATAAAGAAAATGCCTCTCATGCAGCCGACTGCATTTGGTTGGGGATGTGAATGGGGGAAGTACAGGCGCTGCAGAAGTGGTGGGCTCCCAATTAGGATTGGCGAATGCAGCAGGAAGGGCACTATGGGCACGACGGGCCTGTGTTTGTCTTTTTGGTGGCAGCGGGACACTACTTGTGCTTGCCACCTCACCAGCTTGAACTGCACTTATGTGACTCGCCACGTCACCAAGTGTTACTGCAGTGCTGGTTTGACTACGACCGGGGTGTACTAGGCCGCTGGCGCTTGCCAGTTCACCAAAACGCTACAAAAAAAACTGTTAGCGATCGCAGGGATCAGGCCTGACTCTGCGAACGCTGCAGTTATGCGTTTAGTGTTTTGTAAGTGACAGTGATCGATCGATACTGCACTTGGGTGGGCTGGGCCGGGCGGAGGGGCAAAACGCAGGTGCTAGCAGGTATCTGGGCTGATCCCGCTAACACTGCGTTTTTGGGAACCCTAAACTGCTGGGGACACTAGTATAGATCTAATCGGATCAGATATTGATCCGATCAGATACTATACCACTAAGGGAGGCGTATGCTGCGTGCGTGGGTGTTAGCGGTACTGGCGCTAATCTGACGCTGCCTGGGGCTGGTGCTTGCCAGTTCACCAAAACGCTACCAAAAAAACTGTTAGCGATCGCAGGGATCAGGCCTGACTCTGCGAACGCTGCAGTTATGCGTTTAGTGTTTTGTAAGTGACAGTGATCGATCGATACTGCACTTGGGTGGGCTGGGCCGGGCGGAGGGGCAAAACGCAGGTGCTAGCAGGTATCTGGGCTGATCCCGCTAACACTGCGTTTTTGGGAACCCTAAACTGCTGGGGACGCTAGTATAGATCTGATCGGATCAGATATTGATCCGATCAGATACTATACCACTAAGGGAGGTATACGGTGCGTGCATGGGTGTTAGCGGTACTGGCGCTAACCTGACGCTGCCTGGGGCTGGTGCTTGCCAGTTCACCAAAACGCTACCAAAAAAACTGTTAGCGATCGCAGGGATCAGGCCTGACTCTGCGAACGCTGCAGTTATGCGTTTAGTGTTTTGTAAGTGACAGTGATCGATCGATACTGCACTTGGGTGGGCTGGGCTGGGCGGAGGGGCAAAACGCAGGTGCTAGCAGGTATCTGGGCTGATCCCGCTAACACTGCGTTTTCGGGAACCCTAAACTGCTGGGGACGCTAGTATAGATTTGATCGGATCAGATATTGATCCGATCAGATACTATACCACTAAGGGAGGCGTATGCTGCGTGCGTGGGTGTTCGCGGTACTGGCGCTAATCTGACGCTGCCTGGGGCGACGCATATCACCGCCGGGCGATCAGGGGGCTAAACCTTTATTCGGTAATAAACGGCGGGTGCCCTGACACTATAAAAAATAAACGAACTAACCAGCGTCACCCGTAACAGTTATACGGTGATCAGTGGTGAAAGGGTTAACTAGGGGGCAATCAAGGGGTTAAAACATTTATTAGATAGTATATGGGGGTCCCTGTCGCTATAAAATGCTGACGGCGAACCTAAATATTTACGTTCCTAACTAGCGTCACCAGCGACACTAATACAGCGATCAGAAAAATGATCGCTTAGCGACACTGGTGAGGGGGGGTGATCAAGGGGTTAAAACTTTATTAGGGGGGGTTAGGGGGGTATCCTAGACCTAAAGGGGGGTAATACTCACTGCCCTAACACTAACTGTCACAAACTGACACTATGCAGTAATCAGAAAAAAAAAAAAAAAATACTGCTAATGTCAGTTTGTGACAGGGGGGGGGGGGGATCGGGGTGTAAGGTATGCCTGGCATGTTCTACTGTGTGTGTGTGTGTGTGTGTGTTGTGCACTCACTTGTCTTCTCTCCTCGGCGCTGGAACGGAAACTGCCAGACCGAGGAGAGATGACATCACATCCTCTGCCTGTGTGAAACGACACACAGGCAGAGGAGGATTCCCATTGGCTGGGAGCGATCGCGAGGGGGGGGCCACGATCGGATGGTCTCCCCCTCGCCTCCCGACGCTCCCAGTCAAATGCCGACCGCCGATGGCACCGGGGGGGGGTCCGATCGGACCCCCCGCCCGCGGGAGGCAGATCACGTACGGGTACGTGATTTTGCCTGCCCGTGCCATTCTGCCGCAGTATATATGCGGTAGGCGGTCGGCAAGTGGTTAACACACCTCCTGTATTAGTGAGTAGGGATGAGCCGAACACCCCCCTGTTCGGTTCGCACCAGAACATGCGAACAGGAAAAAAATTCGTTCGAACACGCGAACACCGTTAAAGTCTATGGGACACGAACATGAATAATCAAAAGTGCTAATTTAAAAGGCTAATATGCAAGTTATTGTCAATAAAAGTGTTTGGGGACCTGGGTCCTGCCCCAGGGGACATGAATCAATGCAAAAAAAAGTTTTAAAAACGGCCGTTTTTTCAGGAGCAGTGATTTTAATAATGCTTAAAGTCAAACAATAAAAGTGTAATATCCCTTTAAATTTCATACCTGGGGGGTGTCTATAGTATGCCTGTAAAGGGGCGCATGTTTCCCGTGTTTAGAACAGTCTGACAGCAAAATGACATTTTGAAGGAAAAAACACATTTAAAACTACCGCGGCTATTGCATTGCCGACAATACACATAGAAGTTCATTGATAAAAACGGCATGGGAATTCCCCACAGGGAAACCCCGAACCAAAATTAAAAAAAAAAAATGATGTGGGAGTCCCCCTAAATTCCATACAAGGCCCTTCAGGTCTGGTATGGATATTAAGGGGAACCCCAGCCAAAATTTAAAAAAAAAATTGACGTGGGGTTCCCCCTAAATTCCATACCAGACCCTTCAGGTCTGGTATGGATTTTAAGGGGAACCCGCGCCAAAAAAAAAAAAAAACGGCGTGGGGTCCCCCTAAAAATCCATACCAGACCCTTATCCGAGCACGCAACCTGGCAGGCCGCAGGAAAAGAGGGGGGGACAAGAGTGCGGCCCCCCCCCCCTCCTGAACCGTACCAGGCCACATGCCCTCAACATTGGGAGGGTGCTTTGGGGTAGCCCCCCAAAACACCTTGTCCCCATGTTGATGAAGACAAGGGCTTCATCCCCACAACCCTGGCCGGTGGTTGTGGGGGTCTGCGGGTGGGGGGCTTATCGGAATCTGGAAGCCCCCTTTAACAAGGGGACCCCCAGATCCCGGCCCCCCCCCTATGTGAAATGGTAAGGGGTACTTACCCCTACCATTTCACTAAAAAACTGTCAAAAATGTTAAAAATGACAAGAGACAGTTTTTGACAATTCCTTTATTTAAATGCTTCTTCTTTCTTCCTTCATCTTCTTCTTCTTCTGGTTCTTCTGGCTCTTCTGGTTCTTCCTCCGGCGTTCTCGTCTAGCATCTCCTCCGCGGCGTCTTCTATCTTCTTCTCCTCGGGCCGCTCCGCACCCATGGCATGGGGGCTCCCGCTCTTCTCTTCATCTTCTTCTCTTCTTCATCTTCTTCTTCATCTTCTTCTTCTTCTTCTCTTCTTCCTTCTTCTCTTCTTCATTTCTTCTCCGGGCCGCTCCGCAGCCATGCTGGCATGGTGGGAGGCTCCCGCTGTGTGACGGCGTCTCTTCGTCTGACGGTTCTTAAATAACGGGGGGCGGGGCCACTCGGTCACCCCGCCCCCCTCTGACGCACGGGACATGACGGGACTTCCCTGTGGCATTCCCCGTGACATCACAGGGAAGTCCCGTCAAGTCACCGTGCGTCAGAGGGGGGCGGGGTCACCGGATGGCCCCGCCCCCCGTTATTTAAGAACCGTCAGACGAAGAGACGCCGTCACACAGCGGGAGCCTCCCACCATGCCAGCATGGCTGCGGAGCGGCCCGGAGAAGAAATGAAGAAGAGAAGAAGGAAGAAGAGAAGAAGAAGAAGAAGAAGATGAAGAAGAAGATGAAGAAGAGAAGATGAAGAGAAGAGCGGGAGCCTCCCCCCCATGCCATGGGTGCGGAGCGGCCCGAGGAGAAGAAGATAGAAGACGCCGCGGAGGAGATGCTGGACAAGAACGCCGGAGGAAGAACCAGAAGAGCCAGAGGAACCAGGTGAAGAAGAAGATGAAGGAAGAAAGAAGAAGCATTTAAATAAAGGAATTGTCAAAAACTGTCTCTTGTCATTTTTAACATTTTTGACAGTTTTTTAGTGAAATGGTAGGGGTAAGTACCCCCTTACCATTTCACACAGGGGGGGGGCCGGGATCTGGGGGTCCCCTTGTTAAAGGGGGCTTCCAGATTCCGATAAGCCCCCCGCCCGCAGACCCCCACAACCACCGGCCAGGGTTGTGGGGATGAGGCCCTTGTCTTCATCAACATGGGGACAAGGTGTTTTGGGGGGCTACCCCAAAGCACCCTCCCAATGTTGAGGGCATGTGGCCTGGTACGGTTCAGGAGGGGGGGGGGCCGCACTCTCGTCCCCCCCTCTTTTCCTGCGGCCTGCCAGGTTGCGTGCTCGGATAAGGGTCTGGTATGGATTTTTGGGGGGACCCCACGCCGTTTTTTTTTTTTTTTGGCGCGGGGTTCCCCTTAAAATCCATACCAGACCTGAAGGGTCTGGTATGGAATTTAGGGGGAACCCCACGTCAATTTTTTTTAAAAATTTTGGCTGGGGTTCCCCTTAATATCCATACCAGACCTGAAGGGCCCTGTATGGAATTTAGGGGGACCCCCACATCATTTTTTTTTTTTTTTTTTGGTTCGGGGTTGCCCTGTGGGGAATTCCCATGCCGTTTTTATCAATGAACTTCTATGTGTATTGTCGGCAATGCAATAGCCGCGGGTAGTTTTAAATGAGTTTTTTCCTTCCAAATGTCATTTTGCTGTCAGACTGTTCCAAACACAGGAAACATGCGCCCCTTTACAGGCATACTATAGACACCCCCCAGGTACGAAATTTAAAGGGATATTACACTTTTATTGTTTGACTTTAAGCATTAATAAAATCACTGCTCCTGAAAAAACGTCCGTTTTTAAAACTTTTTTTTGCATTGATCCATGTCCCCTGGGGCAGGACCCGGGTCCCCAAACACTTTTTATGACAATAACTTGCATATAAGCCTTTAAAATTAGCACTTTTGATTTCTCCCATAGACTTTTAAAGGGTGTTCCGCGGCATTCGAATTTGCCGCGAACACCCCAAATTGTTCGCTGTTCGGCGAACTTGCGAACAGCCAATGTTCGAGTAGAACATGAGTTCGACTCGAACTCGAAGCTCATCCCTATTAGTGAGACACTAGCACAAGCATTAGCCTGATCTGGGTATGTACCATAGCATTTCCAGTGGGGGCTGTAATCACATATGTAAAATGATAGACTTGTAAGATCCCCCATCATGGTAGGACAGGCAAGCATTAAGGCCCTTTCAATATGCAGTGCAGTAATAATTTATACATTAGGCTTGTAGGAATCCACAAGTCAAGGTAAAATAATGAGCATGAATGCGTAGATATATCTGATGGAATTTGCTAATGTAAAAGTAAACATGAAAAACTAAAACAAATGAACCACATAAAGATGGTCATACAAAATAATACGTAAACATGAAAAACCAAAACAAATGAACCATATAAAAATGGTCATACAAGATGATAAGTAAACATGAGAAACAAAAACAAATGAACTATAAAAAGTAAAATGATCAGTCAAGTTCTAGTTTTAGAAGGGGATGGTAATTCTAGATTAAAAAATATTTATTTGTGCATATTACAAAATACAAAAAGACACAAAATGAACTGAGTAGTTTAGTCCCATCCGTATAGTCGCGGTTTTCCGAATTTTTGAATGTTAGCGTTTTTAAGCATTTTTAAAGTAAAAACACTCCCTAAAATTTAAAAACACCTCAAAACGGCAAGCTTGTTACAGTGTTTATCCGCGTTTAGCGGCGTTTTGTGGCATTTTGTGTATTTACAGCCAAACAGCCTCTGCTCCTGGACGCACTGCCTGTTGTTTTTTTTACTGCTCCTAAACACTTATGCCTCCAAAGTTTATGTGTGCGTGGACACATAGGCTAACATGGAGGAGAGTTCAGTGGCAGTAAAAACAAAAAAAATGCCAGACACCCCTAAAAGCAGCTGCAAAAAACATCCTGTGTGCATGAGCCCTAATATGGAATTCAGAATTTTTTTTTTTTTTTTTTGCTACAGTTATTTACCTAGAGATATTAGGACTATCCTCGCATCCAAATAGAAAATGTGAAATCTTTATTACAGTACATATACATATAAAAACATATAGGCCTAGTTTCTGCAACATATACACAAAAATGAATACCACCTTCAACCCTGAGACCCTCTAGATATTGTACCTAACCATATAGGTTTAATACAGTATATATAAAAGTTGAACTGTATTTTCTCCATGCATTTCATTAAATTAATTCACTTCTTCAGGAGAATATGGATGAAAGTAATCTATAATGTACTGTATAATGAAATATTAGTATCATACATACTTTTCTAATTTTTTATATATATTTTTAATCAAACCATAAATATCAAGCATCAATAATTACTTACATTAATGTTGCATAGAATTAAAAAAAAAAAGAGGCCCCTACGATGAAGCAAAGTGACACAATATTTTAAGATGAAGCCAAAGAAAAAGGATATAGGATGGTAAGACCGCAAAGTATACCCACTAAGAATAACTATCTGTAAAAGTGTCACAACATAATTTTAGTCAATCCCCTAAAGGATCCCAAATATGTAAACATAATGGAAGACTACTCAGCCCATACCTGTGATATACTAGGGTACTAAAGATGATATCACAATCCTATATATGTAATTATACATTGAACACTGTTCTATACAGCGGTAACTGACATACAGAGAAAATGTAATATTTACAACTGTAGTAATAAGATATAGTTGCCCAGCCACACCGTTATCATATCAGGCTAAAGATACATATTTAGAATTATGACTCATGAATGATTCCATAGATATGACTGATATGTAAATTGCGGGTGTCCGTAATATGTAAATTGCTGATGGCTTTGATATGTAAATTGTTAGAACATTTATAGGTATGTCAAACTCCCTGAGCCCTTGTCCACCATCACCTTTGCTGAATGCTGCCATCATTGGGGATGTACAACAAGCAGTGCCTGCCATGATCACTGAGCCTTCCATCAACCTGTACTGCAAAGGTGGGCAGATGGATGGGGTAGGGAGTGTCCAGAAGTAAACAGAGAAGGGATTACAGTTTGGAGGGCAAACATGACCAAAGAGGGGGTGTGCAGGGGGGCTGGTGTGCAGAGATGAGCAGAAGTATGTGGAATTAAGCAGAAATGAGGGGGTTTGGAGTGCAGGAGACAGTTTGGGGTACAGAGGTTTACAGAGGGATTTAGAATGCACAGGTGTACTAAGAGAAGGTGGATAAAGATACAGAGACTATCAGAGAGGCAGGGAAGGGTCTGTCATAGTAAATACCCCTGTTACATGGTGTGACAGAGCGCGCACGCTCCCATGCATTGCATGTAGGGCAGCCCCTCCCACTCTTACTGCAATATGACCCTGCCCACAGTTTGCCGTGGAGCGCTATGCTGGTGCGCCACATTACTACCCTACTATGGCTACCCAAAAGCACCCTCTCTCTCTCTCATGTGCCCACCCCCTCCCTCTCACTTTCACCCCCCCGACCCTCTCTCTCTCTCTCACCCTTCCTCTTTCTCTCACCACTTTCTCTCTCACGCTCCTCTCTCACCCCTCTCACCACCCCCCCCCCCCCCCCCCCGTTTGATTTGTTTAACTATTTAATTTGTTTTAACAAAAATTCTTTGCATTTCATTTTATTTATTTCCATAAAAAGGCCCACAAAAATCCTCAGCACCAGGCCCATGATGCTCTTAATCTGGCCCTGATGTTGAGTTATTTCTCATTACTTTTGACAGCATCTGGGTGGTGGATACCTTGTCAAAACCTCAAGAGGTAAAAAAATTCCTTTAGGGAACTAAGGATTTTTTTTCAGCCTTACCTGGTCTTACTGATGTCATAAAACATGATATCACCACTAAGTGACCCAGTGCCAAGATTTGTGTTAGTCCATATTACATCCCTAAAACTTCCTGTAAGGCAGTCTTAGATGAAGGAAAGAAAATGTTGTAACTGGGATTAAGGAATTAGAGAATGAGTGGTCACGCCCCTGTAGTACTTCCATCTCTCTGGGTTGAGGCGGGGAGTGGGTTGGGGTGCCACCAGAAGGCATATATCTTTGATGGAAGGTATATAGCCACTTATTTTATGTACAGTATGTGACTACAGTCGGTAATTCTGATGATAGCTATAACTTGGTATTATTACAGACAGGCCCCACTTTTTGTGGGCCTGCTCTATATATATATATATTTATACATATCAATTGTGAGGGGCCCATATCATTTTCTTAGGCTCTACAGAATATTCAATTACATGTCAATAGCCTTAAAGATCAACTTCCTTGGTCATATGTGGTCAGTACATGCGGGGTCCTCTGGATCTGTTGCTGCTTCCGGGAGCTGCAATGCACTCCAGGAGCCCTCCCTCTCCCCCTCATCCTCCCGCCTGGTTGGACGCAGGGGTCTGGGCGGTTTCCCGCTACGCTTGCCCCGCCGGACGTTTGACGTTACTTATGGTGTCCTCATGCTGACGCGTGTGTACATCAGCAGCGTTCACTCCACGAGGGAGTCTTCTGGCAATTCCGCCCAGATGGCTAGCGCCTTTGCCATGGCTGCCTTCCTCCCCACTTTGAATGAAAGGAAAGATAACTGGTGCAGCACACAAATAAACATGAACATAAACAGGCACAATTAAGCATGATAATGCATAATAAAAATCTAATGGATAATGATATCCATGGGCACATGTAATAAAATCAATGGGATAAACAAGCTGTGAAAGCGTCCATAAGTCCAATTAATTCAAATACTTTGAATGCCTTCATGACACTGGGAGGCATCTACACCTGTGTTCAGGGTACATATAGCACTCTCTTTAGGTTATTACACCTTGGTCTGTCTTTCTTCACTTTCTCGCATTACCTTCCACTACACTGGGACTATGGATACACCAGTTTGATATAGGTACTTTGTGTTGGCAGTGTTTTTTCTGTTTTACTCACTTTTAGTATTGGTTTTCTTGAGTCCACATTTGGGACCTCACTTGGGCTGTATCTAACTTGTCATTTTTCTTACTTTTTTTCTCTTTCAATGTATTTATTGAGATTTTTGCAATAAAGGCACATAACATAACAATACAGACATTAGTAAAAGAAAAAGAGAGGGGCAAGTGGGACTTTAAATGAAGCATGTCAATTGAAAGTATAATAATGAATACATGTGAATAGGTAAAATGATTGGATTTAATTTATAGTCAAGTCCATGATTTTAATGCATACAGTACCAATAAAGTAGTATAAATACAGACAGATATATAAGCATATTTAGCAGTAACAATCATTGAAGACTCAGTAGTGTAAACAAATCAATGAACATATATATATGCAATTCATAACAGAAATATATGAATTAAAATCGCCAATCAAAATCACAAAATCGCATGAAATGAGAAAACTCGATAAAAAAAATTGATAAATGTCAGGGATATGATTTAGGCTTGATAGGGCATCCTTAGTTTGCGAACCCGACGCGTTTCTTGGCTTCTTGCCAGTCATCAGGGGTGGGATGCATAATTTAACTGAGAAAAACAAAAGAATATCATAAATATTGATACATGTGGAACCTCCGGCTAATAGAGAAAATCGTATCAGAAATGTCCAAATTGTCTACTTTGAATAGAGAAGCTACTTACAAAATAGCCCAAAAGTCAAGAAGAGTCGCCAGCAATGGGATCTGTTAGGGTGTGAGATATAACCGTCTCAACCGGGGTTGAGGCAGGGCACCGACCATCCTCCCAAAGTGATTGGAGGGTGGGCCAGGAGAAACCACAGCCGACTGATTCCTGAGCCCTCAATATACTGGTCAATGAGTTGTAAATGGGAAAATCTGCAGAAAATTGAAGAAAATGGGATGTGTCAAAGAAAGTAAGTCTAGAGTAGAACGTGTTGGATGAATAGAATGACTGAAAGAAATGTGTACTTGGTGCATCTGAAAAAGTAAATGTGTGAAAAATTGGATAATAAGGGGGAATGGAAATAAAATGGATGCATAAAAATGCACGTGAAAAAATAGGAAAAGAAATCCATAGGAAATGTATGAAAATAGAGAGTGTCGTGCGCTAGGTAAATTGGTGAAAGGATGGTGAAGTGTGTACTGTAAGCAGAAAAAAAGATATAAAAAAATAATATTAATTACCCATGTGTTGAATAGTGGCTGCTTAACAGAGCTGTCCCTTCCTAGCGAAGCACAGTGAGGGAGTGAACCGTCAGTCTGTCGGTCCCAGCTGATATACTCTGGCCCTGGGCGGGTCCCTGCCAGCGTCATGCATGACGTCATTGGCAGCTGAGAGATGAGAGAGCAATCACAGCTGAGAGTAACTCAGTGGATGTCTGCTCATCACAGCTGTAGGCGTCAGATGGGAAAAAAAAAAAAAAAAAAACCCGGCTCCCACCTTGTGGTGTCAATTGACGCCGCTCGGGGGGCCAATTTGTGCATGGCGCCGATGCGTTGAGATCGGGCCCCAGCCGCCCCGAAAAAAATGAGGGGAGGTGGGGAGGGAGCTGAGCGCATCGCAACCCCGGACAGAGAGACTGCAAAATATCAAAACACCCCAGCCCATATGCTGGATTTAAATCAATAAGTGGATTCCAGGGAATAAAAAACCTTGGAATTGGTACAAAATAGTTCTCAATAAACTCGAGGGAACACATGTAAAAATATGTTATATAGTCACGAACTGTTACTGTGTTGGAAAATTAGTAACGGAGTTAGGATAAAAATACAAAAAGATATTTGAACTAAGGATGAACAAAAATTAATGATGGTGCGACTTGGTCACCGAGGGAGCGGGTGTCTTCCACCCAAATATAAATATAAACAAAAGAAAGTGACCAGTCGCATAACTAAATATCAATGGCATGCTTCCATCCCGGGTTCATATATAAAAGAAAAAGAGAGGGGCAAGTGGGACTTTAAATGAAGCATGTCAATTGAAAGTATAATAATGAATACATGTGAATAGGTAAAATGATTGGATTTAATTTATAGTCAAGTCCATGATTTTAATGCATACAGTACCAATAAAGTAGTATAAATACAGACATAGTCGAGTTTTCTCATTTCATACCAATTCCAAGGTTTTTTATTCCCTGGAATCCACTTATTGATTTAAATCCAGCATATGGGCTGGGGTGTTTTGATATTTTGCAGTCTCTCTGTCTGGGGTTGCGATGCGCTCAGCTCCCTCCCCACCTCCCCTCATTTTTTTCGGGGCGGCTGGGGCCCGATCTCAACGCATCGGCGCCATGCACAAATTGGCCCCCCGAGCGGCCTCAATTGACGCCACAAGGTGGGAGCCGTTTTTTTGTTTTTTTTTCCCATCTGACGCCTACAGCTGTGATGAGCAGACATCAACTGAGTTACTCTCAGCTGTGATTGCTCTCTCATCTCTCAGCTGCCAATGACGTCATGCATGACGCTGGCAGGGACCCGCCCAGGGCCAGAGTATATCAGCTGGGACCGACGGTTCACTCCCTCACTGTGCTTCGCTAGGAAGGGACCGCTCTGTTAAGCAGCCACTATTCAACACATGGGTAATTAATATTATTTTTTTATATCTTTTTTTCTGCTTACAGT
Organism: Lithobates clamitans; assembly: GCA_037952925.1. NCBI lineage: Eukaryota > Metazoa > Chordata > Amphibia > Anura > Ranidae > Lithobates > Lithobates clamitans. The sequence continues at coordinate 1,863,578 of JBBGZY010000943.1, forward strand.
ACACACATCACCATCCTTTCACCAATTTACCTAGCACACGACACTCTCTATTTTCATACATTTCCTATGGATTTCTTTTCCTATTTTTTCACGTGCATTTTTATGCATCCATTTTATTTCCATTCCCCCTTATTATCCAATTTTTCACACATTTACTTTTTCAGATGCACCAAGTACACATTTCTTTCAGTCATTTTATTCATCCAACACGTTCTACTCTAGACTTACTTTCTTTGACACATCCCATTTTCTTCAATTTTCTGCAGATTTTCCCATTTACAACTCATTGACCAGTATATTGAGGGCTCAGGAATCAGTCGGCTGTGGTTTCTCCTGGCCCACCCTCCAATCACTTTGGGAGGATGGTCGGTGCCCTGCCTCAACCCCGGTTGAGACGGTTATATCTCACACCCTAACAGATCCCATTGCTGGCGACTCTTCTTGACTTTTGGGCTATTTTGTAAGTAGCTTCTCTATTCAAAGTAGACAATTTGGACATTTCTGATACGATTTTCTCTATTAGCCGGAGGTTCCACATGTATCAATATTTATGATATTCTTTTGTTTTTCTCAGTTAAATTATGCATCCCACCCCTGATGACTGGCAAGAAGCCAAGAAACGCGTCGGGTTCGCAAACTAAGGATGCCCTATCAAGCCTAAATCATATCCCTAACATTTATCAATTTTTTATCGAGTTTTCTCATTTCATGCGATTTTGTGATTTTGATTGGCGATTTTAATTCATGTATTTCTGTTATGAATTGCATATATATATGTCCATTGATTTGTTTACACTACTGAGTCTTCAATGATTGTTACTGCTAAATATGCTTATATATCAATTCATGCGACTATGTCTGTATTTATACTACTTTATTGGTACTGTATGCATTAAAATCATGGACTTGACTATAAATTAAATCCAATCATTTTACCTATTCACATGTATTCATTATTATACTTTCAATTGACATGCTTCATTTAAAGTCTCACTTGCCCCTCTCTTTTTCTTTTATATATGAACCCGGGATGGAAGCATGCCATTGATATTTAGTTATGCGACTGGTCACTTTCTTTTGTTTAATACAGACATTAGCTCAGAACTAGGGATGAGCCGAACACCCCCCGGTTCGGTTCGCACCAGAACCCGCGAACGGACCGAAAGTTCGCACGAACGTTAGAACCCCATTGACGTCTATGGGACTCGAACGTTCGAAATCAAAAGTGCTCATTTTAAAGGCTAATTTGCATGGTATTGTCCTAAAAAGGGTTTGGGAACCCGGGTCCTACCCCAGGGGACATGTATCAATGCAAAAAAAACTTTTAAAAACGGCCGTTTTTTCGGGAGCAGTGGTTTTAATAATGCTTAAAGTGAAAAAAAAAAAAGTGAAATATTCCTTTAAATATCGTACCTGAGGGGTGTCTATAGTATGCCTGTAAAGTGACGCGTGTTTCCCGTGTTTAGAACAGTCCCTGCACCAAATGTCGTTTTTAAAGGAAAAATCTCATTTAAAACTGCTTGCGGGTTTAATGTAATGTCGGGTCCTGGCAATATGGATGAAAATCAGTGAGACAAACGGCATGGGTACCCCCCAGACCATTACCAGGCCCTTTGGGTCTTTTATGGATATTAAGGGGAACCCCGCACCCAAATTAAAATAAGGAAAGGTGTGGGGCCACCAGGCCCTATATACTCTGAACAGCAGTATACAGGCGGTGCAAACAAGACAGGGACTGTAGGTTTGTTGTTAAGTAGAATCTCTTTGTAATTTTGAACGGGTACATTTTTAACGTGTTTAGCTCCAGCCAAAAAATCTTTTTTAAGCTTTTTGGAAAACATAGGGAAGGGTTATCACCCCTGTGACATTTGTTTTGCTGTCTTTCCTCCTCTTCAGAAGATTTCACCTTACTTTTTGTCCCAATGAAAAATGTTTTTTGAAAATTTGGGTTTTTTGTGGAACAAGGATTGGAAAGCATCAGTGGAAAGGAGAAATGTTTTTCCCACATTAACTCTTACAGGAGAGAATTTCCCTTCCTAGGGGTAGATTTCATCTCACTTCCTGTTGTCTCCTTCCGTTTGCAAGTAGGAGTCGTTTGTAAGTTAGTTGTTTGAAAGTAGGGTCCTGCCCTATATACTTAGCAGAAATTTGGGACTTAGGTGTTGCTGTGGCCACAACACTGTAAGCCCTCACAGGGCCCTGCTGTGAAATATTAGATCAAGAATTGTAATTACATGCCCCTGTTGAACAGGAGCTGAAAAATTAGGCCTTAGGCACTGGTGCTGGTGCCACAACACTGCAACCCCTCACAGACACTCTAGTTGGAACGCAGGAACGAGCCCTGCTGCAAAGTATTGCATCAAAAATTGTAATTACACGCCCCTGTTAAACAGGGGCAGAAAAAATGGGCCTCAGGCACTGGTGCTGGTGCCACAACACTGCAACCCCTCACAGACACTCTAGTTGGAATGCAGGAACGAGCCCTGCTGCAAAGTATTACATCAAAAATTGTAATTACACGCCCCTGTTAAACAGGGGCTGAAAAATTGTGCCTTAGGCACTGGTGGTGGCGCCCAGAACCAAAAATGTTCTTACAAGCTATCAGCGTGACGATTGAGGAGGAAGAGGATAATTACTCAGGGATAGTCACTCAGCATCAGCATAGGCAGTCTTTGAAGGGATCTGAGATTTCAAAAAAAATTATTCGGTTACATCAGCATTAGGTGCTTGGTAGCTGGTGGTGATCCAAGACTGATTCATTTTTATGAAGGTCAGTCGATCGACCGAGTCAGTGGACAGACGCACCCTGTGATCGGTTACCACGCCTCCAGCAGCACTGAATGTGCGTTCCGAAAGAACGCTGGATGCAGGACAGGCCAGTAGCTCAATTGCATACTGTGCAAGCTCTGGCCAGTGATCCATCCTCAAGACCCAGTAACCCAGAGGATTTTCGGTGGGAAAGGTGTCCAAGTCTGATCTTGCCCCTAGGTATTCCTGCACCATGTAAAACAGACGCTGGCGATGGTTGCTGGAACCGATCATACCTTGGGGCTGCGGACCAAAAAATTGTCTGAACGCATTGGTCAGACGGCCACCTTCTCCACCGCTCCTTCTTTGACTGACCGAAGCCTCAGCAACAGGTTGTCCAGAAACAGGAGTTTGTAACCTCCCAGTCTCTGGGAACGCGTTGCACAGACCTTTCTGCAAGGCCTCCCGAAGATGTTTCATCCTCTGCTCCCTCTGCGATGGCAAGATAAGGTCCGCAACCTTACCCTTGTAACGTGGATCAAGGAGGGTTGCCAGCCAGTATTGGTCCTTCTCCTTGATACCACGAATACGAGGATCCTTACGCAGGCTTTGCAGGATCAGGGAGGCCATGCAGTGTAGGTTTGCTGAGGCATTCGGTCCGGAGTCCTCTGGGTCACTAAGGATGACATGGTCCGCAGCCACCTCCTCCCAGCCACGTACAAGTCCATGTGTTTCTTGGGACTGATCCCTTAAAGACTGCTGCTGATGCTGAGTGCCAGGCTCCACCTCCATACTGACACAATCTTCCTCCTCCTCCTCCTCCTCCTCCTCCTCCTCCTCCTCCTCTTCCTGTGTAATCGGCAGGCACGCAGGAACACTGTCTGGATAAAGGGGGCCTTGAGAGCTAAGGAAGTCCTCCTCTTCCTGCCTCTGTTCTGTCTCAAGTGCCCTGTCCATTATTCCACGCAGTGTGTGCTCCAACAGGTGGACAAGGGGGACAGTGTCACTGATGCATGCACTGTCACTGCTCACCATCCTCGTGGCCTCCTCAAATGGTGACAGGACAGTGCATGCATCCCTGATCATGGCCCACTGGCGTGGGGAAAAAAAAACAAGCTCCCCTGACCCTGTCCTGGTGCCATAGTCGCACAGGTACTCATTGATGGCCCTCTGCTGCATGTGCAGCCGCTGCAGCATGGCCAACGTTGAGTTCCACCTGGTGGGCATGTCACAGATTAGGCGGTTCTTGGGCAGGTTAAACTCCTTTTGGAGGTCCGTCAGCCGAGCACTGGCATTATATGACCGGCGGAAATGCACACAGACTTTCCTGGCCTGCCTCAGGACATCTTGTAAGCCCGGGTACCTGCCCAAGAACCGCTGCACCACCAAGTTAAGGACGTGAGCCAAACAGGGCACATGAAATAAAATATAATGTAGCAGCGCTCAGTCCATGTATATATAAGGATAATATACAAACGTATGAACACACATATGTGTGTATAATCAATCAAAGAGAAATCACTTAGTTGGGATAAGCAGACAAGTGGAAGCAATGTCCAGTAAAAAATAGTCCAATGCTGTATAAAAAAACAAAGTAAAGTCTATAGATATAAATCATCGGTGTAGTTAATGGATGTGGGAGTCAAATGGGTCTCTGTACATCCAATACCCAGGACAGCTTCCTGTTGAGCGAAGTCAGCTCTCCATTACAGACATGAAAAATTCAAAGAGAAAAGCGCCTCTTAAGTATCAGGATTTATTGTAATAAAAGAATCACATCAAAGCACTTACATATAAAAAGGTGAATGTAGACTTCCAAGAAGAACTATTCCCATTGTCGCCACATCCAGGTGTGTGTTAGAATGGATAGAAGCCGGGCGGATGGCCGCGGACCTCCGCTTGGAGGCGCCGGCTGTTGTGCGGTACGCGAGTGGACACTTCCGCGTTCCAACAGGGTCACGTGGTCGGTGACGTCAATCGGGCAGTTCTAGTAGCTGGGATCCACTATGCGTTTCTGAGCATGCGCGAAGCTCACAACGGGCATGCGCGCTCCCAGCTACTAGAACTGCCCGATTGACGTCACCGACCACGTGACCCTGTTGGAACGCGGAAGTGTCCACTCGCCTACCGCACAACAGCCGGCGTCTCCGAGCGGAGGTCCGCGGCCATCCGCCCGGCTTCTATCCATTCTAACACACACCTGGATGTGGCGACAATGGGAATAGTTCTTCTTGGAAGTCTACATTCACCTTTTTATATGTAAGTGCTTTGATGTGATTCTTTTATTACAATAAATCCTGATACTTAAGAGGCGCTTTTCTCTTTGAATTTTTCAAACAGGGCACATGGGTCATTTGTCCCTGTCGGAGGGCAGAGAGGAGGTTGGTGCCATTGTCGCAAACCACCATTCCTGCCTTAAGTTGGCGTGGCGTCAACCACCTCTGAACCTGCCCCTGCAGAGCTGACAGAACCTCTGCCCCAGTGTGGCTCCTGTCCCCCAAGCACACCAGCTCAAGCACCGCATGGCATCTTTTGGCCTGCGTACTTGCGTAGCCCCATGAACGACTACGGAGCACCGCTGGTTCCAAGGAAGAGGCCATGGAGGAAGAAGAAGAGGAGGGGGGTGGAGGAGAGAGGTGTGTCACAATCATTAGCATTTTGGAGGCGTGGTGGCGGAACAACCTCCAACACTACTGCACCTTGTCCTGCATCCTTCCCAGCTGCCAGCAGAGTCACCCAATGCGCCGTGAAACTTAGGTAACATCCCTGTCCATGCTTGCTGGACCATGAGTCAGCGGTAATATGCACCTTACCGCTGACCGCCCTGTCCAGCGAGGCATGGACATTGCCTTCCACATGCTGGTAGAGAGCTGGAATCGCCTTCCGTGAGAAAAAGTGGCGTTTGGGTACCTGCCACTGAGGAACCGCACATTCCACAAACTCACGGAAGGGGGCAGAGTCTACCAACTGAAAAGGCAGCAGTTGAAGTGCTAGCAATTTTGCCAAGCTAGCATTCAACCGCTGGGCATGTGGATGGCTCGGAGCAAACTTCTTTCGGCGGTGCAGCAGCTGGGGCAGGGAAATTTGCCTGGTACAATCTGACGTCGGTGTACCAAAAGCAGATTGCCCACAAGTACTTGGCTGTGACACACCTAATTCTACACCTTCATTCCTCTCAGTGCAGGTCTCAGAGAGGACTAAAGGTCTAGTGGGGTTGGAAATCTCAGCTGATGAGGAGCAAGGAGAGGTCCTCTTTGTTCTTTGGTGTGGGTCTTTTAGATACGCTTGCCAACGAACTGCATGGCAGGTCAACATATGTCTGGTCAAGCATGTGGTACCCAAGCAGGAGATGTTTTGGCCACATGAGATATGCTTGAGACATATGTTGCAAATAGCAGCGGTGCGATCTGATGCACTCGTCTCAAAAAAGGCCCACACCAAAGAACTTTTTGAATAACGTGCAGAGACTGCAGCGCCCTGCACATGTGGAGCTTTGGGGTGTGATGCAGTCAATGTGCTGCCCTTAGGCTGGCCCCTGGAGGGCATCCTACCTCGTTGGTGATGTGCCGCCTCCTCCTCCTCCTCCTCCTCCTCTCTCCTATCAGGCACCCACGTTGAGTCAGTGACCTCATCATCCCCTCCCTCCTCATCACTGGAGCAAACCTGGCAGTATGCTGCAGCAGGGGGAGCATGACTGCCAGGAGGATGCCCAGCGCCCTTCTTGGGCACCCCCTCTGTCCGTGCTCATGTTACTGCCTTCATCGAGCTCAGTATCATCATCAGAGCCTTCCAAACGCTGGGCATCCTCCTGGAGCATGTACCCAACACTGTGGTCAAACAGTTCGAGGGACTCCTCAGGAGGACATGGTGGGGCTAGGGAAGGAGTCACTGATGACATTGAGCCGAGGGAAGAGGCCGCTGCTTTGCCAGACAAAGTACCCTGGGCATGAGTGAGAGAGGATGAGGAGGTTGAGCTGCGGCTCAACATGGCCAGCTGCTGAAAAAAAGGCCAAGCGTGTCCCATGGCCACGTGCTGATGAGGATGCACCGTCTCCACGACCAGCACTAGACACAGAGCCTGCTTGCCCTCTCTTATTGGCTTGTGACTGTCTGCCTCTCCTTCTTGGCCTTCCAGACATACTAATGGCCTGTAGTTGCACTAAGCTGGGATATATATATATATATATATATATATATACTGATACTGCAGCTAGCAAAATCAACAGCCTGCCTTCCAACCTTCTACAGGTAGCTTTAGCTGAACACTGTGAGCAGGACGCATCCCACTAACTTGTAGGTTTAGCTGAACACTGTGAGGTGGACGCACTGCACTAACTGTAAATAGTCTAGCTGCCTGACTGTGGTACTAATAGGACCAAAAGAACACCAGCAATTTTCTTCAGGTAGCTGTATTTACTGTAACAAGACAAGCCTGCCTGTCAGTAAGAAGATAACAGAAACGGATCTAGCTGAACACTGTGAGCAGGACGCACCCCACTAACTTGTAGGTTTTGCAGAACACTGTGAACAGGACGCACCCCACTAGCTTGTAGGTTTAGCTGAACACTGTGAGGTGGACACACCCCACTAACTTGTAGGTTTAGCTGAACACTGTGAGCAGGACGCACCCCACTAACTTGTAGGTTTAGCTGAACACTGTGAGCAGGACGCACCCCACTAACTTGTAGGTTTAGCAGAACACTGTGAGCAGGACGCACTGCACTAACTGTAAATAGTCTAGCTGCCTGACTGTGGTACTAATAGGATCAAAAGAACACCAGCAATTTTCTTCAGGTAGCTGTATTTACTGTAACAAGACAAGCCTGCCTGTCAGTAAGAAGATAACAGAAACGGATCTAGCTGAACACTGTGAGCAGGACGCACCCCACTAGCTTGTAGGTTTAGCTGAACACTGTGAGGTGGACGCACCCCACTAACTTGTAGGTTTAGCTGAACACTGTGAGCAGGACGCACCCCACTAACTTGTAGGTTTAGCAGAACACTGTGAGCAGGACGCACTGCACTAACTGTAAATAGTCTAGCTGCCTGACTGTGGTACTAATAGGATCAAAAGAACACCAGCAATTTTCTTCAGGTAGCTGTATTTACTGTAACAAGACAAGCCTGCCTGTCAGTAAGAAGATAACAGAAACGGATCTAGCTGAACACTGTGAGCGGGACGCACCCCACTATCTTGTAGGTTTAGCTGAACACTGTGAGGTGGACGCACCCCACTAACTTGTAGGTTTAGCTGAACACTGTGAGCAGGACGCACCCCACTAACTTGTAGGTTTAGCAGAACACTGTGAGCAGGACGCACTGCACTAACTGTAAATAGTCTAGCTGCCTGACTGTGGTACTAATAGGATCAAAAGAACACCAGCAATTTTCTTCAGGTAGCTGTATTTACTGTAACAAGACAAGCCTGCCTGTCAGTAAGAAGATAACAGAAACGGATCTAGCTGAACACTGTGAGCAGGACGCACCCCACTAACTTGTAGGTTTTGCAGAACACTGTGAGCAGGACGCACTGCACTAAATGTAAATAGTCTAGCTGCCTGACTGTGGTACTAATAGGATCAAAAGAACACCAGTAATTTTCTTCAGGTAGCTTTATATACTGTAACAAGACAAGCCTGCCTGTCAGTAGGAAGATAACAGGAATGGATCTAGCTGAACACTGTGAGCAGGACGCACTGCACTAAATGTAAATAGTCTAGCTGCCTGACTGTGGTACTAATCGGATCAAAAGAACACCAGCAATTTTCTTCAGGTAGCTGTATTTACTGTAACAAGACAAGCCTGCCTGTCAGTAAGAAGATAACAGAAACGGATCTAGCTGAACACTGTGAGCAGGACGCACCCCACTAGCTTGTAGGTTTAGCTGAACACTGTGAGGTGGACGCACCCCACTAACTTGTAGGTTTAGCAGAACACTGTGAGCAGGACGCACTGCACTAACTGTAAATAGTTTAGCTGCCTGACTGTGGTACTAATAGGATCAAAAGAACACCAGCAATTTTCTTCAGGTAGCTGTATTTACTGTAACAAGACAAGCCTGCCTGTCAGTAAGAAGATAACAGAAACTGATCTAGCTGAACACTGTGAGCAGGACGCACCCCACTAACTTGTAGGTTTTGCAGAACACTGTGAGAAGGACGCACTGCACTAAATGTAAATAGTCTAGCTGCCTGACTGTGGTACTAATAGAATCAAAAGAACACCAGTAATTTTCTTCAGGTAGCTTTATATACTGTAACAAGACAAGCCTGCCTGTCAGTAAGAAGATAACAGGAACGGATCTAGCTGAACACTGTGAGCAGGACGCACTACACTAAATGTAAATAGTCTAGCTGCCTGACTGTGGTACTAATAGGATCAAAAGAACACCAGTAATTTTCTTCAGGTAGCTTTATATACTGTAACAAGACAAGCCTGCCTGTCAGTAGGAAGATAACAGGAACGGATCTAGCTGAACACTGTGAGCAGGACGCACTGCACTAAATGTAAATAGTCTAGCTGCCTGACTGTGGTACTAATAGGATCAAAAGAACACCAGTAATTTTCTTCAAAATACTGTAACAAGACAAGCCTGCCTGTCAGTAAGAAGATAACAGGAACGGATCTAGCTGAACACTGTGAGCAGGATGCACTGCACTAAATGTAAATAGTCTAGCTGCCTGAATGTGGTACTAATAGGATCAAAAGAACACCAGTAATTTTCTTCAGGTAGCTTTATATACTGTAACAAGACAAGCCTGCCTGTCAGTAGGAAGATAACAGGAACGGATCTAGCTGAACACTGTGAGCAGGACGCACTGCACTAAATGTAAATAGTCTAGAAGATAACAGGAACGGATCTAGCTAAACTGAATACAGTGTATATATACATATATATATATGCAACACCTGGGATGCATATATATACACAATACACTTTAAGTGCAGCTAACTGACTGACTGTCCTGCCTAATCTAGCTAACTCAAATGAAATGACACTGTCTCTCTCTCTCTCTCTCTCTAAGCACACCGGAACACACTGCACAGGGCCGCCGTGCAAGCGGCCTTATATAGTGTGGGGCGTGTACTAAATCCCCTGAGCCATACTTGGCCAAAGCCTCCTTGGCTTTGGCCAATTATGCTCTCTGTTAAGGCGGCGCTGTGATTGGCCAAGCATGCGGGTCATAGTGCATGCTTGGCCAATCATCAGCAAGCAATGCACTGCGATGCCGCAGTGAATTATGGGCCGTGACGCGCCACACGAATTTGGCGCGAACGACCCATATCGTTCGCAATTCGGCGAACGACCGAACAGCCGATGTTCGAGTCGAGCATGGGTTCGACTCGAACACGAAGCTCATCCCTACTCAGAACAAGTGCCAACATGGTCAATCAGGAAGGACATTTGCATGTGAGATGTACAGTCAACACTATATGCTTAAAATGAACAGCTTTATCTGTTATATTTACCTTAATAAATTCACATGGGGCATCCTTATAGGAAAAGTACGAGAAAATCTGAACGATACAGGGATTGAAATAGGATGGGGTGAATCCAGGAGAGGCGGTGAAGATAATCCCGAACCCCAACAGCCCCAGTGGGCTCCGCAGGTCACCCCAAAGGGATCACTTCTTTTTTCTTTTCACTTTGGACACCTGTCCAACTATATACTTGAAACTCACTCCCAGATTTCATCAATCTAGGAGCACTTCTATTCTGGATTACTTTTATATTCACGTTGAGATATACTAACACAATTCCTCATACTGGGGTTTCTGATCTCCTTCTTTTTGGGATCTAATCACTAGTCACATTATCTACTCTGTTAAGGCACTACCTATATTTTAATCTTTATATTTACTACATATTAAAATATTTTTTTATAGACCCCCCTTTGGAATTGTTGACTATGTTACGCCTGACTACACAATGGAGATTTGCACCTATTGCGTGGTTCTCTCATGTGCGCCCTGACGTTCGTGGGGAAGTAATCCCACAGTACCCGGGGCAGACATCCCCAGATGAATTTCTGTCCATAGCACTACATATTGGCCTGTGAGCTAACCTGTGAGTAAAGTAGGGTAAGGAAATTCTTTATGGGTGGGCTAATTTACCCCTTCCCCCTCCTTTCCCCCAATTTTTTGTCTAATCATGAGCTCATAATAGTATTTTATACTTTTTTTTTCCTTGTCAAATTTGTTTTATTATAATTTAAAAATTTATACAATCAGGTACAGATGCAACAATAAAGAAGTAACATCATAAACTACAATTGTGAAGATGGCTCCAAGACACAATATAAGAATATATACGCTATAGTTCAAAAATAGGCAAAATAATTAAGAGAATTTGTTCTTAAAAGTGTTTGAGAAAGATCGAAATTCAATATAATAAAGAAGACAAATTAGTATTAAACAAGAGGTTATCGATCTTCAAAAATCACAAATAGCATAAACATGAAAAATGTTTTTGGGATATCTATTTAGTAAATGAAGCGTATCAGAGCTCAAAAGTATAATGTTACAATTATAGAAAGTATAGGTACAATTGTTGCTACCTGGACCAAGAGGAAAAATTAAAGGGAGAAAATGGGAGCGCAAAGCATGGAGAAAGGCAAGGGATAAAAATTAAGTAAAGGGAGGGAAAGAGTAGAAAAGGAGAAGTAAGAAGAATAAGAACACGAATAAGAATAAAGTAAGAATAAAAAGAAGAAGAATAGAAGTAGGAATAGTCTGCGGGGTAGAATGCAACTTTGAGCACCAGACACACACATATACGAAGTGTAAGTATAATTGTATGTTACCAAGGCATTAATAAGGATTAATCAAAATAAAATTAGGGGGGTAAAAAATGTTTAACCCAAGGATGCCAGTTTTTCTCGAATTTACAGAATTTGTCATGAGTGATAGCTTTTATTTTGGCATGGATCATAGCTTGGTTAGCTCTGCGTTTGGTTTCAGCTAATATTAGCATTGGTGATTTCCAAGCTTTGGCAATGGTCTGTTTCGCCGCTATCATGATTTGTAGAAGGAGTTTAAAGTGGGATCGGGTGAGGTTAACCGGTTTTAAATTTAGAAGTGCCACGGAGGGATCAGGAGAGATGAATTCCTCAAACAGGATAGAAAGTATATGGAACATTTCCTTACAAAATATTTTAGCTACTGGGCAGTCCCACCAATTATGACAATGTGACCCAATAGCGGTGCAGCCCCGAAAACAGGACGCAGGGTAGCTGGGAGCATATTTTGCAATCCTGGCAGGGACCAAGTACCAATGTGTGAGTACTTTATAATTTGTTTCTAATGCAACCGTGTTTTGTGAGGATGATTTTGTTCCAATCAGTTGTTTCCAGCTTAAGCCCAAGGTCAGCCTTCCATTTAGCTGCATAGGTAGGTGGCTCAGCATCAGGTTTAGCAATGAGTTGGGTGTAGAGAGTCAAAATCAGTCCTTTTGTCAAAGAACCATGTTTACGTATGTCTTCGGGAATGATTTGATTGAGGTGGGAGATGTCAGTTCATGAAGTCTGGTTGTTGGATGCGGACCATGCTCGAAAGGATGCAGGGGAGATCCAGGCAGGGTAAAAGAGAGGGTTTTTAAAAGTGATTGAAGTGGGACATGTGGGGATTGTAAGCCATATGTTAGTTTAAATTTGTCCCAAAGGACAAGAAGATGTTTAGTAATTGGATTGGTAATTTTTTTTTGCGATATGACGGGCGCAGCCATAAAGGGTTAGTCAGAGATAATGGATTACAATCCACAGATTCTAACACTGCCTAAAGAGGGATTTCGGAGAACACATGGTATTTTGGTAGTTGCGCTAATTGAGCCCCATGATAATAGGTTGTAAAATTTGGGAATCTGAGGCTGCCTCTAAGTTTAGGGAGGTAGAGGGTGTGCTTCGGTAGTCAGGGTTTCGAAGAGCCCCAGACAAAGGCATTTGTCTTACTTTGTATTATTCTTAAAAAAATATGAAGGGACTGGAATGGGTAGGACTCAGAAAACATAAAGGATTTTAGGTAGTATAGCCATTATAACAACATTAATATTGCCTATCCAAGATAAAGGAAGGGAAGACCACTGAGATAATCATTTGTTATTTTGACGTAGCATTGGGGGAAAATTAGCTGCATAGAGTTCAGAAAGGTTAGTTGTAAGTGTGATACCTAGGTAAGGAAGGCGAGTAGAAGACCATGAAAAAGAGAGGGAAGTCTGTGCTTGTTGTAATTCAGAAGGAGAGAGAGATATATTTAATGCTGTAGATTTATGAGGTTTATTGGTTTGACCAGAAATATGAGCAAAACAGTCAAGTTTTCGAATAAGGTTAGGGGCTGAAATATGCAGGCAGGACATAAGGACTAGGATATCATCAGCAAATAGACAAAGTTTATGCTGGTGACCAGCAAGTTCAAGGCCCTTAATTGAGGGATCAGAGCGTATCAATTGGGCAAGGGGTTCAATAAGTAAAGCGAACAATAATTGTGATAGGGGGTATTCTTGACGTGTGCCTCTGAATATTTAAAACGGGTCAGATTTATATCCAGCATATTTGATATAGGCTCTTGGCTTATTATATAATGACGAAATTCAACCACGGAAGTGGGGACCGAATCCCCAACGCTCCAGGACATAGTGTTGGTAGGGCTACGATACCATATCAAAGGCTTTTTTAATATCAAGGGATAAAAAGCGAGGCAAATTCGTCATAATCTAGCAGCATGTGACAATACAGTGGTCCTATGTACGTTATCCCCTACTTGGTATAATGGTATAAAACCAACTTGATCTTTATGAATTAGAGGACCTATTACTGTGTTCAATCTGGTTGCTAAAACTTTTGCCAAAAGTTTATTGTCAATGTAGCACCCTGGGGTTTAGTCAGGGAGCTCCTCGCCAAATTCCTTGTCAGGAGTAGCTACTGTAGTTAATTATTAGGGATCCATTGACTTCTCCCTAAGTTTAACCTGGTTGTACTTTCCTCTTCTACCACCAGGTGGCCGGTCACTTGGAGATATTAGATTGAGAATGACAACTCAAGGTCAGGTTATGGGTATATGGGGTATCTCAGCCAATGGGCAGGGATTTTGTTGAATCCCTTGGCCTGCTGGGAGAGCCTATATATTCTGGAAGTCAGGTGATCCAGGTTCTTGTGTACCACCCTGGATGTATGGGTGTCATCTGCCCCGGCTGCTAGGCTGGAGATTTTTGGCCTATCCTGGGGGCACCAGGCTGCCAGGCTGTGTGAGGGCCTATCCAGAAGTAAGAGGGCAGCACAGGGTTGGGACTGCGACTTGCAGTTCAACCAAAAGTGACTGTTCTGCCGGCTGGAGAACCTGTCATGGTCGGAGGAAGAAGGGAAGTTGCCGCCACTAAGGGACCAATCCCCTTTACCAGGGACCACAGTGAGTAACTGAAGCAAGTAAAACAACAAAAAAGTGTGGCGCTGAACAATGTCCCATACAACTGTAAATAAAACTTTTCGTCGCTGGGCAACACTTGAAAGGGCGTGGCATGGGCGGTAACGCAGTCAATGGTACGGTGGCCTGAAGTAGGAGCATTTTTGTTTGGGGGAACGGGTAACTGGAGTCCTGTGAGAGCTCACTTACGGAACCCCCCACCATTCCCTTAAGATCCACATGACCTCCCTCATCCGGGAGACTGCGCACAGCTCTCAAGTTCCTGGTATTATCTGGAGGAATATAGCAAACCTGCGAGACCACATTCTTTTCGGAGTATACCCAGCCACTTACCACCTAAGCCTTGTCCGACCCAATCCGGCGTATGCTCCATTGGGTCCACCTCATCTGGTAAGCCTCTTCAACTCTTGGTGGTAGTGAGCGGATTTTTAGTCGAGATGTCTTCAATATTCTGTTTATAACATATTGCCATATAGACTACGCATCTTTAATGTCCATATGAGGACTATTTGTTTAAAGCAGATATAATTGATCCTTTTTATTGCTTATTTACAGTTGTATGGGACATTGTTCAGCGCCACACTTTTTTGTTGTTTTGCAATTTTATACTTTGTTCGTCGTGTTGGCTGCTTCTGTGTCTCTTTTTAGGGTAGCGCAGAATTATTCTTTATATCTAACTGAAGCAAGTACCAGAGCAGTATTCTTACCGAACGGGCACGGTGGAGAATCTGAAAACTTCAGATCAAGTCAGGGACCCAACCAGTGGAGGTGACGCTTGCAGAGCAGCCTTGTGTGCCAAACCAGGGACCGAGCTGGTCAGCAGGGGTGATGCTTGAAGGTATCAGAAGTGCCAAGCTAGGGACCCAGCAGGGAAGCGTGGGTGGCGCTTGAGGGAGATACCACTGCAAAAGCCTTGAGGAGCTCACGGGATTCAGAGTCAGTGAATCAGAGGGTCTAGCGAGAGACCAGGAGCTCAAGGTGCTGAAGAACTACAAGGAGAAATTGTAGTACAGCTGAGAGAACTGTTACTTTGAGTTAGGAACTGTTTAAGTACTGTTGCCATAGGAGACAGCAATCCTGCACGTGCAGAAGTGGCGTCTTGCTGGGGCCTTTCCCTGTATGGCTGTCCTCCTGTTGAAGTCTTGGAGTCTGCCATTTGAAATTGCAACTACTTAAGGGTGTCCTGGCCCTAACACGCTTTCCCATGCAAAATATAAAAAAGGACTGTCAAAGAAATAAAACCTCTTTGACATCCAAGAAGTGTCTGGCGCCCAATGACTTTTATCACCTCTGCACCCACTATGCCTCACAACCCACTACATATTGAAGGATGTCAGCTATCTTTGGCCCTGAAGGCTCTCATTAGGCTGGAAGAGGTCAGAGATTCTGCTACATCAAGATTAAGCAACGAGATGGGCGTGTAATTGGTCCAAGATGAATCATCAGTGTGGGGTTTAGTGATTATCGAAATTATAGCAATTAAAGTCTCAGGTCGAAATCAATGTCCATCAAGAAGAAAGTTACGGCCATTAGTCAATAACGGAGCCAAAATCTGTGCAAACCTTTTATAATATGTGGCTAAAAAGCCATCAGGACCTAGACACTTATTCGGTTTGAAAGCTTTAATAGCCAATAAGATTTTGTTGATGGTAATTGGGTTTTGAAGATTGTCACGATAAGTCGAAGGTATAGCTGGTAATGTTATTTGAGAGAAAAACGAATTTGCCATTTTCTGGCCTAAAGAGCCTTCCATTTTATATAGAGAAGCAATGTGTTTTTGGAAAGTATGAAGAATCTTTACAGGGTTACTTGAATATGTGTCTCGGGATAACTTCAATCCTATTGGTTTAGAAGGGCAATCTAGATTTTTAAGCTTACGGGCTAAGAGTGTATCAGGTTTATTAGCTCTAAGATAAAAGGTGTGTCTTGACTTGCTTAAAATTTTATCAGATCAAGTCGTGCTTTATCAAGTTGCAACCTAGCTGTGAGGGTAGGGTTTGATTGAAAAAGCGCGTGAGAAGAATTGAATTCTGCTTCCAGTTTCTGTTGTAACTGACGCCTTTCTTTTTTAAGCAGACGCTTGACGGATACAAGCTCCTAGGAGCAATGTCTCGTGGGCCTCCCAAAGTGTCAATGGGGAAAAATCAGGACAGGAGTTGAGTTTTTAGTTACGTATTCTTTCAGAGCTATTTCTATATCATCCAAGTGAGTTGGGTGTGATAGAATAGTATCATTGAGAACGCTTCTCCTAGGGATTTATCTGATGTGGGGAGGAGCCGCGAGAGCCGCCGGGGGACCCCAGAAGATGAGGTTCGGGGCCACTCTACGCAAAACAAGCTGCACAGTGGAGGTATGTATGACATGTTTATTATTTTTAAAGAATTAAAAAACGATCTTTTAAAATCACTTTGATTCAATATCGCCTTTCATGATTCCATTGAATCTTTTATCAAGGTTTTATTACATGTATGAGTTTTGTAAACATGATTTTGTTACATTTTTGGATGAGGTTGTTTAACAATATACTTCTCTCAATATTATTACTTTGCATTTAATTACTGTATGACTTTATCTTTATACATGTTTTATCTATATGTCCTACACACCTTTATCTACCTATTGCTTTGCACGCACCTCATTTAAAGTCCCAACCTTCTTTTTCTTTTTTATATATTGCAAAGGTTTTAGAGGACTATATCACTTAGCCACTTGATTACTGTAAATCCAGCAAGCTAATTAGGATTAGCATTAAAACCACTTTTACCTACAGGTAAGCCTATATTAAGGCTTACCTGTAGATGCTTGCAATATCTCCTAAACCTCCACGACTTAGGAGATATTTACTAAAAAGCCAAGCGCCAATGATTACAGCACATGCACCAATGTCATCGGCGCATGCGCCCTTTAGAAAGGGCACATCGTGCAGTGTCTAATAGGGGTCATGCCGTGACTGGCGGCTACTGCGTACATGTGCGGGAATGAAGTCACGAGACTCCGGCCAGTCACAGAGCTGGAGCTTGCGGCCCCAGAAGGAAGAGGGGCGAAGATGAACGCTCCCTGCTAGTGGGGACAACGGAGACATCGCAGGCTTTGGTTTCAGGTAAGTGACAAATAATGGGGTTATGCTTTACCTTTGCAGGAAAATAAAGAGGAAGTAAAACCCACCAGGGTTTACTTCCTCTTTAAGAATTTGAGAGTAGCTGGTATTTCTGTAAGGGCTAACAATACACTGCTGGTCAAGGGCAGGATACTCCAAGCACTGGGGTAAGGGACTTCAGAATCATAGTTGATATATAATGGGGTTGATTTACTAAAACCGGAGAGTGCAAAATGTGGTGCAGCTCTGCATAGAAACCAATCAGAAATCAGCTTCCAGGTTTTTTGGTCAAAGGTTAATTGAACAAGCTGACGATAGAAGCTGATTGGCTATTGCGCACAGCTGCACCAGATTTTGCACTCTCCAGTTTTGATACATCAACCCCAATGTCTCCGTAAAAGCATAGGATCAAGAGCTAGAAATAACAGTCAACCAAAGCTGAGTTTAGGCTGGGTAGTCAGTCAGAGCTGACACAGCCAGAACAAGCACAGCTTGACAGCAAGGTTACAACTTACAAACGATAGCTGCAGAAAGTTGTGTTAAGAGCTTGTTGCAGTAGAAGGAACTATGCTCTCCTATGTTGGCAGTGATTAGGAAGAATTCTCCTTTATGTTGGTTGCCAGTAGAAGGAAAGCCACCCTACCTTGGTGGTCAGTAGGAGAAAAATTTCTTTATATTGGTGGTCAGTGTGTAGCACCGTCTAGCGTGCTAGAAAGGGTAGTGTACATAGCTTAAGTGAAAGTGAAAGAGAAAAAATTCGATAAATATAGAAGCATGGTGAAAAAAGCCGCTAACAAAAAAGCAGTGGGATGAACTGTGAAAAAAAATAAAATAACGTAATGCAGCGCTAATTAACTGATAAATAAGTCCATAAATAGGTGAGCAGATGATATCCAAAAATGTAGGCCCCAACCAATCCCTGACCAATGAGCTAGCATGGGGGACGGACCTCTTAAATTCTCTGGGTCAGTCCAGCAGGGGCAGTGGAGTTCGGGTGGAAGCTGGAGATGGAGTGCTGAGTAGGCTATCAGTGGGCCCTTGAGGGTAACCTCCTAGTCTGGGGGGAGGTGACCTCAGGCCTGGGGCTCGGGTGCTAGAGGGATCCTCTACACATGGAGGAGTCCTGTCCTGGATGCACGGGAACAGGTGTGAAGACAGCGGGAGAGAGTCAGCACAGCCAGTAGATCTCCAGGAGAAGTCAGCCAAGAGGGCTGGTAAATGTGTGCAGTCTGGAAGAACTGTGGGAGGACTATCCAGGAGGGCTAGGAAAGAGGCAGCTGCAGCCAGGTGGACTGGCAGTGTCTGAAGAGGTGGTGCTGGGATCAGTAGCCACAGAGATGGAAGCTGGACACTGACTTTGCTACACAACCTAAAGGGGCCCGCAGTCCCTGCCTGTAAGGGGCCGTTGCTTTATCTGACTGATGCCTTTTTGTCAGATCATCTAAGGTCGCGTACACACAGTCAGACTTTTCGACAACAAAGGTCCGACGGTCTTTCCGTTGGACTTTCGACAGAGTTACGACAGATTTTCACGGACTGTCTAACGACCGGACTTGCCTACACACGATCACACCAAAGTCCAACGGATTCGTACATGATGACAGATGACTGGACTAAAATAAGGAAGTTGATAGCTAGTAGCCAATACCTGCCCTAGCGTCAGTTTTTGTCCGTCGGACTAGCATACAGACGAGCGGATTTTTCGACCAGATCCGATTCCGTCGGAAAGAGTTGAAGCATGTTCCAAATCTAAAGTCAGATTTTCGACCAAAAAAGTTCGCTGCAGGTCCGATCAAGCCCACACACAGTTGAATTGTCCGCCGGACTCGGACCGTCGGACCAGTCCGCTCGGAAAGTCCGCTCGTGTGTACGCTGCATAACAGTGTGCCAGCTAGGTCCGAGATTTTGTTTGGCAAGCAGTGCTGGAGGAAGCTGAGGAGTGTTTAAATAGACTGTACATAGGAAAGTTGTTAATGAAGAATTTGCTAAAGTCAAGTGGGCATCCCATAATACCCCTAACCCCATCCAAGTTTAATACCCCTAATAAACAAAAAAAAAAGGCTGCTGGACTATTTCTTGACTCAATAGAGCTGTGGAAATTTGGTGTGCCTGGTTGTGCAGGGTGGGGGATCCCTATTTACCAGCGGCTCCTATGGGGGTAGCGCTACATTTGGGGGAGTCTTTCGGGATATCCACCCACGTAACCTGCCAGCTGTTGTTCCTAGCAACTGGAGTTTGTAACTGCACTGTGTTCAGGAGTTAAACAGAGGGAAAAGGACTTGTTTGCTTTGCCTGCTTGTGACTGTGTTGCTGTAAGTGCTGTTGCTCCCCACAACTAGCGAGAGTGGCATCCAGAGCTATTGCTGCCCTGCTTACCCAATTGTCCGAACCGCGGTTGGGATGGACACTTGTGTTAAACCTGCTATTCAATGAACTGTACCAAAGCTAGAAAATATGACTCTTTGCTTGAAAATCCTGCAAAAGACAGTAAAGTGTGCACAGAAATGTCTGCTGTTGCCCATGGTGATCTGGGTAAACCAGCCGGTGCCTGCGGGAAGGGGTCTGTCAGCTGCTTAACTACGGCTGATGCTAAGGACTGTCCTAACTCTGCTAACTACAGTGAGATATGTGCTACAGGCTTTGCTGTTACTCATGGCAACCACAGTAAATGCTTGCTGCCAACTGCTCTCAGTTGCTCCTGCACAGTCGGTGCCAAGCATCATGTCTCGCCAAGTTCTGCAAGTGCTAGTGCATGTGTCATCATCATCATCATTGCGCCTGCAAACTTCAGTACAGCTAACAAGGGGTTACAGCAGAGTGCACAGGAAAAGGCCTGCCTATCAGAGCTGTGGGCACCAGCCAGTCTGGAAGCTTGAGGGTGGAGCCACGCCCCAGAGGAGACCCAACGTGCCCTGCTAGAAACAAGAGAGAGGAGCAAGATGGTGGAAGGTGCACACATGTACCCAGCTTTGACCTGGTTGTCTGATCAGCAGGAATGGACACTGGTGAACACTGGTGTCCGGTTGAAGCATCATGGGGGATTCGTCCTCAGCATGATGAAAGGGACCGAGCACTTGTGCTTGTGTCCTGGCTGCAAGATACAGACCGCTGTGGTCAGTACCTGGATTCAGTGCGGGCACTGTGATAAGCCACTCACCAGGTTGATCTCCTGCGAGCAGGAGCCACTGAGCTACATTGTCGACCTGCGGTCATGACTTTGCACCTTACAGCCGAGGAAGTCCCGGAAAGCAAGTGCGGGCCTTAAATCATCTGCTCAAGGCAGGGCTGAATCTGAGCCTGATGACTCCCCTGCGAAGAACAGTGACATTGGGGAAGAAAGTTGGAGGTCTACCATGGCCTGCAGTCCAGTCAGAGACCTGGCACCTGTGAATACTGCCCATCAGGAGCCAGAAGACATCCCTGAAGTGCCGGCCATGCCCGTTAACCCTACCAGCCCCGCTTTTCAGAAAGACATTGCATCTTCAGGTAAGCCAGTGGGGAGTGGTAGTGTTTGGTGCATAGACTGGGGATCACCCAGACTGCAGGCAGAATACGGGCCCTTGGATGATGAGTTTGAGGATTGGTCATCGCATAGCAGAAGAGTGGAAGTGGGGACCCTCTCAGGAGAAGATGGAAGTCCTGTCCAAGGTTCTAGACATGCCAGATCCAGTTAAAGGGACTGGGGAAACTGCACAGCCCCTAGTCAGTGTCAGAACCTTCTTAAACAGACCCTCTACCACCTAGACCAGAGCAGCAGAATACAAGCAGTGGGTAGTGAGGTCACCTAATAC
The DNA here is from genome assembly GCA_037952925.1 of Lithobates clamitans. NCBI lineage: Eukaryota > Metazoa > Chordata > Amphibia > Anura > Ranidae > Lithobates > Lithobates clamitans. The sequence goes on from JBBGZY010000943.1 coordinate 1,884,629, forward strand.
TTATGAGGTTGTAAGGTACAGCATAAAACAGCTCTGGAGTGGGGTTTGGAATACCCCTATGTCCCTCCAGACATCATAGACATTGTTGAGAACTCCTGGGGAAAGTGGGAGGATGACATGGTGTGGGAGGTGCTCCAGTTGAATTTTCGGTGTGTTATACTGTGTAGAGTTAGTTGCAGGGACCTGCAACTATGCAGCTAGGATGTATATAAGTTGCTGATTGTGTAAATGTACATATTTAATTTGAAGAGATGTATATTTTTTATATTAATTTTTTTGTGAATAACCCTGTCCCAGTTTGTTCCTATTTTCCTTTACTAAAAACTGTACTTTTATGAGATGCCCTTGCTCCTGGGCGCAGGAGTCCTTTTTGATTTTCTGTTTTTCCCAGCCATGGGGACAGGCTGTTTTCTAGGGGGAGTGGGTGAGTGTAGCACCCTCTAGTGTGCTAGAAAGGGTAGTGTACATAGTTTGTTAGTGTAGGTAAATTAGCCTGGCTGAGAGCCAGACTGGGCCGAAAATGGGTGAGGGTGAGTGATCCAGGGAGGCTGGAATGACTCATCAAGCAGCCTCCCTGTTACCTCCCCTTACTTTCTGGAACTTTTGAGAAACTTCCAGAAGAATGGGAAGGAGGTTAGGAGGAACAGCCTGGAGTATTGATGAGGGCCCCAACCAATCTCCAACCAAATGGGCTGGCAGGGGGAGGGACCTCTTAAATACACGTCGTCAGTCCAGTAGGGGCAGTGGAGTTTGGGTGGAAGCTGGAGATGGAGTGCTGAGGAGACTGTCGATGGGCCCTTGAGGGTAACCCTCTAGTCTAGGGGGGGTGACCTCGGGCCTGGGGCTCTTGTGCTGGAGGGATCCTCTACAACACACAGAGGAGTCCTGTCCTGGATGGATGAGAACAGGTGTGAAGACAGCAGGATAGAGTCAGCACAGGAGATCACCAGGAGAAGTCAGAGGACTGTTGAGTGTGCAGTCTGGGAGGACTGTGGGAGGACTAGCCAGGAGGACTAGGAAAAGGGCAGCTGCAGCCAGGTGGGCTGGCAGTACCTGAAGGGGTGGTTTTGGGATCAGTAGCCACAGGGATGGAAGCTGGACACTGACTTTGCTACACAACCTAAAGGGGCCTGTGGTCCCTGCCTGTAATGGACCTTTGTTTTATCTGCCTGATGCCTTTTTGTCAGATCATCTAACAGTGTGCCAGCTGGGTCTGAGACTTTGTTCGGCAAGCAGTGCTAGAGGAAGCTGAGGAGTGTGTAAATAGACTGTACACAGGAAAGTAGAGTTTGCTAAAGTCAAGTGGGCATCCCATAAACAAAAAAAACAAAGCTGCTGGACTGTTTCTTGATTCAAAAGTGCTGTAGAAAATCAGTGTAATCAGTGTGCATGGCTGTGCAGGGTGGGGGATCCCTATTTACCCAGCAGCTCCAGGGGGGTAGCGCTACAAGTATAAGGAAAAATGCCCCCTTACAGTAAGCAAAAATGCTTCCTCATATTTGTGGTCAGTATGAGAAAGAATGTGGTCGGTAAAAGAAACAATGCTTTCTTACATTGGTGGTCATTGGGAGGAGAATCCTGCCTTACATACGTGGTTAGTAGGAAGAAAAGTGCCTTTTTACTGGGTTTATAATAAGAAGTGTAGCGCCCTCCTAGAATTAACCTCAAATCAACCACAAAAAATAATAAAATTAAGCCTGAAGTTTAGGAGTAAGGCGTTTAGAAGAAATGCCGTGTGCATGAGGTCTTATGCCCTGTACACACGGTCGGATTTTCCAATGGAAAAAGTGCGATTGGATTGTGTTGTCGGAAATTCCGATCGTGTGTGGGCTCCATCGGACTTTTTCTGTCGGAATTTCCGACACACAAAGTTTGAGAGCAGGATATAAAATTTTCTGACAACAAAATCTGATCGTTTCAATTCCGATCGTGTGTACTCAAATCTGACACACAAAGTGCCACGCATGCTCAGAATAAATTAAGAGACGAAAGCTATTGGCTACTGCCCTGTTTATTGTTCCGACATACGTGTTTTACGTCACCGCGTTCAGAGCGATCGGATTTTCTGACAACTTTGTGCGACCGTGTGTATGCAAGACAAGTTTGAGCCAACATCCGTTGGAAAAAATCTGATGGATTTTGTTGTCGGAATGTCCGATCAATGTCCGATCGTGTGTAAAAGGCATAAGAATACAGTTTTCTATCTGACCCTAATCTATTCCTATGCAATTTGATAGCTTTCCTGTCCTTTCCATGCTACATCTTCCAATACACAAAAATACTATGGCTGTGCACCCATGTATTTTATAGTGAGGGGGTTGGCACATAACAAAGTCTCCATTATTTGGCCTTTCTAAACCAACTGACTAAAGTTCCCCTGCAGTGTGTTATCGTTATTATGAAATTGGGTGAGTGATTTGCAGCATTAGTTTGACAGATCCTCAAACTTTGAACAGGCTGTGTTTATCTTTAACCCAGCATTGTTCTGAACTATGATTCCTAGTGCTGGGTGCCAAAGTGACCAATTGCCAGGCATCAGTACTGTCACATAGGGACAGGAGGAGATTCCTTAATTTTGTGTATGTTCCACCCAGACTGATTTGGAGCATTCACTGGATTTCTTCTCCTTGTTCCTGTGGATAAGAGGAGCAGTAGGGAGAAATTTCAGGGCAATTGATTGAGGTTTAGGCACTTTATTACAACGTTAAGCTACATTAAGCCATTTTCACATTACCGTATATACTCGAGTATAAGTCAATCCGAGTATAAGTCGAGGCCCTAATTTACCACAAAAAAATGGGAAAAAACGTACTGACCCGAGTATAAGACGAGGGTGAGAAATGCACAGCTACTGTAAGTGGAAAAGAGGGTCAACAATGCCCATTTGCATGCCTCACTGTGCCCATTTGCAGCCATAGGTCCCCCGAACTTCAAACTCGGTAGCTAAGGGTTCCTAGATGCCCCCTAGCTGCAGCTTTCTAGGCCCAAAGGGTCCCGAAATGACATTGCTGCAGATGGACACAGTTGACCGACTTTGGGGCCCCGTATCTCGGGGCTACTTAGTGCTAATGGCCCCAAAAATCGGTTCAGAAAATGTCAAGCGCTTTTCTGCAGCAGAGAATGACATTTTCCGAACCGATTTTGGGGCCCCGTATCTCGGGGCCAATTGGTGCTAGAAACTCCAGCTTTGCATATGTTGTGGTACCAGTTGCACTGGGTTTGCACACCAAATTTGGGGTTCCTAGCACCAAGTGGCCCTGAGATACGGGGCCCCAAATTCGGTTCGGAAAATGAAATTTTTTGCTGCAGAAAAGTGCTTGACTCGAGTATCCAGGGGGGAACTTTCAGCACAAAAAAATGTGCTGAAAAACTCGACTTATACTCGAGTATATAAGGTAAATGTTTTAGTAAATCCCAGCAGTAGGTTAAATGAAAGGAAGTTAAAGTATAAGTTCACATTTTGGAACATGTTACATGCTCCACCCATATTTAGGGTGGAACATGTAACATGTTCCAGCTCCTGCCACCAGTTCCCTTTTCTTGAAAGGTGAACTTATGCTTTAAGTATGATTAGCTCAGTGGATTTGGCAAATAAATAAAACTGTTGCATCATATTGCATGGTGAATTTAAAAAAAACAAAGGGATGTTTGAAAATGTATTTAAATTAACCTGCAAAAACTGTTTTTTTACATGAAAGCTGTTTAAAAAGAATGAGTATATGCTGCTTATTATTAATTAGAATAATTTCAAGAAACAGGTTAATATGTACTAATAATAATGATTTGAATTGGAAATGCTTATATCTGATGTATTCAGTGTGGATTTTTATAATAGATTCCCACTTTAAAAGGCAGTAAAACAATATACTATCACAAATAAGAAAACTGAAAGAGTTAACACATTTTCCGATGACTAGCGACCTAAAGGAACAGCTGAAACCCAGAAAGGAGCTAGGAGCCATTTCATTTGACTAAGTTAATGTAGATAGGAAAACCACAAAAGTTCAGCCTAAATGTGCAAAAACAGTGCAGAAAAAACAGGTTTAATCATCAAGCCAAATCTGCTGAAGTAGAAATGGAAAAGGAAAGACAGACATGACAAATGTGTGAATTTTGTCACTGTGAATGTAAGCGTGATGTGAGATAAATAGGGGGATTGTTATTTCTGACCACCTTCTGAAAATGCAGATTGACTAGCTGTTAGGATGACCCTCTATACTTTCTGAGTCAGAAAACTGGGCAAAGTATACAGTTCTGTAATATCAGAGTAAGGGCAGAAACCCCCTATCTGTATCCTTGTTCTGGGTCTGTAAATAAAAAAGACTAACATGATAGACGAGCAACTAACAAAAACAAGGAAAGGCCCACTGCTAACTTCAATGTGTCTGTTGTGACAGCTTACCTTTAACCACTTCAGCCCCGTAAGGTTTTACCCACTTGCTGACCAGGCCATTTTTGCGATACGGCACTGCGCTGCTTTAAATGACAATTGCGCAGTTGTGCGACGCTGTACCCAAATAAAATGGATTTCTTTTTTTTCCCACAAATAGAGCTTTCTTTTGGTGGTATTTGATCACCTCTGTGGTTTTTATTTTTTGCGCTATAAACAAAAAAAGACCGACAATTTTGAAAAAAAAATATATTTTTTACTTTTTGCTATAATACATTTCCAAAAAAAATGTAAAAAAACTGATTTCTTCATCAATTTAGGCCAATATGTTTTCTACTACATACTGTATTTTTGGTAAAAAAATCCCAATAAGCGTATATTGATTGGTTTGCGCAAAAGTTATAGCATCTACAAACTGCGGGATAGATTTAGGGACTTTTTTTTTATTTTACTGGTAATGGCGGCGATCTGTGATTTTTAGCGGGACTGCGAGATTGCGGCAAACAAATCTGACCCTAAGTGACACTTTTTAGGGACCAGTGACACCAATACAGTGATCAGTGCTAAACAAATGCACTGATCTCTGTATAAATGACACTGGCAGGGAAGGGGTTAACACGAGGGGGCAATCAAGGGGTTAAATGTGTTCCCTGTTAGGTGTTTCTAACTGCTGGGGGAGTGGATTTACTGGTGGAAAAGAGAGATTGTGAATGAGCTTAGCTGAAACGCTATCTCTCACTTTTCCTCCCTGACAGATCAGCGGTGTGCTTTGTTTACATAGGCACACCGCTGCTCTGTCTCTCCTGTGAACGACCGGTGGGTTGCGAGGGCCCGCTGATTGGATCTTGCTGTGTCCAATCACAGTGGGAGTGACGCAGCTTTTTCAGCTTTTTTTAACACGCATTTTGTTGGAAAAACAAACTGTGTGTTATCACCAATCAGCATGGAATGCTGTCTGCCATCCACTTTTGCCCTCTGCTGAAGTCGTGATGGCGAAACGCATCAGGGCGTGACCTTACGGCGACCGGAAGTGACGTGTCACTACCAGGAAGGAACAGCCACATACTATCAATGCAGTGGATGCGGTGGATGGCAGATGGCATTCCATACTGATTGGTGATAACACACAGTTTGTTTTTTCAACAAAATGCCTGTTACAATTTATGTTGTGTTTTTTAAGGGGGTGGTCATCTTGAATAAACTTTTAAAATGATATCACACTATGTGAAGCCTTTTTTTACATGACTAAACCACCCTGGGCGATGAGCTGCTTGAGATAACTGAACCAAACCGGAGAGACACCTGGTGTGTTTAAGACTTTTGAAATACATCTCTTTGGTGAGTGTAAGCCCCTAGGGGAGTGTGTTTCACATGGTGTGGACTCTGGTGGATGGTATATGTCTATCAATCATTAAGTAAAATCCTTCACCTATCAATTGAACTGTCTCATCACCTATCAACATACTATTGATGGGTCTAATCCTGGAATCTGAGAGGAGGGAGCACAGGTCCCTCTTCCTCATTGCTTAAACTCTACTTTGAGGAATGATTGGGTTCCTGCCACTGGTAAAGTTTTAGGCTGGGTTGACACCGCCGACGAATGCGGCTCGCAGCAGGGGTCTGGTGCGTCCCTGTTCTCTGATTCAGGGACAAATCAGGGCCGATTTTTGCCTGAATTCGCCCCTGAAATGGAGCCAGACACACAGGACTCCTGTGGACTGGCTCCTGTCATGAGAATTGGATGTGGAAAAATCCGTATCCAATTTGCATAGGTGTGAACCCAGCCTTAAAGCTGAAGTTTATTATATTTTTTTCTTGAGATTCAGCTCCAAATATATATGTGTAATGGCAGGGCAGCTGTAAGAAATCACAGGGCCCTGTACAGCCTACCTGACAGGGCCCCACCCCCGAAAATATAAAATTAAATTTTTGCTAAATATACACATTATTAGTGGACACAAATACAGCACAATTCCTGCTAAATCTTAAAGATAAAATTGTATTGAGTTAATAAATAAATCTCTGTGTGAATGAGGTCTTGGAGCTCATTCACATGGGTGATGTGGCCTGTACAGTGTGAATCAGTGGTTTTACTATATGACTGGAGCCACTTGGAGCTGTGCACAGGCAGCCTATTTTACGTTATGGGGACGCAGCAGCTGTACGAACACAGCCATGGATCATAATTTGACAGATGTGTGTGTGCAAGTGCACAGCCCTAAACACAGACAGTGTGCATTCGGGGCCACTTACCTACACCTGTACACTTGTCAAATTAGGATCTGTGGCTGTGTTCCTACAGCTACTGCATCTTATTAGGATAAAAGGTGGCTCCAGCCACATGAACAATCCATTCATTCACATGGCCAGAATAACTGTGTGAATGAGACCTTAGGGCTCATTCACAGGTGAGGTTGGGGGACTGTAAAACTCCATGTGTGGACTGTGCTTTATGTCCACCAACCGCTATTACCTTAAGCAAAAGAGGCATTGGCTAGGGGTGTACACATGCCACGACTTTGATGCTATACTTCTGTAGCATTAACTCACGGTGGAGCTGCTGGTTTAAGCGGGTCTGTTACCTTCACTTTGCTTCCCTCTGTTTCACCGGCACCGGGTCTAGGGGTTCCGTTGAGTTTACTGCTAGACGACACATGCACCAACACTGGAGTACGTTTTCAATGCTTTATTGAACAGTCAAACTTTAGGAAGTAGCAGGAAAGAGGTGGAGAAGGAAACTTTCAGGAGAAACTCAAATATCTTCTTCTAATATCTTAGCAACAAATGTCCCGGTAGATTTCAGATAATTGGATGGAATGTGCTCCCCTCATGGGACACACTCTTTGTACGTCTGGATAGGCCTCTCTCACCGGTCTAGCAGCCAGTACGCAGCACGAATCTAAAGTCTCTGCCACAGACTTACTCAGGGGGGTAAATCTTCACGATCCTCTGCCACAGAATGTATCAGATCTTCTGCAGTGAACAGTCAGTCACAATGCCTGAACCTTTAAGCTGAACCAGCGACACTATGCTGTATAATCGCTTCTTTAGGATACGTCCTGCAACCGAGTCACCAGGCCCCTCTACAGACCAGCTCGCTGCGTGATCTCTCCAAGACGGGTCCTCCCCTGGGATCTCCTCGGCTGTCCAGCTTCGTCACACAGGACCGACAGCTCAGGACCATTCCTCGGCTGCGTTGGCAGGCTCCAGACAAGCCTCTGGACCCACCTCTGCGCCGCAGCATCGTGGGCCTCCTGATCGGAGGACCACGAGGTAGCTCCTTAACGCATACCTGTCAGCCAGGAGGGCCAGCAGGTGGCTGTAAAACGACACTAAAACATGGCGTCTGTCCCATAAATACCCCCTTCCCAGAATGCAGCTCGGAGGACCCCCTCCACGAGCTTGCCTCCGAGACAGAGGAGCATCTATACACTTCGACACATTGCCTTTCCAACACTGACCAGTGGTAACAACGACACCCACCGGTCAGCACGGAAGCACACACAACGTCAGCCAAGCTGGAACAGAGGCGAACTTTTAACCTTCCTAACACCCAATTTACTAAATTTACCTAATCTGTGGTAGATCGTAAATCTACCAGTGCTACACTTCGCAGCCACGGCAACAATTATACCCCCTTGAACGAAACCTATTCAAGGGAATAGTGCTGCTCTGCAAGTGCAACCGTATGCAAAGCACAAGGTTGCGGCACACTAGTGTGGGGCTGAAGCAGGCAGTGAGGAGATGGTATACCAAATGAAGAATGATCTAAATACTGACCGCTCGTCAGAAAGCAAAGCACATAAGAACAAAGCCCTTAAATGTTCTTATATTATTTTGTAACATTTTTTAACTCTTTATTTATTTATTTATTTATTTTTAATTTTTAATAGCACTGTTGGAGGGGCTTTGGTAAAATATCAGGGGTCTAAACAGACCCCTCATGTCTCACTTTTGAGAGAGAGAAAGGGAATGAGGACAGATATTCCCCAATTCCTTTCTCTACAGCCTCAGCTGCACAGATGAATGAATAGGAAGCACTCTGAAGCATAGTAAAAAAAACAGTTTACTATGATTCGTTGATGAATGGACACAGGAGAGATCAGTACTGAAAGGAAAGGGCCAAAAAATAGCACATGTTTACCGGTCCCGCACTCTCCATCCTAAAATTACCTGCCTATTTGTTATCAGCAGCTGCCAGCGGGAGTGGAGGGGAGGGAAGCCCACAGTGCTGCAGGGGGAAAGGCACACAGGGAGCCTGGACAGCAAGTGGAAAGGGGGGCAAACAGAAGGGTTCTGGACAGCAGGGGTGTGGGGGCACAGATACTTGAATGGATCACCTACAATACAACCAGAGGGAGAGTGAGGAGGAGAAGCAGGATGGTTGCCAAAAGAGGATTAGTGTCAGCAATAAGGTAGTACAGCCTTCTCTCATGCTTGGCAGGTCCCCAGGGAGGAAGTGAGCTCACATGAGCGCCCCCACAGAAAGTGGCTTACTATGGGGGCACTCACTAAAGGGGAGGAGCTAGATGCCTCAGCAGGGAACCCTAGAAGAAGAGTATTGGTGCTGCTCTGCACAAAAACCATTGTACACGGCAGGTAAATAGAACATGTTTGTTATTTTACTTTAAAAAAAAATAAGCATAAAGCTTTGCAATCACTTTATTATTATGCTTTTTTAAAATCATCATCACGATTATCTAAACAGTAAAACACCTATTAGTAAAGTTTGATTTGTTTAAGGTCTCTGATTCCTACTTTAATTTCCTCTAGGCTAGTGGTTCTCAACCTGTTGGTCACGACCCAATTAGGGGTTGAATGTCGATTTGCCAGTGGTCGCTGGATCCTGATCCGATCCTGATCCGATCCATCCAATCTGAAGACCCAATGATTCTAACATTAATTTCCTCTAGGCCAGAGGTTCTCAACCTGTGGGTCGCGACCCCGTCAGAGGTTAAATGCGATTTGCCAGGGGTCACAGAATCCCAATTCAATTCGTCCGAGTCACTTCCGGGAGAGGAGAGACCGGGCTCATAACATAGAGTGGAGTTTATGGGCTTTAAAAAAAAAAAAACGCCCAAACTCCAATAAACTGCAGTTTATCAGCTCCAGTGTGCATGGAGCTATACAGTTGTAGCCATATAGTTTCCAACATAAGTTTGAGTTGGTTAGGGAAAGCTGGTAAATCTACAGTATCTCACAAAAGTGAGTACACCCCTCACATTTTTGTAAATATTTATTATATCTTTTCATGTGACAACACTGAAGAAATGACACTTTGCTACAATGTAAAGTAGTGAGTGTACAGCTTGTATAACAGTGTAAATTTACTGCCCCTTCGAAATAACTCAACACACAGCCATTAATGTCTAAACCGCTGGCAACAAAAGTGAGTACACCCTAAGTGAAAATGAAAATGTTCAAATTGAGCCCAATTAGCCATTTTCCCTCCCCGGTATCATGTGACTCGTTAGTGTTACAGGGTCTCAGGTGTGAATGGGGAGCAGGTGTGTTAAATTTGCTGGTATTGATCTCACTCTCTCATACTGGTCACTGGAAGTTCAACATGGCACCTCATGGCAAAGAACTCTCTGAGGATCTGAAAGAATTTTTGCTCTACATAAAGATGGCCTAAGCTACAATATATAAGAAGATTGCCAAGACCCTGAAACTGAGCTGCAGCACACGACCATACAGCGGTTTAACAGGACAGATTTCACTCAGAACAGGCCTCGTCATGGTTGACCAAAGAAGTTTAGCGTACGTGCTCAGCGTGATATACAAAGGTTGTCTTTTGGAAATAGAAATATGAGTGCTGTCAGCATTGCTGCAGAGGTTGAAGGGGTGGGGAGTCAGCCTGTCAGTGATCAGACCATACGCCGCACACTGCATCAAATTGGTCTGCATGGCTGTCATAGTTACATAGTAGGGGAGGTTGAAAAAAGACATCAAGTCCATCAAGTCCAACCTATGTGTATGGTTATATGTCAGTATTACATTGTATATCACTGTATGTTGAGGTTGTTCAGGTGCTTATCTAATAGTTTTTTTAAACTATTGATGCCCCCCCGCTGAAACCACCGCCTGTGGAAGGAAATTCTACATCCTTCCAAACTCTTATGCCCCGTACACACGGTCGGATTTTCCGATGGAAAATGTCCGATCGGAGCGTGTTGTTGGAAATTCCGACCGTGTGTGGGCTCCATCGGACATTTTCCATCGGATTTTCCGACACACAAAGTTGGAGAGCAGGAGATAAAATTTTCCGACAACAAAATCCGTTGTCGGAAATTCCGATCGTGTGTACACAAATCCGACGGACAAAGTGCCACGCATGCTCAGAATAAATAAAGAGATGAAAGCTATTGGCTACTGCCCCGTTTATAGTCCCGACGTACGTGTTTTACGTCACCGCGTTTAGAACGATCGGATTTTCCGACAACTTTGTGTGACCATGTGTATGCAAGACAAGTTTGAGCCAACATCCGTCGGAAAAAATCCTAGGATTTTGTTGTCGGAATGTCCGAACTAAGTCCGACCGTGTGTACGCCTTATATCAGTAAAGATCCCTCTACGCAGTTTAAGGTTAAACCTCTTTTCTTCAAATTTTAGTGAGTGGCTATGTGTCTTATTAAACTCCCTTCCGCAAAAAAGTTTTATCCCTATTGTGGGGCCACCAGTGTGGTATTTGTAAATTTAAATCATATCTCCTCTCAAGCGCCTCTTCTCCAGAGAGAATAAGTTCAGTGCTTGCAACCTTTCTTCATAACTAATATGCTCCAAACTCTTTATTATCTTTGTTGCCCTTCTTTGTACTTGCTCCATTTCCAGTACATCCTTCCTGAGGACTGGTGCCCAGAACTGGACAACATACACCAGGTGAGGCTGCACCAGAGTCTTGTAGAGTGGGAGAATTATCGCTTTATCCCTGGAGTTAATCTCCTTTTTAATGCATGCCAATATTCTGTTTGCTTTGTTAGTAGCAGCTTGGTATTGCATGCCATTGCTGAGCCTATCATCTACTAGGACCCCCAGGTCCTTTTCCATCCCAGAAGGTAAATCAAATTTGCCTGTGGCTGGTTTCCCAGAAGGAAGCCTCTTATAAAGATGATGCACAAGAAATCACGCAAACAGTTTGCTGAAGACAAGCAGACTAAGGACACTGGTTACTGGAACCATGTCCTGTGGTCTGGTGAGACCAAGATAAACGTATTTGGTTCAGATGGTGTCAAGTGTCTTTGGCGGGAACCAAGTGACGAGTACAAAGACAAGTGTGTCTTGCCTACAGTCAAACATGGTGGTGGGAGTGTCATGTTTTGGGGCTGCATGAGTGCTGTAGGCACTGAGAAGCTACAGTTCATTGAAGGAACCATGAATACCAATATGTACTGTGACATACTGAAGCAGAGCATGATCCCCTCCCTTCGGAGACTGGGCCGCAGGGCAGTATTCCAACATGATAACGACCCAAAACACACCTCCTAGATGACCACTGCCTTTCTAAAGAAGCTGAGCGTAAAGGTGATGGACTGGCCAAGCATCTCTCCAGACCTAAACCCTATTGAGAATCTGTGGGGCATCCTCAAACGGAAGGTGGAGGAACGCAAGGTCTCCAATATCCACCAGCTCCGTGATGTCGTCATGCAGGAGTGTAAGAGGACTCCAGTGGCAAACTGTGAAGCTCTGGTGGACTCTATGCCCAAGAGGGTTAAGGCAGTGCTGGAAAACAATGATGGCCACACAAAATATTGACACTTTGGGCCCAATTTGGACATTTTCACTTAGGGGTGTACTCACTTTTGTTGCCAGCGGTTTAGACATTAATGGCTGTGAGTTATTTTGAGGGTACAACAAATTTACACTGTTGTACAAGCTTTACACTCACTACTTTACATTGTAGCAAAGTGTCATTTCTTCAGTGTTTTCACATAAAAAGATATAATAAAATTTTTACAAAAATGTGAGGAGTCACACACTTTTGTGAGATACTGTATAGATATGAGGTGTGTCTATTAAATAACGAGATCTTTATTTATTTGTATTACAAATTTAATGCTTGTCCCCTTCAATATATTCCCCATTTGCACTAATACATTGCTGCAGTCTTGTTTTCCTCTGGTCGAAGGCATGGAGAAAATCAATTTCTATCAGCTGTTTCAACACATCCGCTATTTTCTTCTTTACAGCATCAACTGACTCAAAACGTGTCCCTTTAAGCACTGATTTAGCTTTTGGGAATTCATTCTCACATTCCACGCTGAATATTTTGTGCCACTCAAACACACGCACATGAGACAGGCCATTATTCCCATAAGCTGTAGTAAGTAATTGAAAACATTCTGTTGGTGTTTTGTGCAATTTTACTACAAAATTCAAATTGACAAACTGTTCAACTTTTAAACTTAGCATTTTCTTGGCACACTACAGAAAACACAACCAAATTAAATGGCGACTCACAATCAACTGAACGTCATAGAGTGTCGCTGCTTGTCATGCAGGTTCAAACATGTTTAAGGTCACCACGCATGCAGTTATAACCGGTTCTGACTGCTTTGTTTACTAAGTGGGATCTCAGTCTTGTTATTTAATAGACATACCTCATATACAGTATATACTTTATGCTTTTATATATATATATATATATATATATATATATATTTATTTTTATTATTTTTTTTCCCCTCCAGATATTTCTTTGGCACCGACAATTTTATGTAGCACTTTACCCAGTGCACGTTCAATTCAGTTCCAGCCCTCAAGGAGCTTACAATCTAAAGTCCCTAACTCACAAGCATATACTAGGGCCAATTTAGACAGTGTCTAGTGGAGCATGCTGGTTCATAACAGTAGCAAAATTACAGCAATGAAGGAGCACCGAAAATAATTTTACTGTTAGGGTTAGCCACAACTTGGGAAATTTTATCAAGTGTTCACGGCACTAGTGGTTGAGAACCACTGCTCTAGGCTAAGGGTTAGAACTGCTCCATCACTCATCTCTTAACTGTTTGTTGCCTGTTCCTCTTTCAATATTTCTCTAGTAATTAAAGCTGAAACTCGGGTATAGCAATTTTTACATAGTTGTATTGGCCCAGCTTGGAACAATGTAAATATGTATTTGCCATACCCGTGGGATCCTCATCAAAGCTGGAAATCACTGTAATAAGCACCACTACTAAAGTGATCTACACTAACTTCCAGCACTCATGCTGAGAGGCTGACCTTATGTATAGTAAACACAGGAAGTTGATTGTGACATCACTACATGCCTTGTCTTTTTACCTGGTCAAATCAGAGAACACTTTATAGTCACTAAGATAATGCAAAGTGTTCTCTGGATGGCTTCTGTGCCGATTGCCTAACTTCATGTGTTCATCTGTTCTTCTTTTCTTTTTTTTCTTTTTTTTTTCTTGCACTTATCAGCCTCTCCCCTGTTCTGTTTATTCTCGTCGTGGTGACTGGTTTTCCTTTGCATCACTTGTCTTCCAGCCACATTTCTCTCCTGCGCCTTCCTCCTGCGCTCATCAACAAACCACACCGGAGCCTTCACTAGTTTCCTTTCACCTATGGCTTTATGAGACACTTTGCATATTTCTTTTTATTGCATTCTATTTTCCTGGCAGACTCCTCAATTTCTAAATTCGGTTTATTTCACAAAACCATTGGCTATTTTTGCATTCTGCAAGCTTTTTCTCTGTAATTATTTTAAGATATATATGTACAAGATATCAGTCTTGAGATATCAGTGAGTCACTTTAATGTGCGTAATATCAAAGTGTTTTAATGCTTATATCTGAACTAAAAGGAGAAAAATATCTATTTGAAAGGAAACATCTAGAAATGTTCATTCTGGGGACGTAACTACAGATCATGGGGTCCCATAGCAAAATTATGATGGAGCCCTTTGGTTACTTCCTTAGTGTCATTGATCTTAAATTGTAACTAAACCCACAACAGTAAAATCAGTCTGTATATGCAGTAAAACATGTTTGTTATACTCATTGTGGAACCTAAGGGGTTAATCCTCTGCATTGTGTAAAAAGGTTGATCCTGTCTTCTTTGATCCTCCCCTTATTTTATTGTCCCCAATCCATTTGCTGATAGTACAGAGCCTTTGTGGGCACTCTACACATGCTCATGTTGGTGTGTATTGCTAGAATTTTTTTTTTCCTGGTGAGGGTGCATGTCATCAGCACTGTCCAGGTCAGGGGTCCTGTATCCTTACAGAACAGTCAGAGTAAAATGAAAACTCCTCCTACAAGCTTTAACCAGACACTGATAGAACTCACAAGACTGCTATATACTGCTGATGAGAAAAGGTATTTAGCAGTTTATATTTACTAAAATAATTGCATTTCCGTGTTGTGTACTGTGGGAGACCAGATATAGTGAACTCAGGGTTCTGGGTTTAGTAACACTTTAACACAAAATGTGTCTATATTGGGGAGAGGTACAGTAGCATGTGAGCTATTAGCAAAGTCGGTACTTTACTAGGGACCAGAGCTGTGGACATAAGTCAGGGGAGAGGGGGCATCATTGTATTGAATTAACCTATTTAACCTTAAAGCATATTTCCACTTTTTCAATAAATTTGGATAACACCTACCTTATATCTGTTACATGCCATTAATACGGCATAACTTTAAAAACAAATATTTAAAAATTGCAGCTTATCTTTTTTTAGATGCTCAGTTCTGGACCCTCCAGCTAGGTAACTATTAGGTAGTTCTCATTGTTCATGAGCTGGGCATTTGGGTTTGCCATAATTAACCCTGTTTGTACTGTGCAGCAGGTATTTAATAGTAAATTTAATTCGATTTGAACACTGTCTGTTATAACAGGTTCAAGGTGTAGAAGCTGGTCTTCTTGCATTGTAAGTTAATGAGGACAGACTTGGGACAGGCTCACTCTAACATTGTTCAAAAAACCTTGCAGTCAGCCATGACAACTTCTTCTGAAAAACATCTTAAAGGTAAGCCATGTTTAAAAAGAAAAAATATAGACATGCTGTGAGAATGGGAACACATAACAAATACATTTGACAGCAAAAATGTAAATACACTTTTTGAGCATCTCAGGGCTTGAAGGGCTTGAGAGTAAATTCTATGCCCCCCTTCCTACAACAAGAAAGTGCTGAAAGAGGTGGTCTAGTAGTAATACTAAACTGTAAAAAACTGCATGTGCAAAACTGTAAAAAGACATAAGACAGATGTTGGTGTATTATAAATGTTATAAATGCATATTAGTTGTATTAGCAATACTAATGACCATCATACAGGGCCGTCTATAATATTTCCTTGGGCCTCCCCTAAGTGTGTGTGGAGTGTGGAGAGGTGGGAGGGGGGTTATTGTTGATGGTGGAGGGGGGGTTGTTGAGGGTGTAGAGGCAGGAAGAGGGGTTATTGTTGGAGGTGGAGAGGCAGGGAGGGGTGTTATTGTTTGGGGTGCAGAGGGGGGGTTGTTGAGGGTGAAGAGGCAGGTAGGTGTGTTATTGTTGAGGGTGGAGAGGCAGGAGAGGGGTTATTTGTTATGTGTTATTCTCGCGCTACCACTCTGTGTGCGGGGTAAAAAATGTATAGCAAGCCTGCCGCCTTCACTTAAATGGCTTATCCTTGACTATTCATAAATAAATTGTTAGAGAGTAGTGAGGTGCTGACAGTTAACTCAACCTAACCAATATGTGACGTAAACTCTTGTGATAGGTAAACCTAGTTAATCACTCCTAATAAATAACCATCAAAATAAATATAAATATAACGTGACTTCAGTGCATAAACCAATTAGACGTTACTGGGTGTAACCTCAAGGCTAAAAGCAATCACTCTGTGATGCTCCTAATCATCCACACATCGCCACACTCTTCACACTGTGTTAAATCAACAGCAATAAAAAATAGGTGTATAAACATGCAATATAACTAATGATCCAAAACATGTAATAAAAGTGATCCTAGTGCATAAATAATAACTTGTGTCTCAAGGCTGGACACCTAACACACAAATCTAAACAACAATATAATTGTACATGTCCATTGATACAAGTCATTATATAAAAAGTCCTTTTTTTGGGGGTAGTGCACAATATCCCTATACCCTTAGTGGTGAATATTCGTAATCATAGGCGTACGCGGGGGGGGGGGTGCCGGGTGTGCCTGGGCACACCCTATTCACCCCGTGGGGCGCAGATTTCCCCTGCTGATAGTTCACCATAGCCCCTAAACAGGGCTCCTAAAAAGAATTGTAAAAAAAAAAAATAAACATAAAAACCTACTGACACCATCCACTGCCCTACTGAAACCAACCTCTGCCCTACTGACAAGTCCCCTGCTCTACTAACACTGTCCATGTTTTATGAAATTTGAGGTGCACACCCCAATGCAATAGGCTGCGCACACCTATGTTCATAATATAGGTGACAATCTTGCTCCCACATCACCTCCATGCTCTCTAGCCTCTCACCTCAGTTAAATATTAAATCAGCATATCCAATAGTTCCTTTAAAGGTGTACTGACGTGTTGTCACCTCTTGGGGTCCTCTATGGTTGTTTCCAATGAGCTGCACTCACATAGGCTATGCTGATTTAAAGGAGAAGTATGGGGGGGGGTTTTATTCATACTTACCTCGGTGGATGGAACATCAGACCGTTGTCTCTGCACTGAGAACCCGAGCCACCGAACACCACCGATGGCTCAGTTCTCACTCCTCCCCAAGAGTAAAGCCACTGACTGTCAGTCAGCGTATCTCCTTTCTGCTCCTCCATGCTCACCGGAGCACTGAGCTGTGGAGGGGTGGGGAAAGGCTGTCTCAGCATCTCGCTAAGACGCTGAGACTGCCATCATTTAAGGCAGCTGGCGGATCCAGACTTGGGAAGTCGGGATGACGCGCTGCCTCGACTAATGGTAGTGACGTCAGCGCTCTCCGCTGAAAACGGGTCACAGGAGTGCAAAACGAATTGCACTCCCGTGACCCATAGGAGAAGCCCAGCCTAAAAAGCTCAGGCTGGACTTCTCCTTTAATACTTACCTGGGGTGAAAGGCTAGAGAGCACAGAGGTGATGTGGGAGCAAGATTGTCACCTATATTGATGGCTCTTATAGGTGACAATCTATAGGGGATTAACAGTGAGACCCGAGAGGATGAGGGGTCCACGGTTTGCAGGGCCAAGGGAGGCCTTTCACCCTCATCTGGGAGGGGGAGGGGAGGGAGGAATGTGTTGGGGATGGGGAGGAAGGTGGGAGGTGGGCAAGGGACGAAGATAAGAGAGGATACCTACCGGGGAAAAAATGATAAACAAACTACACAGACCCCTACCCTTATGGAGGGCCTAGTGCAAAGTAGACCGGGAATTGAGAAATAATGTCTAGTTTAAATATAATCTCATATAACGTACGCGGCCTAAATTCTCACATAAAATGCGCCAACATAATGGGCGAACTAAAACATCTTAAAGCAAAGGTAATACTGTTGCAGGAGACACATTTTTTTCAGGGTAAATCAAAAAATTTACTCAAAAGATTTCCCAGTATGGTTCTATGGAGATTCTCCTGTAAGCCGCGCTAAAGGAGTTGCCATAGGGTTTGCCAGGGGAGTAAGGTTCGATTTAGAAGAGAGAAAGACTGACCCGGAAGGGCGTTATTTATTTTTGAGAGGGAAACTGAATGGAACTGAATGCTCACTGGCAAACATATATGGCCCAAACAAAAATCCAAATAGATACCTTCTAGGGATCTTAGCGGATTTTATAGAATTTAAGAAAGGGGGGGCCATAATGGCCGGTGATTTTAATCTATGCATGGAACCAGGAAAGGATAGTACGTCGCATGCATGGGAGACAGGAAAGGTATGGAGGAATAAAGTAAAATAGAAACTGCAGCAATGTCAACTGGTAGACGTATGGAGGTCGCAGCACATAAACACAAGGGACTACACATTCCACTCCCCCATGCATGGGATGTATTCTAGATTAGACTTCTTCCTGATCGAGCATAGGTGGTTAGAGGCAGTAACTAGCACAAATATTGGAATTATGACCTTCTCAGACCATGCGCCTGTGAGTTTACAACTGAATATCGGCGAGCCTCTAGCAAAGAGTAATATATGGAAGTTAAATGAAGATTTATTGCATGATAAAAAAATTGAAAATCAATTAAGGGAAGAACTTGAACTGTATTTCAAGATGAATGAATCTGAGGAGATATCAGAGGCCATTGTCTGGGAGGCCCATAAAGCCTATATTAGGGGCATTTTTATTAAAGCTGGGTCGGAAAAAAAGAAAAAATCTAAGCAAGATAAAATAGCTTTAACAGAAGAAATACACAATCTCGAACAACAGCATAAGTTAACTGGGGAGGCGGAGGTGCTATTAAATCTTTATCGTAAAAGAGAGGCCATGAGGGACCTATTACAACAAGAGGCACGAGCGGCCTACAACTTAATTAAGAAAGAAAGGTACTTGGGCGGGAACAAACCTGGGAAATATCTGGCAAAGTTATTGAAAAAAAAAGGAAACAGCTAATTACTGTATATCGAGAAAATAAAGACAGGGGAAATGGGATATAAAACAAGAGAAATAGCCAAGATCTTTTAAGACTACTGTGGGGAGCTATATTCAATAAAAAAGAAGAATGCAATAGAAGAGGACGAAAAAAAAAGGGGGGAAATAAAAGCCTACCTAAAAGACATAGGATTAACTAAAATAGCAGAAAACAAAAGTAGGGATCTAGAGGCCCCCATAACAGAGGAAGAGGTAGAAAGCAATCAAAGAAACACTGACCGGTAAAAGTCCTGGCCCCGATGGCCTGACATCGTTATACTATAAAAAATTCCAAGACTTATTAATCCCTAAATTGTGTTCCTACATGAATGGGATTGGGGTTAAATGGGAAATGAGGAGGGTGACGTTGGAGGCCAATAGCACTATTATCCCTAAAGAAGGTAAAGATAGCACACTCTGCTCGAGTTCTAGACCTATATCTCTCCTAAATACGGATACAAAGTTATTCGCAAAAGTACTAGCTAGGAGAATGAAAAATGTAATGAACGAGATGGTACACCCAGATCATGTTGGGTTTATCCCGGGAAGAGAAGGGAGGGACAATGGCATCAGAACACTCCTGGCAGTGCAGAGGATTAAAGGCAGTGAAGCCCCAGGACTACTCCTGTCAATAGATGCTGAAAAAGCATTTGACAGGGTAGACTGGGGCTTTATGCAGAGCACGTTAGAAGAGATAGGTCTTGGTCCGAATATGTCCAGATGGGTAAAGGCATTATATGTAAGACCTACTGCGAGAGTTAAGGTAAATGGAACACTTTCGTTTGAAATGTTTAACGGCACAAGACAGGGGTGTCCACTATCCCCTTTACTGTTTGTGCTAGCGCTAGAACCCCTTTTAACGAAGATAAGACAGAATCCGGATATCAGGGGAGTAGAAGTTGGGAAAGAGGTCCATAAATTGGCGGCCTTTGCTGACGACATTTTATTCTATATAACTTGCCCTAGGATTACACTTCCAAACCTGGTCTCCACATTAAAAGACTATGGAGAACTATTTAACTTTAAGATAAACCCGGCTAAATCAGAAACTCTAGAGATTAATAAAGGTAAAACAGGGGAATCCTCTTATCAAAAAAACTTCCCATTTGTGTGGGGGAGAAAAGAACTTAAGTACCTAGGAGTTATGCCCCGTACACACGGTCGGACTTTGTTCGGACATTCCGACAACAAAATCCTAGGATTTTTTCCGATGGATGTTGGCTCAAACTTGTCTTGCATACACACGGTCACACAAAGTTGTCGGAAAATCCGATCGTTCTGAACGCGGTGACGTAAAACACGTACGTCGGGACTATAAACGGGGCAGTGGCCAATAGCTTTCATCTCTTTATTTATTCTGAGCATGCCTGGCACTTTGTCCGTCGGATTTGTGTACACACGATCGGAATTTCCGACAACGGATTTTGTTGTCAGAAAATTTTATCTCCTGCTCTCCAACTTTGTGTGTCGGAAAATCCGATGGAAAATGTCCGATGGAGCCCACACACGGTCGGAATATCCGACAACACGCTCTGATCGGACATTTTCCATCAGAAAATCCGACCGTGTGTACGGGGCATTAAGATAGCTATATCAAGAGAGACATTATATCAGTCTAATTTTATCCCCCTTCTCAATGAGATCAAAGAGGAGCTGAATAGAATTACAAGAAGACAGTTATCGTGGGGAGGTAGAATTAATATACTCAAGATGGCAATACTACCCAAAATTATGTATAAGATGCAAATGCTTCCAATTCCACTCCCACTGGCCTATCTGAAAACATTGCATACACTATTTTTAAAGTTTATTTGGAGAGGGAAAAAACCATGTATAAGTTTTGCACAATTGAAAAAAGATAAGGAGAAGGGGGGTGGGGGGCTCTGGACATTATAAGTTATTATGAGGCAATTGTATTATCACAAACAATAGAATGGGCAAAAAATAATAAGGAAAAACGCTGGGTTAAAATGGATAGCACGATTTCAAAAGTTATATTGGGAAAGATAATATGGATCCCACCACAATATAGAAAAAATTAGCACTGACACACACAACATCACTAGACATGCACTAAAAGTTTGGGATAATCTGCACAAAAGGGAGAAATGGGAGTTCAACTCACCCTTAATCCCATTGAAGGATACAGAATTCTTCACACCGGGTATTGAGGAATTGTTTGAGAAATTGATTCTACAAGAGGAAGCCCAATTAAAAGACGTGATGGAACAGGGTAAAATTTGCACATATCAGGATTTAAAAAATAAAGATGAACTTATGGTGATAGATCGATGGCGAAATAGCCAATTAAAACAATTTATTGAAACCCTTCCACAACCCGTCAGATCAGATAAAAACCTACGTCCCTTGGAGAAATTGTGTGTCGACAAAGTAGGGAGGAGGGGCATTTCCAAGATTTACAGGGTGTTAATAGAATTGAAGGGATCTGAGATACCGCCATATATTAAGAATTGGGAGATGGAATTGGGTATACAGCTTAAAGAACCTGAGATAGGGGAGTTACTGAGGCAGGCATATGCCACATTGGTTAATTATAAGACGAGAGAGTTAAACTACAAGCGCCTGGCGAGATGGTATATAACCCCCTGATAGAGCACATAAGTTCCAGAGTGAAACATCCCAACATTGTTGGCGGGGGTGCAAAGAAATTGGAACAA
Organism: Lithobates clamitans; assembly: GCA_037952925.1. Classification (NCBI taxonomy): domain Eukaryota; kingdom Metazoa; phylum Chordata; class Amphibia; order Anura; family Ranidae; genus Lithobates; species Lithobates clamitans. The sequence continues at coordinate 1,906,226 of JBBGZY010000943.1, forward strand.
TGGCGCATATTTGGTGGCACTGCCCGGAAATCAAATAATTTGGGGGGGAGATCAGGGGTTGGGTATATCGGGGGTAACTATGTTTTTGGTATTTGTATTAAGGACTGGTGTCAGCCGAAGCGAGATCCTATTTAATGTAATACGATGTAATAGATTTATTAATATTTAATAGGGATATAAAAAAAGAAAAATAAAAAAGGAGAGAATTATAAAAATGCCACAATGATGTGAAAACGAGTAAGGACGAATTTGAACTGTAAAGTTGAAAAAAGTCCCTCGGAAAAGGTTCACTGAAGTGGAAAAAAAAAAAAAAAAAAGATTGTCACCTATATTATGAATTATCACCACTAAGGGTGTAGGGATATTGTGCACTACCCCCCAAAAAAGGACTTTTTATATAAGGACTTGTATCAATGGACATGCACCGTTATATTGTTGTTTAGATTTGTGTGTTAGGTGTCCAGCCTTGAGACACAAGTTATTATTTTTGCACTAGGATCACTTTTACTACATGTTTTGGATCATTATTTATATTGCATGTTTATACACCTGTTTTTTTATTGCTGTTGATTTAACACAGTGTGAAGAGTGTGGCGATCGCGTGATGATTAGAGGCATCACAGAGTGATTGCTTTTAGCCTTGAGGTTACACCCAGTAACATCCAATTGGTTTATGCACTGAAGTCACTTTCTATTTGTTTTTTTTTTATGGTTATTTATTAGGAGTGATTAACTAGGTTTACCTACCACAAGAGTTCACGTCACATATTGGGATGGGGGTTATTGTTGAGGGTGGAGAGATGGGTTATTGTTGAGAGTGGAGAGGCGGGAATAGGGGTTATTTTTGAGGGTGGAGAGGCGGGTTATTTTTGAGTAGGAAGAGGCAGGGAGAAAGTTATTGTTGAGGGTGGAGAGGCAGGTTATTGTTGAGGGTGGAGAGGTGGGGAGGGGGGTTGTTGTTGGAGGTGGAGAGGCAGGTAGAGGGGTTAGGGAGGGGGATTATTGTTGAGGGAAGAGAGGCGGGGAGGGGGGTTTTTGTTGAGGGTGGAGAAGCGGGAGGAGGACTATTTGCTTAGGATGGAGAGTTGGCGAGGGGGTGGAGGTGTTGTGTAAACAGCGGAGTTGATCAGCACTCAATGAAGAGGGTTTTTGGGAAGTGGTGAGCTGTCAGCACTAGGGGGAGGATGGGCTGCACCTGCTAATTTACTGTACTCAGGGCTCACTCTGACTGTAACGGCAGTCAATCCTGGTTGCCAGTAGACTTCACAAGCACTGCTCTTCCTCCATTATGCTATGGAGCAATGGCTGGGAAATGCAGGAAGGGAGGGGAGGGAGAGGAAGGAGGACATTTTGGGTTTGGGAACCCCACAGCTGCCAATCAATGTCCCCCTGTAAAGGGGACACTGTTTGCAGGGACACTTAACCCGTGCAGGTCCCAAGCCGGATACAACATTTTTATCAGCAGGAGAAAAGTTATAAGGTAACGATAACCAAATCCACTTGATTTATCAGTGCAGGCTCAAAGGGCAGCTGCTTTGGGCCCCACAACAATGACAGGGCCCGAAGTAGCTACCACTATTGGCCCACATTAGAGATGGCCCTGCCCTCATAATATTTTATATTATGAAACTCTTGTTAGTATTTATGCACACAACTATACCATAACCCTAATACAAACAACAGTCTTTTTTTACAATACTACAAAGAGCTATCTGGTCTAAGGTGACACTCTGGGATTTTTTTTTAACAAAAGAAGTAAAATAAAGTGCACCAACCTAATGCAACACCCTCTGACACCATAAAATATAAAAAATATTTTTTTTTTAATACTCAGAAAAAAGTTAAAATCACAGACATATCCTCCAATCGTAGACACAAATTCTCTTTACAGAGACTTGATGTACACTCAGAGTATCTCTCCAGCAATAACAGCTCTAAGTTGACCCCCACATACAAAAATAATAACATAAGCTTCCTCCAAATTCTGGTATGTATTTTAAGAAAGCTCCCCATGCAAAAAAGTGTGAGGCCCCTCCCAAAAAATCTATATCAAACATTTATCTGAGCATGCAGCCTTGCTGGTCAGGAAAAGGAGGGGGTCTGAACCATACCAGGCCACATGTCTTTAATATGGGAGGGGGGGGGCTGCTGGGCAGAGTACCCTGGCGAAAATCTTGCCCCAATGTTGATAAGGATAAGGGCCTCTTCCCGACAATCCTGGCTCAGTGGTTGTTGGGGTCTGCAGGCATGGGGCTTATTGGAATCTGAAAGCCACCTTTAATAATAAGGGTGCACCCGAACACACCCTCCCCATCTGAATACATAAACATAGTACCCCTATTTGTTCCCAGTTCCTGACAAGTCCTCTAAATAAAATAAAACCTCCAAAAAGTCCTATGTTGTCCAATGATTTAGGTCCATGTCAATTATGATGCCAGATGCCCCAAAGCAAAAAAACATGATAATGATTAGTGTATATTCTCTTCAGGCCAGGCCCCAAGTTCCTCAATGCTGCCTGTGCTGAAACTATGCAGATACTAATATAGATAGTGACAGTACAGAAGAGTAGGCACCTTATGTTGCCTAAAAGTACCTGTGTTAGTCTTTAAACACCCTGTGGAGCCCCTTCCTTTCTAGGCCTGAGTTTTACACGGGGCCTTAACTTTTCTCCAAGTCCATATTACGGCCCGTCGCCATCATTCCACTGATAAATGCCAGGTTCTCAGTACTCAATCAATGCAAACTGTGCTATGTTGCCACATTGATTGGTGGGCAGAGTAAAAGGTGAGTGTTCCTAAAGGACCTAGTGAACTGTGGAACTCCTTTTCACAGCTGACACTATCAGCTCTTGACATTTAGTCACATGTCATCTCAGAGCTTGTAGGGAAATCAATGCTATCAAACTTCCCTTTGCCAGATTCTGTGGTCACAGGACTAATTAAAGAGGAGGTAGCTATATAACGCCCAGCATGTGTCACTGTTTTTAATTATGTCTGAATGGTAAAGTATCTCCACCCATATCCCAACAATTCTTTGTGTACTGTCCTGGGGTAAATGCCCCCCTGCTCTGTCTTTCCGTGATTCTCACAGGCCTTTTTCTTTTTAACTCAGCCTACTATATTAAACTGAATAGGGTATCAATGTACTTCTTCAGATGCGCTCTAAACTGGGTGTGCCTGTCTTATAAAATATCAAGTTGGTAAAGGAGATCTGTTACATATTGAAATCATTGAAGGCTAACTCCAGGCTGAAGTAAAAAAAATAAAACCTGACAGAAATAAAAACCTGACAGAAAGTTTAAGGCTGGATTCAGACTGTTTGCGAAGCGGCTCACAGCAGGCCCTGTTCTCTGTTTCAGAGGCAAATCAGGTCCGCATTTTTGCCTGAATTCGGATCTTAAAAAAAAGAGCCAAAGATGCACAGGACCCTTCTGCGGTGCACTCCATTGCTGCCCATTTAGTGTTTAAGAACTAGAAAGCTGCCATATGCTCATAAAACCATTTTGTATGCCTTACCAACTAGCCCTTTAACAAAAGAATACATATAAAAAGAAGAATATCTGAATTGAAATACAGACCATGTAAAATAGCCCCATCTTGATAAATTTAGACCATTTAGGGTACAATTACTGGTTTATTGAATTCTGTAATTAAAATCTCTGATTGCCATTTCTTAATGAGGTATATGGCACTTTACATTCCTAATGCGACAGTGAACACAAGGTCTCATATTTATTGTCTCCAGTAGATAGATAGTTACATTACATGTGAATTTCACAGCCCTAGTGTTTTAGCACAGGAAATGGCACTGAACTTACTGCATCTGCACTCTGATGCCACGTGGCAGGCCAACCAGGTTAATAGCTGTTTCCTACATGTGATGGCATTGATGAAGCCTGTGGCATCATTAGGCTCCCTTATAGCAGACTGCTGAAGTTTATTAGCCATGTAATTACTTGTATAGCAGTTACTTATCGTGTCTAATTTTCTTTAAAGGTGTATGCCTAATGAATTGGATCTGTTAAATAACATCTTTAATTAAGAATCATTTTTTTGCATTTGTCATATTTTTAATTATCATATCAACATTAGGTTTTAGATTTACTTGCTGTGGCTATAGAAAAAATATACACATCAATGTAATAAAATTGATTTTTTTTATTACTAAACAAATCTTACCAAAAATTATAGCTACAGTATATGACTTCTATTTTCCTGAACGTTCCCATGAATCTTACCCATTTCTTCCTAAGAGATTTTTGATATATATATATATCTATATATATAGATATATATATAGATATATCTCAATTACCCATAACATAATGACCACACAGCATAACTTGTCATTGTATGGACTCCACTAGACTCCTGAAGGTATGCTGAGGATTCTGGCACCAGGAGAAAAAGGATTTGTACCCCCCCCCCCCCCAAAAAAAAATATGGGACTTTAAATTGGCAAAGGCACTAGAGATTTCGTTAAAAATGAGTTATAATTTATTACATCAAGACAGAAAGACCATGCTTAAAAAAGCATCTACAAGTGATGATCAATAAAACAAACACTGACAAAAGACAATTACATATATAACAGTGTCTAGTACTGAAAATATGTTGATAGATATACAGAGTGGTATCGCTCCAATGTCCGGTAGTAACTTTCCGGTGTCCAACATCCGGGGTAAGTTCTATCGGTACCCAATGCGTTTCAGGGTCAAAGTCCTTTCATCAGGGGTAATTAGATAGGAGTATTAAAATTCTAATAAATAGAAAAGTACAACTTAATTTTTTGAAACAGAACCATAGTTAAAACAGGCATTATGAGCATGCTGCAATTAGGTTCAAATAGAGGCGTAGGACAAACTAGAGTGTGGAGAGAAGAAATGAAATGGAGAGAAAAAACTGCCTAGATGAGAAGAAGAGAGGAGAAGTTTAACCTACCCAGATCAGATGGGTGGCATTATGATCAAGAACCAAAAATGGCGGTATTGTAGCGAAGCTACATAAATATATCGTTATCAGTAGATGACAAGAATAAAGGTTTCATATAATCTAGTCCCTTGAAGTATTTTTAACCCAGTGGGGTACGATCAGATCAGCTGGTCCTTCCAAAAGGAGTTTTTGATAAGGTACAACAAGCAGCTGTGTAAAAGATGTGGCAAGGTTTGGAGATAACTATAGTGTCACCTTAACTTTTTATATTGATGGCAACAGACGCCCATGCATGCGTGCCGCATCCGGTAACGTTTGTGCATGCGCTAAATGCCGCCGACCCGGAACCATTGTTGAAGGGCACAGGCTGCCAACCCCCAATGTGCAGGGTCTTGGCCAATGAATCAGCAATGACATATTGCACGGCACACCTACTCCAGCGGTGAGACGTGAACGTGTGTCAATCGCCTTAAGGGCATCATTAGATGGACTAGTGGGGATTGTTCCACTACTAAATAAAGTAGAAGAGGGAGGGTAGTTAGTTTTCAATTTTATCGCCTGATCTAACCCAAATCAGAGGAGAAGATTCTATGTCTCCACCCCCATGATGCAATGGTATAAACAGCTTAAAGTGGGAGTCCAGCGACCACTCTTTTTTTTTTTTTTAAGGTCATTGAGACACTTTGCTAATCCCAAAATAATACTCACAGTTTGGGTGTAATATTTCCGCCTCTGTCTGTTTTCGTACTGAAGAATAACTTTAAAAATGTGATGCTGGCTGTTTCCATCTTGCTTGTGGGCATGTGAAGCCCACAAGCATTGATTTCCTGGATGCGGTGAATGCTGTTCATTCACAGCTTGTTCACACGCATGATCATTGTTCCCGCACTGAATATTGGGAAGCCTGACACTAAGCTCCCAGTAGACAGTGCGGCGCCGGGGAAAGGCAATAAACACGCCTACTCCCATGGGAGGAGAGACAGGAAGTGCCACAATAAACTACAATATAAAGGTAATTACAGTGATAAAAAAAAATTTTGTGCGGCATTTGAACATCTATGCAATTAACTGAAGGGGGTAAGATTAAGTTAAAAATTTGAGTGGAACCCCGCTTTAAGCACTCCAGAGGCTCAGCTGCTTTCACCACCATCTAGTGCTCAAAAAATTGTACTGCACCACCCCATGTAAAACTAAATAGATAGATAGGTATAGAAGATGTAAAGCAAGAAAAGAAGGAAGAAAGGAAAAGGAGTGTAGCCATAGCACAACATAATCTGAGACAATTAAAAAAAAGGATTCTGGCACCAAGCCATTAGTAGCAGATCCTTTAAGTCCTGTAAGTGCAAGACGGGGCCTCAATGGATCCAACTTGTCATAGATGCTTGAATTTGGAAGCCAGATCAACTCCTTAAACTTGTTGTTGTGATCCTCAAACCATTCTTGAATTCATCAGACCAGGCCACCTTCTTGCATTGCTCTTGTGGTCCAGTGCCATTTATTAAGTGCCAAAGAACATGTACAACTTGACTATAGTTTCAGGCAACAATTCCTTCATCAGGCCAAAGCACAGATCTAAATACCTATTAATGGCATGTCACCAGGGGCGGATTAATGCACAAGCTGGTCTAGGCTGCAGCCTAGGGCCCCACGTGTCCAGGGGCCCCCGATTGGCCATGATATTTTTATTAATTTATATATATTTATGTGTATGTAGAATAAAAACCATGCCTGCGTGTTATACGAATACGAATAAATGTTTTTTTACCAACAGGGGGCGGGGATCGGGCGGTCCGCCCCAGGTGCCACCCATTGGGGGGGGTGTCAGGCCAGCTGTACCGCCTCTCCTGGCCCTGGGACAGCGCTGCCAGCATACTTTAAAGTTGAGAAAACATTACTGCCAGCCCTTTCTTATGCACAGCTCCTCGTGTGTCACTCTCAATGTAAATGGAAGTCTCTTAATACCTCAATTAAAGCCGCTCTGTCTGGCCGCTCTCCTCCTCCTGCTCCACCTCCTTCCCGAGTGAAGCCTTTGATTGCAGGAGGAGAGCAGTCATGTGACCGTCAATGAAACAGCAGAGGAGAGCAGTCACATGACCGGGTCACGAAGAACGGCGTTAATTGAAGTATTTGGAAGCTTTGATTTACAATGAATGATACAGGAGGAGCGGTGTATAAGAAAGGGCTGGCAGTGATGTTTTCTCAACTTTAGACTATTCCTTCCCAGGAGACTGGGGGTCTCCTGGGAGTGCAGTGGGGCTTTATAATGAAAGAGACCTGTGTGATATGCAGGCAAAGGGGTCTGTGTACTATGCAGATGTCTGTGTACTGTGCAGGGAAAGGGGTCTGTGTACTGTGCAGGGAAAGGGGGCTGTGTTATGTGCAGGGGTTCTGTATACTGTGCAGGGAAAGGGGGCTGTGTTATGTGCAGGGGGTCTGTGTACTGTGCAGAGGGCTGTGTACTGTGCAGGTAAAGGGGTCTGTGTACTGTGCAGGAGTATACACAATTCTGTGGGTCCTAGCAACGAGCACAAGACATTGCTTGTGCTTGTTGCTAGGACCCACAGAATTGTGTATACTCCTCTGTATGACAGGAAGCCATAAGTTGATTTTTTGTACTTGTTGGCCGACCTTATGCTGACGGGAGTGATCACTCCAATCAGCGGGAGTTCACGCATTCGCTGTTGGGCTGCCTAGCCCTCACCTTCCCATGCTGTTGGTTCATTACACCAGCCTCACATCATCTGTTCCACAACGCAAGGCAGCATCTGTGCAGGCTTTATCCACACTGCCGATCCCCCTCTGTGTTCAGTAGTGATCAGCTCATGCATGGTCGTGATGTGTTTCCAGTAAGGTCCAATGAGTGGGCACTGCTACCAAATTTTGGAGAGGGAGCCAGACACCAGTCCACATTTCCACCACACAGGAGAAACCCCTAGGTCCCACCTACTTAAGAAGACTGGGTCTCTGTACCACGAGGAAAAAACTTAATCCTGAAGGATACCCACACCCGGAGCGGAAGCCCCCTAGGGACAACCCCATTGGATTCCAGGACAACATCGGTGATATTAGATGCCTATTACCCCTGCAGGGGTGCGGGGAGCTGGTGAGTGGGGACCCTTGAGGGGGAGCACTTAAGTCACTGGATATTTATCGCTGCCATCACTAAAGTCACTCTACGCAGGAACTCCCTGAATGAATTGATTGGAAATTAGGACTTTCACATTACTGACTTTTATTATTAATTAATTCTTTTGCATTTTTTAGCTTTTTTGTCACGTTTGATTTATCTTTGGCACAATTTGTTTTTTTTTATGCTGTCACAATTTACACTTGCCTGTGTTCATGGTGAAGAAGGGGGCTGCATTTGCTTCACCAGCTTAACATATTGTGCACAGTGGAGATATAACGTGAATACTCAGCCAGTATATGGCACTGGCTGTGGACTGATTATAGACTTATCTCCAGCCAGTATAACGGTCGGAAGGACGATTTGGTCTATGATAACCCCTTATACATCATTAGGGGGGCTGTGTTACGGCTACACTTAGTATTTACAATTGGTGGCACCACCACTGATGAATTTTCTGTATACTTGTTTTATATATATATATTTTTTTATACCTGTATATATTTGTCTGCACGTTTAGGTACGGGATACTAATCCCATTGGGCACATATACACTTTTTATATTTTTCTGAACAAATGCACTTTTTAGCCCACTTTTAGGAGAGTACACAGTATATATAGCTTTTCAGCTAACACACAACTTTACGTATCCAATTTAGGTAGCGCCACCTGCCCCTATTCACATATTACTTTTCTTGCTTACCTCATCCCTGTGGGGGGTGAGTAAGGGGAGGCTGCAAGCCTTTGGTCTGTGAGCGTGGAAATCTTGTTTCCTTACTAAAACTGAAACCTCCTACTCTGGAATAGAGATGGGTCAAACACCCCTTGGTTCAGTTCACGCCAGAACTCTCGAACATCGCAGAAGTTGTGACCCCAACCGCGAACCCTAATAAAGTCTATTGGACCTGAACTTGAAAAAACAAAAGTTCTCATTTTGAAGGCTTACATGCAAGTTATTGGCCATAAAAATGGTATGGGGGCCTGGGTACGGCCCTGTAGGACATGTACCAATGCAAAAAAAACTTTTAAAAAACACAGGACGGAATGCTACACACACCCATTGTGGGTACTCACATACTGCACCATGAAGTTCTCTTTATATTGATATACCGAGGTATAAACTGGACTGCTGTGAGGAACAGAGGCACAAGTGTAACCTATCCAGGATCCAGCATACAATATCGAACCCATAGAGGTTCTAAGGCGCATTTTGACCAAGCTTAATCGCAAGGTCACGTGCCCTAAGGTGAGGGGCTATCACCTGGGGGGAGCACTTATATGAGCATACAGCACTTTAGTTTGTGTTCACTGAAACACATGGATGATTTTGGAAAGTTGGTAATTGGTAATTTGATCATAGCACTAAGCTACACAGCACCAAATCTCACAGATGCAACACTGAATTACATGGATGCAGCATTGAATCACATGGATGATATTTCTTTGGAATTTTTTATCTAATAGTGTTTGAACACTGCACTATCACTGAATTACAGAGATACAGCACTGCATTGCATGGATGCAACACTGAATCGCATGGATGATTTTTTTCTTGAAATATTTATTTAGTATTTATTTGAATATTGCACAAATATTTTGGAATATTTATATATATTTTTCACAGGCTTATTGAAGCACTCTTATTAATTCATTTAATTATTGAAGTTTATTGCACATTAATGTATAGTATTTTGGACATTTTATACATGTCACAAGAGAGCACAATACCACTTTATTAATTATATATTTATATGTATCATTTTGATAGCGCAGCATTTTATAACTTGATTTGATTATCTTGCATGGTATATGAGACATGCGTAACATTAGCAGCTGATCATTTGTAAGATACACTACTTTGGAGACCTGATTTGGTCAACCACCTGGAGGCTCACAGGACTATTAATTAGCATCTCATGGAACTGGACTGGACACCATCGGCAGGCAGCCTGGAAGCAGACATGACACCATCGGCTAGCAGCAAGGAAGCAGGCTTGACCCCATTGGCAAACAGCATGGACTGGACACTAAAACTGAAACCTCCTACTCTGGAGTAGAGATGGGTCAAACACCCCTTGGTTCAGTTCACGCCAGAACTCTCGAACATCACAGAAGTTGTGACCCCAACCGCGAACCCTAAAAAAGTCTATTGGACCTGACCTTGAAAAATCAAAAGTTCTCGTTTTGAAGGCTTGCATGCAAGTTATTGGCCATAAAAATGGTATGGGGGCCTTATGTGAAGAAGCCATATTGTAGTATACTGAGGCCAAGATTAACCATTTTTTTAAATATAAAGTCTGGTGTCTCTTTTGCAGACTTTGGATAGTAGTAACAGGTGCTCGAAAGATTGGTCCTTGGGTGTTGGCGGTGCCTTCACACCGTAACCTGATAGAGGTACTCTTGATGAGCAAGAATTGGCCTTGCTGTAAAAAATTTTAATTATATTTCCCCCGGTCAAACATTTGTGAAAAATTGGTCTTTGGGTGTTGGTGGTGCCTTCACACCGTAAACCTATAGAGATACTATTGATGAAAACAAGAATTGGCCTTGCTGTAAAAAAATTTAAATTTGATGCCCTGGTCAAACAGTTGTGGAAAAATTGGTCTTTGGGGGTTGGTGGTGCCTTCGCAACATAACCCTATAGGGGTACTCTTGATGGAAGCAAGAATTGGCCTTTCTGTAAAAAAATGAAATTCTATGCCCCGGCCAAACAGTTGCGGAATATTTGGTCTTTGGGTGTTGGTGGTGCCTTCACACCTTAACCCTATATAGGTACTCTTGATGAAAGCAAGAACTGGCCTTGCTGTAAAGAAATAAAATTTGATGCACCTGTCAAACAAGTGTGGTCAAGATAAAATCTGCACTGCACCACCAAATTGTGAGGACATGTGCCAGGCATGGTACATGTGTCAACTTTCCCTGTTGCACAGAAGGTTAGTGCCATTATTGCACACCACCATTCCTAGCTCAAGCTGCCGTGGCGTGAACCACCTCTGGGCCTGCCCCTACAGAGCTTAAAGAATTTCTGGTCACCATCCATTATTCCTAAGGAGATATTGTATCTGCCGATATACAGCTAGCCATGGAAACTGGCTATCTTTCATACACGCATGCTAATTTTCTGTTATTTGATTTTTTTCTGCAATATAGTTCGTGTATAGCATTCCTTACTATCAAATACTTTACCCATAACTGAATCAGAATTTCTGGTCTTCAGTTTCCTACTTTTTACTCTTCTTAAAGTAGAACTTTAGTGAGAAACTTAAGTCCTGCTAGATCCCCTCAGGCTGGCCCCTTTTGCAGATATAGCTATGTAAAAAGTTAAAAATAAGTGTCTATACTGTTTAAAGCAGAGTTCCACCCATATAAAAGTCAGCAGCTAGAAAAAAGTGTAGCTGCTGACTTTTATTAATCGAACACTCACCTGTCCCACGGTCCAGCGATATGGGCGAACAAAGCCCCACTCCTCTCCCCCTCTTCTCTGCGGTGCTGGCATTGTCACTGTGGGCGCCCCCCTGTGGCTTCACAGCCGGGCACACACTGTGCATGCGCGAGCCATGCTGTGCATTGTGACTTGCAGGGCAATCATCTGGGACCTGTGACATGTCCCAGATGATTGCCAAGAGGGGGGGGAGAGGTGAACTTGCAACCGGCGCCACGGTGCCCTGGGAGGAAGTGGGAGCTGGATCCCTCTAAAAAGAGGGTATTCGCCCCCCCTAAAAAAAATGACATGCCAAATGGGGCATGTTAGGGGGTTACCTGCACTCAAAGCGGAAGTTCCATTTTTGGGTGGAACTCCGCTTTAAAATCCAGTAATACACTGTTACACCCTGCTCTGCACATGCTCAACTGCTCTCTCATTTTAGGCATTTTTAGACGCTGCTGAGTTTGTAGAGGCCGATCTGCTGACAGTCTTAAAGCTAAATTAAACCTTCCTATCTGTTACAGACAAGGAAGCTGCTTCTGTATGATCTGCAACTGTCATGGTGCTGCACATGTGATAAGTTATGACACCAGCCATTGGATGGTTTGACAGTTTGGTTGAGGACACAAGCAAATGTGACAGTTAGCAATCCCCGCATTCCTGGGATTTAAAAAAAAAATGAAAATGTATTACATTTTTTTTTTTAAACTGTTAAATCGATGAATTTAGTTCCACTTTATCGTTTATTGTTGTTCAGGGACTCTGGGCTTCAGCAAAATGGCAGCCTCTAACCTGAGAAAACAGGAGCAATGCTGGAGGCCATTTCCAGTAATTTTGGTATTCTTATACCATATTCTTTGTCTGCCTTATAGGACCAAGAAAGTCCAAAAAGATAAGATACAGAGACCTACCAAACTGACAATCTAACCCTGCTGGTTATACTGGGAAAAAGAAGAAGGGCAACCAAATTGATAAAAGGCATGGACGAGCTCAGCTATGAAGAAAGCTGCAAGGAAAGAACTGAATTTATTCTCTATTGAGAAAAGGTGATTAAGGAGGGATATGATCACCATGTGGAAATATATAAGTGGTCCATAAAGGGTGGACTAAAGCCGCGTACACACGGTCGAATTTTCCGATGGGAAATGTGTGATGACAGGATGTTGGCGGAAAATCCGACCGTTTGCACGCTCAATCGGACAATTGTTGTCGGATTTTCCGTGGACAAATGTTGGATGGCAGGCTTTAAATTTTTCCACGGACAAGTGTCTGTTGTCGGATTTTCCGAGCGTGTGTACACAGGCCCGTCAGACAAAGGTTCAAAGTACAAACACGCATGCTCAGAAGCAAGGACGAGCCAGAGGTGGTCAGTCCTGTAAACTAGCATTCGTAATCCAAAATTAACATTCATGACGTGGCAAATTATGAAATCTCGAAATGCAGCGCACATTCTCTTCTTCTTCAATGGAATAATAATGAAGCTGTTTTGCTGGTGATACTGATGGAGTTATTGCAAACAAATTTTCAAAGGCTTTTTTTTTTTCTTGGTGCAAGTTACCACAACACCATTATCCTGTATTTTTTAAGAACAAAGATACAACTATATTGGTGTCCCTTGTCAATTTTACATTGTATTTATAAGAAATGTAACTGCCTACTCCCAAACTGTCATTTGAAGTAAAACACATAGCCAAGTATTATTCTCCACAATTTTTTTTATTGTGCATAAAAAAAGAAAACACATAAAATTAGACATGCTATCTGCCAATAGAAATTAACCAAAAAGTGCATTCTATGCATCCAAAAATATAGAAAATATACCAAATCAAATCATTATTCAACTAAAAAATAAAATAAAAGCCTCATGCCAAGTGTCCTGCTTCTTAATATAGGGGGTCAACAATGCCAAAAGTTGGTGAAAGCAGGGGTCTGTCATCCGCAGATAATTCCGAAAATCATCTGGATTATGCTGCTGGAGCTCCCGCAGCAAAGGCATATGACATAATTGGTCATGATTAATAAAGCAACCAATTTTTGGTCCAAGAAATCCTCCTCCTCCTGTTTCTGCACTGGACTTGGGTCAAAGCAATAACTCCAAGGCCAATAATAAACAACACGTTATCTCCTCTGACTCCGCAACATGGCTGGTTGACGCCATTCAGAAATTAATTGAAAAGTGCGAAATGAAAAGCGCGAATCAACACTCACCAAACTTCTACTAACACGAAATTAGCAGAAGGAGCGCAATGGGTGGCGCCTGACAATTGAACTTCCTCTTTTTTGGTTCGTAGTATGTCTAGTACGTCACTACATTCTCATTTGTTGGTCGACAATTGTGTACCGTTTGTATGCAAGACAACATCCAGGCACATGCCTTTGGACAAATCCGATCGTGTGTACGACGCTTTAGGCATGTACACTGTACTATTCCAAACCCCTTCTGAACGTTGTAACTTGATAGCTATTTACCGACATTAAAAGACATCAGTTTTGCCACATTTACATGCCGCGTTCAGGGGCGTTAATGAACGTTTTCGTATACAAGCGTTTTCAATTTTGCTTTAAAAAATGCTTCTAAACTCAACTGGCTAGGAATTACTATAAACGACTGTACATGTTCTGATAAGGTAACATAGAGGAGAGTTCAGGGGCTGCTGAAAAAAATGCCCAACTGCTCCTAAACGTCCGTTTAGCAGCTGCAGTGTACATGAGGCCTAAATCTAGAGTTATTCACTTTCAGTTCATTACAAAGTAAAAGGGGGCACTCTTTCAGTCTGGAGGAAAAGAGATAAAACCTCCAAATGCGGAAAGGCTTCTTCAATGTAAGGGCTGTGAAAATGTGCAATACACTCCCTCAACAACAAGTTCTGGCCAGCTCAGTAGATTGTTTTAAAAGAGTTGATTGCATTCTTATATGCACAGAATATACCAGGATACTAACATTTAGAGGTAATAACACCAGGGGTAGTTGATCCATAGAACATTCATTTACCTCCTGGGGATCAGGAAGGAATCTGTATTTCTTCCACTGGAGCTAATTGGATTATGCTTTATTGGGTTTTTTTGGATTAACTGTGGGTATAGGGTTGTGTATATGGATGTTTTATATTTATTTTATTTTATTTTACTTTTTTTATTGGTTGAACTGGATGGACATGTGTCTCTTTTCAACTCAACTAACTATGTGAGTATGTGAACTAAACTATTGCAAAATGTTGTGAATGTATCTTAGTGCAACAGATCCCCACATCTGTATTATCTCTTCAGTTACTACTAGAACATATTGTACCAGTAATATTTTTTTTCTTTCGTTTTACTAATTAGCATATTCCTGTTCATTTGCTCCAGAATACATTTATTTTAATAAAATAGTAAAAAATAGGAGTAAGTAATAAGTATTTAATTGAAATTAGGGATATACTTTGACGGTTTAGAGAGGCAAATGTTTTCGTTTTCAACTAGTAAAATATATTTCTCTTATTGATAAATACTGTGAAGCAAATGTGACAATGGGTCGTAAATTAAAGAAAACTTGGAATTTGATTTTCAAACAAACATTTTCATGAAAATTTGTGTGATCGAACGTATAAAAATGCTCAGTACATTTGATGACTTTTCAAACATACTTTAAAGTTTTGTTTGCATCTAATATTCAATCGTGGAACGAATGGACATTCCTGAACGAAAAGCATGTCCAGCGTTGTTTTGTTTAGTCACGAAAAAATTTCCATCCTGCTTCTTAAAATTTTTTCTCATCCATCAATTTGACCCTGCTAAAGAGTAGAAAATGTAACAAATGTTTTTAGACAGAAAAATGTCGAACAAAATTCTGCTATTTTTGCATTACCAGCAGGTGGTCTTATATATTTTAACAGTCTCCCTGCTTTCCAAGAAGGTTGCATTGAATGCATCTACAGGGACAACCAATATTGGATCCAGCCTTTAACAGCAACGGAGGAAAATTCCTAGGCATGTATAAAGAATATGTTAATTGCTGAACTTTTGGATTCTACAAGTATTATCAACTACGTATAATGAAATATATGCACAAGAATAACATTCCGAATTTGTAGGGTTCCCCCATGTTTGCATGGGACCCAGACACATTTCAGTTTTAAGTTTTACATAAATGTGTAAAAGTGACCATCTTGGGTTGTGAGATGTTTCTGTACAGACAAGTGAGTTTGCGTACTGTGAAGAATAGGCACGCCTACTGAAGTATTACTGGTAAGAGAAATACATTTGAAACACAGCTCAGGGAGTCCCACACTGCAGACTTCGCTGTACACAGTACAGGAACAGAATAAATAAAATAAATGCACTAGTAACATGTAAAACCTAAATATGTGGATGATGGCATGGGTGCATATGAATTCATGTAGATATAAAACTTACAGTAAATGAATGATTAATATATGTGGATCATACTTTAATAAAGGGTAGACAAAAACAGTTCTAATTCTAAATAGTCTGCTGCTCCTATCTACTGCTTCATGCAGTGAGTTATCTAGAGGAAGTGTGGAAAGGTGGAAATTAGCTAAACTGTTAGGTAAGACAAATGCTTTTTGTTAAGAGGATTACTTCAAGCAGAGTTATCTAAATAACAAGGGGAACATTACACAGCCAAGTAAAAAGCAATAGATCTTGTATATCTAAAACAGTACTTATACCCAAGAGGTATTATTTTAAAACTAATTGTTATTACAAGGTGAGATGCTAATATAAAAAGGCAAGTACTTGCTTATCATTAAATAAAACTGCCTACTATTTAAGAGCCGTGCTTACTAATGCTGAATCTATGGGGAATTATAGTTTTTTCAAATGGTTTTAACATGTTAAAGTAAGTAAACTTAAACCTTTAGCCAAAACATGTTTTTAGTTTTAGCTAAAGTAGAAAAAGGTAGAACTGTGGTCAGGTTTTTATCTTGCTGTATGTGTCTCCATTAGATAGATTCCTCCTCTCTGTTTGTCCTAGTGGCCAACGTCATTGGTACAGAAGCCGAATGAAAATCTTCCAATAAGGACATTTGTTCAGGTGAAATCTGGCTTCTGTTCATTACAGAGAGTTTTCCTCTCACTTCATGTTGTGTCTCCAAGACAAGAAGAAAGTTTAGATACAGTATCTGCCAAGTGAACACCTAAGGCCTTGTAAACACAGGTGTACTTAAAGCAGAACTTCACCCAAATTGGGAAGTTCCGCTTGTTTGCATCCTCCCCCTCCTCTGCCACATTTGGCAGTTTTTGGGGAAGAGGGGGGGCAGGTACCTGGTTCGCCCCCCTTCTTCTCCTGCATCTTTCTGGGACACATCCCAGGTCCCAGAAGACAGTGGGACCATTCACAGTGCACAGCGCGGCTCGCTTCACTGCCAGTTTAATTTAGCTAAGATGCTGGCGCCTGTACCCAAAGCCAATTGAAGAATCAGCTCGGGTGAGGACAGCGCTAGATCCTTGGACAGGTAAGTGTCCTTAAAATAAAAGTCAGCAGCTACCATATTACATTTTTTGGGGGGAGAGGGGATGCACTGGTGTTCCATGCAGGCAGTGCCATTCTTGTCATTTGGGACATAGAGTCTGCATGAACACAGCTGCTGCTCCCAATTTGTCCCTAATGACACGAATAAGACTGCCTGCACGCATACACACAGACTGCCTGTGCATTTGTGAAGGCAAAAAATGGCTCTCGTACAGGAGTAAGCTATAGCTATTAGTTCTTAAATAACATCACCTTATGTAATTTATATGCATAAAGAATTCCCAGGTAAGCTGTGCAGCTCTGGAAATTACATTGTACTGTAATGCAAATTAATGAATAATGATCATACAATTTAGTATTTTATTTCCACTGGAGCCAAGAATGTGGAACAGTAATTATTACAACCAGAACTGGTAATATTGGATAATATTCTTACTGTTTTTGGATTGAATTAAAAAAAATATTTTTAATGCTGTAGTAAGTATTATGAAGCAATATGAATACTGCTAAATGGGGAGATGTGGAACAATCTTTTTTACTACTAGCTAGTAAGTATAGACAAGGTTGATTTACTAAAGGCAAATAGGCTGTTCACTTTGATTTTCCTTCAGTGAATAAAGGGAAGCTCATGATAATTAGCATGATTTACTAATAAATACAGTATATTTTTATCAGAATCAGCATCTTCATACCTCTGACCTGCCCATTGCCAGTTTGTCACCTATATCCACCTCTCTTTCTGTATTGAACCCGGGTGGAAGACAGCCAATTAGCCCAATTAGCCCAAACCTGGTCTGTTGCCACCTTCAGCCACTTTATTCAACACATAACTTATACAGTATACATGTTTTAGCTTACTTTATTGCTCAGACCATTGATGATGATTTTTGCCTCAGTTGCACAGGCTGTCTCTCCTGGTGGTGGTGCTACTTTGTTTGCGATATGCATCAAGGGAGGTTTCATATCTCCTGCTGTCCCCTCCCTATCCTATGGATGGGTGGGGCCACCTACATATCGGAGCCATGTTACTGCACCCATTGAGTGACGTCCACGGATGCGGCATCATCTGTTTGGGTGCAATGTGTCACCGCGGAGGGCCGTGAGGTTACTGCGCATTCGCACGCTCGCTGAGGGCCGATGCCTCGGGTGTAGGCGTGTCTTGCAATCCCTAAATGGTGTTAGGCCCGAGCCTGCCGCACCCCTCTGGCAATATAAATTGGTAGGTGGACATGGCTGGGTTTTCTCCTTTCATTAGCTCACACTCTACACACCGAAGGGGACTCTGCTGCTGTCAAGCCATTCATCTTATTAAGGTACACACATCCCTTCCACTCTAGCACTCACCCTGTGCTGGATATTGTTTATTTTTATTCACATTTTTTCACACAACCCGTTTTTCTTTTTTTTTGGGGATTACTTCCCCATTGTTTGTTGTGTACACTTACCCTTGGTCTTTACATCCGTTCCATCATTGAACCAGGTCAGTTTGTATATGCTTTTCACACAGAATCATACAATCTTTGCCCATTTTGCCGATTTAGTTATTATTGATACCTGTATTTGTGTTATAGCTTATATGCTTTCACATTTACAACTATACTATAAGTCTCATGTCTACTCTACTACTTTTTGGCATATATTGATATATGTATTTGTGTTACAGCTGATACTGACTTACTTACATACTGGGACATCTAGGACACATATTTTCACCCATGCCGTGTCTGCCATCCGATTGTTCTCTGGTTGTGGTTGTTGGTTAGCCTCTCCCCCTCAGCTCCCATGCTACACATTTGTTGCTGCCGCCCCTTGGGGAATCCAGTCATTTTCACTCTGGCTTTGTCAAGTGGTGAGTATTGGGTGCTACACCTCTGGCCCCTTCTACCAGTTGCCTTTAACATCCTTCACTGTGTCACATATTTCTCTGTTTACTTAGATACATCATACACGCATCTAGCCCCGAGGAAGCGAGCTATGGTCTTGCGAAACACGTGAGGTCTCTTGATGCCAGTGCATATTGTATGACATTTATGTATCAATTGTATTTTTACTATTCTCATTATGTGCACTTTTGTTGGCTTAGCAATCGTTTACATTACCCAAGTATGTATGTCATTTTTTGAATAAATATTTATACTGTATTTACTTCTATTACTCAGTGGCTGACTGTGCTCACCTCATCTAAAGTCCCAGGGCGACTTCCTGTATATATTTGCTATGTTTAGGGATGGAGGTGTGTCACTGGTAGGGATGAGCCGAACACCCCCCTGTTTGGTTCGCACCAGAACATGCGAACAGGCAAAAAATTTGTTCGAACACACGAACACCGTTAAAGTCTATGGGACACACGAACATGAATAATCAAAAGTGCTAATTTTAAAGACTTATATGAAGGGCATTCCCCGTGATGGGCATTCCCCGTGACGTCAGAGGGGGCGGGGTCCCCCGTTACGTAACGGGTGACCCCGCCCCCCTCTGATGTTAAGGGGAATGCCACAGGGAAGTCCCCGTCAAGTCCCCGTGCATCCGAGGGGGGCGGGGTCACGGTTATTTAAGAACCGTCAGAAGAGGAGAAGCGTCACACAGCGGGAGCCTCCCATCATGCTGGATGCGGAGCGGCCCAGAAGATGAAGGGAAGAAGACGCCACGGAGGAAGATGATGGACGAGAACACTGAAGGAAGAACCAGAAGAACCAGAAGAAGAAGAAGATGGAGGAAGAAACCTAAGGAAGATAGTAGATGGAAGAAAGAAGATAGAAGAAGCATTTAAATAAAGGAATTTTCAAAAACTGTCTCTTGTCATTTTTAACATTTTTGACACTTTTTTTGTGAAATGGTAGGGGTACCCTTACCATTTCACACAGGGGGGAGGGCCGGGATCTGGGGGTCCCCTTGTTAAAGGGGACTTCCAGATTCCGATAAGCCCCCCGCCCGCAGACCCCCACAACCACCGGGCAAGGGTTGTGGGGATGAGGCCCTTGTCCCCATCAACATGGGGACAAGGTGTTTTGGGGGGCTACTCCAAAGCACCCTCCCAATGTTGAGGGCATGTGGCCTGCTACAGTTCAGGAGGGGTGGGCCGCTCTCTCGTCCCCCCTCTTTTCCTGCGGCCTGCCAGGTTGCGTGCTCGGATAAGAGTCTGGTATAGATTTTGAGGGGGACCCCACGTCATTTTTTAAAAAATTTTGGCCGGGGTTCCCCTTAATATCTATACTAGTCCTGAAGGGCCTGGTATGGAATTTAGGGGGACCCCCCACGTCATTTTTTTTTTAAATTTTGGTTCGGGGTTCCCCTGTGGGGAATTCCCATGCCGTTTTTATCAATAAACTTTTATGTGTATTGTCGGACCGGCAATTCATTAATAGCCGCGAGTAGTTTTGAATGACTTTCTTTCCTTTGAAATGTCATTTTGCTGTCAGACTGTTCTAAACATGGGAAACATGCGCCCCTTTACAGGCATACTATAGACACCCCCCAGGTATGAAATTTAAAAGAATATTACACTTTTATTGTTTCACTTTAAGCATTATTAAAATCACTGCTCCCGAAAAAACGGACGTTTTTAAAACTTTTTTGCATTGATCCATGTCCCCTGAGGCAGGACCCAGGTTCCCAAACACTTTTTATGACAATACCATGCATATAAGCCTTTAAAATTAGCACATTTGATTTCACCCATAGACTTTTAAAGGGTGTTCCGCGGCTTTTGAATTTGCCGTGAACACCCCAAATTGTTCGCTGTTCAGAGAACTGGCGAACAGCCGATGTTCGAGTCGAACATGAGTTTGACTCGAACTCGAAGCTCATCCCTAGTCACTGGTGATACCAGACCTTTCTCTCTTTTTCTATATCCACCTCAACGAGAGAAAAACATGTTACATTAATTAGTAAATTAATATATAAAAATAAATGTTTAATTTATCTAAGTCAAGGTGCTTAAAGTGGTTCTAAAGCCTAAACATTTTTTTACCTTAATGCATTCCTTGCATTAAAGAGGAACTGCAGTCAAACACGCTGATTCAAAAAAATATAACAGTATGCAGTTTAAACCTCAGAAAACTGATTTTGGAATTAGTATTATTTAGATGCTTACTTTTTCCATTTTAAGGTGCTTCTTTTTAATTCCCCACGTTGTTTCTGTGAGCAGCCATAAAGCCCTGGCCACACAATTCTGGCAATATTGTTTATCAGACTGCCTTGTGGCCCAGTCAAATCTCATGTATGCGCATTAACCGATCTCCCAGTCATGCATGCGTAGTAAGCACCGCACTTCCACCCAATGTTTACAGGTAACTATAGCAGTGCCAGCGAACTTTCGCTGTGGCTGCTATATGAACCTGTACACAAAGAGCTGGAAGCATATGGGCATTAAGGGCTCGACTCGGACGCACCTGCGCAATGAAGATACAGCGCTTTCAGCCTTTTGTTCCAGCTCTCCTCCTATCTCTGCCCTCCTCCAGCCCCCTCTAGCCCTTCTCAGCTCTCCTTGCCCTTCCTACAGCCCTGCTCAACTCTCCCTGCCTCCCCCCCTCCTCTGCCAGCAAACTCTCATGAGAGTGAGAAGAAAAAATGACTCTTGGGTTACCTGACGATTCTGTCGTCATGACCACATCATTCACCTAAGTGAATTACAAGCAATGAAACTGGAAGAAAAAAAAAGGTATTTACTGGAAGAAAATTAACATTTTGCTTCCCAAAGATAATACAGCAAAGGCAGACCATTTAATAGAAAGAAAGCTAAGAAAATGACTGAAGGTCAGTTTTAAGGTAAAAATGTTTAGGCATTGATTTTGGCCCCTCACACTCCCTTATATTTACCTGATGTTCAATTCAGGGATGTGCACGTCTGCAGCTCTTCTCTCCCCTCATTTCTGTGTCTCGCTGGTTTTGCCGGGGCACCGCAGGCCATTGGCTCAGAGTGCTGTCAATCAAGGCCAGTGACAAGGGAGCTGTCTATGTCAATGGACGCAGCAGTGGGGTTTGGGAGCGAGCATGTACAAGTTCTGCCATGGGAAGGGGCTTCTCGTGGGGGCACTGGACAGAGAAGAGGAGCCAGCGAGGTACCCGAGAAAAGGAGGATCGGGGCTACTCTGTGCAATTCCATTGCACCAAGCAGGAAAGTATAGCGATGTCTGTTTTTTTTAACCACTTCCCGACCGCCTTCCGCAGATATACTGCGGCAAGGCGGCTTGGCTGTGCAAACCGGCGTACTTGTACGTCGGTCTGTGAATGAGATAGTGTGGGCACGCACAAGCACTGCAGGGGGAGCATGGGCTTGGGTCTGGTGGACTCGATGCCCGCCGGCTACCCGTGATTGCAGTAGAGAGAGGCAGAACGGGGACCTATGTAAACAAGGCGGATCCCCGTTCCGACAGGAAACAACACTGATTGTTGCTCTTTTTTTGTTTAAAGCGCAAAAAATAAAAACCGCAGAGGTGATCAAATACCCCCAAAAGATAGCTCCATATGTGGGAAAAAAATTTTTTTAGTTGCAATGTCGCATGCCCACGCAATTGTCAGATAAAGCACCGCAGTGCCGTATTGCAAAAAATGACCTAATCCTTAAGTGGGTAAATCCTTCCAGGGCTGAAGTGGTTAAAAAGATTCCTTTGCAACCACTTTAAAGTCCATTGGGTTAATGGGTCACAAAGGAATGATTTGCATGACTCTGCCCACTATCTATATGTGAGAAAGAAACTCCATGTTTTGCAACATTTCCTATTTCTTATTTCCCATTTCCATCCCTTTTTTACCAAATTGTTGTAGTACTGAATTGTATTTTGTGCAACAACTATTGTACATTAGTATTTAGTAGAAATATATTCTTCAACCAGTAGATGGCAGTGTTTATAAGTTTGTAGCTGCATCTATGGTATCTCTATCTCTTTTCCCTGAATAAAGATCCCTGTTTCCTGTCTGCAGTTAAGCGGCAACACCCATGTGGACAGTGCAATGTCTGTTCTGTAGGGCTATATACAGAATTTCCAACAGGTTATTGTCCCAGACATAGTCTAGACACCCAGAGAAAAGCCGAGAACCCAGTCAAAGCCCAGTCATAGCCAGCTACAGCAAATAAGTGCAAGATACAGCAACAAAAAAAGACCGCAACAGAATAAAATAAAATGGCCAGTAACTCAGCTGCAACAACCTTTTATTGGCAAATCTGATAAGCCAGAACTACCAGTCTTGGTAATTCCAGATGAAAATGCTGCTAATAAGAAAAGGTAAGAGGAAACATATAAATTAAAGTCAGGCCAGAACACCCTTCAGATGAGTGAATAGAGAGAGTGATTTGTCATGCAATTTGACAGGTAAAATCGCATGACAAGATCACAACTTATTGCTGGCAATGGCACCGCTCCAATCGGTGCGATGCCAACTTTGTGGCGCCGCACCTATTGCAAAAGTAGTTCCTGAACTACTTTTGGGAATACTGATGTCTGTCAAGGCGCACTGACATGCGGCTTTGAGATTTCAGATGAAGTTGCACGATTTTAAAGTCGCGTTCAATGTGAACGAGGGCTAACTGTGAAACTGCTAGAGAAATGTGAGAAGAATTACAAAAGGTGCATGAAAGAGCTAATCTCAGCAATAAACTGTACTTGATTAGAAAGCTATACCAAACCAAGCTGATAATACCGTAGAGTATTAGAGCGTGACGTCTAATGGATTTTCAGATTGCAGACCCGCATCTCTCTTGGTCTTTACCATAGATGGGATGTGGATTTGTATCCGAAATGATTAATGTTCATCTTTTATATACATTTTTGGCTGCTTTTGCTTCATATTTAAACATTTTGGTTTTCATTTTGTATACCCAGTTTCTGATTCTTTTGCCATCCTCTCTCTATACTCCATTTGTGAAGCTTTACATGTATCTCAGATGAAATTATTTCAGCTTTCTTGTATCAATGTGAAACACACAAAAAAAGCCCGCCAGAAGGTCTAAAACTCAAATATAACAAAAATAATGAATAAACCTAAAACAAGTGCCTAAAACCAATATTGAATAGATAAAAAATTAATGTGTCTTGTGGTATCACACAAATGACAAACGCATTAAAAAGTAAAAGCCAGGCTGACCATCTAACGCATATAAAAGAGAAATAAAATGTACTTCTTATGTTTTAAATAAATCGTGTTTTTAATGATATTGCGCAATGAACTCTTCTTATATATTTTGAGCAACATTCTGAGAAATCGTTTTCCAAAGAGAGCGTGTGTCCTTTATTATTGGAGTTGATTTGCCCAGACTAGCAAGGATCTTCCTACACTTTTAAACCAGGCTTGAATAGACCCCCTGATGGGTCTTTCTGTGAGGTGAGCGAGCAATTTACACAAAGGTGGATGGTGGTGGCGATTGGACATTTATGTTAAAGCACAAATTGCATTTTTACCTGCAAGTGAGAAGGATATCTGCTTACTTCAGAATCATTACAGTTTTTGGACTTTCTTTGTTATTTGGACTTTTATTGTTTTTTTTATATCATTTTTATGTGTGGTCATTTAATTTGGCACTTTATATTCATTTAAGCTGTGGGGATAATATACAGTTTTCAGTGCTATAAATATAAATTATGCCAACTCCAATATAGAAGATAGTAATATATCAAGTGTTTAATCATGTGAAAAACAAAAAAATATATATGAATAGTGAACACAAATAATTCAATAAGTGATTGGGTAATACAAATAATAATGGCAGCCCGTGACACAAGGCCAATCTGGAGGTATATACTTTTTCAGTATATTTTATGTTCCTTTTTTTGTGTGATTCATGTTTTTATATACATTTATGTATAATTGTGTGCTTATAGTGCTCTTTTTTGTATTTTTGATATTTGCCGCCACTCCTGTGACCCTTGAATATGTAATTTAGTCTACACTATTTAAGCTACTTTGTGTCACCTATTTGTTAACCATGACTAAGGCCTGATGGCCAATACACGTTGGCTTTTGTGACTGTTGCTCACCTGCATTAAAGCGGAAGTTCCCCCCACCCCCAGCAAAAAATTAAAAGTCAGCAGCTACACATACTTTCGACTAATATTAGGACACTTACCTGTCCTGGAGTCCAGCGATGTCGGCACCCCAGCCTATGTTTCCATCAGCTCTCGGGTGCCACCGTCGGCATTGCCTGTAAGGGAAACCGGCAGTAAAACCTTCACAGCCGGTTCACTACTGTGCATGTACAAAGCGTGTTGCGCTTTTTGTATGGCCTGGCGGTAGGGGAAGGAGGAGGGGGCCCGAACTTCCGAGTGATCTTACTGCAGCGAGATCTTTCAGAAGTGGGGATGGGTACCTGTCAAAAAACAGGTACCCGCTGTCAAAAAACAGGTACCCGCTCCCCCTTCCCCCCAGAAAGGTGCCAAATGTGGCACCGGAGGGGGGGGGGAGGCAGATAAGCGCACATAAGTCACACCTTGGAAACGGTTGAACGCCTGACAAGCATAGGAGAAGAAATAAAAACATTTCATGTGGCAGACCTATTACTCGGCGGCTTACTAGAAAGTTATGAAACGCATGCCACAGCACTTGATGCACTTGATGCCTGTCCAGATGATATTAGGGCAAACTTGTGAATGAATATAAGCGTAAAACAGACAGCATTATAAGTGACGGTGCTTCTGTCACAAAGTCTGCTTTAAAGACAAAAAATAGGAATAAAAACAGTAACATGCAAAAAGAAATGTGAACATTTTGTGTGCAAGAAACAAGGTCATTTAAAAGCAGATTGCAGAATCTGGAAAGCTAGAATGCAAAAACAAATTAAACTACAAAAGGCCAAAAGAAACTGATTTTGCTTCGATAATGTTTTTTAATCCAAAAGTTGCACCTCATCTTTGCAGGCATGGTGTGTTGATTTGGGAGCTACGGGTCACATGACAAATGACAGAAATTTCTTTATTCACATTCAGAGTAAAACAGAAAAAATCATCACAGCTAATGGGCAAATAGTGGAATCAGAAGAAATAGGAGACCAGAAAGATACCTGTGAAAAATGTCCTCTATGTCCCTGATCTCTTGTCAGTGAAGAAGCTCACAAAACACCACAATGTAGTGATCTTCAGTAGTGATGACAGTTACATAGTTACATAGTTAGTCAAGTTGAAAAAGACACAAGTCCATCTAGTTCAACCATAAAAATAAACAAATACAAAATAATATCATACAATTCCATATACACAATCCTATACCCACAGTTGATCCAGAGGAAGGTGAAAAACCCCAGCAAAGCATGATCCAGGGGTAAATATTTCTTCCTGATCTCCCGAGAGGCAATTGGATTTTCCCTGGATCAACTTTACCTATAAATGTCAGTACCCAATTATATTGTATACATTTAAGAAAGAATCCAGGCCTTTGTTAAAGCAATCTACTGAGTTGGCCAGAAGCACCTCTGGATGGAGTCTATTCCACATTTTCACAGCTCTTACTGTGAAGAAACCTTTCTGTATTTGGAGATTAAATCTCGTTTTCTCTAAGCGTAAAGAGTGCCCCCTTGTCCTCTGTGTTGACCGTAAAGTTAATAACTCAACACCAAGTTCACTATATGGAGCCCTTTTGTATTTGTACATGCTGATCACATTCCCTTTAATTCCCTCTTCTCAAGATTCAGTTTCTCTAATCTTTTCTCATAGCTGAGTTCATCCATGCCTCTTATCAGTTTGGTTGCGCTTCTCTGGACTTTCTTCAGTTCCCCGATATCCTTTTTGAGAACTGGTGCCCAAAACTGAATTGCATATTCCAGAAGAGGTCTTACTAATGATTTGTACAGGGGCATGTTGATATCTCTCTCTCTGAAGTCCATACTTTTCTTAATACAAGAAAGGATTTTGCTCACTTTGGAAACCGCAGCTTGGTATTGCATGCTATTATTGAGCTTATGATCTACCAAAACCCCCAAATCCTTCTCCCTTATGGATATGGATCCCCCCAGTTGTACTCCCCCTAGTATGTATGATGCATGATATTCTTAGCTCCCAAGTGCATAACTTTACATTTATCTACATTAAACCTGATCTGCCACATAGTCATCCAATTAAACAGAGCATAGAGGTTGGCTTGTAAGTTGGAGACATCCTGTAAGGACGTGATTCCACAGCATAGCTTAGTGTCATCTGTAAAGACTAAGATGGTACTTTAAATCTCAGACCCAATATCATTTATAAAGGTGTTAAAAAGTAGGAGTCCCAACACAACCTTGGGATACACCACTGATAACCTTAGACCATTCAGAGTAAGAATCATTAACCACTACTCTCTGAATTCCGTCTTTTAGCCAGTTTTCTATCCATTTACAAACTGATCTTTCCAAGCCTGTAGACTTTACCTTACACATTAGCAGTGTGTTGGGAACTGTATCAAACGCTTTTGCAAAATCCAAGTATACCACGTCCACATCCACCCCTCTGTCCAAGGTTTTACTTACCTCTTCATAAAAAGAAATCAGATTTGTTTGACAACTTCTGTCTTTCATGAACCCATGATGTCTGTTGCTTAAAATATTTTTTTCCCAGCAAGAACTCATCTATGTGGTCTTTAATTAAACTCTTCAGTATCTTCCTAACTACAGAAGTTAAACTAACAGGTATATAGTTACTTGGTAAATACTTTGTTCCCTTTTTCAATATAGGCACCACATTGGCCATACACCAATCCAGTGGTACTATTCCAGTCATTAATGAGTTCCTAAAAATTAGATACAATGGCTTTGAAATGATAGAGCTCAATTCTTTAAGGATCCGTGGGTGGATGCCATCTGGTCCAGGTGTTTTATCCACCTTTATTCTGTCTAAATATTTCTGGACCATATGACTTTTGAGCCATTGTGGATCATTTGGGGCTGTGTTAATACCATCTCCATTATGAGTATGAGCCCCCGCGTGCTCCTTCGTATACACAGAACTTAAAAAAAATATTTAATAAATTTGCCTTCTCTTTATCCCCAGTAACCCACTCTAGGTTATTTTGTAAAGGGCCTACATGCTCAGACCTGACCTTTTTACTATTAATATATTTGAAGAATTTGGGGGGTTTGTCCTACTATCTTTTGCAATCTGTCGTTCGTTTTAAATTTTTGCGCCCTTGATTTCCTTTTTACATATTCTGTTAAATTCTTTGTAACATTTAAACGATAATAGTTTTCCTTCATTTTTATATTTTTTAAAAGCTCTTTTCTTATTATTTATAGCTTTTTTAAATTTGGTCGTGAGCTACATATGTTTTATTTTTAGCCTTTTAAACTTATTGCCCATGGGAATATACTTTGCAGTGAGTTTACATACAGTCTTTTTGAAGAATTCCCATTTCTGTTCTGTGTTCATCAATGCCAATATTCCCTCCCAGTCTAATGCCACGTACACACGATCTGACATTCCAACAACAAATGTTCGATAGGAGCTTGTTGTTGGAAATTCCAACCGTGTATAGGCTCCTTTGGACATTTTTTGTGGGAATTTCCGACAACAAAAATTTGAGAGCTGGTTCTAAAATTTTCCAACAACAAAATCCGTTCTGGTAAATTCTGAGCTTGTGTAGACAATTCCGATGCACAAAATTCCACGCATGCTCTGATTCAAGTACAAAACGGAAGCGCTTGGTCTGGTAAAACTAGCGTTCGTAATGGAGATAGCACATTCGTCACGCTGCAAATTTTTTAATCTTTCAATGCAGCGCATTCTCTTCTTTATAATGCTAGAATTATAAGGTTGTTTTGCTGCTCATATTCACACAGAGTTTTCACAAACTGATTTCTTTATTATTGCTCGTGATCTCCTGAATAATAATTTTTTTTTTCGTCAAATCTCCATAATATTGTTTCGAATTTATTTTTATAGTGATCTTTTTTCTTTTTTTTTTTTATGAAGATCTCCATTTTTGTGTTTGTTTTTTATAGTGATCTACTTTTTTTTTTTGCTTTTTTTATCAAGATCTTCTGTTTTTTTGTTATATTTTTTTTCTACTGATCTCCATAATATTTTTTTTCATTTTGTGTGTCAAGTTACCACAACACCAATATTAACTTGTATTTTTTAATCTCAAGGAGGTTGTTTGGTGTTGGTGTTCCTTGTTAATTTGACATTGTATTTTTGAAATGTACCTGCCTACTCACAAACAAAACTGTCCTTTTTGAAGTACAACACATAGGCAAGTATTTGTGGAAAAAAAATGGCCATTTATTATGGGTCATAACCAAATAAAGAGGAGGGCAACGCTGGCTAAACTGGTGAAATTTGCGAAGCCTTTGTACCCCAGGGCACACATCAACTATTTTACAGCCAAAATTCTTAGCATGAGGAGTCCATATAATAGTGAGCACAATCCGGTCCAGGACTCTGAGAGATCATGAACAGCAGCAGATGACATATATGTCCACCAGGCTGTGGTCTGACCACAGCCTGCGTCTTTTGTCAGACCAGACTGAACCCAGCCCATCACTTTCTTGTCTTCCTTCCACGCTTGCTTTCAGGCTTGCTTCCAGGCTGTGGATCTGGTGTTGGAGTTGTGGCAGGAGGTGGAGGAGGAGGAGGAAGACGATGGTCAAACTCACAAACCTGGCTTTGGCTTGAGAGTTTGCCCCTTAACTGCTTATTTATGGCTTGTAAGATCACTTCCTCACAGAAGAGTCGCTGGCCCTCCTCCATTTAGTGCATTTTGCAGGCTGCCATGCAGGCATAGTCCTCTTGAAGGCTGGGGGGGTTCTGAGGACCGCAGTAGCCTGCCAAAATAGCCCAAGTGCTGCCTTCTCCAGGTTACCCCCCTCCTGGGCCTTTTTTTTTAAGGCGGAGGGGAGGGACCTGGGATTTGGTCAGGCTACTGCGCCCGGCCACCTCCAGGCTGCCACTTTTCACAGCCTCCTCCTGGCTGAGGCTTTCCTGTGTATGAAAAAGGGACATCGTTTTATTTTTTGGTTCATCAATCACACACAATTTTCAGCTCATGACTGTTGCAAATTAAATGTGAATAAATAGAAAAGACTATCCTTCTGACCCCAGCATTTTTCATTCTTGTCCCAATCATTTGTGGCCACTACTGTCTATTGATATGTAAAAACCTTGTTAAATCAGAAATTAATGATCAATACTAACATCTAGTTAACATCATTAATTTTTTGACATGAAATATATTGAACAATGCTATACCTGGCTCAAGCTGGGCTCCTCCACATCTTCCTGGCTGGAAGGCCCAGGTTGGACGTCGAAAGCCTCAGCTGGGGTGGAAGGAAGCGTTGAAGGAAGACCGGAGAGTGCTGGCCTGGGTTCCCTCTGGTCTGCCAGAAAATGCAGTCTGTCATAGTACCACAGCCTGGGTACATAAATGTCATCTGCTGCTGCTCCTGATCTCTGGGAATCCTGGACCTTCTTGCGCTCCCTATTATAAGTGCTCCTCATGCCACCAATTGTGAAAACAACAGGAGGGTAAAAGAACTGAAGGCTCTGCTTAAATAATGTGGTAACTAATTAATTGCGCATATCACAAAAAGAGGGGAGAGGAAAAAAGTAATTCATCAAGGAGGAACAGGCAATTGTTACAAGTATATAAATGGTATTTATTAAAATTCACTTTAACACCAATCAAAAAGAGTATACTGTTTAAAAACAGGTACCACCACTGATTCTAAAATTGACAACGTTGTCATGGACAAACACAGATGGCCACCACAACCATAAACCATACACACCTCCTATTACATGAATACAGAATGATATCTAATGTAATACATCTATAATGAAGCTGATAGTCCTGATAGTCCTGATAGACTGCAGAGAGACAGCTAATAGTGGATGGGAAGAAGGTGGATGGCAATGCAACCACCCCGGGAATCACATGCTATTTGTAAACCATGAACATTCATACACAGGAATGAAAGTTCCTGCGTATGAAGAGCAATGAACCATGGAGGGTTTGATCGGGCTGAGCAGTGTAGCTAGATCGGCACATCTATGGTGCTCAGGGGTGGAATACAACTTGCAGATAAAATAGTAGTCCCGTGCTGGGGATATAGAAAGGTAAGATCTCACCCAATGTCCACACTGTGATGCAACACTGATTCAAGTAGAAAAGCCGAATCTTGCTCGCACCAACTTCAGCTGGTCATGTTATCTTCCATCCACCTGCATAAGGTCAATGGTAAGGTCCCAATGGTAGTGTTCGGGGAACGTAATACTGGACCAGAGAAGTACAGTGAGTAATGCAGGGTCAGTCAGTGCATTTGGTCATCCCATCGTCCAGTTCCCGGGTTCATTCAAACAGCCTCGTAGAATACGAGCGGGGATTCCATAGTTGGTGGGCGGGTCTGTGAGGATGCTATGCGGAGCGTGATGGCGTCATGCTGACGCGTTTCATGCATCACCCGGATTTCCTCAGAGCATGCGCCGCAGCCGAGACAATCGTCTTATATAACCCAGACGTGGAGCTACGTGAATACATTAGCGTCTGGTTGTCCTGGTGACGGCGAAACTAATTGACAGCCATACGTATAAACAGACTACAATACATAGATAACAAGCCGGTCTGTGGGTGCTGGCACCCAAAGGAGGAATGGAGTGCCAAGGGAGGCAGGTGAAGTAGACATGGACGAGGGTGAAACACAGGCAGTGAAAAAATAAAAATAAAATAAGAAATGAATAAATAAAAATGGACAAGATAAGAGAAAAGGAAAATAATAAAAAATAATAAAAGAAGAAAAACGAAAAAAGGGAGAAAGAAAAGGGGGAAAAAGAGGAAAAAGAAGCAGAAAAAAGAAAGGAAAAGAGAAGAAAAAGAGCAGGAAAAGAGAGAAGAAAAAAAGGGAAAACAAATATGAAAAAATGATATGAACAAATTAAGTGAAAAATAGGGTAGAATGAAATAACATGAAATTACTGATATGACATTAGTTGAAGGTTGCCCCGTGGCAAGCGAGAACTAAGGAGCAAGGAACACAGAGAGGTTGCTTTCCTTGTCTAACCCACGGGGGTACATACTATTTAGATTATATATCCACATTTTCTCTTTTTGGCATAGGATTCTATCAAAATCACCCCTTCTTTGGGGAAGGTTCAGTCCAACCGGCAGAGCCACAGCGTCTAGTCGCAACAGTACATCCCTTGTATCCATCATGTAGGAAGGTAAATCATATACCAATTCCTTGATGAGTGCATCGATAAATTTACCAACTTTTTCCAAGGGACCGTTGATAGCAGACACTATGGGTCTGCCGGGTGGATTATGTAGGGACTTGTGAAGCTTGGCTATGATGTAGAATGTCGGGGTATTAACCACTTCAGCCCCGGAAGATTTTACCCCCTTCTTGACCAGAGTGTTTTTTGCAATTCGGCACTACGTCGCTTTAACTGACAATTGCGCGGTCGTGCGACATGGCTCCCAAACAAAATTGACGTCCTTTTTTTCCCACAAATAGAGCTTTCTTTTGGTGATATTTTATCGCCCCTGCAATTTTTATTTTTTGCGCTATAAACAAAATAAGAGCGACAATTTTGAAAAAAACGCATTATTTTTTACATTTTGCTATAATAAATATCCCCCAAAAATATATAAAAAAACATTTGTTTTCCTCAGTTTAGGCCGATACATATTCTTCTACATATTTTTGGTAAATAAGCGTTTATTGATTGGTTTGCGCTAAAGTTATAGCGTTTATAGCGTTTACTAAATAGGGGATAGTTTTATGGCATTTTTATTAACAATTTTTTTTTACTAGTAATGGCGGCGATCAGCGATTTTTATTGTGACTGCGATGTTATGGCGGACATGTCGGACATTTTTTATACATTTTTGGGACCATTGTCATTTATACAGCGATCAGTGCGATTAAAAATGCACTGATTACTGTGTAAATGACACTGGCAGTGAAGGGGTTAACCACTAGGGGGCGGGGATGGGTTAAGTATGTTCTAGGGGAGTGATTACTAACTGTAGGGGGATGGGCTAGAAGTGTCATTACTCTGATCACAGCTCCCGATGACAGAAGCTGTGATCAGTGACACTTGTCACTAGGCAGAACTGGGAGATGCTGTTTACATCAGCATCTCCCCGTTCATCCTCTCCGTGAGGCGATCGCGGGTATCCCCGCGGCGATCGAGTCCGCGGGACCCGCGACCCGAATCACGGAGCTCCCGGCCGGCGGGCACGCAATGGCACGGCGGGGAATTCAAATGGACGTACCTGTAGGTCCATTTGCCCAGCCGTGCCATTCTGCCGATGTACATCGGAGTGCGCCGGTCGGAAACCGGTTAAACTGTAAAATCCGCAAATAATTAAACTCTTTCCTGGTATTTAGTTTTTCCTCCAGGCCAAGGCTCAATAAGTAGTTAAGGGCATTGACAATGGCAAGGAAGGGATTGGAATGAAGCTTTCAGTAGGTTGACTCATCGCCGAGCAATCTTTTAACTTCATTCTCGTATTGGTCCTCAGTAAGGAGGACCACATTACCTCCCTTATCACTGCCCTTGATAACAATGCCTGGGGCCTCCTCAAGTTCCCTTAATGCTTTCCTCTCTTCCCGAGAAAGGTTATACAAGCCCTTATATGTCCAATTAACCTTGGAAAGGTCACTCTTGACTTGCACCAAGAAGAATTCAATTGGTTTGTGTTTGGACAACGGGGGCATTTTAGTTGATCTAATGGTTAAATTGGCGGGGCATGTTAGTTCATACTGGTGGTCAGGAGTCTGTGTCTGAATCAAATTCAGCATTCTCTCGTAGGAGAGAGACTAGGGCATCTAGAGCATCTCTTTCTTCCTTATTTGATTGAGTTATTTGGGGCTCATCATGTTTTGTAGAGTGCCAGTATTTAAAGATCACTTTTCTCAGGTAAAGGTAAATATCTTTATAGACCTCAAATTCGTTCATTCCTGATTTAGGGGAGAAAGAGAGGCCTCTCTTTAGTAGTGAGAGATGATGTGCATTCAGTGGGAATGGCTCTGAAC
Organism: Lithobates clamitans; assembly: GCA_037952925.1. Classification (NCBI taxonomy): domain Eukaryota; kingdom Metazoa; phylum Chordata; class Amphibia; order Anura; family Ranidae; genus Lithobates; species Lithobates clamitans. The sequence goes on from JBBGZY010000943.1 coordinate 1,940,114, forward strand.
AGGAGCTGCTGCAGTTCATGAATGAACTTAACACCAATGACCGTAACATTAAACTCACCTTCACTGCCCATCTCTATACCCTTCCCTTTCTTGACTTAACCATAGAAGCTGTGAATGGCCAGATTAGTACCAAGACCCATATGAAGTCTACAGCAGCCAACACTCTTCTTCAGGCTCCCAGTGATCACCCCAAATCAGTGATTAGGGGAATACCGGTAGGTCAGTTCCTTAGAGCCCGTAGAAACTGTTCCAACCAACAAGATTTCATTGTCGAAGCGAGGAACCTGTACGGTAGATTCAGGGAGAGAGGTTATTCCCATTCATGCACCAGGGAAGCCAAAAAGAGGGCCATTCAAACAGATCGACAAAAACTCCTTAGGAAAAAAGATCCTAAATCTTCGAATGATACACAGGAACCCCTGAGGATCATTACCAAATTTGGCGCCCACTGGGACCAAGTTAAGGCAATACTGAGCCAACATTGGCATATCCTGTCTGAATCGCCCACTTTGGGTAATATTGTGGGTGCACGTCCTCTCTTGACTGCTCGCCGTTCCAGGAACTTGAGAGATTGTCTCATTCATTCAGAATACAAGAGATTACCCACCCCCAACTGGCCTACTCAACTCCTACCCCTGAAGGGTATGTACAGGTGCGGCAGATGCTCGGTCTGTAAATAAGTTGAACGCACGGACGTGTTCACCGATTGTGACGGTAATAAACGGTAATAAACATTTTAACATTCACAATTTCATCAATTGTAATACCACTAGAGTGATATATATGCTTACCTGTCCCTGCGGGAAGAACTACGTAGGTAAGACTAAGAGGCAACTCAAAGTCAGAATTGGTGAGCGTGTCCTAAGCATTCTCAGTAAGGACGATGAGCGTCCCATTCCCTTGCATTTCATCCAATTTCATGGTGGGAATCCCACCGGACTTACATTCAAGGGTATCTATAAACTGAACCTTCCCCAAAGAAGGGGTGATTTTGATAGAATCCTATGCCAATAAGAGAAAATGTGGATATATAACCTAAATAGTATGTACCCCCGTGGGTTAAACAACAAATGCAACCTCTCTGTGTTCCTTGCTCCTTAGTTCCCGCTTGCCACGGGAGGACCCCTATCTTGGCCAGCAACCTTCAACTAATGTCATATCAGTAATTTCATGTTATTTCATTCTATCCTATTTTTCACTTAATTTGTTCATATCATTTCTTCATATTTGTTTTCCCTTTTTTTCTTCTCTTTGGTCTTCTGCTTCTTTCTTCTCTTTCTCTTTTCCTGCTCTTTTTCTTTTTCTTCTCTTTTCCTTTCTTTTTTCTGCTTCTTTTTCCTCTTTTTCCCCCTTTTCTTTCTCCCTTTTTTCGTTTTTCTTCTTTTATTATTTTTTATTATTTTTCTTTTCTCTTATCTTGTCCATTTTTATTTATTTATTTCTTATTTTATTTTTGTTTTTTCACTGCCTGTGTTTCACCCTCGTCCATGTCTACTTCACCTGCCTCCCTTGGCACTTCATTCCTCCTTTGGGTGCCAGCACCCACGGACCGGCTTGTTATCTATGTATTGTAGTCTGTTTATACATATGGCTGTCAATTAGAAACGTGTCAGCATGACGCCATCACGCTCCGCATAGCGTCCTCACAGACCCGCCCACCAACTATGGAATCCTACGAGGCTGTTTGAATCAACCTGGGAACTGGACGATGGGGTGACCAAATTCACTGACTGACCCTGCATTACTCACTGTACTTCTCTGGTCCAGTATTACGTTCCCCGAACACTACCATTGGGACTTTTGCAGGTGGATGGAAGATAGCATGATTAACCAGCTGGAGTTGGTGCGAGCAAGATTCGGCTTTTCTACTTGAATCGGTGTTGCATCACAGTGCCGACATTGGGTGAGATCTTACCTTTCTATATCCCCAGCATGGGACTACTATTTTATCTGCAAGTTGTATTCCACCCCTGAGCACCATAGATGTGCCGATCTAGCTACACTGCTCAGGCCGATCAAACCCTCCACGGTTCATTGCTCTTCATACACAGGAACTTTCATTCCCTGCTGTTTGTGTCCCACGGTTTTGAATGTTCATGGTTTACACATAGGATGTGATTCCCAGGGTGGTCGCAGCTCCCTGTACTTATCAATGAATATGGGGATAAAGTCCTGATCATTCAATAGATCCATTTTCTCTGCAAGACACAACACAAGACAAAAACCCTAATGTCAGGCTAAACTCTCCTAATTGTGTCCCAATATAGGCCTCAATCTATAAGCAGTATAGGCCCAAGTTAAAATTGTACCTTGGTTATCACGATCGGTGCTTCTGCTACTTCTTCCTCCGCTCATAGATCGTACGTACGATGCACGCGTGGTAGCTTCATATACACTGTGCATGCGTGAAACTCAGCCCGCCCCTGACCTTCTATCTAGTATATTCCCCGTCCCTTCTCTTTCAGCGCAGTGGGAGAGCACATGGCGGAGAAAGAACAAGTGCATGAAAACAGCAGCAGCGACAAAAGCCCGGAGCCACGAACGTCCTGATCCTGGAGGAGATTTAAGGCCTCAAATATGGCCTTTGTAGAGATGGTGGAGATAGTGGACATCTTGAAGAGGGCCAACTATGATGGGAAGTATGGACCTTACCCAAACCCAAATGTGAGAAAGGCCAAGATCATGACTAAAGTCGTGAGAAGTCTTCACAGGAATTTTGGGGTATGATGATCCAAGGATCAATTGAGGAAACGCTGGTCAGACCTGAAATTGAGGGAGCAGGATCAGTACAGAAGGACCAATAGAGTTCTACAAAAAATTAAGTAGTTGTCATGTGTTCCTATTATTATTATTACTTGCATGCTGCTCCATGTGCTTTTCTTTACTGTTGTGCAATATAAAATGGCAACTTTCAGGTTTGTGGGTACAGTAATCGTTCGTAATAAACATCGTTCGCTCGCCCACTAATATAATGTTTTTTGCAGATACAGGTTAACTACATTTGTTCAGACCTATTTGTATTCAAAGAAGCTTAGTACATTGTTGTCTAGATGAGTTTGTAACTAGAATGAAATGCACAAGATTGATACAATCCGTGATGAAATCTCCATTCTACAGGTATTGCCCCCAGCTAAGACCCCATGTCAACAGGTACAACTGACACTCCCCCTATTCAAATCTGCTACTACAGATGAAGTTGCTAAACTCCTCTCTATCGCCCACCTAACCACCTGTCCCCTGGACCCTATTCCCTCTCAAATGCTACGGTCACCCCCCATCCTACACTCTCTAACCCACATCTTCAATCTCTCCCTCACCTCTGGCATCTTCCCCGACGCTCTAAAACATGCACTGGTCATCCCCATACTCAAAAAGCCGTCCTTGGACCCTACAAATCTTAACAACCTACGCCCTATCTCCTTGCTCCCCCTTTCCTCTAAATTCCTTGAATGCCTGGTTTACAACCAACTGAGTGACCACCTCATTAAAAACAACCTTCTTGATCCCCTTCAATCTGGATTCCGCCCTCAACACTCCACAGAAACTGCTCTTTTAAAACTCACAAATGACCTACTAACTGCAAAAACCAACGGACACTACTCTGTACTCCTACTTATGGATCTTTCAGCTGCCTTTGACACGGTTGACCACCCCCTCCTCCTCAAAAAACTTTACTCCCTTGGTCTCCGTGACTGTGCTCTTCAGTGGCTCTCATCCTACCTATCCCAACGCACCTTCAGTGTCACTTACAATTCTACTTCCTCCACTCCTCTTCCCTTCTCTGTCGGGGTCCCCCAAGGTTCTGTTCTTGGACCTCTTTTATTTTCAATCTACACCTCTTCCCTGGGTCAGCTGATAGCCTCTCATGGCTTTCAATATCATTTCTATGCTGATGACACGCAAATCTATCTCTCCACCCCTCAACTCACTCCATCAGTCTCCTCACGCATCACTAACTTACTAACCGACATATCTGTATGGATGTCACACCACTTCCTCAAACTCAACTTGTCCAAAACTGAGCTTATAATATTTCCTCCCCCACGTGCCTCTTCCCTTGACTTCTCTGTCAAGAGCAATGGCACAACCATCCACCCGTCCCCACACGTCAGGGTGCTAGGTGTTATCCTGGACTCTGAACTCTCCTTTCAGCCCCACATCCAATCACTTTCCAAAGCTTGCCGCCTCAACCTCCGCAACATCTCTAAACTACGTCCCTTTCTAACCAATGAAACCACAAAGCTCCTGATTCACTCCCTGGTTATCTCTCGCCTTGACTACTGCAACTCACTCCTCATTGGCTTACCTTTAAACAGACTATCCCCCCTGCAGTCCATCATGAATGCTGCTGCCAGACTTATTCGCCTTACAAACCGCTCAGTGTCTGCTACCCCTCTCTGCCAATCCCTCCATTGGCTGCCACTCGCCCAACGAATTAAATTCAAAATACTAACAATAAGTTACAAAGCCATCCACAACTCTGCCCCCAGCTACATCACTAACCTAGTCTCAAAATACCAACCTAATCGCCATCTCCGTTCCTCCCAAGACCTCCTGCTCTCTAGCTCCCTCATCACCTCCTCCCATATCCGCCTCCGGGACTTCTCCCGAGCCTCGCCCATCCTCTGGAATTCCCTACCCCAATCTGTCAGACTGTCTCCAAATTTATCCACTTTTAGGCGATCCCTGAAAACCTTCCTCTTCAGAGAAGCCTATCCTGCCTCCATCTAATAACTGCACTATTTTCTCCATTAGCTCATCCCCCACAGCTATTACCCTTTTGTATAACTTGACCCTCCCTCCTAGATTGTAAGCTCTAACGAGCAGGGCCCTCTGATTCCTCCTGTATTAAATTGTATTGTACTTGTATTGTCTGCCCTAATGTTGTAAAGCGCTGCGTAAACTGTAGGCGCTATATAAATCCTGTATAATAATAATAATAATAATACCTTGATTCAGTGTAAGGAGGACATTCAGCAGCTCTTTACACATCTGGACGCAGGAGCACTAGTATGGGACACCAGAACAAACTTTGTAGGGTGTCCCACACAGGTGCTCCAGTGGATACTAGGGGTGCTTCCATGTGGGAAACTTTACCAAAAAATTCCAGCTTGAAGAAAGGGAAAAAATCATGTCTTCAGCTTGAACCTCGGCCAAAACAGACAATTGTACGACACTTCCAAGCAATGTTTCATATTCCTATTTATGCCCTCAAATATCTGTGTGCTAAGTATACCTTTTTTTATTCACATAGGGGAGAAAAGACTCAGGACATCAGAGGACACCAGGGACACACAACATCCTAAAGAAGGAGAAATCCCCACACCACAACCAGAGGATGTGGAGGAAGGAGAGGTTTCTGAAGTGGGTGAAATAGTGACCACGACAGGTGAGTGTCTGAGACCACAGTTTCAGGTAATAGAGCAGCACAGTGGTGTAGTGGATAGCACTTTCACCTAGCAGCAAAAAGGGTCGTTAGTTCGAATCCCAACCACGACACCATCTGCCTGGAGTTTGCATGTTCTCCCTGTGCCTCTGTGGGTTTCTTCCGGGTACTCCAGTTTCCTCCCACACTCCAAAGACATGCTGGTAGGTTAAAGCGGGATTCCGGCTATGAAATTTTTTTTTTTAAAGTCAGCAGCTACAAACACTGTAGCTGCTGACTTTAAATTAGTACACTTACCTGTCCTGGGTGCTCGCAATGTCGGCTGCCCGAGGCCGACCCGTCCCTCAGCTCTCGGGTTCCAGCACCGCCATCCTAACTAAGGGAAGCAGGCAGTGGAGCCTTGCGGCTTCACTGCCAGCTTCCTACTGTGCACGTGCGAGCGGCGCGGCGCTCTCTGAATGGCCCCGTGGTTTTCTGGGAACACACACAGTTCCCAGAAGGAAGACTGCCTAGCAATAAGGCTTCAGGTAAGTTTAAATATTTTTTTTTCAAATGTTTTTTTTTTTTTTTTTTTTTTTTTTACAATCTTTCAGGCTATTTTTTTATTTTAGGGTGGCCCTCCACTTTAATCATATCCTGTCTAAATTGGTCTTAGTATGTAGGAATGTGAGTTAGGGACCTTAGGTTGTAAGCTCCTTGAGGGCAGGGACCGATGTGAATGTACAATGTATGTAAAGTGCTGCGTAAATTGATGGCGCTATATAAGTACCTTAAATAAATAAAATAAATAAAGTAATAGATGTATGCCTGCATATTTATAATACATGTTTTTTTTTATTTTTAGGTGATGTAGATGTTGTGGAAGAAACACATTTCACAAGTGCAAGTGCACACATCCTCATCAGGGAGATCATGGTGTGCAATAGGGATTTACAGAAGATTAAGGAAGACATCAATGATGTGGAAAAAAGACTCAAAAACATCACTGATGTTTTAGGCAGAATATAAAACACACCAAAATTAATTTTTTTTTCTTTTTCTTAATTTTTTGAAAAAGTTTGAAAGCCAAATTTTGAAGATGCACACATTGTGTCAACATGTGCTATTTGCCATCACGGGATATCAATGTACGCGTTTTGTGGGTGCAACCCCTTTCTCGCAACTCAAGTAGCTGAGAGGAAGGCATTGTACCCCCAAAATGGGTCCATTGATCCCCCATGATGGGAGCTAGCACATGTTGATCTTAGGCATGGGATCAGAAGGGAAACCCCCATTTTGACTCTCAATTTGTGTGCCTCTACAAAATTTGGCTTTCACAGGAGTGACATCACCCCATCTGATGAAGTTGCCTTCATCAACACAGTTTGGACATACTAATGTCTGATATTGCCTTCAATTTATCAAAGTTGAACTTTGTAAGTTCCTGAGCTGTGTATTGTTTTGTGGTTTTAAAAACATGCCTGTTTACCACAAAAAAGGATATTTCTAATGTCTACGAAAAAAAAAAAATGTCTTCTATAAATATGTTGGTTTGTTCAAAAACCCTTTTCTAAACGCACATGTGAATGTGTACAGCGTAAAAAATTTTATACTCAACAATGTATGGCTTCTTCTTTCAATGCTCAATAGCAGTTTTTGGAGTAAGTTGGTGTTTACAGTGACAATGGGGGTTATTTACTAAAGGAAAATCCACTTTGGACTACAAGTGCAGTTTCAGTGCAGTTTCAAGTGTACTTTTGCAGTGCACTTGTAGTGCAAAGTGGATTTTGCATTAGTAAATAACACCCACAGTGATTTATAATTTTCATCAGGCCATTTTCATCACTACAAAAAATTAATTCATGGTGCTGAAAATGATGAATATTTGTATCCTTAATGCATTACATACATTAACAACAAAAACAAGGTATGTGTGTAGCAGACCCACAACATAATAGTTAGCTGAAGAAGAGATTGTCACCCCATGTATCAAATTAATTACGTTTGCACTATTGAAGAAAATGGCCAAAAAAATAAGCCCATTGGATAACCTAGGAGACAGCTAATAGAAACACAAGCAGTAAATCAAAGGAAATAGTTTTCAGTTTAAAATACAAATTTATTTAAAAAATGTTTGCTAAACATTTTCTGGCTTATCAATGGCCCCCCTACCCACAAAGAGTCCATATATAAGCGCCATCAGGGTTTGGTCTTGAAATCCGTCCTCAGAGCCAGCTGAGGCCGCATAGTTCATCGAATTTCTCCTTAAAAAGTTGTGGTGAATGCAGCATGCAAGGATTATATGGTTAAGTTTATATTCCGCCATGTTGATTGGCATAAGGAATAGGTGGAACCAGCTGCCCATTATCCCGAAAGCATTCTCCCCCACTCTTCTGGCTCTGGCCAGCCGGTAGTTAAAAACCCTCTGGTCCGGGGTGAGAGTCCTCATGGGGAACGGCCGCATCAGGTGATCACCCAGTCCAAACGCTTCATCAGCGACAAAGAAGAACGGCAGACCAGCCACGTTGTCTTCCGGAGGTGGCAATCCCAAGCCACCACTCTGGAGCCGTCCGTAGAACTCGGTCTGGGCGATGACTCCACCATCCGACATCCGGCCATTCTTTCCCACGTCCACATAGAGAAACTCATATGTCGCTGACACCACTACCAACATCACAATACTATTAAACCCTTTATAGTTATAATAGTATGACTCCGAGTTGGGGGGGTGGGACTATGTGGACGTGTTTCCCATCTATTGCCCCTCCGCAGTTGGGAAAGTCCCACCACTGGGCAAATTGGGAAGCCACAGTCTGCCATTCCTGTGGCATTGAAGGAAACTGTGGAGTGAAACAAGAAAAATAAAAATTAGTACTTTTGCACATAACATTGAAAGCAGATTAGACACAAACATTTTTGGCCAACATCAGTATAACATTTATTTGAAGGAGTATTTAAAGAAAAAAAAAATCTAAGGTCCACTTATCAGATTCCTCACCCCCTCTGATGGCCCATTGCAAAAAGTTTAGGGGAGGGGGAGATGTTTTGGACAGGTAACCCTCTCTACTTCATTGAGAGCTGAATGCATAAATAATGCGTGTTACTTTGGCCAGCTCCTCCTTACTTACACTATTGGCAGCCCACTGGACAGGTAAGAAGTGTCATAATCCAAAAATATAAATACACACTGTACAAATTGAAGCACATTTTTACATTCTGCAATTACCGATCAAGATAATAGGAGAACAAAACTTTAAACAGCACCATTTGAAAGTATTCAGGCAGGCCCTTTCACTATATGCTTTTGGTGAATTCATCCATAAATAGGGACAACAAAGAGGTGGGTATAGTGTGTATGGGTTTGGAAAAGTCAGCAGATAGAGGATTGGTATCGGTTGACTTAGCGGTTTGGGGGAGGGAGGGTTCCAAATGATTTTGTGACCCCAAAAAAAAGCCTCTGGCACTCTGCCTGAATTTAAGGACACAAATAACATTTTTACACATTTTAGGGGGTGTTTAGGGTAAAGCACTACTATGGAGCTGACAAAATACATTGTTAAGTGACTAGGCTAGGTGTGTATGGGCCCAGGATAGCATGTTGGGGAGGTTAGTGAAGGCAAAGTTAGTGAGGACAAAGAGAACATTCACAGCATATTACAATCATGGTAATTAGGAAATGATGAAAGAAATACAATACATTAGCAAACATTAAATACATATAATGTGATGTTAAAGGAGAAATCTTACCTTTATATTGACCTTCTGCAGGACCTGAATGATGGCAAAACAGGCCTCTGGAATAATGATCCCCAGAGCCTGGGTGGAGATGCCTGTTGAGAACTTGATGTCCTGCTGATTTCTCCCCGTCGCCAAGTACTGCAACGTGGCGACGAGCCTCTGTTCAGGATTGATGGCTTGCCGCATGCAGGTGTCCTGCCTTGTAATATAAGGGGATAGCAAAGCCAACAAACGGTGAAAAACGAGTCCGTCATCCGGAGATAATTCCTGAAATCATCAGGATTATTCTCATGGATCTCCCGCAACAAAGGTATGTGCTAGAATTGGTCACGTTGGAGCAACCAATTCTTCGTCTTTGAACTCCTCCCCATTCTGTTCATAGACTGGGCTTGGGTCAAAGTAAGAACCCCAACACCAAGTCCCTGCACAGCACAAACTCTACGATGAGTACCTACCCGCAACATGGCTAGAAAATGGTCAGCTGGTCAGAACAAACTAACAGAACACACTGAATATCAGAAAGGCCTGAGAAGAGCAAGCTGAAAATCAGAAACGAGTGGACAAGAACGCACTGCAAATCAAATATGTAATATAAAAATACGCACTGAAAACCAGATACGAACTGACTACATGCACTAAAAAACAGATATGAACCCACAAGCACAAACCGAAGAGCAGTAACGATCTGAAAAGCATGAGGCTGAAAAGCGCAAATCGTCTCTCACCAAACTTCTACTAACACAAGATTAGCAGAAGGAGCCCAAAAGGTGGCGCACTGGCTATTGAACTTCCTCTTTATAGCGCCATTGTACGTGTTGTACGTCAGCAAGTTCTTGACAATCGGAATTTCTGACATTTGTGCGACCATGTGTATGCAAGACAAGTTTGAGTCAACATCCGTCGGAAATAAATCACAGGATTTCGTTGCCGGAATGTCCAATCGTGTGTACGCGGCATAAGTCTTGGAGAGCAGCCCTCATCCTTGGAAAATTTCCTCTCCTAAAGTTAAGTGTTTTTATCTTTCTTGTATGTGTTTTTTGCTTACAGCTAACATTAAATGAAATCATGTTATGGTCGCTGCTACCCAGATGTTCTTTTATATGAACATTAGTAATAAGCTCTGCATGGTTTGAAATTACCAGGTCCAACAGAGCATTAATAAACTGGACCATAAAATTGTCCTGTAATAGGTTTATACATTTTTGGCCTTTAACTGTTCCAGCAGTGCCATTACTCCAGTCAATTTCCGGGTAGTTAAAATCCCCCATTATTATCACCATCCCAGCCCTTGCAGCCCTTTCCATCTGTGCAAGGAGCTGAGTCTCCACCTCCTCATTAACATTGGGTGGTCTATAACAAACTCCAACAAGTAACTATGCATGTCTATATGTAGTTCCACCCATAATGCTTCAAAAAAAAGGAAAAGACACTGAGGAGAAGGAAGGGAGTTGCTGCTCACCCCTTAGATGTTAAAACAGAAAAGAAAGAAGGTTTCCCCACAGCGGGGTTTTTAGGCAGCACAATAATGGATGTAGTCAATGTTGTAAGAAAAAATATAACAATTTTATTGAAGGGTATACCAAAAAAGGTTAAAAACAATGAGCTCCAGTGGGGAGTGCTTAAAAACTAAATGGCTGAACATACATAGCAGACATATATTCATAACACAATTCCTATCATGAACATAAGACCTGACGCGTTTCAACCCTTAATAGTTGGGGTCTTCTTCAGAGGTTCGGTCTGCTAGAAAGAACATATAAATGGCATTGGTATATACATACATAACTTTCATTGCATAGTATAGTAGTAATTACATTCATGATGCAATACACCAATATAGAATAGTTACCAGAAAGGATGTATGTCCAACAAGCGAAGGAAAACTTCCCACATGGAGATCCCTTAAAATGATATGTTGTATTTCCCTCTCAAACCAAAAGGGGGCACAGGATGCCTCCACCGCCACCTCAACCCAGACCGGGGTAGTGAGAGGCAAAGTGACTTACAAGAGGCCACACACTCGGGCGCCGCCCGCCACAGCAAACAGCCGGACGACGGGCACTAGGAACACCTAGGATGAAAAATTGATGGGACAGACTAAATACACACTCAAAAAATAATGATAAAATTTTTAGTAGGCGGAAGCAACCACCAAGGGACAAAAGTCACCCATATGTAGTATCTATAGTGCATGTGGTTCAAGCCAAACCAAAAAGGAGATTCCAACCATATTTATATGGTATGTCTTTTGAGACTAATAGGATAAATAGTATAAATAGTATATAGCTATAGGGATATTGGCAAAAAACTCCTTTCAAATGAAGAAAGTGAGGTAGTGAGGGGTGTGGGAAAAAGGAAAAAAAGAGAGAAAATGATGTGAAAATGGTGGGAGCATGAAAACATCATGCAAAGAAAAAATGAAGTGTATGGGGAAGGGGTGTGCTGTGAAGTGTAAGGAGATGATGGGGGGGGTGAGAAAAAGCAATGGTGATGAGGTACACGCATATTTATTACCTCAAAAAGTGCTAGCCATTATATGTGACTGCATCAAAGAGCCCCATGAGGACTAGACTGACACCTGTTTGCCAACCCGGGATTGGTCACAGGTCAAATGGGACTCAGAAGGTTAGTATCCAAATCTAAGTCCACTAGTCTAGAAATAAAACAAAAGGGAAAAGGAAATGTTTTTGTATCTATGAAAAAAATATAAACATATTATGATAATAAATGGTCAAACAGTAAGCTATCAATAACAGATAAAAGGGTCACCAGGCCCTAATTGCATGGGGTAGAACAATGATGCAGAGGCATAAGGCTAGAAAGGCATACTTACTGGGTAGTGACCGCAGATGGTGGCAAAAAGTGATGGTAGGCAATGGAGGGTGTGTATGATCATCCAAGCCGGAAAAGGATTGTGAGTCTATTGCCAATAGCACTTATATATCCTTAATTAATTAGGGGCGTACACAGCCTGTCCCATCCCATCCCAGGTGTGTCCGGTCATCCAGCAGCTGCGTGGGGAGCAGCATGGCCGCCATTAGGGCAGCCGTGTGTGGCTTCCCCGGCGTCCAGGAAGAGCGTACGCCCCGAATTCTCGTCATTCTCGCCGAAATCTCGCGATACCCATGACGTCACGTCGCGCGCGCGGGGCCCCGCGCATGCGCAGTGGCGAGGGGCATCCGAGAATGTTCAGGGCTCTTTGATGCAGTCACATATAATGGCTAGCACTTTTTGAGGTAATAAATATGCGTGTACCTCATCACCATTGCTTTTTCTCACCCCCCCCCCCCCCCATCATCTCCTTACACTTCACAGCACACCCCTTCCCCATACACTTCATTTTTTCTTTGCATGATGTTTTCATGCTCCCACCATTTTCACATCATTTTCTCTCTTTTTTTCCTTTTTCCCACACCCCTCACTACCTCACTTTCTTCATTTGAAAGGAGTTTTTTGCCAATATCCCTATAGCTATATACTATTTATACTATTTATCCTATTAGTCTCAAAAGACATACCATATAAATATGGTTGGAATCTCCTTTTTGGTTTGGCTTGAACCACATGCACTATAGATACTACATATGGGTGACTTTTGTCCCTTGGTGGTTGCTTCCGCCTACTAAAAATTTTATCATTATTTTTTGAGTGTGTATTTAGTCTGTCCCATCAATTTTTCATCCTAGGTGTTCCTAGTGCCCGTCGTCCGGCTGTTTGCTGTGGCGGGCGGCGCCCGAGTGTGTGGCCTCTTGTAAGTCACTTTGCCTCTCACTACCCCGGTCTGGGTTGAGGTGGCGGTGGAGGCATCCTGTGCCCCCTTTTGGTTTGAGAGGGAAATACAACATATCATTTTAAGGGATCTCCATGTGGGAAGTTTTCCTTCGCTTGTTGGACATACATCCTTTCTGGTAACTATTCTATATTGGTGTATTGCATCATGAATGTAATTACTACTATACTATGCAATGAAAGTTATGTATGTATATACCAATGCCATTTATATGTTCTTTCTAGCAGACCGAACCTCTGAAGAAGACCCCAACTATTAAGGGTTGAAACGCGTCAGGTCTTATGTTCATGATAGGAATTGTGTTATGAATATATGTCTGCTATGTATGTTCAGCCATTTAGTTTTTAAGCACTCCCCACTGGAGCTCATTGTTTTTAACCTTTTTTGGTATACCCTTCAATAAAATTGTTATATTTTTTCTTACAACATTGACTACATCCATTATTGTGCTGCCTAAAAACCCCGCTGTGGGGAAACCTTCTTTCTTTTCTGTTCACCCATAATGCTTCAACCACACAAAAGGGGACATCTTACTTGCAAAGGCTAAAATTACAGATGAACTATTTCAGTTGAACTGCAATGAGCTGGTTAATGCTGCCAAGGAGGAAAAACATTCAAACTGCATTCACACATGGCACAGACAACTTGGGCACAGAAGTCCTGACATAATAAAGAGCTGAGAAACCTTTCATTCAGATCTTTGCGGTCTAATGGAAAAATTTACTCCAGGGAAGAAGAGGTATTTTCTCACTTTCATAGATGATTACTCCAATTAAACTGCATATTGGGCGTTATTGACTAAAGGCAAATCCACTTTGCACTGCAAGTGCACTTGGAAGTGCAGTCGCTGTAGATCTGCGGGGAAGGTTTGAAATGAGGTGAAGCTCTGCTGATTTTATCATCTAATCATGTACAAGCAAAAATTCTGTTTTTTTTTATTTTCCTTGCATGTCCCCCCTCCCCCTTGTAGTGCAAAGTGGATTTGCCTTTAATAAATAACCCCCTATAAATGTTACACAACAAAAGGGAAGTACCAGAGAAACTTGAACAGTATTTGGCTCAAGTAAGCAACAAATTTGGCAAAATGCCAAGATGCCGAGTGTACTGCGCACAGACAATGGAACTGAATATACAGGTGATAACACACAGGCGATTCTCAGAAAGCATGGCATTATTATTATTATTATTATTATTCAGGATGTATATAGTGCCAACAGTTTGCGCAGCACTTTACAACATGAGGGCAGACAGTACACTTACAATACAAATCAATACAGGAGGGATCAGAGGGCCCTGCTTGTTAGAGCTTACAATCTAGAAGGGAGGGTCAAGTGGAAACAAAAGGTAATAACTGTGGGGGATGAGCTGATGGAGAAAATTAAAATACAGTTGTTAGGTGTGGGTAGGGTAGGCTTCTCTGAAAAGAAGGGATTTCAGGGATCGTCTAAAAGCTAATAGTGTAGGAGATAAGTGGACAGATTGGGGTAGAGCATTCCATAGGATTGGAGAGGCTTTGGAAAAGTCCCGGAGACGAGCATCAAGGAGGTGACGAGGGAGCTAGCAAGCAGGAGGTCTTGAGAGGAATGAAGAGAACGAATAGGTTAGTATTTAGAGACTAGGCTAGTGATGTAACTGGGGGCGAAATTGTGGATGGCTTTGTGCGTAGTTGTTAGTATTTTGAATTTAATTATTTGGCCGAGCAGAAGCCAGTGGAGGGATTGACAGAGATAATATTATAAACTACTGCAACATACAACCCAGAATAAAACGGGGTTGCAGAAAGAACTAACCTTGTGAGAGTGGAAGAACCATGCTGTTTGATGCAGATATTCCAACCACATAATGGGGGATGGCATTTTTGATCGCATGCTATCTCCAAAATCGACTACCAGGAAAATCACGGGAGAAAATTCCATATGAACTGTGGAATGTTAAAGCCCCGAATTTGAACCATCTAGAAAATTTTGGAAGCATAGCATTTGTGCATATCCCAAAGGAAAAACATACAAAATGGGTTGCTTCCACAAAGGAAGGTGTACTTGTGGGGTACAGTGAATCACAAAAGGGACACAAAATTATACTCCAAGACACAAAGAAGGTAACCATCAGTAGAAGTGTAATTGTCAATGAAGCTTCAGTGTGTTTTAAAATTTCATGAATTAACATAAACACTTCAAACTGAGGGAAATTCCACATCAGTGTCACACAAAGATAAGCAACAAAGAACTAGAAATTAACACAGACAATCCAAATGTTGTAAAAGAAGAAACCAGGCCACAAGCGGCTTCAATCAGAAAATCCACCAGAAGCAATAAAGACAACCCAGTCAAATGTCTGTCCTATGTTGCTAGACTCCCTAGCGGTATGATTATTTCAAATTTTTGCATCACAAAGCGGTACAATTATTTATATTTATTTATTATAATTTATGATTCTGTGTTTCAAACTTTATCATACCTGGGATATCTACTAGACTCTTGTTTTGGACAGATTTAAGTGTGTTATTGCTAAGAATTACAGGCCTACAATATAAACCGTCAAATTCCTATGCAAAATAATTGTACCACTTTGAGACGCAAAAAATCTGACATAATTATACCGCAAGGAAGGTTAACAAATAAGTGAGTGGAACTCTGGTGGTCATGTGATTGGAAAAAAAATTATCTAACTGTAAATACCATTATATTTAAAAAAATTAAAGCAATGCTTGTTTTGATGTGTTTAGTTTTACATGTGTTACATACATTTATTTATTTTTTCAACCAATCACATTACTGCCAGAGCTCTGCCCACTTATTCACATAGATAAACAATGGAGCAATGAGGAAATGTTCCATTGTCAATCATCATCCTTGAGCCACCCCACATGACATGCAGAAGTGTCATGAGGGGTGGCTAAGGGCTCATTCAAATGTGCATTGATCTCAGGCGAGCAATTTGTGCTCGGATCACTCTTCAGAGAGTATCTTCTTTAACCACTTTAATCCCACACTAGTGCATCACAACCACATGGTGGCGAGGCACTTGCAGAGCGGCCCCATTCACTCAGTGGGCGATATGCTTGCTGAAAGTGACAGGGGGAAGTATACATCCCTGGCCCCTGCCTCTGCAACTAAAGAGGGAAAAGATGAGGGTGGTAAAAAATTGGGCTCCACCTCTGAGTTTTACCACATCTCAACCACAAGTGTGAAGGAGCCATAAGAGATTTTTTTTAAATAATAAATGTCCATGAATAAAAGTATGGCTTCAGAGCTCCGCCCACAGATTAACATAGACTTACAGAAGAAATGAAAAAGGATCATGTGATTGACTTATTAATGCCTTTAAAATTTACAGCCATTCTAATTCTAGCAATATATGGACCTGGATTTTAAAGTAGTAGGTCCAGAGCTTTTCTAGCTGTACTTCTATGGATCACAGGAGTGCAGTTCGTTCTGCACTCCTGTCACCTGTTTTCAGCCGACAGCAGGCTAAAAGTTGACGTTAATCAACCAGTCCAGGCTGGGGAAAGATCCCGAGCATATGGTTGATATCCACCCAGAAGCATGGACCGGCGCCTGGCTCAGCCCCTCCCATCCCCTCCACAGCCCAGCACTCCAGTGAGTGCTTGAGGGGAGAGCAGGGAGCCGCTGACTGATAGTCATGGCTCTCTGTTCAGAGTGGAGGGGGAGAACTGAGCGATTAGCAGTCTTTGATTGCTCAGTTCTCACTGCACAGCCGGCGGGGGATAGGTACAACATTGGATCAATGCTGCATCCACCTAGGTGACTATACAGTGTAAATGTTTATTTTTTTTAAATCCCGAACTTCTCTTTTAATGATACAAGACACTACACATACAGTATATTTATTCATGTGTATGTGCGTTTAATAACACTTTATTGCACTTGCGACCCCCAGGGATCTTGCCATAATATACCAGTATGCACAGCATATTTCCACATTACGGCACTCTTATCTCCCCGCCCTCCTCCTAGCTATGTGAGTTGGGTTGGAAAAATGTTATTATTGTAGGTACTTATATAGCGGCATCAATTTACGCAGCACTTTACATATAAATTGTCACATTAGTCCCTGCCCTCAAGGAGCTTACAATCTAAGGTGCCTAACTCACATTCATACATAACCATACAAGGGCCAATGTAGGCAGGAGCTAATTAACCTATCTGAATGTCTTTGGAGCGTGGGAGGAAACCCACACAGGGACAGGGACAACGTGCAAACTCTAGGCAGGTAGTGTGGTGGTTGGGATTTGAACCGGCGCCCCTAGTGCTGCTAGGCGGAAGTGCTAACCACTTAGCCTCTGTGCTGCCCTACACAAATAAAATGTTTAACTTAGTGCTTAAAAAAGGAGCTGAAATGCCCCCTATGTGATAGTAGAAATAGATTTTCTTAATGCAGACATCAGGGGTCTATTAAAACTTGCATATTTGGAAAAAACGTCATATGCGCATGAGCAGGTAATGCTGATGCACAGAAGCATCAACATTTACACTACATTACAGCCATTCAGATGTATAGCAGGCTGTATATTCCAGATGCATCTACCCTGGCAGGCATGGGGGACAAGGGACAATTGGAGAAATTGATGTCCTGGATACAGAGGGGCATTGACAACAAAACTGTGTAATAAATATTACTGGGTAATTAAGCCTTGTCAAAAGTTTCAGCCACTTACATTAAAGTAAAGTTAAAATGTGGGAGCAGACCATAATAGTTTTATTAAGCATCGCACTAAATAAGGTCCAAGCACAATGAGAATAAGAAGTATGAACAATACTTTCCAAACCTCCATCTGAAAAATGTGTATTGCCAAACAGCCTAGGCAAGGATTACCCAACCTAACAGCCTTCAAGGACTAAATAGGTCAGTCATTCAGAACCTCCCATAGGTGTGCCAAGGCTCTCCCCGTTTTCCTAAATAACTTTTCCTCTTTATTTACTAAGCTACCCATTCTCATTTATATATACAGCAAATATGACAGCCCATCATATTGATTGGCTACTTACTGCAGTTCCTTTACTGACCCTCCTAGCAGCTCCTCTGGATCCCCTGAACTGATGAAGATAGCAAGGCTGGGGGCAACCTTCAGCCTGACCCACTCTTGGCTTTCTTTAAATCCTCAGTCGGCCATCCTGAAAGGACATTGTGAATTATTTTCCCCCAAAAAAGCCGCAGGTGGATAATCATCCACACAGGAGTATTTTTTTCCCCTTTAATAGGGTCGCTGATTATTTTGAATGCTCTATTTTAATACATTAGACATGGTTAACCAATGAAAATATTTAGCAATAGAGTGCCTTTAATACCCAGCATTGGCAAAATGCATTCTACGTATTGTTTTGAATTGTGAGCAGGTATTTGCTTTTATTCATTTACCCATACATTAATAACAATGATAACCTTCAAAATAAATCTCATAAGATTCCAAATAAACAATATAGTTATATATTTCTTGTGATTTAAAACAAAATAAATAAATGCACTTTCAACTCTATTAAAGAATAAGCCATAGCCCTCTCTATGATAAAATTCCCCTCATCATATTCTGTATTTATTTTTTTTATAATGAGCAAGCACAGTGCTATCAAATCTTAATGGCAGTTTTCTACTCGATTGGTTTCCAAAATCAAAAAACAGGAATGTGGCGGTATTTGGTTTGATACATCTACACAATGCTTGTCGCACTTCCATCTACAGAAAAGTCCCCTGCATTCATGGCAAAGCCCATCAGTTCCTCATTGCCCTATTTTGCCCTATTTAAAATTCATGATGGAAAATATATTAAAAAAAAAATCACAGCTAGTAACCTGCCTCATCTCCTTTAATATGAAGAAAAACACAGCTTGTTTTTTTATCATCAGTAACCTGTACTACACAAGAGTTCTGACACATGCATTTCAGGATAGATTAGGAATTGCCTGCAACATTAGCATAACATTAACATCACTGTCTCGATGCGCAAAATCAAATGAATACCTTCCTGATTCACTGGCATGGACTTAAATTAAAAAAGAAGAAAAAAATCATTTTACATTTGTATTCCTTATTTCAAATCGTACGCTTTTTTCTCTCAAGCCTCTTAATAGCTGAATCCTTGGAGCTGATTATTCAATTTTTTAACCTTTAAACTTGAAAGTTTAAATAATGTGCTACACACACACACTCACACACACACACACACACACGCACACACACACACACTAATTCTAATGTGAGACTGGAAAAATGAGTATATAAAAATGAACCCCTATAAAATAAAGTTTCAAGACGTATTTTTAAAAGCCATTAGTATCTAATTAAGGCCTGGCTCCCCTAGAAAAGTACTCATAAACACAGTGGCATAACAAAAGCCATAGCCGCATATTTGCCAGCTATGGGGCCTGGAGTAGAAGAGGGCCCCGTTAGGAAGGCGGCAAAGTTTCCAATATAGAAAGACTGAAGTCAGACCTAGGCTTGTCATTAGTTACAGATGTTCTCTGTGCTGTAGGAAGCATTTTTTTAGCTGGCCTATCAGTGTAGATTTATTGCCCTATGAACTTCTGCTACATGCTGAAATTAAAGTGGTTGTAAAGGCAGAAGTTTTTTTTATCTTGATGCATCCTATGCATTAAGATAAAACGCCTTCTGTGTGCAGCAGCCCCCCTCAGCCCTCTTAATACTTACCTGAGCCCCCTCTCAATCCAGCAATGTTGCACGAGAGCCTTGGCTCTCCGAGATTCTCCCTATTCTTTGGCTGAGACAGCAGCAAAGCCAATGAGGAAAAAGAGGGGGCGGGCTGGGCTTGGGTATCAACATAGCAAGCTGTTTGCTGTGGGGGCACTCAACAGAAGGGAGGGGCCAGGAGCGCCGAAGAGGGACCAGAGAAGAGGAGGATCCGGGCTGCTCTGTGCAAAACCACTGCAACAGAGCAGGTAAGTATAACATGTTTGTTATTTTTAACAACAACAAAAAAACGAGGCTATAGTATCACTTTTATACTGTATGCCTATTGCAAACAAAAATCCCAGATTATCTCCTCAGCTAAGGTTTGTAATTTAGAGAAGCTAAAGTTTAAAGAACTCTGTATTTGCATTATGGGGTATTTGTGTGCCAGTTCTAGGCAACGATCGGGACATTACATCCCAGACATAGTAGTACACTGTGGGGTGGTCACTGTTTGGAACACTGTGCACTGTGCCTGAGTGAGCACTCACTGTTACTGGTACAGTTCTACTCCCATTCCTCCAAGCAGATCCATTTTGGGAGGAGGATACTGCAATGGAGGAGAAAGTCAGCTGATCAGCTGATGGGCCAGTCAAGTGAAGGGGGGCTCTCCCCTTTGTGAGGAGATGTGAAGACAGAGTCCCCATGTCAGGAGAGCCGTTGCTGGAAGCACTGTGAAGCCAGACTGAGAGAGCACTGAGCGACTGACACTGAGAGCAAGTGAGTACTAGTGTCACCATCCCATCCCCCACCACTATCCCTCTGCCCCTGATCCCACCCCTCCACCACCATCCCTCTGCCCCTGATCCCAACCCCCCACCACCATCCCCTTGCCCCTAATCCCAACCCCCAACACCATTCCTCTACCCCTGAATCCCACCCCCCTACCACCATCCCTCTGCCATCGATCCCATCCCCCTACCACTGCCACTGATCCCATCTCCCCCAGCACCATCACTCTGCCCCTGATCCCAACCCCCACCACCATATCTCTGCCCCTATTTCCAACCCCCCACCCCCCACCACCACCCTCTGCCCCTGATCCCATCCCACCACCACCACCACTGATCTCATCCCCCACCACCATCCCTCTGTCACTGATCCTATCCCCTCCCCCCACTACCACCACCACTGATCCCACCCCCCACCATCGACACCAATTCCATCCCCCACCACTATCGCCACTGATCCCATGCCCCCACCACCATCCCTTTGCCACTAATCCCATCCCCCACCACCACTGATGCCATAATCCCCACCACCGCCACTGATCCCACTCCCTTCCCAGCACCATCACTACTGCCACTGATTCCATCATCCCCACCACTGCCACTGATCCCATCCCCCCTCCCATCACCCCCACCACTACTGCCACTGATTCCATCCCTTCCACTAATCCCATCTCCCTCCCATCACCACCACCACTACTGCCACTGAACCCATCCGCCCCACCACCACTACTGCCACTGATCCAAAGGGAGCACTCAGGAGGATTTAAGGGGGCACTCTGGAGGCATTAAGGGGGCACTCTGGAGGTACTATTTTAGTACCTCCAGAGTGCCCCCTTATTATCTTCCAGAGTGTTCCCTTACATCCTCCAAAATGCCCCTAATAATAGTAAGGTCAGTGGCAGAACTACCAGAGTCTCAAAGTTTGCACTTGCGACTGGGCCCTGGCGTTCCACCACCATATGGGGGCCTCAGGACTGCATGAGGTGGCCTGCTGCAGAACATGAGAAAGGGCCCGGGATAGGGTCGGGGGGGCCCTTAATGTTTTCTTCCAACGGGGCCCAGAAGGTTGTAGAAAAAGTTTACAATGCCGAGAGTAACACTGGAAGACAAACTGATCAAAACCAGGTTGCCCATAAATAGCCACATTCTAACACAAGTTTGACAGAGAGTGCAACAATTTGGTCAGTAAGGGCTACAATAGAGCAGGGATTCATACACTTCTTAACCTGTTGACCCAAATTAGAAAATTGATATTATACTGGGACACAGGAGGGAAAAATTTACCAAAATGAAATGTCATGGCCATATAATGAAAAGAAGCCACAGTCAATAATGCAGCTCTGTAGTCATACAATGTCATGTATCTTAGTGAGGCAGCAAGGGCTACACTTTAAGAAATACTGCAGAACAACATTACATAAATTGGTGGTATGATGCTATCTAGTTACCTACTGCTATTGTCTTAAAAGCTGATTCTGCCTTAAATAACTTACCCTTCCAAAGCTAAAACATTGTTTTTTGAAACTTACTGCCTTATCAATCCTGCTGAAAAAAATAAAAACTAACCATACAGTACATGCCCAGCTTTAGTCAAGTGATCTCATCAAAATTTTGCTTTGGGACCCCATGTTTCATAATTGTGCTCCTGCGTATTTATGGCAGCATTATAAATTCCAGTCTTTCTGTTATTTTTGGTGTTTGGCAGTAACAAGTGTCTACCTATTGCATGGTTTAGTCCTGGCCACAAATATTGGGCTATTGTAGAGACTGACTTTTCTTCAATCGTTTAATACATTAAAGTGTCATTAAACCCATACTTTGAAAAACTCTTATTACATGCTATATAACAGCGTGTTCATACTCACAAAGCCACTGAACCATTTGTTTTATGTAGGGTAAAAAAAAAAACCTGGTTAATCCTGCCTTCAACTGTCCCTCCTATGTTCTCTGTGTCCCCGCTGCAGGTTAAGATTGTGTAGATCAGCATCAGCTGGTGTCCTCTACAGAGTATGCTCAATTTCAGTTCCCTTCTAAGCTCTTCATTTCCTCCTTTTTCTTATCTGTGCAGCCTATATAACTATAGAGTCACACATGTTGGCATACACAAAGTGGTAAATGACACTCCCACGCCCTCCCTCCTCCTCCTCCATGTCCTGATATTGCTAAACACTATGGGAGCAGGATATAGTACAGTATGCTGATTGATTACATTCACAAAAAAAAACTCTCAAAAAAGAAAAGCTTAGTTATAATATAAATCAATATTAGGTATATCTAATGTAATTGTTAATACCTGTAACAATTAAGAGCATTGGATGCCATCTGAACAAAATGAAAACTAGTGTCAATCATTTGTGACTGCCTACACTATATCAATTTTATGTTTAATAAAGACGTATTGGGAGCTGTAAAACAGTTATTTGATATTTATAATCTATTTTTTTTTTTAGCCATGTGACTGGCACAGCACTAATCAGCACTGCTGGCAAGACAGACTCGCTGTAGAGAGCATACAATATCTCACACAATATTTCTCTTAAACGTTTGCGCATTGATTATTATAGTTGGGAATTAAAGATATTGTATGGGGTTCTTTATCCCTTTTTTCCTGCTGTGAACCTTGGGCTTTTTAGATTTTTAGATTTACCACACATATCCATTATCATAGCACAATCTCCATTCTCGCCACCTCAGCTTTTCTCCTGTCTTTTATGACATTTTTTTTTAGCTTTTTTCCTATTACACATCTTTATAGAGAACACCAATAACTAAATAAAACTTTTTTTTAAATGTTTAAACTAAGGGATTAAGCTTTTGTAGGATTGCAGGTGGCAGTTTGTCATTTTTCCTGCCTTTTCTTTTTTGCATTTCTTATACAATACCTTTTTTTTTCCCCAGTTTTTCACTTATTGTTTTTAGTCCCTATTTAACTCTTGTACCTGTGTATGCAAAAAAAGATGCATTTTTTTCTGTCAAACTGTATTTTTATGTTGGCTCTTATATGAACTATTGTTTATTATGTATTATTTCATATTTATCAAGATCCCTTATGCAACCAGCTCTGAGTTATATAGCTGTATGGCTATGTGCTATGACACCACCCATTTGTGATGTATATGTTTCACCATATGGATCAGCATCTTGATGTATTACAATTTTTTATAATCTGCTGTTGGGGTTTTTGAATAAAATACCTGTTTTCAATATTTTATATCTTATGGTTTACTCAATACTACCTTGCTCGTATGGAGTAACCTACCAATTGTTAGAAGCGCATCTCTTTTAAAGTCCTAAATCCCCTCTTTTTTTCCTCATATAATTAGGGATGGAAGCACATGTTGTATGTAAATTATAAGTTGAAACAATCAGCACCACAAGTACAAAATAATGTGATGTTTAAATAAGATAACCTAATAATAAACGTGCACAGCTGCTAAATATTCCAAGTGGTACACAACGCTAATTTCAAAATAAATAGTAAATAAATAAATGTAGCGCTTTGTGTAAAAATATATATAAATATAAAGTGCAAATCTCTAAAATAAATAAATCCTACATATAAATGAATAGTCCATAAAATGAAAAAATGAAGAAATAAAACATGAAAAACTTTCTTGTGATCAGTGTATCCACACAATTCCACCACAGTGATTGTTAATCCTCAAAAGGAGTGCACACCACCACCAGAAAACATGTACGCTCACCTCCCAGATGAGTCAAAACTCATATGCAGATCTCCCCACGAGCTTTTTGCTCTTACTTCCTCTTCCCAATCCAGATGGCTCTTTTCTTAATGTTAACTCAGCTCATTAACATCCAAAGGAACGGATCGCCTCCCAGCTTGGCTCAAGATTCCATGAGTTCAGGACATGTATATAATAAGTATAGAGACCATAGTGTTCTCCGTATACAAATTTATTCAAAGCCCCCAAACAGACAAATTGCACTTACAAGATTAAAAACTTTTAAAATCTACTAGATCTACTGAGGAATGCCTGTGATTGGCCGAAACGCGTCTAGAAGGAAAGTGCTGATAGTGACGTCCAGCCAGGCACTGTGCATGTGGACACCACGGTGCTACTCTTTTCTTTGAATGTTAATGAGCTGAGTTACCATTAAGAAAAGAGCCATCTGGATTACCCACCATTGATTGGGAAGAGGAATTGAGAGCAATCACTGTGGTGGAATTGTGTGGTTACACTGATCACAAGAAGAGTTTTTCATGTTTTATTTCTTCATTTTTTCATTTTATGGACTATTCATTTATATGTAGGATTTATTTATTTTAGAGATTTGCACTTTATATTTAAATATATTTTTACACATAGCGCTACATTTATTTATTTACTATACATGTTGTATGTGCCTCATTTAAAGTCCCAAAAAAAAAGCCCTTCTCTTTTGTACCTGTGTATGCATGCCTCTAAATTGTCTATTAGTGCTCATTATTGTTATAGCACACGTAAAGTTCTTGACTGTAGTTGCTTTTTGAGGGCTTGGACTCATATGTTACATGGTGCATTTTTCATTCACCTGTCCCTTCAAATTTTTTGAGTGGTTTACCTACATCAATATTTAGGCGGCTTGTGAAGGTATTTATTATATAAATAAAAGAATTAAATGTATCCACTTTTAGGTGATCCCTGAAAACTTTCCTTTTCAGAGAAGCCTATCCTGCCTCTATATAACAACTACACTATTTTCTCCATTAGCTCATCCCCCACAGCTATTACCCTTTTGTATAACTTGACCCTCCCTCCTAGATTGTAAGCTCTAATGAGCAGGGCTCTCTGATTCCCCCCTGTATTGAATTGTATTGTAATTGTACTGTCTGCCCTAATGTTGTAAAGCGCTGCGTAAACTGTCGGCGCTATATAAATCCTGTATAATATTAGTAATAATAATTGCGTAGGTATACAGACTAAAAATAACAGTGCAAGCTGCAGGTAACAACACAACAGGACCAATCGTGATAAACGTGAACCAAAAAAAGTTGCTGCGCTAAACATAGATAATGAATTAACAAGTGTCCATAAAGTGTGAACAAATGGTGCTGTTCTGAACAATGCAGGTAAAATCCTTGATGAACATCCAGATACAGTGAGTATTGTTAATGTGCGTTTTGATCCCCCAAGTGCACCTCCACCGATATTGTTATACAGGCATACCCCACTTTTAAGTACACAATGGGATTTATTTACTAAAGCTGGAAAGTGCAAAATCAGGCTCACATCTGCATAGAAACCAATGAGCTTCTAACTCCAGCTTGTTCAATTAAGCTTTGGTAATAAAACCTGGAAGCTCATTGGTTTCTATGCAGAAGTGAGCCTGATTTTGCACTTTCCAGCTTCAGTAAATAAAATCCATTGTGTACTTAAAAGTGGGGTATGCCTGTAAAATGCCTCCTTATCAGAGATCTAGACTCCAAATTATAAGGAGTCTAGACAGGCATGATATAAAAGTATAGAGGATCTAATCATCTTCCTCTATTATATTGCAGGTGGTGGTACTGCCATGGCTGATGGTAAAGTTTATTCCATAGTATGGCCCATGAAGAAAAGATAATACAGCTACATTGTGTAAAACTGCTTGACAGTTTATTAAAAGAAATCAGTGCTAAACACTTCCAGAAATCCTGTATAAAATGAGCATGGATCCAAGACATCGTAGAAGTCGACCAGTATATAGGGTTGGCATGCATGGTACCTCACGGACTTTACCCGGTGTGTTTCGTAAGAATTAACATAATCTGGGGCATTTCTGTAAGGTAACAAAGATTGTTGGAGAAGTATTTATCAATACTGCTTTAATGACTGCGGTTCCTGATCTGTTGCATGTTGTATTTTACTATATATTGCAGGTTAGGGAAAAATGTATAATTGCCATGCAAGTTGCATAATAACAAATTTGCACCTTTTTAAAAATGTTCTGGGGTGGAGTCCTTCCCCACCCATCCTCACACACGTCATTCATTCATTCACAGGAATCTTTGAATAAATTAACCACAAGTCTCATCTTCCACCACAGCAGACGGCTTGTAGTTCTCTATGAACTGTGAGGGCGCTGTGAGCGCTCTCTTAGTTCATTGACACTTCCTACAGCTTTCAGACAGAAAAGTCCATACAGAAAAAGCTGTAGGCAGTGTTGAATACCTTTTGAGTATGTTTTAGTAACACTTTTAAAAGAATAATAATAATTTTCAGCTCCTAATGTTTTTTAATAATATTTTTTAATGGTTTCCAATTGCATTCAATGCCCTAATGTTTTAATGCTTCAATACCTTAATGACTCCATGTTCTAATGTTTTAACATTTTTCATACGTCTTTTGTCTGTAATTACAATGTATAATGTATAATTTCAACACTTTGTACACATGTGCCTTCTACTAAAACTTTAGTTATACACACATACATTTGGTATTTATCTCATCCAGAGCGTTGTGATGCGGATACCTCTAGAGTAAAGGAGAATACATCACCTACTATGTGATGCATCTCTGAATCAGCCATTCCTCTTCATGTGTATCTACCACACCCTACAGACTTTCATTTTCTTCTTCTTCTCTCCAAGGCTCTGATGAAGAGGGAAAACCTTGAAACGTGTTAGCCTACCTTGAGCATTTGCCCTTGCATGGGCATAATGAATTATTAATTTTTAATGAATATCTTGTAACCCATTTTAATGAATTTGTAGTAATTTCTTTGTATTTATCTACTTTGTCTATGAATAAATCATATCACTTTGATTCATGCATTATATCACGCGCCTTCCACCCCCTTTTTTTCATGTAGGCAGCGTCTGCAGGAGCACATGCAATCTGCTGATCAGGGGTGCAATGCTCTGCAGGCTCCTGAAAAAAATAATAAATGCATTTTTTTTTACGTACAAAAACATGTGGATTAATCAATTTCTTTTTTTGAAAAGGTGAACGTAGGTTTTAATTAATACAGAAATGTTTTAAGAAATGTCCCCTATTTTATTCAAAGGTCATTTTCAATATTTTTAAAACTGCATTTTTCTTTAAAATAATAACAGGCGATTTTGCCATGGAGGTCCTTGTTAAGGCAATTCCTATTATAGAGTGACAACGGTTAGTCCCTGTCTCCCAAATGTCCTGTTGCATTGTCAGCCTGTCCTACAATCTCCTATCTGCAGGTCAGGCCTGCATCTGATGTCTGCATAAAGCTGGCCATACATTATACAATTTTCCTTTTCAATTTCCTTTAGATAAACCTCCAACTATGTAGTGCAAGGACCTGCCTGATTGCATACAAATTGAAAGTGTTTAGGTTTGACCTCATATTATATGGTTTTGGTAAATCCAAAGGAAAATTATTCAGGAAAATTGTATGGCCAGCGTTACAGTTAACATTTTTTTATGAAGGGTGCAACTCTCCTCCCTATATTTTTTTCTTTTCATTTTGCTTTGCTTAGCTTTCTTTCATCACTTCTCCAGCCCTCTTTTTCTTCTCTTCTTTCACTGAAATGAGTGTTAACTACAACATCCCTTACTCTAGTTATACAGGGTCAATTTTTTTTTTTTTTTCGTGTAATCTTTATTTTGAAATTTTTTGCATAAAACAGCATACAAAAGGACATAAAACAAAACATACAAATAGTAGTAGGGACATGATTAGAGAGCCCTCGATCGAGCCCTATATATTAGTCTGTTAGGTCAGTCAGAGACAGACAGGTAAGAGTGTATCAGGGGTATAGGTATAGGGAACATCATATTTCAACTATGTCATATAAACTTAGACATTAATGAATCACCCCTGTTGCACCCTCCTTGGTATACCATTGATAATGGTTCGGACCTTCAAACAAGGGGAAGATACTGGAAGTACCCAGAGATAACATGACAGAGAGGGAAAAAAAAAACAAAAAAACAGGTAAAAATGAAATAATGAAATAGAAGACATACAAACAGGGTAAAATGAACTGAGTTGAATGAATGAATAGGCTCGTCAAGGCTGCTCACCTTGCCAGGTTAGCCCCGACAGCCTGGCCCCATCAGTCAGAGGGGGCCTCCGCCTGCAGGGGCCCCGGAGCACCCGGCATGGCTTTACTTGCATAGTGTATCCAAGTGGCCCAGCAGGAATAAAACTTTTCATACCTATCTTTACATTTGGCCATCCACTCCTCTGCTGTCATGATATTATTCACTAGAGTAATCCACTCAGTATGTGTAGGTATTTGTGATTTCATCCAATATATCGGATTAGTCTCCTAGCCACACTGAGTAGATGTGGCAGTACCGATTTGCGGTATTGGCCGAGAATAGTGGTGGGAACATGCAGTAAGGATTCCAACAGGGAATCTGGGAGCTTCAGGTCTAAAATAATCTTAATCTGTGCGTGTATATCTAGCCAGAAGAGCCGTAACCTGGGGCATTCCCACCATACGTGGAGGAATGTGCCCCTAAGGCCACATTCTCTCCAGCAGGTATCTGATATAGATGGGTATATCCTGGCTAGTTTGGACAGAACTCTACACCACCTGGTCAGAACCTTATAGCTATTTTCCTGCATTTTTGTGTCCACTGAGCTTGAGTGTGTGAGACGGTATAAATGGTTCAACTGAGTCTCAGTAAAGACATGCTGTAGGTCCCTCTCCCACTCCCCAATGTATCTCGGCTTCCCTTCGCTACTTAGTGATTGTAATAAATCGTATAGCACAGAAATCGTGTGTGGAATAGCTGAAGTCAACATGCAAAGCCGTTCGAAGGGGGATGCCATGGTGGGAGATCGGACACCCTGGGGCAGAATATGAATGAAGTGTTGAAACTGTCTATAGCGCCATTCGTCCATTGGGAAGGTACCATAATGCATTCTCAGTGTGGCCAGCGGCAGTAGACTCTGGTCTTGTTTAAATGTTCCACATCTGGACTCTCCGTCAGCAGAAACAAGCTGTTGAGGGTTAAGAACAAAGGTCTGGGCAGTGGCATAGGCACCATCTGCAGAAAAAACAGAATATGGGGCAACACATTCATCTTTAAAACACTGACTCGGCCCATCCATGAGAAGGCAGTCTGATCCCAGCACTTTAGGTCTGTTCTTATAGCAGAAAGTAACGGCACATAATTGCACGTGTAAAGCTGGGAGTAGCTTGTGGGCAAGTAGACCCCCAAGTATCTTAGCAAGGTTTGACACCAGGTGAAGGAGAAAGAGGTCTGCAGCTGTGTACGCAAGCCCGTAGGCACATTCAGGGATAGGCTCTCTGACTTGCTGTAGTTTATTTTAAAATTGGACAGTAGGTTGAAGTCTTTCAATTCGGCCATATTAGGTAGCGAGATTAGGGGATCCGAGACATAGAATAAGACATCGTCTGCGTAGGCAGATAAATTATGTTCTGTCGGCCCTACTGTGAAGCCTTTGATGTCGCTGTTCAAGCGGATCTTGTTAACCTCCCTGACGGTATTCCCGAGTGTGGCTCGGGGTTAAATTTCAGCACCATTAGTGGTAACCCCGAGCCACACTCGGGATTACATGTCAGGATCCTGGTGCGACATACTTCCCTTGTCCTCAGGATCCTGGGATGCCCCCCTGCGCTGTCTGCGGGCTCCGTCCTCTGCCAGAAGCCTCTTTGTGTCAGACTCCATTCCCTGCGAGCGTCACAACGCACGGGGGCGGAGCCTGGCGGCAAATTAAAAAAAAGTCAAAATCATAACACATACAGTACTGTAATCTTACAGCTTACAGTACTGTATGAAATCATTTCACTTCCCTTTTGTCCCCAGTGCTTTGGCCCATGCCCTGCACGCAGTTTTATATTATATATACTGTTCTTTCTGCCTGGAAACTTGAGATTGTCTATAGCAACCAAAAAGTGTCCCTTTACGTCAAAAGTGGCTTTAGACCAGCTAGAAAATAATAAATAATAAATTAGAACACTTGCAGAATGGAGCGATAGTGAATCGTAGGGAAATTTATTTTATTATTATTATATATTTTTTTTTAATTACTTATATTTATTTATTATATTATAATTTATGATTTTGTGTTTCAAACTTCATCATACCCGGGATATCTACTAGACTCTTGGTGGACAGATATAAGTGTGTTATTCCTAAGAATTACAGACCTACAATATAAAACGCCAAATTTCTATGCAAAATAATTGTACCGCTTTCAGCACCTAAAATCTGAAATAATCATACTGCCAGGCAGGGGCGTTGCAAGGTGGCAAAAAGACCAGGGGCTTCAGCCCAAAGTCCAAGGCCGGCACAGTGGGGGGGTGGGCGGGTGTTTCTAGTGGCGCTGGGTTTTTTGGCTGGGCGGTGGGGATTTGTGGCGGGGCGTAAGCTCACTTACTGGTTGCTGCCTGGCTTACCAGTGCCCATCAATGCTGACCACTAAACTGACCTACCTACCTGACCTGCCTGACCCACATTAACCTACCCGACCCACACTGACCTACCCAACACACACTGACCTACTCAACACACATTGACCTACACTGACCTACCTGACCCACACTGACCTACCCGACCCACACTGACCTACACTGACCTAACTGACATACATACACTGACCTACCTGACACTCACTGAACTACACACACTGACCCACCTGACATACATACACTGACCTACCTGACCCACGTTGACCTACCTGACACACACTGACCTACATACACTGACCTACCTGACATGCACTCACCTACCTGACACACACTGACCTACATACACTGACCTACCTGACATACACTAACCTACAGTGACCTAAATGCACTGACCTACCTGACACATGCTGACCTACACTGACCTACCTGACATACACAAACTGACTGACCTACCTGACCAGGAGGAGACAGACTTCATGTGTCCAGGTCCTGCAGCAGCAGCTCAGCCGTGATGCTGGTGTGTGAGGCAGCCAGAGGAGAGAAGGAGAGCCAACCGCCTGTGCGTTGAGCGGGGATCGATGTGGCACGGAGGCCGCATTGTAATCCCTGCCTTCTGGAGCCTTCTTCCTGTTCCAGTCACAGCAAGCTGGGAGAGGACTGAGGTTGGAGGAGTGAAGGCTCTGGGAGGCGCCGGGGATGCTGCTCAGGTTGGCGGTGTCTTTTTTCTCTCTCTCTCTCTCTCTCTCTCTCTCTCTCTCTCTCTCTCTCTCTCTCCTCCTGGGCTCTTCCCTGTTTGATCCTGCTGCTCTGCACTCTATGCCGCCACTAGACTAGTGGCGGGACGCTCCAGTCCAGGAGTCGCAGGCCAGGCCCCATGAGCACTAACGCGGAGGAGGACGAAGTGCAATCCTCCTCCGCTTTAAATGCTGGGCAGTGTGGGCACAGTGGGCAGGAAGGAAGTTGCGGCCGTGACGTCACTGGTTGCTAGTCGCTAGGCGGCTCTGGCAACCAGTGACTAAGAGTAGAGTCAGGTGGAGGCGGGGGTGGAGCTGGAGCCGGAGCCAGTGCTACCACGGCTCAGTCTGCCCTGTCCCCTGCATTTTTGACTGGGACAAGAGACTCGGGGCTATGGGCCCCAGACTCTGGGCTGTAGCCCCAATAGCCACCCCCTAGCAACGCCTATGCCGCCAGGGAGGTTAAGCAGTGGTTCGAGGGTTAATGCAGGGTTAATGCAAAAATGAGGGGGGATAAAGGGCATCCCTGGCATTGCGGATCGGAAATGCATCAGACACTATCCCATTCACTTTTACTTTGGCTGTCGGAGAGCTATAGAGGGAGGATATCCACAATAGCATATTGGGGCCTAGGTCAAGTCTGGTCAGCACCGTTCACATGTAAGTCCAGTCCACCCTGTCAAACGCCTTCTCGGCATCAGTGGAAAGCAAGAGACAGGGATGTGTCCTCGCCTGAGACTCAACCCAGTGAATTAGTTGGAGTGCTCTAATAGAATTGTCCCTGGCTTTTCTGCCCATGATGAACCCCGTCTGGTTGGTGTCTATGACCGTATGGAGGATCAGTTTAAGTCTATTGGCCAAAATTTTTGCTAGTATTTTTACGTCAGTATTCAAAAGCGAGATAGGCCTATAATTCCCCCGTATAGCGTGATCCTTCCCCTCCTTTGGGAGGACTGTGATATGTGCCATCAGCGCCTCCTTGGGCATTGTGGTGCCTGAAGCTTAGGCCGTAAAATAGGCACACATGGGGCTGGACAGTAGTGATGGAAATTTCTTATAATAGGCATTTGTGAAGCCGTCGGGATCAGGACTTTTCCCCTTGGGGAGGTCTTTAATAACCTCCTCAATTTATGACATAGAGATGGGAGTGTCCAGTTGTTCGCCAATTGAGGCTACAGGGTCAATTGAAGCCCACTTTTAGAGAGGACACACAGTATCTCACAAAAGTGAGTACACCCTCACATTTTTGTAAATATTTTATTATATCTTTTCATGTGACAACCCTGAAGAAATGACACTTTGCTACAATGTATAGTAGTGAGTGTACAGCTTGTATAACAGTGTAAATTTGCTGTCCCCTCAAAATAACTCAACACACAGCCATTAATGTCTAAACCGCTGGAAACAAAAGTGTCAATATTTTGTGTGGCCACCATTATTTGTTAGCGCTGCCTTAACCCTCTTGGGCATGGAGTTCACCAGAGCTTCACAGTTTGCCACTGGAGTCCTCTTCCACTGCATCAATGACGACATCACGGAGCTGATGGATGTTAGAGACCTTGTACTCCTCCGCCTTCTGTTTGAGGATGCCCCACAGATGCTCAATAGGGTTTAGGTCTGGAGACATGCTTGGCCAATCCATCACCTTTACCCTCAGCTTCTTTAGCAAGGCAGTGGTCATCTTGGAGGTGTGTTTGGGGTTGTTATCATGTTGGAATGCTGCCCTGCAGCTTAGTCTCCGAAGGTAGGGAATCATGCTCTGCTTCAGTATGTCACAGTACATACTGAATGTTGGCATTCATGGTTCTCTCAATGAACTGTAGCTCCCTGTGCCGGCAGCACTCATGCAGCCCCAGACCATGACACTCCCACCACCATGCTTGACTGTAGGCAAGACACATTTGTCTTTGTACTCCTCACCTGGTTGCCACCAAAAACGCTTGACACCATCTGAACCAAATAAGTTTATCTTGGTCTCATCTGACCACAGGACATGGTTCCAGTATGCCATGTCCTTAGTCTGCTTGTCTGCAAACTGTTTACGGGCTTTCTTGTGCATCATCTTTAGAAGAGGCATCCTTCTGGGACAACACAGCCTTGCAGACCAATTTGCTGCAGTGTGTGGCATATGGTCTGAGCACTGACAGGCTGACCCCTAACCCCTTCAACCTCTGCAGCAAAACTGGCAGAACTCATACGTCTATTTTCCAAAGACAACCTCTGGATATGACGCTGAGCACGTGCACTTAAGTTCTTTGGTGGACCATGGTGAGGCCTGTTCTGAGTGGAACCTGTCCTATTAAACCACTGTAGGGTCTTGGCCACTGTGCTGCAGCTCAGTTTCAGGGTCTTGCAATCTTCTTATATCCTAGGCCATCTTTATGTAGAGTAACAATTCTTTTTTTCAGGTTCTCAGAGAGTTCTTTGCCATGAGGTTCCATGTTGAACTTCCAGTGACCAGGATGAGAGAGTGAGAGCGATTACACCAAATTTAACACACCTGCTCCCCATTCACACCTGAGACCTTGTAACACTAACGAGTCACATAAAACCGGGAAGGGAAAATGGCTAATTGGCCCCAATTTGGACATTTTCACTGAGGAGTGTACTCACCTTTGTTGCCAGCGGTTTAGACATTAATGGCTATGTGTTGAGTTATTTTGAGGGGACAGAAAGTTTACACTGTTATACAAGCTGTACACTCACTACTTTACATTATAGCAAAGTGTTAGTAAGTGTTGTCACACGAAGTGTGAAAAGATATAATAAAATATTTATAAAAGGGGTGTACTCACGTTTGTGAGATACTGTACACGATTCAATTTTTTTTTTGCTCAACCAGCAGGTTGAACAAAAAAATTAAGCTGATTCCCCCATCCACACATTCGATGTGGATGGGGGAATCCCCCCGGTGTGCTATTGTATTCTGCTGCCGGGGTGCCTTCTGGCAGATGACTCGAAGATCAGGGGTCCTGGCTATATGCTGATAGATTGACTTGTGTACAATCAGCTAGCCCATACATGGATCAAAATTCAGCCAGGCCCTAATGACCTAGCAATGCTGAACTTATTCATGAGACACTAACCTCCTCAAAGGATTGCCCCCTATCTGCTTATTAGCCCGAAGAGTACTACATGTAACACATCCTACTTGACCAAGGAGGGTGATGTACTACTATTATGTTAATAGCATCCTCATTTAGTTCAGGCTTTTTCTCTTGAACCAATAAGATTGTTACCTTGATCATTGTAATGTGAGACTGTTCTTTGAAATGTTTTGCTAAATTTATGAAACAGAAGAGTTCAGGGGCTTTGTTAGATTTTATTATTAACATTAATTGACATCGGTATATATCTGGATGGAAGAAAGCAGCAAAATCCACAGTGGGGCAAGAATGAGGTGCTGCCACTGGTACTTACTCATTAAGAGAATCTATTCCAAAGAATGTCTCCTAAAAATGTATTATTTCAGCAATGATGAACATGGATAATTGCTGAGAAATAACTGTAAAACAGGCTCTCTGGTGAAGACTGAAAATCACTTAACAGCCTCCCTCTGTGAATAATTGTAAAGCCTTGTACACACGATCAGAGTTTCCAACAACAAAACCGTACTACAAGGGTGTTGGCTCAAACTTGTCTTGCATACACACGGTCACACAAATGTTGGCCAACAATTATGAACGTAGTGACACACTAGACGTACTACATGGTTTTTCAGCTCTTTAGCGCCACACTTTGGGCTCCTTCTGCTAATTTTGTGTTAGTAGAAGTTTGGTGA
Organism: Lithobates clamitans; assembly: GCA_037952925.1. Lineage (NCBI taxonomy): Eukaryota > Metazoa > Chordata > Amphibia > Anura > Ranidae > Lithobates > Lithobates clamitans. The sequence goes on from JBBGZY010000943.1 coordinate 1,975,303, forward strand.
GGTAGTCAACTTCTTTTTAATCCCAAATTCCCTACTAACCACTTTCTATCCACTTCTATCATTTTGAATGGATGCATTTAGAGTGGTTATTAGTGGCTGACAATTATACAATGCTACAAGAGGTGTCCCAGTGACTGGCCTGAAAATGGGCCAAGTATTATATGTGTACTGTCCCATTTGTTTGCTTAAAGAGTATGTAAACCCAACAATTCATATTTCAGGTATGTGGCTGCTGTACCATGTACTTGTATGAAAAATAAATCCTGTTCTCTTTGTATTGATTTATTTGTGTGAAATCCCTGGTTCTCCAGCCAGTCCCTCTGCTTTCCTATTAAAAACTGACTACACTAAACAAACACGCTATTGTTAGTTATCTAGCTTAACTGGAAACTCAGTGTGCTCTCCCCCAATAATCAGACTTGTCCTGACACCCCCCCCCCCACCACACACAAGAGGGGGATCTAGCAGCACAAGTCCCAGGGATCCCCTGTGGGGGGTCTGTACTCTCAAGGCTCCTGAAGCAGCAGCGGCAGCCTTCCTCGGTAGTACCAGACAGGATCCATGGACATCCTCCCTCAGTCAGCTCTCACAAGAACCATGGGTTGCAGCTTCAATGTTTCAGGCCCTCGGGTCACCCACCTGATGCCGCATGGCAGCCTGCGCTGAGGAGGGGCAGCAGCCCCCTCCCCACCTGGACCTCTCTCTGTAGAGAAAGACCCAGAGCCCATGTGCTCATCAAATATAAATACAGTAACCCAGCATGCATTGGGACACATCCCCTTCTAATTGGCTAAGGCTGTATGGACATTAATGCTCTCATCTTCATGGTTTCCACCCACTGTCCAGTACATTCCATAGCTACAAATACAGTGTGAAACTTCTCAAGATAGTATGAGCAGAACCAGAGCACACTGAGCAGACCCTGCTAAACAATCACAGCCTATGTTAAGCACACAGCTGTCTCCCTGTTAAGCAGAGAAATCAAAAACTATATACACTCACTCTAGCACCTACCTAAAAAGGGTGCTACACTAGCAAGGCTGTACATACAAATACGGCCTTTTAAATTTGGAAACTTTGGGGTAGATTTATTCAAATTGGTGCACACAGAATCTGGTGCAGCTGTGCATAGTAACCAATCAGCTTCTAACTTCAGCTTGTTCAATTCAATTTAGGTCCACCATATAGTAGTTTTACTATTACAGGGCGGCACCTGTGCGCTGGATCACATGTATATATCAATCAGTGTTCCAACACTTCCGGGTAGGGGGGCTTGCATGCGCGCCGGCAGCGGTTCACTTTCACTGTGATTACACACAGCGGAAGCTGATCAGCGGCCCATGTAAATAAAGCAGATCGCAGTTCTGACAGGAGGGAAGGCATGGAGTTTCCATGTCTCCTCCTAGTAAAAGCACCTCACACAGTATAGTAAAACATTGGTTAGGTACACAGTTAACCCTTTGATCACCCCTGATGTTAACCCCTTCCCAGACAGTGTCATTAGTACAGTGACAGTGCATATTTTTAGCACTGATCACTGTATTGTAACTGGTTCCCAAAAAAGTATCAAAAGTGTCAGGTGTCCAATTTGTCTGCCGCAATATCACAAACCCCTGCTGATCGCCGCGATTACTAGTAAAAAAAATAAATAAACGCAGAAGAAAGCTCTATTTGTGGAAAATTTTTTTTGCATGACCGCACATTTGTCAGTTAAAGTAACGCAGTGCCGTATTGCACAAAATGGCCTGGTCATGAAGGGGGATAAATCTTGTGAAGGTCAAGTGGTTAAGCTTTGACAATAAAACATAGAAGCTGATTGGTTACTATGCACAGCTGCACCAGATTCGGTGTGCACCACTTTTAGTAAATCTCCTTGTGTCTACAAATTGTGGGTCCTGAAACAATGTACTAACCTTTGTGTCAGTGGACCTCCTGTAATGGGTAGCAGGGACCTGCTGGCAGTATTTGTGGTTGAGGAGCCTAGAGAAGTGGAGCAAGGTAACAGGAATACAGTACAGGGGATTCAGAGACAAATGCAGAAACCAGATACCAGGTATCACAGAAGATGACCATGCAGAACTGCAATGACAAATTAAGGGTGTGTTCAAATACATATGTGACTTTAAGGAATGTTAAAAAGAGCATTGGATCAGCAGTAAAACACACAGTATTCATAATAAATTTCTTACCTGCATTAGGCAAACAATAAACCACCTCATAATCTAATAGAAATACCTCACCACTGCTACATCCCATTTCTTCTGTATATTCACTTAGTTCCAAATCAATCCAAATTGGATAAAATCCCTGCGTGGTGCATACACCATACTTTGAACCATTAGTCCAAACAGAAAATGTGTGGCAGTATAGGTTAAAGGAGGGTCTGGAGGATATTAGTTATGAGGAAAGGTTGCGAGTACTGAACTTATTCTCTCTGGAGAAGAGACAATTGCGAGGGGATATGATTCAGGGGCGGATCCAGGGGGGGGCAACCTGTCAATTGCCCCCTCCGAGAATGCTGGGGAGAGGGCAGGCAGCTGGGTCCGCGGGAGAGAGAGAGCGGACGGCCGGGCGGGTGACAGTCTGAGACTGACAGTGGGCGGGTGAAAGAGCGGACGGCCGGGCTGGTGATAGTCTGTCAGTCTCAGACTATCACCAGCCCGGCCGTCCGCTCTCTCACCCGCCCACTGTCAGTCACTGATAGTGGGCGCGTGAGAGAGCGGACGGCCGGGGGGGGGGCTGGTGACAGTCTAAGCCTGACAGTGGGCCGGGCTGCTGGCCAATCAGGGAGCTGGCGGGCGGGGGAACAGAGAGATGACATCATCTCTCACTGCCCGCCCTACATCCCTGCAGTTCCGCCCTCACTATGCAGGTAGCTACGGGCAGCAGAGAGATTACATCATCTCTCTGCTGCCTGGCTGGTAATCTGCTGCCTCACCCTCTGGGAAACAGAAAGTGACAATTGTAGCTGTAGCAGGCAAGTGACAATCCGCAACGTGTGGCAGATGATGTGGCAAGTGACAATCTGCAACTGGTGGCAGGCGACATGGCAAGTGACAATCCGCAATGTGTGGCATGTGACGTGACAATCCGCATCTGGTGGCAGGTGACGTGGCAAGTGACAATCTTCATCTGGTGGCAGGCGATGTGGCAAGTGACAATCCGCAATGTGTGGCAGGCGATGTGACAATCCGCATCTGGTGGCAAGGTGACGTGGCAAGTGACAATCCGCATCTGGTGGCAGGTGACGTGGCAAGTGACAAACCGCATCTGGTGGCAGGTGACGTGGCAAGTGACAGTTGTAGCAGGCAAGTGACAATCTGCATCTGGGGGCAGGTGACATGGAAAGTGACAATCCGCAATGTGTGACAGGGGATGTGGCAAGTGACAATCCGCAATGTGTGGCAGGTGACGTGGCAAGGTGACAATCTGCATCTGGTGGCAGGCGATGTGGCAAGTGACAATTGTAGCAGGAAAGTGACAATCCACATCTGGGGGCAGGTGACATGGCAAGTGACAATCTGCAATGTGTGGCAGGTGAAGTGGCAAGTGACAATCCGCATCTGGTGGCAGGCAACGTGGCAAGTGACACGCTTGGGGCTCCCACTGATTCTGCATTATGGTGAGTTGAACTATTTCATTTTATATAACAATATAATAATAGAAAAAATGCACTTCAATCATCCTGATACCATAACAACCATGGTGCTGTGATGATTGAAGCGCCAACGCCAGCCATTTCCCTGATAAATTCCCCCCAAAAAACGCATTTTCTGGCAGTGCCCCTCCCGAGACTAGGCTCTGGATCCGCCCCTGATATGATTTCAATATACAAATACCATACTGGTGACCCCACAATAGGGATAAAACTTTTTCGCAGAAGGGAGTTTAACAAGACTCGTGGCCACTCATTAAAATTAGAAGAAAAGAGGTTTAACCTTAAACTACGTAGGGGGTTCTTTACTGTAAGAGCGGCAAGGATGTGGAATTCCCTTCCACAGGCGGTGGTCTCAGCGGGGAGCATTGATAGCTTCAAGAAACTATTAGATAAGCACCTGAACGACCGCAACATGCAGGGATATACAATGTAATACTGACATATAATCACACACATAGGTTGGACTTGATGGACTTGTGTCTTTTTTCAACCTCACCTACTATGTAACTATGTAACTATGTTGAAAAAAGAGGGACTGAGCAGTTGTATAAAATCTTGCAATTATATTAACTAAGAAGCGATGCACTTTGTATCCACAATTGTTGGATTGTTGCAACAAAGAGATACTGCCTTGTAAAGGATGTAGTTGATGGACAGTTCTTAAATATGATGACAGTTTAAAATAGCCAGGTAGCATAGGGTTGACGTATGAATGTGTGGTGGACCCACTTGGAGGCTTTAAATGACAGAGCTATGATTTTTTAATAATGGAGGGTTACTGGTATTTTGTAACAATAAATACATTTTCAATAGTTCAGGAGTGTAGTTTTGCTTTACTGTTTTCAGTTATTTGACTGGGTTGATAAAATATCCAAACCGTTATATAGGCAGAAACCTATCCTCTGCCCATTTTCTGATGTGGGGGAAAAAAACTAGAAGATTTTTTTTGTAAATCCAGTGGGCTTAATTAAAAAACTGACAGTTTATGGTACTAACACAAGCAATGTTAGTGTGGCAATCACCCCCACTGTGCTATTGTGTTATGACAGGGGGAATCCCCCGCCCCGCCAGAACACACTGATCAGCGCTCACAGCCATTGGCTGCCAGCGCTGGATGGATGGATGCCAGTCGGATGCTAGTTTTCCAACATGCTTCATTTGACAAAAGCCAGCCTTAAGACTGGCTTCTGTACAACAGATAGCTGTACACACAGGCCAAAAGTCAGACGGTTCCTGCTGAACCAAATGTTTTAGACAGATTTTCAGGCCTTTTGTACCCAGCATAACACTATGTAGTCACCCCATCAAACACTATATAAGCTAGCAATAGGCACCCCATTCAGCATTCAAGCAATGTGGCACTATGCCTAACCCAAGCCCCATGCTGTCAAAGTCTTACCCGTATCTTTATGTGCAGTGGCTTCCATGCCACCTGAGTCCCACTGTGTTCCACTGAATCCTGGTGTTTTATTCATGCTTGCCTTCAACCCTCATTGTGTTTCACTGTGCTTCTTCAGCTGTCAGTGTCTGCAATATCTTTGACCCCAGTATGCCACGGTGCTCCCCATGCACTCCAGAGCATCCAGTGTCATCATAGGCGTGCGTGCAGGGTGTGCTTGGCCACACCCTAATCACCCCATGTGCATTAGCATTATGCAGGAGCAGCACCAGGTGGGTGGTTGGGGGTGCCAGTGGCCAGTGTAAATGCCCCCATTATATTAAAGCCTAGGTTCAATTTTAGGAACATGTCACACCCGTATTTATGGTGTACCGTAATATGCCAATCACCAGAGCCCCCTTCCTGTGACAGCAGATGGCGTTCATGTGTGTTTGAACTTTTTTGTAGTGCATACCCTAATGCAATAGGCTGTGCATACCTATTAATGTACCATCTAGTGACCTCAGTGAGATCCTGTGCACCCTGTGACTCCAGTACCTGCATCTCTACCATCAGGTGCTCTCCTGTAGTCATCTGCTCTGCCCTTTTCTTGGTGGATCTTGGTGGACCCCTATCCATCACAATACAAGAATGACTAAGTTATATTTTCTTTCTATAAAAAAATGTGTAAATTACACAGTTTGTTACACAACTAATATACACAGTCATTGTGCACATTCACAGTTCAATAAAATTTAGTTGGCTTCACTACGCAAACAGATGTTGTAGATAAAAGTATTGTTGTCTGGTGAAACTGCATTGGTGTTGTAACATTTTTTTTTGTCTAGGATACTTGAGACCCACTTGTGAACCAGATGTATATATTTATTTATACATCAGTGTGCAGTTAATTTTAACTTTATTTCCTTTATTTTTTTGTCTACTGCAACTTGGCTTTAAGCAATATCATTTGCTTTGCTTACAGTAAGGTCAGAACCTATTAAAGAGAATACTGTATAAACCCAACATTCCTGATATGTGCCTGCTGTACCATGCACTTGTATAAAAAAGTATCCTGTTCTCTTTGTATTGCTTTCTTTATGTAAAATTCCTGCCAGTCCCTCTGCTGCCTAATAAAAACTGACCACACTAAGCAGGAGAACACAGCGTGGTCACCAGTCCTATGCAAGGATAGACCACATTTTCATTTTTACCTCTAAAATCCCGAACATAGTTAAGTCAACCATTAGTGACACGGTTTGGTCAGACCACTCTATAGTCCTTCTCACACTACATAGGAGCTATAATCGCCCCAATCTCCAACACTGGAGACTTAATGAATCCATACTCAGTGACCAGATTAGGGTTCTAGAAATTGAGAAAGCTATAAAGGAATACTTACTTAAAAAATAATGTAACGGAAGTGTCACCAAAAAACCCTATGGGCTGCCCACAAGGCCAATTATATAGGGGAAAATTAATTAAAATTTTCACACAGATCAAAAGGGAGAGATTGGTTGACAGACTCGAGAAGGAATTTACACGATTGCGACGGCTTCATAAATGTGACCCCAAGATGGTCCCCGTGGTTAAACTGGATGCTACTTGTCTATCCCTCAATCTAGCTCTCACGGCCCAGGCTGAAAAGAGTATGAGATGGAGTGGGGCTAAATTCTATCATCAGAGGGCTAAAATTGGTTCCATGTTAGCCGCTAAACTATCACCCCAACAACAAATTCAAGCTTTAACTAAAATTAGAGTAGCAGGGTAGGGTCCCACAGGCTGAATCCACAAAGAATCACTGAAACGTTTCATACTTTCTATGAGCAATTATACAGCATGGGGAGTAATTACAACATGGCCTGCAAAAGAAAAAGTTTAGATTCCCTCCTGATTCTGACTCTGGAAGATCGTCACCCGGATATAATGGAGACCCAGATACCAGAGGAAGAAGTGCTTTTGGTAATTAAGAACCTTAAACAGGGGTCTGCCCCTGGCCCAGATGGCTTCTCCACGCCTTATTACAAAACTTTTGCACAGAGCTTAGCTCCACACCTGGCACGCTTCTTTAACGCCAAATTCGGCATTCATCTCAGTAATACCCAAACCAAACAAAGACCAGGGGAGGTAGGGAACTATAGACCAATATCTCTGATCAATAATGACATGAAGATCCTGACCAAGATCCTAACGAACCCCATGATGTCTTTTATTAGTCAGTATATCCTCCATAAGTATCAGGTAGGGTTTATATCTGGAAGACAGGGCCCGGACCAACTAAGGAGAGCAATTGACATCATATCTCTTCTACAGACTGGATGGGACAAAGGGGGACTCCCTTCTATCGATCTCCAGAAAGCCTTCAATTTGGAATCCTGGCCCTATATGTTTAATATCATGAATAGATGGGGTTTTGGTCAGAAGCCCGAATACCCCTCCAAGGTTATTACGCTGAACCAATTAAAATAACCAGACGGACCAGACAGGGATGGCCCTTGTCCCCTTTAAAATTTGCAATAGCAAAAGAAACCCTGGAGATAGCCATACGTATGAAATTTCCTGGATAGGGAGAGTGAACGCAGTTAAGATGACAATGCTTCCCAACAACTTTACCCTTTTCGGGCCCTCCTAATTCCCATTAAAAGAGACCATCTACAGATCTTCCAAAGCAAAATTTCAAAATTAATCTGGGGTTCCTCCGTTCACGGCTTTCAAGGAGAATTTTATATAGACCTAGGACACAAGGAGGGCTGGGGGTACCCAACATATTGTGGTATTATCAAGCAGCACGCTTGGCACAATTGGCGATCATTTATTCACGTTTGGAAAAACCTTATTGGGTCCATATATTATGACAAGCAGTCCCCACACACACACATTGGTGCCCTCCTAAAGATCGCCCTCCTATTTTGTCTCCAATTTTATCTAATGTTATTGCACTTTGGGAAGGCCTGAAAGGCCTACCCGCCTTAACTTCAGACATGCAACCTTTAGCGCATATTTATCGTAACCTCAAATTCACACCGGGAATGGACATTAACCTCCCTGGCGGTATGATTATGTCAGATTTTTGCGTCTCAAAGCGGTACAATTATTTTGTATAGAAATTTGGCGTTTTATATTGTAGGCCTGTAATTCTTAGCAATAACACACTTAAATCTGTCCAAACAAGAATCTAGTAGATATCCCGGGTATGATGAAGTTTGAAACACATTCATGAATTATAATATAATAAATAAATATAAATAATTATAAAAAATAATAATATAATAATAATAAAATTAATTTCCCCATGATTCACTATCGCTCAATTCTGCAAGTGTTCTAATTTATTATCGCTGTTTTCTAGCTGGTCTAAAACCACTTTTGACGTAAAGGGACACTTTTTGGTTGCTATGGACAATCTCCAGTTTCCAGGCAGAAAGAACAGTATATATCATATAAAACAGCATGCAGGGCATTGGACAAAGCAATGGGGACAAAAGGGATGTGAAATTATTTCATACAGTACTGTAATTTGTAAGATTACAGTGTACTGTATGTATTATGATTTTTCACTTTTTTGAATTTGCCGCCGGGCTCCGCCCTCGTGCGTCTCAACGCTCACAGGGAACGGAGCCCGGCACACAGAGACATCGGGCGGAGTACAGAGCCTGCAGACACAGCAGTATGTCGCACCAGGATCCTGCAATGCAATCCCGAGTGTGGCTCGGGGTTACCGCTAATGGTGCTGAAATTTAATCCCGAGCCACACTCGGGAAAACCGCCAGGGAGGTTAAGGCCTTTTAGGCCTCATGTACACTGCTGCTGGTAAACAGACATTTAGCAGAAGTTGGGAGTTTTTTCAAATGTGTTCAGAAGCTGAGTTTACAGGCAGTTCAAGTGCCAAGCCCTTACCTTACCCCCTAGGCCCACTCTCTCTCAACTACTGTAAAATCAGATTGGAAATGCCAGAATCAGAGAGATTTAGAGTCTTGCAAATATCCCACTTCTTAAACTCTCAGTGGAAGAACAAACCAGAACCCCCGTGCTTAACAGCTTATGAGCATTGGTGTGGCCAAGCCACAGAGCAGAGGGGGGGCATTTCCACAATATACCTGTCACTGGCCTCAGACAGCTCTAAACTATCTTATATGTTGGCTTGGGAGGGCGAGATGCAAGATAGCTGGGATGTGGAGATTTGGAATAGAAACTTCTTCCGATCCTACAGAGGTATACACAACACTGCCCTGATAGAAGCCATCTAAAAGTGTTAACCAGGTGGTTAACCTGGTTCCATCCAGGTTAGCTAGAATGTACCCATCGGCCTCTTCCCAATGCTTCAGAGACTGTTCTCATTTAGGGTCCATTATACACGTATGCTGGGATTGCCCAAGAATCAGAGGATTCTGGAACAGAATATTTCAAATGATCCATAAGGTTACGGAATGCCAGGTTCCCAAATACACCTCGATAGCAATATTTAATGCTCCGATCCCTAAAACCAACAAGGCTACGCAAAATCTAATTTTCTTTATTCTTTTGGGAGCTAAACTAACCATAGCATGAGCCTGGAAACAGCCAAACGTCTCCATTGCCGCAGCCAGTTGAAAATTTTCCTGGATGATGGCACAAGAGAAAATGGTTATCTCCCTGATGGACTCAGCTGCTAAATTTGAGGCAACATGGGGACCTTGGGCATTCTATTTAGATATTTTATGTTAACATTGCAATTTATGTTGGAGATGGGGAGGAGATCACGTGGGGCTGGCCTATGCTTTCTTCTCTCAAACTTTACTTCCCCTAAAAATACAACTCTGCCATACCTCTTAGTGCACTTCCTTATTTACTTTTCACGTTGTAGTCAAGAATTGATTACTCAGAGACCACGGTACAATTGGCTACCATGGTCTTAAGCACAGCTACTATCTTGATGGATCAGGTGCCATTTTTATCTAATATGCTCCGATCAACACCTTTACATTGCAATATCCAATTCGATATGATCCTGAGGGAGAGTTGGGATCACCGTCTCTCATCGACAGCTGTCCTCTATAATAATTATGAGCCAATATAATCTACATTCTGTACTATTATTGTGTTACTTTGTTCATCTTCTGTTTTCTGTTGTGTAATGTTTAGGGTTTACAATTACTTTAATGTTTCTTGCACATGGGGGGCAGCTCTCTGCACATAATTTTTTTGTCGTTAATTATTTTATTAAAGGGGTTGTAAACCCTACAGGTTTTTCACCTTAATGCATTCTATGCATTAAAGTGAAAAACCTTCTTAGTGAAGCATCCCCCCAGAGCCTTCCTTTTACTTACCTAAACCATCGTTCCAGCAACAGGGACAAGCACAACAGCTCCAGTCACTGTCTCGGGTCCTCATTGGATAGATTGACAGCAGCAGGAGCCATTGGCTCCTGCTGCTGTCAATCTAATCCAGTGACATGGGACCTGGGGGGCGGGGCCGAGTCCTGCTGTTTGTGTCAATGGATGCAGCAGCAGGACTCGGGAGTGCGCCCATGGAATGTGGGTCTCTGTGTGGGCACTCAAGAAGAGGAGAAGCCAGGAGCATCGCCGGGGACCCCAGAAGAGGAGGATCGGGGCCGCTCTGTGCAAAACTCTTTTACAGAGGAGGTAATCATGACATGTTTGTTATTTAAAAAAACAAAAAAAACCCCAAACCTTTACATCCCCTTTAAAGATTAGTGAAAGTACATTCTCTGATTAGGGGTTTGCCACAAACTTCTCAGTTGGTTCATGTACACTCGGGATTTGGCACATAATAATTATATATTTTGCAGTTGAGATTTAGCTGTTTTCTCTTTTGTGCAGCTTTCTCCCAATGTGTTATGAATGTCCAAATTTTTTTCTCCAGCTTATAATACAAAGTAACATTCTCTTACCTTTTTAGTAAGGTTGATTTACTAAATTCAAGTAGACTGTTTAATTTGTAAGGGAATTTTCCCTTAGCCTAGGGAGAGAAATGAAGCTCTGCTGACTTCCATCATGACTTCTATCATCCTGACATGTGCAAGCAAAAATACTTTTTTTTCCTTGCCTGTGATTGGGTATTCTTTGCAAAGTGAATTTTCACCGCATTCACTAAGCTAAGGGAACATTCCCTTGCAAACTGAAAGTTCTCCCACTATGTTGATTAAATATTTTTCATTTTTCAAATGACACTGTCCTAATTCATAATGCATGATTGCATGCCAGCAAAATCCATTTTCTTCTAAATGGCCCCAAACTTGAGGGTACAGTTACTTGTGCTGCAAAGATCTCCAGATTCTAGCAAGCGATGAAGACATGGGTGTTTTATGTGCTTGGAATTTGTTGCCCTCTAGGATATACTTGAACAGCTAATCATTGCTCTTATCCCTTACAAATCAATGTCTGGACACAGTTATCGTTTTCTACTAATATATACTGGGTAAGCTCCTTCTCACCAGATCTTGTACACACCCTAGGTTTCAGGGACCGACATGCCCATCAACCCATGTGGTAAATCAGACTTATTTCTTTAAAACTAAGAACACAGGTTTCTGACTCTTCTTCCTAGCAGTTACAGGAAGTCATAAACACACACCCTATTTTCAAGCCACAGAAATTTTTTTTTTGAGTTTTCTACACTGTATAAGCAGACTTTTTTCTTCCTGCTAAAAAAAAGAAGATATTTAGAAAGAGAACTTCTGTGTTTGATAAGGGTCATCATGTAACTGGTAGCATGAACTTTGTTTCTATCCATTTTGCTAGCATTTGTATTGGTAGAAATATATTTCATAAATGATGACTATTTATTGTTTGTTTATCACTTTCGATGTTAAATCAAATCACAAATGTTATATGTTGCAGCTTAACCTCTTGGTCCCGGCCCCTCCTGGCCCTTTAAGGGGTTTAGGTTGCTGGGAGGCAGGGTGGGGTTTATGATCATGTAACCACTGTGATTGGCTGTCACGGTGGTCACATGATCGGAAAGCTCCCGATCACAAGCAGCCAGTTACTGTCCCGGGAGCCCGCTCTCGACACAGCTGAATTTGCAAAGGAAAACAAATAAGCGGCCACTCGGTGCCAAGGCCCACCCACCAAGAGGCCACATATTTGCGTGCGGCCGGCGCCAAGGGGTTATCAAACATTAGATGTGTTGTCTGCAATAGTTTTCTGTTTTAGGCTTTTTCCCTCTGTTTTCCCCTGGTGATCTGGCCAGTAACACACTTCCTGTATTAGTCCCCGTTCACACCGGTGCAACTCACAATGCAATTTGACAAATCGCATGGCAAGTCGCACCCTATTGTCGGCAATGAAATTGGTGCGACTCCAACTTTGCAGTACCACACCAATTTAAAAAAAAAGGTTCCTGCGCTATTTTTTGGTATTTCAGGTGTGACTTGCGTACACACCTGCGCATGAAGTTGCACAGATGTCAGGCAAGTCGCACCTGAAATCACACTGACCTGCGGCTTTGAAATCATACTACTTTGAGGGAAGTAGCACGATTTCAGTCACATTCAGTGTGAACGGGGGCTTAGAGTGTGTCCACTCTGGATGAAGGCACACAGAGGCACCTTTAGACAGCAACATTGTCAGTCTAGGGGGGGTTGTGTTAGATGTACTAGCAGATTTAGATATACTAACAAATTGAAACCAAACTCCGGCTAATACTTTATTACAGCAACAGTTTTTTTCCCTTTGGGATAAAAGTTTTACATAATAAATAAACCATTGTAAGAACCCCTGTCAGTCAGTGTAAATTGGTCTGTCTAAACCCCCTAACTGCTACATCTGCAGGGCAGCTTGTTCTGTTGAAAAACAACAGACTTACTGGCCAGATCATCCGTTGAAAATAAAAGAAAGCCTAAAAAATGAATGAATCACATCTAAGAATTGCTAAGCTGCAATATAATAAATATTTGCTTTTGGGTTCAATAAACTTTAAGGATTTCTCATGTTAAGAAAGGGGAACTGCTTTGGAAAATCAAGATACGAGAATCCTCTATGCGTCTTTATGTTTTATGTTATTCTGTGTACATAGAACTGAATTGTCTGTAATGCAAAAATTGATCACTTTTTTTTTGGGGGGGGGGGGGGCAAAACCCATCTGCTTTTGAAAAGTCAATGTAAAGGACAATGTATAATGCAGGCACAACGTTAAAATGTTACTGTAAATCCACATACACAAAAACATCTACAGATACAATTGTTCCCTATGGAAGTGTTGCCACTGGATCTGATGCTGCATTTGATGTGATTTCATGACTTATTTATCTTTTTAAACCAAGTGATGTGGTTGAGTGAAAGGCCTCTATTGCTAATATGGAGCCTCGGGATATATGCATATATGTATAGATTGGCTTTTGCCAAGACATTTATAGATTGCTTCTTATAGTGTGCCCCCTATATTGGATATTGGATATTGGATATACAGCATATATAGTGCTTTCCTCTGTCGTTTGACCCCTTTTTTTGGAGACTGTACAAGTTTTGAAAAAGTTGGCCCTCGTCTTTCCACGTTGATCTCTCCCCCTGTAGGATGGAGATATTCCACTTGATGGTGATTCTAGTTGATATTGTCCTGTGACATGTTTTAAAGAAGAAACCAATTGGGTTCCATCGTGCTGATCCTAGTCACATGTACTCCTGAAGAAGATTTTTCTAAACGCGTCATGTTCACATGTGGATTTCTTCTCCTTGGGATTATTACATCTATGTGAACCGAAAATAGACATATTTTATGCCTTGTAGCAATCTTTGAGGATTTTATGTTAGTTTTACTCCTTTGTATGTCCACACAAATGCCCTGGCTACCTAATTTTATTTTTAAATACAATTGTTCCAATGCTCTGTGTTATATAGAAGTAATATTTCTAGGCATATAGAACATATGTTTTTGCTAGGTGTAAATGGTAGGCTTACATTCACAGAGATCACATGCAAAGCCTTCACTATACCACATACTTCTATTTTGTTCCACTAAAATTAATGTTAAGCCAAGATGGAAACTACTGCTGGTCTACAACCAAAAAGTGATGGATAGACCAGTGTTTCTCAACTTCTTTTCAGTCAAGACACCCTTTAAAATATGGACAGTCTCTAAGCACCCTTTAAAATTATAAACAGTCTCAAGGCACCCCATTCTAAAATGTAAAAAGCTATTGTACAGGCGGTCCCCTGGTTACAAGCAAGATAGGGTCTGTAGGTTTGTTCCTAAGTTGAATCTGTTTGTAAGTCGGAACAGCTACATTTTTTAAGTGTAGCTCAAGCCAAAAAAAACTATTTTTAAGCTTTTTGGATAGCATAGGGAAGGGTTAACACCCCTGTAATGTTTTTTTAAGCTGTCTGTGCCCCTGTTCAGAAGATTTCACATCACTTTCTGTCCCAATGACAATTGGATTTTGAAAATTTTGGGTTGTTGTGGAAACAAGCCTTGGTGATAAAGCATCAGTGGAGACCTTTTTTTTCCCATAATAACTCTTACAGGAGTGAATTTCCCTTCCTAGGTGTAGATTTCCTCTCACTTCCTGTTGTCTCTCTCTGTTTGTAAGTAGGAGTCGTTTGTAAGTCGGGTGTTTGTAACTAGGGGCCTGTAATGGTTTTACATAATGTGGCAGCATCGACACATGTAGGACACCCAACATTGGAGGTGATTTATTCTTACAAAGAAAATACACTTTTGCACACTAGTACCAACTAGTATTCCAGTGTTTCTCCTCTCCCCCAATTTCTCTCCATCACTCAGCTAATGTGACCCCAGTGTTCACGGAGAGGGGCAGTGGAGGGTCAAACAAGGATGCTGTGCAGGCAATCAACACCCTTCTTATTAATACTGATGACGTCACTGGTTGTTAGGATGCTGGTAGCTGAAAGGTTGAAATGGTGCACAATAAAAATCTGTGGCTTTGTGTAACTAAAAGGCAGGCTTGATCCACCTGCTGGCTTGCATACATTTTTGGGTAATTTTTAGGCATTTTTCCAAGGTACCCCTGAAGAAACCTCAAGGCACCCCAGAGTGCCCTGAGGTGCACCCATTTGTATCTCTTGCTTTTTTGCATGGATTCAAAAGAAATCTATGGCATACACTTTCATTTTATATCAGCATTGTAATAGCAATACAAACAATAGTGATTTCTATACTAAGGCATATATATATGGTATCCTTTTGTGCAGGAGACGTAGCCGAACATATTGTTGGATGCAATTTACACCATGCCATCATCGTGTGTGCAAAACCTATCACTAAATTTACACTTTTGTTAAAAAGTTAGTATTTAAATATCCTAATTATGCTGCAAAGTGCATTTTGAAAAATTAGGGTTCAAAGTCTAAGTTATACCTCTTGTCAGAAATCTTGAGAGGTCTACATTCTAGTCATTTTGGGGTAGTTTCTGGGGTCCTGTCTTTTGTGAGTCTCTGTAAATGCAGCACAGTGCCAAAAAGCTGACATGGCAGTTTTCAGCTACTGAAAGCCAGAGTGCGCTCCCTTGTCCTGCCATGTTCCCGCTATTTGTCTAGACAATATTATGTAGTGTTTTCATGTATAGGAGTAGTAGTATAAAGTATTTTTAGCATCATTACCTACTTATATGCATACGAAATTGAAAAAGTAACTAGAAACAAATTTTTTTTCAATTTTTTGTTTTCATTATATTATATATATATTATATATATATATATATATATATATATATATATATATATATATATATATATATATATAAATTATATAATACAAAACTATTAACTATTAACTATTAATTACAAATATTCAAAAAATTCTAAATCTACCACTTCAGACTGTTTGCTGTTGAAAATTTTTGGGGTCTTTTAATATATTTTCAAACATTGTAAATTTCATTCAAACTTTGTAAATAAAATCTAATATATACACCATTACTTCTACACCATATATTTTCCTCATGACTTTGAAAAACAGGAATCTTTGGTATTGTTTGATTTCACACAAATTAGATAAAATTAGTCTTGTTTGATTTCAGACAAATTAAAAAATGTGTTTCAGCAAAAAAATACATGTGCCACGTCAATTACATTTTTTATGTGGTCAAAACTTGAGAAAAAGTACTGGTATCAAAAGAAAGTACAGTACTATCTGTCCCCAAAAAACAATATCAAGATTGGTTAGGTTGCCTGCAAAACAAAGCAGCAATTCTAAGACAATCAATCACATGTCCAAAACCTGAAAAGGTCCTGGGACTCAAGGGTGTTTATATAGGTTCAAAATGCTGGGACTAAAGCGGTTAAGGAAGAGAAGAGTGCTGAATTGTACAAAAAGAAGATATTTTTGAGGCAAATGACAAATATTTTCACCAGGAGTTCTGCTTTAAGTGTTAGCAAAATAAAATACATATTTTTAAACTGCCAGGAGGTCAGTTAAAAAGTTATTGTATGTACTTTTTCTTGCTTTCAGATACTTCTAAATGCATATAATATAGTATAAGTTTTATTTTACAGTTTAAATTTATTTTTTTCCACACACCTAATGTGGCAGAGAAGCAAATCATTAATTCTATATAATGCTATTCTAAATCAATATATGGAAAACAACCTCAAATCTTGAACAGCAAATGTATAGTGACACACCCTAGGTAAAGAACAAGGCTTTTTTTTGAAGATCAACATACAGTAGAAAAGTTATACAGCAATTAGGGATGCGTTGCAAATGTGTAAAGATGCTGTTATTCACTTTTCACCGGCACATTCTTTCATTAGTCAACCTTACGTAGTAGCATATAACCTGCTCCCATCCTCCCGCAGCTAAATGGAAAAGATGTTCTCAATAGTCTTAACAAAGTCCGACATAATTGTTCCATATAAAATCACCACATACCATTCTGTTAACATAAGTTGGATTGCACTCCTGAGGCTGTTATTTGTTAGCTCAGTGGCACAGAATTAACTTGCCATAAACACACGACAATTGCTGCGCTGAATAACAGGGGGCAGCAATTATGCCAGACCTTTCCCTCTATTTCTTATGTGTTTTTTCCTTTCCAGTTTCTCTGCTACAGAATCCATCACGTTGAACTAAATGGCTTCTTTAAAATGTGATTACCTTGTGTCAACTCAAATTGGGAATTTGAAAGACTCAAAAAAAACAGGAACTTACCTATAAATAATATATAATGTTATTTCTGTCGTTAGTTTGATGTGTGTGGGTGTGTGTAACATTGTTCTAAAAAATATGCACACAATCTGGCTATTTTATTAAAGGCACACTCCAAACAACATTGAAAATTAAGCCTTAAATTGCAGAGGTGCATGGGTAACATGTCTCATTTATAGGTGAATGGCAGGCCAACAGCAGTCTCTTTGGGTGTATGAGAATCTAGCCTGTGACATGATTGGCTCAGAGTGTTCTTGGAAGTACAGCCTGGTCTGAGGTTTGGTGCAAAATTAGGGGAAGACTGTTCAGTATGTGACAAAGGGTCCACTTGACCTCTTGGGCATATTGACTCAACTAGAAAAAATAATCCCAAAACACCCCTTGGGTAGTTTTACTTTTCCTATTCGTCTTGATGACCACTGTTACCACAACAAAAAGTGATGGGAAAGAAAAAGAATTAACAGCTGTTACCAGAACAAAAGGCAGAAGCATGCCAGGGGTGCATGCCCACTTTTTTTGCACTCCCCTTAGGTATATATGTTTTCTGGCTTATTGTAAATTGTAAACCTTTATTAATTTTGTTTGTTCATTTTTGTAATGCCAGATTAAAAAAAAAATACACAAAACGTTTAACATGCCTCTATTTATTTTGTAAATCACTTTAGAATAAAAAGAATAATTTAAACAAATGTAATCGAGAAGTCCAGCCTGCACTCGTTTTGCGCTCCTGTGACCCGTTTTCAGCAAGAAGTGGTCTGAAGTCCTCCCTCTGCTGACGTCACAGGAATCAGTCCAAGCAACGCGTCATCACGACAGTAACGTCTGGATCCGCCAGGTGCCTGGACTAATAGCCGCCTCAGCCTCTCAGAGAGTCGCTGAGAGCCTGAGACGGCCGCTCCCTGCTCCTCCACAGCTCAGCGCTCCAGTGAGCATGGGGAGGGGGGAGTGGAGAGCTGCTGACTGACAGGAAGCTCAGGGAGCTGAGAGAACCGAGCCGAGGCGGCGGGGGACAGATGCAGCATCCACCTAGGTAATTATGATGGGGGGGAAAAAAACCCATACTTCTCTTTTAACCGCTTGCCGACCGGCTCACGCCGATATACGTCGGCAGAAGGGCACGTACAGGCAGATTAATGTACCTGTACAATGCCCTTTAAGAAGCCGATTGCGCACCCGCTGCAACCTTTGTGAGTGTGATCATGGGTCCCGCAAACTCGATGTCTGCGGGATACCCGCGATCGTTTCACAGAGAGGAAGAATGATGTAAACAAGCATTTCCCCATTCTGCCTAGTGACACTGATCACAGCTCCCTGTAATCGGGAGCAGTGATCAGTGTCATGTCACACATAGCCCCCCCCACAGTTAGAATCACTCCCTAGGACACACTTAACCCCTACAGTGCCACCTAGTGGTTAACCCCTTCACTGCCAGTCACATTTACACAGGAATCAATGCATTTTTAATTGCACTGATCGCTGTATAAATGCGAATGGTCCCAAAATTGGTGCCAAAAGTGTCCAATCTGTCCGCCATAATGTCGCAGTCACAATCAGGAGGGAGAGTCTTGGGCAGCTGAGTCTCTCATGCATTATCGCTGGATCGAGATGGGGCTCAGGTAAGTATTGGGGGGACTGAGGGGAGCTGCTGCACACAGAAGTTTTTTTTATCTTAATGCATAGAATGCATTAGGATAAAAAAAATCTTTCTGCCTTTATTATTATTATTATTATACAGGATTTATATAGCGCCAACAGTTTACGCAGCGCTTTACAATATAAAAGGGAGACAATAAAGTTATAATACAATAAAATACAAGAGGATTAAGAGGGCCCTGCTCAGAAGATCTTACAATCTAATAGGGAGGGGCAGGTGCCTAGTACACACTAACAGTTTTTTTCTGCACCAAAAAAAACTGACAGCTCCAGTGGGAGCCGCTGTAACCATCCAAAATTCGTTCAGCGATCTCCCCTGCTGAGCTGTTGTGTTCTGAGTAGGAAACTGCCATTGGCTGAGAGCACTGATTGGGAGTCAGTCGGCTGCTGGTTTTCCAGCATGCTCATCCGACAGAAGCCGGCCAAATGTCTGGCTTTTGTCGGACAGACCGACATACATATGGGCCGAATGTTGGCCGTTTTTTTTGAACTGACAAATGTCCCCTGACATTTGGTCTGCGTGTACCCGGCTTTACAACCACTTTAAGTTTATAAAATAATGTCTGATTTCTCTTTTTTATTGGTTGTAAAAGGGTCTTTGTTTAAAAATAAGCATTGTGGTGTGTGATCAGATTGGAAATTATGCTAGACAATCTATGAAAGCCCAGCAATGCCTACGTGTTTGTTATAGCAGATATCCAGCCAAACAATAACAAGATTAAAATGAATAGCCAATAGAAGGATAAAATAACAAAACAAGCTCTTGCTGCAATATTTACCTTCAATCTACAGAGTTCCCCCACAGTACTTTTTTCTGCAGCTAGACATCTTCAATCTGATGGCCAACATGATTTAACCCACTTCTACTGTGCCCAGGTCATCCTGAACCCACCTAACATGTTATCAGACAGTGAATGGAGAAGCAGCACATTGATGAGCTCATCTCTCTGTCTCCCGGCTTTCTCTACCTATCTGCATGCTTCTCGTCAGCACATTACCTGATTGGCTCCTTGCGATTATTCTTCCTCTCACATACTAGCTCAGCTACACAGGGTCTCTAAGAAACAAATACCAGATCAAATGCAGGGATTAAGGCGCCTTTCACACGGACGGCTATTCTGCCGCAGTTAAAAGCGTGTTTTTTTTCTGTGAAATTCAAGACACCAGGCACTGCGATCAGCTGCATTTGTATAGTGCGATTAGCTGCGGTTGCGTTTGGCTGCGGTTTGCCATTTTCATAGCAACCCGACAGGGTACCGACTCATATTGAATGGGGATCTGACTTGGATCCCCGCCAATACCAGGCACTGTGTTTGGTATGAATCTTGAGGGGGAACATCTCTGGAAGAGAAGAGGGAAGAAGACGTCTCAAAAGACCGGGCTCCTCCGCTAGTAAAAGAGTGACAAAAGAGCAGAAGGTAGCGGAGGAGCCCGGCAGAAGGAAGAAGGCACCGGAGAAGAACCAGAGAGTGCGGAGACGACACCGGAGAGAGGGAGAAGAGGCCTGAGAGACCCCCGAAGTCGGCAGAAGACCCCCAAAGTCGGAAGAAGACCCCCAAAGTCGGAAGAAGACCCCCGGAGCTGCCTAATAAATTACTTTTAAAACCTGCGTAGTGTGTTTTTTTTATTGACACTTTTTTTCCCCAGGTGAATGGGTAGGGGTACGATGTACCCCATACTCATTCACATAGGGTGGGGGGCGGGATCTGGGGGCCCCCTTGTTAAAGTGTTATTTTTATATTATTTTTTTTTAACAGCTGATTTAATTGCTTACTGAGCATGCAGACTTATATCTTTTAATTTCTGTTTAAGCCGGTACCATGATCACTGCCCCAGGTTTCCTATTTCACAGGGTCTACTTTCAGGATAGGCATCCTATGGAGCTACCTTTGTATGCAGGGACTAGAGTCATGTCTCCATACATGGTGTGCATCTATAGAAACACAGCCCCATAGCCTGGATTGTGAGACACTCCCCTGCTCCTCCCTCCTTCTACCCCCTTCCTTTCCAAACTAACAGACTGACTAGAGACTGCACTGTCTACTGTTAAAGTGATATTAAACCCACAACCAAAATGTAATATATTGCAGCTTACCAATCATTAGATGTGGCGGCGGCATTCTTTTTCTTTTTTTAGGCTTTTTTCCCCTCTGTTTTCACCCGGTGATCTGGCCAGTAACACACCTCCTATATTAGAGTGCAACTTCTCTGGATGAAGGAGCACAGGGGGGACCTTTGGATAGCAGATTTAGATACACTAACTAGTTAAAGCCTAAAACTTTATAACCAGTTACAGAAAACTGTTTTTTTTTCCTTTTGGGAGAAAGGTTTTACATGAATAAAAGCTTATCATTGTAAGCACCCCTGTCAGTGTTAAATGGTTTGTCCCATCCCACTGTAAACTAATACATCTGGAAGACAGCTACTTCTTTTGAAAAGCAACAGGCTTACCAGCCAGATTACCAGATGAAAAAAGAAGAAAGAATGACTAAAAAAGAAAATGAATGCAGCCATCACATCTTAGAATTGGTACGCCGCAATATAATAAATGTTTTCTTTTGGGTTTATTAATGCTTTAACTCTTTCCTGTGAAGACCGGAAGTTCGGGGAAGCAGCATTAGGAGAGCAGGAGCCAGAAACATTGAAAGTTGTAAGCACTGGCGTAAGAACTTTAACAAATAGTTTGCTGGGTAATGTTTATTTTATTGTGTTTAATGTGTTTAACTAAAAAACTCAGAGCGTTTTTACAACATATTATATATACTGTACTGTATATATATATATATATATATATATATATATATATATATATATATATATGCAGCCATGCCCCCGTAGGGGTTGCTGAATTGTTGTGGTTCACCTGTCAACCTGCTCAGCCCGACATCCATCTCTCAATCACTCAGCCACATAGAACAGTCCATAAGCTTTGTTTTTTTATTTTTTATTGAGGGGATATAACTTGGATGGAAATTGGGAAGTTATGGGATGCCCAAGAAGATTCAGTGCAACTTGCTTGGGACTTCTATAAACACTCCAGTATATACACTCCAGTCTTCTCTCCAGCACAAATGTTTTATACTTCACCTCTCCAGCACTTCACTTGCTGCATAACGTTACTCCTCCAGCACCTCACTTGCTGCAGACTGTTACTCCACCAGACTAGCTGGCACCTTATGGTTAGACCTGACACTACTTCAGTCAGGCCTTAGTGCATAGCTCCCAACTGTCCCTGATTTCGAGGGACTGTCCCTGATTTCGAGGGACTGCCCCTGATTTGGAGCAATGTCCCTCTGTCCCTCATTCCTCCTCATTTGTCCCTCATTTTGGTCTGATCTATATAGTTGTATATAAAATGCACTTTTTATCTATCAAAAAGTGTTTTCCAGCGCTAAACCTTTCATCTGATTTCTAAATTGCTGCATTTGTAAATTCCAAA
This sequence comes from Lithobates clamitans, assembly GCA_037952925.1. Taxonomy (NCBI): domain Eukaryota; kingdom Metazoa; phylum Chordata; class Amphibia; order Anura; family Ranidae; genus Lithobates; species Lithobates clamitans. Next base: position 1,997,533 of record JBBGZY010000943.1, read on the forward strand.
AGCCAATATAAAGGAATAGTAGTGGTAAAAAAAGCACTTGTGGGTTTAACTGCTTGCCGACCACCGTACACAGATATATATATATATATATATATTTATGGCCGGAGCCCTCTGCCCTGAGAGATATGAACCACATAAACACGTCACAAGACTAACAACACAAAGTAGACCTGAAGTGTGCCCTGGTCTGCTGAACGGTAAGCCCTGGTCTGCTGGACGGTATGTCAAGAGAAGGGCGCATACCCTAATGCCCCGTACACACGGTCGGACATTGATCGGACATTCCGACAACAAAATCCATGGATTTTTTCCGAAGGATGTTGGCTCAAACTTGTCTTGCATACACACGGTCACACAAAGTTGTCGGAAAATCCGATCATTCTGAACGCGGTGACGTAAAACACGTACGTCGGGACTATAAAAATGGGGCAGTAGCCAATAGCTTTCATCTCTTTATTTATTCTGAGCATGCGTGGCACTTTGTGCGTCGGATTTGTGTACACACAATAGGAAATTCCAACAACGGAATTTGTTGTCGGAAAATTTTATAGCCTGCTCTCAAACTTTGTGTGTCCGAAAATCCGATGGAAAATGTGTGATGGAGCCTACACACGGTCGGAATTTCCAACAACAAGGTCCTATCACACATTTTCCATCGGAAAATCCGACCGTGTGTACGGGGCATAAGAAAGTAAATGGATGTTTCTGTAGAGGATTGTTTTAAGAGAAGTACCCTGAGAAGGGGAATGGGCGGGTGGGTACCGCGTACTAGAACCGACACAGACCATCATGGGTGGTCTGCTTAAATACCCCCCGTGCTCCTCCCATAATTTCAAGCCACCATACTGGCCTTCCTATATATACACACACACACACACACACACACACACACACACACACAGTTGTGTGAAAAAGTTTTTGGTTACATATTTCTCACAGTTAAATGATTCAGATCATCAAATAAATTGTAATATTACACAAAGATAACTAGAGTAAATTCAAGATACAGTTTTTAAATTATTATTTCATTTATTAAGGGAAAAAAGCTGTAAAAACCTGCCTGGCCCTATGTGAAAAAGTAATTGCTCCCTCCCATGCTAAATCACGAATGAACTGTGATTAATCACAATTTCTTGGAAAGCTGAGTTAAATTTCACTTGCCACACCTAGCCCTTATTACTGCCAGACCTGTTGAATCAATAATCACATAAATAGAGGCTGTCTGACAAAGTGAAGCACGCTAACAGATCACAAAAAGCCACACATCATGCCACAATCTAAAAAAAATCAAGAACAGATTATAAACAAATTACGGGGAAATGTTTGTTTACATCAGCATTTCCCCGTTCTTCCTCTCCGTGAGACGATCGCGGGTATCCCCGCGGACATCGAGTCCGCGGGACCCACGGTCGGACTCACGGAGCTCGTGCGCCTGCTGTCCGGACCTCGCGAGATCACGTACATTAACGTGATTCCGCGCAGCGGAGCCAAGCTGCCGCAGTAAAACTGCGGCGGCTGGTCCGCAACCGGTTAAAGACTGCATTTTGTATTTACTCGGGTTATCTTTGTGTAATAATAAAATTCGTTTGATGATCTGAGTCATTTAAGTGTGACAAATATGCAAAATAAAATAAAAAACAAAAAGGGGGCAAATACTTTTTTTTACACAACTGTGTGTATATATATATATACCGTATATATATATATATATATATATATATATATATATATATATATATATATACAGTATATGTGTATACTATATTTTTATTTCAGTATTACAAATGTTCGTACATTGTTGGAAATATGTTTGCATTTATTCTACTGAATAATTTGGCCTGGACACTACATGCCCTCCTACTCTATTGGTATTAGTCATACCTTGAAGAGGACAAGTGGTGTAAGAAGGGAGAATGTCACAAATGGCACACACACTGATCAAGCTGCAGATGAGAAAGCCAAAGTATAGAGCAGGAAGCAGACACCTCCTCAGCTCTGCACCACTGACTTCCTGTTGCATACTTTTCTTACTGTGAAATGGGGAATCAAACAGGATTTCACTTTATTCCTTTTACTAGTATGGTGCATTTCATTTACTAGTATAGTATATTACTTTCTAAACCTGCAGATATTACTCCCATTTGCAAATGTGCATTTTTTTGTCCTGATAAACAGATCAGTCATTAGACTCCTATGCTACCACGTATAAATAAATGCTTGTTTACTTTCTATGCATAGACATAAAATGAAGAATATGCGCAAATAAATATTGTAACTTACATCATCTGCATCTTTCTAATGCACAAGGTGTATCTACATACAGAAACCTTTATTACTCCACCTGACCAAACCCCCAACAAAGCTTCAAATAGAATCACACCGTCTAATCTAAGGCATAGATTTTAAATAACTGTGGTGGCAATTATAGGGACTTTCTATAGTTCTTGGTCCAGTTGTACACCAGTTGCTTTGAGAAGCTAGTCAGTTTTAGAGGGATGTGTATCATAAATGTACTTCTCCCAAATTTGATGTCCAGTTATAATCTTGTGAATGCTCTTGTTCTAGACATAAATTAGATTGGAAGAGGTGTACATGAGAAATGTGAGAAAAGAAAAATGAAGGTTTATCAAAATAAGATCTAAAAATGTTTTGGAGAGTGATAACCACAAGTGATATTAAACGTATTCGTAACCCTAATGCCCCATACACACGATCGGATTTTCCAACAACAAATGTGGGATGTGAGCTTATTGGTTGAAAGTCCGACCATGTGTATGCTCCATCGAACATTTGTTGGTGGACTTTCAAAACTTTGTTGTCAGAATTTCCGATCGTCTGTACCAAGTCCGGCAGGCAAAAGTCCACGCATGCTCGGAATCAAGCAGAAGGAGCCGCACTGGCTACTGAACTTCCTTCTTGTCTGCTCGTCGTACGTCTTGTACGTCACCACGTTCCCACGTTCGTAATTGTTGGCCAACATTGTGTGTGACCGTGTGTATGCAAGACAAGTTGGAGCCAACATCCTTCGAACAAAAATCTACGGGTTTGTTGTCAGAAAGTCCGATCGTGTGTATGGGGCATAAGGAGCTCGACTATACAGTATGTTCACTTCCACATTTATGCCATTTTCCTCCTAATTTAGGCTAATGAATGAGACAGCAATCACATGTTATAGAATTTAGTGAGGGATACATGCAGCAAAAATTATTTATTAGATTAGATAATGTAGTACTCTCTAGTGTACTACTAGTATTAGTGCAGACAAATTTAGGTTTTGATACATGGCTAGTCTGTAAAACAGAAATTGAGTCAGGTTTACTGCAGGTTAGGCTGGATGGCTCCACAGAGGCAGGTCTCTGGTACCTCCCCCTGGATCTAGAAGTTTGGAGAAACTTTTAGAAGTTAGTGGGTGGAGGCCAGGAGGGTCTGATCTGCATGCTGGAGGGAACTTGGCCAATCCCCAGGCAGAATGTCCTGGCAGGGTGGCTGGGCCAGCCCTTAAATATGGTGAAGCCATGCTAGCAGGGGAGTAGGTAGGAAGATGGAGTGCTGAGAAGGCTGTCGGTGGCCTGGGAGGGGACCGACCCCTGGGTCTGGGGAGATCTGCCTCCAGGCTGGGCTTGGGCTGGCTTGGGAAGATCCTATCAGTGTCTTGATTTGAGGAGTAATCTTGCCTAAGGAGCAGTAGGAAACAAAGAGGACTGAGTGAGGACATGAGAACATCTAGGCATTCACAAGGGGATAGACTGCCACATGTAGCAAACTTTTAGAAGGTCAGCGCTGTGCTTAACCCTTTCTATCACTTACCCTGGGAGATCTTTAGAGCAGCCAGGTGGGCTGGTGGACAAGCAGCCAGGAGGGCTGGTAGTTCCTGCAGGTGGTAGAGCTGGGAGCAGTTCTGCAGAGGAGAGGAAATACTCCTGTATGCAGTTTACAACATACTGTACTATTTTCTAAAAGGGACTTAGAGTTCCTAATCCCCAAGGGAATTTTGCTTTTGACCACTAAGGACTGATGGTTTCCAGGTAAGAGGAAAGTTCAGGATTTTGTACATAGGAAGGAAGTTGTCCCTATTCATTGTTACGGTCAAGTTGGGCATCCCATAACCCCATCCAAGTTTTATCCCTAATAAAACACCAAAACCAAGCTCAGAGACTAAGTTCTTGTGTCCGGATGCGAGCGGAAAAATGCTTGTTGCCTGGCTGTGCAGGGATAGGGGAACCATTCACCAGCAGTCCCTGCGGGGGTAGTGCTACAATAATATTATAGAGTAATTTCAAAGCCAGGCCTTGGCAGGGCAGTAGAATTCATCGGTCTGTTGACAAAAACTTGGCATGATGCATAATTTTAAGCTTGCCACAAGTTACAATCTAATGCCCTGTACACACGATAGGATTTTCCGACAACAAAATCCTGGATTTATTTCCAACGGATGTTGGCTCTTGCATACACACGGTCACACAAATGTTGTCGGAAATTTCGAATGTCAAGGTTGCGGTGACGTACAACACGTACAACGAGCCGAGAAAAATTAAGTTCAATAGCCAATGCGGCTCTTCTGCTTGATTCCGAGCATGCGTGGAATTTTGTGCGTCGGAATTGTGTACACATGATCGGAATTTCCGACAACGGATTTTGTTGTCGGAAAATTTGAGATCCAGATCTCAAACTTTGTTTGTCGGAAATTCAGACGGAAAATGTCCAATGTAGCCTACACACGGTCGGAATTTCCGACAACAAGCTCCCATCGAACATTTGTTGTCGGAAAATCCTATCGTGTGTACAGGGCATACTGTACAATCTCCATTCGATCTACCAACAAATTTGTAGTGCAAGTACTTGCCTAATTAAATCACTAGAAGCCCCACTGTTCTGCCATAATCTACTGAAGGGGTCTCCAAACTTTCAAAGCAAAGGGCCAGTTTACTGCCCTTAAAACTTTAGGGGGGACAGACTGTGGACAGCCAGTGGGAGTAGAAAATGCCCTAGCATCAGTGGGAGTAAACAATGCCATAGGCTTGCTGGTCAGTGGAACTAAAAAAAATTACATCATTGGTGTCAGGGGGAGGAATAGTGCCTTATCATTGGTGTCAGTGGGAGGATTAGTTCAGCATCTCTGGTAAGCGGGAGGAATTGCACCCTATTGTTGGTGTCAGTGGGAGAAATAGTGTCTCAAGTTAGTGGAAGGAATAGTGCCCCAAGGGCCAGATAAAAGCAAGCAAAGGGCCACATCCGGCCCCCGGGCCGCAATTGTTAGACCCCTGATCTACTAGGAACAGGACGACAAGAAGGACACCTGTTTACCAATACTAGGATACCCCTTAGAGCATCTCATATCCCATGGATGCAGGATTTTGGAGACACGGACAGTTATTACACAGTAACTGTATCTCTCAGTGCACTTTATACCTTACAGATCTGGGTGATATCCTACTTATTGATCTGCTTATTATTATCCACTAGATGAACTGTGCCTAATCTACTAAAGAACCTTCTGTGTTGCATGCACTTTCTTCACTGGGCAGCTGATTCACACCCGCCTACCCATGGACACAATGCTATGAACGATATTGTTTCAATGCAATTTCCAGTAACAGAAGTTAATTTGCATCAATGTATTCATAATGAATAAGTATCTTTTGTACCTGTGGACATCAAGTTAAATGTTCAGTCCTAGTTTCAGAATATGTGCACCTCCCATGTATATGAAGGATACTGTACAAGGTTTTTATACTTTTGATGAAACAACTACATAGTGGAGGTGACAATAACCAGCAGGCTATACAGAGATCTTGAATCGACACAGCGGGACCCAGAGACCAATATAAACTTGACGGAGCTTCTAATGCTTCCACACTCTATTTAAAAAAAAGGCTTTGGCCTTGCATACACTTTAATCCTTCTTTAAAGGATAAGCATACATCCTATGCCCAGCACCCTGCTGCTTCCCACAAATAGTAAAATAACATGCAAAAAAATTGTTTAACAGCCACCATCAGATTCAACTTCCTTCCTTTAACAAGTGAATGGGATTAGTGATCCAAGAAGCAGAGAGTAGTTGCATAGCACAGGCTACAGTAAGTCTAAAGCTGTCCATAAACTGATACTTTTTTTTTCATTCAGCCTGCAGGCTGCTAACAGATTCCTCCATTCACTCTATACAGTGCAGATGGATGAATCGCCCTCTGCAGCTATTGTATTTGACTGCCAGCTGTCAAAATATTCAAACAGTTGCTGCATCTGATTGGATGTAGCTGCCCTTTGGCTGGCGACTTTCTTTGACGGCTCCTTCGATTTTTCAATTAAGGGATATCAAGTGGGAGGTGGCAAACAAGGCCATCCAAATTTGTACAAGTCATCTGTTCCTCTTTTTAAGACTATAAGGTGATCAATGCTGCGAATTACATGAACATCAGATTAAGGTAAACTGAATGGACTTTTTGGTGTCAGCATGGTACACAGAACTCACTGGTTGCTTTCACGTGAAACTCCTCAGTTAGGAGTGGAGTAACCTTTCATGAAATAACCTTCTACACCAAATACAGTAAGCACTTCACCAATACTTATAAATGAGATCCTTGCTGTGAAAAAGAGAGTGCCATTTCTGACCACTTACTGAAAAATACCTAAGCGGGTAAGAGGCGCATGAATATAAACACAAACACAATAGACTAAATACAGCCAAAGAATATGAGGTGCATTAGAGTGGGACATATTATTCTACCAGTGTGTTTTTAGATCTGTGCAAAGAAATAATGGACATTTTCAGCACCGGATATCAGTAGAATACAGTGGATTGGTTGTCAGTGGAATGTGAAAACTGGTCATGTTGCCTACACGACTCTGGTACAAAGGACTGTCTATGTCACGTGTATTCCCCAGGTTAAGTGGAGAGATTGAGGATTAATAGAAGGGAAGAGACAGTGAATGTGCAAATATACAATATATATATGTATTTATATATAATGTATATTTACATGGTGGTTGTAAAGTTGGACCAAGCTGTGGTGGTCAGTGTGTATGTGTCAAGTCAGAAAAAGGCTGCTGCACCAAGACTGCCAGTGCTACAGGAACCTGTTTTGGGACTGCTGCCATTTCCAAAGAGGAACATTACATGGAACAAAAGACTTGTTCAGGACATTGACTAAGTAACGCCCAGCTGAGCAGACTAATGTTTAGAAATGCATTCATTTACTTTACATCTGGAAGTTTGTATATACTTTATGTTTCATTCTGCTGAAATAAACAGCCTGTTTTGCTTAAGAACTGGATGCTTGTTGCCTCAGCATTGAGTCATATACAGTATATGTATACCTAAAGGTCACCCCACTAACTATTGTAACTTGCAACATCATATCATTTTTGCATGCTAAGGGTTGCATGGATGTGTGTGTGAACACTGCACTAGGTCAGTCAACCATCTCCACCTCCACTAACACACAGATCAGGTGCTGGCCCTGTCCATCACATTCCAATGAGCAAGAAGAATTCTAGTTGGCTGCACATCCAGTAAAATCCCCTTTATTTTAGTCCCTAAAAACATATCCAAAGACATAAATAAAGGGGAACAGCATCACCAGCTAACGCATTTCACACTTCAATAGTGCTTAGTCATAGCTCTTGACTATGACTAAGAGCTAAGGAAGTGTGAAACGCTTGGATTGTGATGCTGTTTCCCTCTATTTGTGTTTTTGGATATGTTTTTATGGACTTGCTGAAAATAAACTGTTGCAAAAGCATTGGACACAGTTCCCCATAAACATTTACTGTACAAAATAAGGTCCGTTGGCATGGACCATAGGGTGAGTACATGGATTGAAAACTGGCTACAAGGGCGAGTTCAGAGGGTGGTGATAAATGGGGAGTACTCAGAATGGTCAGGGGTGGGTAGTGGGGTCCCCCAGGGTTCTGTGCTGGGACCAATCCTATTTAATTTGTTCATAAACGACCTGGAGGATGGGATAAACAGTTCAATCTCTGTATTTGCAGATGACACTAAGCTAAGCAGGGCAATAACTTCTCTGCATGATGTGGAAACCTTGCAAAAAGATCTGAACAAATTAATGGGGTGGGCAACTACATGGCAAATGAGGTTCAATGTAGAAAAATGTAAAATAATGCATTTGGGTGGCAAAAATTTGAATGCAATCTATACACTGGGGGGAGAACCTCTGGGGAAATCTAGGATAGAAAAGGACTTGGGGGTCCTAGTAGATGATAGGCTCAGCAATGGCATGCAATGCCAAGCTGCTACTAACAAAGCAAACAGAATATTGGCATGCATTAAAAAGGGGATCAACTCCAGAGATAAAACAATAATTCTCACGCTCTACAAGACTCTGGTCCGGCCGCACCTAGAGTATGCTGTCCGGTTCTGGGCACCAGTCCTCAGGAAGGATGTACTGGAAATGGAGCGAGTACAAAGAAGGGCAACAAAGCTAATAAAGGGTCTGGAGGATATTAGTTATGAGGAAAGGTTGCGAGCACTGAACTTATTCTCTCTGGAGAAGAGACGCTTGAGAGGGGATATGATTTCAATATACAAATACCATACTAGTGACCCCACAATAGGGATAAAACTTTTTCGCAGAAGGGAGTTTAACAAGACTCGTAGTCACTCATTAAAATTAGAAGAGAAGAGGTTTAACCTTAAACTACGTAGAGGGTTCTTTACTGTAAGAGCGGCAATGATGTGGAATTCCCTCCCACAGGCGGTGGTCTCAGTGGGGGACATAGTTTCAAGAAACTATTAGATAAGCACCCAAACAACCGTAACATACATGGATATACAATGTAATACTGACATATAATCACACACATAGGTTGGACTTGATGGACTTGTGTCTTTTTTCAACCTCACCTACTATGAAACTATGTAAAGGTGATTTTACTGGATGTGCGTCCAACTAGAATTCCTCTTGTTCATAAGGGTTGCATGGAGTTTGGATCATAACAAATTGTGGGTAATCCATGAAGAAATGTATGGCCCTGATTGTTTCCTGAAAAATCTGATTGTAGGCCAAGAACACAGAGCAAAGACTGTTTCAGAATCAGGACTAGGAAAGGAGTCCAGCAATGCTGTGTATTGCCTACATGTAGTACATATCATGTAAACATTAAAAAGCCATGGTAGAAGGACCAGATGTTGACAATAGGAAGATTTAAAGAGCCTGTTTTTTTATGGCAAAGGTGGGAAAAATGTACATTACATGAATTAACTCTATAAACTCTTCACAGATGGATGGGGAAGAAATTGACTTTTTTCCATGTTCTGTATATGGTAACTCTTCAGTTGTAAGTTCTCTTGCTGATAAGTGTTTTTATTAAAAACCATGAACACTATAAAATCCACAAGGGTACAATTCTACATAGCAGAAAAGATTGAGAGCTGCTTGGAATGAAAAAAGGGCCTGATCTAGCCTGTCTAATTTGGGGGTGCAGTAAAAAATGTCAAAGGGGCAGAGGTTATGAGGTCAGCAGGGCAGTGTACAAGGGGTCAGCAGGGCAGGGGATAGGGCCAGTAGTCTGTACAGCAGCAGGGCAGAGATCAAGAGTCAGAAGGGCAATGTAAGGGGGCCACAGGAGTTACCTCTGTCAGAGCAGAGAACAGGAGTCACTTCTGGCAGCGCAAAGGCTTTGGGGGGCAGAAATTAAATCTGGGGGGGGGGTCAGCACCCCCTAGATCCGGCCATTGGCTGGAGGAAAAACAAATTGACCAATCAGCCTGGTTTGCTGACTAGGAAGATTAACATTGAAATATTTTGGCCACATTTTACAAATACAGGACTCTGATGAAATTAAATATCAAAAGCAGGGGCTAAAGTGAATATACAGTGTTCATATAATAGCAGGAAAATGAACCTATAGGAGCTCAAAAAGCAACTGCTGACAAAGGGATGTGTATGCCTACAAAACAACATAATAAATCTTACATGGATACCCCCTTATAATCATTATTTAGTAGCATCACTATAGATAATCCTGAATCATTTGTGTTATTTTATTCAGTAACGGAAACGGTCTGTTCTGAGAGTTAAAGAGGGCTGGCTAGTAGTCAAGGGAACACAGTCTCAGACATTCCAGGTACACATGTGTATGTTTGTACACATAACCTCATAAAAAATAAATGTGCTTGAAAGTCTCCGAATCCCAAAGAAAATGTACAAGGCATCTGGAATTCCAGTTGCAACAGAACACAAATTGTATGGTTTCATAATAAAATAATAGACACTCTGTCACCTAGGAGGATTGTGCTCTCATATCATCATGTACATTTTCTTGGCTAAAACGATATTGAACCATAATATTTGCTTGACAAATGAAGAACTGTTATCATACGTTTATGCATAAACATGCCAAGCTGCATGCCTAATGGCATGTTGGGATATTCATCAAGACGTCAGTATGTGTGCTTTATATATATATTTGAATAAAAGGGTCACAGGTTTTTCAATCTAGCAGAATTATGGAGGAGAAAAAAAAAATCATTCCTTCACATAAACATCAGTTCAAAAACAGCTAAAAACCTGTAAAAGAAAATAGACCAAAACCATTATAGTTTCTCTTTAAATAAACTTAATTCAAACATGGCAGTTTCCTTTAGGATAATAGTTTATTGAAATCAAAACAGATACATTCTAATAATATAATAATTTTGACACAGTTTTTTGGGCACAGAAAAAAATATAGTAGACTTAAATTGATAGTTAATCACGGGTGAATAAAACCGAAAGGGTACATGAAATGGGATCCCTAGCTACTGTTAGTCTTGTTAAAGGGGAATGCCAGCCTAGGCCTACTGAAAGCTGTGAAGAACATCGGTGTGGTTGTAAACAAACCAAAAAATTGAATATTATTGCATGTCGCAAGATCAGCAGAATTTAAAAAAACAGAAAGAATGTCTCAGGACTGCACAATAGTCTTATCCTACTATGGAAGTGTATGATTTTACATAGTCTCCTCTCCTTTGCAGTGAAATAATGTGAAGCTGTATTTGAATATCCAATCATTTGAAACTGAAAAAAAGTATTTTATTTTTTTGATCACACATGATCGGGTATTTAACTTGAACACAGCTTCTCTCTTATTCATTAACATTAACTCTGCAAATTGAACATACACTTTTGTGGGTAAATAGTGTCTTTTCCTTTTGTAAATCAATTCCAGTATGCATTTGTCACTTCAAGTCTTGACTTCTTAGTTGTTTTTTAACTTCCCCATTTGCATCTGATCCTAGTATCTCCCAGTACCTTACCTTCCTGCATTATAGATGATTGGACCTCTACTATTCTCGATCTACACGTCCTCCCTGGGTCAGCTGATAGCCTTCCATGGCTTTCACAGCCATTTATATGCTGATGACACCCAAATCTATCTCTCTGCCCCTCAGCTCACCCCATCAATCTCCTCACGTATCACTGATCTACTAATAGACATATCAGCCTGGGTGTAAAACCACTTCCTCAAACTCAATCTATCTAAAACTGAGCTCTTAATATTTCCTCCCCCACGTGCCCCTTCCCCTGACTTCTCGGTCAAGATCAATGGCACATCTATCAGTCCGTCCCCACATGTCAGGGTGCTAGGGGTAACTTTAGACTCTGAACTGTCCTTTCAGGCCCACATACAATCCCTTTCCAAATCATGCCACCTTAGCCTCCGCAACATTTTCAGAATACGCCCCTTTTAAACTAATGACACCACCAAGCTTCTAATTCACTCCCTGGTTATCTCTCGCCTCGACTACTGCAACTCCCTCCTCATTGGATTACCTTTACATAGACTATCCCTCCTTCAGTCCATAATGAATGGCGCTGCAAGACTCATCCACTTTACCAACCGTTCAGTGTCCTCCACCCCTCTCTGCCAATCCCTCCACTGGCTTCCACTCACCAAACTAATAAAATTCAAAGTACTAACAATAATTTACAAAGCCATCCATAACTCTGCCCCCAGCTACATCACTAACCTAGTAACAAAATACCAACCAAACCGTTCTCTTCAGTCATCCCAAGACCTCCTGCTCTCTAGCTCAATTGTCACCTCCTCCCATGCTCTCCTCCAGAATTTCTCCAGAGCTTCTCCCACCTTTTGGAACTCCCTACCCCAATCTGTCTGACTGTCCCCTAATCTATTCGTCTTTAGACAATCCCTGAAAACCCTTCTCTTCAACCACATGCCGACCGGGCCATAGCCGAAAGACGGCTAAAGCGCGGTCGGCTTATTCTGGGAGGGCGTCCATGGACGTCCTCACAGAATCACGCTCATGCGCGCCCCTTTTGGCAATATGGAACGAGGTAAAGGGCCAATGACAGCGGCCCTTTATCTTGTGATCACTCCAAAACGGCAGCTTGCCCTGTGTAGCTCCTCCCCTCTCCTCGCAGCGATCGGTACAGTGTGGGAGGAGAGGAGCGAGCCAGGTGCAGCAAGCGCTGTGTGGGCTGTCTCTGGAGTGCCCACAGTGCTGACCTGTGCCCATCCATGCTACATCCATGCTTCATATGTCCTCATATGTGCCCATCCATGCTACATCCATGCTTCATATGTCCTCATATGTGCCCATCCATGCTCCACCTATGCCCATGCATGCTACATATCTGCCCATCCATGCTCCACCTGTGCCCATGCATGCTACATATGTACTCATCCATGCTCCACCTGTGCCCATGCATGCTACATATGTGCCCATCCATGCTCCATCCATCCCTGGCTCATCCATGCTCCATCCATCACTGGCTAATCCATGCTCATTCATTCTCAATCCATCCCTGGCTCATCTGTGCTCCATTTGTGCTCATTCATGCTCAATCCCTGGCTCATCCATGCTCCATCAATCGCTGGCTCATCCATGCTCCATCCGTGCTCATCCATGCTTAATCCCTGGCTCATCCATGCTCAATCCATCCCTGACTCATCCGTGCTTCATCCGTGCTCATCCATGCTCAATCCCTGACTCATCCATGCTCCATCCATCCCTGACTCATTCGTGCTCCATCCATCCCTGACTCATCAGTGCTCCATCCGTGCTCACCCATGCTCAATCCCTGGCTCATCCATGCTCCATCCCTGGCTCAATTCGTGCTCCATCCGTGCTCACCCATGCTCAATCCCTGGCTCATCCGTGCTCCATTCATCCCTCGCTCATCTATGCTCCATCCATCTGTGCTCATCCATTCTCCATCCATCCCTTGTTCATCTGTGCTCCATCCATGCTCCATCCATCCCTGGCTCATTCGTGCTCCATCTGTGCTCATCCATGCTCAATCCATGCTTATCCATGCTCCATTCATCCTTGGCTCATCCATGCTCAATCCATGCTCATCCATGCTCTATTTATGCTCATCTATGCTCCATCTATGCTCATCCGTGCCCCATCCATGCTCATCCATGCTTCATCTATCCCTGACTCATCCATGCTCCATCTATCCCTGGCTCATCCATGCTCATCTATGTTTATCCATGCTCCATCCGTGCTCATCCATGGCTCATTCATGCTCATCCATGCCTCATCTTTGCTCATCCATGCCACATCAGTGCTCATCCTTGCCACAGCCATGCCACATCAGTGCTCATCCATGCCACATCAGTGCTCATCCGTGCCACATCCATATCACATCAGTGTAATAGGTAGTCAAATTAGATTTGAAATGTATGTCCCTGATGGTGCTCCCTGCATGTTGGGCCTCTGTATTTGTTCAGGCTGTGGAAAAGTCTACCACATGTGGTGTCGCCATACTCAGGAGGAGTAGCAGAATATATTTTGGGGTGTCATTTTTCCTATGTACATGCTATGTGTTAGAAATATCTTATAAATGGACAACTTTCTGTAAAAAAATGCGTTTTCATTTTCTTTCCACGTTTTCCAAAAACTTGTGGAAAAAATGACATGCTCAAAAGACTCATTATGCCTTATAGAATATACCTTGGGGTGTTTACTTTTCAAAACGGGGTCATTTTGTGGATGTTTACATTGTCCTGGTGCTCCAGGGCCTTCAAAAGTGTAAGAGCTAGTCAAAAAATGAAATGTGTAATTTATGTCACTAGAACCCCTGATGGTGCTCCCTGCATGTTGTGCCTCTGTATGTGGCCAGGCTGTGTAAAAGTCTCATACGTGTGGTATTGCCATACTCAGGTGGAGTAGCAGAATGTGTTTTGGGGTATAATTTATGGTATGCATATGCTGTGTGAGAGAAAAAAACCTGTTAATATGACAATTCTGTGCGAAATTTAAAAAAAAAAAATCTTCATGTTGCAAAGAATTGTGGGAAAAAATTACAACTTCAGTGCAAACTGTTGGCGCTATATAAAACCTGTATAATAATAATAATAATAATTGGAGCACTCAGTCAGACTATCTTGTGAGTATCCTGGATTCTAACCCTGAAGTTCGCAGTGGGTTGCTCCCTGAGCTTTATTGGCAATTTATTCTGTTTTCTGTTTCCAGCCTTGTCCTGGTCCAGCATGGGTCGATGTCCCACTGAAAACAGTGGTCAGGGAAACATTTTCTTGTCTTTGAAAGTGGTAGCTCCTGAACTTCACCTTGCAAGTCCTCTGATGGTGCTAGCATGTTGAAAGACTGGCCACACGACAAAGAGTTTTTCCCAGAAAGCCGAAAAATCTCAATGGGGGTTATTTACTAAAACGAGAGAATGCAAAATCTGGTGCAGCTCTGCATTGAAACCAATCAGCTTCCAGGTTTTACTGCCGAAGCTTAAATTAACAAGCTGAAGTTAGAAGCTATTTGGCTACCATGCACAACTGCCCCAGATTCTGAGTGTCCAGTTTTAGTAAATCTCCCTCACTATGTTATAACAAGTGCTTTCAATAGTCGTGTACTCATTCTTACCTTCTAAGATCAAGGGGTTGATTTACTGACTCTGGAGAGTGCAAAATCCGGGGCCGCTCCGCTTAGAAACCAATCAGCTTCGAGATTTTTTTGTCAAAGCTCAATTGAGCAAGCTAAAGTTAAAAGCTGATTGGTTACTATGTAGAGCTGCACCACATTTTGAACTCTCCAGTTTGAGTAAATCAACCATCATGTTTTTTAGATTATGGACACAAATTAGATTGTGGGTGTTTTAGTTGTCATTTGACTTTGTATCCAATCGTTAATTATGAGACCATTGGCAAGTGATATAGCACTATGATTGATAGCACAGACATTGATGAGGAGTTAGAGCGTGTGTAAGGCAAGGGGGAAGAGGCGATTAAGCAGAGAAGAATATGGAGTGAAGAATATGAAGTAAAGTACTGTAAAAATTTGGAAACTCTACTACCTAAAGAAAGCACAATAAAGATTGTATCTCTCTTGGCTTTGCTAAAACTTAAAGAAATGTAGAAGGGTGCCCAGAATTCATTTATTTGGGGAAGTTCTTAATAATAAAAGCCTTACATTTAAAAGGCATTTTTTAACAAAACACACACAACATGAAAAGCAACCCAAGGTTAGGTTAGTAAAGCAGCAAGAAAGCCTTGACATTTTGGGAAAATTTCCCTTGTTGGGTTCCAGTATAATAACCAGAGCTTTTTTCAGACAGAATTTGCTGGAACAGAGTTCTGACACCTCCGGCAGCCCTGTACTCTGAAGCCTGTCAATTAACACAGAAGCTGGTAGAGGAAGTTTTCTGCATAGCTCACTTCCTCTACTGGCTTCTATGTACTAATGCTGGACACCCATGGCTCATTCGTGCCCTACATTTGTTGGTAAGTCACTCGGGTCTAGGAGCCGCAACTACAGCTGCCTGTGTTGGGGCATTGTGGTCAGACATTGTAGCGCAGAGCCAAGTAAAGAGCTCTGAAACTCCTCCTGGGCCCTGTGCTACATTTCTGATAGGCGGAGCTCTCTGATCACATTAGTGTGATTAAAAAAAAAAGCCTGCTCATCGCATACAGAGCACGGTGCCAACTGTCCTGAAGAGGAAAGGGAACTGTGGATGGAAAGGGGAGGGGAGGTGGAGAGAGTCAGTTTGTGCAGAGAAGCAGCCATGAGAAGGTTGTGAGATTATTACGGGACCTAGAGCTGGTTAGAGTGAATTTATGTAGAGAGGAGATCTGGTAAAGTGAAGGGGGGGGGGGATTTGTGTAGATAGGGGAGCTGGGGCAAGTTTGTGCAGAAAGGAGATCTGGGAAGGCGGGGGGAGGGGATTTGTGCGGAGAGGAGAGCTCGGTGGGGGAATTCCAGCAGAAAGGAGAGCTGAGGTGGGAGGATTTTAGAAGAAAGGGCAGCTGGGGGGGGGATTTGTGCAGAGAGGAGAACTGGGGAAGGGAGATTTGTGTAGCTAAGGGGGGGGATTTGTGCAGAGAGGAGAACTGCGAAAGTGTGTGTGGGGGGGGATGGGGGGTTTGTGCAGAGAGAAGACCTGAAAAGTGTGGGGGGGGGGGAGTTGTACGATGAGTAGAGTTGAGTGGGGGGATTTTAGCAGAGAGAAGAGCTGGGGGAGATTTGTACAGAGAAGAGAACTGGGGGGGGGGTTGTGTAGCGAGGAGAGCTGGGGGGGTGTGTGCAGAGAGAAAAACTGGGAAAGTGTGCGGGGGATTTATGTAGAGAAGGGGGAGATTTGTGCAGAGAGGAGACCTGGGAAAGTGGGTGGGGGGATTTGTGCAGATAGGAAAACTGGGAAAGTGTGCGTGGGGGTGGGGATTTATGTAGAGAAGAGAGGGGTGATATGTGCAGAGAGGATATCTGGGAAAGTGGGAAAGAGGAAAGCTGAGTGGGGGGAATTTTAGCAGTGAAGAGAGCTGGGAGGGGGAGGAATCCAGCAGGGAGAAGGGCAGGGGAGCATTTGTGTAGAGAGGAGAGCTGGGGGGAGATTTGTGCAGAGGAGACAGCTGGGAAAGTGTATGGGGGTAATTTGTGCAGAGAGGACAGCTGGGGGGAGATTTGTGCAGAGAAGACAGCTGGGAAAGTGTATGGGGGGAATTTGTGCAGAGAGGAGAGCTGGGGGGAGATTTGTGCAGAGGAGACAGCTGGGAAAGTGTATGGGGGGAATTTGTGCAAAAAGGACAGCTGGGGGGAGATTTGTGCAGAGAAGACAGCTGGGAAAGTGTATGGGGGGAATTTGTGCAGAGAGGAGAGCTGGGGGGAGATTTGTGCAGAGGAGACAGCTGGGAAAGTGTATGGGGGGAATTTGTGCAGAGAGGAGAGCTGGGGGGAGATTTGGATTTATGCAGAAAGGAGAGCTGTAAAAGTGTATGGGGGGTATTCGTGCAGAGAGGAGAGCTGGGTGGGAGGATTTTTTTCTGTGCCCTGTGTGATACGCACTTCTCACCACTGCACAATACACACTCCTGAGCCCTGTGTGTTATGCACTCCTGAGTCCTGTACTTTTTGTGCTACACATTCCTGAACCATGCACCTTGTGCGGTATGCAGTTTCCAAGCCTTAACTTATTACAACTTTTTGGCGCTGATGTACTTCTCTCCACTAAGGAAGGTGTGGCTGAGGGTGGGGTTATGGTGTGGTTGGAGCGGAGAGTGAGTTCCTGCACCTATTCTCTGAGAAAAAAAGCCCTAATAATAACAATTTTGTAGTTTGGGTTAAAAGATTAGGAAATTTAACCTGTTCACGACCACGCTAGAGCCGAATGAAAGTCTCCTATTTCCCTTCACTGTACCCCTTAGCCATGCGAGTTCCATTTCCCACGGCCCATCCCAAGGTTCATGCCACACTTCCCACTAGATTTTTGTATATAGGTCTCAGGCTTTACTTTTGTGTTAGAAATCCGAAATTTGGTTTGAAGCTCCTTAGATAAGTATTCAACTTCAGCATTCCTGTTTCCAGCCCCTAGGAACCCATAGCCACATCTCTATAGATAAGCTGGGCTCTTTAAACTGCTCAGCAGCTTAAATTGTGAAATTGTTCCTTTGTAAGGACAGACTGAGGAGAAACAGTCAAATTAGAAGGAAACAAGGAAATCTTGGAAATGTTGCAATGAATGTCCTGTTGAGTGCAACAGCCCCATTAGGTGTTATGTTGCTCAACTACTATTGAGCAAACTTTGATCATTTAATTTATGCTTGCTACAAATACAATATATGCCACTAATACATTGATATTATGAACCTTCATTTCACCAGCAATTTACTGTATTATCTAAAAATCTGTAATAAGTTTATAAATACCACGATAAACTATAACAATTGCAGCTTATGAGATAGAAACTGGTGTCTATAGGGGTTGATTTACTAAACCTGGAGAGTGCAAAATCTGGTGCAGCTCTGCATAGAAAAAAAATCATCTTGCATATATTTTTTAATTTTTTGTCAAAGCTTAATTTAACAATCTGAAAGTAGAAGCTAATTGGCTACCATGCACAGTAGTAAATCAACCCCTATATGTCAAGGGCTATAGCTGTTTCTAGCTCTTAAACTGAATAACTGTAGTATTAAATAAAAAACCCTATATAAGCCTCCTCACCTTGGTATTACATATACCATACCCTATATTAATATATGTATATTTTATATACACTGTATATACACTCACTGGCCACTTTATTAGTTACACCTTGCTAGTGCCAAGTTGGACCCCCTTTTGCCTTCAGAACTGCCCTAATTCTTCGTGGCATAGATTCAACAAGGTCAAAACCAGAGATTTTGGTCCATATTGACATGATAACATCATGCAGTTTCTGCAGATTTGTGGGCTGCACATCCATGATGCCAATCTCCCATTTCACCAAGGGCCCTCTATTAGATTGAGATCTGGTGACTGTGGAGGCCATTGGAGTACACTGAACTCATTGTCATGTTCAAGAAACCATTGATGAGATGATTTGAGCTTTGTGACATGGTGCATTATCCTACTGGAAGTAGCCATCAGAAGATGGGTACACTGTAGTCATAAAGGGATGGACATGGTCAGCAACAATACGCAGGTAGGAAGTGGTGTTTAAAGCAGAGTTCCACCCAAAAATGGAACTTCTGCTTTAAGGGAGGTAACCCCCGACATTCCACATTTGGCATGTAATTTTTTATGAGAGGGAGCGGATACTCTCTTTTTAGAGGATCCCAGCTCCCACTAACTCCCGGCGCACTGCGGCACCGGAAGGGAGATCACCTCTTCCCCCTTCCTCTCGGCAATCATCTGGGACACGTCACAGGTCCCACATGATTGCCCGGCCAGTCACAGTGCGCGGCGCAGCTCGTGCATGCGCAGTGGGTGCCTGGCTGTGAAGGCACAGCCGGGCATCCACAGTTACAATGCCGGCGCCGCAGAGAGGAGGGGGAGATAAGCGGGGCTTCGTTCCCCCACATCGCTGGACCCTGGGACAGATGAGTGTCCGATTATTAAAAGTCAGCAGCTGCAGTATTTGTAGCTGCTGACTTTTGATTTTTTTTTAAGCAGAACTCCGCTTTAAACAATGCTCAATTGGTACTAAGGGGCCCAATATGTGCCAAGAAAATATCCCCCACACCATTACACCACCAGCCTGAACTATTGATACAAGACAGGATGGATCCATGCGTTCATGCTGTTTACACCGAATTCTGACCCTAGTATGTGAATTTCGCAGCTGAAATCAAGACACGTCAGACCAGGCAATGCTTTTCCAATCTTCTATTGTCCAATTTTGGTGAGCCTGTGCGAATTGTAGCCTCATTTTCCTGTTCTTAGCTGACAGAACAGAGCTCACACGGTGTGGTCTTCTGCTGCTAGAGCCCATCTCCTTCAAGGTTCGATGTGTTGTGCTTTCAGAGATGTATTCTTTATGCCTTGGTTGTAACGAGTGGTTATTTGAGTTACTGTTGCCTTTCTATCATCTCGAACCAGTGTGCCCATTCTCTTCTCACTTCTAACATCCACAAGGCATTTATGTCCACACAACTCCCGCTAACTAGATATTTTCTCTTTTTCCGGCCTTTCACTGTAAACCCGAGAGATGGTTGTGCGTGAAAATCTCAGTAGATCAGCAGTTTTTGAAATACACAGACCAGCCCATCTGGCACCAACAACCTTGCAATGTTTAAAGTCACTTAAATCCCCTTTCTTCCCCATTCTGATGCTCGGTTTGAACTTCAGCAAGTTGTCTTCACCACATCTAGATGCCTAAATACATAGAGATGCTGCCATGTGATTGGCTAAATTAGCATTTTGTGTTACCAAGCAATTGAACAGGTGTACCTAATAAAGTGGCCGGTGAGTATATATATATATATATATATATATATATATATATATATATATATATAGAGAGAGAGAGAGAGAGAAAGAGAGAGTGAGAGAAACATTGTCCTATTTTCTAGCCATATGGGCTCATTCATATAGGCACAGAGGCCCATATAGAGTGTGTTTATGCTTGCAGCCATGGCCGCACAGAACATCTATCACTATTGGGCAGCCTGTTAAAATTCAATGACATGCTAACAGATGTAATAGCTATAAAGACCTTCCTACACATTTCTGAGCGTTTACATGCATACAGGAATAGATACAGTGCTGTGTCTTGACCTAGGCTGACAAGGCCCAGGCCTAGGGTGGCACTTTGCCAGGAGGGGTGACAAAAAAACTGCCCCTGCACCTAAAAAAGACCCTTCCTCCCTCCTCCCAGCTCCCGCACACAGGGCCGCCATCAGGGGAGTACAGCTGAATCTGTGAGTCCAGTGCCACAACAAGTTCCGACACTGAGCTCCGGTAACTGGCCAGACAGGGGTGCGCAAGCCTGGGCACCCCGAGACATCTGCCACCAGGGACATGACTGCACTGCAAGAGCCACGCTACTGTTCTGTGGTCTGTGTATAACTTACAGTGGAGAGGGACACAGTAACCAGGAAGGAGGGGGAGGCAGATAACACAGAGGCACACATGGAGTAATGGAAGGGGAGAGGAGATATGTGCTGGGGGGTGCTTTGGCAGAAGAAATGATCTGACCCCCCCGACACTAGCACATGTCCACTCCCCTCCCAAAGCACCCCTCATAACATATCCCCTTACCCCCCCATCCGCCAAATTAAAAGATGCCATGTCCCTCTCTGTCCTCCTCCCATAGCGTCCCTCTGTCCTCCTCCCATGTTGTCCCTCTGTCCTCCTCCCATGGTGTCCCTCTGTCCTCCTCCCACTGCATCCCTCTGTCCTCTTACCATGGCGTACGTCCCTCTGTCCTCCTCCCATAGTGTCCTCCTGTCCCCCTCCCATAGTGTCCCTCTGTCCTCCCATAGAGTCCTTCTGTCCTCCTCAAATAGTGTCCCTCTGTCCTCCTCCCATAGTGTCCTTCTATCCTCCTCCCACTGTGTCCCTCTGTCCTCCTCCCATAGAGTCCTTCTGTCCTCCTCCCATAGTGTTCTTCTGTCCTCCTCCCATAGTGTCCTTCTGTCCTCCTCCCACAGTGTCCCTCTGTCCTCCTCCCATAGTGTCCCTCTGTCCTCCTCCCATAGTGTCCCTCTATCCTCCTCCCATAGTGTCGTTCTGTCCTCCTCCCACGGTGTCCCTCTGTCCTCCTCCCATAGTGTCCCTCTGTTCTCCTCTCATAGAGTCCTTCTGTCCTCCTCCCATAGTGTCCTTCTGTCCTCCTCCCATAGTGTCCTTCTGTCCTCCTCCCACAGTGTCCTTCTGTCCTCCTCCCACGGTGTCCCTCTGTCCTCCTCCCATAGTGTCCCTCCTCCTCCCATAGAGTCCTTCTGTCCTCCCATAGTGTTATTCTGTCCTCCTCCCATAGTGTCCTTTTGTCCTCCTCCCACAATGCCCCTCTGTCCTCCTCCCATAGTGTCCCTCTGTCCTCCTCCCATAGTGTCCCTCTGTCCTCCTCCCATAGTGTCCTTCTGTCCTCCTCCCACGGTGTCCCTCTGTCCTCCTCCCATAGAGTCCCTCTGTTCTCCTCCCATAGAGTCCTTCTGTCCTCCTCCCATAGTGTCCTTCTGTCCTCCTCCCATAGTGTCCCTCTGTCCTCTCATAGAGTCCTTCTGTCCTCCTCCCATAGTGTCCCTCTGTCCTCCTCCCATAGTGTCCTTCTGTCCTCCTCCCACGGTGTCCCTCTGTCCTCCTCCCATAGTGTCCCTCTGTCCTCCTCCCATAGAGTCCTTCTGTCCTCCTCCTATAGTGTTCTTCTGTCCTCCTCCCATAGTGTCCTTCTGTCCTCCTCCCACAGTGTCCCTCTGTCCTCCTCCCATAGTGTCCCTCTGTCCTCCTCCCATAGTGTCCCTCTGTCCTCCTCCCATAGTGTCCTTCTGTCCTCCTCCCACGGTGTCCCTCTGTCCTCCTCCCATAGTGTCCTTCTGTCCTCCTCCCATACCCATAGTTACCTTCTGTCCTCCTCCCACGGTGTCCCTCTGTCCTACTCCCACGGTGTCCGTCCCTCTGTCCTCTTTCAACGGCGTCTGTCCCTCTGTCTGCCTCCCATGGCCTCCCTCTGTCCTCCTCCCAGGGCGTCCCTCTGTTCTCCTCCCATGGAATCCCTCTGTCCTCCTCCCACGGCGTCCCTCTGTTCTCCTCCCATGGTGTCCCCCTGTCCTCTTTCCACGGCGTCCCTCTGTCCTCCTCCCACTGCGTCCCTCTGTTCTCCTCCCATGGCGTCCCCCTGTCCTCTTTCCACGGCGTCCCTCTGTCCTCCTCCCACGTCGTCCTTCTGTTCTCCTCCCATGGCGTCCCCCTGTCCTCTTTTCACGGCGTCCCTCTGTCCTCCTCCCCCGGCATCCCTCTGTTCTCCTCCCACGGCGTCCTCTTTCCACGGCATCTCTCTGTCCTCTTCCCACGGCGTCCCTCTGTCCTATTCACACAGCGTCCCTCTGTCCTCTTCACACAGCGTCCCTCTGTCCTCTTCACACAGCGCCCCACTGTCCTCTTCACACAGCGTCCCTCTGTCCTCTTCACACAGCGCCCCACTGTCCTCTTCATACAGCATTCCTCTGTCCTCTTCACACAGCGCCCCACTGTCCTCTTCACACAGCGTCCCCCTGTCCTCTTCACAAAGCGCCCCTCTGTCCTCTTCACACAGCGTCCCCCTGTCCTCTTCACAAAGCGCCCCTCTGTCCTCTTCACACAGCGCCCCACTGTCCTCTTCACACAGCGTCCCTCTGTCCTCTTCACACAGCGCCCCACTGTCCTCTTCACACAGCGTCCCTCTGTCCTCTTCACACAGCGTCCCTCTGTCCTCCTCCCATGAAGATGACAGTGTGGGTCTTTAACAGGAAGGGGTGTGGCCTTGACAGGAAGGGGTGGCTCATATTTAAATTAGGGGATGCACGAGTTTAGTCAGGCCTAGGGCAGCACAAAACCTAAATACTGGATAGATGCACATCCTGGATGCAGTCTGTAAATGTCCAGGGCCATGCATCTGCCCCTATATAAATATAAATGTTGGGATGTGGAAAGATCTGTACAGCTTCTTCTGCCATTGATTTTTAGCAGGTTGATGGCAGCAACTCTGTGCTTTTCCCACATCCAATTCGCATTACAGGAGAGCCAGTTCACATATCTCCAGATCGGCTGCGGAGCGGCTTGCACAGAGGTCCTGTGCATCTTTGGCTCCGTTTCAAGGCCGAATTCAGGAAAAAAATTGTCCCTGATTCATCCCTGAAATGGAGAACAGGGACACACCCGCGAGCCACATCTGTCAAAGGTGTGAACCCAGCCTCGGATGTTAGATCTTTGTATTGATATAAAGTGAAGGTCTCTTCTTAAGTCGATTCACAAATGAATAGACATAACTTCCAATCGATTTAGATTGGATTCAATTGAATTGACTTGAGGGAGGAAAATTACATCAATAATGTTTCATCAATCTACAAGATACTTTGATCATGAATCAAAATGTATTTCGATTGATCCCATTATGAGATTGCATGGGCTAACTAGAGATGCCTTTTAAAACATACAAACATATATTCCAGCTTTTGATGAAAATTCGTTTACCTGTGTGTGGAATCAAATCTGTTCTCAACCATTGATTATCTTTATTGGAAGAGATTATTAATATTCTTATAGGAAAAGATTGATTGAAACAGAAACCAATCATTTTTTGAAGTGTGTATGGCCACCTATATTATTATTATTATACAGAATTTATATAGAGCCAACAGTTTGTGCATTGCTTTAGAATATAAAGGGAGACAGTACAGTTACAATACAGTTCAATACAAAAGGAATTGGAGGGCCCTGCTCATGGAGCTTACAATCTATAGATTTTATATATAAAAAGAAGGTCTCCTATTAGTTCTGTCCACAACTGATCAGACATAACTTCCCCACTAATTGAGTTAGATTTGATTTAGATCAGATTCCATTAAACTGAGTCGATCAGCCAGAGTGGAAAATTATTGATCGTCCTGCATCAATCGCCAGTACCTGGAGACACTTTGATCATGAATCCGATCGTATTTCGATTGATCAGATTATGAGATTGTATGTTAAAACCAGACATGCTATCATAGGCGTGTGCATGGGGTGTGTTAGGTGTGCCTGGGCACACCCTAATCACCCCATGCACCGCGGATGGCTCCTGCTGGCTAGCTGCTCCCCCATGTCTCCTCCTGCAGTGTTTCTGGCTTCCCTCCTCCCCTGCTGGCTGCTGCTGCGGGCACATGGAGGAAGGTTTCAGGTTGAAGAGTGGGGGAAATGTAATTTCCGCTTCCTTTTCCAAATGAACATAGTAAGTGATCAGTACCGATCACTTGCTGTGTTCATTCATAACTGAAGCATAGTAAGCTATGTTTACTGCTTCAGTTTGTGTATGAACAGGAAGCCGCTCAGCACGGAGCACTTCCCATTCATTCACTGTCCAGTGCAGCAGAGAAAGGGAATGGGGAATATCTGCCCTCAGTCCCTTTCTCTGTCTGAAAAGGGAGATATCAGCAGTGGCGGCCCTTCCATATGAGATGCAGGGGCGCCGGCCCCCTAATACATGCACCCGGCCCCTAATCTACATGCAGGGTGCCGGATGCATGAATTCCAATGGGGTTTTTTTTTTTTCTTTTTTTTAGAAGAACATGATTAGAGCCTGAGGCTCTAATTGGCTTCAAAAAACGGTGGGCTCGGGGGGCACTGCTACAAGTGATTGTGGTGAGCAGGCACCAAAGGGTCCAGAGTTCCACCAAGTTCCACCTGAAAAAAAGCCATATATATATATATATATATATATATATATATATATATATATATATATATATATATATATATATATGGATGTGTGTTTGAGCTTTGGGGTGCACACCCTAACGCATGCATACCTCCCAACATTTTGAGATGGGAATGAGGGACACCTACTAGCAAATGTATGTAGATGTAGGACACGCCTCCTGCCACACCCCCTTAAAGGAGAATTAACCAAAACAAAAGGTTAATAAAATCCACAAGAGCTTTTTTTTTTTTTTTTACCACTACTATTCCTTTGTATTGGCTTTTAAATTTTACAAATTCACCAATTTAGAAATCAGATGATATGTTTAGCACTGGAAAACACTTTTTGAAAGATAAAAAGTGCATTTTATATAGAACTACAGAGAGCAGACCACAATGAGGGACAAATGAGGAGGAAAGAGGGACAGAGGGACATTGCTCCAAATCACGGACAGTCCCTCCAAATCAGGGACAGTTGGGAGCTAAGCCGCCTAATGCAATGGGCTGCGCACCCCTATGGATACCATTGGTAATTTATGTTTCCTATATTGCAACTATCGATTAAAATCCAAGTTCCCATAGAATGGGTTATTGACTAGAGACGGATTCCTTCCTTTTGGGAGAGATTAATGAGAAAAGAAGTGTCTGATTTCTTTGTATAAAATAAAAGGTGCTGCTATCGGGGCTGTGCAGAGAGCTGGGATTATGTGCTGTGTGATTAATGTCCAGGAGGGGAGGGAGGTGTGTTTTCATGTGACAAGACATCGCAGGCAGCGCTCGGCTCCCCTATTAAATGGCAGTGTGGAGCCGGCCGGGCACAGCAGACAGGGGATGCCAGGCTGGAGAACGCTCGGCTATCATGCTGCATTGGAATGAGGAAGTGGAGTGGAAAGGGGTGGGACTGAGAGGAGAGCTTCATCCTGGGGCGCCTCTCAGAGGAGCACATGGAGCCACTGCTGGACGGGACTGGGAGAGCGGACTGCAGCTGGGACATAGGAGAGCAGGTAAGTGTACACCGTCCTCCTCTATATGACCAGTCCTCCCTCTAGTCTCCTATTCCTCTCCTCTCTAAATACTCTACACAACTCCTTCTATTATTTACACTCACTTATATGTATTATATACATTTACAGGTGTACAACCTGTATGCCACATACACACTATACATACACTATACATACACTATACATATATATATATATAGATACAGGAGAACACGTGGACAGTCTGCATATTGAACACACTGTGCACTTTTATATTATTATAATGACTGAACTCCACTCCAGTAAAGTCTCCTCATTCGGAATAACACCCAAGACTGACTTCTCCATCAGATGGAATATTCCTCAGCACAGCCATAGCAGGTGCATTCTTCCCTTCTGGGTCATGCCATCAAATCTTCATTGGTGAATGATATATATTGATACATAGAAACATGGATAGACCTTCCCTGTATTCCATTCTATCTTCACTCCACATGAGGTTCAGCAAGTTTGCCAACATAGGTAGAATCTATACTGTGTCATATGTGCCTGCCTACAGCTCTGCTATGTCAGTGTGTGGAGTGTTACCTTACAGTTCAAAGCACTGAATACGTTAGATTGACCAAAAAAAGTATTAAATAAGTTAGTTAAACAAAAAAAAAAAAAGCACTGAATACGTTAGATTGACCAAAAAAGTATTAAATAAGTTAGTTTTTTTTAAAAATCACTGAATACGTTAGATTGACCAAAAAAGTATTAAATAAGTTAGTTTTTTAAAAAAAGCACTGAATATGTTAGATTGACCAAAAAAGTATTAAATAAGTTAGTTTAAAAAAAAAAAGCACTGAATATGTTAGATTGACCAAAAAAGTATTAAATAAGTTAGTTTAAAAAAAAAAAGCACTGAATACGTTAGATTGACCAAAAAAGTATTAAATAAGTTAGTTTAAAAAAAAAAAGCACTGAATATGTTTGATTGACCAAAAAAGTATTAAATAAGTTAGATTGATTAAAAAAAAAAGTATTGAATATGTTAGATTGATCAAAAAAGTAATAAATAAGTTAGATTGATAAAAAAAAAGTATTGAATATGTTAGATTGATCAAAAAAGTATTAAATAATTTAGTTTAATACTTAATAATACTTAATAATAATAATACAAAAAAAGTATTGGATATGTTAGATTGATCAAAAAAGTAATAATAAGTTAGATTAATAAAAAAAAAGTATTGCATATGTTAGATTGATCAAAAAAGTATTAAATAATTTAGTTTAATAATAATAATAATAATAATAAAAAAGTATCGGATATGTTAGATTGATCAAAAAAGTATTAAATAAGTGAGATTAATAATTTAAAAAAGTATTGAATATGTTAGATTGATCAAAAAAGTATTAAATAAGTTAGATTAATTAAAAAAAAAAAAAAGTACTAAATAAGTTCGATTGATCTAAAAAACTACTGAATACATTTGATTGATCAAAAAAAGTATTATTTCAATTAGATTGATAACCAGGTACTAAATACATTAGATTGATAATGAAAAGTATTGAATAAATGTATTGTACTTCAATATCTGGGCTCACGAGTGCAGTGGATGGATTGTCTGGCATCCAAAGTTTAGTTTAGAGCAAGTTTAGCATAGACATGCTGCATCTGTTCAACAGGTTGTGTGGACCATGCTCAGTGGATAGGTGTTATGAAGGGCTGGAGAAAGTTACTTAAAACATAGGAACATCCTGATTATGTATAGGCTGGGCAATTTAATATGTGTTTTACAAGCAAATATAGACAGGAATAGAGGAGGATAAGGTATTGTGTGTGTGTGTGTGTGTGTGTATATATATATATATATATATATATATAGATAGATAGATAGATATCTATATAGATATATATAGATATCTATATAGGTATCTATATATCTATTTATATAGATATATATATATAGATATCTGTATATTTCTATATATATAGATATATATTTATATAGATATCTATAGATATATATTTATATATCTATATAGATATAGATATATATATATATCTATATCTATATAGATATATAATTTTTTGTATATACTGTACAGTATATATATATATATATATAGATATATATAGATATATATATCTATATATATATATATATATATAAAGAGCAAGGGATAGGTGTTTTGTTGTACAGCTTATATGAAGGTACGAACAGTAGAAAGTAAACACATTTTAATTTAAATGTTTTAATCCAAACATTTACAGAAGCAATGTGGACATGTTTGAAAACTGTTTTCAGTGTGTTTATTATTTTATGTTTATTTTCATAATCTGTTATGAGTTTTAAAGGGTTTAGGTTCTGTTTGCAGACTACACTATGCTAACACGGAAGTAGTCAGGGCATTGACAAAATTTGGAGAAGTTTTTATATGAGTAAGCCTCCATTTGTCTTAGGCTCATAACTTGCAATGTGTTGGTCTTGATTGGATTGATTATTTTTTGGGATATTGCAAGTCTGAGAAACAGATGTTTTTATCTGGTGTCAGTGAGGGCAGGTGGAGTGGACATAAAAGTAAGAAGAACCATTTTCGGTCAGTAAGACAGAATCAGGCTGTTTATGTATAAATGTGAATTATTGGGTGTTTGCAAAAGTTTAGAATGTTGTTTATGTGGCCTTTTTTTTATTTGATAATTTACTTAATTTTTGCATCAACTTTACAACCTTGTTTTTATTATTATAGAAGATTATGGAGGAAAACACCTCTTTCTCCATCTCTTTCTATCTTTTTTTCTAAGTTACTATCTATTGATCTATATTTCTCATAGGAAATACATTGTCATTAAAAATCATGGCAAATGTCTAATACATTATAAAAACTGCATCTGAGAAAGTATTTGAAGTATTTATCAGAAAGACTTATTTTGTTCAGTATAATGTTTTACCTTTGTTTACAAGCAGTCGATGTACTAAGATGACAATACTTTATATTCATAATAATAATCATAATTAATAATACCACTACAATAATAATAATAATTAATAATGCCATTAAAAACACTATGCAGAACATAAAAAAGGATCCACTAATAATGGAGAACTGGAGGTAAAACAAGCAGGGCATTTAGGAAGTTATCAAGGATAGATAGATAAGAAAGTTGATTGAATATATTTACAAGAAACTGAACTGAGAAAGTGTACTGTGCTTATATGAGTAAAATAGGAATAATATATATATATATATATATATATAAAATATTTACATACTTGCAATAAAAATGAAATAGTGTATTAGCCAGTTATACATTTTTAAACAAGATTCTTAAGTGGATGATTTATTAAAGTAAGCTTAATTTTCAGTCATCTCTGCAAATGTGTGTCATTCTTTTATACCGAATCAAGTTAGGGGAGCCAGATTTCATGTTATTTCATTTTATTCATTTGTTATTTATGTTTCCAAGATCAGTATATTATTGATAGTAAAAATACAGCTTTAAGGATGACCTATTGTACAACATGTGATAGTTTAAGATAAACTTACTATTAATTAAACTGAGTCAGCAACATATGTATCACTGTAAAAGTATTGTACTGTAAATGCCTATGCCAATAGTTTGTGCCGCATTGTAAGTATATGCAAGAGTTAATACTACTAAATAAGACCTGTTTGCATTCCTGCTATGCTAAAGAATTGTGTATTGTTGTTGTAGCTATGCCGTGTGCATTTACGGCTTTTAAGACTTCTGTTGTGGCATGTGGCATAGAATACCATGTAAGTCTTAAAGCCTCAAAACAGTTATAAAAGCTATATACCTCTATGAAAATATGAAAACGGAATATATACATACATGCTAATGTGCAAATACTGGTAGAGCTTTCAGCTCTGTAAAATTCTAAAATAGTTGAATGCTAATGCTAACAGTAAATACCTGCCTATACAGTAGAGGTTTTCACCATTACTGGTCAAAAAAACTCCAATACGTAACTGAAATGGTAGGAGGAATATAAAGGATATACAAATGAAAGTCTTTCATTGGCTTCATGCATTTAAGATATCAGTAGGTACTTAGAATGTTTGAAAGCAAGTGTACATTTTAGAGCTCAGCACTTGTTTAGAAGTTGTCATGAGCAACAGTAGGACTTGTTTAGATATGTAAGTTGTAAGTCAAGTACAAATGCCAGGATGTTTAAAGAAGTCAGTTCCATCCCTAAATCGCACACATTTAAATCAGCGAGGTCCATGTCATATCCTAATCAGTTACCGTCTAGGTACTGGTCTGGTGAAACCATTGTCACCAGCAAAGTAAATGAGAGAAAATCTCTCTAATGGATCCCCAGATATCAGTCCAAAACTAAGACAAAAGTTTGGATTCATATAAACATTATCAAATCATATTTTCATTTTGGGTAAAAAAGGTAACTGGCTACCAGGAGCATCATGGTTGTTTTAGTACTTAGGGACTGCAGAGAATCAGCTATTTTCAATAAAAAAAGACACTGCATTGTAGACTTTCTTTTAGACAGGAAGTTTTACTGAAAAAAACAATTATAAGGATCAAGGCAACCTACCACCAACATTTTTGTTTAAAACAACTAAAACGGTCAAAATGGTGTTAGGTTGCATTGATCCTTATTGTTTTAGTAATCAAAAGCAGTAGCCATTAATACAGTGAGATAAGTGGATCATCAAGGTTCAACGCTAGTATGTAAACCTGTGTATGAAATGCACATCACACAAGAATCAGAAACAAAGGGCTGATTTGTTAGACTGTAAAGTGAAGTGAACCTGAGCCGAATTTACTAATGTAAGAAATTAAGGTGTTCCTTCACTGATTATAAACATCTGATCAGGTAAAAAAAGATCCCTACACATGATTGGCTGTGAAGTGAAAATAGTTGCAGTTCTCTTTTTTTTACCCCATATGACACCAGGAAATCATGAATTGGTGTCCTTTTCTCATGAAATATCTCATGTTATTGATTGAATGGTCAGCACTGCTGCTGTAATAAACCCTTAGGCTACATTTACAGGTCAGTTAGGTATATACAGTTAATTCTTGCTTCTGGAATCATAAGTGTATGGGAACAACTGTGGCAGGAAACCTTTACTACTAAATGATTTTTACATGGCTATGCGCATGTAATCGCACATGAATCAAATCTTCCAGTGGCCCCTGTAAATGTAGACTTAATCTGTTTTTCAGTATGTTTGCCTCACTTGATGTTTTCTTATGCAAATAGGTTTTTGTAAATATACTGCGATGTTTCTTACCTGGAGAGCCAACAGGTAACTACACCTCCTGAGCATGATGACATCACGGAGCTGGTGGATGTTAGAGACCTTGCGCACCTCCACCTTCTGTTTGAGGATGCCCCACAGATGCTTCACAATTATCAGCAGAGTGGCCAGTCTGCAATGCAAACTCCTTCAGTTGGATGTTGGATTGCATATCTGATAGACCTGATAGGCAAGTCAAGGAGGAAGCAAGGAGTGCGCATGAGGCATGGCATAGTGTTGCCAGCCTGCAAGAGAAAGCTATTACTGGCAAGATCTCCATGTAGGAAATATTGCAACAACTGAGACATGATGCCAAATTTACTGAAAAAAATTATTTGGGTTTAACTTTACATACACTTTAACCCCTTAGCACCTGGGAGGTGGTGCGGTTTCCATATTATGTAACCTGACCTATATGATTGTCTCTCACAGCAGTCACAAGAGTTGGAGTCCATCCTGCTGGCTCCCAATCAGAAGCCAACCAAAAGCTGTCAGTGACAGCTGAGTGTGTTGGGAGTGCGTAGTGAGCATGCTCTCAGCACACAGAGGACTCAAATATGCCGCTGCTGGGCATTAAAGCCCACCTTTCTTGCCGCCACATATATGTGAGCAGGGCCCTCTTAATCCTCCGGTATCTTATTGTATTATAACTGTATTGTCTCCCTTTTATATTGTAAAGTGCTGTGTAAACTGTTGGCGCTATATAAATCCTGTATAATAATAACAATATGTGTAAATCGGTCGACAAGAGGTTAGCATTTAGTATGTTGTTATTCAGTGAAAGATGCAGTGGATAGTAGGATATGAAGATAATAGGGTTGAGTTACTGGACACAGTGGGGTTGATTTACTAAAATTGGAATGTGCAAAATCTGTTGCAGCTGTGCATAAAAAAAACAATTAGCTTCCAGTTTGTTTTTTTTGTTTTTTTGTCAAAGCTTAATTGAACAAGCTGACATTAGAAACTGATTGGCTACCATGCACAGCTGCACCAGATTTTGCACTCTCCAGTTTTAGTAAATCAACTCCATTGTATCCAGCCAGTATGACCTAACATTGCTTGCGAAGTCAATATTCCAACATTCCAGTGATGAGTCTAAAACTAAAGCAACCATTCTTGCTTACAGTGGGAAGAGATCTATAGAGTAAAAATATCCTGTATTTCTGTAGATAGGAAAACATAGCATCTCCTTGTCTACACCTGCCTAGGGATTGGTGGATCTTTAATACTTTTAGAAAGTTGGCATCATAATTGGCACACTGTAGAAACTCACAAGGTATTCTATTCAACCCTGACAAAATTTACATGTTTCCTTTTTTGTGGAGAAAATGATGGATCCCTAGTTGATCTCAGAATCTACGTCATTGTTTGATATTATTTCACTTCATACCCATATCGTTTTAAGTGAACATTCACTTTGCTAATTGAATAGTCTCTACTTAAGGTATTTGTTCAGACATTACACAAATTTACCCCTAAACCTCTGTCATCCCCTTTAGAGCATGTCCTAGCATTTATTTTAGCTTTCTCACTGTGATGTCATCACCAGGCTTCTAAAATGCACGCTGGGGCAGAATGCCCCCCAAAACTACGTTTCCTAAAAGCTTTTTCTCTACACACAATAATGTATAGGCTGGCATTTGGGAGTCAATGAAGCATCATTGTTTTGTAAGAAAGAAATCTATGTACATGGGATAAAGAAGATGGGAGATAGGTGGAATTCTGTTTTTCACTAGTCAGGGCTGACAGTTCTGCTCATAATGTAAGGGTTTTAAGGAAAATAAAAGCACTGTGTTGTTAGAACAAATAGTGATTTCTTTCATATCATCAGGTATTTTTCTGCATTTGCATGGATAAAGCACAAGAAAATGTCTATAAATTTCAGAGATGTACTGAATGTTTTTTTTTTTTTTGACTATCCTCACCATGCACTTCAAGTGAATTACACCCAATCCCTTCAATAACTTGATCAAGTGGTCCAGTAGCACATGTAAGCAGATAAAGGTGTCCTGGTCTCACTATGCTGCAAGCTTGTTATGGGCCAGTTACTCTATATATTATATTTTGGAAGTCAAAGACAGACATTCACCTAGAATTTTCAAAAGGAGGTCATTTATAGCAGCCTACTTATTCTTTAGGTTTTTTTGGTTTTCATTTAAGACTCAGCTTTCTGCATATACACATTCTAGATAAACCTTCAGTGGTGTGGTGTGCTAGCCGTGCTCTATATTTAACCAATAAAGAGATAAAAATGTGATCTTTATAAAGTGTTTAATTTAATTTTGTAATCATTTATACCCCTCAACTTGAAAAAAAGAAAACATCTAAAAAAAATACAGTGGGTGATTTGATTTATGTTTAAGGTACAGTGCTTTTTAGATTAGGTCCTAAAGAAGGGGATACAGTTTACCTGACAAGCATTTTTTGCCTTAAAGTGGTTGGAAACCACAGATATGAAATGGGAACAAAGCATATCTCTCAATAGTGTGTACTTGTCTCAATTAAAGCGGTTGTATAACAGCTGTTTTTTTTTTTTTTTTTCTACACCTGCAAGGGAAAAGGCATAATGAGCTAGTTTGCACCGCATACTAGCTCATTATGAGATACTCACCTTAGAATGAGGCGCCGGCATCTCACACGGTCCACGCCAAGGGAGCTGACATTTCCCCTCAGCGTGTCTTCTGGGTATCGCGGCTCCGGCGCTGTGAGTGGCCGGAGCCGCAATGTCTTCACTCCCGCGCATGCGCGCGGGAGACTTCTGTCCGGCAAGCTCCGGAGTTTGCCGGGCTGTCTGCCGAGAATCCCATGTGCGCATGCGCTGCTGCAGTCAGCGGCTCATTGCGAGGGGAATATCTCCTAAACCGTACAGGTTTAGGAGATATTTTTTTTACCTACAGGTAAGCCCTAATATAGGCTTACCTGTAGGTAAAAGTAAAAAAAAAAAAGGTATACAACCACTTTAAGATCACTAAGTGTTATTTCTGTCTGCTGCATCCCTCTTCTGCTATCAGCATGGGTCACTTCTGACAAGTTTTCCTGACGCCAAGAAAAAAAATTACAGGGGAGGGAGCCCCAGCTTGACAGCCTCAGCTCAGTTATCCTGAAAGCAACCAAAAGAAAGTCTGCATTTTTTACTTTGAGATACTTGGTACTGAGAAACATGCATCTTACAGTCTCAACAGGTTTTTAGGCCTGACTTAGTATATTAAAGGCACCAGCAATCTTACTAAATGCAGACTCTCTTCAGCAACGAGTTGGAACATTACTGGCATCAATTGCCAGTTCCCACTCTGAGTTTGTAAAGGAGACTCTAAAAATAGGTGGCCTACCATTGCTAACCACCTTTTTAGAGAGCTAGTTGCTCTGATGCCTCTTCTTACCAGAAACAGACATATAGCATTTTTTTGGACTGATAATAGCAAAGGTAATCGACCAAGGGAGTGAGAGAGTATATGTAACTTAGTATATGTAACAGCTGAAAAAACATGGAAATCTCATAGCAATGTCTCAGTGACTCAAGCAGGGTAACATGTGACTACATAGCATAGTGTCTATAAGACTATAACAACAGACAGTCTAGCTGAGATTAAAGGAGAAATGTGGGCTTAAAAAAAAACCCCAAAAAACATACACATTCACCTCCACACTGCAGCATTGGTCCGATACGGCAGCTGTACCCTGCTGGCTCTAAGACTGAGAACGGAGTGATCGCATGACCACTGAGTGCTCAGTTCTTGGTCCACTCTGAACAGAGAGCAGAGATTGTCAGTCTCCGCTCACTCTGTGCTCTGCCCCTCAGGTGTTCACTGGAGCAGCGGACTGGAGAGTGGGTGGAATGTTTGTCCATACTTCTTTTTAAAATCAGCAAAACTGCAGAGAAGTCAGATACTTGTATTTCTCCTCATTAAGGAATGTATGAAATATCACATGAAAGTTCATTATTTCTCCCAGCCCCTATGGGAGGTTGGAATGGAAAACTTGTCTGGTCATTGGGATGTTCTCATTCAAACATTTCTTACAATGTAATCGTTTGCTCATTTCAGAATAGATTTACACAACTTCCTTTACTGTACAGCTTTCTTTTTTCCACTTCCACAAAGTGAATTAAGGCTCAGTTCACACTATGGTTTCTAAAAATGTGTGACAGAATCCTATTATTATGAGTTATCCTTCATGAGATTCCTTCATTTCATTAATGTTGTGCCATAGATGCAACATATTTAACTTACTTGCTTACCTGATTGCCAATGTGAATGCATACATTGCAACAATCAAGGAATACAATGTACATTAAAAGTTTCTTCCCAGTGCTTTCTTATGTATGTGTCCAGGTGCTATGCAGGTCCTGGAACCTCTGTGAACACTGCTATGAATTACATTATAGGCTTACTTCTAAACACATGAGAACACCTAGTTTTCTGCTTTTCCCAGTCCCACCCTTTGTATCGTTTCTTCCTTCTGCTTTCAGTCCCTCTCACTGTCAGGAGGCACTTGTCTGTTTTGATGAAGTAAAACTTGTGCTTTTTGCCACAAGAAAATATATGTCAAGTGGAAATCCCATTCTTTCCTATATGACTGGCCTGCAACTAGGGACTGCTGTTTAGTGTGAAAAACAAAAGGAAAAAGAGGCCTATTTATATCTACACATCTGTATTACCACGCTGTTCATAATTACAATTTCAGTGCTGTTCATAATTAAATGGTTGTTGATTTCATAGTACATTTCTGCTTTAAAGCAGTAGTAAACCACAAAAAATTGGGCCCCTGCAGGATAATGTAATATCGATATACCTTAAAATGAATCCCTCCAGCTCTGCGCTGTAACCGCTGACAGGACTTACATCTTCACCTGGTCTTCTTTCCACGATCACGGGCTGTTTGAATGACCCAGTCACAATGATGCATGCGGGAGTAGCGGCTGCAGTGCAGCTTTCTAAATGGACAGCCAGCTGTCCATTGGAGGCACAGTGCGCATGCTCCAGTGGCGTCACCCGCTGCAACTAAAGTAAATATCTCCTAAACGGTGCCTTATTATAGGCTTAACTGTAGTTATATATTAAAACTTGGACTTCACTACCGCTTTAAGTGTTTGGACTAGGAGTCTATTCCTGACAAGCTAGAATATTCATACAGTGCCAGGCTCTTGGAACTGAGAAAAAAAACACTTATTGGATTAGTTAGTGAGCTACATAGCACTAATAAAACCTTTTGTGAAAGTGTATGTATAGCCTAAATTTTTTTTTAATTTTTTTTTTGATAGAGGAAGGATATAAGACCTTGTCGCTATATTTTTTTCTGTCGCTGTCCCATTGAAGAGATTTCATTTCACTTCCTGTCTCTAACACTCAACAAAAGGAAACACACACATACATTGCAATACATGTTTAAGCTGGCCAACTGCATCAAAGAAATCCCTCAATGGCCAGTCCCTACTTTGCTCTGCAAAATGCAGTGGATACAGTACCAATGTGGGGCAGATAGACGCATAGACACAAGTTGTAGGAGAGCTACAAGGTTCAGGTCTTGCCACTGACCTGCAAGTAATATATGCCTGTGCTCAAATCCCAATAGCTTCTTTATGTACAGTATATGATCCGTCAGGGGCTAAAGAGGTGTGTTAACGCTAAAAAACCCTTTGGACAATACTGTATATCCTTTCTAGCAAACTTTACAAAAAAACAGGGATTTTTAGTTCACATGTATTGTAATACATGTTTAGGCTGGCCAACTGCATCAAAGTAATTCCTCTCTGACCAGTTCCTACTTTGTTATCTACTGTTCTGTTGAAAATTCTAACATTTTGTGTTTCCCATCGCTTTTTGTCTTTGTGACCAAGACTAACTGAGAGGGCAAATCTCTCTAGAAGCGGCACAGCAGGGAGACAGAAAAAAAAGGTTTGACAAAGGTTCTATGCTTCCCATTCTATCCAAAATAAGTTTGCACATGGGCAAAAAGTCCTGTGAAGTAAACCATTTAGGCATTCAAAAATGTAATAATTACCACTGAGAGACTGCTAAGAGCCATAGTATAGGTTTACTGACTTCCGAGCTGTTAGTTTTGGATTTGCTCTGTTGGTCCTACCATTACTGGGGTCATCAGACACCCAGGTAAGGACAGTCAACTATGCTCTAGATGTGTTTTCCTTATATATGCTTTTGTGCACAAGACAGGAAGCTATTGCTGATAGTAACCTGGTAGACCATTAGTTTTTTTTTTTTTATCCATATTGCAGAAAACAGGTTAAATACCTGAGTATTCTTTTGGAACAGGGCTAGGTGTTTACCCTCAGACATGTTTGGCGGATGCTATAGTTTACTGTAGGTTGTTACTCTTTGTTCTGATATTAAATAAAACCTAAAGTTACAGTGGTGGCAGTGAATGTGTGGTCATTTCCCACACCTTGCTTATGTGTATTTTCCAAAACAAGTTGATTTTGGGAAAAGAAAGTGACCTAAAACAATGCTGTTTGATTTACAGTATGTGGTCTGATTATGTGTACAGCTGGAATGTGATTGTTTAATATGGGATCCACTACGCAAAATAACCTACATGTGCAAGTGATATACTAGATTTTATAATGTAAAAAAAAGATTTTAGTATGTTAGAGGCATCTAAATAAAGAAATATTCTTGACCGTATTTATCCATGTGTTGTATTTGTTCAAAGATGTTTGCATGTGTTTGGAATCTATGATCAATTTATGTAAGTGAACAGATACTTCAATAACACCAATCAAAGCTAATATTTCAGTATTAACTATTTTGCCAGTGATATTTGCAGTACTTGCAACTAGGGCCAAAGCCACATAACACAACAAAACAACAACTAATCGATTCTGAAAATAGTTGCCAACTATTTTCAGAATCAATTAATCGGCCAGCCAATTAGTTGCCCTGCATACTTGTTTATGCATTATTTGTTTACATATCAGGAAATACAGTGCAGCACATATACAGCTCAGTGCACCGCCCATACATGTCAGTAAGTGCCTGAACAATGCCTCATGGAACATGTAGTCCTTTGCAAGGAAGTGAGTGATTCTAAAGGCAGAAGTTTTTTTTTTACCTTGCTATAGGGCAGTGATAGCGAACCTGTGGCACACGTGCCACAGCCGTCACCCCAGGGAAAAAAAGCACACACTGACATCTAATCGTCCACACTGCACCACACCCCCCATCGCGAACTACATCTCCCACAGGTCTCTAGGACCAGCGGTGACGTATTCGAGGTGGGTGTGACTAAGAAGAAGTGGCAAGTGACATGCGGGCAGAAATCCACAAATCTCTGGGGTCAGCGGTGACGTGCTGGGCATGACTTAGAGAACATGTGACATGTTAATGTGGAGTGGACATTATGTACAGTTGTTATCTTATCAGTCCGAAGCAAAAAGTGTTCACACCGCTCCAGGCATGTTATCCCATGGATCGCCTGCCCCACTCTCAGACATCAGGTGCTAGCTCTGAAAACATGCAGACAATCAGGAAAGGTAGCAGGACGGCCGCACACCGAACTAACCTCCCTGGCGATATGATTATTTCAGATTTTTGCGTCTCAAAGCGGTACAATTATTTTGCATAGAAATTTTGCATTTTATATTGTAGGCCTGTAATTCTTTAGCATTAACACACTTAAATCAAGAGTCTAGTAGATATCCCGGGTATGATGAAGTTCGAAACACACAATCATAAATTACAATATAATAAATAAATATATATAATTATAAAAAATAATAATATAATAAAATAAATTTCCCCACGATTCACTATCGCTTAATTCTGCAAGTGTTCTAATTTACTATCGCTGGTCTAAAACCACTTTTGACGTAAAGGGCCACTTTTTGGTTGCTATGGACAATCTCCAGTTTTCAGGCAGAAGAACAGTATTTACAATATAAAACTGCATGCAGGGCACTGGACAAAGCACTGGGGACAAAGGGGATGTGACATGATTTCATACAGTACTGTAATCTGTAAGATTACAGTTTACTGTATGTGTTATGAATTTTCACTTTTTTGAATGTGCCGCCAGGCTCCGTCCCCGTGCGTCCCGACGCTCGCAGGGAACGGAGCCTGGCACAGAGAGGCTTCGGGAGGGGGACAGAGCCCGCAGACACAGTGGGGGGGGGACATCGCAGCATCCTGGGGACAAGGTAAGTATATGCACCAGGATCCTGAGATGTAATCCTGAGTGTGGCTCGGGGTTACCGCTAATGGTGCTGAAATGTAACCCTTGAGCCACACTCGGGAAAACCACCAGGGAGGCTACCAACTTTATTGTGCAAAATTGAGTAAAATCCAAAACAGTTAATCCATGGACAGAAGAGGTACAAAAAGAACAGCTAGCTTCTTAGAGGCAGAGGCTCAAGCTGCTCACCTGCTGGTGGGTACCTTCCCCTTTCGACTCCTTCCTGTCCTGTTTCACCTCCTTAATCCTGGCCCTGTCTCTAGGTTAGGATCCAGAATAACCCCCAAAATTTGGATTAAATTTATTGTTTTTCTAAAACAAAAAAAAATTACATTTTAAACAGCAAGTTCTGGGAATTGTGCCCCATCATTGGTATCATTGGGCCTCATTATTGGTATTATTATTATTATGATACAGGATTTATATAGCACCAACAGTTTACGCAGCACTTTACAATATAAAAGGGAGACAATACAGTTATGCCCCGTACACACGGTCGGATTTTCCGCTGGAAAATGTCCGATCGGAGCGTGTTGTTGGAAATTCCGACCATGTGTGGGCTCCATCGGACATTTTCCATCGGATTTTCCGACACACAAAGTTGGAGAGCAGGAGATAAAATTTTCTGTCGGAAATTCCGATCGTGTGTACACAAATCCGACGGACAAAGTGCCACGCATGCTCAGAATAAATAAAGAGATGAAAGCTATTGGCTACTGCCCCGTTTATAGTCCCGACGTACGTGTTTTACGTCACCGCGTTTAGAACGATCGGATTTTCCGACAACTTTGTGCGACCGTGTGTAGACAAAACAAGTGTGAGCCAACATCCGTCGGAAAAAATCCTAGGATTTTGTTGTCGGAATGTCCGAACAAAGTCCGACCGTGTGTACGCCCTATTATAATACAATAAAATACAAGAGGATTAAAAAGGCCCTGCTCAGAAGCTTACAATCTAATAGGGAGGGGCAGGTGGTACAAAAGGTTGAAAGTGTGTGGAATGAGCTGATGGAAGTGGTAAAAGATAAGTTGGAGATGTGATAGGCTTTCCTGAAGAGATGAGTTTTCAGGGATCGCCTGAAGGTAGCAAGAGTAGGGGATAGCCGGACAGGTTGAGGTAGCGAGTTCCAGAGGATGGGAGAGGCTCTGGAGAAATCCTGGAGACGAGCATGGGAGGAGGAGACAAGAAAGCTTGAGAGTAGGAGGTCTTGAGAAGAGCGGAGAGGACAATTTGGGTGATATTTGGAGACAAGATTGGTGATGTAGCTTGGGGCAGAGTTGTGAATAGCTTTGTATGTTGTGGTTAGTATTTTGAATTTAATTCGCTGGGTGATTGGGAGCCAGTGTAGGGATTGGAGGAGAGGCTTGGCAGACACTGAGCGGTTGGTAAGATGTATAAGTCTGGCAGCAGCGTTCATGGTAGACTGAAGAGGGGATAGCCTATGGAGAGGCAGGCCAATGAGAAGGGAATCGCAATAGTCAAGGCGAGAGATAACAAGGGATTGAATGAGGAGCTTGGTGGTTTCATTTGTTAAAAAGGCGCGAATTTTAGAGATATTACAGAGGTGAATTCTACAAACTTTTGACAACGATTGGACTTGAGGCTGAAGTGACAAGTCAGAGTCTAGGGTTACACCTAGTATCCTGGCGTGAGGGGGAGCACTGATAGTTGTATTATTGATTTTGATGGAAAAGTCTTGGAGGGGGGCAGGGGCGGGGGGGGGGAATATTAATAGCTCAGTTTCGAGATTTAGTTTAAGGAAGTGGTGCGACATCCATGCTGATATGTCATTTAGTAAGTTAGTAATGCGAGAGGAGATTGAATGAGTGAGGTGAGGAGTAGACAGATTTGTGTGTATAAGTGGTATTGGAAGCCATGGGCGGTTATCAAGTGAGGGAGGAGGTATAGATAGAGAAGAGAAGGGGTCCAAGAACAGGGCCTTGGGAGACCCTCACAGAAAGGGGCATTGGAGAGGAGGAGACAGAGTTGTAGGTGACACTGAAGGAGCGCTGTGATAAATAGGCAGAGAACCAGGATAGAGCAAGAGGCTCTCGGAGGCCAAGGGAATGTAGTTTATTGAGAAGGAGCAGGTAGTCAACGGTATCAAAGGCCGCAGAGAGGTCAATAGTAGATGTATGAAGTACTGGCTGTTGGTTTTAGCAGTTAGTAAATCATTAGTGAGTTTTAGTTAGGCAGTTTCCACGGAGTGCTGAAAGCGAAAGCCAGACTGTAAGGGGTTAAGAAGGTTATTTTCACTGAGGTAGGAGCTAAGACGGTTGTAGACTAAGCGTTCTAGAAGTTTAGAGGTGAATGGGAGCAATGAGATGGGTCTTAAGTTGTTCAGGTTGGTGGGGTCCAGTGAGGGCTTTTTAAGTATGGGAGTGATCTGCGCATGTTTTAGAGGGGAGGGGAAGGTGCCACTAGAGAGGGAGAGAATGAAGATGTGAGTGAGGGAGCATAGGTTAGAAGAAGAGGGTGACCGTAGTAGTTGTGAGGGAACAGGACCCAAGGGACAATTGGTTAAGTGGGCTTCTGAGAAAAGTTTTGTACCCTCTTCAGTAGTAGCCAATTCAAGAGAGGAGAGTGTTGAATGTGCTGTTAGGCAACGTATGTTGGGTGGTGAAGATGTACGCACAGTGGAGGTGCCCTCACGAATTGCATCAATCATTGTGCCCCATCATTGGTGTTATTGGGCCCCATTATTAGTGACATTGGGAAACATTGTGCCCCATCATTGAGGGGAATAGTGCCCCATCTTTAGTTTTATTGGGAGGAATGTGTGCCCCTTCATTGGTGTGAGTGGGGGAATTATGCCCTATTGAATGTATAATTGAAAGCTCTGTTATTGTGTTTTTCTTTTAAGACAAAAGCTGTTTATTAGTTTGGACAACTGTACAAGTTGTTTTTTCTTAACTAAAACCTTGGTATTCAGGTTTAATTGCAGTGTTGGCTTTGAAAGAAATAAGTTGGTTTTGTGTTGCAATTTGGGCACTGGGGCTCAAAAAGATTTGCCATCACTGCTATAGGGGCACTCTATACTATAATTTGCAGGGAATCAGGGCTGCTCTGTGCATAAACATTACACAGAGCAGGTAAGTATAATATGTTTATTGTTTAAAAAAATCACTTTAAAGACTTTGTGCAGGGAAGATCAGCATCTGAATATGCATACTTCCAATTACACCCCAAAATACATTCTGCTACTCCTCCCGAGTATAGTGATACCACATATGTGGGACTTTCACATAGCCTGGCCACACAGAGAGGTCCAACATGCAGGGAGCACTGTCAGGGGTTCTATAAATTACACCTCTAATTTCCTAACAACTTATTACATTTGTGAAGGCCCTGGAGCACCCGGACAGTGGAATTACCTACAAAATGACCCCATTTGGAAAGCAAACACCCAAACGTCTATTCTATGAGGTAGGGCTGGGAAAAAAATCGATTTAAATCTTGAATCGAGTTGAGAGGTCAAATCGATTCAAAATTTAAGCAAATCGATTTTTTTAGATTTTTTTTTTTCACCGCGCCGGTCCCGAGGCGCTGCGGGCATGAGTTTTTAGGCAAGGCCGCGGCTTCGGCCTAGTCCACGGCTACTGCCGGACGCCATGGACTAGGCCGAAGCCGCGGCCTCGCCCAAAAACTCATGCCCGCAGCGCCTCGGGAACGTCGCAGTGAAAAAAAAAAATCTAAAAAAATCGATTTGCTTAAATTTTTAATCGATTTGACCTCTCAACTCGATTCAAGATTTAAATTGATTTTTTTCCCAGCCCTATCTCATAGAATAGACGTTTGGGTGTTTGCTTTCCGCGGACACCGCGCTGGGCCTGAAGAGCTGCGGGCAAGGAGTTTTTAGGTGAGGCCGCGGCTTCGGCCTAGTCCGCGAGGCCGGACCCCACGGACTAGGCCGAAGCCGCGGCCTCGCCTAAAAGCTCATGCCCGCAGCGCCTCGGGACCGGCACGGTTTCCAAAAAAAAACAACTCGATTCGAATCGTGAATCGAGTTTTTTTTAAGAGAATCGAAGTTTTTTTTTTAAGAAAATCTCCCAGCCCTACTATGAGGCATAACGAATCTTTTGAACGGTTCATTTTTTCCACAAGTCTTCAGAAAATGTGGGAAGAAAATGAAAATCTTTTTTTCTTTTTTTTTACACAAAGTTGTCAATTTATAAGATATTCCTAACACATAGCATGTATATAACAAA
Organism: Lithobates clamitans; assembly: GCA_037952925.1. Taxonomy (NCBI): domain Eukaryota; kingdom Metazoa; phylum Chordata; class Amphibia; order Anura; family Ranidae; genus Lithobates; species Lithobates clamitans. Next base: position 2,041,224 of record JBBGZY010000943.1, read on the forward strand.
AATTACACTCCAAAACACATTCTGCTACTCCACCTGAGTATGGCGATACCACATGTGTGAGACTTTTACACAGCCTGGCCACATACAGAGGCCCAACATTGAAGTAGTACCTTCAGGTGTTCTAGGAGCATAAATTACACCTCATTTCATTCCTACCTATCACACTTTTGAAGTTCCTGGGACCCATGCTGCATCCCCTGATGTAAGTATGATTAGTGAAAAAAAAGAAACCCATACTTCTCTTTTCAGGCTACTTTCATGTTGATCCGTGCATATGTGTTTTTGCCGCAATTTTATCACGTTTGCGGTGTGGTTTTATAAGGACGTGTAAATGCGAACCTGCACCAAAAACGCATTGTGGATGCATCTTTGCCACGTTTTTGCCGCATTTTTACCACGCTTGCTACTAGCTGCAACACCAGTGGGAAGGTGCGTTTTGATGCATTTTTTTTACTCCCCAATCATGCTCTAAAAATGCTGCTAACAGGACTTTTTGTCACTGCAAAGGGAGTCGCACCACCCCAGTGTGAACACATTTATTGATTTTAAAGGGTAGCATTTTGCTTGTCAAATTTGTTTATTGAATTTTAACAATTAGTATGCATAAGTACATATGGTGGCAGCAAAATAAAAGATCACATATATGGTAATTATATTGAGTTGTAGTTCCAACATAAACTAAAAGTAGTTTAACTAAAACAATTTTAGCATGGATCTAACTACTCAAAAGATTGTGTCATACATTGTATAAGAGAGGATAAAACCAACTTAGACCAGGTTAATACAAGATGACCTCAGAAAAAAAAAAATTCTTAATTATTATCAAGAGTATAGTTTTTAAATAAAATAAGAAAAAAATTGTTATAAAATCTCAAATCTTATACTACATATTGGAACTATGTACAATTGATATAATGATAACCAAGGAAACAAAAGATCTGCTACCAGAACTACCGGTATATAAGGAGTAAATTGAAAGAGGAGAGAGAGAATAGGGGGAAAAAGTAGAAAAGAGAAAGAAAATAAAAGAAAAAGTAATCTTAGGTAGGAGAAAAAATAGATAGGGAAGAAAGAAATGAGAGGTAGTAGGGGTCCCCGGGGTAGTACATGGTAATAAACACATGCCATGAATGCAGAGAATGGAAAGTATAAATCAAGATTACCAAGGACTTAGTAGGGAAGCATCAAAATTGGAAGGCAAAAAGTGAGTCACCCAGGGTTTCCATATATTCTCAAAGTTGGATATTTTATCTTAAGTTATAGCCTCTGTTTTGGCATGGATCATTGCTTGATTGACTCTATTTTTCGTTTTAGCAATTATTAAGGACAAGTAGCATTTTTCTTAAGCTTTTCAGGCACTTTTTTTATGCAAAAGCACGTGAAAACTCCTCAGTATAAAAGCAGCCTAACAGTAGTAGAGAAGTTGTAAGGTCCTTACCTATATAGTGCAGTTCAGATTATTATCTTTTCAGTGATCAGATGAAAAATCACATTCTTTGTGATACTGGAAGTACAGTAGAGGACGCACTTCCAGTCTTTACTGACACCTGTTACATATAGTTACATAGTAGACGAGGTTGAAAAAAGACACAAGTCCATCAAGTCCAACCTATGAGTGAACTGGGTGATTTTTTGCCCATGTGTACCAGGCTTAATTCATATCCCTTCACAAAGCACAGGCAGCATGAAATGCAGGAAAATCTAGCATCCGCAGAAGAGTAAACAGCACATATCTGTGGCATGAGAGGCACAATTCTCCTCAAGCCCTGCTGCAGGATACAGGAATTGTGGCTAGTACAGGTCAGATGACTGCTACTTTGAAGCATAGAAAGGTGCTTAAACTAAATACATTTTAAACCTTTCCTGCAGAATGTCTTAAATTTGGTCAAATTGCATAGCGATGCAATTGACTAAAGTGACAAAAGTTCAGGTTGAATGTTTAATGCTCATATTTACATTACAGATATTGGTTGGCAATTTAGGCTTCTTTTCACCATGGTAACCTAATCTAGTTTTAGCTGTTTGCTTGTAGAGTTGTGTTTTTAATTGTTGTTTGTAGAGTTCAATTGCTTAGGCCCATATTTGCAGACAACTAAATGAATCACAGCAGTGATTGGCCCCCCACAGTTCCGTGTGAGAGGAGGCGATCATTAGATTGACTTCTCACAAATAGGAACGGCCATTGATGGATCGAAATTTAGCCAGTCTCTCCTGAATGGGACAAATTTCAATCCATCTATGGTCAGCTTTATTCAGGAACAGTCCGGAAGAAGCAGATTCTATGATGCACTCTTTGTAGATCTATAACGGTCTGTGAATTCAGTCTTGTTGATAAACACCCTGTATGAAATGTTTATGTGTTAAATAAGATTTTATATAGCCATGGTGTTGCAGCTAGTAACAAAACAATCCACCAAATCACCCCATTGCCAGACTTCATACATCACTTCCAGAGACAATGAACAGTCTTTTGTGAGCTTTGTTTTTGTTGTTTTTATTGGGGGGTACAACTTGGATAAGGATTAGGACAAAATTTGGTGTGCAAACCCAGTGGGACTGGCACCACAACATATCCAAAGCTGAAGTTCCTAGCTCTAAGTGGCCCCGAGATACGGGGCCCCAAAATCGGTTTGGAAAATGTCATTCTCTGCTGCAGAAAAGTGCTTGACATTTTCTGAAACGAATTTGGGGCCCCGTATCTCAGGGCTACTTGGTGCTAGGAACCCCAAATTTGGTGTGCAAACCCAGTGGGACTGGCACCACAACATATCCAAAGCTGAAGTTCCTAGCTCTAAGTGGCCCCAAGATACGGGGCCCCAAAATCGGTTCGGAAAATGTCATTCTCTGCTGCAGAAAAGTGCTTGACATTTTCTGAAACGAATTTGGGGCCCCGTATCTCAGGGCTACTTGGTGCTAGGAACCCCAAATTTGGTGTGCAAACCCAGTGGGACTGGCACCATAACATATCCAAAGCTGAAGTTCCTAGCTCTAAGTGGCCCCGAGATACGGGGCCCCAAAACCGGTTCAGAAAATGTCATTCTCTGCTGCAGAAAAGTGCTTGACATTTTCTGAACTGATTTTTGGGGCCCTGTATCTCGGGGCCACTTGGTGCTAGAAACCCCAGCTTTGGAAATTTTATGTTGTTAGTTCCACTGGGTTTGCACACCAAATTTGGGGTTCTTAGCACTAAGTGGACTCAAGATATGGGGCCCCCAATTTGGTCAACTGTGTCCATCTGCAGCAATGTCATTTCGGGACCCTTTGGGTTCAGAGACCCCAAATTTTGGCTGCAGCTAGGGGGCATCTAGGAACCCTTAACTACCGAGTTTGAAGTTCAGGGGACCTATGGCTGCAAATGGGCACAGTGAGGCATGCAAATGGGCACAGTGATGCTGCAAATGGGCATTGTTGACCCCCCTATCCACTTACAGTTGCTGTGCATTTCTCACCCTCGTCTTATACTCGGGTCAATACATTTTTCCCATTTTTTTTGTGGTAAATTAGGGCCTCGACTTATACTCGGAACGACTTATACTCGAGTATATACGGTATATATATACGGTATATATATATATATATATATATATATATATATATATATATATATATATATATAAATATATATATATATATAATGTGCATATTTAGGTATGAATCTCCTCCTGCATCTCTAGGCAGACTGTTGCTCCTCCTAGTGACCATGTACTAGCAGAGTTCCCTTCATAGACTCCTTGGCACTCCAGCCCTTGGCACTTCAGCCCTTGGCACCACTAGCCCCACTGTGGTAACACTCACCAAACTTCCAACAACCCTGAGTCCTTGATGAGGAACTTTGACTAGACCATGCGTACCGCCAGTTTCACCTGCCCTACTGCTCCAGGAGTTCCCTGCCATCCGACCGTGTGGTGGCAGAGACATTGCCAATGACCATGTAGAGGCAATGTTCCCTTCACAGCTCTCACTGGGCCTTTCCTGCGATCGGCGCACCCCCCCCCCCCAGATGTGGATGGCCTCCTGCGACTGACTAACATGCCATTCCTCACTTCGCCCAGCCGACTCTGTCTCCTGTGGAGGATCACCTCAGCTTATATATGAGGCCCACCCCCTGCCAATCTCGATGGGGATTGGTCAGGGCTCACACACAAGCTGCCTCCTACTCCAGTTCCAGGCCCAGCCCCCTTTCCAGAACCTTCTCCCTGGAACAGGGGGAGGCGCCCCAGAGCCAGAGCACAGGTGCTAACGCCCACAGCTACTCTGACCACTCCCAGCCCCCAGATCAAAACAGACAGGCCTAGCACGCAGCATAAGCCTGCCTAAATTTACCTGTGCTGGCTAACCTAGTAAAAATAAACCTTACTAGCACCTACCTATTGGTAGAGGTTTATATACATAGTAAAACAATAGATTAAAAGCTTAATATCTATGAAAAGGGAATTAATTGATCTTTGACACCAGACAATTAAAGTTTCCCTTTATGCAATTTGCGTTTAAAACTTATATTTTATTCCATACTTTCTCTAAATAAAGTACATATATACTTAAGCAGTGCTCATTGCGGTAAACAGCACACGAAGTATAGAAATTTTTTCCAACATAGAGTTTACAAAAATTCAGTCAGCCTTCTATGAAATGATATACACAGAGAGTAAAATAAGCAGGGGATGCAAATTATTACAGGAAGTATCATCTTCCTGTTTAGATACAGCTAGGTGTGAAATATATTCATGCTCAAAGTTTCACAACATAAGTCATATGCCTGAAGCCAGTTTTCCTTTGAGTCACTAACATTTGAAGAGTTGATCAAATTGGTTGGAAACTACATGGGATGGACAATTTAAAAAAAAAAAAATTTTTTTTTTTAGAAATATCAAGAACCATACAAGCAGTAGGGCTATAAATGAGCGACAGGCTCACTTTACAGCAGCTTTTAGCATGGGAGACGGTTCCCGGTTGTGGGCATGCTTTGGCTCCTGGATTTGGGTCAGCATATAGGTTTTTGATATTTCTGGAAGTGAAAAGAGGCAGTCTTCTGTGTGGGAATAGGGAGTGGAGATACCTACCTCTAACCTATGAGTGAAGGTTGGACCTTTTGTGACAAGAGGTCTACCTGTGGTATGTGTGGAGACTTCGATAGCTATCAGCAAGTGACAGGTTTGGCTCTCCATAAAGAGGGCCTATCACTGCTTATTTCTATCACAAGGGATGTTTACATTCCTTGTGATAGTAATAAAAGTGATCAAAAACATGTTTAATAAAGATACAGTGTAAAAATAAAAAAATGTAATAAAATAAATAATAATAATGAAAAGTGTTTTTTAAGAGCCCCCCCCGTGCTTGCGCCCACTGATGAATGCATATGTAGGCCACGCCCACATGTGTAAACAGTATTCAAACCACACATGTGAGGTATTGCTGCGAACTTCAGACAAGAGCAATACTTCTAGCACTAGATCTCCTCTGTATCTCTAAACTGGTAACCTGTAGATATTTATAAAATGTCGTCTATGGAGATTTTTAGTACCAGAGTTTGGTACCATTCCACGAGCGTGTGCAATTCTAAAGATAGGTATCTATTTACTGTGCATAACATCATCTTTGAAATATTACAAAAAATTAGGTTATATATTGTAGTTTTTTTTTTTAAATTCATAAATGTGTATTTTTCCCCAAAAATTGCATTTGAAAAAACCTCTGCGAAAATACCGTGTGACAAAAATTTGCAACGATCAACATATTATTTTTTAGGGTCTCTGCTAAAAAATAAAATATATATATATATAGTGCCTATAGCGCATTCCATAGTATTAAAAACAGAGTCAGAATCAACACAGTGGCCACAGGAGACCGCCATCACTCATTGGAAACCCAGTATATAAAATACTTTTACTTTTTCAGGGTTTCCAATGGGCGATGGCGGTCTCCTGTGGCCACTGCGTTGATTCTGAAGCTGCTTTTAATGCCATGGAGTGCGCTATAGGCATCTGATTTTTGCAATTAGTTTTCTATATCCTATCTACCCCTGAGGGAGGAGCATCTCTTGTAGACTCCGAAATGCGTCGGGTGAAGGATTCAATTCAATCACAATCCACTTCAACTACTTGCGATATCAGTTATGGTTGACATGTACACTCCATGATACATGTTTTTATCTTTGTATTTTCTAAATAAATATATGAGTAGTTTTCTATTTAATTGATTAGTTTTCTATTTAATTGATTGTGATTCTTACTCAAGTGCTGCTAAAGTCCTACCCAAGGGGCATTCTTCTCTTTTGTAGACTTTTAAAATAAGGACACTTAACTGTCCAGGGCGCCCACAATGTCCTCACCCGAAGCCAACCCGACCCTCAGCTCCAGGTGGAGGCGCATGCATTGCTAGAAAGATGGTCAGGAAGTGAAGCCTTGCGGCTCCACAGCCTGATTCCCTACTGCGCATGCACATGTCGCGCTGCATGTTCTGAGTGGTCCCTGCTGTCTTCTGGGACCTGTGTGTCTCACAGAAGACAGTGGGGGGGACAGAGAAGGGGCCAGACATGGCGTAGATCGCCGCGGATACGGCAGTGATCTTTCTCCGGAAGTGTGAGCATATACCTGTATTAGACAGGTATCTACTCCCTCCTCCCCCCTAAAAGGTGCCAAATGTGACACCGGAGGGGGGGAGGAATCCAGACAGCGGAAGTTCAATTTTTGGGTGTAATTCCACTTTAACATGTTTTGGTGTTCAGCCTTGGAGCCCGTGGCTTTGTAGAACTTTGGGTGGGATAAACCCTGCAATTCTTTAACTATTAGACAAATCTCACTAACCCGTGGCCTTATTATGTGGTTGGGTCCCTCTTGTTATGTTTTTATATCTGATATGATTTATACTATAGACTCTCTTTGTCACTCTTTGTTGTGAGAGGCTGCTGTTGAGTGAAAAGGCTGACTGCTGACAGAACGCTAAAAAGCTACATGTGCTGCCTGTTTGCTTTGGAAAACCTATTTGGGAGAACCCAGGTAACTAACGTAAGTTTAGTGGCTCAGATGAGCAGATGTTTTGTTTTATGCTATGGACTTGTCCTTCTGCATTGTGCTATATTTGTTTACTGCATTGCTGAATAAAAGTCTGGGATAAACCTGCCAAAATTTGGAGATCCAACCAAATTTTACAGCTCCAGACAGAATCTTGCTGAACTCAAAAGTATCCATGTTTTGGAAACATTATTTAATGGGAACACTAGTATAGAAATGTTGTTTCAAAATAGGACAGTGGAAGTCATACTCTATAACTATTTACAGTATTTCACAAAAGTGAGTACACCCCTCACAATTTTTTATATATTTCATTATATCTTTTCATGTGACAACATTCAAGAAATGACACTTTGCTACAATGTAAAGTAGTGAGTGTACATCTTATATAACAGTGTAAATTTGCTATTCCCTCAAAATAACTCAACACACAGCCATTAATGTCTAAATCGCCGGCAACAAAAGTGAGTACACCCCTAAGTGAAAATGTCCAAATTGGGCCCAATTAGTAATTTTCTCTCCCTGGTGTCATGTGACTCATTAGTGATACAAGGTCTAAGGTGTGAATGGGGAGCAGGTGTGTTAAATTTGGTATTATCGCTCTCACTCTCTCATACTGGTCACTGGAAGTTCAACATGGCACTTCATGGCAAATAACTCTCTGAGGATCTGAAAAAAAATAATTATTGCTCTACATAAAGATGGCCTAGGCTATAAGAAGATTGCCAAGACCCTAAAACTGAGCTGCAGCATGGTGGCCAAGACCATACAGAGGTTTAACAGGACTGGTTCCACTCAGAACAGGCCAAAGACCAAAGAAGTTGAGTCCACGTGCTCAGCGTCAGGTCCAGAGGTTGTCTTTGGAAAATAGATGTATGTGTGCTGCCAGCATTGCTGCAGAGGTTGAAGGGGTGGGGGGTCAGTCTGTCAGTGCTCAGACCATAGGCTGTACACTGCATCAAATTGGTCTGCATGGCTGTCGTCCTAGAAGGAATCCTCTTCTAAAGATGACGCACAAGAAAGCCCACAAACAGTTTGCTGAAGACAAGCAGACTAAGGACATGGATTACTGGAACCATGTCCTGTGGTCTGATGAGACCAAGATAAAGTTATTTGGTTCAGATGGTGTCAAGCGTGTGTGTGGCCGCAACAGGATGAGGAGTACAAAGACAAGTGTTTCTTGCCCACAGTCAACCATGGTGGTGGGAATGTCATGGTCTGGGGCTGCATGAGTGCTGCTGGCACTGGGGAGCTACTGCTCATTGAGGGAACCATGAATGCCAACGTGTACTGTGACATACTGAAGCAGAGCATGATCCCCTCCCTTCGGAGACTGGGCTGCAGGGCAACATCCAACATGATAATGACCCCAAACACACCTCCAAGAAAACCACTGCATTGCTAAAGAACTAAGGGTAAAGGTGATGGACTGGCCAAGGTCTCCAGACCTAAACCCTATTGAGCATCTGTGGGGCATCCTCAAACAGAAGGTGGAGGAGCACAAGGTCTCTAACATCCACCAGCTCCATGATGTCTTCATGGAGAAGTGGAAGAGGACTCCAGTGGCAACCTGTGAAGCTCTCGTGAACTCCATGCCCAAGAGGGTTAAAGCAGTGCTGGAAAATAATGTTGGCCACACAAAATATTGACACTTTGGGCCCAATTTGGACATGTTCACTTTGGGGTGTACTTTGGGGTGTCATTGTTCTGCCCTTTCATTAGGACTGAAGGCTTACTAAAAACCATACAAGGGGGCCCCCAGATCCCGGGCCCCCTCTCTATGTGAATGAGTATGGGGTACATTGTACCCCTACCCATTCACCAAAAAAAAAGGAAGTGTAGTCTTACAAAAAACAAAGACGATTTTTGACAAGTCCTTTATTAATTGACTAATGTCTCCCGTCATAGCTCAGAGTCTTCTTCCTCCAGTAATCTCCTTCTTCTGATGTGTTCTTCCTCCGGTCTTCTCCCCCTTGTGATTTCTTCTCACTCCACTGTCTTCTCCTTCCGTTGATGTCTTCTCCCTCCGCTGATGTTGTCGTCTTCTCCTTCTTCTGCCGCCACTGCCAACCCGCTCAAAATAAAAAAGAATCTGATTCTGCTCCGACGATGGCTTTTGCTGTTGTGCCAGCTAAGCTATGGGGCATGGCCACCCGGTGATGTCACCCAGAGATCCCCACCCCCTTGTGATGTCACCACCCGAGGCATGATGGGGGGTGACGTCACAGGGGATCGGGGGTGTCCGGGTGACGTCACCGGGTGGCCATGCCCCATTGTTGTATACTGTAAGAATTGGGAAATAGCTTAGCTGGCATAACAGCGGGAGCCATCCTGTTTTTAATAAAGGACTTGTCAAAAACTGTCTTTTTAACACTACACTTCCTTTTTTGGGTCAATGGGTAGGGGTGCCCCCTACTCATTCACATGGGGGCTACTGGGATCTGGGGGTCCACTTGTTAAAGGTGGCTCCAGATTCCGATAAGCCTCCTATCCACAGACCCCCACAACCACCGGACAGGGTTGTCGGGAAGCATGGGGACAAGGTGCTTTGGGGTGGGGGGTGCAGAGCCTCCCCTGCCCCAAAGCATCCCCCCACATATTGAGGGCATGTGGCCTAATATGCTCCAGGAGTGGGGGGGGGACACTCGCTCGTTGACAGCTGATAATTCATCGGTTGTTAAGGAGTGGCAGCCGGCTTCCCGACCTGCTCCTTAACAACCAGCTAAAATTCTCACCGTGCTTGAAATGTGCCATGACCGTATGCCAGTGTGGTTTGGGTGCGTTACCATAGACTTGAATGGGAGGCGTTGAAAGGCTTCAAACACCTCCTGACTCGTCATGAGGCTTCATGTTTTTATAATGTGAACAGCACTGCGTGCTGTCCATTGTATCATTTGCATAGGCGTTTATGGGGCGTTTTTAACTTCCCTTTAAACTCCTGCTTTTAATGCCAGTGTGAACTCAGGCTTAGGGTGAAGGTTTTACATACATGAATAAAAGTTGATAATTCTAAGCACCCCTGTCAGTAGTAAATGGTTTGTCTCAACCTTGTAACTGATACATCTGCAGGGCAGCTTGTTCTTTTGAAAAACAACAGACGTACTGGCCAGATCCAAACAACACAAAGCAATCTCCTGCGCTCAGGTGCATAGTCCATATGTAAGTGGTGTAGTCAACCCTTTGGATAGAGAGTGGAAAGTCATAGGTCTTGCTGCCCTCCTCAGAACAATGGGGGTCCTTAGAGCTGAAACATAAAGAAAAACAGGGAAGGCGCAACGACCTTGTGCATTACCAAAGATAAAATTTATTTAAATAATAAAAGCAAGGGTCATAGTAACAAACAAATGTTTAAAAGGGCTTAATATTGCTCCAAAAATTCGGAACTGTATCATCTGCAACCTGGACCGGGTGTTGAGAGGAACCAGATGGTATCACGAACGGCTTACGCGTTATGAGGGAGTACCCTCTTCGTCAGAGCCTCAGCGATAACGGACTAACTTTCTTTAAGTTCCCTCTAAATAGAGTCATTCACATGTCTGGGTGATGCCCCCCAGAGCCTGTCACGCACTTCTGGGTGGACCCCGCCCACCATGCCAGTCTATCAGACAGGACATATCCCACATCATGTTATCGAACTCGCAAATGCGTATTTGATCCCATGAAGAAGAGCTAGCACCCCCTGCACAGACAGCATGGTACATTGCCCGTATCTACCCGACCATCATCCCTTTTCATTTAATGTAATACTTGATGTTATCATATTAATATATAGCATAAGGTAGTCACTATAGAGGTTCGCCTGGAAGTGACACAACCGGAAGTGGCGGGTGGAACGCAAATCCACTCGCACTTCCTAAATGTGGTATAGCGTGCGTGCCACACAATTTGGTTAGTGGCACGTGCGCTATAACCCCCCTCTATTACCACATTCCCACCATTAATAAACCCAGATGATGTCTTATTGAGATGAAACCGGTCGGGACGGGCTCTGCTGATGCCCCTGCGATATTTGATTTTACTTACATGCATTTTAATGCCTTCTCAAAATTGAGTGACCATTTTACTTATTTCAATAAAATGCCTTTTATGTAAATGGAATCACACTATGTGGCCCAATTTTTTTCCTTTTACCATATATAATACTGGGAGGATCCGTTCTTGATCTTTGGTCACTGTTCCCTTGGTGGATATCCATTGATGTTATACATTGTGATGGACCTCTGCCTGATTGATCTACATCTGAAACCGTGTATGCTGATTTTCTTCCCTGGGTGTGTTACACCACAAGCTCTGTTGACTCATCAGGCATATGCCTAGTTGGTTTACACTTGTCTGGTAAGCCTCTTTCCTTTTGGTGGTGGATTATCAACAGACAACTAGTTCACAGATTTATCTCGCAAGTCACTTTATATATTGGAGTTACTTTAGGGACTTTCATTGTAATATATATATATGCACTGTTGGTTTATGTAAACATCATCATTATTGCTGTTTGTATATTAGAGTAATATTGTTTATGCACATCAGTAGTTTGATCCCGTGAGGGGAATCTCACTTTCACCTTCACTTTTAGCGCTGCACTTTACCACTTTCCTATTTGTTCACATATTCACAGATTTCTGTTGTGCTGGCAGCTATTATTTATCACTTTAAGACAGCGCGTTTTTTTTCTTTTCTTTTTTCCACCATTACTATCATTTCTGATCTAGACCCCTTTGCAGACAATGGTGACGTATCCACTCCTATCCCCTGGTCTTTCTAGACTAATTCCCTCGTCAGCACTCCCCCCTCCCCCCATCCCATCCACTAGCAGCTACATTGGACTGCATGATGTGGAAGGCTGCAACACTTCAGAAAGGGTAAGCAAACCTCTATAGTGACTACCTGATGCTATATATAAATATGATAACATCAAGTATTAAATGAAATTAAATGGGATGATGGTTGGGTAGATACGGGTAAATTACCATGCTGCCTGTGCAGGGGGTGCTAGCTTCTTCTTCATGGGATCAAATACGCATTTGCGAGTTTGATAACATGATGTGGGATATGGTCTGTCTGATAGACTGGCATGGTGGGCGGGGTCCACCCAAAAGTGCGTGACAGGCTCTGGGGGGCGTCACCCAGACATGTGAATGACTCTATTTAGAGGGAACTTAGAGAAAGTTAGTCCGTTATCGCTGAGGCTCTGACGAAGAGGGTACTCCCCCGTAATGCATAAGCCGCTCGTGATACCATCTGGTTCCTCTCAACACCCGATCCAGGTTGCAGATGATACAGTTCCGAATTTTTGGAGCAATGTTAAGCCTTTTTAAACATTTGTTTGTGAGTATGACTCTTGCTTTTATTATGTAAATTAATTTTATCTTTGGTAATGCACAAGGTCGGTGCACCCTCCTGTTTTTCTATATGTACTGGCCAGATCACCAGGTGAAAGAAAGGTAAAAGAAAGGAAACTGATGCAGCCAACACATCTAAAAATTGGTAAGCGGTTTGTTTTTGGGTTTAATACCGCTTTATTGACCTGATGGGTTGCACAAAAACATACAACATAGGTCGCAGGTATCAATCATACCTATAAGTGTGTGTGATTCTTCGGGACTGTAACTTTGCAAAAGTGCAAAGCTCAAGTTTATTGCCCACTGGACCAGTAAATAGTATAAGTCATCTTTTTCTGGGTACATATTTTTTTTTTAAATAAAGGAATTCTGAGACATTGAAAATGGTTAAAGTACAACTAAAGGCAAAGCTTTTTTTTTGTTTTAGAAAGTAGAGAAGAATTAGAACACATGTTAGTTTTTTATTGCTGTCTGTGCCCCCCTTAAAGCGGAGTTCCACCCTAAAGTGGAACTTCCGCTCATCGGATTCCTCCCCCCCTCCGGTGTCACAATTGGCACCTTTCAGGGGGGAGGGGGGTGCAGATACCTGTATAATACAGGTATCTGCACCCACTTCCGGGTATAGCTAGCCGCAGCTAGCCGCAGACTCCCCGCCCACCCCCGTTGTGTTGTGGGAAATACACAGTTCCCACAACACAACGGGGACCAGTGTAGACGCGCAGCGCGACTCGCGCATGCGCAGTAGGGAACCGGGAAGTGAAGCGGCAACGCTTTACTTCCTGATTCCCTCAGTGTGAATGGCGGCGGCAGCACCCGAGGATCGAGGGACGGCTCGGTCTCGGGTGCCGACATCGCTGGACCCCGGGACAGGTAAGTGTCCTTATTTTAAAAGTCAGCAGCTGCAGTATTTGCAGCTGCTGACATCTAAATTTTTTTTTTTTAGTGAAACTCCACTTTAAGGAGATTCCCCCTCTCTGTTTGTCCTATTTACCATTATCTTTGAAAGGAAACGTAAAAGAAAATCCCACAATTTGAGTTGTCCTTAGAAAAATAATAGAGAGGATATCTACATGGAATTCCCTTAATTTGCAGGGATTTCCACTCACTTCCTATTTGGGCAGGAAGTGAAGGAAAATCTCCACAGATTGCAAAAAATAAACTGACAGGGGTTATGATCCTCCATTACTCTATCCAAAAATGAAAAAAAAAAAAACATTTGCTTCTACATTAAAGTGGTATTAAAGGTTTGGCTTTAAATTTTTTTTTAAACTATGTCACACTTACCTGCTCTGTACAGTGGTTTTGCACAGAGCAGCCCCAATCCTTTTCCTCTCAGGTCTCCCGCTGGAACTCTTGGTTCCTCCCCTAACCAGTGCCCCCAATAGCAAGCCGCTTGCTCTTCATTGACTCACTAGCTGTAAATGACAGCAGTGGGAGCCAATGCCCCCTGCTGCTGTCTCAGCCAATAAGGAGAGGGAGTCCCATGGACAGGTGAGGCTCTCGCTAGATCAAGAGCAAGAGGGAGCTCAGGTGAGTATTGGGGGGGGGGGCTGTTGGGGAAGCAGCACACAGAAGGTTTTGTTACCTTCAAGCATGTACCTTCATTATCTTCATGCACTTTAAGCATTACTGGTTTAGGCCATAGTCTATGAAAAAAGGCTACAAGCTACTTTTTTTTTTACTAGACCTTTGATTTCTTGCCAAAACAACTCAAAGCAAACAACTAAATACACAGTAAAAATATATAAGTAATAGCTGGTTTACCTGCTTGTAATTCTGTCCACCAAGTCCTGAAATTTAAACAGCCCTGCTATGTGAGACAACAAAAGCCAGGTTGGTGACAAGACCACTTTCTAGTGATGTCATGCAACACAGGTAGATCACCTTCTGCCCCAGATTGTGACTGCATAGTGAAGAAGCAATAGCACGCTGATGAGTGTATCCTTCTGGTCTCTACTCCTGTCAGCACGTTTCTTGTTCAGGCCACTTTTAGATGAGCGTTCTAATTGGACAGTCCATTCATTTCTTTGGATGGGTGGGTGTAAACTGACTTGTGTCTGTTGACGCCCACCTACCTCTGATCAGGCCCTCTAAGCACTCCATCCTCTTCCATTTAAGCAGAGCAGAATGGAGGTAGCCTGATGTAAACTCCCAGATGCCCGTAGAGCAATGCAGGCTCTGCCCATGTCGTTTCTGCAGATACTGATTAGACATGGATGTGTCATTTGCCTGCTTTGCTCCAATCAGCAGGGGATCAGCTAAGGGGCCTTAGTCTGTTTAGCTCTTTGGGCTACCAGTCCTTTTCCCAGTCTGCTAGGTTATGCCATATTGGGAAGTTAATTTCAAGTCAAATATATTTACTTGTAACTAGTAGCATTTAAAATATGTTACATTATTGTAGTTTATGTGTATCTGAAATTCAGGTATTCCAACACAGGCTGCTGTGTTCATATACATATTTTGATATTTCATACTATACTTGTTATGCATACCTAATATAAGCAACTTCATTAAAATATTTTAGACACCTTTATGCTATATATATAGACTTAATGCTGAGCACTCATATGAGGCTAATAAAGCCTAACAAAACTTAAAGTGATACTAAAGTCTTGTTTTTTTTTTTGTTTAAAAATAACAAACATGTTATACTTACACGCTCTGTGTAATGGTTTTGCACAGAGCAGCCCAGATCCTCCTCTTCTCAGATCCCTCGCCGGCGCTTCTGGCTCCTCCCTCCTGCTGAGTGCCCCCACAGCAAACAGCTTGCTATGGGAGCACATAATAAAGGGGAATGTGGGACTTTAAAGTCTCATTTAAAGTCCCAAATTTCCCCCCTTCTGGCTATGGGAGCACATGAGCCACGCCGCTGCTCCATGTGTCCATTCAGACACAAAGCCGTGGCTTGGACCCGCCCCATTCTCTCCTCATTGGCTCACTGACTTTGATTGACAGCAGTGGAAGCCAATGGCACCTGCTGTGTTTCTCAGCCAATCAGGAGGGATAGTTCTCTCATGCAACATCACTGTCTCAGATGTCTCACCTGTTCAATGGTGGTGAGTCAGATACAACTGTCTATTCTTTTCTAGGGGGGCTCCAGGACTAGACTAACTTCCTCCTAATCCCAGCTGATGGGTGGATATGGTGCACACATGGATAGTTTAGTGTTCACTTTATCCTGTGCAAAATATGTGATAAGTATGGTCTAGCTGCCTAAATATTTTACAGTGTTTCATAAGTTTGTAGTGGTTGTTGTCACCTTTAACAGAAACTCTTCACAAGCCACTAGTTACTCCATTGGTTCATTGCAGCTAGCTATCTTTAAGCATTTTTTTTTTCAAAATTTGTCCCTACTGTTATAATCCAAAAAAATCATAACTGAAAACTGCTTTATTTTCATCAGAAAAAAATATAGGCTCAGTTTCCAAAGCTTGGCCTCATCATAGACAAAGAAAAGAATGCAGTGAATCATAGTGGTGCCCTGTTCAGTAGTTCTCAGTCATTATGAGATCTGATAATATATGGCTCCCATTTTCGTAAGAAATACAGCATCTATTAAGTTGCAGATAAATAAATGCTTGCCTTTGACAATTCTTAAGAAATGTCTTTTTTGGGGGTTAGAATTTAGGGTAGATATCTTTGATGCCTTGTATGAATTGCCATACATATGAATTTAACAAATTATAGGTTATTTTGTATATAACTGCTAATTTGCACAACACTTACCAAATTTCTATTCACTTTTGCTT
The DNA here is from genome assembly GCA_037952925.1 of Lithobates clamitans. Classification (NCBI taxonomy): domain Eukaryota; kingdom Metazoa; phylum Chordata; class Amphibia; order Anura; family Ranidae; genus Lithobates; species Lithobates clamitans. The sequence continues at coordinate 2,057,322 of JBBGZY010000943.1, forward strand.
CTCCCATTTTGTATGCTTTTTTTGTTGCTTTCTAAGAGGACCTGTGCTCATATCCAAGTCCCTTCTTGGTCCAGTTATTTTCTTGTTCAGAGAATCAATCTTACAGCTTGTCATCAAGCCAGATACCTATGTGAGAAACCTTTGATAGAAGGATGCCGTAACCATAATCCCATATTCAGAGAAGAAAGAAAAATCTGGGCAAATTCAATGCTGCAGCATGTGGCAATCTCAATACTATCAGTGTTCAAAGCCACAACTTGAAAATATAGTTAAAAAAATTGCCCTGGCTGCCATATAAAAGCAAAAAAAAAAAAAAGAACTACAGGGTGGTAGAGCTCATGGTTTGTTTTTATTATATCTAAATAGATAGACTCATATTATTCTGGGTGTAATTGGCATCATCCTGGTGCATAATTTTTAGAACATGTCCTCATTTGTTCGGATTTTGAAGACAATAAACATATTGATTTTTATAAAATCAATTATTGAAAAAATTGTATCATTAAAATTGTTAAAAATTGTAAAAATAAATTATACAATCAAAACATGAACTTGATGTCAACATATCATATATCATACAGTATCTCACAAAAGTGAGTACACCCCTCACATTTTTGTAAATATTTTTTTATACCTTTTCATGTGACAACACTGAACAAATTACACTTTGTTACAATGTAAAGTAGTGAGTGTACAGCTTGTACAACAGTGTAAATTTGCTGTCCCCTCAAAATAACTCAACACACAGCCATTAACTTCCCTAGCGGTATTCCCGAGTGTGGCTCGGGGTGAATTTTCATTACCAAAAGCGGTAACCACGAGCCACACTCGGGATAGGCTACTTACCTTGTCCCCAGGGTCCTGTGATGTCCTCCGCCAGATGTATTACTGTTCTGGGCCCCATTCCCTGTGAGCGTTGCAACGCATGGGAGCGGAGCCCGGCTGTAAATTCAAAAAGTACAAAACCCATAACACACATAATACACTATAATCTGTTAGATTACATTACTGTATCAAATCATTTCATATCCCTTTTGTCCCTAGTGCTTTGTCCAGTGCCCTGCCTGCACGTTTATATAATATATACTGTTCTTTCTGCCTTGAAACTTGAGAATGTCCATGGCATCCAAAAAGTGTCCCTTTACGTCAAAAGCGGTTTTAAACTAGATAGAAAACAGCGATAGTGAATAAGAATCACATGCAGAATTGAACGATAGTGATTTGTGGGGAAATTTGTCATCAGATACTGAAAGTGACGACAGCGATGTGTGGCCACCATTATTTTCCAGCACTGCCTTAATCCTTGGGCATGGAGTTCACCAGAGCTCCACAGGTTGCAACTGGAGTCCATGACGACATCATGGAGCTGGTGGATGTTAGTGACCTTGTGCTCATCCACCTTCCATTTGAGAATGCCCCACAGATGCTCAATAGGGTTTAGGTCTAGAGACATGCTTGGCCAATCTATCACCTTTACCCTCAGCTTCTTTAGCAAGGCAGTGGTTGTCTTGGAGGTGTGTTCGGGGTCATTATCGTGGTGGAATACTGCCCTGCAGCCCAGTCTCCGAAGGGAGGGTTCATGCTCTGCTTCAGTATGTCACAGTACATGTTTGGTGTTCATGGTTCCCTCAATGAACTGTAGCTCCCCAGTTCCGGCAGCCACTCATGCAGCCCCAGACCATGACACTCCCACCACCAGGCTTGACTGTAGGCAAGACACACTGTAGAACAACAACTCTTTTTTTTCAGATCCTCAGATATGAGGTGCCATGTTGAACTTCCAGTGAGCAGTATGAGAGAGTGAGAGCGATAACACCAAATTCAACACACCTGCTCCCCATTCACACCTGAGACCTTGTAACACTAACAAGTCACATGACACCGGGGAGGGAAAATGGCTAATTGGGCCCAATTTGGCCATTTTCACGTAGGGGTGTACTCACTTTTGCTGCCAGCGGTTTAGAAACTAAGAAGAAGCACCAAGGTCAGTGTAAAAAGGCACGTCACCGCCTGGGTTCGGACACTCTGTCTTTGTTGGCTGTTTATTGCTATTTTTTGGAATAAAATCATTGGAAGGTTCTTGTGGTCTGCAGCTGTTCTTTTCTTCCCAAGGTAATGGAGAAACTGGATTCTGATATAATCAGAGTGGTCAATTTAAAAGATCAAATGTGATCTTAATATAATCTAGTCGGTTTTACCTGAACTAAAACCTTCTAGAAAAGGTCTATAGCTTTCTGCCTCATTAAGACCGGGAGGTATTGTAGCATTTAAATATCGAATCCATTGCATTTCGCGCTGTAACAAAATTTTGTTCCAATCACCCCCTCATGTCGGCCCAGAAGTAAATACAGATGGCCCTGCTTAGCTTAGTATTGCCCGCAAATACAGAGTTTGAACTGTTTACCCCATCATCCAGGTCGTTTATGAACAAATTAAATAGGATTGTTCCCAGCACAGAACCCTGGGGGACCCCACTACCCACCCCTGACCATTCAGAGTACTCCCCATTTATCATCACCCTCTGAACTTGCCCTTGTAGCCAGTTTTCAATCCATGTACTCACCCTATGGTCCATGCCAACGGACCTTATTTTGTACAGTAAATGTTTATGGGGAGCTGTGTCAAACGCTTTTGCAAAATCCAGATACACCACGTCTACGGGCATTATTGTGTTGTATTATAATCACATGGCACCTTGTTGAGCTGGTTTTGTAATTCCTTAAAGTGGTTGTAAACCCTCGAGGTTTTTCACCTCAATGCATTCTATGCATTGAGGTGAAAAACCTCCTGTAAAGCTGCAGCCTCCCCCCCCCAGCCCCCGTTTTACTTACCTGTACCCCCTCTATCTCGTGCCGGGGATGAACACATTAGCAAATGCTGGTTTCTCGGGTCCTGATTGGATGGATTGATAGCAGCACAGCCATTGGCTCCTGCTGCTGTCAATCAAATCCAATGACACGGGCGCGCGGGGGGGCGGTCTGAGTCCTGCTTTCTGTGTCAATAGATGCAGAAACAGGACTCGAGAGTGCACCCGCATGTGTGTCCCAAAGGGGAGTGCTTCTCTGACGAGGCACTCGAGAAGAGGAGGAGCTACTAGCGCCGCTGAGGGACCCCAGATGAGAAGGATCGGGGCCACTCTGTGCAAAACCAACTGCAGAGAGGAGGTAAGTATGACATGTTTGTTATTTTAAAAATATAAATAAATGAAGCTTTACAACCCCTTTAAGCAGAAGGAAAAGTGTCTAATATAATACCTTGCAGCACTTCCCATAGTTTGTGAGCAAAGAAAGCACAGAAATCCCTTTTAGCAAATGGCAAAGACATATTGCACATACTTGATCAGATGGGGTGAGTTTGTACACCGTTTTTATGCACTGCAGCTCAATAACCATCCTAAATTTCATACTGCAGGCATTTGCAAAGAAGTCTGCAAGATTCTGGAAACCTGCCTCTTGATTTTGTGGATGATACAGAAAATTTGGTGTTGGCTAACTAGGGCTTAATTGTTAAAAAGCCAAATGCACATGATTACAAAAACATATATGGGCATTTTGAACATAATGCAGAGTGCACAAGAACCAACCATGATAAATTTCCAGCAAGTTGAGGTGGTTGCCTAAATTGTACAATATAGGGAAAAAAACATTTTCTTTTAATTGAAACACACAGCAGCATGTGCAAACCGACATTTTGGTGGTACAGTCTTCAATCCTCAGAAGTTACTGCAAGTATTAAAAGATAATAACCACTTAAAGACTGAGCCTCATTCTGAGATTTGTTGTTTACAAGTTAAAAACAGTTTTTTTGCTATGCTAGAAAATTACTTAGAACCTCCAAACATTATGCATTTTTTTCTAACACCCTAAAGAATAAAATGGCGGTCGTTGCAATACTTTCTGTCACACTCTATTTGCGCAGCAGTCTTAAAAGCGCACTTTTTTTGGAAAAAATACACTTGTTGGAATAAAAAATAAGACAACAGTAAAGTTAGCCCAATTTTTTTTTATATTGTGAAAGATAATGTTACGCCGAGTAAATTGATATCCAACGTGTCACGCTTCAAAATTACGCCCACTCGTGGAATGGCGACAAACATTTACCCTTAAAAAGTTCCATAGGCGACATTTAAAAAAATCTACAGGTTGAATTCTTTAAAGTTAAAGAGGAGGTCTAGGGCTAGAATTATTGCTCTCGCTCTACCGATCGCGGCGATACCTCACATGTGTGGTTTGAACACCGTTTTCATATGCGGGCACTAGTCAGGTATGCGTTCGCTTCTGCACACGAGCTTGTCGGGAAGGGGCGCGTTTAAAAATTTTTATTTTCTTATTTATTTTACCTTTTTTTTTTTACATTTTTACACTGTTTTAAAAAAAAAAAAAAATTGTGTCACTTTTATTCCTATTATAAGGAATGTAAACATCCCTTGTAATAGAAAAAAGCATGACCGGACCTCTTAAATATGAGATCTGGGGTCAAAAAGACCTCAGATCTCATATTTACATTAAATGCAAAAAAAAAAAAATGTCATTTAAAAAAATGAAAAAAAAAAATGGCCCTTAAGAGCTATGGGAGGAAGTGATGTTTTGACTTTGCTTCCGCCCTGCAGTGATATGGAGACGGGAGGGGGCCATCTTCCCCTCACTCGTCTCCATACCCAGGCAGGGGACAGATGCGATCGCCTCCGCCGCTGCCGACGGCTCCGGTAAGCGGCGTGGGCACCGGATCGCCGCGGGGGGGGCCCTCTCCCGCCGCTGATAAAAGTGATCTCACGGCAAATCCGCCGCAGAGACCACTTTTATCTTGTAGCGGACCGCTGAAGAAGAGGATACCGGGGTTATGGCAGCTAGCTGCTGCCATAACAACAATATCCTCCTTCAAAGTCATCACGTAAAACGACGGTGGGTGGTCTGGAAGTGGTTAATATATAGGGCAAACAAAATGATTACAAGATATTGTGAAACAATTGAAGGGTAAAGGGACTGAGCATGTCTCAATCTGTATGGCTTGAAAGCCCCTTTGCTGCACCAATCCCAGTATCCCAGTACCCTGTTAGCTATTATTTTTAATAAGTGCTGTATTATTTTCTTTAATGGTTATGTTCAGTAGGATCTTTATCGAAGGGCTTTGGGCATGTGTTGATGGGTAAATGCATGGCCTCAGCCCCCCTTCCCCCCCATTACAGTCCTCAGTCCCCTCACATTACAGTCCTCAGCCCCCAGTTTAAAGTCTTCAGCTCCCCCCCACTTTAATGTCCTTAGCCCCCCCCCCCCACACACACACATTACAGTCCTCAGTCCCCTCACATTACAGTCCTCAGCCCCTACTTTAAAGTCTTCAGCTCCCCCAGCTTAAATGTCCTCCCCACGTCACAGTACTCAGGTCCCCCCCACTTTAATGTTCTCAGCCCACCACATCACAGTCCACAGCCCCCCCACTTCACAGCCCTCAGCCCCCCCCCACACTTTACAGTCCACAGGCCACCATATCACAGTTCTCAGCCCCCCCCATTTCACAATTCTCAGCCCACCCACTTTAATGTCCTCAGCCCACCACTTCACAGTCTTCAGCTCCCCCATTTCACAGTCCTCAGGCTCCTACAACTTTTTCGTCATCAGCCCCAATTATCACTGTTCTCGGCACACACATTCTCACAACTTTTCAGCCTTTCACATTAATGTCCTCACCCCCTGTAACTTTGCCCCCTCCCTCACTGTCTTACCTTACACAGAGCAGAGATCGGAGGGAGGTACAGCATTTCTGGATGGAGGGCAGGCGCTGCAAGATAGCGATTGGTTGCTAGGACCGCCCTTCATTCTAGAAGCCAATCACCTGCTTGCTAACCTCGGACAGCTCCGCCCTCATCCATAACCATCCCGCCTCCTGCTGTCGGCTCTCAGATGATTAAAGAGCAACGGCAAGGGGAAGAAAATGCTCCTAAATGGCGGGCTGAATGGGAGATTGACACGGCCTGCATTTGGCCCATGGCCCGCAATTTAGTGATGCCCGCTCTAAGTAATGAGGGATCGTTTTCCTTAACTAGTCAGCTTGATTTCTATACCTTTATTTGAAGTAGATCAAAACCCTTTTGTGTCCCCAAACTTTTGTTCATTATATATTTATGCACTAATTTGATATCACAAATTTTGGTGTAGGCTGTTTTTATGTGTTAAACGCTTCCCCAGTGCACAATTATAATTTTTTTATCATTTGTTCATTATATAATCTGAAGATAGAAATGCATAAAGTGTATGTAAACCCTAACAATGAACTTCTGTTACTTGCTCCCTTTTGGTCTGTTAAATAATCTCTTTATCATCAAAAGAGATTTGTTATATTTGTTTTTTTTTTCACAATAGATTTGTTATATTTGTTTGAGTGCAAAAAGTACCTGTCAGAAAATCAGGGTTGTGCTGTGTCTTGGGCACATTTCCAGTATTATATCAAGGAGACCGATATGCCTTCCTAGTCATTATATTGGAACTACAGTATGATTAATCTGTATGTTGTGGAGAAAAGGATAATGATGGGTTTGAGTAGATTAGCAAAAAAAAAATGGGCAGGCGTGAAACCATTCAGTCCACAAAATGTTGTGTGTTGTCAAGACACAACAGAACTTAGGAGCCAAGTGCATTTCTGGCAGGTCAAAGTGGATTGTTCTGGGTTTGATAGTGATAAAACATGGGGAAATGTGCATGCATCGCTGCAAATACAAAAGTTATAAAACCCCTGCAAAAGAAAATGCATTGTACCTACCTCTACAGTGGGTGATACCTCATGTCTTCACTGCCTTCAAGATCTTCAGCAGCTAAAGATTATTTAGCATCCAACACATTTCCTGATGTGTTAGATTTATGGTCCCCTCCAGCAAACGGCAGTTGTTTCCACTAGCCCTTACATCATTACTGTGTCCTGTAGTGACCCAGCAGCATGTTGAAGATTGGATATACCACCTGCTGGAGGGGTAAGTATAAAACATTTTATTTTGCAGGGTTTTTTAACTTAAATTACAGGTTAGTAACTAAAAATATTAAAGACAGTGGATCATCATCTAGGCAATTAGCATTTTCATCAGAAGAAAGAAGTACTAGCTTCAGTATTTCCTCTGTACACACTGGGGTTGATTTAGGCCGTGGAGTAAATTTCTTTCCTGCAAGCACGGGCTGCAGGAAAGAAACTTGCTCAATTCCCCCATCAACACAGACAGTGTTGATGCGGGAGTCCGTCCTGCTGGACCCTTGTCTTCTCCTGGCAGGGACAGTGATTATCGCTAGCAACTATAGCTGCGATAATCAAATGAATCCAGCAGGCTGGATGTACTCAAGTTGTTCGATCGATCAGCTTGATACAATCAGCCTGCCCATTTATGGTTCAAACTGTGTATAGCTGGCCTTACTAGAACTGGAGAGGGCAAAATCAAATGCAGCTCTGCATATAAACTCATCAGTTTCCAGGCTTTAGTGTCAAAGCGTAATTAAACAAACTGAAGTTAGAAGCTAATTGGCTACCATGCACAGCTGCACCAAATTTTGCACTCTCCAGTGTTAGTAAATTTACCCCACTGTCTTTACAGTGTTCTTGTAAGGAAAGAAATGAGAGAACTCCCAGTGATGACTTGATTCCCTTCATTTGTGCAATACAGTGGTATTCATTGTTAATGGTAATCCAATGCACCTGCACAGTACAATGCACTGGTAGCACATTTTGCTGCAATAAAATACAAATTTACATCTGAATGCAACGCGTGTTACTAGGTGTGTGTTAATTTATTGCAACAGTGGGAATCCAAATGAATCTTTATTTAGAACAGAGTTGAGGACTAGACAAGCATGGTACACAAGCACAGCATAAGTAGAAACCTTGAGAAGACATAAGAGAATAACATGTGAGTGATTCTTTCCATAGGCAACAATCCAACAGAACCAAGAACACATTTTCATAGAGGGTGGCAGTGTTGGTTCCCATAATGTAAGAATGCAGGATCATGCAGCTTTATTGAGAAATAAGTAAGAAAGTTGTATGCTTAATAGCTTTTTGACTGAGGAAAAGGGGGGTTTCTTTGGTTTTAGGAACTGTGTAGACGTCTGAGATATGGTCTGCATTTGCATGCAAAAGTTTTGCATTTTGGTTCAACAAAAAAATATGTGGCTACTTCTTTCCACTGACTCACATCTCCAACATGTTTTTGGTCTTGCGAGATTCAAAGACTTAAGCAGGACTGTGGTTAATTCCACCATAAAAGGAAAAGAAAATCCCCTGGTAGCTGTTAATCATGAGAACAATTTATGGTAAAAAAAACCCACTATTTTTTCCTGTTTACCTTGGTTCTTGGTTCCTAGATCATGTCTTTTAGCCCCTCAGGTGTGCCAGGTGAAATACCATTGTTATAAAAAGGTAAGGCATAGTTTGGGGGGGGATTTACGAAAACTGGAGCATGCAAAATCTGGTGCAGCTCTGCATAGAAACCAATCAGCTTCCAGGTTTATGTCTTTAAACTTAATTGAACAAGCTGAAGTTAGATGTTCATTGTCTACTATGAACAGCTGCACCATATTCTGTGCTCCAGTTTTAGTAAATCACCCCTTTGTGCAGCCCTAGGCCCTAGGACATGCAAGCCCTCTCTGACATAGTATTTCTGGTAATTCTGGATTCACTACCTAATGGGACCCCGACCAGGAACAATCCTGCAGTGAATGTTGAAAAGTATGATCTCCCAAACTATTTTTCTTCCATGGCAGCTGACATGAGCAGCCCCGGAGTCTGCACCTTCCACAACCCATCATTGGGGGGCAGCTCCCATACTTATTTTCTTTGCATGTAACATGTTTTCATACATTTCTATAAATAATCCAGACAAAGTATATTTTCATACACATTTCTCATCTAAGGGAGACAAATACAGAAAAATAGAGCTAGAATTCTGCAGGTTTCATTTTGATATGCAAATTCTTGCATTACTATATAATTTTGCTTTACAGTAGAATATATGAGCCCAGATTCATAACTTTACTTCATAATTACTGAACATTTTAGAAAGTTTGCTTAACATTTTTCTTGAGTCTGATAGTTGATTTGGGAACTAGCACAAAGCCATCTTACCTTTTTTAGCTACCAGATGTGCCTTTAAGACTCTAGAGATTAACACCACTTATATCTTCAACCCAAGTCAAAACTTTGCTTTTTTTCTAACCAGCTACCCCTAAGCCAGTATTTCCCTGGTGTTTCCCATTTATTGCAACTCAGTCCTCAGAACATTATGTGTTGCAACACTGGGGCAAGTGTTTCCTATTATTTGTTCCAAAGCTGTGGAGCCATCTGTTAAGTTAAACAGGAAGTCAGTTTGTCTCTCTCTCCCGGGCTTGCTTTGCTATTTTGGGAGATTCACTTCTCCCTAGTAGAAGGGGGCCAGTATGGTCTTACTTGGGGACTCTACATACGTTTAAGACCAGAGCTTCTGTTTTACCCATCTGCCACTGTTTGAGGTGTATTCATTATTAATGGAGCCAGCAACGGCTCCTACTCAGATATGCAGCCTTGCTTGGGCAAATGAGACATTCTTCAGCAAATTGCTTTCGTTTCTGATTGCTGATTGTACGCGTGTCACCAAACTGACTCAAGGTTCATCGATGCATGCTCAGTAAATTAAAAGGAACATAAGTATGGATCAGCCGAGAGAATGAATTCTGTGCCTACAATGACCCAAGGCCATTTAATTTTCTGCTTAATTTTGTTGCAGTCAGTTTGCATTTTGGGTTATTATGCAGTAGAAAATTAACAATAAATAACAAATTTGGTCCTCCTGTGCTACTAATGATATTTCTTTATACATCTTTGTAATTCTGTTTTTCTGTATGAAAGGCTCAAGGTCTGTTCCTGTCTGATACCTAGGCAGGTACAGACAGAAAAGAATAAGGAGGATATTTTAATAATTGTTCTTATTAGTTTTTAGTTCTTTTAAATACGTATTAACAGTCTTTAAATTCTAATTTACAGATAATCAAAGAAACATGGAAACAGATGAGGTGCAGGATATGGCCCAGATGTCAGGTGAGGTCACTACAGAATCTATTCTAATAAGCAATTTAGTATTATATAGAGTATGAAAAAAGGCATTGTGAATAGCACAAAATATTATGCATTGTAAAAACAAAAAAACGCAGATTATAGTGAGCAAAGTATATGTAAGAAAACAAATTGTACTGTACATGGTTTTGATTCTGTAGTATATAACCTATACTATAGATATGAAAAAAAGCATGGTACACGTGAACCTTCTTTGCACAAATGTAAAGGGTTTGCCTGGGAAAATTAGAAGGATTTAAAAAAAATAATGTTATATTAAAGGTAGATTTTTTTTAAATAACAAAGATGTCATACTTACCTGCTCTGTGTAATGGTTTTGCACAGAGCAGTCCAATCCGCCTCTTCTCAGGTCTCAAGCCAGCGCTCTGGGCTCCTCCCCCCTGATGAGTGCCCCCATAGCAAGCCGCTTACTATGGGGGCACTCGTGCATGCTCACTCCTGAGCCCCGCTCTGTGGGTCCATAGCACAATGTAAATAATCGCCAGCACACCAGGGGTCCTCAATTACGTCCAAATGGTTTTGAAGAAAGATCACATCACAACCAGTGTAGTGCAATATTTCGGAGCCACACAGGACCTCTTTGTCAGGCATGTGATGATCCACATTCCAAGAACGTCTGCAATGGGAATATGGACTGTTACCTGTATGTCCATAGGACCCACAGAACAGGGCCAAGCACTCTGCTCCCTGCTCCCTCACTGGCTGTGATTGACAGCAGTAGGAGCCAATGGCTGAAGGGGGCTGCTTCATCCTGAAAGTTTTTACCTTCATGCACAGAATGCATGAAGGTAAAAAACCTCCGGCCTTTAGAACCACTTTATAATATTCACTAAAGTGATGAGCTACCAGTTATGGATTATTTCTTTTTTCTAGAAAGCTAGATTTTTAAAAATAGAGCCAATTTCTTCTAAACAAATCTTAGGAATAATCTTGGCGTTCAAAATGTCTTTATTTTAAATATCAGTAGTTGAATTCAGTCTCTGTTTTATTTTAAAGCGGTATTAGACCCCAAACCAAAAAATATCAATCAGATGTGGTGGCTGCATCTTTTCTTTGGCTTTTCTCTCTGTTTTCATCTGTGAGCTGGTCAGTACTGTACTTTCTGTATTAGTAAGACACAACTTGAAGAACAGAAGGCACAGTAGGCATCAGCATTGTCTGCGGAGAGGGTAGTGTTTAATGTATTTGAGGATTTAGGTACACTAAACAAATCAAAGCCAAACTCCAGCTCACACTTTATAATCAGTTTTTTCCTTTTGGGATGAAGGTTTTGCATGAATAAATAAAAGGTAAACATTTTATTCACCCCTGCCAGTGTAAAGTGGCTTTTCTCATCCATGTAAACTGATAAATTCTGCTGGAGAACTTGAGCTTTCCAAAAACAACAGACTTGCTGGCTGGATCCCCAGATGAAAATAGAATAAGGAAAACCTAAAAAAAGAAAACGAATGCAGCCATCACATATCAGAAGTGGTATGCTGCAAATGTTTGCTTTTGGGTTTAATAATGGTTTAAACTTTTCATTCTGCCCATGTGCCCAAGAGGCTAGCTTCACTCAAAAATGATAATCTATCAGGGGGCACCGTCATTTTAATGGTTATAGGAAGTTATTTTGGAGATACCTTGCCCTGGAGTCCCCAGGAGATTCAAGAAAGTATCTATGTTTTTTTTTTGTTATTTTTTCCGGTTGCCACACAGCAGTAAAGCCCATCCCTCCAATAAGTTAAGTGGTTCTAAAGGCTCAAAACCTTCTCTGTGCAGCAGCCACCCAATACTTACCTGAGCCCCATCGCGATCCAGCGATGTGCACGAAAGCCCTGGCTCTCTGGGGACTCTCCCTCCTCATTGGCTGAGATGTTGGCTCCTGTTACTGTCAATCACAGCCAGTGAGAGTGAGGGTGCAGGACCGAGCTGCGGCTCTGTATGTGAATGAACACGCAAAGCAGCATCTTTGGGGAGCTTGTTTTGGTTCCCCCATTGCAAGCTGCTTGCTCTGGGGGCACTTGGCAGAAGGGTGGGGCCAGGAGCGCCATCAGGGTACCCGAAAAGAGGAGGATCGGGGCTGCTGTGTGCAAAACCACTCCATGGAACACAACATGTTTGTTATTTTTTTTTTTTTAAATGGCTTTAATATCACTTGAAAATTGCAGTTTCAGGTGGAGTTTGTCTTTAAAGAGCAAGTCAGGTAAAAAAAAAAAATTTCGGGGTTATATAAGTCAGGTGCATTGTACAGTGTCTTGAAAAAGTATTCATACCCCTTAAAATGTTCCACATTTTGTAATATACAACCAAAAACGTAAATTTATTTCATTGGTATTTTATGTGATAGACCAACACAAAGTGGCACATAATTGTGAAGTGGAAGGATAATGATAAATGGCTTTCAATTTTTTTCTAAAATCTAGTGGAACCAATTGCTTTTAGAAGTCACCTAATTAGTAAATAGAGTCCACCTGTGCGTAATTTAATCTCAGTATAAATACAGCTGTTCTGTGAAGCCCTCAGAGGTTTGTTAGAGAACCTTAGTGAACAAACAGCATCATGAAGGCCAATGAACATACCAGACAGGTTTAGGGATAAGGTTGTGGAGAAGCAGGGTTAGGTTATAAAAAAATATCCCAAGCTTTAATGATCTCACGGAGAACTGTTCAATCCATCATCCGAAAATTGAAAGAGTATGGCACAACTGTAAACCTACCAAGACATGGGCGTCCACCTAAACTGACAGGCTGGGCAAGGAGAGCATTAATCAGAGAAGCAGCCAAAGGCCCATGATAACTCTGGAGGAGCTGCGGAGATCCACAGTTTAGGTGGAAGAATCTGTCCACAGGACAACTGTTAGTCGTGCACTCCACAAATGTGGCCTTTATGGAAAAGTGGCAAGAAGAAAGCCGTTGTTGAAAGAAAGCCTTAAGAAGTCCTGTTTGCAGTTTTGCAAAAAGTCATGTGGGGGACACAGAAAACGTGAAAGCAGGTGCTCTGGCCAGATAAGACCAAAATTTAACTTTTCGGACTAAAAGCATAACGCAATGTGTGGTGGAAAACTAACACTGTACATCACCCTGAACACACCATCCCCACCGTCAACCATGGTGGTGGCAGCATCAAGTTGTGGGGATGCTTTTCTTCAGCAGGGACAGGAAAGCTGGTCAGAGTTGATGGGAAGATGGATGGAGCCAAATACAGATCAATCTTAAAGGACAACCTGTTAGAGTCTGCAAAAGACTTGAGACTGGGGCGGAGGTTCACCTTCCCAGCAGGACAACGACCCTAAACATACAGCCAGAGCTGGAATGGTTTAGGTCAAAGCATATTCATGTTGTTTGAATGGCCCAAAGTCCAGACCTAAATGCAATTGAGAATCTGTGGCAAGACTTGAAAATTGCTATTCACAGACGCTCTCCATCCAATCTAACACAGCTTGAGCTATTTTGCAAAGAAGAATGGGCAAAAATTCTACTCTCTACATGTGCAAAGCCAGTAGAGACATACCCAAAAAGCCTTCCATCCTCTAATTGCAGAGAAAGGTGGTTCTACAAAGTATTGATGGGGGGCTGAATACAAATGCACGCAACACTTTTCAGATATTTATTTATTAAAAAATTTAAAACCAAGCCTAGTGTACTGGCTTGTTAGCCGCATTTTCCTTTTCCTTTTCCTTTTATCCACTACACAATTATGCACCACTTTGTGTTGGTCTATCACATAAAATCCTAATAAAATATATTTACGTTTTTGGTTATAACATGAAAAAAAGTGGAAAATTTCAAGGGGTATGAATATTTTTTCAGGGCACTGTATATACCAGGAGCCTAGCCTTTTAGTGTAAGCAGCCCTTGCTGATGTTCCATCCCAATTATCCACACTTACACAAGAATAATATTTAGCTACAAATGAGGAAAAGTGACCAGGCCTTGGAGGCGGTGTAAAAAAAAATGTTCCCCAGATAGTTATCAGCTCAGCATATACTGACATCACCCATCTTTATAGTCATTTTACAAAAGTAGGAATGTACAGTGATTTTTTTATTGTTTTCTTTATTTATTATGACCATGACTAAAAATATATTTCTGCTGTCTTTAGGAGGAGGACTTAGACCTCTTTCACACTGGGGCCGCGTTAGCACTAAATCGCTGCTCGTTTTAGCTGCACTTTAACACTTTTCAGCCGCTAGCGGGGCGCTTTTAACTCCAAAGAAGGGGTTAAAAACGCTTGTGTTGCATCGCTTCCAAAGCGCTTTTCAGGCGCTTCGGAAGCGCTGCCCATTCATTGCAATGGGTAGGGGTGTTTTGGGAGTGCTGTATACAGTGCTCCCAAACCGCCCCAAAGATGCTGCTTGCAGGACTTTTCTGAACGCCCCGCAAGCGTAACGCCAGGTGTGAAAGCACCTATTGTAATAAACGGGAGGCAGTTTGCAGGCGCTATTTCTAGTGCAAACACGCTTGAAAAGGGCCTCAGTGTGAAAGCGGTCTTAGACACTTGCAAACAAAAAACGCTGGCCAGCCAAATAGAAACCCTCCCACTCCCATGATACTTCAGTTTTTAGCTAGGATATTGAATGTCCTTTCTCTTCACCGAAATGCAAACCAATTTTTTTTAGACCTTTTTACATTCATCAAGACTATTTTTTCTTCAATCAAAATCTATCCTTATGCTTCAGAGTTAGGACTCATGCAGCTTTCTGGATTGAGTGATCCTGCTTGCTGACTTAGAGGTCACAATCAGACCCTGCTAGAGTTAGGGGTAGCCTGTAATGTGATCTTCAGGCACAGGGTTTTACTTGTGGTATTCTTTAGATGCCTAGTGTACTGGCTTTTTAGCCGCAGAGTGCTTTACAGGTCCAGGACCAAGACATTGGTGTGATCCTGATCCCTAAAGACTCCCTAGGTTGTATGCCTGCGGGAGGGACCAAGATTGCCTGGAATGTGAAATGTTCACTGGGTTCTGCATGGGTACTCTCCTGTACTTAGCTACTGTGAGTGTTAGCTGCTGAACGATCTCTGGGCCTACAACTATGTTATATGGGGCTTATCCTCATATGAGCATGACACATTATCACCATTTTCTCCCATTATTCCCTGAATAGGTTAACACGCGGAAGAATTAAGTGCTGTGTCACTCACTTTTAGCTCTGCTTATATGTAGAAATGTCACCAGCACATCATCAGCAAGTTCTATGCAAATCCTTTTTTTACCAACAGGCTCTGACCAGTAATTTTTTATCCTTTTCATGGCAATTTGCCAGGCCTTGGAGGCGGTGTAAACCAAGAAAACATCTAAGAAACCTTATGCCATCCTTACTTATTAGTCAGTTATGGACTGTTTGCAGCTTATGCCTGCTGTATTATGCTATTTTGTGGCTGGGATAATGGAAATTGTTTTAATTCCAGAATAACTCCCCTGCCTGTTGATATGCTGTGAACACTGGCTAAAATACTAGTTTGAGGGACAATGTAAAAGGAACCTTGAGGAAGAATGTCTCTTTGGGGTTCCTTTGACACTTTATAAAAAAAAAGTCACTGGCAGTAAAAGTATGTTTTTACCACTTTTAAAAGAAACCTAAGCCCCACTCAGCAATATACTGTACATTCTACTGAGGGTCAAAAAGAATTGCTTACATTTCTTCAAGGACTCTAAATCCAGACTTAAATCAGGGACCCAGTTCAGTTATAAATCCTTGGCTCTAAAGTCCTCCTAACCTGAAAACGTGTTTTCACAATTTCCAAAGTGGAGAGACTAGTATTAGACTTTGCAGACACCTGGACCAACATCATTTCTAATGCGTGAGTGCCTGTGCCCTGTTTTCTGTTGTCAAATCTTCCAACCTTTCCACAAAGGCTAACAGATCTCCATTCTGCCTTGTCAAAACTCTTTGGTCAAGGAATCATTCCTGATGTTCCACAAACAGTAGGCTTTCGTTGGTTTTACTCAAACCTGTTCACTGTTTTTAAAGCCAGATGGTATATCTGCCCTATTTTGGATCACAAAGCACTCAGTGCTTTTATTAGAGTGCAAAACTTTCGCATGAAATCCAACAGGACAGTCATTTATCCTTTATCCAGGAGACTGTCTAGTATCAATTGGACAACAAGCATGCATGTCGGTCCTGCCTTTGGATACGCCCCTTCTGGATCACCATACACTCAGCGATCAAACAGATAATGAACATGGACCTACCTCTCAACCCATCCACTTTTCTCCTACACCACACAGATATGTCTCCTTTCAAATACAAAAGATCCCTTACAATGCATCTGCTGAATGCAGCCAAAACGCTTATCCCCCACATTCTGGAGATCAACTCCACTGGGACTCACTAAATGGTTCCATCGCATTCATCAGGTAGGAGAAGGAGAAACTGGTACACATCAGCAAAGAAACTGCATCTTCATATATATCTACCTGGACACGTTGGTTCCTCTTTAAAGATTGACCTCTATAAACAGCACTGTCTCTCCTGAGTGCCTTACCATTTGTTTATGCCTCACCCTCATTCTACAGGCCTTCATCTTTGCCTCACTGGCTGCATGACAGATCGGCCAACATGTACTGGGGGGCCCCATGCCTTCTTCATCCCCCCCTCCTTTTTTTTTTTCTTTCTCTCCCCCTTACGCTCTCCCCACCCCCTTTTCTGACATTCCTGATCTGACATCTATGAGACATTTTCTCTGAGAGCCATGCCTGGCCCTCTACTCCCTTACCTACCTGGGTGTGATTTCCATGCTTCTGAGACACGGTGTCTTAACCCACACAAATGATACCGTGTCTGTTTGGTTTCCTGTTGTTGGGCATCTGCCTGCATCTGAAGTTATTGTTTGATTCTTTGTATTCTCCAGCTGTAACAAATTTATGGAATTGTATTAACGCTTTTTCTACTTATACCTGTGACACTAAGATATGTTTTCTGTACTGATTGTATTTACCCATGCCTATTGGTTTTTGTACTGTTCTTCTTGTTTTTTTTTAAATAAACATTTGGAAAAGGATGCATGTCCCCATCTTTCATCATTTGTTGCTGTGTTGCCCTTCCCTCAGTTGGATTGCTTTGAGACACCCCAGTAGTCTTATATTCTACTGTCCCTTGATGACCAATTAAGAAAACAGGTTTTTTGAGTAAAATCCTTCTTTTTGAAGTTTGATAAGGGACACAGGTCCCACCCCTCAGTGTATGTATATGAACTATCCTAATACTGCTTTTCTAAAAAAACAAAATCATCATGAAAATGGGAGGGGTTATACTTGGCTGGCTAATTGCTTTTTGTTTGCCAGTGTCCAAAGGCAACAGTGTAACCCAATGTTCCTGAATTCTGAATTATACTATTCATGTGTCCCTCGATGAACTCCAGGAAAAGGATTAGAGTACAACATCACTATTTTATATTTACAATTTGCAGTCAGCGGTGGCTTGCTAGAAGCTACATTTGCATTTATTGCATCAATTAATTGCTTTGTCTACCTAATCTGATAGCATATTGATCACATTTATTAAAACTGATACCTCCACCCTAGCCTACGCTTATTCCAAATACACAGACAGGTTCAAAAAAAATTCCTGCTTAACAACTTCAATTTACCCCCTTCCTGCCCAGGCCAATTTTCAGCTTTCAGCGCTGTCACAATTTGAATGACAATTGCGTGGTCATGAAACACTGTTTTTGAGACAAATAGAGCTTTCTTTTGGTGGTATTGGGTTTTTAAATTTTTGCAAAAAAATTTTGAAAAAAAAAGTTTTTTTTCGTTTCTGTTTTTCTGCTTCTCTGATGAGGCTGCACTGATGGGCACTGATAGGCTGCACTGATGAGACAGAACTAAAGGCCAATGATGGGGTGGCACTGATGAGGAGTGACTAATATGCAGCACTGATGGCCACTGATGGCCACTGATAGGTGGCACTGATAGGCGGCATTGATAAACAGGCACTGAGGAGCACTGAAAGGCAGCAATGATTGGCATCACTGATGGGCACTGTTGGGGCTACACAAATGATCAGTGTCCGGATTATCTGTGCAGGTCTCCCCTGTGAGGAAATGCTGCTGATCAGCTCTCCTCACATGCTGTCAGTGAGAGGAAAGGAAAGAAGATAACCGGCATTTCCTTGTTTACATGTGATTAGCTGTGAGTGGACACAGCTGATCATGTGGGTAAAGAGCCACGTCATCGGGGATGCGCCGTGTGGCGAGAGTGGGATGACGTCATATGACGTTGTCCCAGAACAATAGAACCACCCCAGCGCCGTTATTTGCCTATACGGCGGGCGGGAGGTGGTTACATTCTTCTGAATCTGAATTAATTTGTGCTAGTTGAAAAGAGAAAGAAACACTGTTTTGCAAATGGGTGTTACAAGTAAACAGTGTACTGAGTACTGAGTTGTGGCCCTTTCACGTGGGGCAGACTCCGTTGAGATCAGCAGGGGATGTGTCTGCTAATCCCCTGTTGAGCAGAGCGGGTAGATGACATATCCATATCTGCTCAACTAACTTCTATCATCCAATTATATGCAAGCAAAAATGCTGTTTTTTATTTTCTTTGCATGTGATTGGTTGTTCTTTATAAAGTCAAGTTTTACCTCATTTACTAGGCTCTGTGCACACTATTTGTCTTTAGTAAATCAACCCCTTTGGGTGTCTAGTAGAGCTCCCCTGCTATTTGAGGTTTATTTTACAATAATGTGGGTGTCCCTAGTTTGATTTCAGGTATATACATTTGTATACACATCTAAAACAAAACAGTTTTAAAAACACTATAGATTCTCTTCAACGGTGAGACAATTTCACCCTGCTTAGGATAAATGGACTGGACAGAGAAAGAGGCAGTTACTTATTCTTTAAGAATATATTCTCTCAAAGTAAATTACAATTAGAACATGATCTGTAAAAAAAATGCACATACCATTTTTGTATTAGTGTGTAACTTTAAAGCGGAGTTCAAGTCTCCTGTGGAAAAATTAAATGCCAGCAGCTACGAAAACTATAGATGCTGACTTTTAAAAAACAGCCACTCACCTGTCCCATGAGACAGCGGTGTGCTCACCGCAGTTGGTCTCACCCATTGTCTTCGGTCCCTGGCGCTAGCATCTTCACTCTGGGCACCTGGCTGTGACCGCTTGTGGCTTCAGAGCAAGGTGCCCACTGCGCATGCGCGAGTCACGCTATGCATCATGAGTGGGTGATGCAGTCTTCTGGGACCTGTCAGTGTCCAGGTGACTGCAGGGGGAGGAATGGAGGAGAACTTAGAAAGGGGAAGCGGGCACCTGTCAAAATCAGGTACCTTCTCCCCCCGGCTCCTTAAAAGTGCCAATTGTTCAAGAGGAACGGAGAACAAGTCCTTAAAGTGGAACTTCCCCTTTTGGGTGGAGCTCCGCTTTAAATCAGTGTTAAAACCCAAAACAAAAATGTAATATATTGTAGGTTAGTCCAAACCACCACATATAATGTTTACATTGGTATTTAAAAAGGGCTTTCTTTTTTTCCCTTTATTTTCACCTGGTGATCTGGCCAGTAACACCTGACAGCAGCATGGTCACTCTGGGGAGATGGTAGTGTTAGTTAGACTAGCTAAGTTGGATGGACTTGATTAACAAATTAAAAATGAACTCCAGCTAACACGTTTTAGGCAGTTACAGTAACCGTTTTTTTTCCTTTTGGGACAAAGGCTTTACATGAATGAATAAAAACAAATTAATTGTAATCACCCTTGTTAGTATTAAATGATTGATCTCAACCCTCTAACTGCCACTTTTACTGCAAATCTTGGTCTGTTAAAGGAAGTTGAAAAATAAAAGAATTACTGATGGGAACAACAGGTGAAAATTAAGGCAAAACATCCTAAAAAAGAAAACTAAAGTAGCCACCTCATCTAAGAATGGTGAGCTGCATTTTTGTTTTGGGGGTTCATTTATCCTAATTGTATCCTCATAATTTAGGCCATAAATTAGAACTATAAGTAAAACTTTTTTTTATCATTATGGAGAGAGTAAGGGAGGGTTTTTACCCCTGTCAGCTTTTTTGCCATCTGTGTTTCATTGAGGAGATTTCCCTTCTCTTCCTGTCTCTTGACCAAAACAGGAAGTGAGAGTAAGTCCATGTAAATTAAGGGAATCTTGTGGGCCCCCCAGGTCGCCATTGGAAGAGTTCCCCTCTTTTACTGTTCTGGGGACAATCAAAATTTGGGATTTTCTTTTACTTTCACTATCACTGATAATGGTAAAAAGGACAAAAAGTGTGAATCTTGCTAACAGGGGGAAGGTAGCAATACTTACAGATTTTTGCTTTACAGGGCTAGATAGGTTATTCTTAGGATGTAGCTGCAAAACTGAAAAAAAAGTTTTGCCTTTAGTTATATTTGCGAAGCATCTAGGACCAGGTGCCCAATGCTCCAACAAAAAACAAAAATAGTTTTGGCTCCTCGTGTTTACCAGTTTGGAAACATAGCTATATGAAAAGCTGTAGAGGCACAAGAGTACATTTTGTTTGTATTTTACTACTTTTTCACCAGCTGGATTGGATTAGGTTATAGCAAAAGGTAAGGGCAGCTCCTTCTTTACAATAATTAATTAATTCATTCATTCATTCATTCATCATTGTTACGCACCTAAAAGGGCAGGGCTTGATACATTTTAATGTGGTCTCTGATATTAAATAATTATTGTTTAGTTTAGAGCAGTTTTGGGTATGTTTTAAAATGCTCTAAAATATTCAAATTTTATTAGGAATGTTGACTATCAGTACTGGTAAACAGTGTATATTATTAGCATAACCCCATGGAAATTCACAACAGCAATGCTTTTCTAGGGAGACCTGTAAGGAGGTACCAAAAGCCATAGTAACCATCATGGGTTAACAGTATTCAAAAAGGAAGTAAAGTGATATTAAAGGCAGGATTTAAAAAAAAAAAAAAAAAAAAACATTTTATACTTACCTGCTCTGTGCAATGGTTTTTCACAAAGCAGCTCCGAGCCTCCTCTTCTCTGGTCCCCTGCTGGCACTCCTGCCTCGCCCTCCTTGAGCAGTGCCCCCAGAGAAAGCCGCTTGCTCTGGGGGCACTCGTGCATGCTCGCTCCTCAGTCCCGTTCTGAGCGTCCATAAGACACACAGAACGGGGCTCAGCTATGCCCCTCTGCTTCCTCCTCACTGGCTGTGATTGTTAGCCATGGTCCTGCTGCTGTGTCTCAGCCAATGAGGAGGCAGAGACCCGTCACAGCAGTCGCGTCGCTTTCGTGCACATCGCTGGGTTGGGGTCAGGCTTGAGTAAGTATTGGGGGGGGTTGCGAGGGACGCTGCATATTGAAGGTTTTTAACCTTCAGCCTTTACAACCACTTTAATATAGTGTACTGAAATCATCATAAAATTTGTCTGATTGTTCTGTTGACTGGAGCCTTTTATAAGAGAGATTATACAGCCAAGTAGTAAAATGTACTTCTTTTGTGATTGTGATGCAGTATGGCAGCATTTCCTGTAGCGTTGGTGTCTCTACAACTGAAACAGGGGCCAAGAGGCAAATGTGTTAGAGCACTAAACCTAATATCTGATATTTGGGGGGGGGGGGGCAGCCATAGAGGTGCAGGGATGACACACTGCACATCAAAAGTGGGTAAGACAAACTCATGAAGAATAGATCTGTGCTACTTTGGTGTTAAAGTGGAAGTTCAGCCTAAAACTAAAATCTCTAAATCTACCTGCAGCCAAAATCTAAGACTAATCTATCTAGCCATGTAAAGCAATAATATAACACATAAACATAACTTTTCTGAAGCCGCTCCAGTCCGTTCTCCAGCAGCAGAAGCTGTGTGCAGAAGACAGCTGACACCGGCTGGGAAATGCCTGGGAAGTGACGTCACCCATTGAGTTACTATGGGGCTTCCATTGTTGGCTGTCTCTTCTGCTCCCGCCTAAACAGAGCAGCCGCCGCTGACAACACAGCATTTTACTGGACCGGAACGGCTTCAGAAAAGGTATGTATAGTGATTTTTGCTTTACAGAGCTAGATAGGTTAGTCTTAGGATGTGGCTGCAAGTAGAGATTTTAGTTTTAGGCTGAACTTCTACTTTAAGATAATTATGGAATAGATAACTACATACAGTACATCACTGTAAGAACAGTATACACTGTTTATCCTGTCTGTTTTTATTTGGTGATGGGCTCCTGAATTGATTTGACAAATTGACTGCATAGTGAAGGAGAGTTTTAAAATTTGCTCCTAGGAAGCTAACTAAGAAAGCCGATTGTGTTGCCTGGTGGTACATTCTTATGGGCCAGAAAACGTTTCCACTGGTGGGAAAGTGATTATCTGCAAGAAGTTGAAATTAAATAAACTTGAGTATAAGACTATAACCCTTTGCTTAATGTGATTGTTTTAATATTGTATTTTAAGTATTAGAGTTAAGAGTTACATAGTTACATAGTAGGTGAGGTTGAAAAAAGACACAAGTTCATCAAGTCCAACCTATGTGTGTGATTATTTAAAAGTCTTTTTATTTACCATTTTTGGGAAAAGTTAAAGTTGTATTAAAGTCATTTTTACAAAACTCGCTGACACATGTGCAGCTCAGACCACATTTACGGCCCGCTCTGTGTGCCACTGCGTTGTGATGTTGCCCCGGCACAGCCAATCAAGCGACCAAAGATTCTAAACCCGGAAGAAATACCAGGAGAAGATGGGAGCTGCCGGGGACAAGAGAGAGCGGTGAGAACGCAGCGCTGGAGAACTGCGTTTGTAGGTAAGTCTGTCATAATGTACTAGTAGGCAGTGCATACTAGTTTATTATGGCTTAAACCTGCCAGGGGACCCATTTGTTAAAGAAAACATTATAGACATTACTACTGATTTAAAAAACTACTTATTGGAAATGGCAAAACATAATTACAAATGCAAGCCATTATTCTTAATCAACAAGTAAGTCCACCCAAATACATTATTATAGTTATAGCTGAATTCCAAGAATTTGGTTCCTTTGTAAAAAAAAAAAAAACGGCACACTATGAGTTAAGTCCAGTGAGGTGCATGACACCTCCTGGGCTTAGCTCTATCACAGTATTTCCAGGAGACCGCTATTGCTGTAGTTCTGGGAGCCCAACACGGATCCTTCTGAGCTATGCATCTTGAACAGTAGAGTCGCTGCAGTTGCTATGCCTGCCCCTCCCTTCCTCCTGCTCATTCACAGAAGCCTTGGCATTATTCACAAAATACAGTGTAAAAAATATTTTTATCCTTCAAATGTGGGTGACGGTTGCCACCATCCCCTATATATACAACTAGAAATTGCTATAAACCTCTTGTGGGATTTAGTCGGCAACCAGACTAGGGCCCAACGTACGGCAAGGAGAAAGGGAGGTAGCTGACCCCACTTGCAGTAAGGCCACATGGAGACATGGGTCAATTTAATTAACATATAGTGGGTACAAACTTCCTCATAGATCCGTGGATAGGTATTTTCATGGTGGTCCTGTCCACCATGTGGCTTTGCTGCAAGTGGGTTCAGCTACCTCCCTTTCTCGTTGCTGTACATTGGGCCCCTAGTGGACTTTTTAAAGGGATCACAGGTAAACCTGTAGATGTTTACAATTGTGGTATTTCCCTGATAAAGAACATTATATAATGTACGTTGGAATTCTCCAGTTGAAACGGGCTGTAGTGAGGTCATTCCAATCTGCAGATTACAACTGGATGTACCACTGTCTGTTGAGTATTAGTCTGACATTATTGATATTATTGATCCCTGTTAGGTCTTTCTTCTTTTTTGTAACAATTTTAATGTTATGTCATCTTTTTTAAGATAAGGCCAATGTCACTGGCCATTTTTATCTAATGTTATTATTAAAAGCTATTTTTATACAGATTTCTATGCTTATATGTCTGGTTTCCGACAAAATCCCACAAAAGGTTTAAAATAATTTCTAATTCACAAAATACCAAAGCTTTTCTGAATGAGCAAGCAGAGTGGAGGGACGGGCATAGCTACTATGTGTCAGATCCTGGAGAGAGACTCAAAACCTGTCAAATGTAAATAATAGAGATAACCCAAGGAGATATCATGCACCTCTTTGGACTTAACTTATATTGTGCCTTCACTTTTTATAAGTGGCTGAATTTCTTGAATTCAGCTTTATGGCATTTCCTGACAGGCTAAATTACCCCCTGATATACAGTATATGCCTTCGTGAATTATCCCCAGTGCAATTGGTTCTATCTAACTTGACTTTAATGGATAATTGACCCTTTAATCTATATATATTACAGACCTTAGGTATAAAATAAGCATGGTATCATTTTATAAAACTGTGTTACCTGCTGCTTGTTAAGAGGATGCACATGTTCCTTGCAGGTCCGTTAAGTACAATAATCATGGTACTGATGGGGAAGTTAGGAATAAGAAGACAGCCGCAGACAGCATGTACTATGTGTAGTCTGCATCTGAGGTCTGTACAATGTTGTCTTTTTGTAATTAGGAGGATGGAGGGAGACCATAATGAAAAGTTAGATAAGAGGCATAGTTATTTAAATACAGAAGAAGTAGACTCAATGATCCAACTTTATTTTCCACATTTTAAAGAGGACATACACTATATTGTCAAAAGTATTGTGACACCTGCCTTTACACGCACATGAACTTTGATGGCATCCCAGTCTTAGTCTGTAGGGTTCAATATTGAGTTGGCCCACCCTTTGCAGCTTTATCAGCTTCAACTCTTCTGGTTTAGGAGTGTCTAATTGGAATGTTTGACCATTCTTCCAGAAGCGCATTTGTGAGGTCAGGCACTGATGTTGAACAAGAAGGCCTGGCTCGCAGTCTCCACTCTAAATCATCTAAAAGGTGTTCTGTCGGGTTGAGGTCAGGACTCTATGCAGGCCAGTCAACTTCCTTCACCCCAAACTCACTCATCCATTTTTTTATGGACCTTGCTTTGTGCACTGGTTCAAATCATTTGGTGGCCGAGGGACTACGGTATGGGGTTGTCTTTCAGGGATTGGGCTTGGCCCCTTAGTTCCAGTGAAGAGAACTCTTATGCCCCGTACACACGGTCGGATTTTCCGATGGAAAATGTCCGATCGGAGCGTGTTGTCGGAAATTCCAACCGTGTTTGGGCTCCATCGGACATTTTCCATCGGATTTTCCGACACAAAGTTTGAGAGCAGGATATAAAATTTTCCGACAACAAAATCCGTTGTCGAAAATTCCGATCGTGTGTACACAAATCCGACGGACAAAGTGCCACGCATGCTCAGAATAAATAAAGAGATGAAAGCTACTGGCCACTGCCCCGTTTATAGTCCCGACGTACGTGTTTTACGTCACCGCGTTCAGAATGATTGGATCTTCCAACAACTTTGTTTGACCGTGTGAATGCAAGACAAGTTTGAGCCAACATCCGTCGGAAAAAATCCTAGGATTTTGTTGTCGGAATGTCCGAACAAAGTCTGACCGTGTGTACGGGGCATTAGGGTGTCAGCATACCAAGACATTTTGGAGAATTTCATTCTTCCAACTTTGTGGGAACAGCTTGGGGATGGCCCCTACCTGTTTCAACGTGACTGCGCACCGGTGCACAAAGTAAGGTCCATAAAGACATGGATGAGCAAGTTTGGGGTGGAGGAACTTGACTGGTCTGACATGTAGGTTCACTGTCTGATCTTCTCTCCGGGACTAACATACAATAGCACATTCCACCATGTGAAGGTGGCTATCTTGGATAGAAAAGCAGACATCTGCTTTTTTCAGACCTCCCCCTTGGTGACTGATGAACTGATGACTGGTGGAAGTGGAAAAATAGATCCACAGAATAAATTAATAAAGAAGAGGGAGATTCTGTCACTACTGGGTCTCAGGTGCTGCTTTCTCTCCAGCACTCTCTCAGAAAAACAAAGATGAGCACATTATTAACATCACCAACTTACTCTATGGTGTTCACAAAAGTGCTCCAAAATCTGGTGAGAATAGCACTTATCAGTGGCAGGGGTTGGTGGGATATACCTTAGGCGATGTGCAGAGAGCATTAGAAGTTTTCAGGAGGGATTCAAGCAAAAGGTGGATTGTTCAATGTACTACATAGTCACAATTAAATGAACACTCTCATGAGAGATTAGTGAAGGTTGCAGTTACTAAACTCTCCTTGAAGAATACTGATGCCCTGGCTAATGTCCTGAGGCTTTGAATTCAGTGCTGTCTATGTCGCTGACCTTGAACAAATATAGAGATAAGTATCATCCTAAATGCTTACCTTACCCTTTGGTTGTACCTGCTGTTGCTGCCAGCTCATGTTGATCTTGCTAGCTGTTATAAAGAAAAGTTGTTTTGCCATTTCTCTGACACTCATTTACAGCATGCTTGTTATGGGAATGTGACTAAAACAGACCAAAGTCAGATACTGCCAATCATCTAGCCTTTTCAGGATGCCTGCAGTGGCAGTCCTTATACTTCCTGTGGGACAGAGCCACTTTAACCTTTCCATATATTCCCTAGGAGTAAAGATTAAAAAATAAATAAATAACTGTGGGCTAGGTTTAAAGTCTGTTATGTTGGAGTGGTGTTGCCACTTTTTGTTGGCTTATTGTAGGAGAGACATTTAAGCCATACCCTCCCTTAGATGCTAATATCAACAGTTCAACAGGTCAAAGGAGATCACAGTACAGTGGGTCTATCGGTTATTTTAGTATGTTAGTCATTAAAAAAAGGGTGCCATGCAGTGCTGGTACCAATCTTCTAGAGGCTAAAAACATGCCACCCTGAGCTACCAGTGGATATGTATTATTTATTTATTTATTACAGGTATTTATTTACCTGCAGCACTTTACATAGGTTGTGAATTCAGATCAGTCCCTGTCCTCAAGATGATTACAATCTAAGGTCCCCACCTCACATGCATACACATACTACATACTAGGGCCTTTTTCGACAGGAGTCAGTAAGCCTACTAGCATGTCCTTGGAGTGTTGGATGGAAGCTAGAGTACCTGGAGGAAACCCAGAGAAGCACAGAAAGAGCATGCAGACTTCATGCAGGTGGTAGTGATACACTACAAAATAATTTTTGACTTGCAGTATGATGGGTATAAGAAGCGGGTGAGTGATTTAGCTTGCCAACACCTTGAGCACATTTCTGCTTCTCTGTCTTCAGTTCTAAAATTGTTGGCACTGTATATGATGTTACTGGGGCAGTGTGCAATGGATCCTTCCACTGGGTTTCTTGATGATGATTAGAGACAATAGTTAGTTGATTCAATAAAATTATAGAAAATCATTTTTTCCCTAATTTTTCCATAAAATAATGATGACCTGATTGGTTGCTACTGACAACAACTCCTGTTTTATCTTCTCAGTTTCTATGCATTTCAGATGGCACATGGTTGCCCAGCAAATCCCAAAAAAACAAATATATGCTTTTGTAAATAGTTCTTTAGCTAAACTTGTGACTCTGGATTGTTTGACTGCACTTGCTTTGTCTATGAAGAGGAAAGGGAACCGATACAGCTACCGTGCCCTAAAAATTCAATTTGCAACTGGCTGAAAAAAGGTCAGGAGACAGCTTCTCCAAAACAGCCAGGAGTATCTTCTGCTGTCTGCTTCTACCCAAAGACTTGTCAAGTGCCAAAATCAGGAAGAATAGGTAATGATCATTTCATAACTACAAGTACATTTCATTTTCAAATGCATACTTTTCAAAAATATTGAACTGAGATAATATGATATATTCCGGTTACATAAAGATATGTACCCCGGGGAAGGAAAAATAAATCTTCACAGAAATAGGAGGGCTATAAAATGATTCATATGCATATACTGTTTGACCTCTAGCCAAACATGAGTACTTTTTAAAAAAGGTCAGTGCGACCAAAAGTAATATTTTAGTGATAATGGAGCCTGCTGGGCTGAGTTACTGACTTCTTTTAAATCTTGGAGTCTCCAGTGGAAAGATCTTTCTGCGTGGCTTTGTTCTCCATTTTAGAGTTGCAGTTGTTCCCTGCTACCTTAAAGGGGCTGTAAAGGCAGAAGGTTTTTTATCCTAATGCATTCTATGCATTAAGATAAAAAGCCTTCTGTGTGCAGCAGCCCCCCTAATACTTACCTGAGGTCCCTCTCTGTCCAGCGATGCCCATGAGTGTCTCAGCTGTCTGATATTCTCCCTCCTGATTGGCTGAAACACAGCAGCGGCGCCATTGGCTGTCACTGCTGTCAATCAAAGTAAGCTAGCCAATCAGAGCAGAGGGGGGGCAGGTTAGGGCTCCGTGTCTGAATGGACACAGGGAGTTGTGACTCGGCTCGGGTGACCCCATAGCAAGCTGCTTTCTGGGGGGGCATTCAACAGGAGGGAGAGGCCAGGATCACAGAAGAGGGACATGAGAAGAGGAGGATCAGGGCTGCAACAGAGCAGGTAAGTATAACATGTTTGTTATTTTTATTGGAGAAAAACTAAGACTTTACAAGCGCTTTAAGATATTCCAACTGCCACCATTGCACTACATATGATATCAGTTATAAAGTGTATTTAATTAAACCTAAAAATAAAGATACAGCAAGAATAGAGGACCCCCACATAATGGCTGAGGCAGAGGTCAGGGATCTCACTGCCACAGTTCCAGAAAGATATAAGAAATGGTGAAGTGTTGTAACCTTCCTGCTTCAGCCAAAGAGATGGAATATAAGTTTTAGTTGGACTGGCTCTTTAAACATAAACTCATTATATAAATAATGAGCTCTTTAAACATAAACGCATTATATAAAAACATTATTTATCATAATTGTGAAAAAAATAGTTTGGTGATCTCCCTAATAAGTTTGGTAAGATCACATGTCCTAAATGTCAAAGACTTGTTAAGATAAGTATCATGGTTTCTTTCATTTCAGTCCTTCATATAGCTCTGCATATATAGCTCGCCAGTAAAGCCTGTACATGTAGTCTCGCTATTTTTGGGAAATGTTGCACTTGCAAGAGACAGTAGAACAGCACAGCCCACATTAACCTCATTTAGCACACACATCTCTGCCTGTTCTGAAACTAATATCTGATGGTAAGAAGTGTTGCAGTTGTGAAATGAGAAGAACAAAGTGAGATATATTTAACGGAACAATATCCGGCACTTCCAAAGAACCAAAAGGCACAGAGATGTTATCTCTTTAACTGGCAGATTTTACCTGCTATGCCTCAGCTTAGTGAAGTTACAAGCACAGTTTCTGGAAAAGCGATCATACATTGTCACCAGCATTCATTAGAACGAGGAAAGGGAATATTTGCTCAAGGCAGATATGCAGAAATTTGCATTTCTATGTAAGCTTTGCACACACTTCTGATCCTTTATATTTTACAAGAGTACTGTTTCATAGATCACTGTTGTGCGAGTCCTGTTTTCACCATTGATTATTTGACTTTGGGTTAAAGTTAAACATGCAACAAACTTAAAGCGGTATTAAGCCCAAAACCAAAAACCTACCAATCATTAGATGTTGGGGCTGCATTAGTTCTCTTTTTTCCCTCTGCTTTCACCTGGTGATCCGGCCAGTAACACACCTCCTGTATTATGCCGTGTACACACGGACAGACTTTTCGGCATCAAAGGTCCGACGTTCTGACGGACTTTCGAACAAACGGACTTGCCTACATACGATCACACCAAAGTCCAACGGATTTGTACGTGATGACGTACGACCGGACTAAAATAAGGAAGTTGATAGCCAGTAGCCAATAGCTGCCCTAGCGTCAAACAGATTTTATGACCGGACTCGACTCCGTCGGAAAGATTTGAAACATGTTCCAAATCTAAAGTCAGAAAAAGTCCGCTGCAGGTCCGATCAAGCTCACACACCGTCGAATTGTCAGACGGATTCGTCCTGTCGGACAAGTTTGGTTGAAAAGCCCAGCCGCGTGTACACGGCATTAGAGTGCCTACACTGGATGAAGGCGCAACAGAGACACTATTGGATAGCAGCATTGTCAGTCTGGAGGGAGAGTAGTGTTAGCTGTAATAGCAGATTTAAAAACACTAAACAAATTAAAGCCAAACTCCAGCTAACACTTTTTAGCTGTTACATCAATAGATTTTTTTTGTTCTTTTGGGATGATGGTTTTAAATAAATAAATAAATAAATAAAAATTAATAATTGTAAGCACCCCTGTCAGTATTGAATGGTTTGTCTCAACTGTCTAACTGCTACATCTGCAGGACATCTTGTTCTGTTGAAAAATAGCTGTCCGTATCATCGGGTGAAAATAAAGGAAAAACAGCCTAAGAAAGAAAATAAATGCAGCCATCACATCTAAGAATTGGTAATCTGTAATATAATAAATGTTTTCTTTTGGGTTTAATACCACTTTAATGCTGATGGCTATCATCCAGTAATGTGCAAGGAAAATGTTTCTTTTTTTTTTTTTCATTTTCCACGATTGGGTATTCTTTGCAAAATGAATCTCCACCACATTTATTAATCTAAGGGAAAATTTCCTTGGAAATGAAACATCTTTACTAAATCAATCTTACATACTTTAAGGCTGGGTTCACACTAGTGTGAATTGGAAGTGGGTTTCCTCATATCCAATTCTCATGACAGGAGATTGTGACCGGCTCTCTATGGAGCCTGTTCACACATCTCCGGGGCGGCTGTGGTGCGGATTGCACAGGGGTCCTGTGCATCTTTGGCCCCATTTCAGGGCCAAATTCAGGAAAAAATTTGGCCCTATAAAGGAGAACAGGAACCCACGGGACCCCTGCTGCCCCCTTGTGTGTGAGGTGAGGAGGGGGAGGTGTTTGTAATCCAGATCAGGAGAACAGCCCGGAGTGACAAACCTTCTGCATCACAGATACAGTACAGTTAGTGGCCATTGTATCCTTTGGGCAGTGAATATGTTACTGTCAGGATTACCAGGTGAAAATAAAGGGAAAAACCTTAATGCAGCTACCACATCTATGGAAAGATAATCTGCAATATAATATATTGTATATGCTTTAATGTTGATTCCCAATATCCCTGGGTTCCAGTAATTAGAATGAGAATGTAAGGACCTGCACAGAGGCCCAGTAACTAAGAGCGATAGCAGCTAGTTTGTTAAGAATAAGTGTTTTGGCAAGTTTATAAAATGGGGTTAGGCACAGGAAGGATGACCCCATTGTGGTGATACCTATTTATAGTATAGTGAGCAGGCTAAAGGAATGGAGGTAAAACAGGAAATTGCAAAGCTGCAAGCTCCAAAGTGGTGTCACTGTCTGGAAATAAGTTACAATATTATTTTATCAAAAGGTATAATTGTATTTAACTTCAACTAGTAAAAGTATCTTAAATAGTATTCTTATTTGCATCCTGTATTTCCCAGTACAGCAGGATTAAAGCCGGCCGTAGCAGGAACTGGCTGAGATTCAAACCATATACGGGAAGGCTGAATGTGCCCAAGTTGATCGATCAATCAATTTGGGTACAACCAGCCTGCCAGATTTTACATGCAATTATCGCTAGCGGCTGTTATAGCGGCTAGCAATAATCACTGTGATCACCGGTGGGGACGCCTTCCTCTGCCCTCTCCACTGGGAGAACACAATGGCTTGGTGGAAGGAATCCCCCTGTCAACACTGTGGTTGCAAGAAAGAAATGTTCTCTGTCTATGGTCAGCCTTAGTGGTGAAGAAGGGGCAGAACTGTCAGCAAGTCAAGTTTTACAGCCTTGCACACTACTGTCAGTATCACATTAGGAGCTTGCTGACTAAAAGACAGAGCAGATTGATGTCCTCATAAATGTGGTGATTCCCTTTCAGTGTCCATTCAGGCTGTGGTTGGGTTGTTGACTATGACATATAACATAAATCCAAGGGTGAAAAATTTAGGTCACCTGTCTGGCTATGCTTTTGGGTAGAGGTTTGTGAATCACTAGTCTGGTGATAAAGAATTGCAAATTGAGAGACAAGACAGTTCACATATGTGCATTTCAACTGTGCATTCAGATGTCTAGAGTTCAGCTAGAGTGATATTTGAACAGACTGAGATAGAAGGAACTACACAGGTGTATTATACTACCAGCACAAAATGAATTTATATATGTGTATTGTGTCTATTTCGATATAGAAGGCCTGTTTCATCTATCTGAAATAGCACTTAAGGCATGCTACAGTGGCCTCACAAGCAATATGAAGTATAATAAAGTTACTTAAGTGATAAATTAGCATTTCTTGTGTGTGGCTGCAGCCTTAAAAATCAAGCCAATGTGCTGTTTTTTTATTTTAAACTATATCAGTTTTTCACATTAATACATGCATAAAAGCACTTAGTGCTTACAAGCACTTACAAGTGCTTGTAAACTCTTATGTCATACTTACCTGCTCCGATCCTCTTCTTCTTAGGTCCCTTGCCTAATGCAGAGAATGCATTAGGGAAAAAGCTTCAGCATTAACAACCAATTCAACATGTAAGACACTCTTAAAGAAGGCCTACTTGTTCACAGGGATC
Source organism: Lithobates clamitans (assembly GCA_037952925.1). Classification (NCBI taxonomy): domain Eukaryota; kingdom Metazoa; phylum Chordata; class Amphibia; order Anura; family Ranidae; genus Lithobates; species Lithobates clamitans. The sequence goes on from JBBGZY010000943.1 coordinate 2,089,824, forward strand.
AGTTCATAGTGTTAATAACAAATATTGTATCTTCCTGGTATTCATTACCATTCAAATTTTCTGCAGATGTCTTATAAAGGTAAAATTAATGGTATCATTGATATAGAACAAGTTTACTATTGTTTTCTAAAAATGGCAGAAAGACTTTACCCTTCTTTTTAGGTGTTGTCTTTCTGTATGGTTGACTCCCATGACAGACATGTATGCCACCATCAATATTCCAGGTTATCAAATGAACAATATATTTTGACATTTTCTTCTTGCTTGATAGGAAACCCCCCAAGTCCTACCTTGAGTGACAGCTTGGATGACAATGATGAACCCATGCCTATGCCTGAAGATCTCTCCACCAATGCAGTGTCACAACAAAATGCGAAGAATGAGAAATCACTTGGTAAGAGTCATTATCTTAATTCAGCATTATTAGGAAACTCAAGTATGGACAATAGTGGTTGCTATAAAAGCAGTTGCCAGGTGTAAGACTAAGGTACAGCTGAAACATCCCTTTCTCCCTTAGTAGTCCTTTCAAGCATTGTTACATACAGCATCAATTTCCATAGTATAAAGTACCTAGTAAAGCCTTACCCAACAAAATAACAATATTTTCTGTAGTCATCAAATTTAAATCCGAATTTGGTGCAGAATGGCATTATTAGTTTGTGCATGGGCTATATGTTTTAGAGTCTTTGTCTTGAGATCTTAGATCATTAAGGTGCATATCTAACAATATGTGGGCCCCAAACCAGTCATTGTATTTGATAGATATGAATTTTAAAAGTTTGATATCTTAAAGGGGTTGTAAACTCTCACTGTTGAGGGGAAAAAACTCTTGTGATGAAAGAGCACTCCAGAGCCCCCCTTTTACTTACCTAAGCCCAATCGTTCCTGCGCCAGGGACGAGCACACCCGCTCCAGCCAGTGTCTCGGGTCCTGATTGGATAGATTGATAGCAGCACAGTCATTGGCTCCCGCTGCTGTAAATCAAATCCAATGACGTGGGAGCCGGAGGGCAGAGCCGAGTCCTGCTGTCTGTGTCAATGGACGCAGCAGCAGGACACGGGATCACGCCCACACGAGTGCCCCAAGGGAGAGCGCTCCTCCGATGGGGCACTCGAGAAGAGGAGGAGCCAGGAGCGCCTCTGAGGAACCCCAGAAGAGAAGGATCGGGGCCACTCTGTGCATAACCAACTGCACAGAGGAGGTAAGTATGACATATTTGGTTTTTTTTTAAACGGAACCTTTAGTTATCCTTTAAAGCAGTATTAAACCAATAACACACATCTATTAAAGTGTCCCCACCTGGATAAAAGAACACAGGATCACCTTTGTACAGCAGCATTGTCAGTCTGGGGCGAGGGGAGTGTTATATGTATTAGCAGATTTATGTATATTAACGAATTAAAGACAAACTCCAGCTCACACTGCAGTTACACAAGCAGTTACAGTAACTAGGGGATTAGAGTGATCAAGACACAGACTCAAACAGTAGGCACCATCTTCCCTTAAAATAAACAGAGAAGAGAAACCACATTGGGGAATATGGGACTTTAAGGGTGCTTATTAATACAGATGAATATCACAATATATTTAGTAGTACATTTTTTAATGTTTTTCTTTTCTGTATAAAAATATATACTTTTTTTACTGAATATAGTGTGATATTAATAAGCACCCTTAAAGTCCCATATTCCCCAATATGGTTTTTCTTCTCCAGTTACAGCAACTGTTTTTTTGGGGTTTTTTTTGGGGATAAGGGTTTTACATGCACAAATAAAAGCTAATCCTTGTAAGAACCCAGGATGGTGTGTTTAACACTGCTTTAAACATATACAAAGCCTTTAAAAAGTAAGCCAACATTGTATTTATTATCAGATAGTATAGGACGGATTCTTATCTCTGTCAGTTTTTACTTTTCTGTCTGGCTCCATTGCGGAGTGAAGAAAAACGTCCAAAAGGCATGCAGACATCAATATAAGCATTCGTTTTACTAAAAAAGGGTAATATTAGGGTCATTGTCATTCTTTTTTACTTTCAAATGTGTTTTATTGAGAAGATAAAAAATCTCACAACCGTGGTAGTTATGTACAATATGAAAAAGTAGAATTATACATAGACATCAGTCAAAGACTGTTCTGTAAAATTACCATGTGAAAAAACAAACTACCTAATATAGGCAATGAAAGAACATCAGAGGCCACACTACAAGGCATATTTACACCTACATGAAGCATTTGGTATCAGTACATGATTATAGGCATGTATCCGGGGCAGCCAACCAACGGTCCCAGCATTTATTTTACTTGGTTGGGCACCCTCTATATACATAGATACGTTTCTTACAAGGTGATGAAGAATTGACTTCATAACACCAGGCATGAAGCATGGGAGGGAGTGCCTACATCCACTGGCGTGCAATGAGCTTCCTAATCACGAAAAGCACTTCCTGTAGAAAAAGTGTCTCAAACTTTCATTTTCTGGGTTAGGGAAGAAACCTAACAGGCACCTGGGGTCGACTGTCAGAGGTGAGCCCATCTTATCATGAAGGAATTGAACCATTTGCGACCAGTAGACATGTATAGCCGGACAGTCCCACAGTATGTGGAAAAAGGTCCCCCAGGGGTCAGAACATCTGGGACATGTAGGGGAATGAGGGGCGATATCTTGCAATGCATACTAGGGTCAGGTATGTGGAAAATGTATGTAAAGCTGTGTAAGACAATTTGATACCTTGGGAGACACCTCTTTATAAGTATTCAGTTTTTCATCCCAATCCTCATCCTCCACATCCCCGATATCCCACATCATTGTCATTTTTTGAACGATGTCTGTGTACCTTTAAAAAATGATGATATTCCACCTTAAATATAAATAAATACAATGGTAATTTTTCCAGAGTTAATATACTGTTTAGGTTCAACTCTTATATATTATTAGCTTAAAGAGACTTTGTCACCTTTCCTATTTAGAGCAAAGTGATAGTGTCTCTGTTCAAGTCCCACCCACCGAACCCCAGATACTTACTTTGCCAGTGCTCCTTAGTTGCACTGGTATCTAGGACAACCAGTACTCAAGTCCCTAGTATTGGCCGGTATAATGAAAATGGTGACATTATTTCCTCAGTCATGTGACAGTGCTCAGAGGCCTAGGTGAGGGAGAGCTATCAAGGTGGGTATATCTAGGATGGGGGAATGTTCTCGACAAAGCCCTGATTGGTCACAGTGACTGTGTCTCTCAATGCAAATGCAGATTTTCATTCAGGGCTTGATTTACCTGTAGGCATAGATGTCCAATGCCCCTGATTGACCACTGTTGCACCAAGCTTAGGGTTGCTGTGGATCAGCTATGATGTTGTGACAAAGTGGGTTTTCCATTTTTTGGAGGGCAGCCTTTAGTGCTTGAGGATTCTTGCAGCTGCAGGTGATGCCACTAGCAGTTAGCAGGCAACCAAAGACAACTGTAGAAGAACAAGCTTCAGTATTCACAACCTGTGTGCACATGAATATTCAGGGTTCGCACTGGATAGCTTTATGAGAATGCCCCTTTGGGAGGTGGAGGTGAAGCAGAAGGCAAAATAATCCAAAATACTTTTGATGCACTGAGATGATATATAATAATTGTATGCTGTAAACCAGTATATAACAAAGTAACACTCTGATCTGTAACTGTATATAATAATGTGACACTGTGAGTTGATATGTAATAAGGTGTCACTGTGCTTTCATATGATAATATGGTCATTGTATTCTGATATATAATTATTTGGGCATTCTGAGCTGATATAAAATAATGTAGTACTCTGAGCTGGTACTGATATGATATGATATGTATATATGGTGCTGTGGCATTGTTAATCCCCTTCCATTTCCATATGGAAGGGGGTGGGCCAAAACTATAGATTTAGTTGACAGTAATCGTAACATTAAATATGAACAAAGGTGTGCTGTAATTTTTTTTCTTTTCAAAGTGATTCTAAAGCCAATACCTGTGCCCCCCCCCCTTATCAACCATATTTAACCAGAGGGTACTTACACCCCCTTCCTGCCCAGGCCATTTTTCAACTTCCAGCGCTGTCAAACTTTGAATGACAATTGTGCGGCCATGCTACACTGTTTCCAAATGAAATTTTTATCATTTTCTTCACACAAATAGAGCTTTCTTTCGGTGTTATTTAATTATTGCTATTACTATTACTAAAAAAAAACAAGACCAAAAAATTAGAAAAAAACTTTTTTTTACTTAGTTTCTGTCAGTAAGTATTTTTCTCCTTCACTGATGTGCGCTGATGAGGCGGTACTGATAGGCTGAACTCGGGGCATTGATGAGGTGGCACTTATGGGCACTGATGAGGAGGCATTAATATGCTGCACTTATGGGCACTGATAGGCGGCACTGATATGTGGCACTGGTGAGCACTGTTAGGCGGCACTGATGGGCACTGTTAGGTGGCACTGGTGGGCACTAATAGGTGGCACTGATGGGCACTCATAGGCGGCACTGATAGGCTGCACGGAAAGGCGGCCCTGATGGGCATTGATGCATGGCACCGATGGGTGACACTGATGGGCATTGATGGACAGCAGTGATGGGCATTAATGGGCAGCACTGATAGGCGGCACTGATAGCCAGCACTGATAGGCGGCACTGATAGCCAGCACTAATGGGCACTGATTGGTGGCACTTGTGGTCACTGGTGGGCACTGATTGCTGGCACCGGTGGGCACTGATTGCTGGCACTAGTGGGCAATGGTGGGCACTGATTGGTGACACTGTTGGCACTATAATGTAATCAGGGCACTGATGATCAGTGCCTTGATTACATGTTTTGTTGTCCCCTGTGAGGAGATGTCAGTGTGAGGCGAGGAGCGCCGATTACCGGCATCTCAATGTTTACATGTGACCGGCTGTGATTAGACACAGCCGATCACATGGTTAAAGAGCCACGGACATGGCTCTTTACAGAGATCAGGGTCGCGCCATGTCCTAGCAAGACGGCCCTGCTGCGCGCCCTCACGGGCGAGTGAGAGTGGCCGTTTTGGGACGCCGCTATATGACGTTGTCCCAGAACCAGAGCCATCATTTGACGGTGGCCAGGCGGCAACTGGTTGAACACTTACTGGAGTCCTGCCTCAATCCAGCGCTGCCTTTGTCCCTCTTTTCCTGCATTCACGGGAGTCCCTGGGAGCAGCGAGAGCCATAGGCTCCTGCTGCTGTCAGTCAAATCCTGTGAGAAGGGAGCGGTGGGTGTGGCCGAGCCTCGCTGTGTATGTCTATAAATGCACACACCCAGGCTTGGGCGCACTCGCACATGAGTGCCCCGACAGCAATCGGCTTGTTGAGTGGGCACTTGGAGAAAAGGAGGAGCCAAGTGTGCCAGTGAGGGACCCCAGGAGAGGAGATACCATTGCACGAAGCAGGTAACTTTAACTTACTTAATATAATAGTTTAATGTAAAAGATAAGCATTACAACTATTTTTAAGTACTTTCTTTTTCGTACTTATAGGCTTATGATACATCCCTGTCCTCATTAGTATATATATGTATGTATTTTATATATATATATATATATATTCTGTTTCAACTGACTACAGTTGCTTTGATTGCTTTGTGCTGTGAATATATCACAGCTTTTTTTTAAGATGTTTAGGGGGACAGGATATAGCTAGTTGTGAAATGTGCAGGTTATGAAATGAATGTAAACGTCTGATTGGTATGTAGCGCTACACCCGCAGAAGCCGCTAGTGAATATGGTGAATATTCCATATGGAATATGGTGAATATCTCCAACTCTGTACAGCCAGGCACATGAATTTTTCACTCTCACTAGAGACAAGAAACAGTCCTTGCAGCTTTGTTTTGTTTTTGTTTTTTTAGGGGGATTTAACTTGGACGGGGAAAGGTTGTTATAGGATGCCCACTTGCAGTAAGAACTCTTCAGGGACTCCACTCTGTACATCCGGTCTATACACACTTCTCTTCTACGTTCAGCACAGACTTGCTTGTAAAACTACAACTCCCAGGACCAGCTAGCACTGACTGCTCCAACAAAATCTCAGTTAGATCCAAGCGAATGCCCTTTGCAGTCAGGGACCCTTTAGTAGTGCAGCTAAAATAGAGGTCTTTGGTGCTAGCTGTCCTTTCCTGTGGCTACTGCTCCCAGTACCACCTCTTCAGGCACTGCCAGGCCGCCTGGCTACAGCTGCCCCTTTCATTAGCCCTCCTTGCTAGTTCTGCAGACTGCATCCATCCCAGACTGCTTGCACCCTTCGGGCATGCCTCTCAGTCATCTGATTGTAACACTCACCAGCCCTTCCATGGCCTTTGTACATAAATATTTATGGATATGCCACCTAATTTAGGTAGTTTTTTATACAGGCAAAAATTACCATGGGGTAAAAGGTATATTCTGATTAATACTGGTGTGGATTTAGCTACTGCCTCATAGTTATAATATGGCACCTTGATACAGTGTAGTAGCAAGCTTTTTGTGAATGACACAAAAAATGGGAAACCTATGAACAGATACACGTTTTATATTAATAATTTTCCTTATGTCGTGCAAGGCTGAAGCTCTGCGTTTGTTACCTATAGCTGAGTGCATATTGTTGAAGCAGTGGAGCATGACTTTTTCATAGTCTTAGTCTAAAGATGTATTCTTCCATATCAGTTTGCTATGCCACATGATCTCAACTGAAATCCTAGATTGACTCATCTGACACCTGCACCTCACATCAGTCCTAAACTTTCATGTGATCCATTTGTTCCACATTAGATTTGAGAAAAAAATATTGTGAGAAGCTTATGCAGCTTGGTGCAATTTGAACCTTTAGCATTTTCTTTTGGCTTTCCCATGGTTTTCTAAAAATGTAGACATTTGTTAACAGCATTTCATTTAAAAGGGTATACATTCAAGAAATGGTCAAAGGTACCCTTTAAAAAGGTGCTATATTTCTAAAAACAGTACATCAAAACTTCAAATTGTCCCTGACAATTCCCTTATACTCAGGGGGGCTGATTGACTACAGCAGGCAATGACAGCTGGGAGAAGAGGAGGAGAGCAGTGGGAGGTCAGCTGAGCGCGCTATACCAAAGGTATTTGGCACAATTATATTACAGAAACATACACACTTTACATTATATACTACTGTGATAGAGTGGATTCTGGCATTTTACAAGCGCTTTCAACTAGGGCTTATTTTTAGGGTAGGGCTTATATTGCAGTCCTCCCCGAAAATCACAGTAGGACTTATTTTCAGGGTAGGTCTTATTATCGGGGAAACACGGTATATGCTGGCACCTTTTATAAACATAATATGACTTACTGCTACAATAGTGTGGTTCAAGAGTTTACAGAGGTATTCTGCGTTTATACTTCTTTCAACTCTAAAAGAGAACCATTGCATTTTGCATTAAAATAGAAGTTGTATTTATAGTAGTTTGGTAAGTTAGTCTGAGACTCTTCCTCTTCTCGAGCATGAAATTTGCTAGTGTTCTGCTCTTCGCTTCACCATACGTCTGAACACATTGACTTGTGCAGTCAACAAGGTTTTCCATGTGCTGTTTTTTTCTTGTTTGTTTTTCATTAAGTGTTCCTGGTAGGTCAGCTTTCCTGCGATGAGACATTGAGGAATCAGTGCCTCTAAATTATGCCGGCTTTATGATTCACCTCTCAACTGGAAGAATGCTTTCTATATCTAGAATCGAGCATCTTTATTTCTTAGTTTTTTCTTCTGTAGAATAGATGTGTTGTTTTTTTTTTAAATAAATGCATTAAGCAATATCAGACTCTCTGTTAAAGAATGCAATTTTAGACATTTTGTATTACAAAGCCAAGTGAGAAGCTAATGTGTTTTCTCTTCTGGAAACTACAACACAGAGTATATTTACTGTCAAAACATACTTACAGTGGAATTATCAACATAAATCAACATTTTATATGCTGACAACATATCAAAACCACACATACATTATTATTTACTGTAATTCAGTCTGTCCTATCCAGGAGTTCAAAAATGAAAACCTTAATCATAAAAAAGTCGCATGTTTAAATGAGTTGAAGGAAAGATCGTTAATCATATGACCACAGTCACAATGGTCATATGATCGGAAGCTTGTCCCTCCAGCTACCAATCTGTAGCCCGGGCTGAGAGCTGTGTTCAAAAGCTCAGCCCTTGCCCTGAGAGCATGCAACGAGCACGCTCCCAGCACATAAACAAAGCCCACCCAGCGACACATATGTGCGGCGTGTGGGCATTTGGCCCACTCCTTTCCCACCACACATACTGTTATGTGTTGGGCAGTTGTAAAGGGGTTAATGGTTATGCTTACAATTTGTACAAACCTTGCATGCGTCACAGTGTACCATCTAAAGGGTAATAAAGCTTTACTGTTCCTCTTTTTTTTTTTATAAAGCTCACACCAATGTGATATCATCAGCAGACTCTGTTGATTATGTTTTGTGATAACTATATGGGGGTGTGCAAATTATGTAAATGTTAGGTTGGGTTTTTTCCTAATATTATCTAACAGAGCAGTCCCGATCCTTTTCCCCACGGGTCCCCCGCCGGTGCTCTTGGGTCCACCTCTTTAGTGAGTGCCCCCATAAAAGCGAATATTGGCACAGACAGGGCAGCGCATCACAGAATTTCATTGACAGCAGCGGGAGCCATTGGCTCCCACTGCTATCAATCTTCCCAGTAAGAAGGGAGAGAGCCACTGCTCTCGTGCACATTGCTGGATCAAGATCGGGCTCAGGTAAGTATAAGGTGGTGCTGGGGGGATCCTCTGGCACAGAAGGTTTTTTACCTTAATGCATAGAATGCATTAAGGTAAAAAAACCTTCAGCCTTTACAGCCGCTTTATTATTTACATACAAATATATATATTATATATATATTATTTTCTATTCCTGAGCATACTAAAACAAGTAAAAATGTACAAAACCACATTAAAAAACTTTTATCAATACAAAATCAACAAAGTGAAAGTATAAGAGACATGCAGGCACTTACAGGCTGCATGTACTGTGGGGTAGCTGGCAGGACACCTCAAGAGCCTCAAAACTAAGTCCAGTCTATTGTTCAATTGCCAGATAGGAAGGTGGTGCATTGGTTTTACCGTCTCCCTGCAGCACCCTGTTATTCAATGAGGCTGCCTGTCACTGTAAGCTGCAAATATTACATTATAATAGATTCCTTGACAAAACTTAACAGCACTTCTAAGCACTTCTATACAAAGTAATGTCTGCTGCCATATGGGGGAAGTCGACTTGCATCTTCACCCCTGCCCAGCTGTAGTACAACATTAAACATGAATACTGTAATTGGTTCCATAAAGTATAACTAAAGACTAAAAATTTTTTTTTTGAATAGGGTAGGTAATGGCTAAAACTGTCAAGTATTTTTGCCATTTGTGTCCTATTGAGAGCTCTCCCTTAATTCCCTGTCTTCTGCACAAAACAGGAAGTGAGGGCAAGGGAGAACCCTCTTAGTTGTCAGTGAGAGGGGTGACCCCATTGACCCCCTCTATTTCTGTTTTAGTGACAACTCAAAATTTTTAATAATTTCATAACTTTCAGTCCTAATTACAGTGGTCACCAGGACAAGTAGTGAAGGTAAATATCTTTAATTGGGCATAGGCAGCAATTAAACTTGACAAGGGTTTTAGCCCATCCAAAACTACAGAACCATTTTGGCTGTAGATACACTTTTGCTGTTAATTAGAATAAAGCTTTCAAATGCTGGATTTGGGTTTTAGGGATTGGTTATTTTAGCACTTTGTATTGCTTGCATTGAAACAGGTTTACATTAGTCAGCTTAACAATTTCAAGTAACACAATATTAGTCATAGTATTATTTTTCTTATTAGGTAAATATGTTGTAGGAAATCTACATTTTGTTGGTAGAGCCCCCAGCTGCTAACTTAACTGACCAGTAATTCTACACCTGCCATAACATTATTGATACATACTGAGAGACCAGTAGGTGCATGCAATAGGGTTGATTTACTAAAGGCAAACAAGCCTCCACTTTGCCACAGCTTAGTAAATGTGGGGGAGTTTCACTTTGCAAAGAATATCCAATCATGTGCAAGGAAGATACAACGGCATTCTTGCTTGCACGTGATTGGATAGTGGAAGTGAGCAGCACTTCATCTCATTTACTAAACTCTGGGTAAAATTCCCTTGCAAAAGGAACAGCCTATTGGCCTTTAGTAAATCATCCCCAATGTCTGCTAGTGTAAACGTTTAAAAAACAAGCCTTTTCAAGGTGAACACAAAAAGTTGATTTTGTCTCATCACTGTAATAACAGCACGTTTGAAGCTCCTATACACATTAGCGAAATCATTTAGGAAATACTATAGCCGTTTGGGATTATAGGCATTTATTAATTCATTAAGCAAAATTACTTCATTTGTATGATTTTTTTATGTGATAATTATAAAAATAGAGCTTAAAGGAAAATAATGTGTTTTTTCACTGGAAGTTGAGGTATGTGAGTTTTCTGGACGGATGCAGTAGCGCCTTCCGATCAAATCTACTGTTAGGGGAAGTCAGCATTATCTCCTGGGTCCATCTCTTCTAGGCTGATAAACTTTTTAACTGGAGGTTTATCTAGATTAATCTATCTGCCACTGACACAGAAGTAGTACACTCAGAAGAAATGCATCATTTGGGAAAAAGTCTTACAGGTTTTGGTAAATTTGATGCATTGAAGACATACAGTGGAAGTGCAAATACATTTCTGTATATAATTATATAATAATATACAGTATGTAATTGGGAAAGGTTTTTGGGCTTGTTTTTAGTTTATTAGTAAGTAGCTGCATGCATAAGGCATACACACGCTTCTTTCCTCCAGTTCTGTTGCAGCGCTGCGTATGCCTTATGCCTTAAAAAAACAGGGAAAGATACTACAACAGCCAAATATTTCTATGGAAAAGGCACTGGAGAAAATTGCAATTTTAAATATACTTTAATGTAGCAAAAGGATGTGTGTGGGAGGAACAGTGTAGAAAATGTGCATAAAACAAAATTCCCCAGATCCCTATCAGACAGAAAAGAGGAACAAGCAATCATCTATAGAGTTCAGTGCCTTATGGATGAATGGAATATAAAAAATAAATTAAAAAAACATCCCTTGCAGGGTAAAAAATGGCCACTGGACAGCTTAGACAGTAAGAAACCTGCTTTTGATGAACCGTGCATGTCAGGTGGGAAGCACAATTAACCGGTGTAACTGCACTTACATTTATAGTAGATGTAATCCTGAATACCTTGCCTTGCCAACAGGTGCACATACAGGTGTACAGATAAAGCTGTTGTACACACAGGAATTTCACATTTCTTTAAAGCCAACATATTTTTTGCATATTAACTGCATGAGCGCAACCTAATTTTGGTTTGGTCTGTGGTGTGTCCCAGTTTTCCATACAATACTGTATATTTTCTGTAGGTACAAAAACATTGATGCAAACAACCAAAGTAAAATATCATAGTACAACATTTTTAACTTAATTTGTTTTATTCTTTATTTACAGTATCTCACAAAAGTGAGTACACCCCTCACATTTTTGTAAATATTTTATTATATCTTTTTACGTGACAACACTGAAGAAATGACACTTTGCTATAATGTAAAGAAGTGAGTGTACAGCTTGTATAACAGTGTAAATTTGCTGCCCTCTCAAAATAACTTAACACACAGCCATTAATGTCTAAGCCAAACCGGGCCCAAAGTGTCAATATTCTGTGTGGCCACCATTGTTTTCCAGCATTGCCTTAACCCTCTTGGGCATGGAGTTCACCAGAGCTTCACAGGCTGCCACTGAAGTCCTCTTTCACTCCTCCATGACGACGTCACGGAGCTGGTGTATGTGAGAGACCATGCGTTCATCCACCTTCCGTTTGAGGATGCCCCACAGATGCTCAATAGGGTTTAGGTCTGGAGATATGCTTGGCCAATCCATCACCTTTACCCTCAGCTTCTTTAGCAAGGCAGTGGTCGTCTTGGAGGTGTGTTTGGGGTCGGTATCATGTTTGAATACTGCCCTGCAGCCCAGTCTCCGAAGGGAGGGGATCATGCTCTGCTTCAGTATGTCACAGTACATGTTGGCATTCATGGTTCCCTCAATGAACTGTAGATTCCCAGTCCCAGCAGCACTCATGCAGCCCCAGACCATGACACTGACACACCACCACCATGCTTGACTGTAGGCAAGACACACTTGTCTTTGTACTCCTCACCTGGTTGCTGCCACACCTGCTTGACATCATCTGAACTAAATACGTTTATTTTGGCCTCATCAGACCACAGGACATGGTTCCAGTAATCCATGTCCTTAGTCTGCTTGTCTTCAGCAAACTGTTTGCAGGCTTTCTTGTGCATCATCTTTAGAAGAGGCTTCCTTCTGGGACGACAGCCATGCAGACCAATTTGATGCAGTGTGCAGCATATGGTCTTAGCACTGACAGGCAGCCCCCCCCACCCCTTCAACCTCTGCAGCAATGCTGGCAGCACTCATACGTCTATTTCCTAATGACAACCTCTGGATATGACGCTGAGCACAGCCACTCAACTTCTTTGGTCGACCATGGCGAGGCCTGTTCTGAGTGGAACCTGTGCTGTTAAACAGCTGTATGGTCTTGGCCACCGTGCTGCGGCTCAGTTCCAGGGTCTTGGCAATATTCTTATAGCCTAGGCCATCTTCATGTAGAGCAACGATTCTTTTTTTCAGATCCTCAGAGAGTTCTTTGCCATGAAGTACCATGTTGAACTTCCAGTGACCAGTATGAGAGAGTGAGAGTGATAACACCAAATTTAAAAATGCTCCCTGCTCCCCATTCACACCTGAGACCTTGCAACACTAACGAGTCACATGACACGGGGGGGGAGAAAATGGCTAATTGGACCCAATTTGGAAATTTCACTTAGGGGTGTACTCACTTTTGTTGCCAGCGGTTTAGACATTAATGGCTGTGTGTTGAGTTTTTTTGAGAGGACAGCAAATTTAGGCTGTTATACAAGCTGTACACTGTTCCGAATGTAAGGAATTAGCAGCTTCATTCTACCTCCCCTCAATAAAACAGACTAGACCATGACTTTTGACTACTAGCAGTATAGATGGCCTTATACCAACTATTATGAAGGTGGAATAATGTCATATTAAAAGAATAGCAAAGAACATGGAAGGGAGTAGGGTGGATAGAAAGGTTAGAAAGGGAAATGATCGCCAATGTCGGAAGGGTAAAAGGTGTCCTTGTGGGGTTGGTTGTCAATCCACTACAGTCTACCACGGTGCCAATGGAATCAAGATATAGATCTGGTTCTCTAGGACATTTCTTGTAAGTACAAATCTTTAACTTAAAGTGTTACTAAACCCACAACAGTAAAAACTGTTTGTATATGTAGAATAGCATGCTTGTTATACACACTGTGGAACTTAAGGGGTTAATCATCTGTATTGTGTAAAAAGACTCTTTCATCCTGTATGGACAGACCCCCCCCCTCCCCCTGCAGGGTCTCTGCGAGCAAGGCTAGATAAGACAAAGTCAGAGTGGTCCCCCCGCACATGCTCAGTTTGGTCTCTATTGCTGAAGAGAATATTTCCTTGTTGAGCTGAGTTTTTCAGGTTACATGATATTGACATCACACATTTGGGTATGTGTGTATACACATCCTAAATGACAGCCCAGTCCCTCCCTCCTCCTCCATGCCCAGTAACTAAAAGAGAACACGGTGGGTGGGATGTCACATCTTGATTGATGGATGATCGGCCTCCCATACCCACATGAGGACACAGGCTGTAGTGGAAATCACCTCCTACCTGAACACTCAGCACTCGGGTAGATTCTGCAGTTTATCATGTGACTGCGGTATACAGATCAGCCAAAAAGGTATATAGTGGCAGTATTTTAATGTTAGAAGAAGATTTATAAGCTGTGGGCACTGGGGGGGGGGGGGGGGGGGTGTCGGGGGAAGATGAACTATTTCCATATTACTGGGTTTTGTAACACTTTAATTTCTTGACACAATCAGGTATGCAGTATAACTTCTCCCCTTAGTTTTGTACAACTCGTAATTCATTACTAGCACCTTTATTTCAGCTTCATGGGTAAGTTGAAACTAATTATATTAAAGTGAATTATTTGTACAGTTTAAATATATTGTGTAAATCACTAATATGTAAATTAAACTAATTAATATTTGCTTGTGTATACCTGTAGTGCCTATTAAAACTGTTACATATAAAGAAAGAGCAGTGTCAGTGTATCACATCCCTGACTATATTTGGCATTGTTATTATATTTAAAGGATGAGTTTTGAGCTACAGTTGTACGAGACACATTTGGGTTGATTTACTATAGGCAAATATACTGTGCACTGCTAGTGTACTAGCTCTAGAGCTTAGTGAATGAGTTAAGCTTCACTTTGCAAAGGATACTCACATGAAAGGAAAAAAAAAGTTATTTTTGCTTGCACTTGATTGGATGATACAAATCAGCAGAGCTTCCCCTAATTTCAGAGCTTCCCAATTAGATCTAGAGCAACTGCACTTGCAGAGCACAGTATATTTGCCTTTAGTAAACCAACCTCAATGTTACTTACTTACATGCAAATAAATAAATGCATTCATTAATGCATCCTGATATGATTCAACAGACTTTTTTTTTTGTTTGGCCAACATTAAGCATCATGTAAAGTTCAGGTAAACAGAAGCTGCTTGGCATTCGAAAAGGCAACAGGTTCAGATGTATAAGTGTTTTGGGCAGATATGCTATAGCTGTAATTTCACATAAACCTTCTTTTTGTGGAAACAAAGCAGGAATGGAGGAAGTTGCTCCAGTGCTTATGTGGCAGCTGGCTTCTTCTGGTCCTCTAAAGGCAGGAGATAAGGTTAGTTTCTCAAGGCTTCAACAGGAACTGAGTTTCATAAAATACCACAGAATATCTGCAGAATTTTCTCAGCCTCTTTCAGGCTAGGATTTGCGGGGATGGCAGATGTTTCCAGCTAAAGGAACCTAAAACCAGGCATAGTTAATATGTGATAAACAAATTATTTGAACAAAGTAAAAAATAAAATACTTTTAGGAAGACTTACTGGACACTGGATATGCTGTCACTCATTGCATGCATTGCATTACTTTGACTGGTTTTTGGGTCATGTTGTCAAGTTTGCTTTAAATACAGTTTTAGGAAACAACAAACCATTTAAAAAAAAGATAAAGAAAAAAAATATTGAAATCCCGTCCTCTTTTTAATACATTCAGTTCAATCATCATTGCACAAAACCAGGTTACCTTGCTACTGCTACAATAAAGGACTTTGGCATGTGTGTACTATTATTTACACACTTCATTAAGTTTTTTGTATGCTATCCATATTTTTAATTTGAGGTCAAAACACAGCTACACATGTTGCTTTAAATCCGTGTTCTGTGGCATCAAGTGTTTGTAAAGGCAGAAGGTTTTTTTATCTTAATGCATATGCATTAAGATAAAACGCCTTCTGTGTGCATCAGACTTTCTTACCTGAGTTCCATCCAGATCCAGCGATGTTGCACGAGAGACTCGACTGTCCGAGACTCCCCTCCTCATTGGCTGAGACAGCATTGTGGCACCATTGGCTTCTGCTGGTGTCAATCAAAGTCAGTGAGTCAATGAAGAGAGAAAGGGGGCAGGCTGTGGCTCCGTGTCTGAATGGACACACAGAGCTGTGGCTCGGCTCGGGTACCCCCATAGCAGCTGCTTGCTGTGAGGTACGCAACAGAAGGAAGGGGCCAGGAGCACCGAAGAGGAACCCGAGAAGAAGAGGACCAGGGCTGTCTCTGTGCAAAACCACTGCACAGGCAGGTAAGTATAACATGTTTGTTATTTTTAAGGAAAAGAAAACGAGACTTTAGTATTACTTTAAAATGAGTGCAGCTGTCTGAAATTTTCAGGCACATGCAATTAATTTTTCTTAGCAGGCTTCCACTTGCTTTTGATTAACAACCAGTGTGCTCCAATAAGAGTCAAGTGCAGAGTAGTTATACCTCCTAAAGTGAGGACTCTACTGTACCCTCTAAACTCAGCAGCGTGAGAGAATCCAAAGCTCCAGTCTACATTGGGGGCCTTTAAGGACATTAACTAGGTCAGTGACGTGGGAGGGTGAAGTAGAAGCTGGACATTGCTTCCAAACTTCAGTCATAAGGTAACAAAGGCAGTACAATTGTTGGGAGTAACATGACTCGGGACAGCTGCCAATGACATCATTCATAGGCCTAAATGAAGGCAGTTTTTTCTACCCACAACAGGAAATTAAGAGCTCTCTGTATTTCTGGCAGAATCAACAGTTATCTATTATGTGCTTACAGTATTCTGTTGATTTCCCAGTGTATGTAACTAAAAAAGAAGACACTGCTATTTAGCTTTCATGACAGGAGCAATGGTCAGTGGTGCTCTCCCTGGCACATTAACATTTGTGGTAAAGGAGCTGCAGTACTTCCCACACTTACAGTAGGAAATTGTAAGCCCTTATATGCTGTTTGAGGGCAGTCATAAACAGCACACATATGAAAACCAAAGCCTTTCAGTAGTACCTACATAGCAGAGAAATGACAATTACACTGTAATATCAGACAACTTGAAATCAAATCGTACTCTAACCTAAATTACATTTTCTGTGTTTTTTTTTTTGTGGAAAAATATTACACCCAAAGTCAGAAAAAAAAGTGATAGGGTTTTGCTGTTGCTTGTCAAGCAATGACTATGAGAGCCACTCTGCTTGTATACATGGAGGGATCCTAAAAAGATGGGGAATTTTCATGTAAATTGGAAGTCATCATTAGAGGGAAACTCTTTGATTATTTAATAATGGGTGCCGCCAACTAAGAGTGGCTGGTGAGTATATACTAATAGCCATTTTGCTTCTGTAGGGGGCTTCAATTTAGGTCTCAAAAATCCAAAAAAAATGGCAAGGGCCAGGGAGGAAACACAAAGCTGCCATTCAATTTTGCAGGTAGCCAAACTCTGGGTTTGGTTGGATTCAAGATATCAGTTCCTGGATCTGATCCTAATAGTAGAAGAGAAACAAGAACTGGAATACACATATTTTTTTCAATATGTATAATGGTGATCATTTTATAGTATGTAACCATATTTATGTAGGAGAAAAAATAAAAAATTGCGCTACCCTTAAAAAATATAGTACTGTGAAAATATATATGTGAAAACCTGCGTGATAATAATAACATACAGGTGATAAGTTACATTGGTGAATTAATATACGGCGTGAACCATGAAGAATGTCCAGTGATCGATAAACATAAATCGGCAAACGATCAGTAATCAATGGACAATATAGTGTAGTGAGCACCAGTGAAAAAAAAAAATAAAGTCCAACAAAATAGCATAAATCGATAACACCAAATAAAAAATGTCCAGTGGTCAATAAATAGTAATGACAAACGATCAGTGATCAATGAACAATATAGTGTAGTGAGCACCAGTGAAAATAAAAATTAAAGTCCAACAAATTAGCATAAATCGGTGAATCGGTTCCTGTTTCCCAATAGTAAGTGAGATCCACCACCACAAATCAACGAGAATGCGCCCTTACCGGAATACCATGATCCCCCATCACAGAGGATCAGGAAAGTGATGTAGGAAGTGATGTCGGTTACAGACAGGAAGTAATCTGGAATAAAGACAAGATGTTCCATGTGGCAGGAAAGAGAAGACATCACTGAAAGTAACAGCAGAGGAGCTGCCTTGGGTGATTTCCTATCATCTGGTGTCTGCTTGCCGTCCCATGGAGTCGGGGTTTAGGACAATACATGTCTTCCCTGATCCTCTATTTGTATGTGTATTCATGTGTACATATTAATTGCTGCTCCCTACATGTGGGTCGGGTATCAATCATCCTGCTACCACTTTTTAAATTTAGTTTAATTTAGTTTGGTTCTAATAGCGCGGTTTTTTACACTATTTTCCAACCATATTTATGTGTATCATGTGTAAAAATAGATCTAGTGGGCCAAAATGTCATATCAATAGATAAACAATTCATAAAAAAGGTTATTGGATTACAGCCAATGATTAAGGGAAAATACTACAGCTAAAGTTAAGACTGCTTATAGTATATATTGCTGTCCCTGATCCACCACCATCAGTATGGTAATAACATTTTTAATAAAGCCTTTCCATTTTGATTACATAGATTACTTTAGACCCAGTGATGTTATCACCGGGTTTCTGTGCTTCTCCTTGCAATACAGGAAGATCAAGGCTGTGAAAGGGGTTGGCAGGATACTTTACATAGCTTTCTGAAAACATCACAGCACCCTGCCACTGTACTCCTTCCAACAGCCTCAGTTTTTATACAGTTAGTGAGCTGGGGCTTGACAAGAGACATGTAAATATCAGAATGGCTGGATGAGTGGATATTGGTTGGAGGGGTGGGCCTTCCTAGGCAGACATGCACACCACCATAGATAAAGTCTGCATGTAATTCTGAGCCACCTCTATTGTTAAAAGAGTTTGAGGTGATTGTAGTGGTATTAGTGCATTTGCAACAAAAACAATTGAGATACTTTTTTTATTTGCACTAACATCCAAATTTTCAGGACAAGTGTTTGGAGTGTACCCCCATTCTTCAAGTTACTGCTTGGACCTTTAAGATAGGAGTACACCCTGAAAGCTTGTCCTCAAAATTTGGATGTTCGTGCAAATTTAAAACATTTCACGGACAGTACTCAATTGTTCTTGTTAAAAGAGTTGAAATCCAACTAATGAAAGGGGCAAGTCAGGCGAAATAGTGGGAAATAAAGGCTTTGAAGATGCTGGATGTCCTTCAGTGCAAAAATGAGCCAGACTTCATCTGTCTTGCTACAGCTTCTAATATACACTGTGGGAAATTCAGCTTGCAATGAAATCAAACTAACCATTTTCAGTACAGGAGAGGAGCATATACAACTGTGCAAGACTGAACATAAGGCTAGAGTTAGCTAGAGTTCAGCTTTAGGCTTTCTTCAGATGGGTGTACTATAGCATATTACCTTGCGAGGGCAGTGTCTGCTTGCACGGGGATGCACAAGTGATCCATTAATTCCTGTGCAGGCAGCCCCTGTCCGTGCAGCTACTGCATCCAAATTGAAATAAATGGACTCCTGTGCACCCCTGTGCAGGCAAACATGTCGCTCACATGAGCGTACGCTATAGTACGCCCATGTGAATGAGGCCTTAATGTTAAATGAACATGTACCTACTGGAAACTAACAGCTAAGTAAAAGAATAGGCAACAATTGCATAAAGCGTTTGCATTGTCATTGAGAAATGAGGACATGATCTTATTTTCAAATGTGAAAGATTGATTCTCATGTCCTGGACTCTCTTCTCCTTTTTTCTTGTGGAGATTGCAGTACTACTTTTGAAAAATGAAGTAAGGCAATTATTTTAACCATGGAGAAGTAGCATTTTGCTGAACAGGATCTGATGGAAAGGAAAATATATTTTTGGAAAGTTGAAGAAGTAATAAGAGGATGAGGAAAGCTGTTAGAATATTTATGATGTAACTGTTTTAATTAAAGGTGCAGTTTTAGTAAGTGGAACTCTATTTGATAGTTAATTGAGAGTAATATTTATAGTCATTGCTCCTAAACTACTAATGATTACAAGCAATTCATTTCAATCAATAAAGAAAAGATGTAAATCTTTATTTTCCTTAAAACTAAAGGCAAAACTTTTTTTTTTATTTGATAGCGTGGAGAAGGAACAGCTCTAAGGTTGTAACTGCTGTCTGTGCTCTCTCTATTTGTCCAGATATAATTCCAGATTTGGGGTTGTCGCCGGAACATAAAAAGAGGGGAAATCTTTTAGTGAGGACACAAGTTCTGGTGACTCGTGACAACCAAGGGTTTCCTCACTTTTTGCTATGGGACAGGCAGTGAAGAGAAATCTCCCCAATAGGACACTCCCCAATGGGGGATTTTACATTTTGCATTTAGTTCTACTTAATATTACTCAATATTAGCTTGACAGTTTAAAGGGAACCTGTCACAGTTTCTAGGTTGTGTGGTTGGAGAGCCACTGAATCATGAAAGAACACTGCAATATTGGCCTGTTCTTGGCTTGGCACTATGCGCCAACCCCACCATCCCACCACTCGCTGAAAGTACCTAAGCTGCCTGTAAAGGAATTCTCACTGGTTGTTGGACTGGCAAGGGCAGGCTAATACAATGAGCTAAGCAAAGCTGAGGCAACAGTTACATAATGAAGCTGGCATTGGAGGGCTCCCTACGCACACTATACAGGATTGAATTAGAAAGTGTACATATAGGAACCTATTGGTGCCTGATGTTATACTGTAATTTTGATTATTTAAGTAGAAGCCCACCCTAACACTAAAATCTCTGCATCTATAGACATCCACGATCTAACACTAACCTATCTAGCCCTGTAAAGAAGAAATCAGTATACATACCTTTTTTGAAGCCGATCTGACCCAGTCCCACTCTGAGCTGTCAGCCGCGGCTTCGCTGTGGAGACGGGTGCAGAGGACACATCTGACAATTCATTAATTTCACAGCGGTTGTTGGCTGTGTTCTCTGCAAAGCTTCTGCCGTTGGAGTTTGGGTCGGATTGGCTTCAAAAAAGGTACGTATACTGATTTCTTCTTTATAGGGCTAGATAGGTTAGTGCTAGATCGTGGATGCCTGTAGTTGCAGGAATTATGGTTTTAGGGTGGACTTACACTTTAACTCTAACAACCTGCAACAGTTTCACTAAAGGAATCCAAAGAAAGACACCTGCTTTACATAAGGCAATTGAATATACATGGACATTTACTAGTGCTTTTACCAGCTGTCTTCAGTGTTATATTGCCAGGTCTACTGCCTGTGTTCTACTTATTTTCTAGAACACTAGCACACTTAAAAAAAAAAAAAAAGTACTGCAGAAGAAACTGATTGACGAGAAGTTTGTCATAGAAATGTTGTCTACTAACTTTTGTACACTATACCAGAAATATGTTTAGTATTATCTATGAATGTTGCACTTATACTAGCGCATGACTTTTTTTTTTTGAACAATCAATCTTTTCTGGAAATAAAAGTTGTAATTTTTAACTGATTCACCTGCTTATAATGTTGCATCTACTGAATAAAACTGCAGTTTAATACGACTTGTTGTGTTTAGAACAGTAATTTAACTACGTTTGCCTTCCATGAAGTAGGACATTGACTGCATATGACAACAGCATTCATAGAGAGGTAATGGTGATTGGAACAAAGCAGAAAGCCTCAAATTACAAAGGAACTCCATGCAGAATGCTATATTTTGTTTTGTGTAAAGTTACAAAAGATTGCAAGTTCTGACAAAATTTCATTTCTGTCATGTCCTCTCCCGAGTTCCTGTCATGTCACCAGGACTAAAAGTGAGGGGAAATCACTCCAACCAGGACACAAGTAAAAATAAAATTTTCTTATAGCATACCTCCAAACTATTTCTCATTTGAAATCAAATTATTCTGTCACTCTGTCAAGCCTATGTTCTTAATTGAATATAATATAAATAGCAATAATTTGTCCGTTCTTTAGAGTGAAATGCCTATCAATTTGCTTTTATATTTTTATTTGCCATACTTATGTAACACTGACTTCTTATGCACTGTTTTTGAACCCTTTCTTGATGAGCACTTTGCATGATAAAGAGGACATAGGACATGAAAAAGAGGAAGGTAATCGTCCAGCATTTCATCCTAAGTCATCATAAGTCATGCCACCCAAGCAGCTTATATATATATAGAAAAGATATGTGTAGTACAGAACTAAATATAAAAAAGAGTATCTACATAATCTGAGCATATGTGGTTACTTGTTTAAAGAGGATTTCCCAAGGAAATCCCCATCCATAGTTACCTGGACTATACTAGAATATTAGTAGTTACGGAGTTAAAGTAGATCTAAACCCATTAAAAAATGAATTGCATTTTGATAGTTTTTCCATTTTCTGAATATGCAGTGTTTATTAATATAATTGGGGTTCTTGTCATAAAGGTCCTTGTCTAAGCACTTTTATGGGGTGACAAACATCTCCCATGTGTGCTCTTGCATTGTCATATGCACACATGGTGGTGACTTTAAGCTCCTGTGTCAACACACAATAAGCAGGCATGGTCCACTGTTGTCACTATCAGAAAGCTATTTGAGAGCAATGATGTGCAGCCCATGCTGACGCAAGCATGTAGAAAGGAATGGCTAACTTATAGGGCGTACACACGGTCGGACTTTGTTCGGACATTCCGACAACAAAATCCTAGGATTTTTTCAAAAGGATGTTGGCTCAAACTTGTTTTGTCTACACACGGTCGCACAAAGTTGTCGGAAAATCCGATCGTTCTAAACGCGGTGACGTAAAACACGTACGTCGGGACTATTAACGGGGCAGTGGCCAATAGCTTTCATCTCTTTATTTATTCTGAGCATGCGTGGCACTTTGTCCGTCGGATTTGTGTACACACGATCAGAATTTCCGACAACGGATTTTGTTGTCGGAAAATTTTATCTCCTGCTCTCCAACTTTATGTGTCGGAAAATCCGATGGAAAATGTCCGATGGAGCCCACACACGGTCGGAATTTCCGACAACACGCTCTGATCGGACATTTTCCATCGGAAAATCCGACCGTGTGTACGCGGCATAAGGCTGGAGCGGATCAGGAACACTGAGATGCAGAAAATTATGAACAAAAGTGAATACAGTATTTTATGAAAAACATGCCAACTGTTTATTATACACCATGTTTTAGTAAACTAATGTCATTCTGTTAGGAATTAACACTTTTACTGCCACTGACGTAAATACTACATCTGTGGCAGTAGGAACATATAAACATATAAATAAACTTAAAGAATATATCCCTACTCTGCACTTTAAATATTAAGAAATGCCCTAAACAAAATAATGCACAAACCCAAAAAACTATTACATAAACCCAAACTAATGCAGCTGCAGTATTACTCCACCCAAAATTTCACTATAGGATGAGTACCAATATCAATCACCACTGTGCAGCACTATATATACAACTAGTCACATCAAGCTGATCAAACAAAATCATTATTCAAAATAAAATGTCAAGTATTTTCAAACATAGAATAAGGTTCATAAAATAAGTATTCTCAAACATTAGGTGGAGCTACATGCTGGGGTCATCGGGCAACTGGACATGACTCAAAAATTTGTTTGTATAACGGTTGGAGTTTTTTTTTAATGTGCAAATACCCTGTGATCTTTGTAAGTGTTATGTGATTTGTATGCAGACTTCTATTTCATTGTCTGAGACGTTTCCTTATATTTTTACAATTATTGTAATTCATTGATTTATTTATTAATTAGCGCAGGTGATTTACAATATAAAAACATTAGTAATACAATACAAAATTCTAAAGTAATAATAATATACATTCCAAAAATCAAAAAGAGAAAATGGCAACACAGTAAGAGAAGTCTGCTTTTAAAATATGTACTGGTACTTATAATTTCAAAATGTCATAATTAGAAACATAGATAATATTAGATATTAGAAAGATAGATAAGATTGCCCATTCTGATCCCTCCTGTATTGATTTGTATTGTAAGTGTACTGTCTGCCCTCATGTAAAGCTCTGCGCAAACTGTTAGCGCTATATAAATCCTGTATAATAATAATAATAATAATAACAATTCACTTTTTTTTACCCTTTTTTCTCTATATGTATTTCTTTTTTATGTATCTAAAGTTAGTTCTATATTTTGTAATGATTTCATATTATTATTCGCAACCGGAGTACATATTAGATAATGTGGGGTAGAATTTTTTGTGTTCCCTTGGTCCTTGTCTACTATGTATTGTCAATTGACAATTGTCAGTTGTCCTCTAGGACTTTATCATGGTTTACAGTCAATGTGCATCTCCTTACCTCATGTGGTCATTTACAACTTGTTTATATGTGGACCTTTCTCTCTTGCTAACCTTAAAAGCCTGTATTATGTTTATTCCTTCTCTTCAACGTTAAAAATACCTCCTTGATTAATTGCTGAATTAGCAAACACAGCTTCTGATGAAAGGAGAAATGTTCACTAAGAACTAAGTGACAGTTTAAGCCATCATTTATCTGTACTACTATGGTCAGAATGTATCCCTGCTGAATGGTGAGACCTACTAGCCTCAACAGGAATGCTTTGCAGGGAAATACTGCCATGCACCAGTACAGTATACTAGAACTCTCAAAGTGGTAATGTTCTGTTAAGAAGTCTTTATTCCTTACTTTATTTATTGTTGAATACAGATTTACAATGGAATTTTAGTATGCTGGAGCTGGAACTTCTGTGCTCTTCCTGCTGTTTCAGGATCTCCTTGGACCACACCAAGGATGCTATTGAATACTAATTACCCCATAGTGAGTATTTATGCAAGTAAATAATAGACATGTGCATTCGTTTTCGTCCGAATGCATTTTCGTCTGAATTTCAGGTATTTTCGTTATCGTTTTAACAAACGATAACGAAAGTGCAGAATCCGAAAACGAAAGATCCGACATAAACAAATGCTTTATTTTCGTTTTCGTTGCTACAACAGTTCGATATAGATAGGAGATTCGACATGATGACAATAACAATCTGTGTCCATCAAACCTGTGGTCGAATGTGCCTAACCTTAACTCTATTAGTCCAAGATTATTCTACATAGAGAGAAAAGATTCAACATAGAGAGAAAAGATTCAACATGGGGGAGAAAAGATTTGATGTAGGGGAGAAAAGATAAATAAAAATAATGATGATGATGAATGTTATTGGCTGATTGTAACCAAAGAGGAGGAGCAGTAAAATAGCTAGAACTAGGTACACACGTACTTTGGGTTATGGTGTCTGTTGAAAGTTCCAAGAAGATTCGACGGAGCAGGTAAACTATAAGACGTCGTACAGTTTAGCTGCTCCGTCGAATCTTCTTTGAACATTCGACAGACACCATAAGCCTTCAATGACAGATTCAACCTTAATTTGGATTTTCGGACAAATGCAATTTTTAACGAAAAACAAAATAAGTAAAAACTAATTTCGGGAGTAGCTAAATAAATGTATTTTTTGGACGAAAATGAAATTCCGAAACAAAATATTTCAGTGTGCACATGTCTAGTAAATAATAGAAAATCTACTGTGCTGGTGACTTGTTGGACTGGATTGTATTTACTTCACTAGGAAAATATTTTTTCCCGGAGATAATGGTGAACTTTGAAAACTGACAACTTGTCTTTTCCCTTCCTTGCCCTTGATTCTATTGGAGCTCACACTTTTAGAAGGTTTGACTGACTACCCTCTGTGATGCAAAGCCCTAATTAGGAGGCAGCATTCTCCTTTTTTAGGTGCTCCTTCTCCTGCCTCTCGGTACAAAATAAATGTAAACTTCCACATGAGCCTAGCCTTTGGTCTTTCAGGTACTATGTAAAGGCCTAGAAGAGGGAGGTCTGCTTTTACCTGCATATCCAACTGTCTTTGTCTAGCTACCCCTTGTATATGGGTACGTAAAATTTCCCTAGGGCACTGGCTGAGTCAAATGATACTGCTCTCAGGATAGTACTGTGGAATATGTCACTGCTTTGTGGATATTTTACAGTATTTTGTTTGCTTGTAATTGATGAAAGTCTTATGATGTTTATGGTACAGAAGCTTCCTTTGAAAAAAAAATATTTTTGCAGTTGTCCTAAACTTAGCTGTTGTAAATCAGACTGGAAATAAGAAAACAATAGGAAGAACTAAGAAGTTTCACTTCATAAAATGTGTCCATGTTTGCAGTCCTGTCACATTTTAACTCCACTGCTTCCCTTTTACTTGCAATGGCTTTAGCCTAAAGTAACTTTCTTAGGTCTTGGGATTTGAAACCACATTTCTTTGTGGATGTTCATGTGATCTAAGGCTTGCCAGTACGGAAGTCTGACAGTCATTCCAAATGCTGATCTGAAAATTGCGACATATGTAGATACAAAACACAGGTGGTGTTGTCATTCAGTATTTAACCGTATATGCCTCAATTTAACTTTCTTACAGCTTAAGCTCCAGAGCACCACAAGTTGTCAAGTTTTTTTGGCGTTAAGAATTTTTTCCTCCCCTAAAAGCACTGTGAGTTACATATACAGTAGTTACATAGTTTGGTTGAAAAAAGACACAAGTCCATCCAGTTCAACTAATAGAAGGGGAAAAAATATATACAATCATATCCCTACAGTTTATCCAGAGGAAGGTAAAAAATCCCAATAAAGCAGGATCCAATTTGCTCCAGCAGTGGAATAAATTCCTTCCTGATCCCCCACGAGGCAATCGGATGTTCCCTGGATCAATTTTACCTTTAAATGTTAGTATCCAGTTTTATTATGTGTATCTAGGAAAGAATTCAGGCCTTTCTTAAAACAGTCTACTGAGCTGGCCAGAACCACGTCTTGTGGGAGTCTATTCCACATTTTCACAGCTCTTACTGTGAAGAAGCCTTTCTGTATTTGCAGATGAAATCTCTTTTCCTTCAGACGTAAAGAGTGCCCCCTTGTCCTCTGTGATGACCTTAAAATAAATAACTTAACACCAAGTTCACTATATGGACCACGTATGTGTTTTTTTACATGTTGATCCTATCCTCCCCTTAACCTCCTCTTCTCAAGAGAGAATAAATTCAGCTCAGGTAATCATTCATTGCTGAGCTCCTCCATGCCTCTTATCAGTTTGTCTGCCCTTCCATGTACTTTCTCCAGTTCCCCGATATCCTTTTTATGAACTGGTGCCCACAACTTACCTGCATATTTCAGATGAGGTCTTACTAATGATTTGTACAGGGGAAAAATTATGTCTCTCTCTCTGCAGTCCATGCCTCTCTTAATACAAGAAAGGATTTTGCTTGCTTTGGAAACTACAACTTGGCATTGCGCGCTATTATTAAAGTGGAAGTCCATGCTAAAACTAAAATATCTGCATCTATAGACACCCACAATCTAACACTAACCTATCTAGCCCTGTAAAGAAAATATCAGTATGCATACCTTTTCTGAAGCTGATCCGACCCAATCCCATGCTGAATGTCAGCCGCGGCTTTGCTGTGTAGGCGGGTGCAGAGGACACATCTGACAATGGAAGCCCCATAGTAACTCTATGGGTGACATCACTTCCTATTCATTTCACAACCGTTGTCGGCCATGTCCTCTGTAGAGCTTCCGCCGCTGAAGATCGGGTCAGATCAGCTTCAGAAAAGGTATGTATACTAATTTTTTTTTTACAGGGCTAGATAGGGTAGTGTTAGATTGTGGGTGTCACTGTCTGTAGATGCAGGGATTTTAGTTTTAGCATTGACTTCCTCTTTAAGGCTTTGATCTACCAAAACACTCAGATCCTTCTCCACCGTTGACTCCCCCAGCTGTTCTCCTGCTAGTATATAAGATGCGTGCATGTTTCTAACCCCCATCTAACTTTACATTTATCAACATTAAACTTCATTTGCCACACAGTTGCCCAATTATACAGTGCATTGAGGTTGGCTTGTAAGTTGGAGACATCTGGTAAGGACATTATTGCACTGCATAGCTTGGTGTCATCTGCAAACACTGAAATGGTACTTTTAATCCCAGACCCTATATCATTTTTAAATATAGTAAAAAGTAAGGATCCCAACACTAAACCTTGGGGTACATCACTCATAACCCCAAGGTTCAGTGCTGGGACCTTTACATTTTAACCACTACCCATCCCAGCCATTGTAATATGATGGCCGCAGGAACACTCTGTCCCTCCAGGCGGGCGTCATATGACATCCTCGGCTTCCCATCGTTGTAGGGGGCACATGTACATGCCCGGTGCATCACTTTTGGGAGCCGACGCGTGTGCCTGGCGGCCGAGCATCCGCGATTGCTCGTCACAGAGCAGGAACGTGAATCTGTGTGTGTATAGCACTGATCGTTGTATAATTGTCAATGGTCCCAAAATAGTGTCAAAAGTGTCCAATGTGTCCACCGCAATGCCGCACACCTGATAAAAATCTCAGATCGATGCCATTACTAGTAGAAAAAGAAAAATAATAAAAATGCTATAAATCAATAACCTATTTTGTAGGCGCTAAAACATTTGCGCAATCCAATCAATATACGCTTATTGCGATTTTTTTTACCAAAAATATGTAGAAGAATACATATTGGCCTAAACCGAGAAAAAAATGTGTTTTTTTTTTTTTAATTGAGATATTTATTTTAGCAAAAAGTAAAAAATATTAACAGAAGTATAAGGACTAATGCGCAAAGACCACAACCTAAACACCACAACCTAAACTGTAAACATCCAACCTAAGACTACCACTATGATACCAGGTAAAGAGCTGCCAACATAGATGGGTCCACTCAGCACCCCCAAAAGGTAAGCAATAAATTCACATAAGATATGTGGCGCTACTCTATCATCCAGTACCAAAACAACACTTCTGATCCAATCAGTGATCTCCTATACCAAATAAAGGGATAGGCAATGTGCCTAACGGTAACTCCAAAATACTAATTCCTAGCAAAAAAATGAAGAATCTGAGCTGATATATGCCCCATGCTGAAGTCCAACAAATATCGTCAGTGCCAATAAATATATGTAAAATATGTGAGTGAACATAAACTAATAAAGTGCCTAGTGCAAAGTAGGATTCCTGATGTGTTAGCCACCACACATAAAAAAGGGTGACACTATGTAAATATATAACATACGAAACTTGATGTGGCTGGAATTATAGCCACCCAAAATAACTGAGGTGCAAATAACAATTCCTGGTGCTGAAATAGTGAAAAATTACAAAAAATAAATAGCTCTTCTAAGGTGTAGCAAATAATAACAATATTCTAAATAACAAACTGACCCACTGTGCATGAGTATATAATAAAAATAAAAACTGCAATCAAGGATGCGAGAAGGGACCCCGCATCAATATAGATCCACAATAGCTTAATCAAAAAACAAACAGTGATATTTGTGCAATCATACCATCATAAACGCATTAATGCACTATAAAAAATATATATAGACAGACACCCAACATCCAGAGTACAGAGGTGTCGTCCCAAGGTGACAATAGTGCAATTCAGTCCACAAAAATTATATAAAGCGTGCAACTGTGATGAGTAGTGTCCACACAAGCAGTCTTTAAATAAAGTGCAGATATATAGTGACTGGTGCTGTTCTTCTATTTAGATTCTGGTGCACACCTCCAGCAGCGGCCCCCAGTGGGCCAAGTAGGGCAGATAGACAGTCTTGGGGTAGAGAGGATGGGTTTCCTGGAACGGTGTCTGTGGATCTGGCTCTTCGTCTCTCCTCCCGCCACAGATGTTTTGTTTAAAAGGGATGACTCTAGTCAATACACGACAGCTCTAACAACTTGCTGCTGAATAACAAGTTGTTAGAGCTGTCGTGTATTGACTAGAGTCATCCCTTTTAAACAAAACATCTGTGGCGGGAGGAGAGACGGAGAGCCAGATCCACAGACACCGTTCCAGGAAACCCATCCTCTCTACCCCAAGACTGTCTATCTGCCCTACTTGGCCCACTGGGGGCCGCTGCTGGAGGTGTGCACCAGAATCTAAATAGAAGAACAGCACCAGTCACTATATATCTGCACTTTATTTAAAGACTGCTTGTGTGGACACTACTCATCACAGTTGCACGCTTTATATAATTTTTGTGGACTGAATTGCACTATTGTCACCTTGGGACGACACCTCTGTACTCTGGATGTTGGGTGTCTGTCTATATATATTTTTTATAGTGCATTAATGCGTTTATGATGGTATGATTGCACAATTATCACTGTTTGTTTTTTGATTAAGCTATTGTGGATTTATATTGATGCGGGGTCCCTTCTCGCATCCTTGATTGCAGTGTTTATTTTTATTATATACTCATGCACAGTGGGTCAGTTTGTTATTTAGAATATTGTTATTATTTGCTACACCTTAGAAGAGCTATTTATTTTTTGTAATTTTTCACTATTTCAGCACCAGGAATTGTTATTTGCACCTCAGTTATTTTGGGTGGCTATAATTCCAGCCACATCAAGTTTCGTATGTTATATATTTACATAGTGTCACCCTTTTTTATGTGTGGTGGCTAACACATCAGGAATCCTACTTTGCACTAGGCACTTTATTAGTTTATGTTCACTCACATATTTTACATATATTTATTGGCACTGACGATATTTGTTGGACTTCAGCATGGGGCATATATCAGCTCAGATTCTTCATTTTTTTGCTAGGAATTAGTATTTTGGAGTTACCGTTAGGCACATTGCCTATCCCTTTATTTGGTATAGGAGATCACTGATTGGATCAGAAGTGTTGTTTTGGTACTGGATGATAGAGTAGCGCCACATATCTTATGTGAAGTAAAAAATATTGTTTTTTTTTTTTCAAAATTGGTGGGTTTTTTTTGTATATAGCAGGAAGGGGGGTGAAAATGCCCTGTATTGAAGTGGTTAATATATTTATGAATAATATAGGGTCTGGGATTAAAAGTACCATTTCAGTGTTTGAAGATGACATCAAGCTATGCAGTGGAATAATGTCCTTATAGAATGTCTCCAACTTACAAGGGAGTGAGTGTGATCATCACAATTATTATTTATTATTATTATATATTATTATACAGGATTTATATAGCGCCGACAGTTTACGCAGCACTTTACAACATTAGGGCAGACAGTACAATTACAATACAATTCAATTTTTATTTTTTTAATTGAAAGTCTATGGCGTGCAAAACACACCCAAAAAAACTTCACCCGGTGCCATAGCTGAGCTATGAGTAAGCACTCAGTTCCGAGTGTGAAACACGTCAGCTGATCCTGTACATCCTGCATGATTGTCTTGTACTTCTGATGGTCCCATTTTAATAATAAATACAAGTTTTCTACTTTATCCGGTGTGCGGCATCCAGATCTTTTCAACATTTTAACAGATTTTTTTGTCGGAAAATTTCATAGCCTGCTCTCAAACTTTGTGTTTCGGAAAATCCAATGGAAAATGTGTGATGGTGCCCACACACATTTGGAATTTCTGACAACAAGGTCCTATCACACATTTTCCATCGAAAAATCCGACCGTGTGTACATGGCATTACAGTGATTATTTGGCACCCCTGGACTGCCACTCCAGGGGCACATATTCCATAGGCTTTCAAGACCAAACCTGGCCCACGGCCCAGACCACAGCAGCCCCCAACACATGCAGATAGGCATGTGTTGATCAGGGAGCTTGGTTGGAGCCCTTCCCCTTCAGGCTCCACCGTCACTCCCACCACTCCTTCCCATTTTACATTCGGGTAGATACTAACCACTCCCCCCAACCAGCAAAAGGGGAGTAAGCGTTCTCTTCCCTAATAACTGACCGTAGCTAGAGCTACCCCAATCTAGGCCAGAAGGCCAGGGACCCGACCCTCTGGCCAGACCCAGATGCAGCACCGATTCTCACCAGGAGCACCCTTCCAGACGGCTCAGACTCAACCATTGGCCGGTCCCCAGTATCTATCGGGCAACTCGGCATAGTCCCTGCTGATAACCGCCCTTCCAGGCACTATAACACCATTGGATTTGCTGGCCCTCCCCAACGAGAGTGACTCAGCGCCTCCTCTGGAAACTGATAAGAACAGATACTACATTTGATCTTAGAAAAAAGGACGAGAAGCGATTACAATACAATTCAATACAGGGGGAATCAGAGAGCCCTGCTCGTTAGAGCTTACAATCTAGGAGGGAGGGTCAAGTTATACAAAAGGGTAATAGCTGTGGGGGATGAGCTAATGGAGAAAATAGTGTGGTTGTTAGCCTGGAGGCAGGATAGGCTTTTCTGAAGAGGAAAGTTTTCAGGGATCGCCTAAGAGTGCATACATTTGGAGACAGTCTGACAGATTGGGGTAGTGAATTCCAGGGGATGGGAGAGGCTCGGGAGAAGTCCTGGAGGCGGATATGGGAGGAGGTGATAATGGAGCAAGAGAGCAGTAGGTCTTGGGAGGAACGAAGAGGGCGATTAGGTTGGTATTTTGAGACTAGGCTAGTGATGTAGCTGGGGGCAGAGTTGTGGATGGCTTTGTAACTTATTGTTAGTATTTTTAATTTAATTCTTTGGGCAAGTGGCAGCCAATGGAGGGATTGGCAGAGAGGGGTAGCAGACGCTGTGCGGTTTGTAAGGTGGATGAGTCTGGCAGCAGCATTCATGATGGACTGAAGGGGGAATAGTCTATTAAAAGGTAAGCCAATGAGGAGGGAGTTGCAGTAGTCAAGGCGAGAGATAACCAGGGAGTGAATCAGGAGCTTTGTGGTTTCATTGGTTAGAAAGGGACGTAGTTTAGAGATGTTGCTGAGGTTGAGGCGGCAAGCTTTGGAAAGTGATTGGACGTGGGGCCGAAAGGAGAGTTCAGAGTCCAGGATAATACCCAGCACCCCGACATGTGGGGATGGGTGGATGGTTGTGCCATTACTCTTGACAGATAAGTCAGGGAAGAGGCACGTGGGGGAGGAAATATTATAAGCTCGGTTTTGGACGAGTTTAAGGAAGTGGTGTGACATCCATACAGATATGTCTGTTAGTAAGTTAGTGATGCATGAGGAGACTGATGGAGTGAGTTGAGGGGTGGAGAGATAGATTTGTGTGTCGTCAGTGTAGAAATGATATTGAAAGCAGTGAGAGGTTGACCAGCTGACCCAGGGAAAAGGTATAGATTGAAAATAAAAGAGGTCCAAGAACAGAACCTTGGGGGACCCCGACGGAGAAGGGAAGAGGAGTGGAGGAAGTAGAATTGCAAGTGACACTGAAGGTGCGTTGGGATAGGTAGGATGGGATAGGTAGGATGATAGGTAGGATGAGAAATCACCTAATTAGTAAATAGAGTCCACCTGTG
This sequence comes from Lithobates clamitans, assembly GCA_037952925.1. Taxonomy (NCBI): domain Eukaryota; kingdom Metazoa; phylum Chordata; class Amphibia; order Anura; family Ranidae; genus Lithobates; species Lithobates clamitans. Next base: position 2,122,739 of record JBBGZY010000943.1, read on the forward strand.
TGTAATTTAATCTCGGTATAAATACGCCTGTTCTGTGAAGCCCTCAGAGGTTTGTTAGAGAACCTTAGTGAACAAACAACTTAATGAAGGCCAAGGAACACACCAAACAGGTCAGGGATAAAGTTGTGGAGAAGTTTAAAGCAGGGTTAGGTTATAAAAAAAATCCCAAGTTTTGAACATCTCACGGAGCGCTGTTCAATCCATCATCCAATGGCTCAACTGCAAACCTACCCAGACATGGCCGTCCACCTAAACTGACAGGACAGGCAAGGAGAACATTAATCAGAGAAGCAGCCAAGAGGCCCATGGTAACTCTGGAGGAGCTGCAGAGATCCACAGCTCAGGTGGAAGAATCTGTCCACAGGACAACTACTAGTCATGCACTCCACAAATCTGGCCTTTATGGAAGAGTGGCAAGAAGAAAGCTATTGTTGAAAAAAAACATAAGAAATCCCGTTTGCAGTTTGCAAGGAGCCATGTGGGGGGACACAGCAGACATGTGGATAAGGTGCTGTGGTCAGATGAGACCTAAAAGCAAAACGCTATGTGTGGCATATAATTAACACTGCACATCACCCTGAACACACTATCCTCACCGTGAAACATGGCGGTGGCAGCATCATGTTGTGAGGATGCTTTTCTTCAGCAGGGACAGGGAAGCTGGTCAGAGTTGATGGGAAGATGGTTGGAGCCAAATACAGCGCAATCTTACAAAAAAACCTGTTAGAGTCTGCAAAAGACTTGAGACAGGGGCAGAGGTTTACCTTTCAGCAGGACAATGACCCTAAACATACAGCCAGAGCTACAATGGAATGGTTTAGATCAATGCAAATTCATGTGTTAAAATGGCCTAGTCAAGGTCCAGACATTATTCAATTGAGAATCTGTGGCAGAACTTGAAAATTGCTGTTCACGGACGCTCTCCATCCAATCTGACAGAGCTTGAGCTGTTTTGCAAAGAAGAATGATATTTATTTGTAAAAAAACATTTATCATTTTCCTTCCACTTCACAATTATGTGGCACTTTGTGTTGGTCTATCACATAAAATCCCAATAAAATACATTTACATTTTGGGTTGTAACATGGCACAATGTGGAAAATTTCAATGGGGTGTGAATACTTTTTCAAGGCACTGTAAATGCACGATGGTGTAGCATGTGTAGTACTGTGTTTTAGTCCCAGTCAATCAATATCTGTGGACCTCCAGGACTCATTTGAACTTATTTGACTTATTTGGTATACTAATTTCATGCACAATTTTGATTTTGCAGTTACCATAGCAGGAAGAAGAGAGAGATGCTGGGAAATGATTAAGCTATGATTAGTTAATTCAGTGATGACTATGTTTATATATTGTGGAAGGAGACTGGAGCATGCAGACCCAAGCAGGTAGATAGTTTGCTAAGTGGAAATCAAACCCAATGTGTGGTAAGAGTGCTATCCACTATGCTAAGCATTTGAATAAACAGTTTTAGCTTAGTTCAGTTCAAATACAAAATCTGCTTCAAAGGAATATAAAAATAGACATTTAACTTCAAACTGGGTATTAGAAGTGTTTACAGGAGTGATAATTACTCCAGGAGGTATAAAAAGCAGAACTGACTGCCAGTAATATACTAAGGAGGGGTTGCTCCTCAGTACTGCATACATACTTGGCTGGGGGTTTGTGCAGCCACCTGAAATTTCCTCATTTCAGTTGCACAGCACTGCACCGATATCCCACCACAGCACCGTGCAACTCAAATGAAGACATTTCAGTTGGTCATAATAACCCCAGCCCAGTCTGCAACTGTGGCTTCAGTGACAGCGGCAGCTGAGAATGACAGAAAGTCTCCTTTGCTCACATGACAGAGCCAAGAATATGACATCCACCCTCTCTGAGCTCTGAGCTGGTGAGTGAGTTTAGGGTGGGGTGAGATTTTATACCTTGAGAAGGGTGTATGGAAAAAATCTATACAGAGAATTATGTACCCGTGGGGAAATGATGGTTGTCTGCACTTAGGGTTCAGTACCTGAGGAAGGAATGGGGGGTTTCTGTACTAAGAGTTTTGTACCTGGGAGAGGGGAATGAGGGATGTCTGTGCTGAGGGTTCTGTACCTGGGAGAGGAAGGAGTCTGTACTAAGGGGTCTGTGCTGGGGGGGGGGGGGTGTACTAACAGGTTTGTCCTGCGGAAGTCTGTATTGAGGAGGTAGGTTTGGAGGGGGGATTTAGGGATATTAGGGGAGATCTGTACTGTGGGGGATATGGGTTTGGGGGGGTGCTTTGTACTTGGACAAGGGGGTAATTTTGGTTGTATTCTGTAAAGTGGCCTGTGCGTTATGCAGTCCTGACCCCTGCAATATAGAAACTTTGGGGAATTTGTTAAAACTGGAGCAGTGGTGCTCGGCAACCAGTCAGCGTCTATCTTTAATTATTAGAGCTTAACTGAACAAGTTGAAGATAGAGGCTGATTGGTTGCCATGCACCGCTGCTCCAGATGCTGTCTGCTCCAGTTTTGATAAATTCCCTTCACTGTGTTTTACATTTCATACTCCTGACCACTGCACTCCTAAGTACATTTCTCCTGAAGTTCTTCTGCAAGATAGGCTGTGTATAGAAAAGCAAACGTGATGGAACAGATTAATTTTAATAAAATAAATGTACTGAGGTTTGTGGGTCTGCTACACTCTCGCTTATTGCATAGTCATTAAAGCATATTTTGTGGGTAAAATGACTGTGGCTAATGTGTGCTGAGTTAAGGGGAAGTCGTTTTTTATTTACCTATTCCCATTGTTAGCGCAATTTTGCCACACCCACAATTCATCATGCTACTGTGTTTCTTCTTACCAGTTTTTGGGGGAGGAGGTGTAAAAAAAAAAAAAGATTGTCCCCATATGCCAGATGGGTTAAGTACACCCCTGCTGGCTGAAATTACCTAGATATTTGCAGACACTCGAATTACGTGTGCCCCATTAGGTGAACCTCAATTTATTTGGTAAAAGTCACAAATAACTTGTATCAGTACAGAAATAATGAATAATGTCAATTCCATCAGTTAAACAATTTGTTGGGGTAATTGTTGCTTTTATTATTATTGTAAGCAGAGTACGGAATTAATTGGGGGCATTGTGTGTTAGTTAGTTTGGGTATTGTTTGATGTGTGATCTTCTGTTCATAGATTCACTGGTGATACTAGGAAAGGTGTGAATTGAATTTATGTTAACTGCAGGCTGCTTTATCTGCTTTCATTAGCTTTGTTTATGCAGCATATTGATCTCTGACAGTCTTCTCTAGCACATCCACAGTGTCCAAACACTTCTGTAGCATTTCTGCAGTCTCTGATTATCTCTTGTAGTAGGAATTTTGTAGCATTATATGTACTGGATATTTTATGTGCTTGTTTTTCAATATAAAAGAGTGCAATTATGGCTTCCATCACATCTCATGAAAACATAGAGTGCATGCCATTAAAATTTTGTTCATTCTATACTTTTTAAGCCGAGGTTCACACCTATGCATTTGATGCGGATCACATTTGTGCTTGCATAGCAGCCCATTCATTTGAATGGGCTGCTGTACCTGCAGGAAAAGCAGGAAGAATGTCCCAATGTTTAAAATTTAGGAATTTATGGCAGCCCTACGTTTGCTAAATAACAGTGCGGTTTACCGGCTAATACTGTAGCAGGCCCTACGTGTATTTTTTGCTAGTTTATTGTATCCTGGCTTTTTTTCTTCCTTTGCTAATATTGCATAAACAAAACAAACAAAAAATAAACAAGTATGATATCCTATAATAGGCTACCAGTGCTATTCCTTATACATGCTTCCTTTTCTGTCACTTCTCCATAACTCGGCTTTTCAGTTGGACAGCCTTACCAACTTCAGCTTCCTCTTTTTCCCATATCCTATATTTCATTATTTGTGTTTGTTCCTCTTCATCTGTTTATACAAAAGGCTAGTGATGTGGAAACCCAATAACAGGACTACATGCAAACCACACTGTTTCAAATGCTTCTTTTTTTCTTGGCAGCTGAAGGGAAGCAGGGCATGTATAAGATGCAGGACACTCAATTCATATATTCTTGTTTGTGTTTAGTTTTAGGTATAATTTGTTTAACTGAATATAGTCATTATGTTCTTATGGTTATCCATCATCAAACCAGGTAAACGTTCAAGAGACAAACCATAGATAGATTCTTCTTAAGTCAGAATTTAAAACATTTTTATCTTGTTTTAGGCAAACAGTTTCATACTGTATCTCCTTCACCCTGCCTATATTTAAAGTGGTTCTAAAGGCTCAAGGTTTTTACCTTCATGCATTCTATGCATGAAGGTAAAAAACATTCTGTGTGCAGCTCACCTCCTAATACTTACCTGAGCCCCGTTGCGATCCAGCGATGTGCAAGAGTGCCTCGGCTCTCTGGGGACTCTCCCTCCTCATTGGCTCTCACTGCTGTCAATCACAGCCAGTAAGCCAATGAAGTGAGAGAAGGGGTGAGTCCTAGCCGCAGCTCTGTGTGTGAATGGACACACAAAAACAGCAGTGGCTCAGGAGCAAGCCTACTTGGGTGCCCCATAGCTAGCTGTTTGTTCTAGGGCACTTGGCAGGAGGGAGGGGCCAGGAGTGCCAGCGGGGACTGGAGAAGAGGAGGATCAGGGCTGCTCTATGCAAAACCACTGCACAGAGCAGATAAGTATGACATGTTTGTTATTCTTAAAAAAATTTAAAGAAATAACTTGTGTTTAATATCACTTATTTGGTTTTATTGAAAAAAACAAAACACAGAGTTCCAGTATATTTCAGATGAGACGTAACTTCAGTATTCAAATATGGTGTCACTATAGGTAGAACTGAGAGCATGATCCCTTGTCTCAGCAGCACAAGACAGTCACAGTATGGTGAGGTCCCAAGTGATTTAAAGCAAACAAATCTTTACTAAAATAATTACAATATATTAATTACAACCCAAATATGAAGATCTGATGTCTGTTGTGTAACCAGCTCTTTACCTAAATAAAGATGTTATAAACCTGGAAAATTCAAACTGATGAAAAAAAAAGCATAAGCAGAGATTGCCTACAGTGTAAACCCACTGACAATACAGTGGGGTAGATTTACTAAAGGCAAATAGGTTATTCGCTTTGCAAGGAAATTTTGCCTTAACTTAGTGAATGAGGTGAAACTCTGCTGACTTCATCATTCAAACATGTGCAAGCAAAGATACTATTTCTTCTGTGCATATGATTTGGTATACTTTGTGATTTTTCACTACATTCACTACACTAAGGGACAACTGTTGTCCCTTACAAAGTAAATAGCCTAATAGCCTTTAGTAAAGAAACCTCTGAGTAGATCCATTGATATAGTCAACGTTTGTTGTATGCAAATATCAACTTTTCATGAAAGAGTCAAGTGCCTTCCACCTCCCAATCATTTACTGGAGGCAGCCATCTTGGTAGAGGCAGGTCTTAGCTTCCTCATGGCAGAGCCTCAAGCATGGAGAACAGTGCGCCGCACAGCAGTGACATTACCAAATATTCTTAGAGTAACAGTGAGAGGAACAGTGCCTTAGAAAATAATACTGCAGATATACAGCTATAGGACTGAAGGCAGAGGAGTGCAGGATACTGCTTAGACACAGTTAACACTTCTAAATGTTCTCTATACCATAGCAAATTTTAAAGTGAATGTAGGCTCTAGCAATGAACTTCTCTTAGGCCTCGTTCATACGAGCATACTTAAGTCTACGCCTGTGTGTGAGGGTGTTCTGTGCATCCCTGTACAGGTAATCCCATTCAGGTTAATTGGAACGCAGCTGAACACCTGTGCATCCCTGGTAGGGCAAACACGCCCCTTGCACGGGTATATGCTTAAGTGAACAAGGCTTTATCCCCCCCCCCCCCTGGTCTGTTTAATATACCATTGTGAGGTTTTTCAATATGTGTGTTCTTAAGTATTGGGTTAAAGCAGAAGGTTTTTAAACCTTAATGCATTCCATTCATTAAGATGAAAAGCCTTCTGTGTGCAGCAGCCCCCATCAGCCCCCCTAACACTTTACCTGATGTCCCTTTCTATCCAGCGATGTCCACAAGTATCTCAACCACCCGGGATTCTCCTTCCTAATTGGCTGAAACAATCAATCAAAGTCAGCTAGCCAATCAGGGGAGAGAGGGGGTGGGGCCAGGTCAGGGCTCCATGTCTGAATGGACACATGGAGCTGTGACTCAGCTCGGGTGCCCCCCATAGCAAGCTGCTTGTTTTGGGGACACTAAATATGAGGGAGGTTCCAGGAGAACAGAAGAGGGACCCGTGAAGAGGAGGATCTGGGCTGCTCTGTGCAAATCCACTGCAACAGAGCAGTGTAAGTATAACACGTTTGTTATTTTTATAGGAAAAAAAAAAAAACGAGCCTTTACAATCAGCTGATTTAGGATAAATAAAAAAACTATATATGGGCAATAGTAATAAGGGGAAGAAAGCCTGTTATACTGTATTGTTTATAATTCTATTCTTAACATATTGAGAACATATTTATAAAGCAGTGAATGTGACATTCACTAGACATTCACTGCAGGTGAATCAGTCACTGTCATTTAAAACACATGCACCAGGAAGATACACCTGCGGTAGATGTTTGGTGAATGTAATTACTTTTTAAATATACCCCCATAGTCCATGAAAGGGAGGAGCAACTGACAATACAATGTTCCCCTCTTCCCTGCATTTCACCAGAAATAAACACTTCTCTTTTATGGTTCTCGTTCAGACAGCCCTATTGTGAAAACAGGAATATCTTAGGACAGTGTGAGGAAGTGGAAACTACACAAACAAGGAGAGTGTTGGATTTTGCAAGTGTTGAGTAACATCATTTATCATGCAAGCTGTCTTAACTGTTGATTATTTTATCTGTGCAAGTTTCATTAATATATGTACTTATGACTGAAACTTTGCATTAGGACAGAATTCCATAACACAGAGCTATCACTATCTCCCCTTCTATGTTTTAAACAGTATTTTATTATATATTTTTTTAAACTCCTGAAATAAGACACTAAACATTTCACCGAAACAGAATACTAAAAGTAAAAAGTATTTATTCTTCATTTACTATATTGTAAATGCTGTATTCTGATAGTAATATTATTCCTATTTTATAAATGTCTAAAAATATTATAGGTAGAAATACTTTTCATCAAATTGATCTCTTCACTGATGTGCTAATGGAATTAGAACAGGTAATCTGAATTGCTTCTGGAGTAGATTACAGAGAACTCAGACCAATGTAAACTGCATGAGCGTTCCATGTTTAGAGCCCTTGCACACTGGGGCGGGGTCGGCGGTAAAACGCCGCTATTATTAGCGGTGTTTTACCGTCGGTATTCGGCCGCTAGCGGGGCGGTTTTACCCCCGCTAGCGGCCGAGAAAGGGTTAAATACCATCGCAAAGCGCCTCTGCAGAGGCGCTTTACCGGCGGTATAGCCGCGCCGTCCCATTGATTTCAATGGGCAGGAGCGGTAAAGGAGCGGTATACACTCCTCTCCTTCACCGCTCCGAAGATGCTGCTGGCAGGACTTTTTTTTACCATCCTGCCAGCGCACCACTCCAGTGTGAAAGCCCTCGGGGCTTTTACACTGGATACACAACCGCGGCACTTTCGGGTCGGTTTGCAGGCGCTATTATTAGCGCAATAGCGCCTGCAAACCGCCCCAGTGTGCAAGGGCTCTTAGCTTAGTTTCTGTTTTTCTTGAATGGCAAGATCACAGTTTCACTTGTTGCCTTATGCCCCATACACACGAGTGGAAATTCCACCAGCAAAAGTCTGATGTGAGCTTTTGGTCAGAAATCCCGACCGTGTGTATACTCCATCGGACTTTTGCTGGCGGAATTTCCGCCAGCAAAAGATTGAGAGCAGGTTCTCTATTTTTCCGACGGAAAAAGTTCCTATCGGAAATTCCGTTCGTCTGTGTGCAATTCCGACGTTCAGAGAACTTTTGTGTGACTATGTGTATGCAAGCCAAGCTTGAGTGGAATTCCGTCGGAAAAACCATCCAAGATTTTTCCAACGGAAATTCCGCTCGTGTGTACGAGGCATTAGGCTCCATTACCACAAGCGTTTGTCAGTGGCAAGGATCTACTGATTCCTGCGGCTGGGATTGACAGCTGTGTGCAGATAGCTGCGGCCACTGAGCCCGTACATTGCAAAGACAGGCTGTCGTTGGCCACAGCTATTTGTAACTGCTCACACCCGGTGGTTACTTGCAGCGATCGAAGCTGGAAGCACAAACAATGTCACAAATAGCTCTGGTCACCGACAGCCTATCTTTGCAGTTTACAGGTTTGGCAGCTATCTGCACACAGCTGTCGATCATCCCAGCCACAGGCTGTCTCAGCCAATTAGGAGGGGGAGTCCCGGGACAGCCGAGGCTCTTGTGCACATCGCTGGATCGAGAGGGGGCTCGGGTGAGTATTAGGGGCTCTGAGGGGGGAGCAGAGCAGCACACGGAAGGTTTTTTTACCTTCATACATAGAATGTATGAAGGTAAAAAACCTAGAGCCTTTTTTACCACTTTAAGAGATTTTTTAACTGGGGGGAAGGAGCGGGGGGCAAACTGCTTCAGGCATAAAGTGCAGGCACCTAGAGGTGTCTGAATATGCTTACAAAAACCTCCCAAACCTTCACAACGGAAAGCCAGGCCATTTTGACAGGGAAGTTCTGCCACTTTAGGGTACTGTCAGGGTTTATGACTAAGCAACACCCCCACATCACCTATTGGCCCAAATATTTTATATATCATACTTCGCCACTTTTAGTCCTCTGTTACATCTCAGGGATGCTGGTCTGCTGCTTTCTCTTTTTTTCTGATGGTAACAACAATAGAACATGGCTGTGTAATGTGTGTTGAATTGTGTAGTCTCCATCAGAAGCTCCTGTGGCAGGGTGACAATGCAGGAGCATAACTGGGATGCAGGAACAGAGTGTTGTAACAGCAAGAGCCTGAGCATGGCCCTTTATGGCAGGATCAATAAGCAACATTTTAATGAAAGCTGCAGATTTAAAAGTGACTTTTGAAATGACACTAATATATAAGAGCCCTTTCACACTGGTGTGCTTAAAAACACGGTATGCCTTTTTCAAAAACACATATCGCATTTTTCATGCGTTTTTTTGTGCACTTTCTAGTTTCCTGGCTCTTAGCATGCACCTGTGAAACATGGACATGTGACTCAAAAAATGCACCAAAATAGCAGATGTAATGAGCTATTTATGTGTTCACATTGGTATTTTTGGTGTGCTTTTGAAAAACTGCACCAAGGATGCAGCTTGCGGGATATAGGACAAAATAACAGAAAAAGTCAATGTGCATAACTATCCACCCCCCTAAAGTCAATACTTTGTAGAGCCACCTTTTGCGGCTATCACAGCTCCAAGTCGCTTTGGATAAGTCTCTATGAGTTTGCCACATCTTACCACTGGGATTTTTGCCCATTCCTCCTTGCAAAACTGCTCCATCTCCTTCAAGTTGGATGGCTTGCGCTTGTGAACAGCAATCTTTAAGTCTGACCATAGATTTTCTATTGGTTTGAGGTCTGGGCTTTGACTAGGCCATTCCAACACATTTACATGTTTCCCCATAAACCACTCAAGTGTTGCTTTAGCAGTGTGTTTGGGGTCATTGTCCTGCTGGAAGGTGAACCTCCGTCCTAACCTCAAATCACACACAGAGTGGTACAGGTTTTGCTCAAGAATACCCCTGTATTTAGCACTATCCATCTTTCCGTCAACTCTGACCAGTTTCCCAGTCCCGACTGCTGAAAAACATCCCCACAGCATGATTCTGCCACCTCCATGTTTCACTGTGGGGATGGTGTTCTTTGGGTGATGTGATGTGCTGGGTTTACTCCAGACATAGCGTTTTCTTTGATGGCCAAAAAGTTCAATTTTAATCTCATCAGACCAGAGCACCTTCCTCCATACATTTTGGGAGACTCCCACATGCCTTTTGGCAAACTCAAAACGTGCCATTTTGTTTTTTGCTGAAAGTAATGGCTTTCTTCTGGCCACTCTGCCATAAAGCCCAACTGGAGTGTACGGCTTATTGTCGTCCTATGTACAGGTACTCCAGTCTCTGCTGTGGAACTCTACAGCTCCTCCAGGGTTACCTTAGGTCTTTGTGCTGCCTCTCTGATTAATGCCCTCCTTGCCTGGTCCGTGAGTTTTGGTGTGTGGCCATCTCTTGGCAGGTTTGCTGTTGTGTCATGTTCTTTCTATTTGGTTATGATAGATTTTATGGTGCTCCTAGGGATCATCAAAGGTTTGGATATTTTTTTATAACCTAACCCTGACTTGTACTTCTTAACAACATTGTCCCTTACTTGTTTGGAGAGTTCCTTGATCTTCATGGCAATGTTTGGTTAGTGGTGCCTCTTGCTTAGGTGCTGCAGCCTCTGGGGCCTTTCAAAAAAGATGTGCATATGTAATGACAGATCATGTGACACTTAGATTGTACACAGGTGGACATCATTTCATTAATTATGTGACTTCTGAAGGTAATTGGTTGCACCAGAGCTTTTTATGGGCTTCATAACAAAGGGGCTGAATACATACTCACGTGCCAATTACCATTTTTTTATTTCTGAAAAATAGTTTTACATATATATTTTTCTACTTCCACTTCACCAACTTAGACTATTGTGTTCTGATCCATCACATATAATTCAGACTAAAAAAAACATTGAACCAAAGGCTGTAATGTAACAAAATAGGTAAAAAGCCAAGGGGGGGGGGGGGGGTGAGTACTTTTGCAAGGCACTGTAACAGGAAATAGTTTTTTCATGTGCTGTTGTGATGCTGGAAAAGTGAATTTTAGCACAGCAAAAGCGCACCAGTGTGAATGCTTATATAAGATTTTGGATTTACATCTAATTTATTAAAAAAATAATTAATATATGTTTACTACTACTATGGTAAACAAAAAATATATTTATTTTAGAGAAGTACTGTATGTATGTAAGAGATGCTATGCATATCGCTTTTAAGCAATTTCCACCTTTAAAGTGACATAATATCTTGGAATTATGCTAAAATGTGTAGTTAAACAAGCATCGTGTTTTTCAAGGAAATCTTAGCACATAGGCTGTCTGGGTGCGGTCATGCTGAACATTTGTCCCATGGGAGATAGCTTATCATACCCTTGCTGAAGTTCCCTGCCCAGCTAGGATCAGACAGGATAAAAGCCTGGAAGAATCATCAGTTTTCAGTATCAGTAAAGGCAGCATGCTGCACGTCTCTATGCATCTGTAGAAGGAAAATACAAAAGCGAAAGGTACTTAAGTTTAAAAATGACACATATCCATCAAAAGATAAAAAAAATAAAATAAAATCGAAAAGTATTTTTGATCCCCAGAGAACAGTACAGGGTGCGGTTTTATTTCTATGTGCACACTTTACATAATTCACTTTTTACTAAAATATTAATTTGTGTTCTTTTGTTTCTGCTCATCTAAAAAATTCTAGGCTGACATTTTATTTAATTGGAAAATTGGCAGGTAACCGGAGTGTTAATTTACTATAAGTGTGGTTAGGATTTTACAAGTTATCAAGTATAGAATTAAGAAGATGTCTACAGGCCAGATAAAACAATAATCGTGTGTAATCTAGTTTTTTAGGAAATTGGAAACCTGTAAAATAGCCACAAGAGTGGACTGCTTCTTATTGTTAAAGTGGAACTAATCCTATCCCCAAAACAGTAACATTCAAGGCATGCCATGAATTCTAACTGTCAGCGTTGCTCTCAACCAAACCGTCAAACCATCAGATGGCTGGTGTCATAACTGATCACATGTGTATCACCATGGCAGATCAAGCAGAGTCTGAGTTGGTAGCTTCCTTAGCTGTAAAGGATAGGATGGTTTACCTCTACTGGGTAACTGGCTAGTGACATTCTCTGAAAACAGTGGTAAGTCCTGGAAAATGAAACTGTCAGTGTTGATGAAAACACAGTCAGTGTTGATGGGGTCATCCCGCAGAGCCATTGTGTTTTCCGCTGGGGGAACACAGTGATTATATGAAGAGTACACCATCCTTACAGGATTGTTACTAGGTACCTGTTTACATTTCTGCTTCACAGCTCCAGGCCTGCTGACAATCGATCAATTATATTTTCCTGTTAAAACAATAGTTACTACTGTATTTGTAGATTGTAGACTACTATTATGGAGTATATTAGAGATGTGAGATGTGAGTATAGAATTGCTACACCAATCATGTAGTTTATGTTGGTTAGTATTTGACATGAAGAACCTCATTTTATTTTATCCATAAGATAAAGTGGATGTGTTTTCAAAAAGGTGGAACATATTGCCCGGGTTACCTAACCGAGGACTCTGCCAATAGAAAGGTATTACTAATTCAAGCGTTGATAACATTCATCAGCTAAATGCCATGATATATGAGACATACTGTACCAGGCTTGTGTCATACACACCTTGCACTTTAAGGATATTCTAACTCTGAAAAACAGTATCACCACTTCAATGAAGCTTTGAAAAAGGCTTGTTCAACCAAGCATCCTGTTTGCCTTTTTTATTGCAGCTGTACGTGAAGCTGAGCGGTTTAGGGATTTACACGCTATCATTTTTAAAACTTTTTCCCGTAAGTATGTTCTTGTTATGCTGTGGCATGGTTACATTTTCATGCATGCAACCTTTCCTAGTACTTTGTGGCATGTGGTGATATGTTGCATGCTCTGCAAAAAAAAAAGCATACTACTTTTTTATTTCTGTTTCTTCTTTTTAGATAGCTGCATTTGTATGTTTTTACATTTATATAGACGGATCCAAAGCATTCACAAAACAGCATATTACAGACACACTATGGTGTTGATTTACTAAGGGCGAATAAATTGTACACTTTGTAGGGGAATTTTCCCCAGAGTTTAGTGAATAAGGTAAAGCTCTGCTGATTTCCATCATCCAATCATCTGCAAGCAACATTGCTTTTTTTTATTTTTCCTGCAATTTATTGGGTATTGTTTGCAAAGTGAAAGTTCACCATATTTTGGGGGAAATTCCCTTGTGAAGGGCATCTTCCCTTGCAATGTGTAAAACCTATTTACCTTTAGTAAATCAACCCAGGTGACATACTCTGTGATACAGGTGTAGTATAGTACCTTCTCTATGTACCTTTACATACTGTATGTCTACATGAAGGTTTCATAATCTTAGCTAAAACTTCATTATGGATTTTTTTTAAGCCTGTTTACTGACAGATAGCACAGTGGGGTTGATTTACTAAAGGTAAATAGGCTCTCCACTTTGCGGGTGAAGTTTCACTTTGCAAGGGAATTTTCCCCAGAGCTTAAAGTGGTTGTAAAGGCTCACGGTTTTTTACCCTAATGCATTCTGTGCATGAAAATAAAAAACCTCCTCTGTGCAGCAGCCCCCCCCCCCCAGCCCTCCAATACTTACCTGTGCCCGATCTTCCTCCAGCGATGTGCGTGAGAGCCTCCTCCTCATTGGCTGAGACAACAGCTGGTGCCAATGAGGAGAGAGAAGGGTCGGGGCCAAGCCGTGGCTCTGTGTGTGAATGGACATGCAGAGCCGCAGCTCATGAACGAGCCTTCTTGGATGCCCCCAGAGCAAGCTGCTTGCTCTGGGGGCACTCGGCAGTACGGAGTGGCCAACAGCGCCGGCCAGGGACCATATAAAAGGAGGTTCAAGGCTGCTCTGTGCAAAACCACTGCATGAGGAAGGTAAGTATAATGTATTTGTTATTTTAAAAAATTAATGAATGGGGTAAAATTTCGCTTTGCAAAAAATGCACAATCATAACCAAGGAAGACAAAAAAAGGTAGCCATTTTCTTGTATATGATTGGATGAAAAAAGTCAGCAGAGCTTCACCTCATTCGTTATGATCTAGGGAAACTTCTTTGTCAAAGTGCAACTTCCTTTGCAAAATCAGTATATTTGGCTTTAGTAAATCACCCATGCAGACATCTTCCACACATATTGTGAGCTTTGGGTAGTCACATGTAGTATACAATAAATCTTTCTGGCCATTTAAAACACAGCATGTGGAGAATTTTACGGAAGACGTTTACCATAAAAGCATGTGTGATGTTAGCTGTTCAGTTTTCACCTTTTACCTAATTTGTATGGGAGATATTTCATTGTTCGATGATAAATCCTATTCAACTAAAAAATATAATGGTTAATATTTGTACTTATTTATCGGATGTTTACATGCATTTGCCACTTGTGCTAAGAATATTTCTTTTTTAGGTTTATTGGATTCTGCTTGTTTTTGTTTGCATCCGAGGTCAACAGAAATGAAAATGAAAAGCTATACAAAATGGTTAAACATATTTTTATAGATATCTTTTTTGCCTGTATGTAATAGCCAGTTTACATACTGGCTATTATGCCATTTTGTTTACCTCAAAAAGGAAAAGAAGCTCAAACATTAAAAGCTTTCTGTTATAAAACATATCAAGTAATCATTTCAGAACATTACAAACATGACACTTTTTGAAATGCATACACCAAAATGAGTTTTGCCAATTTTTTTAAAATTTGGAACTAAGAATCATGCTGGTATAGAGGTGGTCATGGTGTGCATAGCCTTTAGAAGTCATCCACTGTGCAAGTGTTATTAATATATGAAAGCTACCTTGGGGATGAAATTGCATTGTATGCAATGGCTAGATGTCATGGATTAACCCAAAACATGTTAAACATCCCAAACAATTCCACAATCATTTTTTGGTCATTATAAAAGTGCCAATTTAACTCCCCCCCGCCCACCCCCTTCAAAACAGTGCCACTCTAAACCCCCTTCCCCCCTAAACAATCCCCCAACATATATAAGACTTATCTGCCTTTATGTCTTACAAAGGAAATAAAACATGTACAATTAGAGCTGCATGATTAATCGTTAACCACTTCAGCCCTGGAAGGTTTTACCCCCTTCCTTACAAGAGCACTTTTTACAATTTGGTACTGTGTCACTTTAACTGGTAATTGCGCGGTCATGCAATGCTGTGCCCAAAAAATTTGCATCCTTTTCTTCCCCACAAATAGAGCTTTCTTTTGGTGGTATTTGATCACCTCTGTGGTTTTTATTATTTGCGATATAAACGAAAAAAGACTGAAAATTTTGAAAAAAAAATATTTTCTACTTTTTTTTATTAAAAAAATACAATAAACTAAATTTTAGTCATACATTTAGGCCAAAATCTATTTAGCCACGTGTCTCGGGTAAAAAAAATGTCAATAAGGGTATATTTATTGGTTTGCGCAAAAGTTATAACGTCTACAAACTAGGGTACATTTTCTGGAATTTACGCAGCTTTTAGTTTATGACTGTCTATCTCATTTCTTGAGGTGCTAAAATGGAAGGGCAGTACAAACCCCCCCAAATGACCCTATTTTGGAAAGTAGACACCCCAAGGAATTTGCTGAGAGGGATGTTGAGCACATTGAATATTTTTTTTTTTTTTTATCATAAGTTATTGGAAAATGACAAAAAAAAGAAAATGTACACAAAGTTGTCACTGCAATGATATATTGCTCAAACATGCCAATGCGCATATGTAAAATGACACCCAAAAATACATTCTACTGCTTCTCCGGAGTACGGGGATACCACATGTGTGGGACTTTTTGGGAGCCTAGCCGCGTGCAGGACCCCGAAAACCAATCACCGCCTTCAGGATTTCTAAGGGCGTACATTTTTGATTACATTCTTCACTACCTATCACAGTTTCGGTAGCCATGAAATGCCCAGATAGTACAACCCCCGCCCCCCCCCCCTCCAAATGACCCCATTTTGGAAAGTAGACACCCCAAACTATTTGCTGAGAGGCATCTTGAGTCCATGGAATATTTTATATTTTGCCACAAGTTTCGGGAAAAATGCAATACTATTTTTTTTTCGCAGAGTTGTCACTAACTGATATATTGCTCAAACATGCCATGGGCATATGTGGAATTACACTCCAAAATACATTCTACTGCTTCTCCTGAGTACAGGGATACCACATGTGTGAGACTTTTTGGGAGCCTAGCTGAGTACGGGACCCCGAAAACCAATCACCGCCTTCAGGCTTTCTAAGGACGTAAATTTTTGATTGCACTCTTCACTACCTTACACAGTTTCGGTAGCCATGAAATGTCCAGATAGTACAACCCCCCCAGATGACCCCATTTTGGAAAGTAGATACCCCAAACTATTTGCTGAGAGGCATCTTGAGTCCATGGAATATTTTATATTTTGCCACAAGTTTCGGGAAAAATACAATAATTTTTTTTTTCACAAAGTTGTCACTAAATGATATATTGCACAAACATGCCATGGGCATATGTGAAATTACACCCCAAAATACATTCTGCTCATTCTCCCAAGTATGGGGACACCACATGTGTGGGACTTTTTACTTTACCTTTTAAATTACTTGGAACCTCCAAACATTACATACATTTTTTTTTAGGAGAGACCCTAGAGAATAAAATGGTGGTTGTTGCAATATTTTATGTCACACTGTATTTGCGCAGTGGTCTTTCAAACACAATTTCTGGGGAAAAAATAAACCTTAATGAATTAAAAAAATACTAAACAGTAAAGTTAGCCCAATTTTTTTTGTATAATGTGAAAGATGATGTTACACCACGAGAATCATGAGAGAATCGTGATTCTTATTCTAAGCAAAAAAATTGCAAAAATCTCATTTTAGCCAGAATCGTGCAGTTCTATGTACAATACAGAGAAATGTATCACACCTGGGGCAGCAACACTGTTAGAGAAGCACACACAACAAGGTAGATGAGGTGGGAGGATTGCGGTGATTCCAATTACGTAGTTTTTCACATCTTGCATAGAAGATCACATAAAATAGGAATAATTTGACTTATCGACTAACTACCACATTTTTGAATATTCCCAGTAGTAGAAACAATGGGCTTGATTTACTAAAACTGGAGATTGCAAAATCTAGTGCAGCTGTGCATGGTAGCCAATCAGCTTCCAGATTTTTTGTCAAAGCTTAATTGAACAAGCTGAAGTTAGAAGCTGATTGACTACCATGCACAGCTGCACCAGATTTTGCACTCCCTAGTTTTAGTAAATCAACCCCAATGGGTCAAGTTGTAAGTTGACCTCACAGATTTGTTGACTATCTCAAACACTGAAACCCAGTAGGGGTGGATCAATGGACAGGACCAAATCATATTTTTAAAACATATTATTACACTCCTGTTTGGGTGTGGAAGCGAGTATCACAGACACTTCTTAAAAGCAAGAATTTCAACAATAAATGTTGTGAATGCGTGCTTCTTTTAAAACAAGTGGTGACTTTCACCATTTGTGTGTAACTGATAAATTAACCTGCCCCAATGATGATTACTCTCAGTCCACTGGTGCTTAGATTGTTGTCCCACAAGCTGGAAAATCTCAACCTAAGGTGAGGCTGGGAGTGTAATGCATCAAAAAATTTATTATTTTGAAACGTTTGCAACTTTGTATTCGTGTTTATCCATTTTATAAATGAAGGCCTACTTCTGCATAAGCAAGTCCAATAATCAGAACATGTAATATCAGTCCATAATCTGAAGTACAGGGTCACTGTTGCTTTATAGATACTAACTTCTTCACTATGTTGTCTTTTCTAGCTGATAATATTAAAGTAGAGACTCATAGTGATGAGGAGAATGGTCGTACTTGTGAAATGAATGGCGAAGAATGTGCAGAAGATTTACGAATGATTGATGCAGCAGGGGAGAAAATGAATGGCACACTGAACGGACAAGGCACCAAAGCCTTGACAGGAGTTGGAGGTATTCGACTTCCTAACGGAAAACTAAAATGTGATATCTGTGGGATAATATGCATCGGCCCCAATGTACTCATGGTACACAAAAGAAGCCACACTGGTAAGGCCTGACATAGTTTTTTTTTAAAGGCCGAAAAAATGATGCGTCATGGCATGCTACAAGTGCAGTGATCATGTGGCTTTATATGAGACAGTTGGCCACTTACACAATGTAAACTGTAATTTTTTCCAAAAACAGCTGTGACATCAATAGTACAATGTGTTTTTGCTTAGTTGAGGAAAGTACAGTACTGTTTTGTCTAATTTAAAACTGAAGACTAAAATTTAATGTTATTTCTAAATGTGTAAATTTGTAATCTGAATATGAAATGAAGATAGATTATAAATAATTTAAAAATAGTAGACAGTAATAGTTTAATATAAACAAATTCATCTTGCCATGTTTTTCATGGCAGGTAATACATTGGGGGTTGATTTACTAAAGGCAAATCCACTTTGCACTAGAAGTGCACTTGGAAGTTCAGTCGCTGTAGATCTGTGGGGGACATGCAACAGGAATAAAAAACTTCAAATTTTCCTTTCAGATTTAAATTCCCTTCAGATTTACAGCGACTGTACTTCCAATTACACTTTAAAGTGCACTTGCAGTGCATTTGTAGTGCAGAGTGGATTTGCCTTTAGTAAATCAACCCCTTAGTCGTTTAAAAATACGATTAGGTGTTTTATAATTTGCTTATACATTGGAGAAGTGTGAAGGCTGATGTGAACTTAGGACTCTATGACAGTGGGACGAGTGATTTCTACTTATCATCATGCTACCCTGCTGATATGTAGAAGGGACAGAGGAGAACATGTGTCAAATTCACAGGGAACAATTAAAGTGATACTAAATACACACTGTTTAATTTACAGTATCCCTTCTCTTTCTGTATGTCTATTATGGCATTGAAAATATTTTAATAAAAAAAAATCTAAGTACCTTTTTTCCTAATCCATATACAGCTGTCAAATGACCCGGCTCTATCTCAGCCTGTCTGCAAGGAAGCAGTGGCAGGAGGAGCTTCTAGTCTTCTGCAACTGGTCACATGCTCAAAAAAAAAGCCTTTGGAAAACTGAGTAAAAATAAATAATTAATATCAATAAATTGTTTTAAATTGTCATACAAATATACTCTATATTTGAAATTAAATCTTTGTTATTTTTTGGTAATAACATGGTGTGGGTGGATTTCTGCCAGTCACAGGCTGTGTCACACCTTTCCAGCCTGTGTCTTAGAATAAAATGGAGGTGAAGCCTCCATAAATCAAGATGTAATATCCCACCCTCCATGTGTTTAGCTGGTTAGTGGGTATGAAGGAGGAGGAAGGGAGTGGGTTGTCATTTACCACTGTGTATACGCCCACATAGGTTGGACTTGATGGACTTGTGTCTTTTTTCAACCTCACCTACTATGTAACTATGTAACTATGAGCTGCTCAGATGGGATAGGGAGGAAATGCTCAGGGTAGATAATACACTGAAAACTGTACATGTGCACTAGCTGCCAACACTGCTCTCCAAAATCCCAAGTTGCAGTGGGGACATGGACAGGAGGGAGATGCAGAGATCATCCAGCGGGATCATCCAGGTTTTTTGCAGAATACAAAAAAAAATAATCCAATTTCACCTTTAGTGATAGTTTTTAATGATGTGGGTTTAATGTCACTTTAATTAAGATTTTAAATTTTACCAAGACAGTTGGAACCCTCTTCTTTGGGGTTCTGTGCCAGGGAATGAAGATATCACCATTCATTTATCTTTGATAAGCTATATCAGAGATTTTAGAGCAGAGGTCTCCAAACTGTCAAAACAAAGGGCCATTTTACTGTCCTTCAGACTTTAGGTGGGCTGGACTGTGGCCATTGGGAGTAGAAAATGCCATGGCATCAGTTGGAGTAAACAGTGCCCCATCTTTGGAGTCAGGGAGAAGAATTGTGCCCCATTGTTGGTGTTATTGGTATGAATTGTCCCCCATCGTTGGTGTCATTGGACCCCATTGTTGGTGTCACTGGGAGGAATTGTACCCCATCTTTTGTGTCATCGTGAGGAATTATGCCCCTTTGATGGTGCCCCAAGGCAAGCAAAGGGCTGCATCTTGCCCCCGGGCCGCAGTTTGGAGACCACTTGTTAGAGGCTTTAAAGCAGCTTTAGTGAGGTCAGCCATTTTGAGGCTGTTTGGCCTTTTTATTTTGTTTATTTTTGCTGGAGCTGCTCAGGGCAGCTCAGAACTAATTTAATGGCACTCAAAAATAGCTAATTAATGAGGAAGGGAGTTATGAAGCATGTGATCTGCAATATACATAAGTCTTCCAGTAAAAAGGTTTCTTGCTTGCTCGGTAAAACAAAGCAATTTAACTTACTACATGTAGCACCTTGAAATTGTTTGTGTTGCAGCGGAGATTGTACATCTTTTACTTCCCAAAGTTAGTCTTGTAGATGTAGCCAAGATTCACGTATGTGTGGGTGGGGAACGTGTGCAAAATTGTGAGAATTCCCATCCCTCACAGAAACGTGCTCCTTTTTAGTAGATCCGCAGGGATGCCATTAATTCTTAATGACACCCCCATGCATTGGCAAACGTGCACAAACATATGCGTTTCTCACAAGTACAGCAGCCCATTCACATGAATAGGTTGCTGTACCTGTGATGTGCGTGCACAAATGCTCACACACATATGTGAACCTAGCCTAATTTTAATTGCATTCCCATGCATGCCATTCTCAGCACCTTGAAAGAAACCACATGATGTCGTAGCACCATATGAGTCTGTGCAGCCTATTTTTAAAAAAAGTCAGGGACTTCTTTCCCCACGTTTCTCATAGCTACAGCAGCCCATTCACATGAATAGGCTGCTGTACATGCACAAGCACATATGTAAACCTTGACTATTTCCTAACAATGCACATCAATATTGTTTCAAAGCTAAGACTACCATGTTTTAAGAGGATTAGGCTGATAGACTAGACTATGGTTATTACTGATATAAAATCTCAGCTAACTAGGACAATTTAGTATTTTTTGCATGAATAAATATGAAATGAGCATTCATAGATTATTAAATGCAGCCTGACTTTTGTGGTAACTTTCCAGGTTTTTAGGCATTTTTAGAAAATGGCATCATTACGTTAAAATAAATTATTCTTATACAGTATCACATTTGTAGAACTTGAAGAAAAGCATTACATACTGTAGCATTGGAAATTCAGTTTTTGTCTTTGGTGAAAAATGGTCACCATAGTGCTTTTAGCCATTCGTACAAAGCTTACTATCAGTGCTGATCCCACAGGACAGGATATCAACAGCATATCCTACACATTGCAGAAATCCTGTTGTGCCATTCTCATTGCACAATAATGTAATATGGCCCTATGGTACTGTATATATATGCATAAATATATCATAGAAGTAGTGGACATTTTAATTTCCTAATATTCTACCTCCTTATAAAGTGTTCTATTGTGCTTATTGTGAGAAGGGCAGTCTTTGGTAGCTGAAATCTTAGCACTGGTTTGTGCTGTTTTTTCCCAAATCCAGGCTTTATCCTTAACCTCCAGTCTAGCCACAACAATGTACATTACACAGAAAACAGGAATCACTACCCACTAAAATCCACACGCTTACATGGCTTAAAGCGGTTGTAAGCTGGACATTTTTTGTACCTACAAGGTAATGTCATAATGTGCTAGTATACATCACATACTAGTACATTATTATAAACTTACATTAAAAGGAAGCTCTTCCTGCTCCGAAATGTCAGCACTGTAGATGCTCTCATCTTCACCCATCATGCTTCCAAGTTTGTGGACTTCGGCTCTGGGACTGCCCGGAGCTGGAATGATGTCACTCCCGGGCATGTGCACGGTAGCTGCCATTTACAGGCACAAGGCTCTGAAGGAACGGCACGCGTGTCCTTCAGAGCGTATTAGCCAGTGTTGTCACTGGCTGCATGTACAGTAAATATCTCCTAAACGGTGCACGTTTAGGAGATATTTACACTACCTATAGGTAAGCCTTATTAAAGGCTTACCTATAGGTAAAAGCAAGAGATGAAAGTTTACTTCCACTTTAATTGCCTTGCAATCTACTGTATTTTTCTCTCTGTGTTTTCTGCCTCCATGTAACACCCTTTATGAGCTCCCAAATCTTTCCTTTCCCATTTCCATTGGTTTGGTACGAGTAGTGTATGTTAGTTGTGGTCATGTGCACTTCCCTACTTAGGCACACTGCTTATCCCATGTTCTATAGTTCATAGTCCCTAGTTCATCTTGGGAGCAAGCAAAGGAGGGTAGCTATGTTAACTTCCTACATACAGTGGGACCATGGAGAACAAACATCACCACCATCCAACAGAAAGCCAGATCATAACAGCAAAAAAAAAAAAGGAATTTGGAGTTTTGGATGCGAAGGGATGCAATAGAAGGTATTAGTCTGAGTTAAGAGTACATACTTCCATTTTCTGTCACTTTAATGAACTGGGGAGTTGTGGTACAAGCAATGGTCTGAAAGATAACAGAAATGGCTGAAACAAAAAAAAAGTGCAGGATATAAAAAAAAACAAGCAACATACTCACCTAGGTGAATGTTTGTACTGAAGCCTGTTGATTCAGATATTCTGTAAGTGGCGCCTAGATTGCGCAAATATATTTTTGGAGTACATATGCACTTTATTTGGAGCACCCAACACTTTGAATATTGTTATATACATCATTTATGTTTTGACGTTTTCTATGGTTTATCATTGCGAGTGTATATTGCAATATTTTAGAACACTTCATATATTTGCACTTATAACAAGTTGTTCAATTCTTCCTGCAAGCGCTTTATTAATTTGTTCAAAGAGAGCAGTGACTGCAGGTCGCCAGCTCTCTGCTCTGCCCCTTCACCACTCACTGGAGTGCTGGGCTGTGGAGGGGACAGGAACGGCAGGCTTAGGCTCTCAGCAGAGTGCTGCCAAGCTGAGCCAGCCTCTGGTCAGGAATCTGGGTGGATCCCGTCTCCAATGAGGGGAACTCTCCAGAATCTGCATGATCAATTGGGTTGAGATCAGGTGATTGACTCCGCCTTTGCAGAATATTCCACTTATTTTCCTTCAAAAGCTCCTAGGTTGCTTTTACAGTGTGTTTTGGATCTTTGTCCATCTGTACTGTGAAGCGCCGTCCAATCAACTCTGCTGCATTTGGCCTAATCTGGGCTGACAGTATATCTCTAAACACTGCAGAATTCATCCGGCTGCCTCTGTCACATCAATAAACACCAATGACCCAGTGCCACTGGAAGCCATGCATGCCCATGCCATCACACTGCAAGCTCCACCATATTTTACAGATGACGTGTGCTTTGGATCATGAGCTGTTCCAAGCCTTATCCACACTTTTTTCTTCCTGTTATTCTGGTACAGATTAATCTTTTTCATCCGTCCAAAGAATGCTTTTCCAGAACTGGTCTGGCTTTTTTAGATGTTTTTTGGAAGGTCTAATCTTGTTTTTCTATTCTTCAGGCTTATGAATGGTTTGCACCTTGTGCTAAGCCCTCTGTATTTGCTCTCAAGAAGTCTTTTCTTTATTGTAGACTTTGACAATGACATGCCCACCTCCTGGAAAGTGTTCTTCACTTGTCTGCATGTTGTGAATGGGTTTTTCTTTACCATAGAGAGGATCTTGCGATCATCCACCACTGTTGTCTTCCATGGATGTCCAGGCCTTTTTATGTTTCTGAGCTCACTAGTGTGTTCTTCTTTCCTCAGAATGTACTAAACTGTTGATTCGGCCACTCCTAATGTTGCTGCTATCTCTCTAATGCAATTTTTTTCCTTTTTGAAGCCTTACAATGGCCTGTTTCACTTGCATGGGCAGTTTCTTTGAACGCATGATGTAGGCTCAGAGCAATAGATTACAAATGCTAATACCACACTTAGAATCAACTCCAGACCTTTTTCCTGCTTAATTGATGAAGAAATAACAAAGGAGTAGCCCACACCTGGCCATGAAACAGCTTTTGATTCAATTGTCCAATTACTTTTGGTCCTTTGAAAAATGGGGGGGGGGGGTGGCTATTCTTAAGAGTTGTAATCCCTAAACCCTTCCTTCGATTTGGATGTACATACCCTCAAATTAAACCCGAGAGTGTGCACTTTCAGACAATTATATACTATAGGTAGAATAGGTTTTAGTAAATACCTCAAAAAAACTTAAATTGTGCCTGTGTCCAAATATATATGAGCTAACTGTTTATATAATATATATTAATATTATATATATATATATATATATATATATATATATATATATATATATATATATATATATATATATGAATTTATTACACACCAATATTTTATCGTGGCCTATCCCCACTTACCACTTGTTACTACCACTTGTTTACCACTTGTTGACATGGCTCCCAAACAAAATTGACGTCCTTTTTTTCCCACAAATAGAGCTTTCTTTTGGTGGTATTTGATCACCTCTGCGATTTTTATTTTTTGCACTATAAACAAAAAAAGAGCGACAATTTTGAAAAAAACGCATTATTTTTTACTGCTATTATTTTTTTTGCTATAATAAATATCCCCCAAAAATATATTAAAAAAAACATTCTTTTTCCTCAGTTTAGGCCGATACGTATTCTTCTACATATTTTTGGTAAAAGAATCGCAATAAGCGTTTATTGATTGGTTTGCGTCTACAAAATAGGGGATAGTTTTATGGCATTTTTATTAATAATTTTTTTTTTTACTAGTAATGGTGGCGATCAGAGATTTTTATTGTGACTGCGACATTATGGCGGACAGATCGGACTCTTTTGGCGCTATTTTGGGACCATTCACATTTATACAGCTATCAGTGCAATTAAAAATGCATTGATTACTGCATAAATGTGACTGGCAGTGAAGGGGTTAACCAGGAGGGGGCGCTGTAGGGGTTAAGTGTGTCCTAGGGAGTGATTCTAACTGTGGGGGGGATGGGCTATGGGTAACACGACACTGATCATCGCTCCCGATTACAGGGAGCTGTGATCAATGTCACTAGGCAGAATGAGGAAATGCTTGTTTACATCAACATTTCCCCGTTCTTCCTCTCCGTGAGACGATCACGGGTATCCACGCGATCACACTCACGGAGCTCGTGGCACACCCACAAGCCGCGTCTTAAAGGGCAACGTACGTGCCCTTCTGCCGACGTATATCAGCGTGAGCTGGTCGGCAAGCGGTTAAAGTGTTACTAAACCCACAACAGTAAAATCAGTCTGTATATGCAGCAAAGAATGCTTGTTATACTCACTGTGAAAAGGGTTAATCCTGTGCATTGTGTAAAAAGGCTGTTTGATCTTGTCTCCTCTGTTCATCTCTTTCTTCCACTGTCTCCAAAAAATAACCTGATATTTACAGAGCCATGGGACAGGCTACACATGCTCAGTTTGATGTGTATTGCTAGAGAGTTCTTTTTTTTCTTGGGAGAGTGCATGTGGTCAGCACAGGACCAATCAGCACTGTCCAGACAGAGGATCAGGGGTCATGCATTCTCATAAGACAATCGTGGGAGAAATGAAAACTCCTCCTACAAGCTTCAATCAGACCCTCATAGAAGTCACAAGGCTGCTATATAGTGCTGATGAGAAAAGGTATTTAGCAGTTTATATTTACTAAAATAATTGCATTTCCATGTTCTGTGTACTGTGGGAGACCAGAAATAGTGAATGCAGGGACCTGGGTTTAGTAACACTTTAACTGCTTGAGAATTACACAGTGTTGGACTCTTTGTTCAAGATGTTCATTTAAATTTTTAGCATTTGCAGTTTGACTTTAATACGTTTTTTCTATATATGATTGCCTATTAATTGCTAGGTCAGTTTTTATTTTTAATAACACTTTACGGTAAATTGGGAGCAAAAAAAGCATTCTTCTATTAACTCTTCTGAATTTTTATGTATGAATAGAGATGTGTATCTATACAAATAGCTCATTATTGATAAAGTTCAGGAATCAAGGAATATAATTTATTTATTTGTTTTAGGATATTTCTTACAACTTTCATGTCACAGCTGTTTTGGAATATTGTATTTTACATTGTGTATGCTTTGTGGGGGCCTATTACAAATTTTAGATCAAAAAATTATTACATATTTAATCAAACCCAGTTTTAGAAAACCCTATTTCATTTTTCAAACATCTACATACACAAAATGCCTTTCGAAAAACAAGGAAAAAAATGAATGGCGTATTCTAGAGGTGTACCTGTGATCGTTCAAATAGAGGCAGCTGTCTGGGAAAGTAAAGGGGTTTTCTACTTTCAGTACAGTAAAGAAAGTCCTTCAGATCATGAGCTGTGTCCTGCAGCATGAAGATCTTGACTGTCTGCACTCTTTTTGGCTTTAGAGAAAGCTGGTACTGGTTTGCAAAGCATTCCCCAGTAACAGTTGGTACAGCGCTGTTGAATGTTCTGATGTTGCCTGCTGTTTAAAATAAACAAAATTATAGCAAATATCTAAACAAATCAGAATGGCAGCATGCGCATAATTCCCACCATTTATAACCATTAAATGCTGAGCTGAACCTACCATTTGACAGTCTTTGCCTGTGAGTGACTGCTAGTGATACTGATACAAGGCTTATAGTAGATCCTATAAAGCAGTGGTCTCCAAGCTTTCTAAGCAAAGGGTTAATTTTCTGCCCTTCAGTCTTTAGGGGGGCAGACTTTGGCCAATGGAGTAGAAAATGCCCTGGCTTCCGTTGGAGTAAACAAAGCCTCTTTATTGGTTTAAATGTAAGGAATAATGGCCCATTGTTGATATCAGTGGGAGGAATGGTGCCCCATCAATGGTGTCAGTGGAAGGAGTGGTACCCCATATTTGGTGTCAGTTGGAGGAATAGTGCCCCATTTCTGGTATCAGTGAGATAAATTTTGGCCCAAAAAAAGTATCAGTGGGAGGAATGTTGCCCCATCACTGGTGTCATTTGGAGGAATAATGCCCCATCATTGGTATCAGTGGAAGAAATAGTGCCTCATTGTTAGTATCAATGAGAGAAATATTGCCCAATCAAGGGTGTTAGTTGGAGGAATAGTGCCCCAAAGGCCAGATAAAGGTAAGAAAAGGGCTGCATTTGGCCACTGGGCTACAGGTTTGAGAAACTTGCTATAAAGCATGAAAAGGGCATCATTATATAACAGCTGTAACCTCAGATGATACTTTTACTAGGCACACCCCTGGTGAAGCCACATTATTTGTCATTTTCATGGAACAATTTCAGTTGCATTGTTTGCTGCATGTAAATATTTCATCTGATTTCACTTTTTAATGCTCGGTGATGGCCTTTTTTGTGAGATATACCCCCACTGAGGAATGCAGATGCCAGATTAAGACTTCTTAAAATATTAAAATAAAAAACTTTATTACTGTACACACAATGAATACATTTTCAGTTAAAATTTCTGGATAAAATGTAATATTCCAGAGTAAATACAAAACATTCTGTTTTTAATGCTCCGAAACAAGACACCTGCATTCCTTTTGCATGTTTTCGTGAAGTTTGTGGTGTTTTTTTTTCTTTTGATAGTGCTTAAAAAGCAATGTTGATGTTTATGTGATATACTGTTTATGCACTCTACTAAGTCTTTATTGACCTTGCATAGCTTGTTCAAATAGCTTGTTTTATTTAAAGATTTTTTGAGTGCCTTTATGTAACACACAAGTAAACATTATATGTACTTGACACTCACATGTACAGTGCCTTGCAGAAGTATTCACCCCCATTGGCTTTTTACCTATTTTGTTACATTACAGCCTTTAGTTCAATGTTTTTTTAATCTGAATTATATGTGATGGATCATAACACAATAGTCTAAGTTGGTGAAGTAAAAGTAGAAAAATATATACATAAAACTGTTTTTCAGAAATACAAAAATGATAATTGTCATGTGCGTATGTATTCACCCCCTTTGTTATGAAGCCCATAAAAAGCTCTGGTGCAACCAATTACCTTCAAAAGTCACATAATTAGTGAAATGATGTCCACCTGTGTGCAATCTAAGTGTCATATGATCTGTCATTACATATACACACCTTTTTGAAAGGCCCCAGAGGCTGCAACACCTAAGCGGCACCACTAACCAAACACTGCCATGAAGACCAAGGAACTCTCCAAACAAGTAAGGGACAATGTTGTTGAGAAGCACAAGTCAGGGTTAGGTTATAAAAAAATATCCAAATCTTTGATGATCCCTAGGAGCACCATAAAATCTATCATAACCAAATGGAAAGAACATGGCACAACAGCAAACTTACCAAGAGATGGCCGCACACCAAAACTCAAGGACCAGGCAAGGAGGGCATTAATCAGAGAGGCAGCACAGAGACCCTGGAGGAGCTGCAGAGTTCCACAGCAGAGATGGGAGTATCTGTACATAGGACGACAATAAGCCGTACGCTCCATAGAGTTGGGCTTTATGGCAGAGTGGCCAGAAGAAAGCCATTACTTTCAGCAAAAAACAAAATGGCACGTTTTGAGTTTGCAAAAAGGCATGTGGGAGACTTCCAAAATGTATGGAGGAAGGTGCTCTGGTCTGATGAGACTAAAATTGAACTTTTTGGCCATCAAAGAAAGCACTATGTCTAGTGCAAACCCAACACATCACATCGCCCAAAGAACACTATCCGCACAGTGAAACGGGGTGGCAGAATCATGCTGTGGGGATGTTTTTCAGCAGTCAGGACTGGGTAACTGGTCTGGGTTGAGGGAAAGATGGATGGTGCTAAATACAGGGATATTCTTGAGCAAAACCTGTACCACTCTGTGTGATTTGAGGCTAGGATAGAGGTTCACCTTCCAGCAGGACAATGACCCCAAACACACCCCTAAAACAACACTTAAGTGGTTTAAGGGGAAACATGTAAATGTGTTGGAATGGCCTAGTCAAAGCCCAGATCTCAATCCAATAGAAAATCTGTGGTCAGACTTAAAGATTGCTGTTCACAAGCCCAAACCATCAAACTTGAAGGAGCTGGAGCAGTTTTGCAAGGAAGAATGGGCAAAAATCCCAGTGGTAAGATGTGGCAAGCTCATAGAGACTTATCCAAAGCGACTTGGAGCTGTGATAGCCGCAAAAGGTGGCTCTACAAAGTATTGACTTTAGGGGGGTGAATAGTTATGCACATTGACTTTTTCTGTTATTTTGTCCTATTTGTTGTTTGCTTCACAATAAAAAAAACATCTTCAAAGTCGTGGGCATGTTCTGTAAATTAAATGATGCAAATCTTCAAACAATCCATGTTAATTCCAGGTTGTGAGGCAACAAAACACAAAAAATGCTAAGGGGGTGAATACTTTTGCAAGGCACTGTATATACAGTTTTCTCCTTTTGAGAAAGGTCACGTGACCACTGTTGGCGGGTTTTCTTTTATTAATTTGGAATCTGTATACAATAAAAACATCCAAATGTTCTATTCTAACATGGAAGTTTAGCAAAATGCCCATTACCATGAAGCCTACTATAAGGCAACTTTATCAGTAAAGAGGGCAAAGCAGAGCGTTACACATTTTGTTTTAAGAGATAAGTTCACCTTTCATAACGTGACATGTTACACCCATATTCAGGGTGTAACATGTCACATGTTATGAATGCACTGTGTGTCCATAGGCACACAGAGGGTGGCGCAGCCATGCCCCCCGCTCCATCCTCACTGGCTGTGATTGACAGCAGCGGGTGCCAGTGCCTCGTTGCTGTCTGCCTATGAGGAGGAGAGCAGGGAGAGCTGCTGCTGCTGCTATGCACATCACTGGACCGAGATCAGGCTCAGGCAAGTTTAACCACTTCCCGCCCGGCCCAGTTATCTGGTTCAGTTATATGACGTCTTTCAGGATACAGCGCGGCGATCGGTGGTGCGGCGTGTCAATCTGACACACGATACACCGGTCTTGGTAAAGAGCCTCTGATGGAGGCTCTTTACCACGTGATTAGCCGTTTCCAATCACGGCTGATCACAGTGTAAACAGGAAAAGCCGCGTATCTGACAGACACGAGTAGAGGAGAGCCGATCTGCGGCTCTCCTGGCAGGGGGGGTCTTTGCTGATTGTTTATCAGCGCAGCCCCCCTGCAGATACCTACACTGAACCACCAGGGATACCACCAGGGGTGGACACCACAGATGGATGACCAGGTATGCCACCTATGGTGCCAGTCAGTGCCCATTACCAATGCCTGCCAGATGTCTCCCTATCAGTGATGCCCAGCAGTGTCATCTATCAGTGTCCATCAGTGCCACCCATCAGTGTCCATCAGTGCAACCCATCAGTGCCCATCCGTGCCGCCTATCAGTGCCACCCATAAGTACCCATCAGTGCAGCCTTTCAGTGCCCATCAATGCTGCCTGTCAATGCCACCTATCAGTGCCGCCTATCCGTGCCCATCAGTGCCACCTCATCAGTGCCGCCCTATCAGTGCCCATTAGTGCAGCCTCATCAGTGCCCATCAGTGAAGGAGAAAACTTACTTATTTACAAAATTTTATAACAGAAACAAAAAAAACCTTTTCAAAATTTTTGTCCTTTTTTTATTTATTGCACAAAAAATAAAAACCCCAGCAATGATCAAATACCACCAAAAGAAAGCTCTATTTGTGGGAAGAAAATGATAAAAAATGTGTTTGGGCACAGTGAAGCATGACCATGCAATTGTCATTCAAAGTGCGACAGCGCTGAAAGCTGAAAATTGGCCTGGGCAGAAAGGGGGTGTAAATGCTTGGTATTGAAGTGGATAAGAGGGGGCTGGTGGGGGGCAGCTGCACTCAGAAGGTTTTTTACCTTAATGCAGAGAACGCCTTTAGAACTACTTTAAGGCAATTCAGGTGGCCCCGGGCTTTCACAGGATTTATTCCACCTACACACATAACCAGTTTCCAATATATGTATTTATTATGCTCTCTCTGTGCTTTCTTAAAGTGGTAGTAAACCAGACTTTTTTTTTTTTTGCCCTGCAAGACAATGGCATAATGTGCTAGAATGAATCACATACTAGCACATTATGAAATACCTTAGAACGAAGCTCTCCAGTGGTGCGCTGTCACCTCTGACAGGGCTTCCATCTTCACCTGGTCTTCCTTCCTGGTTCACGTGTTCTGGCCGTCTGATTGGCCGTGCCGTGATGAGTCACGAACCACGGCACAGAGCTCTGAAGGGACGGCATGGGTGTGTGTGAATATCTCTTAAACAGTGCCAGTTTAGGATATATTTACTGTACTTACAGGTAAGCCTTATTATAGGCTTACCTGTAGGTACAAGTTAAAGAAAAGAGTTTACTACCACTTTAACCTTCTCTCTAATGTATACATGTGTAAAACATGGTACTGACACAGTCATCTAATTTACATCTACATAAGGCCCATTCCTTATATATGCTCAGACTAGAGAGAATATCCTGACAGTGCAGAATGTACTGTTCCATGTCACACCAACAAATTCACTGTCCTATGCTCTAGCAAAAGGGCATTTTAAACAGGAATACAAATAGATAAAAGGGGAGAGACTAAGGTATTTTGAAGAATATGCAGATAGTGAAAGTGGGTGCCACAAGGAGAAGTAGAGAACTTGAGTAGAGTGTAGAAGAAGCCTAAAGAAGTTGAAATTAAAGGCAGAAGTGGGCACAGAGAGTTGAAGTAGGGTGTAAGGAGGGGGGCGCATATTGCAGTGACATGGGCATGTTGTTTCAAACAGCTGATAATTTGGAAGGGGGGGGGAGCACAGGGGTGATCTTGTGCAGCAAAGTGCAGTGTAGGGGGGAGATAGGATGGAAGGAGGGCCCGAGAGAAGAGGTTGAGGTAACTGGGAGGCCACTGTTAAAGTGGTTGTAAACCCTTACATATACCCAGTGAAGTGACTGGCTTCAGGTGATACACAGAGATGCAACAAATCCTCCTGCATAAGTTTTACCTGTTTATCTGCAGTCCAGAATTTATAAAGCTTGTCTGAGCTGCCAGACAAAAGGAGGAAGAGAGCTGAAGTTACACGCTGCATAGTTCAGTGAGGAGAGCTGTAAGAGCTGACTGGAGGGAAGGACATACCCCTCCACACAGCATACAGAAACTTAGCTGAGTCTGTCACTCTGGTGGGGTCCCTCCCCTGTCACCTTTCTTCTCTTAGTGTCAGGAAAACTTGTCATAAGTGATTCATGCAGGTAGCAGAGGAACGAAGCAGCAGACAGATATTACACTTAGTACTCTTTGTTCATATTTCAGGTCTTAAGTTTAAAACCCCTTTGGGTGAAGAAATGTACAGAGACATGTCCAGTAGAAGGTGTAATGCAGTGGGTAAAGTGTATCTGCCACTTGATTCAATATTTTCTTAGTCCCAGACACTAAACAAGCATGCACACCAGAGGTTCTAGCAGCTGCAGAACACACTAATGCCGCGAACACACGATCGCACATTCCGACAACAAAATGCATGTTTTTTTTCCTTCGGATGTTGGCTTAAACTTGTCTAGCATACACACGGTCACACAAATCATGTCGGAAATTCCAATCGTCAAGAACATGGTGACGTACAGCACGTACGACGATCCGAGAAAAATGAAATTCAATAGCCAGTGCGGCACTTCTGCTTGATTCCGAGCATGTGTGGAATTTTGTGCGTCAGAATTGTGTACACACGATCGGAAGTTCTGACAACGGATTTTGTTGTCGGAAAATTTGAGATCCAGATCTCAAATTTTGTTTGTCGGAAATTCCGATGAAAAATGTCAGATGGAGCCTACACACGGTTGGAATTTCCGACAACAAGCTCCCATCGAACATTTCCGTCGGAAAATCCGACCGTGTGTACGCGGCATAAGTCCTTACATAATGTGATGCATAAACAGATAAAACGAAAAAATTATTATCAAATACTTACTGTAATTTTCAATTCCTAATGGAATCCATGGCAGCCTACATGTGGGTTAACCCCACCTCCTCTCCAATGCTATAGGACCCCACTCCCATAAATTTGAGCTCACCGCTAGAGACTGCGTTCCGAAATTAGACAACTCTTGACCAACGGGGGGGACCTCCGTCTGCCATATCTTCTGTGAACTTTGGTTTAAGAATCCTGTCGGTTGACGGGTTAAATTAATTTTTTTTCTTTGATCAGCATAACCACCCGTGTGGACTGGCTAGTTATTTCCCACACGTACGCTGCCATGGCGTCCTTCAGGAAAAGAAAATTACGGTATTTGATAATAAATTTTCAGTTTTCCTGACAGACTAAAAGTTGACAAACCAAAGTTTACAGAAGATAGAGAAGCATGCTCTGTACAGTAATGTGACATAAAGATATTAATAGAGGCCCATGAGGCCACTTTGCAGATGACGTCTGGAACCACATGCCTGGCTGCTGCCCACAAAGCGCCATACCCCTGGTGGAATGTGCTGTCACCGCCTCTGGAGGAGCCAAGCCCTTAGTCCTATAAGCCTGCTGAATGGACTGGACGATCCAGGACTGCAATCATTCTGGTTGAAGCTCGCCGGATTAGAGGATGAACGGCCCAAGATGTTCCAGAGAAGGCCGACAAGGCCGAGACTTGGACCCTTAGGGAGCTGATGGATAGAGACAGATTTAGGCCGGATTGGAGGAAACTCAGGATATTCTGAACTTCTGGATCTCTGAACGATCTGCCCGTAGAGGATGAGAATCCTACAAACTTAGCCCATATTCTTTCATAAACCTTATTGGTGCTTACCTTTCTCAAGCTCATGAAGGTGGAAACCACTCTTGAAGCGCACCTGAGAGATTCCAGCCTCTCCCTCTCAAGAACCAGAAAATCAGTCTTAATATCGCCAGACAAGGGTGCAGGAGTGCCCCCTGAGAGAGAAGGTCCGGGTCGAGGGAGAGGCATCGGGTCCTGGAAGCTGAGCTGGATCAGGGGATCAGGAGGGGAAACCATGGCCTGTTCGGCCAGTAAGGTGCTATCACCACCACTTCGACCGCTTCTGTTTGCAGTCTCCAAAGAAACTTGAAGATGATCGGGAGCGGGGGAAAGGCGTATGCCCTGTTGAAGTTCCACTGATCCGACAGAGCATCCACTCCAAAGGCCTGGCTGCAACGGTCCCGAGTGTAATACTTCTTCATTTTGAAGTTGCGGGGGGATGAAAATAGGTCCACTGTAATCACTCACAGAATCCATTCGAACGTCTGCACATGAAGAGACCACTCGTTGTCCAACTGTGTGTGAGAAAGGAAGTCCGCTTGGACGTTCTGAACACCGGGGACAAAAACCGCTGAAATGTTGGCCAGGTTCTTCTGCGCCCAGGACATGATGGGCTCCACTTCTTGGTTTAGTGTGGCACTCCGAGTGCCTCCTTGCCTCTTGACATAGGAGACCGCTGTGGTGTTGTCTATTTTCAGTAAAACCGACTCCCCTTTGAGGAGATGAGTG
The DNA here is from genome assembly GCA_037952925.1 of Lithobates clamitans. NCBI lineage: Eukaryota > Metazoa > Chordata > Amphibia > Anura > Ranidae > Lithobates > Lithobates clamitans. The sequence goes on from JBBGZY010000943.1 coordinate 2,156,991, forward strand.
AAAGATTGGAGGGCACACCAGGCTGCCTGTAATTTCAGGATGATTGAGCCTGGGATGTAAAGGTGGGCATCCCACTTGCCTTGAGCAAGTTCTGACCTGCAGAGGTCTCCCCACTCGGCACCGCTGGCATGTTGGATGGTAGACAAAGTCTCCATTTTGAATCTTTTGGATATTATAAACTTGTTTAGGTAAGTTAAGTCTATCACCGGGAGCCATGAACCATTTTTCTTCTGCACAAGGAATAGGGGGGAGTATACCCCCTGAAACCCTTCATTTTTTGGGACACACACCGTGGCTTCCTGTACTATCAGAGAATCTACGTAGGACAGTAACACGTGCTTCTTTTCTTCTGACTGTGGTAGCAGGGTGGAAATAAATCTGGGGGAAGGAATACTGACGAAGGGCCATGTGTGGCCTGTGGAGACCATGTTGATGGTCCAGAAATCCGTGATCGAGGCCACCCAGACGTGCCGGAAGAGAAGCAGACACGCCCCCACCCGACCCGCCTGGGCGGGCCCAATCTCAGAATGAATTAGCTGGCTCTCATCCGCTACACGCCTGGCTCTTAGCAGATTTTTGGAAGGAAGTCTGACCTCTGCTCCAATTTCTCCTGAAATCCCAGCCGGGCCTGTAGGAGCGTGCTTCCCTTGAACGCTCAGTACAGCATCTTCTGCGCTGGGGTTTCTTCTGACCAAACAGACGCCTATCCTGGGTTAGGAAGCCTGACTTCCCACCCATGGCTCAGGCTATAGCACTATCCAGCCTGTTACTAAACAACGAGGGCGTTTCAAAGCGAATCCTACACCAGGCCTGCTTAGATGCTTGATCAGCAAGCCAAGAAAGCAACCATAAGGCTCGCTTTGCCGTAACCAAGGATAGCATAGTCTGGGTCAACAGGCAGAAAAGGTCGATTGAGGCTTCCCCAGGGAGGCTGTTGCCAGCTTCAGTTCCTGGACTGCCGAACCCCTGGCCAGTTCTTCTGAGACAAATCTGAGTACAGAGTCCACATTCTCTGTTCTTCTTTTGAGATCTTGGTCTAATCTTCTCTCAAGCCAGTCCTTGAAAGATATAGCATCTTCTAAGGGAAGAGTGACGTGTTCAGCCAGTCGCATCAGAGCTGCGTCTACAAGGGGAGTGTTTTCCAGATGTTTCACCTCTGCCTTAAAGGGGTATCATCTGAAAGATTTGCTTGACATAGAAGTCTTCTTATCTACCTTGCTCCACTCTTCATCGATAATATCCTTCGATGCAGAAAGGAGCGGAAAATTGGAACGTTCCTTTCCCAGATGTTTAAAGAACTTCCTCTGCTTAGCCAGAGGAGTGGAAGGATCTTCCCACTTGAGGGCCTCTTTGACCGCTTAACTAGTGGAGAAACCAGATGAAGTTGAAGGCACCGACAAATTCATCTGCCTCCAATCCGGTATCTGAAGAGCCTGGGGAAGCATTATAAGGCTGGAATGGGCCCGGATCCTCCTGGGCCTCGTCAGCCATGGAGCCAGATAAATTGGTGGACTGGCTTGGCGTGCGGGTTGTACCCCATTCCTTTAGGGATTGCTGCACCACACGCTTAACAAGAGACTCCATCTGTTGGTTCTCTGTCTCTTTCTCCCCAACCGCCTGGGCAACATGGATCACAGAGTGACTTGCCCTCCGGGACTCGTGTCCCACATCCCCAGCAGGCTGTGTCATTTACACAGGAATCAGTGCATTTTTATAGCACTGATTGCTGTATAAATGACAATGGTTCCAAAAATGTGTAAAAAATGTCCGATGTGTCCGCCATAATGTCGCAGTCACAACAAACCAATCAATAAATGCTTATTGCGATTTTTTACCAAAAATATGTAGAAGAATACGTATCAGCCTAAACTGAGGAAAAAAAATGTTTTTTAATATATTTTTTGGGGATATTCATTATAGCAAAAAGTAAAAAATAATGCGTTTTTTCAAAATTGTCGCTCTTATTTTGTTTATAGCGCAAAAAATAAAAATCGCAGAGGTAATCAAATACCACCAAAAGAAAAATCTATTTGTGGGAAAAAAAGGACGTCAAATTTGTTTCAAAGCCACGTCGCACGACCGCGCAATTGTCAGTTAAAGCGACGCAGTGCTGAATCGCATAAAGTGCTCTGGTCAGGGAGAGGGTAAATCCTTCCGGGGCTGAAGTGGTTAACAGTACTTGCAGGCAAGTGGCTGCTCTGTACCTGGCAGAAATAAGAAGATAAAGGTTTTCTCAGTGGGGTGACAAAAAACAGCTACCTAGTGTCTCTTCAAACTCCTTGATATAAAGATTTGGGGATGGGCAGGTGGCTTATGGCTAAAGGATTAAACGGTTAACATTTTATTGCTGCTGGCTGTAGAATTTCCCAATTGTATTTTCTGCTGCCTTGTGGTAGATTGGGCAGCCTTTTTATTTCTTACATCAGGGCAATATGGAGTTTTGTCCATAGAACTTACTTTTTTTTAAAGGAGAAGTACAGCCAAAGTTCATTTGGCTGTACTTCAACTATGGATCGAACTGCACTCCTGTGACCAATTTTCAGCAGGCTGAAGTTCGCTGTCAGCTGATGTCACAGACTCGGTCCAGGCTGGGGCAACAGTGTGACAATAAAGTGGGGATCCGCCAAACAACCCTGGACTGGCACCTAGCTCAGCCTCTCAGCAAGCAGCTGAGACCCTAAGCCAACCAATCCCGCCCCCTCCACAGTCCAGCACTTCAGTGAGCGCGGGGGGGCAGAGCAGAGAGCTGATGGTTGACATGTAAAAAATATGGAGTGGTGCTAAGTCTGTTTCTATATATAAATAAGTGCTCAAATGTACATATAACATTTATTTGACACTTAACAATGAAAATAGGAACAAGTGACGAATGCCACTCAAAAGTGACCACAATATGTGGCATATTCAAAGTCCAGTGCAAAAAACTTGAGTATCAAAATAATTGATGAATAAATAATGAATGCCACTCAAAAGGGACCACAATATGTGGCATACCTAAAATCCAATGCAAAAAACGTGAGTATCAAAATAATTGATGAATAAATAATGAATGCAACTCAAAAGTGACCACAATATGCGGAATAACCAAAGTCCAGTGGAAAAAGCGTGAGTCTCAAAATAATTAGGCACAGTTCTTAGTGAAGTGCTAAAATGTTGCTTCAGAAACCAGTGATAAGAAATCGCTCATGCAGTCCGGTGCTCAATCCAAGAGAACAAACACACTCCACCAATAAGTGCAATGGCCGTTCACCTTATCCTAAAAGGTAACAGGCATCAGATCAAACACTGGTTTCCATTAAGTGTCTGTCACACAGTAAGGATGGTAATCGATCAGCTCACATATGAAATAATAATCCTCTTGTCTAGTACAGTGCCTTGAAAAAGTATTCCTACCCCTTGAAATTTTCCACACTTTGTCATGTTACAACCAAAAACGTAAATGTATTTTATTGGGATTTATGTGATAGACCAACACAAAGTGGCACATAATTGTGAAGTGGAAGGAAAATGATAAATGGTTCTCAACATTTTTTACAAATAAATATCTCAAAATGCATGTGTGCATTTGTATTCAGCCCCCCTGAGTCAATACTTTGTAGAACCACCTTTCACAATTACAGCTGCAAGTCTTTTTGGGTATGTCTCTACCAGCTTTGCACAGCTAGAGAGTGACATTTTTGCCCATTCTTCTTTGCAAAAAAGCTCAAGCTGTGTCAGATTGGACCGAGAACATCTGTGAACAGCAATTTTCAAGTCTTGCCACAGATTCTGAATTGGATTTAGGTCTGGACTTTACCTGAACCATTCTAACACATGAATATGCTTTGTTCTAAACCATTCCATTGTAGCTCTGGCTGTATGTTTAGGGTCGTTGTCCTGCTGGAAGGTGAACGTCCGCCCCAGTCTCAAGTCTTTTGCAGACTCTAACAAGGTTTTTTCTAAGATTGCCCTGTATTTGGCTCCATCAATCTTCCCATCAACTCTGACCAGCTTCCCTGTCCCTGCTGAAGAAAAGAATACCCACAACATTATGATGCCATCACCATGTTTCACGGTGGGGATGGTGTGTTCACAGTGATGTGCATGTTAGTTTTCTGCCACACATAGCATTTTGCTTTTAGGTCACAAAGTTCGATTTAGTTCTCATCTGAACAGAGCACCTTCTTTCACATGTTTGCTGTGTCCCCCACATGGCTTCTTGCAAACTGCAAACGGGACTTTGAAAAGGCTTTCTTCTTGCTACTCTTCGATTTGTGGAGTGCAAAACTAATAGTTGTCTTGTGGACAGATTCTCCCACCTGAGCTGTGGATCTCTGCAGCTCCTCCAGAGTTACCATGTGCCTCTTGGCTGCTTCTTTCATTAATACTCTCCTTGCCCAGCCTGTCAGTTTAGGTGGACGGCCATGTCTTGGTATATTTGCAGTTGTGCTATAGTCTTTCCATTTTCGAAAAAGATGTGTTGAACAGTGCTCCGTGAGATTTTTGAAAGCTTAGGATATTTTTTTATAACCTAACCTTGCTTTAACCACTTGCCACCCACCATATAGCAAAATGACGCCGGCAAAGTGGTTGCGATATCCTGACCGAACGTCATATGACGTGGTCAGGATAACAAGCCACTGCGCGCCCCCAGGGGTGTGCATCGCGGCAATTGTTGTTGCGGCATGTCAGTCTGGCACACCGCAACTCCGATCTAGGTAAAGAGTCTCTGACCAATCACAGCTGATCACAATGTAAACAGCCGTTTATCGGACAGACGCAAGTAGAGGAGAGCCAATCGGCTGCCCCCCTTGGATGCCCACCCAGGACCACCAGGGATGCCACCAGGACCACCATGCAGACCACTGATGACCATGGGTGGCAATGTGTGCCTACACATGATGCCAATGTGTGCCCACATATGATGCCAATCAGTACCTGCCAGTGCCTCCTAATCAGTGATGCCAATCAGTGCCACTCATCAGTGTCCATCAGTGCCACCTATCAATGCCCATCAGTGCCCACCTATCTGTGCCGCCTATCAGTGCCACCCATAAGTACCCATCAGTACCACCTTTTAGTGCCCATCTATGCCACCTATGAGTGCCCATCTGTGCCGCCTATGAGTGCACATCAGTGCTGCATATCAGTGCCCATCAGTGCTGCCTATCAGTGCCCATCAGTGTCGCATCAGTGCCACCTCATTGGTGCCACCTCATCCGTGCTCATCAGTGCCCATCAGTGAAGCAGAAAACATACTTATTTACAAAATTTTATAACAGAAACAAAGTTCTCTTAAAAGAGAAAAGTATGGCCAAAGAAAAAAAGTTTAAACATCGAATAAAAAATAATTTTAAAATCAATCAAATAAATTGTCCTGGCATTATAAGGCCTCAAGAAATGAGATGGCCATCAGTATGTCAGGATTAATCCATTTTCAAATATACTGCATACACCATAGTTTGTAGACTCTATAACTGACACAGACTAAATAGTATACACTTATATGGGTTACCAAAGAAATGTAGCAGACTACATTTTGGCCTAAATTTATGAAGAAAGATTATTTGTTTGCAAAATGTGTTTTTTCGTTTATATAGCAAAAAATAAAAAGCCCAGTGGTGATTAAATACCACCAGAAGAAATAACAGCTTTGTATGATTTGCATGACTGAGCAATTGCCAGTAGCACAGTGCTGAATAGCAAAAAAGGCCTGGTCATGAAGGGGGTAAAACCTGCTGGTGGTCAAGCGGTTAAACACAGCCATGAATCTGTGATTTACATCGCTGGATTGGTTTAGGAATACTTCCTAAAATCACTGTCTGTGACCACAGTTCACCATACCTTACAAAAATGCAAGGTAAAGTTCTATCATGCAAAGAAGAAGCCATACCTGAATATGATTCACTAATGTCGCCATCTTTTCTGGCCAAAGCTCATTTAAAATGGCCTGTTGCATAGTGGAAAACTGGTCTGTGGTCAGAGGAATCAAAATTTGGCATTCTTTTTGACAACCATGGCCACTGCGTCCTCTGGACTAAAGAAGAGAGGGACCTTCTTGCTTGTTATCAGTGCACAATTCAAAATCCTGCATCTCTGATTGAATGGGGGTGCATTCATGCATATGGAATGAACAGCTTGCACATTTGGAAAGACATCACCAATGCTGAACGATAAATCCAGGTTTTAGAGCAGCATATGTTCCCATCCAGATGATTTCTTTTTTAGGGAAGACCTTGCATATTTCAGCAGAACAATTCTAAACTACTGCATCTATGACAACAGCATGGCTTTTTAGTAGAAGAGTCTGGGAGCTTAACAGGCCTGCCTGCAGTCTAGACCTTTCACTAACTGAAAATATTTGGTGCATCTTGGAGATAAAAATACGACATAGAAGACCCAGGACTGTTGAGCAGTTATGCCCTGTACACACGGGCACACTTTTCGACAACAAAGGTCCGACGGACTTTCGACGGACTTCCGACGGACTTTCAAACTAACGGACTTGCCTACACACGATCACACCAAAGTCCGACGGATTCATACGTGATGACGTAGGACCGGACTAAAATAAGGAAGTTCATAGCCAGTAGCCAATAGTTGCCCTAGCGTCGGTTTTCGTCTGTTGGACTAGCATACAGATGAGCAGATTTTTCAATAGGAACTGGGTCCGGCGGAGTTCCGACGTAAAGATTTGAAACATGTTCCAAATTTAAAGTCTGTCAGATTTTTGAAAGAAACAGTTCGCTGAAGGTCTGATGAAGCCCACACATGGTCAGATTTTCTGCAGGATTTGGTCCGTCTGACTAGTCCGGTCGAAAAGTCGGCTCGTGTGTACAGGGCATTGGAATCCTATATCAGGCATGAATGAGACAACATTCCTCTCCAAAAACTCCAGCAAGTGGTCTCCTCTGTTCCCAGACATTTACAGAGTGTTGTTAAAAGAAGAAGGGGTGCCACGCCATGGTAAACTAGGCCCTGTCCCAATTTTTGTGAGATGTGTTGCTGCAATCAATTTAAAATGTATCTTATTTTTTTCTAAAAATGGTACATTTTCTCAATTTAAATGTTTGATATGTTTTATATTGTCTATTGTAAAAAAAAATATAGGTTTATGAGATTTGAAAATCATTGGATTCCGTTTTTATGTAGATTTTTTTACCAAGCATCCCATTGGAATTGCAGTTGTATTTTTGTTTTTTATTAAATCCCATGCATCTCATTTAAAAAAAGCAGCTGCTGTATTTAACCAAAGCAATAATGAAAAAGTAAAATAAAAAAAAAACAATTACATACCTAAGTTATGTGATGCTGTCAGTGAGAATTGTACTTTGCATTTTCAAAGCATGTAATTGAAAGGATTAGTGTTTTTCCCATGTCACTCTAGAAGTCACATTAAAAGGTGGTATACAGTGCCTTGAAAAAGTATTCACACCTCTTGAAATTTTTCACATTTTGTCATGTTATAACCAAAAAACGTAAATGTATTTTATTGGGATTTTATGTGATAGACCAACACAAAGTGGCACATAATTGTGAAGTGGAAGGAAAATGATAAAATGGTTTTCCACATTTTTTTACAAATAAATATCTGAAAAATGTGGCGTGCATTTGTATTCAGGCCCCTTTACTCTGATACCCCTAACTAAAATCTAGTGGAACCAATTGCGTTTAGAAGTCACCTAATTAGTAAATAGAGTCCACCTGTGTGTAATTTAATCTCAATATAAAAAAAGCTGTTTAGGAAGCCCTCAGAGGTTTGTTAGAGAACATTAGTGAACAGCATCATGAAGTCCAAGGAACACACCAGACAGGTCAGGGATAAAGTTGTGGAGAAGTTTAAAGCAGGGTTAGGTTATAAAAAAATATACCACGCTTTGAACATCTCATGGAGCACTGTACAATCCATCATCTGAAAATGGAAAGAGTATGGCACAACTGCAGATCTACCAAGACATGGCTTTCCACCTAAGCTGACGGGCTGGGCAAGGAGAGCATTAATCAGAAAAGAAGAAAGAGGCCCATGGTAACTCTGGAGGATCTGCAGAGATCCACAGCTCAGATGGGAGAATCTGTCCACAGGACTACTATTAGTCATGCACTCCACAAATCTGGCCTTTATGCAAGAGTAGCAAGAAGAAAGCTATTGTTGAAAAAAGCCATAAGAAGTCATGTTTGCACTTTGCTAGAAGCCATGTGGGGGACACAGCAAACATGTGAAAGAAGGTGCTCTGATGAGATGAGACCAAAATTTAACTTTTTGGCCTGAAAGCAAAATGCTATGTGTGGCAGAAAACTAACACTCTTCATCACCCTGAACACAGCATCTCTACTGTGAAACATGATGGTGGCAGTATCATGTTGTGGGGATGCTTTTCTTCAGCAGGGACAGGGAAGCTGGTCAGAGTTGATGGGTAGATGGATGGAGCCAAATACAGGGCAATCTTAGAAGAAAACATGTTAGAGTCTGCAAAAGACTTGAGACTGGGGCGGAGGTTTATCTCCAATCAGGACAATGACCCTAAACATACAGCCAGAGCTACAAAGCATAGATCAAAGCATATTCTTGTGTTAGAATGGCCCAGTCAAAGTCCAGACCTAAATCCAATTAAGAATCTGTGACAAGACTTGAGAATTGCTGTTCACAGATACTCTGTATCCAATCTGACAGAGCTTGAGCTATTTTGCAAAGAAGAACAGGCAAAAATGTCACTCTCTAGATATGCAAAACTGTTAGAGACATACCCAAAAAGACTTGCAGCTGTAATTGCAGAGAAAGGTGGTTCTACAAAGTATTGATTCAGGGGGGCTGAATACAAATGCACGCAACATTTTTCAGATATTTATTTGTAAAAAATGTTGAAAACCATTTATCGTTTTCCTTCCACTTCCCAATTATGTGCCACGTTGTGTTGGTCTATAACATAAAATCCCAATAAAATATATTTATGTTTTTGGCTGTAACATGACAATATGTGGAAAATTTCAAGGGGTATGAATACTTTTTCAAGGCACTGTATGTTCTTCATGGCCCAGCTTCCCATGCCTTTTTGTAACAATCCCTTGCCTACAAGTCTCGAAAATGGACAAAATTGCTCATCAAGATTCACTCTCATAAATTTCACTAGTGTTTGGGTTTAATTTTGCAATGTTTGGACTTGCTTGGTTCGATAAATCCCCTTGAATGGACACATTCGCTCATCCCTAATGAGGAAAAAGTTATATTTTCCTGTTAAAAGACAATGCTGTATCTCTCTGAGCCCTGCTTCTATTACCTTTTAGAAGCAGGGCTGTGTTCTTATTAAACTAAGTAAAATTCACTCTAAATTAAATATGAAAACATGGTAAATACTTTAGGACACCTGCCTTTAGAGAATAATCTATGCTGCAGTTGTTGAATGCTTCGCCTGCTTGTTGATTGCCTTTCATGTTTGGCCTTCTTGCTTTAATCATTTGATACCCTGACCCTGAACAAGCATGCACATAAGGACATCCAATTATTTTCCAGCTTCAGATTTCCTGATTTGCATACTAATATGAGTGACTTAGTATTAACGCTAGTGGGTTAGCAAAACTGCCAGGACTTTAGCATTTTCAAAGTGGTCAACACTGGCAGGTCCTTTATTTCTCTTTAGTCCAGCTCCATTACTATTCTGAATCTCAGAAGCGCCCAAATTTTGACCATTTAGGACGATTGGCATTTGGCCATTCCAGAGGTAAAATACCACAGTGGTTCTCAAACCTGTCCTAAAGTACCCCCAACAGGCCATCTTTGCAGGCTTTCTTTTATCTTGCACAGGTGCTTTAAATCAGAGTCAATGGTTTGGTATTTTGGATAGCTATTTTATCTAAGAGAAGTTCAGAAAACATTGCCTGTTGGGGGTACTTAAAAGAGAAGTAAAGGATTTTTTTCCCCCCAATAATACTTACCTAGGTGGATGCAGCATTGGTCCGATGCTGCATTTGTCCCCCGGTGCCCCTGCACTGAGAACTGAGCAATCGAACACCGGATTTCAGAGCTCCATGAGCAGAGAGCTTTAGACAGTCAGTCACAGCTCTCTGCTCTTCTCCCTAATCGCTCACTGGAGAACCGAGCTGTGGAGGGGGCAGAGCAGCCATCTCAGGCTCTCAGCAGCTCGCTGAGAGGCTGAGACAGGTGTCAGTCCAGGCACCTGGCGGATCCAGACTCCATAGTCAGGATGACGCAGTGCCTGGACTGAAATCGCTGACGTCAGCAGAGAGATTTCAGATTTTAGCCCGCTCTCTGCTGAAAACAGGTCACAGGAGTGCTAAACGAATAGCACTCCTGTGATCCATAGGATAAGTGCAGCCAAACGAGCTTTGGCTGGACTTCTCCTGTAAGGACAGGGTTGAGAACCACCGAAGTAGCATATACCAGAAGCCTGCACGCTAAACCTGCTGTCTGCACTCCATACCTGCTAGCAGTTCTCTTTTTAAAAGTAACAGAGTAATTTTATTTTTAAAGGAAATATCCAAAATGGCCTACAGGGTAATGACCTACCCTACTTAAGAGGCGGAGATTGCAAACTAGTTTTCAAAATTTGTTTTTGTGGTTTAAACACTGTAAGATATACAATAAAATGACAATAAATATTACTAGGAACCTGTAACTACAGTAATATGTTGACCATACACTGTTTGCATTTTCAAAATGCAAACCTACTTTTTTATGATATCCAAAGACAGCTGCTGCCACAAAATCACATTTTTTACAAGGCTGTGCCCTATCATATGAGGGTTTGTGTACTATTTGAATTTTGTCTGGTTCTTGATGAACTGGCCAAATTTCTCTTGGTGGGTGGCTTTGCCCGCCCACTCTTACCCACATTCTTCAATTGAAAAATTGAAGGAGCCAAGTGGAGAAAATTGTCGGTATTCTGACAGTCACCGGTGGCTATCAAAATAAAAAACCTCAGCAAGGTAGTTTGTCCATTTGCACTGTTAGTGTGCATGTAGGAATTTGTTAGATTTTAGCTATATGCGGATTAAAAAAAATCTGATAGTATAGGGCCAGTCAGTCGGATTCATCAAAATTGTTCAAGTGATTCTACATTGTTATCTCCTGTGTTATCTATCTGGTTTACTCAGATAGAAATCAACTGCCCTTCACAGAAAGTGCTTCCTGCATTTTCTGAATACTCTGTAATTACAATATTACTACAGTTCACACATTTAGAAGCTCAGAGATATCAATTTCAACACTGCACTGACACAAACATAAGTCAAGGATGGCTCACTTAGATAATATTTTCTAGATCTTAGATCATGCTGTCTGGGTATCTGTGAATATATGATCCATCCTTCACTCTTCCAGTGAGCAAGTTTTGTTGGAAGGCACAGTGATGTGAGCAGGCAGAAAAGTCAAGAAGTGGTTAGCACCTGGATATACATTACTATGCTACCCTGATGGCCTTATCAAGAATACAGTTTTACCTTTTATTTATTTTTTCATGAAAATGTCTCAGTAACTAGTACTAGTATGCCACCTAAACTACACCAAAGAAAGGCTATTTTCGTAACTTACAAATTGCCGCCAGAATACTTGGGAGTTATTACAAAAATAATTTTTTATTTTAAAACGGTAATAAAGTTTTATTACAAAAACTAATATGGTTTAAAATACTAAAAAAACATAAACCAGATTTTTTAGTTTATTAAAAATAAAGTATGTATGTCTACTAAATTATGGGGCTGTTTTATAACAAGTGGTTACTTGCTTTCTTTTTCTACAATTAGTTCTCCTGAATTCTTGTCACATCACGAATACGCTTAACCATTCAACTCACTTTACTCCGAGCCTCCATTACTTTTTAGCATTGCTAAAGATTAACCCCAATGTTGTGTTACAGTTACACAACCTATAGTTACATAGTTAGTCAGGTTGAAAAAAGACACAAGTCCATCTAGTTCAACCATAAAAGTATAGTATAGTATTGAAAGCTTAAAGATGAATTCCAGGCATGGTATATTTTTACATACAATTTAGCTAGACCAATGCAACTATGTATATACTATACCTGGTCAGTACGCCTTGTAGCTGAAAATCACTGAAGTAAACACTGCCACTCCAGTGATCTCCACTAGCTTCTGGGCCCCATGCTGAGCGGCCTGCCTAATGCATTGTGAATACAGGAGGTTTGCCGCTTGACATGAATGGTTTGCATTTTCTGAATAAATGCAAACTGACTCCTTGATTGGATAAAGTGATGATGTCACCACCCCATCTCTTCATCTTGTTCAATCAGACCTTTAGAAGTAAAAAAAAAATTAAAATACATTGAGATTCTTAAGTTATGTCAACAAATGCATCAGTTTGCCACATTTTAATACTGTTATGTCCATACAAATTATTATTCAGTATATATTCAGCAGTAAACTTAAAGCAGAGTTCCACCCAAAAGGGGAACTTCCGCTTATACGCTTCCCCCCCCCAAATTTAGTACCTTTTCGGGGGGAACGGGGACCTGTTTTTGACAGGTCCCCTTCCCCACTTCTGGAGATGGGATCGCGGACTGATCTTCCGGATGTTCGGCCCCCCTCTTCCTTCCCCTGCTGCTGGGTCAGTTAGAAAGTGCAGCGCACTTTGCGCATGCGCAGTAGGGAACCAGCTGTGAAGCCAAAGGGCTTCACTGCTGGGTTCCCTTACCAGGAATGGTGACGGCAGCACCCAGGAGTCGATCCGAAGATCAGCTGGCGTGCCAACTTCGCTGGCTCCCTGGACAGGTAAGTGCCCTAATATTAAAAGTCAGCAGTAATGCAGCGTACACACAGTCGGACTCTTTTACACATGCAGACCGTTAATTTCATCAGTTCAGTCATGTCAAAATGGATGAAGTATTCATCTGTTTTTCATCAGGTTATCATCAGTGCTGATCAGTTTTTCATCAGTGGTCATCAGTTTTTCATCAGTGCTTATCAGTTTTTCATTAGTTTTTTTTTTACATCCATTACCAATGCAAAACTGCTGCAAAACTGACCATTTGTTAGTTTACATCCGTTTTTCGTCCTTTGATCAGTTTCAAAAAACGGATGATGACAGATGCGGATGTATACTGATGTAAATGGATGACCATCCATTTACATCCGTTTTTCCATAGGGATGCATTGATGTCCGTTTTTCATCCGTCAATGGACAAACGGACAGCATGTGTGATAGGGGCCTTAAAGTGATTGTAAAGTCTCGTTTTTTTTCTATAAAAATTACAAACATGTTATACTTACCTGCTCTGTTGCAGTGGATTTGCACAGAGCAGACCGGATTCTTCTCTTCTCGGGTTCCTCTTCTGTGCTCCTGGCCCCTCCCTCCTGTCGAGTGCCCCCACAGCAAGCAGCTTGCTATGGGGGCACCAGAGCCGAGTCACAGCTCCCTGCGTCCATTTAGACATGGAGCCCCAGCCCTTGCCCCCTCTGTCTCTTGATTGGCTAGCTGACTTTGATTGACAGCAGCTGGAGCCAATGGCGCCACTGCTGTGTCTCAGCCAATCAGGGGGGAGAGTCTCGGAAAGCAGAGACACTTGTGGACATCGCTGGACAGAGATGGGGTTCAGGTAAGCATTAGGGGGCTGAGGGGGGCTGCTGCATATGGAAGGCTTTTTATCTTAATGCACAAAATGCATTACGATAAAAAAACCTTCTGACTTTATAACCCCTTTAACTTGTAAGCAGCAGTAAAATCTAAAGAAATTTGCTGAACTTAGTGCAGATATAAAAGATGCAGATATGTATTCATTAATTCATATTTTTTCAGTGCAACTAATGTAAATACCTGACTAGGTGTCAGCCTCTCAGAATCCAATGTATAGCAACCTTCAGACAGTATTGGAAGGGGATTAGGAGGTGTACCGTGTGTCAGTCAGGTGTTGTGCAAGCAAATGTTCTGACCAGGAGCATGATAATAGGAGGCAGAAGGTTAAGCTCATCCCTCTGCTGCTGCCCTTTCTCTGCCTGCTCATCTGACTAGGGGTAACAACATGAAACCACAGTGTTATAGAAAAAGTGGTGTCAGCCTCCTACCTGTGCTGTGTGACAGAGCTGCTTAAATCGCAAGACTGAATGAACAGATCTAAAAATCCTTTACATGTAAAATACCATGTATGTGTTTTACCTGTTTATTTACCTGTTAGCATGGAGTTCAGCTTTAATAAAGTATTGGCGAGTGGATCCTGGTGTTGGTTCTGAGACAAATTTCAAGTATTGATAATAAGCTAACGTTGCCCTTTTTACTAGCATGTGTATTTGAGGGCAGTAACCTGTAGCCAGTAGTCAGAAAGAATTTTTCACAGAAGAAACAGGGATCTGATTGAGTGCTGCGTTACTTCATTGACCGCGCTACTTGATTAAAGTTGGAAGTAAGGATTGCTTAATGACTGAATTATTGTGGAGTCTTCATACTATAAAAATGTCAGTTTACAGAAAGGTTCTATGTGCAGTTGCACCTTTATCTTAGCTATGCTTTCCTATCTGTATTTGATGTGGTCTACAATTATAGGACTTCCAGCAGGAGCATTGTAGTAGAGTTAGCCCTCAGCCGATACACCTTGGGACTTCTTTTCACTTTTTCTAAACATACAGTCATGGGCTATGAGTTTTGCGAGCCCTTGAGACTATTAATTCAAAACCCCATGATAATATCCTGCAAGGATAATGGATAATGTCCCTCAGCATAGTGTTGCCTGCTCATTTTTATTTCACCCCCCCACTCTCCTCCCTGATTTGGCGGCTTAGGGACAGACAGGTAATGGAGAAGAAATTGAAAGGGAAAATACATGGGAAAATGTAAATGAAAAGAAGTTATTATAACTGCTATAATGAAGTGCCTTTCATTTAAATATAAGAGTGTAACGCTGAAATGAACTTGTGATCCTGAAATGCATTTTTAATGAGTTCCCTTTTTATTTTTGCTGCCTCGGTAGCATATTTTAAAGACCCTTTGAAAAAAAGCTACATTAAAAAAAACACACACACCAAATGCCACAACATACAAAATTGGATATTGGTTTATTCCAAAACTGCTGATCAGGAAGAGTGGCTCTTCAACACAAAAAATGTTGCAGTCACTTTATTTAAATGAGGTTGAATTTGCATTGTGATGTGCCATTCTGATTTAGAAAAAAAAATTAGATTTTCAGATCAAATTGACCCAGCCAGTGAAGCGTTAAGGAACTGGCAGGTCTAGTCTAAAAGCCTCATGTTCTATCAAACCTGCAGACGACGGAAGTCATACAGTGCTAGTGAGAAAACAACTTTCTTGCTGAAGTCTTCTACTTGTTACTGTGTTACATTTTGTTCTCACATAAGTACACACATAAGGAGTTAGATGGATAAGAGACTGATAATTTTATATTTTTTGTATTTAGAATTTGTTGTAATTTTTTTGTATGTTTTTTTTCTTTTTCAGGGGAACGTCCTTTCCAGTGCAACCAATGTGGTGCCTCCTTTACCCAGAAAGGCAATCTTCTGCGGCACATCAAATTACACTCTGGTGAAAAGCCCTTTAAGTGTCACTTGTGTAACTATGCATGCAGGCGCAGAGATGCACTTACGGGCCATCTAAGGACACATTCAGGTGATTAGTTCATTTGTGCAGGGAATTTTTAATAACACAAATTATCCTTCTCTATGCCCACTTCTCAACCCTTCTCTATGCCTGCCTGTAACCCTGGAGTTCAGCTAATGATCACTTCTGTTGTGTGCTTATCGCTTAAATGTGCCTCTATAGCTGGCTGTTTGAGCTACTTCAGCTCTCATTGGACTCTGGATTAATGTTTTTACCTACCTATAAGTCACATAGGTTGGACTTGATGGACTTGGTTTTTTTTTTACCTCACCTACTATATGTAACTATAGTTATGTGATTTCCTATATGTAGGGGGCTGTTTATAATGGAGTGCTGATACAGTTATGAACTCTCCACAGTTCACCGCAGCGTTTACTCCACAACAAGCCTGCATTTTTCAATTTATTAATAAAATTAAGGCTGCAGTGTGGAGCCTATAGCATCCCTCAGTGTTGGCTGCATATAGCTGCAGAAAATAAAACAGAGAGGAGATAAGGGCGCTCTGGTGGAGGTGGGTAGCTGGTCAGAGGGATGATAGTGATGAGATGTCACTTCTGGCAGCACTTTGGTTAGAGGAGAAGCAACTTTGAAGAATAAAGTAAAGGTAAAGGCATAATTGCGCTAGTATGCACCGCTGCAGAGGCTTCCATCTCCACCCGGTCTTCCTTCCGGGTTCGTGGACTTTGGCTGTCTGAGTGGCCGAGCCACAATGGCATCATAAGTCTTGGCCTCGCCACACAGCTCTGAAGCAACGGCACGGGTATGCTGTTCTTTAAGAGCGCATGTGCCGGTGACATCACCAGCTGCTGCTCGATAGATGTCCTACATGGTGCATGTTTAGGAGATATTCATTTTACCTGGGCACAATACATGGGTGGCATCAGGGCACATTATAAGGGGAAAAGCAGGGCACAATGCATGGGGAAAAGAATGGAACATTACATGAGAAAAAGCAGGGCACAATACATGGGGAAAAGAAGAACACATTACATGGGGGGACAGCAGGGCACATTGCATGGGGAAAATCAAAGCACAATACATCGGGGGCAGCAGGGTACAAAACATGAGGAGTAGGAGGGAACAGTACATGAGGGACAGCAGGGCACAATACATGATGGTGGCAGGGTACAATACATGAGAGCGGCAACACTCCTTACAGTCAGTAAAATGTGTCCTTTGGTCTTCTGGCTACATATTTAGTTGAAATTCTCCATTCTTCGATTCCCACCCCTGCCACCATAATCTTCTGGTGCTTTGGGGGTTGATAGAGTCGCGGGACCTGTCATATGCACACGCCAGGGTGCAAACTATGCAAATCCTTTCTGCACCCCTTCTACATTCATAGAGACTGTATTATAGCTACTATGAATAAAAAACAATCTATGAATAATGGAGGACGGGCGGATGAATGTAAGATCCACCTCCTCAATTCATAGATCCGCGGGGCGGCACAGTGGTGCAGTGGTTAGCACTCTCACCTAGCAGTAAAAAAGGGTCGCTGGTTCGAATCCCAACCACGACACTACCTGCCTGGAGTTTGCATGCTCTCCCTGTGCCTGCGTGGGTTTCCTCCGGGTACTCCGGTTTCCTCCCACACTCCAAAGACATGCTGGTAGGTTAATTGGCTTCTGTCCAAAATTGGCCCTAGTATATGAATGGGGACCTTGGATTGAGGGTAGGGATTGATGTGAGTGTGCGAGGGTTAGGGACAAGGGTCAGGGTTGTAGACCCACACTCACTCAGGTTGAACTGGATGGACTGGTGTCTTTATTCAACCTTACTAACTATGTAACTAACTATGTAATTAATAGGGACTATAGAGACAACTTTTAAGAATGGAGTAGGGGGTAGAAAAGGCATGCATAGTTGTCAGCCTTGATGAGTTCATGTCCCTTGGCTCTATTAACCCCCGCAACACTAGAAGATTATCGCGGCAGGTGTGGTAGGGGAATCGGAGGACAGAAAATTTAAATTTTATCTGCAGTCATCAGTACAAGGGACACATCATATTGTAAGTAATGTCCCTTGTGATGATTTTTTTAAAACCCTTTTTGACTGAACTTAGGCCTTAACAAGCCAATAACATACCCTTTAACACAGGTTTACATTGTGTGTGTTGCCTAAGGTTTTCATTTAAAACACTAAACATAATCTATCTTCTTGTAGTAGGTAAACCACACAAGTGTGGATATTGTGGCCGCAGTTACAAACAACGCAGCTCTTTGGAAGAACATAAGGAGAGATGCCACAATTACCTGCAAAGTATGGGTCTGCAAAATAACCTTTACACAGGTAAGTTCATTTGCTTAAAGTATAATTCGAGCCAAATGTGTTTTTAGTAAATCAGATATGGAATTAGAACCTCTGTCAGGTTTTTATTGCTGTGTATTTTGTTGTTTGGAAAATTTCCTCAGAGATCTTTCTTAACCCCCCCCCCAAAAAAAAGTTTGGCTTGACTTCCACTTTACAAGAATATAACTGATTATATTAGTAAATACAAAAACACTTCATTCTGTTCACTATATTTTCACCTAAAGGTCTAAGTCCACTTTTTACAAAAAATAATAAATACATATATTTTCTTGCAGCTAAACAAATGTGCATGTGTTATTTTTTGCAGTCTGCAAATCATTGCAACCACCATCAGTGGATCGAGGGTGCAGTGCTTCTGCAGAAACTTCCTCCAGCTCTATGTCCATACCAAGGTATGGACTTTAATTTACTGAGCTAGAGGAAGCATCAATGGACTGAGAATGCAGTGATCCCCGCACTTGTTTTCTGTAGTGAGCTACAAGTCTGTCTGCCATGGTGACAGGCGACACATTTACCCTACGTTTACACCTATGCGTTTTTTAGTGTGGCGATTGCAATTTGCAGAAACGCACAACAGTCCATTTAACATGATTTCCTATGGTACACATTCACATCTATGCGTTTTTCAGCTGGTGCGTTTTTGTAAAGTGTCAAGGACTTTTTTTCCCACAGCAGATTATGTTTTGCGTATAATAGACTTCACTGGAGCCACACCAAAACACAGGTGTTGCGTTTTTTATGCATTTTTGATGTGTTTCACGTTTTTTTTTCACCTTAACACTGTGTAAAACTGGTTACTAAGGAGTGGGCCGGGAAGCCGGACGCCACATCCTTAACAACCGATGAGTCGTCAGCTGACAGCTGAATGTAGAAAGAAGGAATTCATGGGGAAAAAAACGACGTGGCCCTCCCCCCCCCAAATCCATACCAGGCCCTTCGGGCATGCAACCCGGCTGATCAGGGAAAGGGAGGGGACGAGTGAGTGGGGGGATGCTTTGGGGCAAAATGGGGACTAGGGCCTCTTCCCCACAACCCTGGGTTGTGGGGGTCAAGTTGAGGGAGCTTATCGGAATACCCATTCACCGTAAAAGTGAATAAAGACAGTACAAGAGTCCTTTATTAGAAAATAAAAAAAACAATGTCACCCAATGTAGATCCATCACCAATCACAATGCCTGCCACACTGTCTGCTCCGCGTGTGACATTTCTTAAATAGCTAAGGGGAGGAACCACCCGGCAACATGACCAACATGACATCGCCGGGTGTCCCTGCTCCTTAGCTAATTAAGAAATGTCACATGGCGGAGCAGGCAGACCTCAGGAGTATTCATTGCGAATGGAGGTTTTTTTCTTTTTTTTGGTTCCGGCAGTGATTGCCAATGGATCTACATCGGGGGAGATTTTTATTTTTCATAAAGGACTTTTCATAAACTCTTGTACTGTCTTTATTCACTTTTACACTTTTTTGGTGAATGGGTAGGGGTAATATGTACCCCATACTCATTAACATAGGGGGGCCAGGATCTGGGGGCCCCCTTGTTAAAGAGGGCTTCCAGATTCTGATAAGCACCCTGCCCGCTGACCCCACAACCACAGCCCAGGGTTGTGGGGAAGAGGCCCATGCCCACATCAATATGGGACAGAGCCCCCCTTAGCCCCTAAGCACCCCCCCATGTTGAGGGCATGTGGCCTGATATGGTTCAGGAGGGGGGTAGGGGGCACTCGCTCGTCTCCTCCCTTTCATGACCTGCTGAGCTGTATGCTCAGGTAAGGGTCTGGTATGGATTTTGGGGCAGACCCCCCCTCCAAATCCATACCAGACCTGAAGGGCCTGGTATGGATTTGGGGGGGAGGGGACCCCACGCTGTTTTTTTCCAGATTTTTTTTCGCCAGCAATTCTTTTTTATACATTCAGCTGTCAGCGGGGAACCCCGCTGACAGCTGATGACTCATCGGTTGTTAAGGACGCAGCGATTGGCTTCCCGACCCTCTCCTTAGCAACCAGGTATATACAGTGTGTTTAAAGAGAAAAAAAATGCATGAAAACTGCATGCAAAAACGCGGGTTTAAAACATAAAACACATCGCAAAATGCACCTGAAAATCGCATCAATCGCAAACGCATAGATGTGAACCTAGACTTAGTTCAGTCATTTACAAATCTCTGTGAATGAATGATACTTCTGTGTGAGCGGTGTCCCACATAGCCGGACAGATTTCAAAAGTAACAGCGAGTAACATATAACATGGTCCGAAAAGTGGAGTTAGCATTTAAGTGTGTATTGTTTCAGGGCAATTTCAGCAACATAACCAAGATGTGTATAACTGTACCAGGATGTACAGTACATAACCTAAAAAATGAACACTCCATGTTTCTTATCTGCAGCAGCAAAGTACATAGCTTCATCTATATTTAAAGCGGAGTTCCACCCTAAAGTGGAACTTCCGCTCATCGGATTCCTCCCCCCTCCGGTGCCACAATTGGCACCTTTCAGGGGGGAGGGGGGTGCAGATACCTGTCTAATACAGGTATCTGCAGCCACTTCCGGGCTTAGACAACCGCACAATATCCGCAGATGCCCCCCCTGTTGTGTTCTGGGAAACACACAGTTCCCAAAACACAACGGGGACCAGTGCAGAGGCGCAGCGCAACTCGTGCATGCGCAGTAAGGAACCGGGCAGTGAAGCCGCAGCGCTTCACTTCCTGATTCCCTGACCAAGGATGACAGCGGGGGCAGCCGAGAGCCGAGCAATTGATCGGCTTCGGCTGCCGACATCGCTGGACCCTGGGACAGGTAAGTGTCCATTTATTAAAAGTCAGCAGCTGCAGTATTTGTAGCTGCTGGCTTTTAATATTTTTTTTTTAAGGTGGAGCTCCTCTTTAATATCAACTTAGAGAGTTTAAAACTAGCAAGAAGATACTGGCTTCTATCATTGCAAAGGTTCCTCAAGGTCTCTGTGAAAATATTATGTTGATGCATCTTACTATTTATCTTATACTAAGGTTGTGCTTTCTTGGCTTTAGCACAGTGGAAGGGTATAGGGAACATAAAACCGTTCCTCTTCTTGTCACTCAGTAGAAGTTGAATACCACTGAAACTTGGCACAATTTTGCAGAGCCTTTCAGTTATTTCTCTGGTTAGAAACTTGTTTTGTGAAATCTGCAGAAATGTTTAGTATCAGTGCTACATATTTTGTTATGCTGAGTGCAGAGGAAGCAAACTACAAGAATATGGCTAACTCTGGTATTCAATAGGTAAACTATAGGTAAAAAGAAAGAAAACCCAAGGTTGATATATAAGTTTAGTTGCCTATATCAACACATTTACAAATCATTTCAGCATGCCTAACATACAGAAAATAACATCTGCTTATGCAGGTTTTTCATGTCCTTAGCTAGAATAGGCAAGTTTATTACTGCTTTTGGGTGCACTCACATAGCCCAACCAAGCACTGCCTGTTAGATGGAGACACTAATTGCCAGCCATAGATGGCCACAGAGTGCTCAGCGTTTATCAGATTTTTGATTGGAACTGTGTGAAGTCAGTGCGCTTTTTAACCAGTTGTGTGCTTATGTTGCATTTCTGTTAATTTGAATATATAGTGAACTTGGTGCCTCTGACCAACAGTCAAATAGCAAAATGGAGAAATGGTTTGAGGAGAGAAACACACATTACTGATCATTACTTCCAGACTTAAAGCAACCATTCCTTTTGCTTGTGTTAACAGAAATCACTGCCAGATATGAGTTTATAAATAAATCACTAATGCATAATCAGTGAACAAAAATTTTACTCCAATCTGTGCCCAAGACCCAGTTCTTCACCTACAGTGTGCCCAGTATTGCCTCTCACACAGTATAAAGCTGTCCATCTCAGCTCACACATCAAATACATCTCTAACCCTCCTGTGACAGTGCCACTGCTCTCTTCATACATCAGCAACTAAGTGAAGTAGTTAAAGATGGAAATAAGGACTATTGACTTTTGACAAAAAGTCTAAATTGGCATGCAGTATCAATTTTATTTAGTCTTATTTAGCTGCATATTTTGGGGAAAGAAGGAGTGGCTTGTGAAATTCAAACTATGTTTAGGTGTTTAGGGAATTAAAGAGTTTACTTAAAGAGTAATTTCATTAAATTGATTGTACAGAACTGGACACAGGAATTGTTTCTTAAACTGTGGGTTATATGTCACTATCGTCAGAGGATTAGACACTGATAAAAGCTTTGCTGTATATTGATATATTGATATAATTCCACCCGCTCTGTGAGACTCCAGTTTTTTGTTGGTGTTCTTAGGTGATGGACTACTTCTCTTGCTGAAGAAAATTTTTCTGTTCTTCAACATATTTCCTTTTCTCCTTTAACTGACAGTTCATTGCCTTATAGCTCACCAGCATTTTCCAGATTTGCTACGCAGGTGTATACCTTTGTAATTGTCCCCAGACCCCACAGCAGTCACCCTGTAATGTTGCTTTGTGAACCAGATACTGAGTTAGGTGCTCACCTTGGCATGTGGCGCAACAAGTGTAGTTAGTCACAGATTGCCATACAGGTCCAGGGCTGTGGTGCATTCCTTGAAGACCCCTTTGGGGGGGGGGGGGGGCACTGTGATGGGTAAAGCCTGTGCCCTGGAAAGGACCAACAATGTGGACAAGGTAAGACAGGGTTTCCCTGTAGCTTTACTTACTGCTTCCTGTGTATACATCCTGTTGGATCATTACTTGAATCTGTGGTACCTACTACAATATATCCTTTTATCTTACAAGGCACATCATGCTAACAACACAAGTGGTTTTTAACCTAAAGGTTATGGAGCAAGCTACACTTTTTGTGCTTTTTCCCTAGTTATTATTGACTCGCTTTATTTGGCCTTGTAGATAACGTTAACAGAGCTTTTACCTATTAAGATTTGGTGGTCTTTTTTCCACATCAGTACCAGAAGTAGTGCTTATAAAACTCCTAACTGTGCACTGTGATCATTTGCTGCCTCACCTGTTGCCTAATATCTCAGAGATGCAGCTCCAGGAACTTGGTTAGCATCAGGGTTACTGCGATTCCTTCACATCAGACACACTGATCCCCTGCAGTCCACATCCATTCCATGTGTACCCAAACATGGGAAGATCATTGCTTAGCAATGAGCAAATTAGAGGTGCCTGGGAGCGAGAGCATATGGTAGAAATAGGGAGAATTCTGCTTCAGGCCTTTATGAAACTCAAACTTCCTCACGGTTTGATAGTTTTTCCCTTGTTTCAGAGGGTCTTATACTGACATCGCAACAACTCTCTGAATTGGGCTCCCTCATAGATGCACACCTTTTGGCCTGTCTGAATGAAGCAGAATTCTCTGCAACTATGTCTTGTCTATTTCAAAGGCTATCTCCACTGCTGGAATTGATGGGTGACTCTCCTTCCCCTTAGTGTATTCATGCATTAGAACATGATTTGCTTAGCTCACTTACATTTGCAGAAGGCAAGGGGGATGCTAAAGTTTTAATGGAGGCTGTTGAAAATTTTTCAAAACCAAAATTGTATGGCTTCTCGCTCTGAGATTGATTTTCTCTGGCTAGATACACCTAGTTCTGCATAGTATCCATATGTTTCATTAGGCACAAGAAGGAAGGTAACAACCAGAAAGCCTTTCTGTATTCTTGATCAGTGTACTGTTTTTCTGTTTATCTCTTCCCCCCATACTCTGCAATGTATCATGTGAGGTTGTTCTCACCTATTGTGATCATAGAGAACTCAGTTTTAAAAGGTATTCCAATTGCTCTTCCTGCAACTTCTTCTGTTTGTGTTTGCCAAACACCTAGCCCTTAATATCCTGCAGGTATTGGTTCAGCCTTGTATTTCCTGTTCCTAACACCTTTGCTCTTGCACTCCCTGTGCACTCTAAGAAGTTGCTCTTCTGTTCTGTTGCCCTCTGCCCACTTCTGTGTCCCTCTGGGGCCTTCTTCAAGTCCCCACAAAGAGCCCTCTTCTTGTGTTCTTGGGGCTCCTGCTTTAAAGGATCCTTTGTAGAAACAGAACCTTTGTCTCTCTGTTGCCCCTAGAATCCATAGTCCTGTTTTGGCTCCCCCATTTCCTTTTTTCTTCTACTTCGTGGGGACAAGGTTTCCCGGAAGCCAGTTTGTCTTGCTTTTCTGGTGCTCTTCCTATCGCCTTTTATGGGAATTTCATTCTCCCGACCCATGTTCTGCTTATGGGTGGGGTTGGCTGCCATCTATGGTGACCTGTCACATCTTGCCTTGGGAACTAACCCATTCTCTTTTCCCACAGGACGGTTCCTCTGTGGAATTCCTCCCTCTTCTTTCTCCATGCTGGGTGCTTATTTTGTCTTTTTTTCTAGGGCTCTCAGCTTTTTCAGAACCAAACACCTTATCTAGTGTTCATGTTTTTAAAACTGTTTTTGCCAGGTGTCTGTTCAGGCTTTTGCTGATATGCTTTGGCCACCAGGTGCTTCTGCTGTCAACTGCCTGTTTGGGTTGGTTGATACCTCCTATTTTTTCCTGTAGGCCTGTTGCTGCTGTTCTGGCTATATTGTTGCCCATACATGGTCTAAGAATCAATTTCTATGTCCTCTTCTGTACAATTAGGATAATAGGACTTTTGACGTACCTGTAAATTCCATATTTTGGAGTACAGTACAGAGGTCCCTCCCCTCTTTCATCTGTGATTTACTTACTGCTTACTAACAAACTGGAGCCTCAGCGAGTTGGCAGGGTTATAATTATAAGGATACACTGGGGGCGGTCCTGTGTAATGTATGTATTCCAATATATGGGATTTACAGTCACATCAAAAAACTGTTTTTTTTTGTTACTTAAAGTGTTACTAAACCTAGAACCCTGCATTCACTATATCTGGTCTCCCATAGTACACAGAACATGGAAATGCAATTTTTTTAGTAAATATAAACTGCTTAATACCTTTTCTCATCAGCAGTTAAAGCAGTCTTGTGACTTCTATCAGTGTACAGCAAAGCACTGGTTATAGCTTGTAGGAGGAGTTTTCATTCTCCTCTGATTGTCCAATGATGCTGCAGGACCCCTGACCCTCTAGCTGCACAGTGCTGATTGGCCCTGTGCTGATCACATGCACTTTCCCAAGAAAAAAAAAACTCTACTAATACACACCAAACTGAGCATGTGCAGCTTGCATGTGCAAGGACTGTGGATGAAGGGAAGGATCAGAGAAGACAGGATCAAACAACTTTTTTATACAATGCAGAGGAATAACCCCTTAGGTTCCACAGTGAGTATACCAAGCATGCTTTACTGCATATACAGACTGATTTTACTGTTGTGGGTTTAGTAACACTTTAAAGTGAAATTAAAGTTCTATATAAAAACATTGATAGCAGGTAGAATTCCTACAGAAGTCTCTTCTGTGAAAAAAAAAAATCATCTTACCTTTCTTCCAGCAATGTGTTTTCTATTTGCTTAACCACAGTCATCAGTTATTGAATACATTTTGTAAGCTCCTTGCTTTTCACAGTCAAGCATTTTGGAGTGTTTTGCAGATTTAGAAATACAATTTTGCTTTGCAGTATATACTTTTATAATTAGAATGTTGTACTCAAGTCAAAGGTTTATTTTTTAGATGTGAGATATAATCTCAATTGCACATGTTTTGATTGTAGTAGTAAAAGAAGAGACAAACCAGGCTGAAATGGCTGAAGATCTTTCCAAGCTTGGCTCTGAGAGGTCTCTTGTACTGGACAGAATTGCAAGTAACGTTGCCAAACGTAAGAGCTGTATGCCTCAGAAATTTGTTGGTAAGAACTTGTAGCCTTTTCTGTCTATCAGGAAAAATCTTAGCAGAGTAACATAAACTTGCCATAAAATGCAATAGTCCAAACTTATCTAGAAGTAATTTCTCAAAGGAAATATTTCAAGTACTTCAACCATTAACTAGGTGTCTTCTTTACTCTGTGTCCTATAATGATTATGAGTGGTAGCAGTTAATCTGATTTATATAAAGTAAGATAACAAGATAGATGACTAGAAAAGAATAATAATCTTCTGCCCAGTGTACCTGTTATTAGGCCTTTACAAGCCAAAATATAAAAGTCAGCCTGTAGTTCTGAAGCAGCAGACATTGCACACTGGTACAACAATCAATGTGTGTTCATAGACAGATCCACATTGCACATGCAGGCTCCCAGAATTTAAAAAAAAAGCCACGCAAACGGTCATTCTGTCAAGTAGCATCTTTAATTCCTTTGCCAAAATCTGTTCCTTATTCTCCAAATTTTCTGATAATGCCATAAAACAGCAAATATGTTCGAATTTACCAGGTACTGGGAAATTAAGGTGGTTTAAGCACTTAGGAACCGGGCCTAGTTTTCAAACTTGTTAAAATCTTTTTTTTTTTGCTAGAAACTTACTTAGAACCCCTTAAACATTATATATATATTTTTAAGACACCCTATAGAAAAAAATGGCGGTCGTCATAATACTTTATGTCGCACCATATTTGCACAGCGGTCTTACAAACGCAATTTTTTTCTTTAAAAAATACACTTTTTTGAAGTAAAAAAATAAGAAAACAGTAAAGTTGGCCCAATTTTTTTTAATATTTAAAAGATAACGTAAATTAGTATACAACATATCATACTTCAAAACTGCGCCTGCTCATGGAATGGCAACAAACTTTGACCCTTAAATATCTCCATAGGCGATGTTTAAAAATTTCTACAGGTTATCAGTTTTAAGTTACAAAGGCGGTCTTTTGCTAGAATTATTGTTCTTGCTCTAACGATCGAGCGATACCTCACATGTGTGGTTTGAACACTGTTTACATATGCGGTTGCGACTTACATATGCGTTCGCTTCTGCGCGTGAGCATGTTGGGAAGGGGCGCTTTCAATTTTTTCTTTTTTTCTTCTTATTTATTATCATTTTTATTTTTATACTGTCCCTTTAAAAAAAAAAACTGGATCACTGTTATTCCTATTACAAGGAATGTAGACATCCCTTGTAATAGAAAAAAGCATGACAGGACCTCTTTAATGTTCTAAGGTCAAAAAGACCTCATATCTCACATTTACACTTAAATGCAATTTATTTATTTCCCCTTTAAGGCCGTTGAGCGGAAGTGACGTCGCTTGCGTCATCCAATGTTTTGGAGCTGAGTGGGGGGCTATCTTTCCCTCACTTGGCTCCAGGTCTCTGAGGGGAAATGATCGGATCGTCTCTGCCGCTACTGGCGTATAAGTGGCAGAGACGACCAGAGCGCGGCAGTCACCTCTCCCGCTGCCGATAAAAGTCATCTTGCGGTGAATCCACCATGAAGACCACCGCCCACCGTTTCTGAAAATACTGGGGTTATGGCAGCTATCTGCTGCCATAACTCCGGTATTCTACATCAAATTACCAATGTACAACTACTGTAGTTTGCGGTAAATGATTCAAGGGTAACTCCACTTTCATTAGAAAAAATTGCAAATAAAAAAAAAATAATATAGCATATACAATTACAACAAAAGTCATACTGTAATTGAATGTTATTAAAATGTTACCTTTCCTTTTCAATCTGCATCACTGTTATTTTCTGTAAAGTGCAATGCAATATGGCTACCTGGAAGTGTTCTGTACACAGAATGTGAAACATAATTTCCTGCTTGTGTAATTGGCTCACTGATTTTCCCATAAGTCTGCTCTAAGATACAAGTCAGATTTTTGGCATCCTCTGTAACAAAAATTACATTTTTGGCAAGATACTCCCAATAGGAACACGTCTAAAGGGAAGCAGACCCAGCAGTTTTCCTCTTTAGAGCCCTGATTTTGCACCAGCTGGTTGATAATTTTGAAACCACTCCCATTAGGCTCACAGCGGGCCCAGAGCAACAAACAGGGATTTCTTCAGAATAAAAGGTAGGAATCCGCAACCAAGTTTGTTAAAATCCTTGCAATGTACATAGATCACCCAGAGGGGAATGTTTTTTGTCAACAAAAGTGGAGTTACACTTTAACAATTGCACTTCCTTTGGCCAAGCGCCTATTTGTATACAGTAACATAGTTTTACATGCACTAACATACACTTTTAATATGCAACGCATAATTATGTCTTTTTTGTT
The DNA here is from genome assembly GCA_037952925.1 of Lithobates clamitans. NCBI lineage: Eukaryota > Metazoa > Chordata > Amphibia > Anura > Ranidae > Lithobates > Lithobates clamitans. Next base: position 2,184,944 of record JBBGZY010000943.1, read on the forward strand.
CATGCATTTACAAAGCTGCACCATAAATTTCAGGAATTAAAATCTACAGTAGATAACCAATAGGAAAAGTATGCTACCATGTGTATTTATGTGGTATTTCTTATTTCTGTGGCCCATTTAAGGCTGATCTCCAAGCAGATGGTTAATAACACAGTTAAAATACACAAATGGGAATCCGCTAAAGGGTTTTTAATACCGTTCATTTATTCATACACCCCAGTTGAACAGTAAAGCCTAGAGGGTGACACTACTTTCTCTGTTAGGCTCGATTCACACGAATGCGTTTTTTGATGCATTTTGCAGAAATGCAGGGAAATTTTTTAACATGGGTACCTATGGAACATGTTCACATCAATGCATTTTTGTGCCTCTGCGTTTTTGGAAAGGGTCGGGGACTTTTTTCCCCCAAAATGCAGTGTTTTGCATGTAATAGAATTCAATAGACCCGCATCCAAAACGCAAGTACCACGTTTTTACTCCGATTTGCGTTTTTTTTATTTATTTATTTTTACACTGTGTATAGCTGGTTGCTAAGGAGGGGGAAGCCGGCCACCACATCCTTAACAACCGATGCATGATCAGCTGCCAGCTGGCTTCCCGCACATTATAAAAAAAAAATTCCGGCTAAAAAAAAAAATTGTGAAATAAAACGGCGTGGGGTCCCCCCCAGGTCCATACCAAGCCCTTGGGTCTAGGATGGTTTGGAAGAGTATCCCCACAAACCAATTTTTTTTTTAAAATGGCGTGGGGGTCCCCCTAAAATCCATACCAGACCCTTATCCGAGCATGCAGCCCGGCAGATCAGGAAAGGGAGGGCATGAGTGAGCGCCCCCCCTTCCTGAACCATACCAGGCCGCATGCCCTCAACATGGGGGATGGGTGCTTTGGGGCAGGAGGGGCTCTGCAACTTCCCCCCCAAAGCACCTTGCCCCCATGTTGATGGGGACAAGGAACTCTTCCTGACAACCAGAGGCCACGCCTCCTTGTGACGTCACTGCCCGAGGCATGCTGGGTCTGTGACGTCACAAGGGGGCATGGCCTCTGGATGACGTAATCCGATTGCCACACCCCCATCGTTATTTAAGAAATGCAGGACATTGGCGCCGACAGATCAGCGGGAATCAGCATCGGAGGAGGGTCATCAGCGGGAGCGGCGACAGAGGAAGAAGAACACCGGACAAAGAAGACAGAAGAAGAGCGGAAGGTGGGGAACTCCTGGTGAGGGAGGAGGCATGACGTAACGTGCCGTGAGCTGGGGGAGGGCCTTGGTGTCAGAGGGATGAGAGCGGTGTGTGCGACGGCGTGTGCTGCACGTCCGTATCCCTACAGCCGGGAGTGGGAGACCGTGGCTGTTTAAGCATTTCTCCCTTCTCCCCTCCCCCCCCCCCCGGCGCAGAAAGTGCTTGCCGCCCGGCTGATCGAGCAGGGCGAGAGAGCCACCCGTGAACACCGGGGTCCGGAACCGCACCGGGATCTTGGACGCAGCGGTTGGAAGAAGGAGCTCCCGCACTGGTCCTTGGTACTTTCGGCCGCCCCCCCCCTGCGAGGCAGTCGCCACAGAACCCCCCGGACTCCTCTCCCTCCGCTAAACCCCCTGCGCGGAGACAAGTGGCGGGATTACAGCAGCGGGACCTGGGCTGCCCGACTAAATCGGCTGGAGAGGAGAGTTGAGCTGAGTGTGGACTGACCCTCCCGCCTCCCCTCCCCTCCATCGACGCGTGGACACAGCCCCTGAAGGAGTCCCCCTGGAGTACGCCTGGAGTCAGGTAGGATCAGCCTGGCTGATATTAGTGCCTTTTGGATTTGAATCTCACCAGGGCAACTGCCATGATATTCACACTGACGGAAGGAAAGGCATGTTCTCTCTGCTAAATAACTTTGAGCTGGGCACAGATAGAAGAGCCAGCATACATTACCGCTGTGTTTAGAACGGGCATTTAAATAGGGGGTATTGCCACACATCTGAATCAGCAAAAGGCGCTCGGTTAACCGAGCGACGCGATCACATAAGCACCTCCTTAAAGGACCCAGCCTGAGCATACGCCCCCATAAGGCAGTCTCAAGCTGGGCCCAAGCGGAGACTGTGGCTGGCTGATATTTTGGCTCTCCCCTCTAGGATAGAACTGTGACAAAAAGTCGGGCTGTACCAGTTAAAGTCAACTTAGACAAACATACAGGGTGCTACAGCGGGTCCCCCCTTACGTGAGGGGTGCAGGCGGGGTACCCTCCCGGGGTCAGAGTCTCCCCACGGGCTGAAGAGGCGACTTGATTTAGCCAGTAAACTGGGGGTGGGATTAACCAGTGACTATCTAGGGCCTTCAAGACTAAGTCTGCAGAAGAGGTGCAGGGTTGAACATGAAAGGGCGCCCCCATAGAACGGCGGACTCCAATAAATCCAGAGACAGCCTGAACTCAAGCACTATTCAAAAATTCCTTAAAAGCCCCAGCTCGGACAATAAACAACAAGAACCAATGGATACTAAGGACAGGAAAAAGGCAGTCCCCAAAAGTAAAGGAATCCAGGGGGGGGCCGCTACCTCCGAGACATACACGGAAGGTCCCTTAATGCTTAATCCTGAAACAGATCCGTCTAGAGAGGTGTTCCCTACAAAAACGGAAATACAAGATATGTTCGTGAACTTAGAAAAAGTAATTAAAGCTGAAATCTTGAATGTGAGAACTGACATGGGACATCTTCTAGCAAGAGTGGAGGGGATGGAGAAGGAGGTGGAACAACAAGGAGGAGAAATAGCCTCTTTAAAAAAACAAGTAAAAACACTACAGAGGGGACACAGAGAGCTGTTATTTAAAATGGAAGAACAAGAAAACCAAAACAGACGGCAAAATTTAAGGATCAGACTACTACCAGAACATAGAGATGAGGACTTGTTCCTAATTTGCAAAGAGCTTTTTAACCCCCTAATGGGGAAAAACCCAGATAGAGATCTGAAAATTGACCGTGTCCACAGAATTAGGAAACCCCACAATTTAAGAGGCGACATACCTAGAGACATCATCGTGAAATTTCATCAGTTTGAGGACAAAGCCATTATTTGGACTAAACTAAGAGGGGCACGGCCGATCAAATTTAATAATCAAGAGATACAGATCTATGCTGATTTATCGGCCGGTACATTGGCAAGAAGGAGACAACTGAGGCCCCTATTGGATTTATTAAGAGACGCAAACTTAAAGTACAGATGGGGGTTTCCGCTGTCCTTGACAGTAACTAAGGAAGGCAGGTCCTGCATCCTGAGACAAATGGAGGACTTACAGGACTTTTGTGGGCAACTTGAAATTGGGGTTCCAGTCATTCCTGAAAATGTCTTCCCGTAAAGTTTTTCAAGGGGGGAGGGGGCGGGCGCGGGGGATGCGGCTGGGGAGGTGGGAGGGAGGAGGATGGATAACGAAGATGGGATCAAACAAGTGTTATATCCGGCGACAGTAATCACCGACGCCACCTCTGTACCGAGATCCACCCCGGGGCACATGGGTCGCAGAGTGGGCGTGTATAGATGTCTACCCTGCGATCCACTTGCCTAGGAATGGCGGGGGGGGGATGGGGGGGAGAGGGAGGGGGGGAGGGTGCTGGGGGGAGGGTAGGGGATATTGGGATATGTGGGGGGGGGGGGGGAGGGCAAGAGGGGGGGCCACCCAGGGCGGACTCTCTTTCCATAGATGACCACTCCTTTTTCACAAGGTTCTTAATATGGCACAAGGCCTAGGTCAAATAGATTTTCTATGCTTAACATATAACGTTAAGGGCCTAAACTCCCCTAACAAGAGACATAAATTACTAAAAGAACTATACCACCTCAGAGCTGAGGTGGTATTTTTACAAGAAACCCATCTTTCACACAACGCCAACATAAAACTTTACTCAAAACATCTCCCATCCTGGTTCTATAGTGATTCTCCAACAAAGCGAGCAAAAGGGGTGGCAATTGGTTTCGGGAAAAATGTTAACTTCTGCCTGATAGATAGGAAGAGCGACTCGGAGGGGCGTTTTCTGTTTTTAAAGATTAGGCTAGGAGTGAGAATTCTCACCCTCGCGAACATCTACTGCCCAAATAGAGACCCACCAAAATTTCTGTTGAGGGTCCTAAATGAGCTACTGGATTTTAGAGAGGGAGAGGTGATTGTAGCAGGGGACTTTAATTTTTGTTTTGACCCATCTCTTGACAGTTCATCAAACACTCGGGGGACGAGTAAAAGCACTCTGCGAAGAGTAAGCGCTAAACTACATGACAGCCAGCTGTTAGATATGTGGAGGATTCAGCATGCGGGGGTGAAGGATTATTCCTTTTTCTCCCCCGTGTATAATACACATTCTAGACTAGACTATCTACTGGTAGATCATAGACTGGTGGACTCAGTAGTCGAGACCAAAATTGGGATTCGAACCCTATCAGACCATGCTCCCGTTATAATGAAATTAAAACTAAAAGAGATGCACAAACCCCCGTTTACGTGGCGCTTAAACGAGAACTTAATCAAAGACCCCAAAATCGTAGAAAGGATTCAGCGGGAGATAGACGATTTTTTCCTAACTAACGATACGGGCGAAATAGGGGAGATGACGGTCTGGGAAACCTTCAAAGCATATATAAGAGGGATATTGATCTCGATAGGTGCAGGGTTGAAGAAAGAAAGAACAAAAAGAAAAAACGCCCTCATTGCAGACATTTTTAGGTTAGAGCAGCTACATAAAGCTCACAGAGGCCCAGACAAGACTCTACTGATGCACCTAACCACCAAAAGAGATGAACTGAGGGACTTAATGGATCAGGAGACGCAACACATATTGAACAGATTCACAAGAGAGAGGTTTAAGTGGGGTAACAAAGCAGGAAAACACCTGGCTAAAACTTTGAGGAGAAAACGGGACATAAATTTTATAGACAAGATACAAAACAAAAATGGAGTGGTTAAATACGCTTCGGGGGAAATTGGAGAAGAATTTAGGCGTTACTTCAAAGCCCTATATTCAGTGAGTAAATCAGGAGGGAACAAAGGGACCGACAATAGCGCAGAGGCCTTTCTTACAGAAGCAGGGTTGCATATACTATCCAAATCAGATTCACAAGAACTTGATAGACCCATAACAGAGGAAGAAATTAGTCTCGCCCTGGGTTCCTCCCCCTCTGGGAGAAGTCCAGGACCGGATGGCTTCACAGCGTCCTTTTTTAAAACATTTGGAAAAACACTGATCCCGAGGATGTGTAGGCTGTGGAATGAATTAGGATCCCAGGGCGAGATGAGTAAGGGAGCTCTGCTGGCAGCGGTGACCCTGATCCCCAAGGAGGGCAAGGACCGCACCCTTTGCTCCAGTTATAGACCTATAGCGCTTATAAACGCTGATACTAAACTGTACGCAAAGGTGCTTGCTTCCAGACTTAGGGATAAGATGGCGTACCTGGTCCACCCGGATCAGGCGGGTTTTGTCCCCGGGAGGGAAAGCAAGGACAATGGGGTGCGGTCCTTGCTTCTGACGGAGGCCTTCAAGAGCAGTGGAACCCCAGGTCTATTCCTGTCAATCGACGCCGAAAAGGCTTTTGACAGGGTAGACTGGGGTTTCATGTTCAAAACGTTAGAAGCTATGGGGGTGGGAGAAAAAATGTTAAAATGGATGAAAGTTCTGTATCATCACCCCTCCGCTTTTGTCAGGGTTAACAACTCCCCCTCAGCTCAGTTTGAGATGAAAAACGGCACTAGACAGGGTTGTCCGCTGTCCCCCCTCCTGTTCGTGTTGACACTGGAGCCGTTGCTCGCTGCTCTCCGTAAAAATCCTGACATCAAGGGGTGTATGGTAGGGAAAGAGGAACACAAATTGGCCGCATATGCCGACGACGTCCTCCTATATATCACAAACCCGAGGATCTCAATCCCTAACATTTTAGAGATCATCAAGAAATACAGTGAGCTATCAAACTACAAGATCAATTTGGGAAAATCGGAGGCTCTGAGTGTCGGCATGAACAGGAGGGATGAGACCTGGATCAGGGACACTTTTAACTTCCCTGTAAGGGATAATATTCAATACCTGGGGGTTAAGTTGACAAACTCTATGGAAAGGACGTATGCCCTGAATTTTTTGCCCTTGTTAGACGAAGTCCGATTAGAGACAAAGAGGATGAGTCACTACCCCATCTCTTGGATAGGGCGAATCAATGCAATAAAAATGGTGCTGGCCCCAAAGGTATTTTATAAGATGCAAATGTTGCCTATCCCATTACCTCAAACTTATTTTAAAAAGTTAACACAAATATTAAAGGGTCTCATTTGGAAAAATAAGAGACCAAGGGTAGCACACAAAGTATTATGTAGAGGGAAAGCCTACGGGGGACTGGCCCTCCCGGACTTTAAAAAATACCATTATGCAATAGCACTAGCACGAGCAGTTGACTGGGTTAAGGGAGAGACCACTAAAAGATGGGTCAACCTAGAAATAGGTCTAAGTGGAGCACGTTTGAACACAATACTTTGGAATCCCCCAGGTTGTAGAACACTAGGTCCAAATACACACACTATTACACAGTACACTTTCAAAATTTGGGATTGGATGCACACTTTAAACGGGTGGGAATACAATTCACCATTGATCTATTTAAAAAATAATGAGTTGTTTCCCCCAGGGATGGAGGAAGTGGGGGGTAACTGGATTATAAATAACAAGACACAAGTCAAACACATTATGAAGAAAGGGAAAATAGGCACGTATGAGCACATAAACACATATAGAGAGTTAATGAGGCTTGACCGATGGCGGTATACACAACTATCGCACTTTATTAAAAGCCTCCCGGCTCCGTTACGGGAGGAGAACAATCTCTTGCCAATAGAGAAGTTATTCAATAACAATAAGCTGAAAGGTTATATTTCGGCCATATATAAAATACTACTGAGTGCGGAGGAGTTGGAAATGCCACCATTCGTTAAGAAATGGGAGATAGACCTTGGGGTGTCATTAGACGAAAACGCAAAGGGCAACATATTAAAAGCCACACACAGTACGGCCTCGGACATAAAAACAATAGAGTCAAACTATAAATGCCTATCCAGATGGTATTCCACACCCGTACAAATTAATAAATACCAACCAGATAGGTCCCCTAATTGCTGGAGGGGATGTGGGATGCCGGGATCCATGGCTCATATTTGGTGGATCTGCCCAGTGGTCAAGAAATTTTGGGTAAAGGTAATACAAATAATTAAAACAATCACGGGCAGATCAATACCAAGTGACCCATGGATTTGTCTGTTCCACAGTGCAGATGGAGGTAAAAGGGAGTACAATATGTCTTTAATTCCAGTACTATTAAACTCCGCAAAAAGCGAAATCCCCAAGAACTGGCAAAACATAGAAGGTCCTAATGTCAGGGATTGGCTGCTTAAAATACAGGGACTGTACACTCTAGAGAAAGGAGATGCAGAGGGGCTTCTTAGAGATGATGCATCGAGGAGAAGTAAATGGGAAACGTGGTTGACCTTTAGGAATTCTCTTTCATATGCTGAATTGCTCTCGAAGTGAGCTGCCCTAAGGGGGTCTCCAGTAACCACTCCGGAGTAAGGGAAAAGGAAATAGAGGGCTGCTAGGGGTGGATGGGTAGAGGGGCTAGGAGGGGTGGGTAGGGAGGGGTTACCGAGAGAGCACGTTGAGATCATGTAATGTTTTTGCTAAAATTTATTATTGTACATGTTGTTGTCTCGGCGACTCTCTTAGGTTTTGTATGGTTTGTGGAAAATTTAAATAAAGATTTATAAAAAAAAAGAAGAAGAGCGGAAGAAAAAGCAGGGAGAGAAGGAGAAGACCGAAGGATGAAGATGCAGGAGAAGGTGGAGGAAGACCGGAGGAAAAAGTGGAGAAGATTTTTAATAAAAGTTTTGTCAAAAACTGTCTACTGTATTTTTTAACACTACACTACTTTTTTTTTAGTGAATGGGTAGGGGTACAATGTACCCCATACTCATTTACATGGGGGGGGATCTAGGGGCCCCTTTGTTAAAGGGGGCTTCCAGATTCCGATAAGCCTCCCTCCTGCAGACTCGGACACCCACCGAGCAAGGGTTGTCGGCAAGAGGCCCTTGTCCCCATCAACATGGGGGCAAGGTGCTTTGGGGTGGGGGGCGCAGAGCCCCCCCGCCCCAAAGCACCCATCCCCCCATGTTGATGGCATGTGGCCTGGTATGGTTCAGGGGGGGCTCGCTCCTCCCCTCTCTTTCCTGACCTGCCGGGCTGCATGCTTGGATAAGGGTCTGGTATGGATTTTGGGGGGATCCCCACACCATTTTTTTACATTTTGGTGTGTGGGGATCCCCTCCGAATCCATACTGGACCCAAGGGCCTGGTATGGACCTGGGGGGGACCCCACGCTGGTTTTTTTTTCACAATTTTTTTTTAGCCGGCAATTCCTTTTTTTTTACATTGAGCGGGAAGCCAGCTGACAGCTGATGACTCATCGGTTGTTAAGGACGCGGCGGCCAGTTTCCTGACCCCCTCCTTAGCAACTAGCTATATACAGTGTAAAAAAACACGCAAAACGCTGTAAAATCTGGGTAAAAATGCGTGTCCAAAAAGCGGCAAGCACTGCAAAAACGCTCAAAAGCAACATGCATAGATGTGCATCGAGCCTTAGAGCTAATAAATGCTTTGATGTGACATCTCCAGCTGCAGCCTGCTGATTGGACAATGATGGAGCAGCAACACACTGATTCGGCATCAACTCAGCTTACAATATTATCCCCTGTCAGAATGTTTTTTGTAAGCACATGCATGCAGCAAAGCCTTATTAGCTCTTGTTTCTGCTCCTCCCTCACCTAGTATGAGTACAGGGAATAACAGGAGGCTGATGGCAAGAGAGAATCATGTACTTATGATAGCTATAGATTAAAAACCATTTTAAAGGAATGCACAACTGCAACAATTGGGATTTTTCTTTTTCTTATATGTCTGAATCACCCACTACCCCAGCATATCTATTGAGTGATTACATTTGCCCATCACACCAATAGGAAAGGGGTGGTGCCACACTCAAATTTTACAGGCATATAACTCCAGCTGCCATATTTTAGGATTCATCGATCATTTCGAGGTTCAGTTTTTCTTAAAGATATCTTTAAGTATGCATTTTTCATAATATGATCAGTTTGAAATTTCCAAGTTTGTTAAAGGCTTTGCACATTAACATTTATATTGTAATTTCATATGAATCATGACACATTCATGACACATAGTTAACCATCTATGAGGAGGTGAGTTGCCATCTAGATAAAGGAAGGCCCGTAGACGTGGTTTATCTTGATTTTGCAAAAGCATTTGACACAGTTCCCCATAAACGTTTACTGTCTGTTGGCATGGACCATAGGGTGAGTACATAGATTGAAAACTGGCTACAAGGGCGAGTTCAGAGGGTGGAGATATATGGGGAGTACTCAGAATGGTCAGGGGTGGGTAGTGGGGTCACCCAGGGTTCTGTACTGGGGTCACCCAGGGTTCTGTACTGGGACCACTCCTATATTTTTTGTTCATAAACGACCTGGAGGAAACTGTTTAATCTCTGTATTTGCAGAGGATACTAAGCTAAGCAGGGCAATATCTTCTCTGCAGGATGTGGAAATCTTGCAAAAAGATCTGAACAAATTATTGGGGTGGGCAACTACATGGCAAATTAGGTTTAATGTAGAAAAATGTAAAATAATACATTTGGGTGGCAAAAATATGAATGCAATCTATATACTGGGGTGAGAACCTCTGGGGGAATCTAGGATGGAAAAGGACCTGGGGGTCCTACTAGATGATAGGCTCAGCAATGGCATGCATTGCCAAGCGGCTGCTAACAAAGCAAACAGAATATTGGCATGCATTAAAAAGGGGATCAACTCCAGAGATAAAACGATAATTTTCCCGCTCTACAAGACTCTGGCCCGGCCACATCTAGAGTATGCTGTCTAGTTGGTGCTGGCACCAGTCCTCAGGAAGGATGTACTGGAAATAGAGCGAGTACAAAGAAGGGCAACAAAGCTAATAAAGGGTCTGGAGGATATTAGTTATGAGGAAAGGTTGCGAGCATTGAACGTATTCTATCTGGAGAAGAGACGCTTGCGAAGGGATATGATTTCAATTTATAAATACTGTACTGGTGACCCCACAATAGGGATAAAACTTTTTTGCGGAAGGGAGTTTAACAAGACACGTGGCCACTCATTAAAATTAGAAGAAAAGAGGTTTAACCTCAAACTACGTAAAGGGTTCTTTACTGTAAGAGTGGCAAGGATGTTGAATTCCCTTCCACAGGCGGTGGTCTCAGCGGGGAGCATCGATATTTTCAAAAAACTATTAGATAATCACCTGAACGACCACAACATACAGGGATATACAATGTAATACTGACATATAATCACACTCATAGGTTGGACTTGTGTCTTTTTTCAACCTCACCTACTATGTAACTATGTAACAATGGGAAATAACTGTACATTTTTGAAGCTATATAAAATTATGTATGAACAGGAATATGTTTAAAAAGCAGGTGTTGGTGAAACCAACTGCCTATAAGTGTAACAAAAAACACTTCTGTGTTACCCTTGAGGTTTTTGTTTTTTTCTTGCCTAGACACATATAAGGCAGCTCCCAGCATTCACAGTCTTTCTCGGTGTCAGCGGTTCATGTTAAACTTTGGTTACCATTTTCCAGGACATGTGAGCTGCAATGTTTCCTGTCTTGTCTAAAGGTTTACTAGTCTCAGTGTATGTTGTACAGCCTACCTAACTAAACAGAGCCACAACACAGTTCAAAAAAGCCACAAAAACAAGTCAAATGATGCTTTTACAAAAGCACTTCAGTAAATTATTCTTGTTTGTATTGACCTTTAAATAAGCGTCAACAGCTGATGAAAATCGCAAACAAATAGCTTCTTAATCTAAAAAATATATCAGTTCTGCATTGATATCAAAAAGACTTACATAGTCTATTTCATTCACCATCTTCTTTGAACATAGTGAATGTTAAGGGCAGAATAGCAAAGATCATGGGATCGAAGGGCAGGGTAAGTATCTGAGCTGGTGGGATGCATTTGGGGAGTAGGAGAATTGTTTTTAGATCAGTACATAGCAGGACCTACTGTATAAGGCAGCTATCACAATCTGTGTGCGTGTTTTTAAAATGTTGACTGCTTCTACAAAATTTTACAAAGGGCATAAATTAGGTAAATTGTAAACCTTTGCATTAATACCATGTGCATGATGATGTTGACAGACTTCCAGATGAATATCATATGGAGAGTTTTATTTGTTATTTTGAAAATTGATAACTTATGATTTTTAAAGAGTTTGGAAAGTTATTTTTTTCTTTTAAAATAACAAAAATGTTATATTTACTGCTCTGTGCAATAGAATTAATACAAAGGGATTGGTTTACTAAAACTGGAGAGTGCAAAAACTGGTGCAGCTGTGCATGAAAGCCAATCAGCTTCTAACGAATGCTAGTGCAATTAGACTTTGACAAAAAAATCTGGAATCTGATTGGTTTCTATGTAGAGCTGCACCAGATTTTGCTCTCTCCAGTGTAGGTGAATAAACCCAATGCATCTTTCCCTCCATTCAGAAGAGAAAGCATACACAGGGCTTTACAGTGACTGATTATTGTGATAGCCAGTCAGAGGCTATTAAGGCAGCCAGGTGATCAGGGACTGATACCGGTTCCCAAACATTAGTACGGGCCCTGGGGCACCCGGTGAGAGCCCGGTCCCTGTGCTGGGAGCTCGTTGCACAAAGACATATATGCATATATGCTGTCTCACTGAAAAGGGCCTGCTTCAGTGAGGCCACATACAGGTGCATCTCAGAAAATTAGAATATCATCAAAAAGTTAATTTATTTCACTAATTCAATTCAAAAAGTGAATCTCATATATTATATAGATTCATTACACACATAGTGATATATTTCAAGCATTTCTTTCTTTTAATTTTGATGATTATGGCTTACAGCTAGTGAAAACCCAAAATTCAGTATCTTAGAAAATTTGAATATTACATACTGTAATATACCAATAAAAAAAAGGATTTTTAATACAGAGATGTTGGCTTACTGAAAAGTATGTCCATGTACAGTATAGTATGCACTCAATACTTGGTCAGGGCTTCTTTTGCATGAATTACTGAATCAATGTGGCGTGGCGTGGCCTGTGGCTGAGGTGTTATGGAAAACCAGGTTGCTTTGATAGCGGTCTTCAGCTTGTCTGCATTGTTGGGTCTGGTGTCTCTCATCTTCCTCTTGACTATACCCCACAGATTCTCTATGGGGTTTACGTCAGGTGATTTTGCTGGCCAATCAAGCACAGTGATACCATGATCATTAAAACAGGTATTGGTATTTTTGGCAGTGTGGGCAGGTGCCAAGTCCTGCTGGAAAATGAAATCAGCATGTCCATTAAACTGGTCAGTAGAGGGAAGCATGAAGTGCTCTAGAATTTCCAGTTAGAGGGCTGCGCTGACTTTGGACTTGATAAAACCAACACCAGCAGATGACATGGCTCCCCAACCCAGAAACTTTACACTGAACCTCATGCATCTTGGATTATGTGCCTCTCCACTCTTCCTCCAGACTCTGGGAACTTGATTTCCAAATGAAATGCAAAATTTTCTTTTTTCAGGAATGAGGTCTTTGGACCACTGAACAATAGTCCTGTCCTTTTTCTCCATAGCCCAGGTAAGATGCTTCTGACATTGTCTCTGGTTCAGGAGTGGCTTGACACAAGGAATGCGACAGTTGTGGCCCTTGTCCTGGAAATGTATGTGTGTGGTGGCTCTACACCAGCTGTAGTCTACTCCTTGTGAATCTCCCACAAATTCTTGATTGGCCTTTGCTTCACAATCCTCTCAAGACTGCGGTTATCCCTGTTGCTTGTGCATCTTTTTCTACCACACTTTTTATTTCCACTCAACCTTCCATTAATATGCTTTGATACAGCCAGCTTCTTTAGCAATGACCTTTAGTGACTTACTCTCCTTGTGAGGGGTATGAATGACTGTCTTCTGGACAACTGTCATGTCAGCAGTCTTCCCTATGATTGTGTAAACTACTGAACCAAACTGAGAGACCATTTAAAGGCTCAGAAAACATTTGCAGGTGTTTTAAGTTAATTAGCTGATTAGAGTGTGACACTATGTGTCCACAATATTGAACTTTTTCACAATATTCAAATTTTCTGAGATACTAAATTTTGGATTTTCACTAGCTCTAAGCCATAATCATCAAAATTAAAACAAAAAAAATGCTTGAAATATATCACTATATGTGTAATGACTCTATATAATATATAACTTTCACTTTTTGAATTGAATTTCTGAAAAAATAACTTTTCAATGGCATTCTAATTTTTTGAGATGCGCCTGAATACTGTTTGTATAGAGTTGGCAGCAAGGGTTAAGGTCCTCAAATTCTTGAATAGTGTCAGGAAGCTGTCAGCCATAGAGGCTTCTGATCTTTGCCATCAGGTACCCAAAAAATAAGGCAGATGTAAGTATGCAAAAAAGTTAGATTTTTGTTTAATTTTAAAGCATCTAATCCTACAGTGGTTCTAGAATTCCACAGGTTTTCCACTGCATCAGCTTTTGGGAAGGCTTAATCAGAAGGATAAGGCAAATAGTTAAAAAAGTTATAAATGTGTGTATGTGTAATGTGCCTCTTTAGTTAAAGTGATTACCTTTCAGTTTAAATCTACTAACTACATCCGCCCTCAGTAGAAAAGCTTGCCCTTCTGCCCTCATGCTGCTAGAGCCACAGCAACAGGAGGTGTGAAGAAATCTTCTAATGAGGACACCTGTTTGGTGACAGAAGTCTAATGCCCCATACACACGGTCGGACATTGATCAGACATTCCGACAACAAAATCCTAGGATTTTTTCCGAGGGATCTTGGCTCAAACTTGTCTTGCATACACACGGTCACACAAAGTTGTGGAAAAATCCAATCATTCTGAACGCGGTGACGTAAAACACGTACTAGGACTATAAACGGGGCAGTAGCCAATAGCTTTCATCGCTTTATTTATTCTGAGCATGCGTGGCACTTTGTGCGTCGGATTTGTGTACACACGATCGGAAATTCCGACAACGGATTTTGTTGTCGGAAAATTTTATAGCCTGCTCTCAAACTTTGTGTGTCGGAAAATCCGATGGAAAATGTGTGATGGAGCCTACACACGGTCGGAATTTCCGACAACAAGTTCCTATCACACATTTTCCGTCGGAAAATCCGACCGTGTGTACGGGGCATAAGGCTTAATTTACACGGGACGTTTTTACAACCTCTCCTACATGATTTAACTTGACAGATATTAACCCACGTTTAAAACGTCCTTTGTGCCGCATTTACATGCAAAAATCCTCTAAACTCAACTGCTTAGAAACTACTATAAACGACCCTGTGTACATGTACTGGTAAGATAACAGAGGAGAGTTCAGGAGCAGTTGAAAAAAATGCCCAACTGCTCCAAAAATGTCCGCTTAGCGGCTGCAGTGTACATGAGGCCTAAGGCCCCATTCACACCTGAGCGTAGCATTTTTGAGCGGTTTTCCGGCGTATTGTCGGGCGTTTTGTGGGGCGTATTTGCGTGTTTCCATGCAGCATTTTTTGCCGTTTTTGAGCTTTGACGTTTATTTGATTAGCTAATAGGAATAATGATCATCTGTTTCGTCATTTGTTGCTATGTTTTTAGATTTTGTTATCTGCTTCCTGCTCCAAAAGTGCCCAAATCTGCCCGATGTGAGCGACAAAAAAGCTTCAGGCGTAAGGCTTCAGGTGACTTGGAGTGGAGAACCATCTCCATAGAGAATAATGGATTTTTTTCCCCTCCAGCATTTTGTAGCTTCAGGCTTCAAGCTACAAAACGCTTAGGTGTGAATGGGGTCTTAGGGCTCATGTACACAGGTTAGTTGAAAACCTTTTCTGACAGCTGGAAACTGATGTTGAAAAACGTCAGTTTTACAGCTTTTACATACCCTGTTTGAGTGTTTAGCAGCAGTTATGGGCATTTAAGGTTAGAATCATTTTTTAACCACTTCAGCCCCGGAAGGATTTACCCCGTTCCTGACCAGAGCATTTTTTGCGATTCTGTACTGCATCGCTTTAGCTGACCATTGTGCGGTCATGCGACGTTGTACCCAAACAGAATTGGTGTCCTTATTTCCCCACAAATAGAGCTTTCTTTTGGTGGTATTTGATCACCTCTGCGGTTTTTATTTTTTTGCGCTATAAACAAAAAAAGAGAGACAATTTTGAAAAAAAAGCAATATTTTTTACTTTTTGCTATAATAAATATCCCCAAAAATTATATAAAAAAACAAATTTCTTCCACAGTTTAGGCCGATATGTATTCTTCTACATATTTTTGGTAAAAAAAAAATCGCAATAAGTGTATATTGATTGGTTTGTGCAAAAGTTATAGCGTCTACAAAATAGGGATTTGATTTATGACATTTTTATTATTATTATTTTTTCATACTAGTAATGGTGGCGATCTGCAATTTTTATCGGGACTGCGACATTATGGCGGACACTTTTGACACTATTTTGGGACCATTGTCATTTATACAGCGATCAGAGCTACAACTAGCCACTGATTACTGTATAAATGACACTGGCAGGGAAGAGGTTAAATACCAGGGGGCAATCAAGGGGTTAAGTGTGTCCTAGGGAGTGATTCTAACTGTGGGATGGGCTCACTACAACATGACAGAGATCAATGCTCCCGATGACAGGGAGCAGTAGATCCCTGTCATGTTGCTAGGCAGAACAGGGAAATGCCTTGTTTACATAGGCATCTCCCCGTTCTGCCTCTCCTCGCCGCAATCACAGGCCGCCGGCAAACATCAAGTTTGCGGGACCCGCGGGCATGCTCCCAAGGCGGGCGCGATAGGCGGCAAATTTAAAGGAACTTACAGGTATGCCCATTTGCCTGGCATTCTGCCGACATATATATGTGTGCGGCGGTCGGCAAGTGGTTAAAGGCAACCTCAGGGGACCCTCCCAAATGCCCACAATGCAGAAACAACAAGTAAATTATTAACTATTGCAGGTATTCTGTGAGAGAACAGAGAGCATTGTGCTTGTAAATAGCTGTCTTGATTTTTGTGTTTTAACTATGGATCCCATCATGAGCATGTGTGAGGAAATGCTTCTGATGTTGCTGTTGCTGAGACTCCGAAGACGTAGAAAATTGTGTCAGAGGACCAGATTTCATTGCTATTGGAATTATCCATTGACGCAGGCAACAGCATGTAGTGAAATTTGTGTTATTTAAAAAAAAATTATTTTACAAAGGTTTATTAGCATGTAATCCAACATATCAGGTCAGCATTTAGATGGTTACATTGGGGTTGATTTACTAGATGCAAATCCACTCTGCACTACAAGTGCACTGCAAGCTCTAAAACTGAGGGGGAGATCTGAAAAGAGGGGAAGCTCAGCTGATTTTATCATCCAATCATGTACAAGCAAAAATGCTGTTTTTTATTTTCCTTGCATGTCCCCCTCAGATCTACAGTGACTGCACTTGCAGTGCACTTGTAGTGCAAAGTGGATTTGCCTTTAGTAAATAAACCCTCAGTGTGATAGGCAAACAAAAGGCAAAACAAAAAATATATAATAGTAGAAAGGAGACATGAGTGTTTTTTCAACATTTTTATATGTTCAAAAATTATCAGAAATATATTTCCCCTTTAAAAACGATTATAACGCAAACAAGCATAAACGAAGTTGACCGAGGTTACAAGCAATCGGCGTTGAAATGCAGGTAAACTACAGTCATGAATGCGATTTTTCTGCTTTCAAAAAAATGCTTGTAACCTCAACTGTCTCTAAACTACGAGTGTACATGTTCAAATAAGATAACATAGAGGAGAGTTCAGGGGCTGCAGAAAAAAAACACCCAACTGCTCTCAGTTTAGCAGTTGTACTCAGAGTCTCATGTATCGTATTGGAAAGGTCTGAGTGGAAACTGGAAAAGTGACCTGGGGTGTGCCGAAAGTCACATGGTCAGTATGCCTAAAAGGGGGCATACCCAAGTAGAAGTAAAAGAGTAGAGATAACTAGAAAAAAGGGGAAGGGTGGGTGGGACACGAGAGACACCGTCGACAGGCAAGTAGGGAGGGTTTAAATACATCCCGACTCCTCCTACAAAATCAGGCTGACCTGTGGTCAGCCTTCCATTTGTATCTAGAGTCTCATGTAATCGTAGTGGAAACGGGAAAAGTGACCTGGGGTGTGCCGAAAGTCACATGGTCAGTATGCCTAAAAGGGGGCAAAAATAAGACCGTAGTATGAGCTAGCAAATGATTGATGAAAAGTAACCGTATTTGACATTGAGCAGCCAAACCGCATGAAAGCCCATGACATCTCCACAAGTGGATCTGGGACGTATCCGGAGATGCTTGCTGAATTTCACCTACCTAACTACCCCCCAACGTGAAACACGGACCCCTTGGAGAGAAGCAGCAGAAACTGCACCTATCCTAAAAGAATGGCCAACCTAGGTATGGGAGCAGGGTATGGCAATTTTTTATGCACTGCACTAGTGAAGAAGGGAGCACCAAGGACAAGCAAAGTGTCCCGTCCCTGGGTACTTCCGCTGATGCCACCATGAGTCTGGACTGTGACCGGGAGCCAGCTTGTGGAAAGCTTGAGCTGAAAGTGGCAAAAGGCAATGAACGCAAGTAGATATAGAATGTATGTAACACATAGAACCTAGGACAATGAGACGGAAAAAACCTGGAGGGTATCCCAGGCCGTGTAACCAGCCTTCCTAGGCTTAAACTGACAACAACTTGTAGACCAAGCTTCAATTGTAGCACGAAAGTCAGGACGTTGTAGCACAGGGGTACGTGGCTGGGACCTGCTGGAAAATTGGGTAACTAAAATGAGACAGAACATCTGCTGCTGTAAACACTACCTTGCTGATGAACCTATAGTAATTGAAAAATTTAACTGAAAGGGCAGCCAAATCAGCCTACATACAACAAAGTGTAAAGACCTGGAACTGTTTGACACCACCTGAGGTAGACTGATTGTCCGTGTGATCACCGGCCCAACCATCTCCCCTTGCTGTCCGAGGGACGTGGGGACAGAGAAAATGACGTTAGTTCCCATAGGACAGCGGGACCCTATTTGAAAACTATGATGAGGAGGAAATCACCCACACAGTGGATGACTACCTGACAGCATACTACATGGGAGAGTCATTTACAGAACCCCTAACCGGAGCCGGATGGATGGAGGCAAAGTCTTCAATATCTGCTGCTGGTGAGATGACCTATGCAAACGAGAACAAACACTGTCATAAACAAGAGTTAACCAAATGAATCCCAACCTACCTTAAGAAAAAGGAAAATCTCATGCTTCCCTTACCACTACTGATATGAAGGTGACCGAGAATAAATGACAAAGTAACCGTTATGCAGGACTAAAAATGTGACACTCTCCAGAAACTAGCAAGGCCGAGATACCTGAGACAAATTAAAATGTAAACTCAGGCCTATGCAACTTAAAGACATGTCAAGCAAGTGAAACAAGTAGTGAGATGTCATGACGTATGAACTTGTGACGTGATTACAGTGAAAATGAAAACGTGTCAGGCAAGTGATAACTTATTGAACAGAAACCAAGATGTAACGTATGTAACACGGATGAGGAGACTTGCCACTACACAAGCCAATTAAAAATGACCAACCCAATCCGTGCAAACCTGAAACGAGACAGGTAACTGCAGTGGATAATGCCAAGACTAGATATATATAAACGAACTAGTGCGCAAAAAACCACAATACGAACAAAAATATAATTATTGGGACTGACGGTAAAATACCCGATAGAGAGCCGCCAACACAGATGAGTCCACTCAGCTCCCCCCAGGATAGAATATTAAATAGAGATGTGTGGCGCTACTCCATCAATCAGTATCAAACAGATAATCGGAAATCCCAACTAGACTTATCTAGGATATAGGATGAAGTTGGTAGAGTGAACTCCACCCCCTATAATCAATGCTAGGAAACAATATATTGACTTTAAAAAAGATGTCACCATACATGGGTTGATCAAAGAGTAGACCAGTTCTAATGAGTGGAGATGGGTAAATAAATACCAATAATTAAAATAATCAATAAAATATAAGCTGTCTCAGTGCCCAGAAAATTAAATATAGATTGTATAAGCCACCTCACATCAAGTGACAAAATAGAAAGTAGACCTGTGAATAAACTAGCTTCTCAAAATAACTGAACAACCAAAATCCTTAATCATAAACGAAGTTACCAATGTGACGCAAGTGCCAGCTGAAAATCAAATATTTTCTAGTGCTGATATCAAAAATGAGTGAATCTTATAAGTGAACCAATATAATGGACTGATATAAAGTGTAAAAAATCCCTAAGTTGAAGAGATTTTTACATATAATCCACACTATAGTAATGCAGTCATAACATAATAAACATTCTAATATAGTATAGGTAAATAAAAAGTAAAAAAATGGAGTACAATAGGACAGATAATACCACAATAGAGATGCTGTCCCAAATAGTGACAATAGTGCAGTATAGTCCATACAACAAGTGCAATTGTGATGAGTGATTTCCACAGGCGACAGTCTTTGAATAGAGTGCAAATTGTGCAATGACTGGTATTTTTCTTCTATGCACGTTCTAGTGCATCTCCCCACTGTCCCCCCCAGCCTCTCACCTCCAGCAGCGGCCCCCAAATGGGCCAAGTAGAGCGGATACATTTTCTAGGAGAGGATGTATCTCATGAAGCGCCTCCTTAGCATCAATGGGTCTGTCTCTCTGCAACTCCTCCCGCAGCTCACAGCAATCCCAGCACTCCCAGCAGTTATTTAGGAACAAAGGAGAGGTCTCATGGTGCAGTAATTCAATGCAAATTTATTGAAAAATTAGAATAACTTACATTTAAAAACACAGCGATCAGTGGATGTGTAGAGCTTCCGGGTTCGGCCGTCCCCGAGAAGCGTTGGCACCTGACTCCTCCTAACGCGTTGCGTCACACCACGTGACTTTATCAAAGGGATAAAGTCACGTGCTTCATGAGATACATCCTCTCCTAGAAAATTTATCCGCTCTACTTGGCCCATTTGGGGGCCGCTGCTGGAGGTGAGAGGCTGGGGGGAACAGTGGGGAGATGCACTAGAACGTGCATAGAAGAAAAATACCAGTCATTGCACAATTTGCTATCTATTCAAAGACTGTCACCTGTGGAAATCACTCATCACAATTGCACTTGTTGTATGGACTATACTGCACTATTGTCACTATTTGGGACAGCATCTCTATTGTGGGATTATCTGTCCTATTGTACTCAATTTTTTTACTTTTTATTTACCTATACTATATTAGAATGTTTATTATGTTATGACTGTATTACTATATTGTGGATTATATGTAAAAATCTCTTCAACTTAGGGATTTTTTGCACTTTATATCAGTCCATTATATTGGTTCACTTATAAGATTCACTCATTTTTGATATCAGCACTAGAAAATATTTGATTTTCAGCTGGCACTTGCGTCACATTGGTAACTTCGTTTATGATTAAGGATTTTGGTTGTTCAGTTATTTTGGGAAGCTAGTTTATTCACAGGTCTACTTTCTATTTTGTCACTTGATGTGAGGTGGCTTATACAATCTATATTTAATTTTCTGGGCACTGAGACAGCTTATATTTTATTGATTATTTTAATTATTGGTATTTATTTACCCATCTCCACTCTTTAGAACTGGTCTCCTCTTTGATCAACCCATGTATGGTGACATCTTTTTTAAAGTCAATATATTGTTTCCTAGCATTGATTATAGGGGGTGGAGTTCACTCTACCAACTTCATCCTATATCCTAGATAAGTCTAGTTGGGATTTCGGATTATCTGTTTGATACTGATTGATGGAGTAGCGCCACACATCTCTATTTAATGCCAAGACTAACCGTGAAAATATAACTAAAATGATGAAAACATATGCATAATACCCAGCAAAATGATGAAATTAACAACCACGAACTGAATGAAAAAACACACAACTGGGTGAGGAACATAACTGCGTGAGAACCCTGAGCAGACTGAGAAAAGTAACCTGCGACAGGAATGTAAGCTGTGTGCAGGAACGTAACTGAACAAGAGTGAGTAGCGTGAGCAGCATGAGAACCGAGGCTGCATGAGAAACATAGTTGCGCGAGCATGTAAACTGTATGAGCATCGTGATATACGTGCCCAGCCCACACTTCTGACTGGTGAGCAGGAATCTGCACACCAGTCAGAATGAACCGAGACTAACCCGCCCCCTCAGCCATGCCTACAACCACTCTTATGAGCCCAACCCACACTACCCTCGTCCACCCCATTGCCTGGACAAGCCCCGCTCCTCGGACATACGGCCAGTCTTCAGACTGAGTGGCACCACTCCCTCCGTGCTCTGAACTGGCCGTACACTGTCCGGGGATGACCGGGGGGGATGGAGGGGAATCGGATGATGGAGCAGCGCTCCGCAGTGGGGTGAGAAAATAAAGATTTACCGAGGGTGGAGGAGGCGGCTCTGGAGACCGAGGCTGGGCGCTGCCCAACTGATCGAACCATTCACCTGACCTGACCTTTGTGTGAAAAGGCAGGCAACACCCCCTCGAGACTCCCACCCGCATAAACCGCAGGCGTGAGTGCCTAGAGAAACAATATGAACCTGCTACAGCCCAACCCGAGCTGCCATCACGCTGAACGAAATTCGGAAGTGACGACGGAGCCACCACTGCAACACGAGAGACACCGTCGACAGGCAAGGAGGAAGGAGGGAGGGTTTAAATACATCCCGACTCCTCCTACAAAATCAGGCTGACCTGCAGTCAGCCTTCCATCTGTAGTGTACGTGAGGCCTTAGTAAAAGAATTTCCCTGCTTTGGAGTGATTTTCACTTGCTTCCCATTGTTTCTCTAGGACAGAAAAAAAGAAGAATCTCCTCATTTGGACACAGATGGCAAAAACATTACCTGCTATATCCAAAAGTGCTATTATAATAGCAGCTTTAATTTACATCTAATTACTTCCTGCATTCATAATGATAAATATTGCCTGCACTGGAGTGCAGGCTTTTGGGAAAAATATCCCTCTGTGCTGGACCAGGACCTACATTTGCGCTTTCGCCGCTGGATGCGCTCCAGCGCAAATTGAACATTCATGCCTGTATTTGCACGAAGTATTCCAACGGCATTGACTGTCATTAAATGCAAAACAACAGCCTTTTCTAAAAGCTACAGTGGAAGGGTTGGCCGTGGCTTGTCTAGGTGCCACCTGCTTCTGGGGCAATATCAAATTGAGCCACAGACCCACGTCCTTCATTCCCCACCTAAGTGACGGGTGTATGGACAATTTTTGACAGAAGGACTCGTCATAATAAAACCAAGCCAGGCCACTAAAGTTCTTGTATGCTTCTAAAATATGGTTCAAATTTTGGAAAAGGCCCCCGCACCGTTCCGGGTGCTTCTCCGCAATAATGCCAGAATAAATACAAAAAGCTTGTAGCCAGTTATTAAAGGACCTGAGAATTGGCCTGCGCCTCTCCTCCTCGCCTCTCTCTTAACCACTCTTTTCCGGTCTAGCCATGAAATCCTTATGAGAAGGCAGGAGAGAAAGAATATCTATATATTCCCCTTTCCAGATTTTGTCTTTAACTGATGCATTTAAATGATATACTAATGGAGACATCTCACAGGGCATGACATCTTTCATACATGTCTCAGGGACATTAACCTTAACAGGAACTAAAATGTAATTTTGAATTCCAACATTCACCAGATTACTGTACTGAGAGGTTAAACTGACAGGAGGAGCAGACAGATCAGCAGCAGAAGAGTTAACAGAAGAGTTAACTGGCATAGAGACCAGAGCAGTTGGAGAAACAGCAGGAAATGACACTTAAGTACCGGTTCACACTGATGCGAGTTCATAACGAATGTGATGTGTCAAAAACATTCTAAATTTGCATGTCATCCATAAAGTCATTGTTTTCTATGACCGTCGTTCACATACATGCGTTGCGATTCCCCTACAAATGCGATGCGATAAAAAAAAGGATCTTGTGCAAGTTTACAGCGTTGCGTTGTGAATTTAGCCTCCATAGACATCAGTGTAAATCGTTCTGGAATCGCATCGTTGGTTCAGATATGTGCGAATTCCACCACACTACTCTCCACAAAAACCAGGAAATACACAGGAAGTTAACACCTTTTTTTTCCATTATGATTCCATTGGCTAGAACATCAATCGCAGCTATGACCAACTCCTGAAATTGGGGTTAAAATCGCGGTAAATTCGCGGTAAAATCGCACCTCACACAGGACAAAAAAACGGAACAAAAAAACAGCGCAGCAGTGTGAACCGGCACTTAAATAGAGATTGAACAAGAGAGGACAGTGAACCTACTAGCCCAGATAACACAGATAATTGATTTAACTCACCCACTGCTGGGGGCTGTACCACATGTTGTTGAACCTCATCCTCCAGCAGTACATTGGTGTCTGGGGCTTGTATTGCCTGCTCAACCGATACTTGTTGAGGCACCTCTGTTAACTGAGTGCCTTGCTGAGAGGTTTCACCAGCATGCTGTCAGGGAGACTGCAGCGCAGGCTGTCTCCCTCTCATGTCTTTTGTGTGATGCTGGAGCTGGCCCCGCTGTCCGCCTTTTATCTGTAACATGCAACTAAACAGCCCTATATACCCTTAGCCTATTAGATATGTATTCAAAGATGCATTTATCTAGGTCTACATAAATATACAATTGTATTTGGCATAATGCATGCTCACCCAGAATGCACCAAAAACTTGGGGCTGGTCTTAAATGGTTACTTCTGCAATCTGATGTTTCAGCTAAGAGTCATAGGTCATACCATGGTGGTAAATACCTAAGGAAAGACTAAAGTTTGTGAACAATTTTTGCATACTGCAGTACATGTTTATCTAAACTGACCCCAGTAGAATTTTTTAAAAACTATTCAGGTTTTTATTCAGTTTTATTTTAGTTGTTTTTTTGTTATATATATATATGTCTCTAAACTGTTTATAGCCGTTTCACTATATGTATGCATTTTTTTGTTTTATAAATATTTAATGCATGACAAAGGATTCTCAAAGAACAGTGGGTTTGCTAAGTAGACAGAAAAAGCAGTAGCAGACTGCTAAGTGACTGATTTTGTCTGATTGAAACTATAGACTGAGCTGTTTGATGAGGGGTGATCCCTTCCCTAATGTAAGTCATTCAGTTGTGTTTAAATTGTTCACCAAAGTTGATGTGTCACATCATTTTTTTTAAGTTCCAGATATTGCAGACAGCATCCAGCAGGTGCAGATATTGTAGGTGCACAGCAAATATAGTGCCAGCCCAGGCTTGCTTGTATATAAGAAAGCAAAGTCCAGTCTGTAGCACTTTATCCTTTATTTTTAATCTGCATAATCCTTTCATCCGTACAACAGTTTGGGACCCCCCCAAGGGTCTTTCATCAGGTGCAAGAAGCATAAAACAGCATATTACATACATGCGTTGAAATCATATCCTCAATTGACTGGGAAAAAGAAGCAGCTGACATGCATTCATTCAGGCATTGCTTATTTGAACTAGCTAACAATTCCTAAGAGATACTACAATGTTACTGTCACTTTCCATCTGCACCTAAGGCTAGGTTCACACTGATGTGGTGAGATTTGAATGAGTTTTCTAGTTTGATTTCAAGGATCACGTCCAATGCAACTTGATGCGAGTTCAGCTGTGATTCAACTGTTTTACATGCGGCTGCAATTTGGATTTTTTGGCCTGGGATCTCTCTCTCTATCTCGAATGCAGGTCAGAAACACAGCACAGACTTTTCCAAATTGCACTTGAATCGCATTGTCTATAAACAGATATGCTTTTTGCATGGAGTTTCCAGTCAACTATATGGAACTCAAAATCGCACTGCACCACTTCAAAGACGCACAGGACCCTTTTAAAAATTGCATCATATTTAGCCAGCATATATGTGAACTGCCTCCATAGAAAATCATGTTATTTCCTTTGGCATGCTGTTCTATGCATTCTGGAACGCATCTGAAATCACATCAGTATAAACCAGGCCTAAATATTAAACAAAAAATAAACACAATATTAACAATGTGTAAACACAGAATAACCAATATGTATCCTATAAAAAAGATGCAAATTTTAGTGCCTATTCAAATCTTTTGACATTAAAGTGTCAAGGAGCGCAATCCATCTTACTTCAGTTTGTTTAATTAATCTGAACTCTCTAAGGTTATTTTTAAGATCTACTTAACTGTCCTGTTTTTATTTTTAATTAATTATACTCAACACCATGACAGTAGTACTGTTATATATAAAAAAAGCAACCTGCTTATATCCCCTAAAATAAATATTTTTGTGTATCATGTATAGGGATAGAAACGTGTGATATATAGGATAGGTTAAATACAAGGGCAAGGAAAGTCAAATGGATGACTAGACAAGTTTAATGAAAGGATAGAACAGCACCGTTTCTAGGATGTTATTTATATCTCTGCAAATGTATTAAAACATATATATAATTTAATTTTTGTTTTGTTTTTCTCATAGGGGAGAAGCGGTTGACAGATCTCCCATTTGATGGTACTTCTAATTATGAGAAGGAGAGTGACATGATGCAGACACATGTCATGGATCAGGCAATCAACAATGCTATTACATATCTGGGAGCAGAATCTTTGCGTACTCTGGTGCAGACCCCTCCAGGTGGTCCTGAAGTTGTTCCAGCCATAAACACCATGTATGCCCTACACAAGCCTCACTCTGACATTGCCTCTCATCCCAACCAAGCAGCCCATGAAAGTGCAGTGGAAAATTTACTGCTGCTTTCCCAGGTTAAATCCGTCTCTTCTGAAAAGGAGGTATCACCAAGCAATAGTTGCCAAGACTCCACAGACACTGAAAGCAACAATGAGGACAGAGGAGGCCTTATTTATCTCACAAATCACATGACCCCTCATCCCAGAAATGGGCTGTCTCTAAAAGAAAACAAGCCATTTGATATGTTTAGGGCTGCCAGTGACAATTCACAAGATGCTTTTAAAGTGATCAGTAGCAACGGAGAGCCACTAAAAATTCACAAATGTGAGCACTGCCGAGTTCTTTTCTTGGATCATGTGATGTACACTATCCACATGGGTTGTCATGGCTTCCGTGACCCATTTGAATGCAACATGTGTGGTTATCAGAGCCAGGACAGGTATGAATTTTCATCACATATAACCCGAGGAGAGCATCGTTTTAACATGGGTTGAGCCGTACCTAGCTCTTTCAGCAGCCAATAATGCACAGATTTCACCAGAATTGTACGGAAGAAAAATTAAGCACAGCATATAAGAACAACAGAATGGCATACAGATGTTAATCTACGCCCATCCACAGGAAAAAAAGGGGACATAGTATCTACAAGAGCCAGTAATGTAACTACTTTTTTTCCCACAGAGGATGCATGTTTTTTTATATACAATTTTTACTGTAACACCGTGATGCCACATTTTAGAGCATCCATGTTTTTGGAAATCTTTTAAAGGACATTTGTACTTAGCAAACTAGAGAATTTTGTCATAGTTTATGTTTGTTCATGCCAAAGTGAATACATTGAATATGTTACAGGAAGTCTATGGACAATTGGAAACCACCAATGTTGTTAACCTCTCATTTTATTTTAGCCATATGACATAGACAGGTATCAGTATGAAAAGAACTATAATAGTATTTCTACTTTTAGAATGCTTCATTGGCTTGTACATATGTTCCTATTGCTGTTACCAAATGAATCATGTTTAGTTTGTATATCTTACCTAATAATACATAGAGTCTGACGAATTTGTTTAGCTCCATGGTGCCAGTAGACAACTCAACTATGCTCTTTGAAGTATTCCTTATCCAGAGCAAATATATATATATATATATATATATATATATATATATATATATATATATATATATATTTCTGTTTGACTATATAACCATATGCCCAAAAAGCACAGAAGAAGGCAAGAAAATAAGGACAGTAGGCCTCATACTGAAAGAAAGCTGCCAGATTGATGCCAGCTGATAATTATTGGGTAGCAAAGTTATCAAATTAGAAGTGTTCATCTGGTTAAAATAGAGACCATAGCCATTCCCCCCTAGTTTAAATACATGAAACCCAAAGTATTTTTATTAGAGCTTGTACAAGTTAATAGAGCAACTGTCACCCTAAGATGGAATAACCTCTAAAGTGAAATTTCAACTTTATCAGAGCTAAGCTTCAGCTAAAATAAAGGACCTGAAATGCATACAAGGGCACATTCTACTCTCACAGTTTTTTTATTTCTATCCAGACATAGCTGGTGACACTCCACTGCTTACAAAGGTCTTGTTGATAGAAGTGAGGTACAGGATACGTGTGTATCCCCTGCATGCTCAAGGATGCCCTTTGTAGTTTCACAATTGGATGTTGCACAGCACATACCTATTAGACAGGGAGTAGATCCATCTAGGAGTAGGGTCGGATTACTTCATACCCAACTTAGGTCATGACTATGGGGAATATCGCTGTCAGGGGGTTGCACATTGTCACCCACACATTACTAAATGTAAATAATGCATTCTTACATGCAATAAAAGGTTCCAGACTGACATCCTGTATGCCCCTGCATGTTTGCTATTTCTGCACAGTATCACATGTTTGCTGGTAGACTCATGTTCTGTGTTTTTACAGTTTGAACACTCTGGGTCCATATACCTAGAACCAAATTGCTAGTAGAATAGGTTGACAGTTACTTTTTCTCTTGTTAAAGGGTTAGTTCACCTTTACAAAAAAAAAGGTGCCCAGGAAGATAAGGGAAGTTTGTAGATACAAAACAATTTGTGCAGCTCTGACTAAAGTTGAATAACTGCATAGGCATTTTTTTTGTAAAATTGAACTAACCCTTTAAACATTATAGGTGTACCAGAGCAGTAAGAAAACAGTTTTTTTAGCCCCCTTCTTCAATGTGCCTGTGTCATCTGATCGTGTTAGATTGAAACCAAATAGTCAGTAGACTGAGTAGGAAGAAGTGGCACAAGACAGCTGGCTTAGCGGGGCAAGGAGTACAATTCTAGGCCTGCTCAGATGCAGAATCTGGAGGTAACCTAAGTGTTCTTCTTATCTTTAAGCCTCATGCACACTGGGCGTTTTGCTATCTCTCCTAGAAACCTTTCCTCTTGGCAGCAGCGTTTTGGCAGAACAAACGCTTGTAGCTTGTAAACGCATGTAATATGTTTAGTTTAGGCTTGTCAAACGCTTGAGCAATACTTAATTTCAATGGCCAGAATAATCATTTATTCTGGTCATTGAAATTAACTAATGCTCAAGCGTTAAACGTGCCTAGTGTCAATGCGTGTTTACACACATAAATCGATTTTCTGCCAAAACACCACTCCTCCTGGACGTGCTGGCTGTGGGGGGTTTTCTGCCTCTAAACGCCTTTGTGTGCATGGACACATGGGCCAACATATAGACCCCCATAGCAGCCACGATAAAAACGTCCAGTCTGCATGAGGCCTTAGTGTAACTACTAAATGATTCCTGGATAGTTTTGGCAGTTTTCTTTTTCTAGCAATGTCTGTTGCAGATTCCTATCCCTTCATTTCCATGAGCTAAATAATTCCAACTTCTGTGTAAAACTGACAGTACCATAACAAAAATTGTATACTATATGCTTATTTATCGCTTCAGCTTTTAAAATCGTGTATTCATTTTTGATTTGGACAGGCAGCAATGTAGTGTTCACTATTGTACATATTCAAAACATTTTCTGGCAATGTATAAAACCTAAAATACCACACCTTTTCATGTATATATTGAAAATATAGAATTGTATAAATGTATCTTTGCCCACAGATTGCAATTGCTTACTGTTACTTTTAAGCAAATTTACTGGAAGTATTTATCAGTGATGAAAAATCAGTATTAGGCTCTAAAGTAAAAAGCACAAAAGGGCCTATTAATGTCATTAGACTGAAAGCTAAAGAGATACTAAATTAATTAGATGCACCTGCTTTAAAAGTTGTGCTGTTTTAGGAGTTACAAATTCTGTTGGCAGTGTACTATTTTACAAATAATAATATCAACCAAATAAGCTTGAATAAAATATTTTCTGACCAATAATTATGTTTTCCTAAAACAGCTCAATTCACAAATTTTAAAAGCAGAACTGAAGTTAGGAATACTTACCTCTGCTCCAAAGGTCCAATGCATGCATCTTCTCCCTGGTTTCTTGATGGTGCCCATCTTCAGCCATCTTGATTGGCTGGTATAGGATGATGTCGTTCCTGTGCATGCTCGGGAATCATTCATCCCAAAACACTGGCACCGTGCTGGAAATTATACTGAGGTGCATATGCGTACATGTGTACATATGAAGAAGATTGTAAACAGGCAGGTAAGTAAATTTATTGCAGAAGAGACAATGTGTGTCTGCCTGTTTGTATTTACCATTTGTTTTGCTTTAACTCCAAACTAAAACACAGCTATCGACTGAAATTTTCACATTTCATTGGACTCAACTGGAAAAAATTCACCTTTTTTTTATAAGGATATCTATTCTGGTGCTTTAGCTTTGGGAATTGAGCCTATTGCATTTTAATTTGAGGGAGTGTTAGAGGTTTGTTTATAAAAAATTACAGAGCTAGTCATCCTGTGCAACTGCATCTTTTTTTCTGTGCAAATGGGGTCAAAAATGGATGTTATTAGACTATTTTTTCTCCAGGTCTCATGTTATTACTCATATGAAATAGATTAAATCAGGAAAATACTGCATTATGGCCACTAGATAGAGCCAACAGTCATAGCAAATAAGTATTTACAATATCTCACAAAAGTGAGTACACCCCTCACATTTTTATAAATATTTCCTTATATCTTTTCATGTGACAACACTGAAGAAATTACACTTTGCTACAATGTAAAGTAGTGAGTGTACAGCTTGTATAACAGTGTAAATTTGCTTTCCCCTCAAAAATTCTCAATACACAGCCATTAATGTCTAAACCGCTGGCAACAAAAGTCAGTAAACATGTGACGGGAGTCACTGTTGGGCGCAGGGTGACCAAGAAAAGAATGAACCCTGAGAATATGAATGGATTACTTAAAATGGGACAGTAATATTTATCCACAATATCTCCCAGGATATATGTAAAGACTACTCTTGGTTTGTTTGATTCTGAACTCAACATGTTAGTTGAGAGAGCTGATCACATTGGCCTCTAGAACTGGGTAGGAGCCAGACAGTCTCCTCATACTATAGTTTGTTGCCTACTAGGCTGAGGAGGGGGGATCACTGTTTGTATTGTTAATTGTAATTAGCTTCTGCTATTGTGAGAAGGTGTCCTGTGTTTATACTAATGTGTGAAGCTCAATGACCACAAATCTGTCCTAAAGGTCATGTCTCTGAGTCACCTAGTCTAGGTAAATGATTTAGTAAACTAGCTTATGTTAATTAGGTTTCTGGTTACAGTTGTATTGTTAGAGTAATATGAGCAGCAGGTAGGAACCTCCTCTTTAACTGTATATAAAGACTTGTAATTTTGGTTCTAATAAAGAGTCTGATTCCTGTTTGACCCTCCGTACAGAGCCTTGTCTCGTACTTGGGGGATAGAATTATTAGTATGGGTTTCTTGTTCGGCTGATTGGAGTGTTCGGTAGCTGCCTTTGTGTTCGGAAATGGAATGTCCTAAACGGCATTAACCTCTTTCATACTCAGGGTGTCGTTACAACACCCCTAAGTGAAAATGTCCAAATTAGGCCCAAAGTGTCAGTATTTTGTGTGGCCACCATTATTTTCCAGCAATGCCTTAACCCTTTTGGGCATGGAGTTCACCAGAGCTTCACAGGTTGCCACTGGACCCCTCTCCCACTCCTCCATGACGACATCACGGAGCTGGTGGATGTTAGAGACCTTGCACTCCTCCACCTTCTGTTTGAGGATGCCCCACAGATGCTCAATAGGGTTTAGGTCTGGAGACATGCTTGACCAGTCCATCACCTTTACCCTCAGCTTTTTAGCAAGGCAGTGGTCACCTAGAAGGTGTGTTTGGGGTCGTTATCATGTTGGAATACTGCCCTGCAGCCCAGTCTCTGAAGGAAGTGGATAATGCTTTGCTTCAGTATGTCACAGTACATGTTTGCATTCATGGTTCCTTCATGAACCATGAATGTCTTTTGTCTGCTTGTCTTCAGCAAACTGTTTGCGGGCTTTCTTGTGCATCATCTGTGGAAGAGGCTTCCTTCTGGGACCACAGCCATGCAGACCAATTTGATGCAGTGTGCAACGTATGGTCTAAGCACTGACAGGCTGACCCCCCCACCCCTTCAACATCTGCAGCAATGCAATCTTCTTATAGCCTAGGCCATCTTTATGTAGAGCAATAATTTTTTTTCAGATCCTCAAAGAGTTCTTTGCCATGTTGAACTTCCAGTGACCAGTATGAGAGAGAGAGCAATAACACCAAATTTAACACACCTGCTCCCCATTCACACCTGAGACCTTGTAACACTAACGAGTCACATGACACAGGGGAGGGAAAATGGCTAATTGGGCCCAATTTGGACATTTTCACTTAGGGGTGTACTCACTTTTTTTGTGTTTTGAGTTATTTTGAGGGGGCAGCAAATTTACACTGTTATACAAGCTGTACACTCACTACTTTACATTGTAGTAAAGTGTCATTTCTTCAGTGTTGTTACATGAAAAGATATAATAAAATATTTACAAAAATGTTATATATGCAAAATAATTCTGCGCTACCCAAAAAAGAAAGAAAACAAAAGCAGCTAACACGACCAACAAAGTATAAATGTGAAAAACAACAAAAAAGTGTAGCGCTAAACAATATCAAACATAAAGCAACTATGGACCAGTCAATATGCAGTGAAAGGGATCAACTGTATCTGAGAAATGAATCTTATAAATAGGTAGTCCTCATGTAGACATTGTGACTGAGCAATAAAGGTGAGTAGTCCTTATAAAAACATATTTTAAAAGAAAAAAAAATTTTTTTAAAGAATTATTTGGCATCCCAAATGCAGACCAGCTCACTCACACCAAGAGATGAAAAGGCTTACCGGATAAGGTGGACCCAAAGGGGCATACGCCGAATTGGGTCAGATAAGGCTTGGGTGGTGAGTGGCTGTGTTAGGCTCAAAGAAGGATGTTAACTTGCGGATTACTGTATTCCTCCAAGTAGCACCCGGGTCCTGAAGGGTGTAGGCAATCTCACGGATATGGATGGTCCTGTAGATCCCAGGAGGGTGGGGTGTTCTGTAGGTGAACCCCTCGAAGCAACATTCCACGGACCAGGAAATGGTGTTGTTAGATAAGGAAAGAAAAGAAGGGCCACAGCTGCACAGTGCGTAAATGGTATGTTTGTCCTTTCTGCCGCGCGTGCCTCCTCCTTGTGTAACATTCACAAGAACGCGCTGCTCCAGCACCAGCTCCTTGCATAACACAGAGAATAGAGGGCTTTCCTCTATTGTGAGGGGTGTACTCACTTTTGTGAGATACTGTATGATAAGTAAGTACTGTACATATGTATGGATCATCAGCTCCATTAAGTACCCATAATGCAGTATTTCCTGGTTCAGTCTATTCTATATGTATAATAAAATTTGAGCTGCAGAAAAAATAGTAAAATAACATTTGGTTTCGCCCCGATCTGCATAGAATGAATGTACATGCAGTTTTACAGGGTGAATAGCTGCAATTTTAAAAAAACAAACCTACTTGGCCTACTGATAGAAATTACTTCTCTGCCTTATTCAAAAAGAAGAAGATTACTTTCTTTCAATTTAAGGGGGGTCATTTAATAATTATTTTTTTTTCTGCTATTAATCCTACATGCTGTGTCCACTTCCCAGCCACCAGATACTGCCTTTCGGCACTATGAAGGTTAACAGCCGCGGCTCCCAATCAGAAGCAAAGTGAATAACCCTAGTGACATTTATATCAACAAAGTTTAATGCTGGCAATTTTGTAGCAATTCCACCCATTTTCTGTTTAAAAAAACAATCAAAAGGATTGCGGAATTGAGAACTGAGTGTATATGGCCATTATTATTATTAGGGTTATTGTTGGGAAGTTTTGTTTGGAACGTATGTTTTTATAGATGCCTACACTAAATCATGCTTAAAAGACCACTATATTTAAAAAAAAAATGTTAATCTCAACAACACCTCCTCACCCTCCCTATTCTAACTATACCACGTTTTACATACCACAAAGGAGCTGGAGCATTGGTTCAGGAACGGCTGCACTCCAGTCTTCCTCTCTTGCACATGCAATATTCTCAATAGGCCATCTACTTGGCAGTCTGCAGGGACATGCCTTTTTTAAAAGGGTATGAAGAATAGACTATGCAGCACTGTATAGTGCTGCCCCTATGCAGAGGGCTGGAACTCCTCTACTTAAAGTTTTACTAAACCCACAAGAGTAAAATCAGCCTGTATATCCAGTAAAGCATGCTTGTTATGCTCACTAAAGAACCTTGGGAACACTCTGCACATGCTCAGCTTGGGGTGTAGCGCTAGAGATTTTTTAATTTTTTGGGGGAATGTGCATGTGATCAGTACAGGGCCAATCAGCACTTTCCAGACAAAGGGCCAGGAGTCATTCAGCCTGATAAAACAGTCGGAGGAGAATGAAAACTCCTCCTACAAGCTTTAACTAGTGCTTGGATGGACACTGATAGAAGTTACAAGACTGCTTTATACCGCTGATGAGAAAAGGCATTTAGCAGTTTATATTTGCTAAAATAAATGCATTCCATGTTCTGTGTACTGTGGGAGACCAGATATAGCGAATGCAGGGCTTAGTAACACTTTAAGTGGGAAATAAATGAATCGAAATGTGTACGGTTCAGCGGGGACTGGCCAAATTTTGATTCATGTATTGGTACTCTGGTTTTCCACTAACCACCGTGTTCTGCCAACAGGGAAGGCTCCTAACCGGCAGAATACAATAGCGCTGCAGGATGAATTCCCCTATCAAAACTCACTGTGCTGATGGGGAAATCGAGCAATTTTGGGAAAGAAAATTGATAATCTATGGCTTGCCTTACTGACCAGGTTATTAGAGGATCTCAGCTATTTAGAAATGGTTATAACTAGAATGGGGAGGGTAAAAGGAGGGTGCTAAATTTGATATAAGTATAGTTGTCCAACATAATTATGGCTCAGATAATTTGAAATCAAGTTTAAACTATCTACTTCATAGTATTAGACAGAGCAATTTATTCAGATGCTCACAACATAGATATAACACGCAGTATCCGACCCAGTATATTCAATAACAAAACCCCACGGCTTTTACAATGCACTCTGCCATGTACAGTATTGCAACAGGTAACATTTTGGTCACAAACAAGCACACAGCCAAAGGTATGCAAGCACTGTACCTTGGCTAATTGTTGAATTTGTTCATGTGTGTAATATTGCTTACATTTTATATCATTCAACATTATAACATAATCTGTAGTATATCTTAAAATTTGTCATATAAAATATTGTTAAAACACAAACAAAAGCATGTTTGTAAAAATGTTATTTATTAGTTCTCTTTAAAATTGTTTGTACCACCTTTTATATTTTTTGTTTATATATTGCAATAAGAGATATAAAACAGGATTTGAAACTGATTACCACTTTCACTGCTGGGTAACATTTCCAACTTACATTATTGTGAATGAAAAGTTGAAGTCTTTTTACACAGAGTATTCAGCCTATTTCTATCTATTAAGTTGCTCAATAAATTGATAGATGGACAAAGAATATGCAATTGTATTGTTTCTTTTTTGTTCACGCATAGTGTATCTGACGTGTTTTTTATTGTACCGTTAAAGTGACACTAAACTCTGGTTTCAAGAAAAAAAATGTATTCAAGTATGTATTATTAGCTTAAAAATACATTATAATGCGCTCAGCCTCCTCCAACTCTCCAAATTCCTTACATAGTTACATAGTTAGGCTGAAAAAAAAGACACAAGTTCAACCAAAAAATAAATAATAATAATACAATCCCATATACACAAACCTATACCCACAGTTGAACCAGAGGAAGGCAAAAAACCCCAGCAAAGCATGCTCCAATTTGCTACTGCAGGGTAAGAAATTCCTTCCTGATCCCCCAAGAGGCAATCAGATTTTTCCTGGATCAACTTTACCTATAAATGTTAGTACCCAGTTATATTCTATACATTTTAAAGCAATCTACTGAGCTTGCCAGAACCACCTGTGGAGGGAGTCTATTCCACATTTTCACAGCTCTTACTGTGAAGAAACCTTTCTGTATTTGGATATGAAATAATTTTTCCTCTAGATGTAAAGAGTGCCCCCTTGTCCTCTGTGATGACCTTAAAGTGAATAACTCAACACCAAGTTCACTATATGGACCACTTATTTGTCATCTGCAAAGACAGAAATGTTACTTTTATTCCCAGACCCTATATCATTTATAAATATAATAAACAGTAAGGGTCCCAGCACTGAACCTTGGGGTACACCCCTGATAACCTAAGACCTCATTCAGAGTAAGAGTCATTACCACTATGCTCTGAATTCTGTCTTTTAGCCAGTTTTCTATCCATTTACAAATTGATCTTTCCAAGTCTGCAGACTTTACCTTACACATTAGACATGTGTGGGGAACTGTGTCAAATGCTTTTGAAAAATCCAGGTATACCATGTCCACAGCCACCCCTCTGTCCAAGGTTTTACTTACCACATAAAAAAGAAATCAGGTTTGTTTGACAACTTCTGTCTTTTATGAATCCATCCTGTCTGTTGCTTAACCGCTTGCCAACCAGCCGCCGTCATTTTACTGCGGCAGGTCAGCACAATCCCGCGAACCGTCGTAGCTATACGTCAGCTCGTGGGATCGGGGTAGCAGGCGAAGGGGGGGCCAATGCTCGTGGCCGACGGTCGCGATATCCGCCGGCCACGAGGAGTGACAAATTTTGTGTTCCTATTAGCTAGGAACCACGATCCGTCACTTCCTCTAATCAGTCCCCTTCAGTTAGAATCACCTCCCAAGGAACACAATTAACCCCTTGACCGCCCTCTAGTGTTAACCCCTTTACTGCCAGTGACATTTTACAGTAATCAATGCATTTTGCATTTTGCAATGGTCCCAAAAATGTGTCAAAATTGCCAGACTGTGATAATATCGCAGTCACGATAAAAATTGCAGACCACCTCCATTACTAGTACAAAAAAAATAAAATAATAAAAATGCTATAAATCTATCCCCTATTTTGTAGATGCTATAACTTTTGCGCAAACCAATCAATATATGCTTATTGCGATTTTTTTACCAAAAATATGTAGAAGAATACATATCAGCCTTAACTGAGAAAAAATTAGCTTTTTTTAAAAAAAAAAAAATGGGGATATTTATTATAGCAAAAAGTACAAAATATTGTGTTTTTTTCAAAATTGTCGCTCTTTTTTTGTTTATAGCGCAAAAAAAACAAAAGGCAGAGGTGATCAAATACTACCAAAAGAAAACTCTATTTGTGTGAGAAAAAGGACGTCAGAGCTCAATTCTTTCAGGATCCCTGGGTGGATGCCATCTGGTCTAGGTGCTTTATCCACATTTATTCTGTCCAAATATTTTTGGACCATAGCACTTTTGAGCCATTGTGGATCATTTGGGGATGTGTCACTACCACCCCCATTATGGACATGAGCTCATCCATTGTATATACAGAGCTCAACAAAGTATTTAATAAATTTGCCTTCTCTTTGTCCCGTCACCCACTCTAGATTATTTTGTAAAGGGCCTACATGCTCAGACCTGACCTTTTTACCATTACTATATTTAAAGAATTGTTTGGGGTTTGTCCTACTATCTTTTGCAATCTGTCGTTCGTTTTGAGTTTTTGCATCCTAGATTTCCTTTTTACATATTCTGTTATATTCTTTGTAACGTTTAAACGGTGATAGCGTTCCTTCATTTTTATATTTTTTAACAGCTCTTTTTTATTATTTATAGCCATTTTAACTTTAGTCTTTTAGACGTATTACCCATGGGAATATACTTTTCAGTGAGTTTACATACAGTCACTTTGAAGAATTCCCATTTCTGTTCTGTATCCATTAATGCCAATATTCCATCCCAGTCTAAGTCCTGGAGAGCAACCCTCATCCTTGGAAAATTTGTTCTCTTAAAGTTGTGTTTTTATCTCATCTGTATGCGTTTGTTGATTACAGCTAACAATAAATGAAATCATGTTATGGTCACTGCTACCCAGGTGTTCTTTTATATGAATATGGGTAATAAGCTCTGCATGGTTTGAGATTACCAGGTCCAGCAGAGCATCATTTCTACTCGGGGCCTCAATAAACATGACCATAAAATTGTCTTGTAATAGGTTAATACATTTTTTAACTTTAACTGTCCCAGCAGTGCCATTACTCCAGTTAATTTCCAGGTAGTTAAAATCTCCCATTATTATGCCTGTCCCAGCCCTTTTCATCTGTGCAAGGAGCTGAGTCTCCACCTCCTCACTAACACTGGGAGGTCTATAATAAACTCCAACGATAACCTTTGTGGTACGCATACCCATGTACAGTTCCACCCATAATGCTTCAGACTCATCACACTCCATCAACTAGGTCCTCTTTCACACTCGTTTTGAGATCACTTCTCACATAGAAACAGACACTACCACTCCTCCGTTTTACGCTCTCTTTCTGAAATTCCTATTATTTTTATTTTTTTTGCTGCTGCGGTGATCTGGCTTGATCTTTTAGAGGGTGCCCAAGTTCATTCTCTGTATGTAGGAACATGGCTACTCCCTCTTTCTCACATCCGAGATGGACTAGGGTCTATGGGATTTGTAGTGTGCATAGTGCAGTGCATATGACCACAACTAGCGTGCACTGCTTGTTCCTGAGGGAAAAGGAGAGGTTTAGGAGCTCATGGAGGATGTTACAGGTAGGCAGAAAAACACAGCAAGAGATAATTTAATGAAAAATAAATTATAGGCCCATTAGGAAGTGGACATTAAGTAGTGGATGTATATGGATTATTTTTGGAGAATAAGGATATGGTTTAGTGTCACTTTAAAGTATGTTCTTGTTTTCATAGCTTCTGCTGGATATACCTACAGCACCGTGAACACACACAGAGAGTTATTCACCTTAGAAATCAAAACCAGATAATGATAGACATTTTTACTTTATTTGATACACCACAATATTGTGTCACATGGGTTCCAGAGTCCTTAATACTGTACCCACAGGTTACTGCACAACAAGCAGAAACTGTAAAGGCTTATCAATATCTTATCAGCGTTGGAGTATAACAGACAATGGACAATGTTAATGCTATCCAAAATATAATTGGTAGTTCTTAATTAGAAAAACTATTTGGTGCCATTCAGTAAAGCCAGTTCACAGAAATCAACTCCTTTTTGTCCTCGGGAGTAAAATAGTCATGCACTCTTTAGTTCTAAGGTTGCCTCCAGTCAGCCATACAACAGAGTGGGTGTACGTCTCAGCGGTTGAGTTAGACAACTTAATCAGTAGAAAGCAAGCTGCTTTGGATGAGACCAAACAGATGGCAAAACGGGAAGCAGATGTGGCTGCAGCTTCTCCCCATGCATAACAGGGAACCAGCCAGTTGGTCAGGAAATTTGCATAGCAAGGGATAATTTTAAACTCTGTGAGTTCTTAATGGATCACTGGCAGCTCTGATAAATTTCACTTCTTCTTTCCTCATAGTTAAACCTTAAAACCAAATACTTTTTCAGGCAAGCAGTTCATGTTCATATCAGTCCAGCTCAAAACACAATGGAAATGGTTTGGGCAGACTTTACAAACTAAAAAAAATGTCATTTAAAATTCACTGTAGACATGATGAACCTTTGCATCAGCGTAAAAAAATATTGATAAGTAATTTGTATTAGGACATCTGACCTAACCACAGGTAACTTCTGGATGTGTGGCTACATGCAAACAGCCAGGGCTCCTTTCAGCCTGTCATTGCTTTCTACAGGCTTTGTGGCCACAGCTGTTCACTTATACTTGTGATGCAAAAAATCAAGAATTCTCTAATGATCCTTGTCAAGATAGCCTAGGTGCATACAAGAATCCGAATTTGATCTTGCATTTTTAAATTGCAATTTTTTTTATATATATACTGTAACATACACTATATTTTACTAAATATTTCTGTCAATCATATGAGAAAGCAAAACTGTTGCTGTGTGCATTGATGTGCTCTGCCCCTTATTCAAATATAGGGCAGATGAAGAAAGTATAGGAGCACTTAACTGTGCAGCCAGAAAAAAATCAAACCAGAGGTTATAGTGAATTCCAGGTCCTTCTGATACACCTGCACAGCTTGAAAACCTGTAGAGAAAGCCACAGGAAACATAGTTTTGCAGTTGTACGCGCATGCCTTATTTTTAACTGGAAAATTCAGAGTGTTTGCATAAAATACATTAAATAGAGAATTTTTTTCTGCTTCTTAATGGGGCAAATATAAACAATGTGAAAAATTTGCTTGGTTATAATGATTTAAGACTGGATAATGATATGATTGTAGAAAATCAATCCACCAAAACTGTACAGTATATTGGAATAGTTAAACAAGTTTTTGTTTTGTTTTGAATAGATTGGAAAGGGATTAGAATGTTTTTTACTGCTGTCTGTGCCCGTTAGGGAGACTCACCCTCTAAATTTTTCTTGTTTACCATTATCATTGAACGTAAATGTAAAAGATAACCCCAAATTGTGGGTTGTCCCCAGAAAAGTAATAGAGGGGAAACTTCCAATGGGGACACTAGTTCTGGTGACCTGGGGATCCCCAAGGAATTCCCTTAATTTGCAGGCATTTCCTCTCACTTCCTGTTTGGCTATGCAGACCCTGTACCTTTCCTCATTAGAAGACTGCAATTGCATCAGCTGATTGATAATGAAAAAGTCTCTTCCGTTCAGATTCACTTTGCACATTGATATAACCAGTTTTTTTTTTTCACAGCAGAAACCGATAGGAATCTGCAACAAAGTTTGTTATCCATGCAATATACACTTATCACCCAGAGATACTTTTTAATGCTGAATGGACCGACTGTGGGCAAAATTCTGTTATTCTCATATAGTAAAACTGGTAAAATATAAAAATTATATTTAGGGCAGACTTCCAAAGGAATATCAATAGTGTATAATGTTTATGAAGAATTGTACTGTACTGTAGCAGGCACAGCAACCACTCCTAAAGCAGCCATAGCCAGAATAAGCTTATGCGAACATAGGTGCATAGCACATTCACGTCATAATAAACCATTTATATATTGTATGTTCTACAGTATATGGGTCACATTTTCTTCTAGTTTAGTAGTTTCCCTTTGACAATATTCAGCTTTCTTCTTTGTAGTCACATAGTGGGGTTAAGGCCTTGATCATAAAGGCTTCAATTCAACAGTGTGTACAGCAAGCTTTTGTAAAGCATTTGTGGAGCTTTTGGCAAGCCTCAAGCTGTATGTTGAAGCCTTTAAAGCACCATTCTGCTCTGGTTTAAATGTTTTTTTTTTTTTTTTTATTAAACACAGATCCTAATGGGAGTTCTGACTCTCACTAACAGCTTCCCACCCAGCCACTGTACTCTTATTTTAACTGCTTCCTACCCAGCCACTCTACATGTACAGCCTGGCGGGACAAGCATTTGAGATTGCTGTGCCTACCAGACGCAGCAGATCACAGATCAGAGTACAGAGCAGGTGTGACTGGCCCTGTACCATGTGTTCACTGTGTCCTGTCACAGCAATCACAGTAAATAGCAGTAAACAATGTCTGTCATTCATGATGCCAGTACTTACTAATGTGATTGGTCACAGCACACACATGGTACACGGCCAATGACAGTGACTGTACCACGTGATAGCTGTAGCCCAATCACAGGTATCACAGTAGTACTCAATGGCTGCAAGAATGCAGCTGAACAGTGTCAAAAGTGATTCCTATACCCCCCCCCCCCCCCCCCAGAGCAGTACAGTGTCAATATGGTGATGTTATATAAAGAAATGGTATAGAACCTCTTTACCGTGACCAACACCTTAAACACTGGCGAAAAAACTGAGGTACTCCCTGTAATTGGAGGGGTTCTCTGCCTGTAGAAGAGAATTCCACATCCTTACCACTCTTACAGTAAAGAACCCTCTATGCTATGGAGCTGTGGCGGTGATCATTGTACAGTGTTGTCAGGCCAGGAGTAAAGCAGTTTAGATGTGCAGAGAGTTCAGTAAACCATAGCACGTACCTTGAGCAGGACTGTAAAAAGAGAAGGCTGGCTAGTAGTTGTGTTGCACCACTGCAGATGTAGGTGGAACAGCAAGAAAGTGGTGTGTAGCAGGAGCAGGACAGGAAAGCTAAGGCGGACCTTGGCACCCCAGATGTTTTGGAACTACATTTCCCATGATGCTCAACTACACTGCAGAGTGCATGAGCATCATGGGAAATGTAGTTCCAAAACATCTGGGGTGCCAAGGTTCGCCATCACTGATATATACCATAGTTTGTAGAATCTACAACTTTCACACAGGTTAAATAATATACACTGATTTGGGTTATTTTTTACAGAGAAAATGTAGCAGAATATATTTTGGTCTAAATGTATAAAAAAAAGATTTTTTATCTTCAAATTTTTTTTAACAGAGACTAAGAAAAACTTTTATTTTCATATATAGCAAACAATGATTTAATACAACCAAAAGAAATATCTTTATGCCTAAAAAAATATATAAAATTTTATTTGGGTACAATGTTGCATGCCAGAGTAATTGTCAATCAAAGTGTGACAGCGTTCAGACAGACTGCATCTAATGTCAATGCACAAAGGTGCATTTGAAACAACATTCGTGGATTCCCTGCATGCTTTGCAACTCTGCTGTTTAATATAAAATAACTGCTTATCTTATGGTATCTTGCTGCCTCTGTCTGCTAAAACTCCTCTTCTCAGCACCTCTGTAGTTCCGATGGAAGGCTCTGCAGGGAATAGTGTCACAGAATTCAAGGCAGTAAATGTGTGGGGATCTTCACAAAGTAAGTTTAGCTTTAAGATTTTTCAGATGATTAGGAGTAGGTTGAAAATAGTTGAAATACAATGTGGAAATGAATAAATAATTTTAAAATTTTGACCATGGATATGCTTTACATTCCAACTTCAGCATTACATTTCATATTTCCCCATGCAACTTTACAGTAAAGTAAGTAATGTCAGTCACTCTCAGCAACTGCCTTATAAAATTGGACAACCTTTATGCAGCTTTGGTTGTTCCTCTGTAATGCTGGGGGCGTTCACTTTTTGGAGACTTATTTGATTTTTTGCATTATTGCTAGAGATAACTTGTTTTCACCCTTCTCTGAAAAAAGCATTATTATTTCTTTTGGCTTAAATCAGGCATGTCCAAAGTCCAGCCCGCGGGCCAATCGAGGCCCGCGTTCCGGTTTTGAACAGCCCGCCTGGTTATTTGGACATATATATATATCTTTTGTGGCCCCCAACGATCTCCCAGCGCCGGGGCCACAAAAGATATATATGTCCAGTGCCGTGCACACAGGAGTATTTCCTGTTTTCACGGCGGCCTCTGGAATAGAAAGTCCCATCTCTGGCGCTGCCATTGGACGACTGTTCTGTCCATCAAAGGAGGCGGGACTTTCTATTAAAGAGGTCGCCGAGAAAACAGGCATTTCTCCTGTATCTAATCTTTTGGAGCTCGTCCCGCCCCCCTCCCTGTCCCCTCCGAGGCTGCAGATGGAGGAGCATCAGTCAGGCTGCACTAATGGCAATGGTGAGTTTGCGTTCCTTGCAATAATGGGGGGCTGC
Source organism: Lithobates clamitans (assembly GCA_037952925.1). NCBI lineage: Eukaryota > Metazoa > Chordata > Amphibia > Anura > Ranidae > Lithobates > Lithobates clamitans. The sequence continues at coordinate 2,227,893 of JBBGZY010000943.1, forward strand.
ATTCCTGACAATGATGGGGGGCTGCATTCCTGGCAATGATGGGGGCTGCATTCCTGACAATGATGGGGGCTGCATTCCTGACAACAGTGGGGGCTGCATTCCTGGCAACGATGGGGGCTGCATTTCTGACAACGATGGGGGCTGCATTCCTGACAACGATGGGGGCTGCATTCCCGACAACGATGGGGGCTGCATTCCCGGCAATGATGGGGGCTGCATTCCTGACAATGATGGGGGCTGCATTCCTGGCAATGATGGGGGCTGCATTCCTGGCAATGATGGGGGCTGCATTCCCGATAATGATGGGGGCTGCATTCCTGGCAATGATGGGGGCTGCATTCCTGGCCATACTGGGTGCTGCATTCCTGGCAATGGCGGGTGCTGCACTGATGGCAATGGTAGTGCTGCATTCATGGCAATGGTGGGGCTGCAGATTGGCACTGACCCTTATTTTGCTTCATAGTTTTTTATTTATTTATTGTGACCTCTCCTATTGTCTTATAGTTTCAAACCCCCCCATCCCCCTGTGTCACCTTTGTCAACTAATAATGTGTAGAATGTTTCATACACTCAAGACTCATGTCCTGCCCAGGGGAACTGATATAGAAAAAGCCAGGACCTTAATTTAATTGTCAGGAAACACGGCATGGCAGATTACTTCACCTGCACCCTAAAATCGTTTACTTGCTCTGGCTCTCTGTTGAACAAATGGGTCCAGGGAAGTTTGTTTTTTATTTGCTGCAGAGAGCAGGTTTACTACACCTGTGCCCAGAAATCAGCAGTCCTCTCTCTGCCTCCATTCCCCCTGTTGAATTGGCAGGGCCACGAATGGTAGAGGAGGGCCTGCCCTACTCCTTTGTCGATAGCCCTGCTAAAGGTACTATGAAAGCCATAGTGGTAGTAGTTTGTTTCTCTTAACTGGACTTATTCTGTAATCTTGAAGATGTTTTGTAACTTATCAAAGCAGCTTCTTCCATTCTAATGAGTGCCAGGAAAAAACCCCAGCATTTTTATCCAGACAGCACAGACACCTTGATCCAATTAGCATCGAAAGGCAAATGTACAATTTACAATGACGGAAATGTACAATGTACAAATGTACAAAAACCGAATAGAATAAACTTGATCAGGCTGCAGCGGTATTTTTTGACTAAGTTCCTTTCTGCATGACTACTACTGAGCTGCTTCTCCTAAAGCTTGTGCTACCTGTTTCACCCAAGGGGAGACTGAAAATGCTACTCCAAACTCTCAGTGTAGAGATGTCTGCATTAGGGATGAGCTTCGTGTTCGAGTCGAACCCATGTTCGACTCGAACATCGGCTGTTCGACCGTCCGTCGAATTGCGAACGATATGGGCCGTTCGCGCCAAATTCGTGTGGCGCGTCACGGCCCATAATTCACTGCGGCATCGCAGTGCATTGCTGGCTGATGATTGGCCAAGCATGCACTATGACCCGCATGCTTGGCCAATCACAGCGCCGTCAGTAGAGAGAGCTGTAATTGGCCAAAGCCAGGGTGGCTTTGGCCAATTATGGCTCAGGGGATTTAGTACACACCCCACACTATATAAGGCCGCCTGCACGGCGGCCCTGTGTAGTGTGTGTTCCGGTGTGCTGAGCGATAGAGAGAGAGAGAGACAGTGTCATTTGATTTGAGTTAGATAGATTAGGCAGAACAGTCAGTCAGTTAGCTGCACTTACAGTGTATTGTGTATATATATGCATCCCAGGTGTTGCATATATATATATACACTGTATTCAGTTTAGCTAGATCCGTTCCTGTTATCTTCTATCTAGACTATTTACATTCAGTGCAGTGTGTCCTGCTCACAGTGTTCAGCTAGATCCGTTCCTGCTATTTACATTCAGTACAGTGCTTCCTGCTCACAGTGTTCAGCTAGATCCGTTCCTGCTATTTACATTCAGTGCAGTGCGTGCTGCTCACAGTGTTCAGCTAGATCCGTTCCTGCTATTTACATTCAGTGCAGTGCGTCCTGCTCACAGTGTTCAGCTAGATCCGTTCCTGCTATTTACATTCAGTGCAGTGCGTCCTGCTCACAGTGTTCAGCTAGATCCGTTCCTGGTATTTACATTTAGTGCAGTGCGTCCTGCTCACAGTGTTCAGCTAGATCCGTTCCTGCTATTTACATTCAGTGCAGTGCGTCCTGCTCACAGTGTTCAGCTAGATCCGTTCCTGCTATTTACATTCAGTGCAGTGCGTGCTGCTCACAGTGTTCAGCTAGATCCGTTCCTGCTATTTACATTCAGTGCAGTGCGTCCTGCTCACAGTGTTCAGCTAGATCCGTTCCTGCTATTTACATTCAGTGCAGTGCGTCCTGCTCACAGTGTTTAGCTACATCCGTTCCTGCTGTTTACATTCAGTGCAGTGCGTCCTGCTCACAGTGTTCAGCTAGATCCGTTCCTGCTATTTACATTCAGTGCAGTGCGTCCTGCTCACAGTGTTCAGCTAGATCCGTTCCTGCTATTTACATTCAGTGCAGTGCGTCCTGCTCACAGTGTTCAGCTAGATCCGTTCCTGCTATATACATTTAGTGCAGTACGTCCTGCTCACAGTGTTCAGCTAGATCCGTTCCTGTTATCTTCCTACTGACAGGCAGGCTTGTCTGGTTACAGTATATAAAGCTACCTGAAGAAAATTACAGGTGTTCTTTTTGATCCTATTAGTACCACGGTCAGGCAGCTAGACTATTTACATTTAGTACAGTGTGTCCTGCTCACAGTGTTCAGCTAGATCCGTTCCTGTTATTTACATTCAGTGCAGTGCGTCCTGCTCACAGTGTTCAGCTAGATCCGTTCCTGCTATTTACATTCAGTGCAGTGCGTCCTGCTCACAGTGTTTAGCTACATCCGTTCCTGCTGTTTACATTCAGTGCAGTGCGTCCTGCTCACAGTGTTCAGCTAGATCCGTTCCTGCTATTTACATTCAGTGCAGTGCGTCCTGCTCACAGTGTTCAGCTAGATCCGTTGCTGCTATTTACATTCAGTGCAGTGCGTCCTGCTCACAGTGTTCAGCTAGATCCGTTCCTGCTATATACATTTAGTGCAGTACGTCCTGCTCACAGTGTTCAGCTAGATCCGTTCCTGTTATCTTCCTACTGACAGGCAGGCTTGTCTGGTTACAGTATATAAAGCTACCTGAAGAAAATTACAGGTGTTCTTTTTGATCCTATTAGTACCACGGTCAGGCAGCTAGACTATTTACATTTAGTACAGTGTGTCCTGCTCACAGTGTTCAGCTAGATCCGTTCCTGTTATTTACATTCAGTGCAGTGCGTCCTGCTCACAGTGTTCAGCTAGATCCGTTCCTGCTATTTACATTCAGTGCAGTGCGTCCTGCTCACAGTGTTCAGCTAGATCCGTTCCTGCTATTTACATTCAGTGCAGTGCGTCCTGCTCACAGTGTTCAGCTAGATCCGTTCCTGCTATTTACATTCAGTGCAGTGCGTGCTGCTCACAGTGTTCAGCTAGATCCGTTCCTGCTATTTACATTCAGTGCAGTGCGTCCTGCTCACAGTGTTCAGCTAGATCCGTTCCTGCTATTTACATTCAGTGCAGTGCGTCCTGCTCACAGTGTTTAGCTACATCCGTTCCTGCTATTTACATTCAGTGCAGTGCGTCCTGCTCACAGTGTTCAGCTAGATCCGTTCCTGCTATTTACATTCAGTGCAGTGCGTCCTGCTCACAGTGTTCAGCTAGATCCGTTCCTGCTATATACATTTAGTGCAGTACGTCCTGCTCACAGTGTTCAGCTAGATCCGTTCCTGTTATCTTCCTACTGACAGGCAGGCTTGTCTGGTTACAGTATATAAAGCTACCTGAAGAAAATTACAGGTGTTCTTTTTGATCCTATTAGTACCACGGTCAGGCAGCTAGACTATTTACATTTAGTACAGTGTGTCCTGCTCACAGTGTTCAGCTAGATCCGTTCCTGCTATTTACATTCAGTGCAGTGCGTCCTGCTCACAGTGTTCAGCTAGATCCGTTCCTGCTATTTACATTCAGTGCAGTGCGTCCTGCTCACAGTGTTCAGCTAGATCCGTTCCTGCTATTTACATTCAGTGCAGTGCGTCCTGCTCACAGTGTTTAGCTACATCCGTTCCTGCTGTTTACATTCAGTGCAGTGCGTCCTGCTCACAGTGTTCAGCTAGATCCGTTCCTGCTATTTACATTCAGTGCAGTGCGTCCTGCTCACAGTGTTCAGCTAGATCCGTTGCTGCTATTTACATTCAGTGCAGTGCGTCCTGCTCACAGTGTTCAGCTAGATCCGTTCCTGCTATATACATTTAGTGCAGTACGTCCTGCTCACAGTGTTCAGCTAGATCCGTTCCTGTTATCTTCCTACTGACAGGCAGGCTTGTCTGGTTACAGTATATAAAGCTACCTGAAGAAAATTACAGGTGTTCTATCCCAGCTTAGTGCAGCTACAGGCCATTAGTATGTCTGGAAGGCCAAGAAGGAGAGGCAGACAGTCACAAGCCAATAAGAGAGGGCAAGCAGGCTCTGTGTCTAGTGCTGGTCGTGGAGACGGTGCATCCTCATCAGCACGTGGCCATGGGACACGCTTGGCCTTTTTTTCGGCAGCTGGCCGTGTTGAGCCGCAACATGCGGAAGACTTGGTCGAGTGGATGACCAAGCCGTCCTCATCCTCCTCATCCTCTCTCACCCATGCCCAGGGTGCTTTGTCTGGCAAAGCAGCGGCCTCTTCCCTCAGCTCAATGTCATCAGTGACTCCTTCCCTAGCCCCACCATGTCCTCCTGAGGATTCCCTCGAACTGTTTGACCACAGTGTTGGGTACATGCTCCAGGAGGATGCCCAGCGTTTGGAAGGCTCTGATGATGATACTGAGCTCAATGAAGGCAGTAACATGAGCACGGACAGAGGGGGTGCCCAAGAAGGACAGCAATCTGGCAGTCATGCTCCCCCTGCTGCAGCATACTGCCAGGTTTGCTCCAGTGATGAGGAGGGAGGGGATGATGAGGTCACTGACTCAACGTGGGTGCCTGATAGGAGAGAGGAGGAGGAGGAGGAGGAGGAGGAGGAGGAGGAGGAGGAGGTGGCACATCACCAACTAGGCAGGATGCCCTCCAGGGGCCAGCCTAAGGGCAGCACATTGACTGCATCACACCCCAAAGCTCCACATGTGCAGGACGCTGCAGTCTCTGCGCGTTATTCAAAAAGTTCTTTGGTGTGGGCCTTTTTTGAGACGAGTGCATCAGATCGCACCGCTGCTATTTGCAATATATGTCTCAAGCGTATCTCGCGTGGCCAAAACATCTCCCGCTTGGGTACCACATGCTTGACCAGACATATGTTGACCTGCCATGCAGTTCGTTGGCAAGCGTATCTAAAAGACCCACACCAAAGAACAAAGACGATCTCTCCTTGCTCCTCATCAGCTGAGATTTCCAACCCCACTAGACCTTCAGTCCTCTCTGCGACCTGCAGTGAGAGGAATGAAGGTGTAGAATTAGGTGTGTCACAGCCAAGTACTTATGGGCAATCTGCTTTTGGTACACCGACGTCAGATTGTACCAGGCAAATTTCCCTGCCCCAGCTGCTGCACCGCCGAAAGAAGTTTGCTCCCAGCCATCCACATGCCCAGCGGTTGAATGCTAGCTTGGCAAAATTGCTAGCACTTCAACTGCTGCCTTTTCAGTTGGTAGACTCTGCCCCCTTCCGTGAGTTTGTGGAATGTGCGGTTCCTCAGTGGCAGGTACCCAAACGCCACTTTTTCTCACGGAAGGCGATTCCGGCTCTCTACCGGCATGTGGAAGGCAATGTCCATGCCTCGCTGGACAGGGCGGTCAGCGGTAAGGTGCATATTACCGCTGACTCATGGTCCAGCAGGCATGGACAGGGACGTTACTTAAGTTTCACGGCGCATTGGGTGACTCTGCTGGCAGCTGGGAAGGATGCAGGACAAGGTGCAGTAGTGTTGGAGGTTGTTCCGCCACCACGCCTCCAAAATGCTGATTGTGACACACCTCTCTCCTCCACCCCCTCCTCTTCTTCTTCCTCCATGGCCTCTTCCTCGGAACCAGCGGTGCTCCGTAGGCGTTCAAGGGGCTACGCAAGTACGCAGGCCAAAAGATGCCATGCGGTGCTTGAGCTGGTGTGCTTGGGGGACAGGAGCCACACTGGGGCAGAGGTTCTGTCAGCTCTGCAGGGGCAGGTTCAGAGGTGGTTGACGCCACGCCAACTTAAGGCAGGAATGGTGGTTTGCGACAATGGCACCAACCTCCTCTCTGCCCTCCGACAGGGACAACTGACCCATGTGCCCTGTTTGGCTCACGTCCTTAACTTGGTGGTGCAGCGGTTCTTGGGCAGGTACCCGGGCTTACAGGATGTCCTGAGGCAGGCCAGGAAAGTCTGTGTGCATTTCCGCCGGTCATATAATGCCAGTGCTCGGCTGACGGACCTCCAAAAGGAGTTTAACCTGCCCAAGAACCGCCTAATCTGTGACATGCCCACCAGGTGGAACTCGACGTTGGCCATGCTGCAGCGGCTGCACACGCAGCAGAGGGCCATCAATGAGTACCTGTGCGACTATGGCACCAGGACAGGGTCAGGGGACCTTGGTTTTTTTTCCCCACGCCAGTGGGCCATGATCAGGGATGCATGCACTGTCCTGTCACCATTCGAGGAGGCCACGAGGATGGTGAGCACTGACAGTGCATGCATCAGTGACACTGTCCCCCTTGTCCACCTGTTGGAGCACACGCTGCGTGGAATAATAGACAGGGCACTTGAGGCAGAACAGAGGCAGGAAGAGGAGGACTTCCTTAGCTCTCAAGGCCCCCTTTATCCAGACAGTGTTCCTGCGTGCCCGCCGATCACACAGGAAGAGGACGAGGAGGAGGAGGAGGAGGAGGAGGAAGATTGTGTCAGTATGGAGGTGGAGCCTGGCACTCAGCATCAGCAGTCTTTAAGGGATCAGTCCCAAGGAACACATGGACTTGTACGTGGCTGGGAGGAGGTGGCTGCGGACGTTGTTGTCCTTAGTGACCCAGAGGACTCCGGACCGAATGCCTCAGCAAACCTACGCTGCATGGCCTCCCTGATCCTGCAAAGCCTGCGTAAGGATCCTCGTATTCGTGGTATCAAGGAGAAGGACCAATACTGGCTGGCAACCCTCCTTGATCCACGTTACAAGGGTAAGGTTGCGGACCTTATCTTGCCATCGCAGAGGGAGCAGAGGATGAAACATCTTCGGGAGGCCTTGCAGAAAGGTCTGTGCAACGCGTTCCCAGAGACTGGGAGGTTACAAACTCCTGTTTCTGGACAACGTGTTGCTGAGGCTTCGGTCAGTCAAAGAAGGAGCGGTGGAGAAGGTGGCCGTCTGACCGATGCGTTCAGACAATTTTTTGGTCCGCAGCCCCAAGGTATGATCGGTTCCAGCAACCATCGCCAGCGTCTGTTTTACATGGTGCAGGAATACCTAGGGGCAAGATCAGACTTGGACACCTTTCCCACCGAAAATCCTCTGGGTTACTGGGTCTTGAGGATGGATCACTGGCCAGAGCTTGCACAGTATGCAATTGAGCTACTGGCCTGTCCTGCATCCAGCGTTCTTTCGGAACGCACATTCAGTGCTGCTGGAGGCGTGGTAACCGATCACAGGGTGCGTCTGTCCACCGACTCGGTCGATCGGCTGACCTTCATAAAAATGAATCAGTCTTGGATCACCACCAGCTACCAAGCACCTGATGCAGATGTAACCGAATAATTTTTTTTGAAATCTCAGATCCCTTCAAAGACTGCCTATGCTGATGCTGAGTGACTATCCCTGAGTAATTATCCTCTTCCTCCTCAATCATCACGCTGATAGCTTGTAAGAACATTTTTGGTTCTGGGCGCCACCACCAGTGCCTAAGGCACAATTTTTCAGCCCCTGTTTAACAGGGGCGTGTAATTACAATTTTTGATGTAATACTTTGCAGCAGGGCTCGTTCCTGCATTCCAACTAGAGTGTCTGTGAGGGGTTGCAGTGTTGTGGCACCAGCACCAGTGCCTAAGACCCAATTTTTCAGCCCCTGTCTAACAGGGGCGTGTAATTACAATTTTTGATGCAATACTTTGCAGCAGGGCTTGTTCCTGCGTTTCAACTAGAGTGTCTGTGAGGGGTTGCAGTGTTGTGGCACCAGCACCAGTGCCTAAGACCCAATTTTTCTGCCCCTGTCTAACAGGGGCGTGTAATTACAATTTTTGATGCAATACTTTGCAGCAGGGCTCGTTCCTGCGTTCCAACTAGAGTGTCTGTGAGGGGTTGCAGTGTTGTGGCACCAGCACCAGTGCCTAAGGCCTAATTTTTCAGCTCCTGTTCAACAGGGGCATGTAATTACAATTCTTGATCTAATATTTCACAGCAGGGCCCTGTGAGGGCTTACAGTGTTTTGGCCACAGCAACACCTAAGGCCCAAATTTCTGCTGAGTATATAGGGCAGGACCCTACTTTCAAACATCTAACTTACAAACGACTCCTACTTGCAAACGGAAGGAGACAACAGGAAGTGAGATGAAATCTACCCCTAAGGAAGGGAAATTCTCTCCTGTAAGAGTTAATATGGGAAAACAATTTTTCCTTTCCACTGATGCTTTCCAATCCTTGTTCCACAAAAAAACACAAATTTTCAAAAAACATTTTTCATTGGGACAAAAAAGTGAGGTGAAATCTTCTGAAGAGGAGGAAAGACGCAAAACAAATGTCACAGTGGTGATAACCCTTCCCTATGTTTTCCAAAAAGCTTAGAAAAGATTTTTTGGCTGGAGCTAAACACATTAAAAATGTTCAAAATTACAAACAGATTCTACTTAACAACAAACCTACAGTCCCTGTCTTGTTTGCACCGCCTGTATACTGCTGTTCAGAGTATATAGGGACCTTTCCTTATTTTAATTTGGGTGCGGGGTTCCCCTTAATATCCATACAAGACCCAAAGGGCCTGGTAATGGACTGGGGGGTACCCATGCCGTTTGTCTCACTGATTTTCATCCATATTGCCATGACCCGACATGACATTAAACCCGCAAGCAGTTTTAAATGAGATTTTTTCCTTTAAAAATGACATTTGGTGCAGGGACTGTTCTAAACATGGGAAACACGCGTCACTTTACAGGCATACTATAGACACCCCCCAGGTACGATATTTAAAGGAATATTTCACTTTTTTTTTTTTACTTTAAGCATCATTAAAATCACTGCTCCCGAAAAAACGGCCGTTTTTAAAAGTTTTTTTTGCATTGATACATGTCCCCTGGGGTAGGACCCGGGTCCCCAAACCCTTTTTAGGACAATACCATGCAAATTAGCCTTTAAAATGAGCACTTTTGATTTCGAACGTTCGAGTCCCATAGACGTCAATGGGGTTCTAACGTTCGTGCGAACTTGCGGTCCGTTCGCGGGTTCTGGTGCGAACCGAACCGGGGGGTGTTCGGCTCATCCCTAGTCTGCATCTACTGAACCTACAGAATATATTGCAGCCTAAAATTTATAGTTTTTTTTCGGTAACAGAGTGCTGCCTTCAACAGCATGGCAGTAAAGGCAATGATAGGAGGCTCTCTGACTTGTCCAGAAAACAAATGTAGGCCTTGAGCAAGAAAAAGTGACAGAAGCAAGAATGCCAACATTAGACAGAGACTGACAAGATCCAGTAGCAAAATAACCAGCAAAAAAGAACTCTGGAATCCTAAAACAAAGACTGAGACATCCAGTATATCCTACTTATGTGAATTCCATTTTACTGGGCTAGTGGTTAAAGTCAGTAATCAGCCAAAAGAACAGTAGGCAATAGATTTGGCCTATAATCTGACTAAAAAGGGCTAAGTACTGTACATGGTGCCAGTTTGGATAATGTGAGGTGGTAAGATATCAGTTTAGAGGCCTTCATGATATAATTTCATGGTTACCACTTAAGGGCTATTTAGTAATAGTAAAGATTGTAGTGCCAGGGCTGGTACTACCTTTTAATCCTTTTTGTCTGAACAAAATTCACATGTAGTGGAGAGTGCTAGCCCAGATCATAATGCTATTTCACATTTTTAGGCAAGGTACACAGTGTCACGATCAGGGGTCAGGCTAGAAGACCAGTTGCTATAGCAGTAGTAGGACTACCTTTGACCAGCAGGATAGGTACACAGACTGTCACCCTGGCGGATGACGCAGGCTCATCTGTGGTGTGGGGTCTAAGTACTAATCTGTGTTCACCAGAGCTCCTGATGGTGGAGATGGATTTTGCTCCATTTTAGTACCAGGTCGCGGTCCTCAGAATCACCCCCCCCCACCAGGAGGTGAGCAAGCCAGGGTCAAGAAGCGGATAAGCAAGTTAGGGTCAAACAGAAACATAGTGATAAAACAAGTCAAAGGTCAGTAACGGGGTCCAGAAACGGATAAGCAGGTTGGGATGAGGCAGACATGTAGTCAAGGAACAAGCCAAGAGTCAATAACGAGTGGTAACAAAATATGGACGGCAGCAGGGAAGACACTGGCTGAAGGGAGCACAATAATCTGGCAAACAGGAAGTGCAGAGACATGGCTTAAATCAGGAAGTTCATTAGAGGAGAAAAGAGTTCAAGGTTCAGCATAAGTCAAGGCGGGATTGTCCAATGGATCAGACAGGGCACTTTCCAGCATCTCAGGTAGCTCAGAGACAAGAATCATCATCAGACACAGCAGAGGTCCAAGTTCGAGAGGTTCAAGTCCAGGCCATGACACACAGGTCAGTTCTGTGGCTACAGTGAGCATTAAAATTTTCACTAAACACTGGTTTGAAGAAAAAATTATATTCATGGATTATGCCCAACAACTTAAACATTTGACATCTGGAAGATTTACCCCCCTTCATAACCAGGCTATTTTTTGAAATACAGCACTGCATTACTTTACCTGATATTGCACGGTCATGCAACACTGTACCTAAAATTATATTTATGTCCTTTTTTCCCACAAATAGAGCTTTCTTTTGGTGGTATTTAAAGATCCTCTGCATTTTTTTTTTTTTTTTGCACTATAAACAAAAAAAGGCCAACAATTTTGAAAAAACAAAATTTTTTACTTTCTGCTTTAAAACATATCCAATAAAAAAATCTAACAAATCTAATTTCTTCATCAATTTAGGCCAATATGTATTCTGCTACAGATTAATGGTAAAAAAAATCCCAATAAGCGTATATTGGTTTGCTACAAAGTAAAATATGGGATATATTTATGGAATTTAAAAAAAAAATGCAATAGTAATGGCGGCGATCAGCGACTTATAGCGGGATTGCGATATTGCAGTTCCCTTTCACACTGGGGCATTTTTTCATGCGCTTTTGGGCTAAAAATAGCGCCTGTAAATCACCTGAAAAACACCTCCCCTGCAGTCTCAGTGTGAAAGCCCGAGTGCTTTCACACTGTGGCGATGCGCTGGCAGGACATTAAAAAAAGTCCTGCAAGCAGCATCTTTGGAGCAGTGAAGGAGCGGTGTGTACACCGCTCCTCTACCGATTCTACCCATTGAAATGAATAGGCACTGCTGCTGAAGTGCCTACAAATCGATTCGGCAGTGGCGCTACACGAGGCATTTAACCCCTTTATCGGTCACTAACTGCCAACATCACAATACTATTGAACCCCTTATAATTATAATAGCATGACCCCTAGTTGGGTGGTGGGACGATGTGGACGTGTTTCCCATCAATTGCCCCTCTGCAGTTAGGAAAGTCCCACCGCTGGGCAAAGTGGGAGGCCACAGTCTGCCATTCCTGTGGGTTGGAAGGAAACTGTGGAGTCAAACAAGAAAAAAAAAATAATCATTTTGCACCTAAACAGGGAAAGCAGATTATACACAAACATTCTTGCCCAACATCAGTATAACATTTATTTGAGGGAGTTTGGAAAGACCAAGGTATAAGGTACACCTATCAGATTCCCCCTCCCCCCTCTCATGGGCCATTTCTAACATTATAGGGGGGGGGGATCTCTTGGACAGGTAACCCTCTCCACTTCATTGAGAGATGAATGCCTAAATAATGTGTGTTACTTTGGCCAGCCCCTCCTTACTTACACTATTGACAGCCCACTGGACAGGTAAGAAGTGTCAGAATACAAAGATATAAATACACACTGTACACATTTGAGCACATTTGGAAATTCTGCTATTACCTATCAAGATAATAATAGTATACAAAAACTTTAAACATTACCATTTGAAAGTATTCAGGCAGGCCCTTGCACTACATGCTTTGGGGAATTCATCCATACATCTGACCACAAAAGAGATGGGTATAGTGTGTATGGGTTTGGCAAAGTCAGCAGATAGATTAATGAGGATAGATAGAGAATTGGTATCAGCTGACTTAGCAGTTGGGGGGAGGGATGGTTCCAACTGATTTGGGGACCCCAAAAAAAAGCCTCGGGCACTCTGCCTGAATTTTAAGCACAAATCACATTTTAAAACATTTTAGGGGGTGTTTGGGGTAAAGCACTACTATGGAGATGATAAAATACATTGTTAAAGCGGGATTCCGTTTAAAAAAAAAAAATTTAAAGTCAGCAGCTACTTACATTGTAGCTGCTATCTTTAAATAAGTACTTACCTGTCCTGGGTGCCCGCGATGTCGGCCGCCCGAGGCCAGCCCGTCCCTCGGCTCTCGGGCCCCGGCACCGCCATCCTAGGAAAGGGAAACAGGCAGTGGAGCCTTGCGGCTTCACTGCCAGTTTCCTACTGCGCATGCGCGAGCGGCGCGGCGCTCCGTGCTGTGAATGGCCCCGTGGTGTTCTGGGAACACACACAGTTCCCAGAAGACAATGGAGCCCCTCACCGAGGAGTAATCGGAAGAAGAACTCACCGTGGAATAGGAAGAGGCAGATTAGGAAGACTGCCTAGCAACAAGGGTTTAGGTAAGTTACATTTTTTTTTTTTTCAAATTTTTTTTTTTTATTTTTTTTTAGGATTTTTGGTGATATTTTTTTTTCAGGGTGGCCCTCCACTTTAAGTGACTCCATGAGGTGAATATAGGGCCAGGAGAGCATGCTGGGGAGGTAAGTGAAGGCAAATATGTATGAAGCACAAAAAAATAATTACATAAAAATCCAGCATGCATGAGGACAAAGGGGGCATTCACAGCATATTACAATCATGATAATTAGGGAATGAGGAAAGAAATACAATATATTATCAAACATTAAATACAATAAAATGTGATGTTAAAGGATAAAAATCTTACCTTAATATACTCCTTCTGCAGGACCTGGATGATGGCAGAACAGGTCTCTGGGATAATGATCCCCAGAGCCTGGGGGGAGATGCCTGTCGAGAACTTGAGGTCCTGCAGACTTCTCGCCATCGCCAAGTACCGCAGGGTGGCGACAAGCCTCTGTTCCGGAGTGATGGCTTGCCTCATGCAGGTATCCTGCCTGCTAATATAAGGGGTCAGCAAAGCCAACAAACAGTGAAATACGGGGTCCGTCATTCGGAGAAAGTTCCTGAAATCATCAGGATTATTCTCACGGATCTCACGGAGCAAAGGCATGTGACAGAACTGACCAATTCTTGGTCCATGAACTCCTCCCCACCCTGTTCATGGACTGGACTTGTGTCAAGGTAAGGACTCCAACACCAAGTCCCCGCACAGCACGAACTCTACGAGGAGTACGTATACGCAATATGGCTAGAAAACGGTCGGCTGCTCAGAACGAAGTAACAGAAAGCACTGAAGAACAGCAAGGCCTGTGAAGAATAAATAATGATATTTGAAGCGCTTCACAATGTGCATGAAAATGAATATAAAAGTAAATATAAATAGTCAAATAAATCCAGCGGTGAGTAAAAATTCCTAAAAAATCCAACAATCAAAATAGTGTAAAACTATAAAAAATTAGTGACACCAAATGTGTAAAAAATTCACATAAAAAATCCACATAAAAATAAATATATAGGGATGTATTCAGAAGGTTCAATTATACAGGTGTGGAATCCTGATTGGTATAGAGCTTTTGATCACTAGCAAAGCTGTTTAAAAACACTTGCTTAATTAAGGTGCTCATTGATCTTAATAGTACCAAAGTGTTTTTTGCTTCTATTCACAACCAATGTGAGAATCATAAACAGGCAAATAAGAGAAAAAACCAATCATTGTGCAATAGTTAGGATACCAAGGTACACAGGCACACTTCAATCCACTCACGTGTGCCTTATAATGATAAGGCAAATGCAGGTTTTACTATAGCAGTCAGCCGCCTTAGACAGGAGCAGATTCAGTGCAGTACACTGTGTGAAACTGCTGATCTGCACAGAGCGTCCTTGGCTCCTCCCACGCGTTACATCACAGTCACGTGACTTTTTCAAGATCCTTGAAAGGCACACGTGAGTGGATTGAAGTGTGCCTGTGTACCTTGGTATCCTAACTATTGCACAATGATTGGTTTTTTCTCTTATTTGCCTGTTTATGATTCTCACATTGGTTGTGAATAGAAGCAAAAAACACTTTGGTACTATTAAGATCAATGAGCACCTTAATTAAGCAAGTGTTTTTAAACAGCTTTGCTAGTGATCAAAAGCTCTATACCAATCAGGATTCCACACCTGTATAATTGAACCTTCTGAATACATCCCTATATATTTATTTTTATGTGGATTTTTTATGTGAATTTTTTACACATTTGGTGTCACTAATTTTTTATAGTTTTACACTATTTTGATTGTTGGATTTTTTAGGAATTTTTACTCACCGCTGGATTTATTTGACTATTTATATTTACTTTTATATTCATTTTCATGCACATTGTGAAGCGCTTCAAATATCATTATTTATTCTTTTTAAGTGACTCTGAAAACACTCTCTTTTGATAGCAGCCTCACTTGGTTTTATGTGTAATTATCAGCTATTTAGCATCACAGCGCTTTGTGTTTTATATATATTAAGGCCTGTGAAGAGCGACCTGAAAAACAGTAACGAATGAACAAGAACACAATGACAGAGTCACGCATAACTCGCTGCACGCACTGAAGACCAGATACAAACCCACAAGCACAAACTGAACAGCAGAAAACGATCTGAAAGCCACGAGTCTGAAAAAGCACGAATCGTCTCTCACCAAACTTTTACTAACACGAGATTAGCAAAAGGAGCCCAAAGGGTGCCGCGCTTGGTTCGGACCTGCCCTTTTCTAGTCTCGTCGTACGTGGTGTACGTGACCGCGTTCTTAGTGATCGGAAATTCCGACAACTTTGTGCGACCGTGTGTATGCAAAACAAGTTTGAGCCAACATCCGTCGGAAAAAATCCATGGATTTTGTTCTCGAAATGTCTGATCAATGTCCGATCGTGTGTACGGGGCATTGGTGTTCCAACCTATGTTGCGAGGTCGAGCTGTCAAGATTCTTTTGGGCGACAAAACTACGGTGGCTTATGTGTCTCATCAAGGGGGCACAAGAATTCACCCTCTCCTTCAGGTGGCATGTCAATCTTCCTATGCACAGAGAAGAATCTTGGCTCTCTTACAGCATCTTAACTCCCAGGGCCTGGCAATGTTTTAGCAGATAGCTTGAGTCGAGGCTTTGGGGATCACAACAAATGGGGCCTCAACCCCAAGTACCTACGCAAGATCTTCAGGGTCTGGGGGACGCCTTCGATAGATCTTATGGCATTGGAGAATTGTCAACTGCTTTGCTTCTTTTTCCGGACCTAGCATCCACAGGCATTGGGTCAGGGTGCTCTGTCCAGGTCTTGGAACTTCCCCTTGGTGTATGTGTTCCCCCCGCTTCCATTGGCTCTCAAAATCCTGCTGAAGATTTAACAAAAAGGGTCACAGCAATAGTAGTCCTACCTTACTGGCTCAGGGAGCTGTGGTTCCCTCTGGCTTGAAGGATAAAGTTGGGATCACCAATCCCTCTGCCTCCTTGCCAAAATCTCCTTCTGCAGAGTGGGGCCTGACACCCGAACCACAGGAGGATAAAGTTAATGACATTATTACAGGATCGTCAGAACAAATGTAACCTATCACCGGATCTGGAAAGGGGTTGGGACCTTGGATCTCCTTCAGTATCTAACATTTTGGAGTTTCTGCAAAGTAGTCTCCAAGAGTTAGCTTATAATTCCCTGAAGGGAAATCCCTGCCTTGTCGGCTATGTCGTGTACAAGATATGCTCTACATCCTTTGGTGATCTGATTTTTAGGGGCAGCCATAGAAATCAGACCTCCATTGAAATCGTTTTTTCCAACAAAGGACTTAACACTAGCCTTGGGAACATTGCTGGTTCTTTCGTTTGATCAAGCTTTCTCTTGTTCATTATTTCTTTTAACAGTTTTTTTGTTTTTTAACTAGCCGTGGCCTTGGCCAGAAGAGACTCCGAGTTGTGCACCTTCTCATCTAAAGAACCATATTGTTTGGTGCTCCCAGACAAGATAGTCCTTAGACCGATACTGAGCTTTCTACCTAAGGTGGCCACATAATTTCGTATGAATTACGAGGTCATTCTCCCAGCCTCTCCGGTGGATACAGCTGATGATGAGTGGAGTAGGTTAGACCTGGTCTTTGCGGTTTCAACCTACCTGAAATGGACTAAAAGCTTTGGAAAACAAGATCAGCTGTAGGTTTTCCCAATGGGGCCTAAAAAGGGTATGCCAGCAACATCCAGAGTTGTGTCTTCCTGGTTTGTCAAGACCATGCATATTGCATACAAAACGCTGGGCCTTCCTCCTCCTTCAGAGATCAAAGCACATTCGACGAGGGTTATGGCAGCATCCTGGGAATACGCGAAGGTCGCCCCGAGGTAGTTTGCAGAGCAGCAAGCTGGAGCGCGCCCAACACCTTTTATTAGGCATTACAGGCTTAATATGGCTTGTCCGCCTGAGGAAACATTTGGCTCTACGGTTATTACGGTGGCTGTTGCCCATTAAAAATTTTGAGTAGCATTGCATTGAGGGTTTGGCTTATTTTTTATTTTCCCGCCCTTCTTAATATTGCTTGGTACATCCCATAGTAGGCTGACATGGGGAGGTCCAGGAATAAGGAAAATTGTTGTCCATACTTACCGTAACTTTCCTTTCCTGGATCCTTCCCATGTCAGCTGGAGGATTCCCACCCAGTTTATCAGTCGCGAGACAGGGTTTTTTTGAACACTGGTGTGGGCAGACAGCCACCCTTTTATGGGCTAGAAAAGAAGTGGTCCTGGAGGTGTCAGAGGGGGCAGAGCAGATCCATAGTAGGCTGACATGGGGAAGATCCAGGAAAGGAAAATTACGGTAAGTATGGACAACAATTTTCCTTATTTTATCTAACTACTTGACCTCCAGAAGTTTTTACTCTCTTCATGACCACAGCATTTTTTTGCTATTTAGCACTGCGCTACTTTAACTGACATATGCTCGATCATGTAACACTCTACCCAAATGAAATTTTTATAATTTTTTTCACACATATAGAGCTTTGTTTTGGTAGTATTTATTCACCACTGGGTTTTTATTTTTTTGCTTTATAAACAATAAAATGATGGAAATTGTGAATAAAAAACATGTTTTTCCTTGTTTTTGGTATAAAATTTTGCAAATTAATAATCTTTCTTCAAAAATTTAGGGCAAAATTCTGTATTCTGCTACATTTAACCACTTCAGACCCGGAAGATTTTACCCCCTTCCTGACCAAAGCACTTTTTACAATTTGGCACTGCTTCGCTTTAACTGACAATTGCGCGGTCATGCAATGCTGTACCCAAACAAAATTTGCGTCCTTTTTCCCACAAATAGAGCTTTCTTTTGGTGGTATTTGATCACCTCTGCGGTTTTTATTTTTTGCGCTATAAACAAAAAAAGAGCGAGAATTTTGAAAAAAAAAAACAATATTTTTTACTTTTTTGCTATAATAAATATCCCCAAATTTATTTTTAAAAAACACATTTCTTCATCGGTTTAGGCAGATATATATTCTTCTACATATTTTTGGTACATAATCTTGGTAAAAAAAAAAAAATCGCAATAAGCGTATATTGATTGGTTTGCGCAAAAGTTATAGCGTCTACAAACTATGGAAAAGATTTGTCATTTTTATGGCATTTTTTTTACTATTAATGGCGGTGATCTGAAATTTGTTAGCGATATTGCGACATTACGGTGGACAAATTGGATACTTTTGACACATTTTTCGGACCATTGACATTTATACAGAGATCAGTGCTATAAAAAGTAGAGAGTACTGTGTAAATGTCACTGGCAGGGAAGGGGTTAACACTAGGGGGCGATCAAGGGGTTAAATGTGTGTTCCCTCAGCGTGTTCTAACTATATGGGGATACTTAGTAGGAACAAACAACATGTCTCCTTGGCCCTAACAGCACAGGGATTTGTGTCTTTACATACACAAATCCCCGTGCTGGCGATTGAACCCGTCGGGCAAGCACATCATGTCCCCCGCCATGCAGCGGCCGTGCAAGCCCTCCCCTGGCCACTAAGGGGAAGGACGTACCTATATGGGATTTCGCCCAGGAGAGCCATTGTGCCGCAGTATATCCGCGTGAGCCGGTCAGGAACCGGTTAAAAAAAACAATCCAAATCAAAATTATTTAGTCTGTGTGTGAAAGTTATAGAATCCACAAACTATGGTATATATATATTTCAAAATTGATCAATTCTGATGTACTGACTGCCTCTCATTTTTTGTGGCCCTAAGCTGACATGACGGTACAAATTACCCCTTTTCGGAAAGTAGTCAGTCTGAGGTATTTAGTAAGAGGCATGGAGAGTTTTTTTTTAAGTTGAGAGTTTGAAGTTTTTTGTCACAATTTTTTGGAAAATGAAGAGATTAAATAAAATTTGTTTTTTTCCCACACACTGACTGGTAACAGTATGTAAAAAAAAGAAAAAAAAATGTTTAGTTTTTTTTTTTACTATTTTTACAGTGACACTTTAATACTTGGGGATGAGATCAGGGATTTTTTTTTCTGTGTTGCACATGGCCGGGTACAGGGAACCGCAGGACACAGCAGTTAAAAGTACAGCACACTGTGCGCCAGTGTGCATGAGCCAGGCAACATATATTTACATTGCTGAGCCTGGTCATAAAGTACTGTACAAGTATTGTGGGTGGGTGGCAAGTGGTTAAAGTTAGAAGCTGGTGTATAATACAGATGCTAGACTCTAGGGATGTAATCATGTAAACCAATATATACGGTACAGTCATCTATTATAATTCCCTAATGCCGCGTACACACAGCCGGACTTCCCGACAGAAAAAGCCAGATGGGAGCTTTCGGTTGGACATTCCAACTGTGTGTATGCCCCATCGGACTTTTTCTGTCTGCATTTCCGACGGACTCAGATATAGAACATGTTCTAAATCTTTTCGTCGGAAATACTGACGGAGTTTAGCCCGTTGGCAGGTCCGGCCGTGTGTACGCGGCATTAGTCTTATTGGATTACCTGCCATTCTATTTTTGCTTTGCATTTGTTTAATGGACATCATTGTGTTTAAAATATCAATAAAATAAGATTGTGGAAAAACAATTCTATTCAAGTATGCATTCTGAACTCAGAAAAGCACCTTCTATTGATCTCAGGCTCCTCCAAATTCCTTTTATTTTTTTTGTTCTCCATCGTCCTATTATATATAGGAATGTAGCCACCCTCTCTTGCCCGCTCCCAAGATGAACTATGACTTTGTAGCGTGCATAGTGCAGTGCACATGGCCACAACAGTTAGACCACTTTCACACTGGGGCGCTTTTCAGGCGTTTTAGCGCTAAAAATAGCACCTGTAAAGCACCTGAAAAACACCTCTCATGCCTCCCACACTGGGGCGGTGTCGGCTATACAGCTGTTATAGCAGCACTTTCTGGCCTCTAGCAGGGGGGGCTATTAACCCCCACTAGCGGCTGAAGAAAGGGGTTAAAAGCGCCTGTGTTACGGTGCTGCCGAATCTCTTTGCAGGCGCTTCGGCAGTGCTGCCCATTTTTTTCAGTGGGCAGTGCGTTTTTGGAACGGTGTATCCCTCCGGCAACGCCCCAAAGATGCTGCTTGCAGGACTTTTTTTCCTGTCCTGCAAGCGCACCGCCCCAGGGTGAAAGCACTCGGGCTTTCACACTGGGGAGGCATGAGAGGCGCTTTTCAGGCTCTTTACTGGTGCTAAAAAATGTAAAGGCCACTAACACAAATAATGCCCTGATAGACACTGGTAATCCACATACTTCCTCAAGGTAGAGTTCTTCTAAAGGTTTTCTAGTAAAATGTTTATAAAAAACATGTTTATGATGATGAGAAAATAATCTAAAGTTAAAAGAGAAGTGAAGAATAAGAAAAAATAAACATACCTAATCCCGTATGTTTAGGCAGCATCGATCCGATGCTGCAACTTTCCCTTGCCGCCTCTACACCAAGAACTGAGCGATCAAAGACAGCTGATCGCTCAGTTCTCAGCTCCGCTCTGAGCACATATCGGTGACTGTCAGTCACAGCTCTGTCCTCTGCCCCTCCAGCACTCACTAGAGCACTGGACTGTGGAGTGGGTGGGAGCAGATGGTTAAGGCTCTCAGCGGCATGCTGAGAGGCTAAGCCAGTTGACGTTAAAGCTTGCTATCAGTTGAATCTGGGTCACAGGAGTGCAGAACTAAGTTCACTCCTGTGATTCCAAGGAGAAGTAGGGCCAAAAGAGCTTTGGCCCTACTTCTCCTTTAATGTTGCTTTTGTGGGTAAACTCCCTTATGCAATTATCTTGTGGAGAGGCTTGCCAGGAGGTTTGCAGTTGCTTAGTGATGCAACAAATCGGTTTACTTCAGGCTTAAAAAGAGAATATTGTTCAGTCTCTTTATCAGCTTTCCTAAGGGGGCATTTTGCAAGGGTTTGGGAAATATAAAAAGAAGGAAACAAAAAAGAAAAGTAAGAATAAAAAGCCACACCTAAGTATACTGTTAGTAACAGAAATAAACTGCGTTTGTGATATCAAACAAATGTAATCAAAAATGATAGCTGCACCACTAACGTGAGATATTATCAAAAAATAGTTTATATAAATGTAGCGCTGCCATTTTTGCCATGTAATGTTAAATGGTAGACAATGCTATAAACTGGTATTTGGCTCCCTCTAGTAGTATGAAATGTGAAAGACACTTGTTTTAATTTTCACATAACAGCTAAGCAGGAAGTGACTTAATTGTTTTACTGGAAAGACTCACCTACCCACAATGCTTACTCACCTACCCATAAACACTGAGTGACTGAACTGCATGCTGGGTAGATAATAAAAGGCCAGCATGGCCATTTTCTTTCTCTTCTGGATGCGTTGCCTGCCTGCAAGGATCTGTGAGGAGGTGTTTCAGAGAGCGCGGCCTACATCTTGTGGAGGTGAGCAAGCCACGGACTCTGCCCTATCCCAGTGTGCTGGAGAAACAGTGCGATCGAGTCAGGAAAGATTCGGGAGACACCCGACGGAGCCATTTGAGGGTCCCAGTCATTTTGCGGAGCAGCGTGACGGAGCTGGCCGGCAGCAGTACTCAGAGACGCGGAACGGAGACTTCCAATTTTCCAGGCCTGGTGCGGTGAGAGGGCGGATGCCTGGAAGTTATTTAACGCACTTAACACACTTAGACTCATACCACAGTGTTGCTGAGACCTGTGTGTGCACCGCAGGAACTGTTCTAAATCATCAGTTGTGTTACTTCTTTGCTTGTTAACCACTTCAGCCCCGTAAGGATTTACCCCCTTCCTGACCAGAGCACTTTTTACAATTTGGCACTGCGTCGCTTTAACTGATAATTGCGCGGTCATGGAATGCTGTACCCAAGCGAAATTTGCGTCCTTTTCTTCCCACAAATAGAGCTTTCTTTTGATGGTATTTGATCACCTCTGCGGTTTTTATTTTTTGCGCTATAAACGGAAAAAGACCGAAAATTTTGAAAAAAAATGATATTTTCAACTTTTTGTTATAAAAAAAAATCCAATAAACTCAATTTTAGTCATACATTTAGGCCAAAATGTATTCGGCCACATGTCCTTGGTAAAAAAATGTCAATACGCGTATATTTATTGGTTTGCGCAAAAGTTATAGCGTCTACAAACTAGGGTACATTTTCTGGAATTTACACAGCTTTTAGTTTATGACTGCCTATCTCATTTCTTGAGGTGCTAAAATGGCAGGGCAGTACAAAACTCCCCCAAATGACCCCATTTTGGAAAGTAGACACCCCAAGGAAATTGCTGAATAATAATAATAATAATAATAATAATAATAATAATGATAAAAAAATAAAAAAATTTTTTTTTTTACAAAAAGCTGTCACTAAATGATATATTGCTCACACATGCCATGGTTATATGTAGAATTGCCCCCCAAAATACATTTAGCTGCTTCTCCTGAGTATGGGGATACCACATGTGTGGGACTTTTTGGGAGCCTAGCCGCATACGGGGCCCCGAAAACCAAGCACCGCCTTCAGGATTTCGAAGGGCGTAAATTTTTGATTTCACTCCTCACTACCTATCACAGTTTTAAAGCCCATAAAATGCCAAGATGGCACAACCCCCCCCCCCCAAATGACTCCATTGTGGAAAGTAGACACCCCAAGCTATTTGCTAAGAGGCATGTTGAGTCCATGGAATATTTTATATTTTGACATAAGTTGCGGGAAAATGACAAACTTTTTTTTTTCTTGCACAAAGTTGTCACTAAATGATATATTGCTCAAACATGCCATGAGCATATGTGGAATTACACCCCAAAATACATTCTGCTGCAACCCCTGAGTACGGGGATACCACATGTGTTGGACTTTTTGGGAGCCTAGCCGCGTACGGGGCTTTGAAAACCAAGCACCGCCTTCAGGATTTCTAAGGGCGTAAATTTTTTATTTCACTCCTCACTACCTATCACAGTTTTGAAGGCTATAAAATGCCAAGATGGCACAACCCTCCCCAAATTACCCCATTTTGGAAAGTAGACACCCCAAGCTATTTGCTGAGAGGCATGTTGAGTCAATGGAATATTTTAGATTTTGCCACAAGTTGCAGGAAAATTACAAACTTTTTTTTGCACAAAGTTGTCACTAAATGATATATTGCTCACACAGGCCATGGGCATATGTGGAATTTCACCCCAAAATACATTCTGCTGATTCTCCTGAGTACGGGGATACCACATGTGTGGGACTTTTTGGGAGCCTAGCCGCGTACGGGGCCCCGAAAACCAAGCACCGCCTTCAGGATTTTAAAGGGTGTAAATTTTTGCTTTCACTCCTCACTACCTATCACAGTTTTGACGGCCATAAAACGCCCAGATGGCACAAACCCCCCCAAATTACCAGATTTTTGAAAGTAGACACCCCAAGCTATTTGTTGAGAGACATGTTGAGTCCATGGAATATTTTATATTTTGCCACAAGTTGCGGGAAAGTGACAAACTTTTTTTTTTTTTTGCACAAAGTTGTCACTAAATGATATATTTTTCAAACATGCCATGGGCATATGTGGAATTACACCCCAAAATACATTCTGCTGCTTCTCCTGAGTATGGGGATACCACATGTGTGGGACTTTTTGGGGGCCTAGCTGCATACGGGGCCCCGAAAACCAATCACTGCCTTCAGGATTTCTAAGGGCGTAAACTTTTGATTTCACTCCTCACTACCTATCACAGTTTCTTGGCCATAAAATGCCAAGATAGCACAAACCCCCCCCCCCAAATGACCCCATTTTGGAAAATAGACACCCCAAGCTATTTGCTGAGAGGCATGGTGAGTATTTTGCAGCTCTCATTTGTTTTCGAAAATGAAGAAAGACAAGAAAATTTTTTTTTTTCTTTTTTCAATTTTCAAAACTTTGTGACAAAAAGTGAGGTCTGCAAAATACTCACCATACCTCTCAGCAAATAGCTTGGGGTGTCTACTTTCCAAAATGGGGTCATTTGGGGGGGTTTTGTGCCATCTGGGCATTCCATGGCCTCCGAAACTGTGATAGGCAGTGAAGAGTGAAATCAAAAATTTACACCCTTAGAAAGCCTGAAGGCGGTGCTTGGTTTTCGGGGTCCCGTACGCAGCTAGGCTCCCAAAAAGTCTCACACATGTAGTATCCCCAAACTCAGGAGAAACAACAGAATGTATTTTGGGGTGTAATTTCACATATTCCCATGGCATGTTTGAGCAATATATCATTTAGTGACAACTTTGTGCAAAAAAAAAAAAAAATTATTTTTCCCGCAACTTGTGTCACAATATAAATATTCCATGGGCTCGACATGCCTCTCAGCAAATAGCTTGGGATGTCTACTTTCCAAAATTGGGTAATTTGGGGGGGGGGTTTGAACTGTCCTGGCATTTTATGCACAACATTTAGAAGCTTATGTCACACATCACCCACTCTTCTAACCACTTGAAGACAAAGCCCTTTCTGACACTTTTTGTTTACATGAAAAAATTATTTTTTTTGCAAGAAAATTACTTTGAACCCCCAAACATTATATATTTTTTTTAAAGCAAAGGCTCTACAGACTAAAATGGTGGGTGTTTCATTTTTTTTCCACACAGTATTTGCTCAGCGATTTTTCAAATGCATTTTTTGGGGAAAAAACACACTTTTTAAAATTTTAATGCACTAAAACACACTATATTGCCCAAATGTTTGATGAAATAAAAAAGATGATCTTAGGCCGAGTACATGGATACCAAACACGACATGCTTTAAAATTGCGCACAAACGTGCAGTGGCAACAAACTAAATACATATTTAAAAGCCTTTACAGGTTACCACTTTAGATTTACAGAGGAGGTCTACTGCTAAAATTACTGCCCTTGATCTGACCTTCGGGGTGATACCTCACATGCATGGTACAATTGCTGTTTACATTTGACGCCAGACCGACGCTTGCGTTCGCCTTTGCACGAGAGCGGGGGGGACAGGGGTGCTTTTTTTTATTTTTTTTTGCTTTTTTATCTTATTTTTAAACTGTTCCTTTCATTTTTTTTTTTTTTTTATTGTTATTTCAGGGAATGTAAATATCCCCTATGGTAGCAATAGGTAGTGACAGGTACTCTTTTTTGAAAAAATTGGGGTCTATTAGACCCTAGATCTCTCCTCTGCCCTCAAAGCATCTGACCACACCAAGATCGGTGTGATAAAATGCTTTCCCAATTTTCCAATGGCGCTGTTTACATTCTGCAAAATCTAAGTCATAAAATGCTCATAGCTTTAGGTTTCTTAGGCCATAGAGATGATTGGAGCCATTCTGGTCTCTGATCAGCTCTATGGTCAGCTGGCCGAATCAACGGCTGCATTCTCAGGTTCCCTGTTGGGACAGGAGAGCCAGAGAAAAACATGGAAGACGGTGGGAGGGGGGGCATTCCCTCCCACTGCTTGTAAAAGCAGTCTAGAGGCTAATTAGCTGCTAGGATTGCTTTTACATGAAAGCCGACCGCTGGCTTAAAAGAATGATACCAAGATAATACCTAAACCTGCAGGCATCATTTTGGTATAACCACTTAAAGTCCAGCAACATACCAGTACCTTGCTGGTCCTTCTTGGGCATATATTGAAAACTTTTTTTTCATGCAGCCTGTGGGTTGAACGAAAAAAAGAGATTGATCGGTGGGTATTCCCACCATTAGAATACCTCCCCTCATCCACCCACTTCCAATGATGGGCATATGCACCGTTTATATATGCCGAAGTATGGGGGCATCCTCCCGCAAAAGGTAGGAGGGAATCGCTCCTCCGCCCACTGCTGCCCCCACGCTTCGGCATATATGCTGAAGTATGTAACTGTGGTGGTGAAATCACCTCCGACAGCGCTGGAGTCACGGCTTTATGTATCGTGGGATCAAACGCTGTTGCTGTCAAGATAAATAAATCCGTGCTGCAGCTGAATGGCGTACCTGAAAACAAAAAAATGGTTAACAATAAAACACAGTAAACTATAAAAAAATGACATACCTGAAAAGCAAACATGATAAAACAAAACAACAATAAAACATTGCAGAATAGAATACAGTAAAAAAGAGCAGAACAATATAGAGAGAATAGAGAGAGAGAGAACAATAAAACGACAACTAATTTTGTTTTTTTTATTTTATATATTTTTTTGTGTATTTTTTTTTTTTTTTACATTTTTTTTTGTAACTTTTATAACTGTAACCGGTTCCAGGTTTGGGTCTCTCAAAATGCGATGGCATCTTGGGAGACCCTATGAAAGTGTGTCCTAGTCTGTACAATACTGTAACCTACGCTAAAACTCAACTAGTGTATGGTAGCGCTCAAAACATTAACCAGTGCAAAGACCAGGATTGCCAGGACAGGAGGAATAATAATAGCGGGTGTCACGCCTATATCCGCGCTTTCTGCAGACACGACATTTTCTTTGGGGGGCTCGTTGGGTAGGGGTACTCGGAAGGACATAAGGAAAATGCCTCTCATGCAGTTGGCTTACTGCATTTGGTTGGGGAAGGTGAGGTGGAACACCATCTGGATACAGAAGGGCTCTGACGATCTCTTCCTGGAATTTAAGGAAGGATCCAGTCTGTCCTGAAGCTCTGTATAGCACATGAGCGTTCAGCAAAGCCGATTGAAATAAGTATACAGACACTTTTTTGTACCAGCATCTGGCCTTACGGGCAACTAGGTACGGCGCCAACAACTGGTCGTTGAGGTCCACCCCTCCCATATTTTGGTTATAGTCGTGGACACAGAGGGGTTTCTCCACAACACCAGTCGCCGTAGTAATTTGGACCGTCGTGTCTGCATGAAGAGAGGTAAGAACGAAAACATTCTTATTGTCCCTCCACTTCAAAGCAAGCAAATTATTACACCGCAAGCAGGCTCTCTCCCCCAGCCTAAGACAGGAATCTACAAGCCCCTGGGGAAAGCCCCGACGATTGGGTCGCACAGCGCCACATTGGGTGAAATGTGCAGCGCTTATGTGATCATATAAACCATAACAAATAATATGAGTACAGAAAACGTGAATAATAAATGATGTGCTCAAAAATACTTCAAGCAGTCCTCTATTATGACATGGGATGTCTATAAAGAGAGGAACTTGGACGTGTGATGTCCAAAAAAGAAAAAAGTCAGTGACAAGCTTCAGTCATGTGTGATGATAATCCTCAACCACATGTGGACATAATATAGTGACAGTCTTTAACTTCAAATATGTATGATGTAATAACAGTTAATAGTAGGTCCACCACCAAAGACACCAGAAGCTGCTTACCAGAGGGATTGAACTCAAATAGGTGTACACCTAGTGAGTCAATCAAGCTTTGTGGTATAATATACCAGGGGGTTAGATGCTCTTTCCAGATATGACCTCCAGATGGACCTCCGAACAAGTGTAAGGTATGGATGGACAGTCAGCCCCATCATTAAAAGAAAGAGGAGGGCATATAATGTAACTCCGTATGGAAATTTTAATACAGAAAAAGCAAAGGAAATACACTCACGTGTTTAGCAGTAAAATCAAGCGCTTGTATAAAAGAAGACAGTGGTCTCAGCATATCCTACTGACGCGTTTCGACTTAGAAGTCATCATCTGGGGTTTAGTTTTTTGAGACAGCGCGGTATATATTTGTTTATAATTTACCGCGCTGTGCCACATGCTCCAATTTGATGATCAAAAAGGTGACTAAAAAGTGGCACGCTCGTGTAATAATTGTCCACATATAAATGGTACCCCTTTCCGAATAAGGGTGACACCAAGTCCCACACAATTTTGCCAGCGCTTCCTATGTAGTCAGGGCAGTTTGTCGGCTCTACCTGACTATCTTTGCCCTCGTAAACCATAAAATAGCATAGCCTGTGGCCCTGTCACAGAGCTTATACATCTTGACCCCATATCTGGCGCGCTTGCTGGGAAGGTACTGTTTGAATGACAAGCGGCCAGAAAATTCAATCAGGGACTCATCAACGCAGACAACTTGATGGGGAGTAAACAATTCTGCAAAACGTTGGTTGAAGTGGTTTACGAGGGGCCGAATTTTGTAGAGCCGATCGTATTCAGGGTCTCCACGAGGACGACAGTTCGTTGTTGTTGAAGTGCATGAACCGCAAGATCTGCTCGTATCGTGCCCTGGTCATGGAGGCAGAGAACAAGGGCATATGGTGAATTGGGTCAGTGGATCAATATGACCGCAACTCACTCTTTTTAGTTATGCCCATGTTGAGGGAAAGGACCAGAAAGAGCTTAAATTTGGAGACCGTAATTGGTCTCCAATCTCTGGCAAGGGAGGACTGGGGAATAGTGGCGATGTGTTGACCAGCGTATAAATTGCTTTGGTCCACAATAGATCTATAGAGATCTTCGGTGAAAAACAGTGAATAAAAATCAAGTGGCATAAAATCAACTGTTTCCACCTGAATTCCGGGTTGGCCAGTGAATGGGGGAAGTACGGGTGCTGCAGAAGTGGTGGGTTCCCAATTAGGATTGGCGATTGCAGCAGGAAGGGCACTATGGGCACTATGGGCTTGTGTTCGTCTTCTTGGTGGCAGCGGGACACTACTTGTGCTTGCCACCTCGCCAGCTTGAACTGCACTTATGGGACTCGCCACGTCACCACGTGATACTGCAGTGCTGGATGTACGACCAGGGTGTACTAGGCCGCTGGTGCTTGCCAGTTCACCAGAAGGAATAGCGGCGCTAGTACTGCTCTGCTCCATACGAGAGCCCTGCGGTTCTTGCACATCAAGGACAGAAGAAGAAGTTTGGGCTCTGGTATGCCTGACCTTGGCAGGGACCACAACTCCGTCGTCAGAGCCATCTGTCATGGAGCCGCTGTCGTCTACAGGATCGTATTCTGAGCCTGAATCTGACAAATGAGTGACTTCCTCTTCACTATCTGTCATGCTCAGAAACGTGTAGGCCTCTTCACTTGTGTACCTTCGATTTGCCATTTTGGGCTCTAAATTTAGTGGTACACTAGTGAGAATCACAGACAAAAAAGCTCCTGACTGACAGCGACTGTATCAAAACGCTACCAAAAAACTGTTAGCGATCGCAGGGATGAGGCCTGACTCTGCGAACGCTGCAGTTATGTGTGCTTAGTGTTTTGTAAGTGTCAGTGATCGATCGATACTGCACTTGGGTGGGCTGGGCCGAGGGGCAAAACGCAGGTGCTAGCAGGTATCTGGGCTGATCCTGCTTACACTGCGTTTTTGGGGACCCTAAACTGCTGGGGACGCTGATCTGATCGGATCAGATATTGATCCGTTCAGATACTATATCACTAAGGGAGGTGTATGCCGCGTGCGTGGGTGTTAGCGGTACTGGCGCTAACCTGAAGTTTCCCAGGGGTGACGCAGACCTTATCTGACCCTAAAACTTAACTTACATCACCTCCGGGCAATTAGGGGGTTAAACCTTTATTAGTAATAAACGGCGGGTGCCCTAAAACTATAAAAAAAACAAACTAACGAACCAGCATCACCCGTAACACTTATACGGTGATCACTGGTGAAAGGGTTAACCAAATGGCAATCAGGGGGTTAAAACCTTTATTAGGTAGTATATGGGGGTCCCTGTCGCTATAAAACACTGATGGCGAACCTATATACTTAGCTCCCTAACTAGCGTCACCTGTGTCACTAATACAGCAATCAGAAAAACGATCGCTTAGTGACACTGGCGACGGGGGGTGATCACAGGGTTAAAACTTTATTAGGGGGGGTTAGGGGGGTACCCTAGACCTAAAGGGGGCTAACCCTAACTGCCCTAACACTTATAACTGTCAGAAACTGACACCAGTGCAATAATCAGAAGAAAAAAAAACTGCTTTTGGTGTCACTGTGACAGGGAGTACAGGGGGGGTGATCGGGGAGGGTGACTGGGGGGTGATGGAGGGGGGGTGGAAAGTGTGCCTGCGTGTTCTACTGGAAGTGTAGTGTTGGTGCAAACTTACTTGATGTCTTCTCTCCTCGGCGCCGGAACGAGGAGAGATAACTTCACTTCCTCCGCTTCTGTTTACATTACAGAAGCCGAGGAAGCATTTCATTCGCCAGGAGCGATCACGAGGGGGGAGCCATGAATGAGTGGCCTCCCCCTCACCTCTGATCGCCCCCGATGATAATCCGACTGCTGCAGGCACCGAGGGGGTCCAATCAGACCCCCCCCGCGGGCAGGCAAGGACGTACAGGTAAGTCCTTATGCCTGCCCGTGCCATTGTGCCGACGTACATTGTCGTGCGGCGGTCGGCAACTGGTTAAACCTTTGGAATTACAAACACTGCAATATAATAGCAAGCAGAAGACAGAAGACCAGAGACTATAACTTTCACTGAGAGGCCTTGTGTTCAGTTGCAGTAACAAAGGACCACATCATACCTCAGGGGGAGCGCTTGAGCAAATTATACTGTGTTGTGTTCGATATCCTTGCATTAGTGTGATTAGTGCAACGTACTGGAAGTGGGAAGGTGCCAAGTGTCAAGGCATTGTCACTCTGGATACTAGTCCCACTTGGAGACACGCTTGAAAGGGTCATTTAAGAAATCTTTACCTATTAATTATTTGTGAATACTTATCGCATTGTCATAATACGTTTGTGTGACGGTGCATTTATTGTAACTACTGTTTATGCCAGCCTCAGTAAAATTACATTCTGGTTAATTACAATTGGTGTGAAGTGTTGTTCATTTTCCTACAGGTGGAACGGATACCTAGGTAATGGTAAAGGTACATCATTGGTATATTGTTATTGTGGGATTGTCCTTTGTTGTTTAGCTTCACACCAAAACTGTTCCACAGCTGTGTCAAGTGGGTTGAGCCAATTTATTGGGGGTGGAATAGCAGAGAACAGGCCCAATCAAATATCAGCAGCTCCTTCGGGGGTAAGTGCTACATAAAAAGTTGTGTTGCGCTAGAAAATATAAATGTTCAGCGAGTCAAGGTGTCACTATCATGACAATAATGAAACAGTCCGATAATCAGTAAACAAGTGAAATGTGTGTGGTTTTCGAATTCAAGACACAAGTTCCTCCACCTTGTGAATTCACCACCACACTAATGGATGTTCTCTTACCAGAGAGCATTGACCTCCTATTACGGAAGGGGGGGCTCATGTATCTCATATATCCCATCAGCGGTCAGTATCCAGCACACAGAAGACAAAGGGTATCACTTTGAACAGCCAGTGGATAAATCGACACTCCTCTTGTCTCAAACCATGATACCGAATGACATACCCCAATGAAGAGATACATGCCAACAGTGTAAAACCTATAAAATTGAGCTTTATTAAAAAGTATTGCACTTACACGCTTGCAAGATAAAAACCGCATATTCAATTCCAAGTAGGCACAGTAACGATGGTTGACTTTCAACCAGAAGCAAGGACATAGATCAATACCTCAGCCTGACCGGTTTCGTCACCAAAAGGACTTCTCCCGCAGCGCTACATTGATGATATTTTGTGATTTAGAAATGGTGAGCACAATAATTTGATGACTTTGTTTTCTAGTTAAATTAGATTTTTCCTAATATTGAATTGAACCCTAAGGTATCTGAGTCTTATGTTGTATTTTTGAATATACATGAAGGTGTCAAATTAGGAACCAATTTTTAAATGAAATCTACAGGTAGATATACTTTATTACAGTATTCCAGTTCTCACTCTTGCCATCTGGTGAGTAATCTACCCTTCTCCCAGTTTATACATGTTTATACATAATTCTAGTGCTTATGAGATTCAGATTGCCGAAATGTGACAATAAATATTTTATTGCCCCGATACTCTTGATAAAGTCCTCTCACGTTCATTTGCTAGAATAGCTACTCAAGATGGACAGTTTTCTAAGAATAACAGGATCC
The DNA here is from genome assembly GCA_037952925.1 of Lithobates clamitans. Taxonomy (NCBI): domain Eukaryota; kingdom Metazoa; phylum Chordata; class Amphibia; order Anura; family Ranidae; genus Lithobates; species Lithobates clamitans. Next base: position 2,259,656 of record JBBGZY010000943.1, read on the forward strand.
CTTATAAAGGGGCATAAGACTTTCTTTCTGAAAGATTTATTAAATATTCTACCATATATCCTGTACATGTACACTTAAAGCTGCACTCCCACTACAGTTGTGAGTTCACAAAAAACACACCAAAAAAAGTGTTCATTATTAATGGCTCCACAAATGCGGCATGCAAGACACATGCTTGTGCAAAACTAAAAAAGATACTTGAGCTTCTCTGACACATTCATTGCACGTAGGGCAGTCCGTTGAAATGAGAAAAACGCGTACACGTGAGATGGCAATTAGTGTGAATGAGGGCTAAAAGTGACATCAGTCCTTGTTGTGAAGTCGAAACACATTTTCAAATGTACGGTATAACCATACGGAACCTTAGAGAGCTTCTTGTTTGATCTGATTCTGTTGATAAATAGCAAAGAAGCACTTTTAAATTCTCTGATAAGAAAGGTTGCCATAAATGCCATAACTGTAATATCTAGAAAAACAGGGAGGGTGCACCAACCTTGCGCATTACCAAAGATAAAATTAATTTAAATAATAAAAGCAAGAGCAAGAGCTCCAAGAATTTGCGATACCATCTGGTTCCTCCTAATACCCGGTCCAGGTTGCAGGTGTCCAGAAGACACAGTTCCAAATTCTCGGAGCAATGTTAAGCCCTTTTTTAACGTTTGTGAGTATGACTCTTGCTTTTATTATTTAAATAAAATTTTATCTTTGATAATGCACAAGGTTGGTGCGGCCTCCCTGTTTTCCTATATATTTCAGCTCTAAGAACACCCATTGTTCTGAGGAGGGCAGCAAGACCTTTGACTTCCCATATTTTATCCAAAGGGTTGGCTACACCACTTACATATGGACTAAGCTCCTGAGCGCAGGAGATTGTTTTGCATAACTGTAATATCTGCAGTGCTCTCATCTCTGGTTTAGGTTTTCAAAAATATGGAAGTGATATCAGGGTTGCCTATGACAACCATTGTCAGCGAAATCCTATTAATTCTGACAAACTTCAAAAGTTCAGCATCAAACACATGAACTTAGAGGAATGGCCATCTATCAGATTCCAGCCTTGAGTCATGGAGGTGACAGAGAACATCTGTTGTTACAAACGGAGTCTTATTGGATTTTTACTTTGCAGATGTTTTCTCCCAAGGTCTTGATTACAATGGCATCATTCTTACCCTTCTTATCTGTTCGCTAATGGTTTTATGAATATTTCCAATTGCTTTTTGACCCTTTGTTGTTTTCGTTCCGGTTTGTAAAATGTGACCTAAATGAAATAAACAATCTTGAATATTATCTAGGCCCCCTTTGCTTTTTTTTTTTATGTTGGAAATGTTCTCATGTTTTTCTATTTAATATAAATCTATATATGTAACAGCACTACCAAACACCAGGTATCCTAAACCTAATTGCCACCCCTATCTTATTTTTCTTGGTTTGGTTTTGTACTTTGCCAGATCTGCATTCCTTTTGGTCATCTTATTATTTTCTAATTTCACACTGTCCCAAACCATGCAGATTCCTATGATGATGAAGGCCATACTTGAAAGGATTTTTTTTCTCCCATTCACTGTACGTTTAGTGCTATGACCATAGAAACATAAGCCATGTCCTGTTTCTGGGATATAAGCCATAGTACACTAACATGCTGTTTGATATTCTAAAGCAGGGTTCTCTAGGGTTTGGAGCTATCATTGGGCATATTCTCATGTCAGTAATTTACTCTGTATTTTGGTGTTAGGCACACTGATGTTGTGAGTTGGCAAAGAGGAAGGCAAAGAGGAAACTGATCATAAACCACTGGGAAAAGAGGCAGAGGGGAAGCGGACCATGGGCTACGAGGGAGGAAATAGGAGACAAATGTGGGTGGTGGTTAAATAGAGAAGTCATTAACACACCTGATTCTGGACAAATGGGTCAGAGCAAAAGCTGATCCTGGCAGGGGATGGAGAGGAAATGGTGACAGCTGACCGAGTACTGGGGATAGTGAAAGAAAACAGTAGATGATCAGGGATAGGGGAAAAGAGATAATTGGCTTGGGAAAGTAAATGAGTGGAGACACATAAGAGATGATCATGCATTAGGAGCAGAGGAAAGGTACATGGCTTATGAAAATAGACAGGGGATTGAGGCTGAGCATAATCAGATGGTGTTTAATATGTGCTTGGGAGTTTGTCTACATTATAACAGCCAGAGGACAGAGGAAAGTATGGTGAGGCAACAGGTCGGTGGAAGCTACCAGAAAACATGGATAATGGTAGAGAGTTTTAGATTGCACGTTGGAGAGAGAACTATCAGAAAATTGAGCTTGGGCGAATAAAAAAAGAACTTCTATTCTTCATTTTAATTCTATAGTGCTTTTCTCCCTGGGGACCTGTTTTTTCTGCTGTTAGGCATGTTATGGATTGTCAGAGAATGTAGTGTGGATGTTAAGGAGAGGGCTGACAAAAAACAAAATATGGAGGGGAGGCTAAAAAATGTAGCGTGAACACAAAGGCCATACAAGGGCCACCAGAGACTGTAGTGTGGATGATGAGGGGAAAAGCTACATTATAAAATATGGAGAGAGCTGTGATAGAACCTAGTGCAGACAGCAGAACACAGTGATATGGACACTAGTGAAGTATTATTCCTCTGTACTTTAACTGGGCATTACTCCACAATTGCATCACTTCCAAAATCTAAAATTTACGTAGGTGGTGTAAAAGCAGACTATTAGTAAACTTTACCAAAACCAAAGAGAGCAATGTTAGGCAACAAGCGGAACCACTCATTTAGCAACTAAAATCATCCAGAAAATGCTGTAGCTGTACTAAATTCGGAGGGTTCAAACAATGTACCTTATTCTGAGTTTTCTGAAATACACTGCAGTCAGAATCCAAACAGTACATTATAGATTCACTGAATATTTACTTCCTAATGCTTGTGCTGTGTAACTATTACTAATGCCTTTTTTTAACACTAATGGCATCCAAACTCTTTAAACTGATTGGGGACTCTGACAGGAGGAGAGAGCAGAGAGATAACCTCTTTAGACTACTGGTGCTCAGATGTGGTCTGTTCAAAGACTCAGTGTGGGAAGGTGACCTAGGTATTTTCCTTAAAGTAGTTCTAAAGTCTCAAGGTTTTCTTTATCTTAATGCATTAATGCATTCTCTCGCCAGAAGAGGAGGTAAGCAACATCGTTGTGCAATATCATTTAGTATCATTTTAACTGTATCAGAGAAAAGCCATGTCATCAGGTAAACTGTGCTGTCTGACAGAGTTGTGTAAATCTCAGGACTAAAAACAGAAAACTGAACAGAAAAAAAGTGTTTTATATACATCATATAAATATGCAATATACATCATATAAGAAGCAGAATAAAAATAGTAGTTTCAAAAGGAAATTTTCCTCACACCTTCACGTTTTATGGACTCATAAAAAATGTATATAATTTTTTGGGGCCACCTTATTTTGTGTATTTAGTATTCTTTTCAATGTCCATTGATAATTATATATTATTACAGCCCTGACAACATATGGGCTATATTGCACAATATTAAGGGCGTTGGGAGCAAAATGAAGGAAGCCAAAATTTCCTAACTTGAAATATTGTTATGCTTGCAAAACATTTGCTGTTTCCCAGGCCAGCAATTCCACTTTCCTAACATACAAAGCAGAACTTGGTTTCTCAGTTTAGTGGTATATACACCAAAGAATAAAGAAACAAAAAAAATGGGACTTTTTGCGCCAAGTTACTCTCAGGAATGAAAACACTACTGAATTAGTTAAAAAACAATGTTTATTAACATATATTTAAAACATATTAGCAATAAAAAGAACCAGAAAGAAAAGCAAGAATTGGATCCACTGTGCATGGCATATTCAAAAATGCACCTTGCATCTCCACCCTACTCCTCAGCATGTAAGAAAATATCAAAGATCCTAATATCCGATGATTATTGTCATGTACCTGGGTGTCATTGAACTGGGATGTTCCTGGTTCCACAGCTGCAGCCTTACCTGTTGTGCCACGGCGGAGCTCTGGAGTTGTCACAATGTTCTCCCAGCTTGATGAATTGCCTTAGACTCACTAGCCCCACCTGCTGCCAGCTGCAGACAATGTAAATCAAGCAGCCCATAAATAGCAGCACTTCCTGTTTCTCAGTGCCCATTTGTGTGGACCAAATCCCTGGGTGCATTGATAGCGCTGTGACTCTGATTACCATGTGTGAACTTCTGCCTGAATTCTTGACCACTCTCTAGCCTGCTGATTTTGTAGTTTGCCGCCAGCTCGTGTTTGACCTCTGCCTGCTTGATCACTCTTTGGATTTTCGATTGTGTATCGCTTTGCCTGATCTGTTGCCGACCTGACTTGCCTGACTACGTTTTCGCCTGAATCCTCAGCACACAAGCTCCACTTCGGACGCTACCTACCACAGGTACCTTACATTATGCAATTAATTCTACATAATACATCATAACAGATCTTGCTTAATTCATACTGGTTTAGGGTTGAATCAGATGTCAACATGTTTTGCAGTATAACGTCTTCACAAGGCACTAAGGTTACATAATTCTAAGCTGCTAACCGGGATCTGGGCAGCTCCACTAAAACCTGTCCTTACACTAATTAATCTATCCCTAACCAGTGAGAGCTCTGTCCCTGACCTACCCACTAGGCAAAATGCACGGCATTCTGAGGTGAGCAGTGCTATAAGGCAGCTGCTCCCTTATGACACCTACGGTGGCCTCGAAGGAACCTGAGTTTACCCTTGACCTCCATCCTCCCAGCACCAACCTCTCAGGGAGGACAAATTGTACCTGCCTACACCCCCCCTTCCGACAGATGCTGTCCTCAACATCGCTGTTTAAGATATCAACAGTCAACAAAATTTAAAGAAAGTTAACATGCCTCAGGTGTTTGGGTGATATCATGGACCCTCACCTGGGCTGATGGCTGCAGAAGAATCTACATGTATGTCAGGGCATGCAGGTTCTAATACCCTGTACACACGATCGGATTTTCTGACAACAAATGTTGGATGTGAGCTTGTTGTCGGAAAGTCCGACCGTTTGTATGCTCCATCGAACATTTTTTGTCTGACTTTCCGCCAACAAATGTTGGCTAGCAGGTTCTCACATTTTCCGCCAACAAATGTTTGTTGTCAGACTTTCCGATTGTGTGTACAAAAGTCCACGCATGCTCGGTATCAAGTACGAGCCAGAGATATAACTAGCGTTCGTAATAGAGATATCACGTACGTCTTGTACGTCACTACATTCGTAATTGTTGGCCAACATTGTGTGGCCGTGTGTATGCAAGACAAGTTGGAGCCAACATCCTTCGAACAAAAATCCACGGTTTTGTTGTCGGAAAGTCCGATTGTGTGTACAGGCAGAACAGCGGAAACATCACCTTCAAGGCCAGTGAGTGGAGTCCATTGGCTTAGCTTCTGGAAGTGGTAGGTACCACTCCTTTGGAATTTCGTGGATCGGAGGGAGGTCCATTGGGTCAGGATTCTGCCAGCCGGCCTCAAGGAACAATCTCTGCCCAGTACATCGGGCCTGAAAAGGTTTTGTTGAAGGAGTTTTCAGTTAGCTTCAGAAGCCTGAGACACAATGTCTTATACAGGGGATGGAGGAAATGCCCGTTTTTCCACTCAGTATAGACTGACTGCCCAGCGGGGCTCCAATTTACTTCTCCTCTCATGCTTTGGATTTTTGAATAACATCCGGTCCTGTTCCCTCACTGTGACCTGCCAGTGCCCACTAGCCAAGTCCAAGGTGGTAAAGTAATGGGCCTTGCCAAGTGCTATGAGTGACTCTTCCACCCTGGGCAGCTGGTAGACGTCGATGCTTACAGGAGTCTACACAGAAAAGCAGGCTACTGTCCTTTTAACACACCAGGAAGTGGGCGGCCCACAGACTATGGCTCTCCCTAACTATTCCACTTATCAGCATATTGTGTGTCTATGTCCTCAGTGCAGCCGTAATCCTGAGGATCAGCTGCGAAGACCAACAGGTGTTTTTCCAACAGCTGATGGAGGAGGTGCTGCTGGGACAGTGGGTATTCCTGGAAGTCAACAGTCAGTACCGCTCAACACCTAGGGAGGCTATGGTAAACTGCAGCGTGGCACAGATAGCTTTGATTGCTGGCTGGGACACTGTGATACGGTGCTTGGCCACCATGTAGAGGTCAGCAAGGATCATGTGATTTCTTATGCCGCGTACACACGATCGGACTTTACGGCATACTGTGTGATGTTGACCACGCCCCCGCCTACATAAGTCACAGCGGAGCGCTCAGAGACCATTCCAGCCAGAGAGACCGTCGTGTCAACATCTGGAGAAGAGAAGAGGGAAGGAGCCAAGAAGACAAGAAGCCAGAAGTCCGGGACTCCGCTGGCAAAAGAGCGGCATGAAGATAGCCAGCAGAAGAACTGGAACACCGGGAGAAGAGGCCAGAGAGAGCGGAGAAGAACCAACCGGACGCCGGGAGAAGAGTAACCGGAGGGTACCCCGAAGCCAGGAGAAGACCCCCGAAGCCGGAGGAAGACCACCCCCAGAGCTGTCTAATAAATTATTTTAAAAACCTGTGTAGTGTGTTTTATTATTAACACTTTTTCCCTAGGTAAATGGGTAGGGGTACCATGTACTCCATACTCATTCACATAGGGTGGGGGGCCGGGATCTGGGGGCCCTCTTATTATAGGGGGCTCCCGGATTCCGATAAGCCCCCCGCCCGCAGACCCCGACAACCAACGGCCAGGGTTGTCGGGAAGAGGCCCTTGTCCTCATCAACATGAGGACAAGGTGCTTTGTGGTGGGGGGGCCCGCAAGGTGCCCCCCTTTCCCCAAAGCACCCACCCCCCATGTTGAGGGCATGCGGCCTGGTACGGTTCAGGAGGGAGGGTGCTCGCTCATCCCCACCCCCTTTCCTGACCGGCTGAGCTGCGTGCTCAGATCGGGGTCTGGTATGGATTTTAGGGGGGACCCCACACCGTTTTTTCGGCGTAGGGGGTTCCCCTTAAAACCCATACCAAACCTAAGGGCCCAGTATGCCCCGCGACGGGGCTCGCAAGGTGTTAATCTCGCCGATAAAAGCGGCGAGATTGATTTCCTTTTCTAGTCCCGTCGTACCTGAGTCACGTTCAAAATGAACAGACTTGTCCGTGTGTGGGCAAGTCCGTTCATTCTGAAAGTCCGTCGGAAAGACGGGCGGACTTAGCCTGCCGGAAAGTCCGGTCGTGTGTAGGCAAGTCCGTCTATTCAGAAAGTCCGGCGGGAAGAAAGTCGGACCAAGTATGCCATAAAGTCCGATCGTGTGTACGCGGCATTAGTTGTAAGGGGTGGGTCCCAAGTTGATTAGCTGGACTAGCACCCTACTCTGATGGATGTTGGACAAAGTGAAAGCGGTCAGCCATTCTCCTGGAACATCAATGCCCTTGGATGGCTCCACTATGATCAAGGCCCCTTGTAACTTCTTGGGAGCCCCCACAGGCAGGACCCAATTACTTTCTGGTGAGGGCTAGCAACAATTTCTGCTTCGGAACAACACCTATCCGCTTGGACTGCCATTTGTTTGCCCTCTGGTAGGCTCTGAAGGCCTGAATCACATTTAGCCATACAACCCGCAGACCCAATTGGGCTGCTCCATCTCTGTCAATAAATGGGGTAAGTCCAGTTTTTTAAAGACCTTAATACCTAGGACTACTGGTACTGAGGCGACCATGACCCCCACTCGATCCACCCTCTGGTTGAATATTCACACCTTTACCCTGGTGACCCCTTCCACCCACGGTTGCCAACTGCCGTAATTTATGGACAGTTTGTAAAATGGTTGGCCGATTTTTACCCTATCCATAAATGTCAGCCATGCGGGGTGCAGAGCGAGAGAAGCTGTCTGTATTAAAAAAAACAAAGAAAAAAAAACAGACTCGGCTGCCGTAACCAGAAGATTTGCAGTGCAGTTATAGCTTTACATTTCTTTGCCCAGTAAGCAGAATAAGGAGGGAGAATGTCTAGCTCCACCCCCACAGCCAATGACACTTCTGACTGAAACCCATCCGTCCCCCTGCCCCTACGTCACCACACACCAGCCCACCACATTTAGAAAAGTGACCGAGACACAAATGTCCAGTGCCGAATGTAAGGCATGGCCACTCAGCAGTTCAAATCCTCACTCCAACTCCTGTCCAATCACCACCTTATTCCACTCATCCCCACACTCCACCTCCCATCCAATGGCATTCACTTCTGTCCACCCAACCCCGCCCATAGACCAACCCCCACCATGCATACACAGACCATGCTCTGAAGGGCAGCTGGGTGGCAGATTTGAAATTATAGCTGCTGCCAGCTAATATGGCCTGAGTTGCCCAGCCTGGGGCAGGGGGGCAGCATAATTGGTGAGTGAGCCTTCTACACATAGAACTGCCCCCCTCATTTTCTCTCTCTCTCCCCCTCTCTTTCTGGAAACCCTAAGGTATGGTTACTCTCTCAATCAACACTATTTTTAAACCTTATTCGGCTAGTATTAGTAGGGTAGGTGCTTGGGTCGACAGTGAGCTTTGGGCAGTTTAATGTTCAAGAACCAGGCAAACGAAATGCCCAGGTTGGGCCAGTACGTCCGCTCAAACCTCTGGCTGTTTTTCCTAGCAGTCTTTAATTTAGTGGCAGTGTTACTATCATCACCAAATAAACAACTTTCCACCCACTGGCTTTTTTAACATAGTAAATGAGCCGATAGGGATTTTGGATGACGTCATTGACCACATATGGTCACCACCCTGGCTGCTTTGTTGATATTCAGTTGCTGGTTTAGGAAATGTCATTTGGGGTGGGAGTGTCAAGGGAGAGGATCATGTTTTGTTTTGGTCTGGTCATCCGGCTTCATTCATTGCAATTGACAATGGATCTTCATCACTTGATCATGTGATTGATGATGAATTTGCACTGTGGCACTTTTTTTTTGTTTCATTCACGTACGGGGAGCCAGATATCTGCCCCCCCCTGCCTATTCTAAAAGGGGCTTCTGGATTTCTATGTCCTCTGCCACTGACCCCTACCTCCACTGGGCCAGGGATATGGGAGATCCTTCCCATCAACATGAGGGCACGATGGCTTGATGAGGGCACAAGGTATCCTCCCCACGTTGTGTGCCTGTGGCCTAGTATAATTTAGAAAGAGGCGTGAAAAGTCAGTGCCCCTCCCTTTCCTCACCTGCTGGACTGTATGCTCAAATTATTTAGGATTTGTTTTTTATTTTTGTGTGGGGTCATCCTGAAAATCCTCTACCATAGGGCTCTTTTGCATTGGATTACTTTTAAAACCCATAACAGACTCTTATCTTGGATCCTTGCCCTTTTAGCCTGTTAAAAGTCTTGCTCTCTGCCAAACGGAGTTAAAAAAAAAATGTTTGCATTGGAACATGTTCACCAAGGTAGCCATGTCCTTTACCTTGCAAATTGTCCTTGAGAAATGCCTGAAATTACAAGCTTCCTCCCGTTTGGGGTTAAGGATTTTAGGCTGGGTTTGGCAAATTAACCCAGACTGATTCTTAAAAAAAAAGTTTTGAAAAATATTGGCTGGCTTAAGCCTGTAAAGAATTCACCTGATGGAAGTGACCAAGAAATTCCTGCCAATGCCTTAGTTCTTCTCAGATAAGATACAGCAGGGCTAGATCTGAGTGTAGTATATTAGCACATTTATTCTGGTGAAAAAGACAAATGGCAACTCGCATGTGATGTTAAATTCAGGTTCATCACACATTAAGGGCTTCCGGCGGACAGTCTCACAACAGGGAACCTTAGACCAGGAAAGAAACACTGGGTGAATGGATACACCTGTAGGACCTAGAGAACATACTGTCGGGTGCCACACTAAGTGCAGCATTAAATGTACTGAGAAACACTAGTAAAATAGCAAGTCACATGGGAAGAAATGGCATTTTTTGTATGTAATCCAAAAGCGGTCAGCTCATGCATCTGGGATGGGGAGCCTTTACCTAAAACTTGCAGCCTGTAAAGTCCGGACATCAGGCTGGATGACAGCTTAGAGGAGGAAGGGGAAACCAACAAGATGGCAGAGGGCTTCTGTGGGATGCAGAGCAGGCTGGAAATGATTTCATTGGGACGTCAGGGAGGTGGAGCTATGTATTTGAAGGCCACCCAAGCCTCTTTCTCAAGTCAACCCTCAAGGCTTGGATAGCCTTGAAATACTTGAACCTATGGAATGTGACCTGGGGAGGTGAAAGTCACTATTTGCTAAGCCTATTCTTGCAGTACATGGTGGAACTAAGACTGAAATGAAAATATATTCTATTATAGTTACATAGTTGGTAAGGTTGATTAAAGACAAATTTAATAAGGTCTGGTCGGCCTGGTTGGCTGCGCGTGGTTGAGGGACCGGGAGCTGGGGACCGAGTGACGGATTCCCTGGTCTTTGCTTGGGGCTTGCCCCTCCCTCGGACACGGGGGGTCATCGGGTCGTGCTGGATGATAATCATATTTAACCGGAGGAACTCTTCGCACATGTACTGGACCTTGGGGGGTAGCGAATATGCCACCTGCTGATCCTCAGAGCTGGCTCCAGACAGGAATATCCTACGATCTCATTGGGGGAGGGGGAAAGGGAATATGCGGATGAAGATTAGAGGGGAATTACTAATAAGGTTGCCTAATACTTGGATGTAAGTTGGAAATAGGATAGAACGGGTTATATGTAAAATGCGCAATATTGTTGCTTCATTATCTCTCTACATGTTACAAGATGTACAGGAAGCTAGTAAATATGCATCTGTGAGATTCTGCACTGTTTCCTTAAGTGGATGCCTTACCATAATGATGTACTGACTGAATACTAATTGTCGTATGCTGATGATTTTGTAATGCTGATTTGTTAAATAAAAACCTTTACTGTTAAAAAAAAAAAAAAAAAAAAGGTTGATTAAAGACACAAGTCTATCCAGTTTAACCTGGAGAAGAACATTTGGTGGAGGCATTACTAGACACAAACTGGAGTCATTTGCATACAGGGCAATGCCAAAGACTACCCTGCAGCGGTGCTCTCAGTGGAGACATCTACTGGAACAGAAAAGCATGTAATGGTTGTGATTAAGAAACCTTCTACACATTGTAATACTTGGCTGTAATTTTCCTTTGTTTCGGGAACTGTGGGGGGGGGGGGGGGGGGGAACAAGTAGCCAGTTCTGAAATGTCTGAAGTAACTATTTTGCCAGGGAGGGTATGCTTATGTCATAGGTATCTGACAACTTCCAGGGTACATAAAGTTAGCCTGAATTTCTCCCATTTGCAGAATACCATGTCTGGAATTTGTAAAAAAAAAAAAAAAAAAAGGTTCAAAAAGTAGTAGAGCAGCTGCTGATTTTCCAGAATCACAAAAAGATAATACTGCATCTGGCCCACTCATGTGTGGATGGTCGTTGAGGGAAAAACGCTTTTTTTTTTTTTTTTTAAATTTTCAGTCTTTTTTTCGTTTGTTTAGCAAAAAATAAAAAAACCCAGTGGTGATTAAATGCCACCAAAGAAAGCTCTATTTGTGTGACAAAAATTATACAAATTTCATATGGGTAAAGTGTTGCATGACTGCGCAATTGTCAAAGCGCTAAAAGCTGAAAATTGGCCTGGTCAGGAAGGGGGTAAAAGTGCCCAGTAGTCAAGTGGTTAATAAGCCCTTAATAAATAAACCCCACTTACTCAAAAAAGCTGCAAATCAGGAAGGTCACAGCATTGTATCTATGTATTTAGTCAGTGATTCCAAAAGCACTAGAGATTTTAGAACAGTATTATAGTCAAGCAACTACTTGCCTAACTGTAAATGTACGTCATTACTTTGACATTAAATACCGTTGTTATGGCAGCAGCTAGCTGCCATAACCCCAGTATCTTTTTTTTTGTTAGGCGGCCGGCTTTCCGACAAAAGTGATCCCAGTGGCGCATTCACTGCAAGATCACTTTTATAGGCAGCGGGAGAGGTGCCCCTCCCGCTGCTTCTCGGTCAAATCCAAGCTTACCGGAGTCATCGGTAAGCCTGGAACCAATCCGGTGCAACTGATGGCTAGGCAGGGAGTCGAGTGAGCGCAAGATAGCCTCATTTGGCTCTATGCCCTTGGAGGACCAGAGCGACCTCAGACCTCACTTCCGGTCCTTGGGCAGATAAACAGGATTTTTTTTTTCTTAAAGCTAATTTTTTTTTTTTTTAAAGGTAAATGAGAGATCTGGGGTCTTTTTGATATCTCAAAGACAACCTGTCATTTGTACATTCTTTGTAATAGGAATAAAAGTGATAAAAAAACCCTCTGATGCAAGCTGGTGGACCTGCAACATGGGCTCTCCTTGTTGGCCCTTGGGCCTAGGCGACTTATATGTGGACCTTTCGGTTTGTTCCCCTAGGTCGCTCAGTGGCCATTTAGTATTCATAATAGTTAACCTTCTCATGTTCTTTTAGCCCATGCCTTTCCATTATGTTTAATATGCTATACCCCTGCGTGGGTGAACCGTTGTCATGTTGTATGCTCACTATAATAAAAAATGATTGTACCACGGGGGGAGGGGGGGGGAGGTAACAAGAGAAAAAAAAAAAATGAAAGCACCTCTGAGCCCTTACGTAAGTCATGCCTGCATATATAAACAGTGTTAAACCCACACACGTTAGAGCAAGAGCAATAATTTTAGCGCAGGACCTCCTCTGTAACTCTAAACAGGTAACCTGTAAAAAATTTTAAAGTGTCACCTATGGAGAAGTACCGTAGTTTGCCACAATTCCACCAGCGTTTTCAATTTTAAAGCATGACAATATTAGGCATCTATTTACACGGAATAACATCATCTTTCACATTATACAAAAAATTGTGCTAACTAATGAAGAATAAAAAAAAAGTAAAGTTTATTTTTTTCCTAACAAAATTGCATTTGAAAGACCACTGCGCAAATACAGTGTGACATAAAATATTGCAACGACTGCCATTTTATTCTCTAGGGTCGCTGCTAAAAATATGTATGTATGTATGTATGTATATATATATATATATATATATATATATATATATATATATATATCTATATATCAAATGTTTGGGGGTTCAAAGTAGTTTTCTAGCAATAAATACTAATTCTTGTTTGTAAACAACAAATGTCAAAAAATGGTCAGTCAGCAAGTGGTTTAGCAAAGCGCCTTTATACCTCCTCATTGCAGGTTTAATGCAATGATATTTTTCTAATGAATGCATTTATACCAGAAGTAAATGCAGCTTTTCAATATCTGCCAGGAGTTCAGTTTTAACAGCTTGCATTCATTAGTTAAAATATATTTACAGTCTCAGGTCTAATCTGAAAGTTATCCTAGTTTTGTATTGTCTGCAAGGTTAGCAAGGAATTATTTATAATCACGTTTCAGATGCCAAGAGTTATTTAGGTTTAGTTTACTGCAGTGCTGAATACAAGTATCCAGAAACTGAATAATTTTGTTGGAATGAATTACTGTTACTGCAAAGGAAATTGTGAAAGAAGTTTATGGAGAAGTAGAAGCAAAGGAAAACTGATTTTTTTTTTTTTGTTTCTTTCTTTCTTGTCCATGAAAAGCCAAACTGACCGCTATTCTCTTTAACCGCTTCAGCCCCGGAAAAATTTACCCCCTTTCTGACCAGAACGTTTTTTGCGATTCGGCACTGCGTCGCTTTAACTGACAATTGCACGGTCGTGCGACGTGGCTCCCAAACAAAATTGACGTCCTTTTCCGACAAATAGAGCTTTCTTTTGGTGGTATTTGATCACCTCTGCGGTTTTTATTTTATGCGCTACAAACAAAAAATAGCGACAATTTAGAAAAAAAAAAATTATTTTTTTATTTACTTTATTTTTAGGCCGTTACGTATTCTTCTACATATTTTTGGTAAAAAAAAAATAAAAATCGCAATAAGCGTTTATTGATTGGTTTGCGCAAAAGTTATAGCATTTACAAAATAGGGGATAGTTTTATGGCATTTTTATTAATATTTTTTTTTTTTACTAGTAATGGCGGCGATCAGCGATTTTTATTGTGACTGCGACATTATGGTTATACACTTATTGTGATTTTTTTTTTACCAAAAATATGTAGAAGAATACATATCGGCCTAAACTGAGGAAAAACATTTTTTTTTTTTAATATATTTTTTTGGGGGATATTTATGATATCAAAAAGTATAAAATATTGCGTTTTTTTCAAAATTGTCGCGCTTTTTTTGTTTATAGTGCAATAAATAAAAACCGCAGAGGCGATCAAATACCATCAAAAGAAAGCTCTATTTGTGGGAAAAAAAGGACGTCAATTTTGTATGGGTGCAACGTCGCACGGCCACGCAATTGTCAGTTAAAGCGACACAGTGCTGAATCGCAAAAAGTGCTCTGGTCAGGAAGGGGGTAAAATCCTCCGAGGCTGAAGTGGTTAAAGTATGTTAAACAGTGCTGTGTAATTTGTCCCATTGTATGATGTAAAAATACCCAGCTGATCCTGCCTTTTTGTTGTGTCGCCCTGTGTGGTAATCATGACTTGATCCATACCACCATGGTCAGTTTACATGCCTCTGTCATCACGCTGTCCTGCTCTATCTTTCCCTCTTCCCCTCCCTCCCTGCCTGTCAGTTCCAAAGCCTGTGTATGAGAGCGATCTCCTCCCCAACCCTCCCCTGCCACTTGAAATACCATTTAAAAGTAATTTGCATCCCCTCTGTTTTATCAAGATCTAGACTACTAGGTATCCGCTTTTTTTTTTTTTTAACTCTAATCGTAAATATCTTCTCTTTCAGTGGTCACATGACATTCCTCTGCTGGTGAGCTGATTTTACAAGTCCATAGTTGCCAACATTGTAACAAAAATTTTTAGGGACACTTTTTTGGCTGTAGGCGGAGTCTTATTAAAATTTGGGGGTGGGGCATGCGTTTGTAGGTGTGGCATAGGGTAAAAGTAAAAATGTGTCGCGCGGAGCGCGCCGTCGTGAAAAATGGGCGTGGTTTACGCAAAACAGTGGGCGTGTCTTAATGGGCGTGTCTCAAAGGGGGTGTGGTTAGCGTCTGAGATGAACAAGGGAGGGAGAGGGAGGGAGAGGGATGGAGGGAGGGATGGAGGGAGAGGGAAGGATGGAGGGACAGCTGCCCCAGATCCTACACAACAATAGAAATGTGTATTCCAGAAAGTTTAACAATCAGCATATAAAGATACTCCAAACACCTGGTGTTAGAACTTCAATCATCCCGGCACCATGGTTGTTATGGTGTCAGGATGATTGAAGTGCATTATTTCTATTATTACATTGTAATATAAAATGAAATCATTCAACTCACCATAATGCCGAATCAGTGGGATCCCTGAGCGTGTCACCTGCCACGTCGTCTGCCACCAGCCGTCCGTCCTTGCATCAGGTGCCCCCAGCAGAGTCCGTCCTTGCATCAGGTGCCCCCAGCAGTGCCCCTCCTTGCATCAGGTTTCCCCAGCGGTGCCCCCCCCTTGCATCAGGTTTCCCAGCAGTGCCCCCCCTTGCATCAGGTTTCCCCAGCGGTGCCCCCCCTTGCATCAGGTTTCCCCAGCGGTGCCCCCCCATACATCAGGTTTCCCCAGCGGTGCCCCCCATACATCAGGTTTCCCCAGCGGAGCACCCCCTTACATCAGGTTTCCCCAGCGGAGCCCTCCCTTACAACAGGTTTCCTAGTAGGTCTCCGCCGGCCGTGTGGTTACAATAGAATGGGGCGGAGGGTGGTGGGAGCGAAGCGGGGCGGGGGGTAGGCAGCGACACAGGAGCTCCGTTTAGACAGAGTGGAGGGGGGGCGGCACACAGAGAGGAGAGGGGGGGCGGCTGACAGAGAGGAGAGGGGGGGCGGCTGATAGAGAGGAGGGGGGGGCGGCTGATAGAGAGGAGGGGGGCGGCCGACAGAGAGGAGGGGGGGCGGCTGATAGAGAGGAGAGGGGGCGGCTGACCGAGAGGAGGGGGGGGCGGCTGACAGAGAGGAGGGGGGGGGCGGCTGACAGAGAGGGGGGGGGCGGCTGACAGAGAGGAGAAGGCGGCTGACAGAGAGGAGAGGGCGGCTGACAGAGAGGAGAGGGGGGCGGCTGACAGAGGAGAGGGGGGCACCTAACAGAGCAGATGGGAGACACACAGCGCTATAGGACACTCCGGGAGCATGCAGGGCTGGCGCGATTACTCAGACACAGTGCAGCCCTGCATCCACATGTGACCCGCTCCAACAATCACGTCCTCCTCTGTCCCGCACATGCTGCTGCGCTCTGTGTTTGAGCAGGTCGCTCGGCCAATCACAGGACATCCACCGCTGCCCATTCATACTAAGCTCGGCTCAAACACAGAGCACAGCGGCATGGATTTTGACAGGAACGGCCTTCTGAAAAATGGCAGCCGGCGGAGACATTATCTCCAAAATTTAAAAAAAAAAAAAAAAAAATCGTCAAAAAGGGATTTCCCAGGACATTTGGAAACCCTAAAATCGGGAAGTGTCTAAATTCCGTGAATGTCCCGGGAAATTCGGGACTATTGGCAACTATCCAAGTTATTGCTGTGAGATAAGGTATTTACGATCAGAATTAAAAAAAAACGGATGCATATGTAGCACCCTCTACCTAAGTAGGTGCTAGAGCTGAGATTTTTGCCAGTGCAGGTAAATTTAGGCAGGCCTAGCTGAAAGCTAGGCCTGTTAGTTTTGATCTGTGGCTGGGAGTGGTTTAAAGTAGGCTGACTCACAGCTAGTTTCATCTTTTGGTTACCTCTCTTCTGGTTATAGAGGCTTCTAGAAGGAAGGAGTGGAAGAGAGGTGGAGCTGTCTGGGGTGTTCTGAGGATTCCTGACCAATCCCCAACCTGGATTGGCAGGGGGCAGGCCTCCTTAAAAACCTAGAGTCAGCCCAGCTGGGGAGGAGTTGTTCGGGTGGAAGAACTGGAGATGGAGTATTAGGCTGTTGGGGCCTTGGAGGGAGCACCCCAGTTGGGAGGGTGACTTTGGGGCCGAGGTTTAGAGATAAGAAGGAACCCCACACAAACCAAGGAGTGTCCTGAACAGGAGCAATAGAGGACAGCAGGGAATACTGCCAGGCAAGTCTCCGGGAGGGATCCATCAGGTGTCGGTGAGCGACAGGCACAGTCAGGAGAGCTGGGAGGCATTTGGAGATGGATGTAGAGCCAGCGGGACTGTGATATTACTGACAAAGTCAGGCTACTGCAGCTGGGAGAGCTGTCAGGGTCTGCAAAGGGCTGACTGGAATCAGTAGTCCATCAAAAAGGTCAGCTAGCACTAAAGACTTTCCCTATGTTTGTTTCTACACTAGAGGGGCCCGCGCTCCCTGCCTGTAATAAGAAACTTTGCCAAGGCCTGGCTGAAACCAGAGTTAGGCCTAACCATGTGCTAGCTGAGCCTGAAGAATGTACTGGAGGGAGAAGGAGATAGTCTGCACCAAGTGTCGTGCAAACGGAGAATATCCAAATTTTCCCATACCATGCAAGAATCATTTTCTGGGCATCCTATGAATTCCTTATCTCCATCCAAGGTTAATTAGAACATCATGCTGGACTTTGCCAGTACTAGGGCCAATGCTAATAAAATATGTTTGGATTGTATTTATAAGAGCTACTTCACTTTTCAGACAGATCAGGGCTGTCTTTAGATTATAAAAGCTGAATTTTAACTACTGGTCAATCTGGGATAATGACACAAAGTCAAAATAGCAGCGCTAAATGTTTGTGCACAAGGAGTATTAAATCCCCTAAAGTGACATGTGACTCACAATTTACAAATGAGAATATAACTGACATGTGCTAAAATATAATAAATGCTAAAGCACTAAATTGACAAATAGCACTAAACACCCTGTGACAAGTGAAGTGATATGATATAGCTAGTGAAACTACAAAAAAAAAAAAGAACTCCAGCCGTGCGTCTCATATAATCTCCACATGCTAATAAAAAAGTGTACCAATAGTGTAATACCGTAAACAAAGCTTTAAAAAAAACAATAAACAGCCTTCAAGATTTAAACTCACATGGTACAAGTTAAAAGACAGCAAAAGTGACTAAGGTGAGCCTTTCAAAGCCTCCAGAGCAGCGGATAAAATGGCCACTGTGGACCCAAGGTGTGCAGGCATAAGGTTGAATCTCACCCCTCCCTTGGTCCTGGATCTAAACCTGCTCGTCAACTTGCTGGTGTGTCAAGCAACGTCCTGCCTCAATGATGTTGATTGCCGTAAAGCCACGCCCCCGACATGTTTCGTCACAAGGACTTACTCATGGGATTGCTTTAGATTAGGAGAGTCATCACTCTGAACTTGTCAGGGCTCTACTGCTTTACACAATGTGTCAATGGTGTCCCCAAGCTTTGACCATCCTGATAATTCCCTAAGTGGACCTAAGACTGAGCTTTCACACAAGCATCAAGAGTATCTGCCACCTCTTTTTGGAGACATTTTCTCCACAGGCAATATTGGAGGACTGACTTTTACCATTAACCTATGGTCACTCCCAACCCTACCAGATGCAAGTCAAATCTTAAACATCCCATAAAATATGCTTGCGCACATTGTTTTAAGTAAAATACTGCACCATAAGAATCCATGTCCATGCCTTTTTTTTTTTTTTTTTTTGTGGATACTGGCAGATTTACCACTTTGTTCCACACCGAGGGCAACCCCCAACATATGTCATAGCTGCAAGCCAGAGCAACAGTAGGGCTGCCCCACAACTGGTCACCTCCTTATAGAGGGCAGGCAGCATTGGCTGGTGGTGCAAAGAGGAAACTAGTTTCCTACTGCAATTTTTACAGTCTCAGGTGGTTTTGTGAGGAAACAGCATTGTTTCAGGAATCGGTCAAACTCTGGTAAGCCAAGGCACGTACAAATGATTAATCTTACATTTGGTATGCCTGGAGTTTAGCTTTAATCTTGGAACTACCTCAACAAATGTATGGAAAAAAACTGGACAGTTTGTGCACGGTTTCATGTCATACCACAGCTTTTCAGTGGCACGGATGTCACTTCTGCCAATTATAAAATTCAAAATGTCTTTAGTTTCACCCTTTCAGTTTCTGAATTACTTTTATTTTTTAGATGAATGTCTTCTTGCATGACTCAACTTCCTTTGAGCTTCAGATCACAGAAAATCACCTAATGGATTAGCTTGGAATGCTGAGGTCCTGGTACGAGATAGGAGCCAAAGTCACTGAGCTTCAATCCCATATGTACTGCATCAGACTATTACCCCCAAATCCTATAACTTCCTCGGCAGCTCACATCTTCCACCTTACAAAGTATGTCCTCTCTCCAGGAATAGGTTAGCTATATACTGTATATGATAAAGATAACGGCTTTATTAACAGTTGAAAGGGCTTTGAATATGGCTAGGTAGACCACATGGGATCCCAGGAGCAGGGAACCAGTTACAACCATAACTTTTGCTGCCTCTGTTTTCTAAGGTACCTTTATAAGGATGATTATTAATTGAAGTGTATTTTCAAACAAATGCATATTTTGCATCACCACTTCAGGTTTACCTTAACCGCTCGCTGACTGTATAACATAGGTATATGGTGGCAAGGCAGCTCTGCTGCGCCAGATCACGTACCTAGTACATGATCTATCACTTCCAGGTAGGAGGCACGCACACCACCAGCGACCCGGCTCTGCTGTGATTTTACACAGCAGATGCTGATCAGCAAGTGCCGGCCAATAGATTTCTGCCGACACCCAATTGTCCAGAACACACACAGGGCAGAGCCAAAAATATGTAGCACAATACATATTGACCTAAATTTATGAAGAAATTCTTTTTTTTTTTCAATTTTTTTTTTTATTGGATATGTTTTTTTTATAGCAGAAAGTAAATGGTCAGTCTTTTTTTTGTTTTTTTTTGTTTATAGCGCAAAAAATAAAAACCGCAGAGGTGATCAAATACCACCAAAAAGCTCTATTTGTGGGGACATCAAATTTTATTTAGGTACAGCGTTGCATGCCCAGGGAATTGTCAGTCAAAGTAATGCAGTGCTGTATCACAAAAAAAAGGCCTTGGCTCAGATACCGCAGCAGGAGCCATTGGTTCCTGCTGCTGTCAATCAAAGCCAGTGAAACAGGAGGGGGGGTGGGGCGGCAGAGTTTTATGGACACACAGAGCAGGGCTTGGGAGCATACACAAGTGCCCCCATAGCAAGCAGCTTGCTATGGGGGGAACTCAGCAGGGGGTAGCAGCCCAGAGAGCTGATGGGAGACCCAAGGAGGAGGATTGGGGGTTACTTTGTGCAAAAAACATTGCACAGAGCAGGCATGTATGACATGTATGTTATTTTAGAAAAATATAAACACAAGTCTTTAGTGTTACTTTAAAGACAGTTAACCTTTACCACAAAATTGCAGGTAAGGTGTGTTTGTAGATAAAAAAATAAACTGTGCAGCTTTGACCAAAGGTGAATAATACCATTGTTATAGATGTAGGCCAAACCATCACAGGAGTGAGCTCCAGTGTTACTTGCATCCCTGTGTAGGCAGTCCTATTCATGTCAATTGAGACATGGGCTGTTCCCAATTTAACAGCCGTGTGTGTGTGTGTGTGTGTGTGTGTAGTCTACTTTCTCCATTACATGTGTCGCTCACCCGTAGTTGTATAACAGTGGGAGAGGAAGTCAAGAGGAACATGATTGGATGCTGCCACCCCATGTGACTCTAGCAGCCATCTTGGGTCGGGGCCCTGGTTCCCAGGCTTGGCAAGCATTTTATATGTGGGTAGTGTAAGGACATGTCACCCGTCTGATAGGGACAGTGTTTAGCAGCAGGGAGAGGTTCCAAACAAGTAGGAAAGGATAGGGAGAAGTTATCCTTCTGGATACCTCCCCATCTGGGCCCGGACAGGCCAGGCCGCATTCCGCCCTTTAAGACAAACACTGTCGGCACATCTGAGAACTGCTCTGCTACACATGCCGATTTTGCAGTTAGTATTCCTGGTCGAGTGCCTTTCCACCAGGTTTGATGTCAATTATCAGAAAACAAAATAAGTGTAGCGCTAATATAAGGATAAATACAATAGCCTGAAAAGACCATTACATCATCAAAGCAAACTCAAAAAAGGGTTATCAACAAACAAAGTGCATCCAACAAAATGAAAGTCCTCAGTGGATGTGTGACTCCTATAAATTATTGACAGTCCTCAATATGAATATAGCTTCGTAAGTGTATTTAATGTGCACGTGACATCTGTGATGAAAGGAACACCACCACTGACAATGTCCACAGTGGAGGAAAATTATAACGAATAAGGAAAAAGCAAAAGAAGGCCAGATAGTGTAACTCCGTATAAAATATGTACCAATTTATTTAAAAAAGGAAATAAACTCACATGAAAAGATGAATAAAACAGCGCTGTATGAATAAAATGGCAGCAGTGGGGTCCTACCATTTTATTTATAATTTTCCTCCACTGTGGACATCACCTCTGAGGGACATACCGGTGTACAGACCATCCCGGGATTTTCCTACAGCCTCTACGGAAATCCATCAGCCGTTTTCCATTCAAGCTTGTTTGACCCAATCGAGCGTATGCACTTTTGGGTTCAAACATTCCGGTAAGCCTCTCCATTGTCAGTGGTGGTGTTCCTTTCATCACAGATGTCACGTGCACATTAAATACACTTACGAAGCTATATTCATATTGAGGACTGTCACTAATTTATAGGAATCACACATCCACTGAGGACTTTCATTTTGTTGGATGCACTTTGTTGATAACCCTTTTTTGAGTTTGCTTTGATGATGTAATGGTCTTTTCAGGCTATTGTATTTATCCTTACATTAGCGCTACACTTATTTTGTTTTCTGATTTATGCACATATCCTACTGGCCGTGTTAGCTGCTTATTCTCTAGGGCAGCCTTTCTCAACCAGTGTGCCGCGGCACACTGGTGTGCCGTCAGAGGTTCTCAGGTGTGCCGCGGGATCAGGGGAGAGAAGGGCTGTCAGATGAGCCCGATCTCCCGATCACCTGATGAACTGTACATCGGCACTGTGAGAAGCTCCGTCAGCCTCAAAAGTGAAAGTAAAGTGCAGGGGAGTGTGCTGTGCTCTCTGCTTCCCCCTACAGTGCAGTACCCGGCTGAATGAGGAAACTGGAAAGGTACTGTACTGTGCTAGAAGCTAGATTTGTTTTTAAAGGGATTTATACATGTGTCTCTGTGTGTGAGTGTCTGTCTCTCTGTCTGTGTGTGTGTGTACACGTGTCTGTATGTGTGTTTGTGTGCACATGTGTGTGTATGTGTGTGTCTGTATCTGTGTGTTTGCGCATGTGTCTGTATGTGTGTGCCGGTGTCTGTACGTGTGTGTGTGTCTGTATGTGTGTGCATGTGTCTGTATGCGTGTGTGTGTGCATGTGTCTGTATGCGTGTGTGTGTGTTCATGTGTCTGTATGCGTGTGTGTGTTCATGTGTCTGTATGCGTGTGCATGTGTCTGTATGCGTGTGTGTGTGTGCATGTGTCTGTATGCGTGTGTTCATGTGTCTGTATGCGTGTGTGTGTGCATGTGTCTGTATGCATGTGTGTGTGTGCATGTGTCTGTATGCATGTGTGTGTGTGCATGTGTCTGTATGCGTGTGTGTGTGCATGTGTCTGTATGCGTGTGTGTGCATGTGTCTGTATGCGTGTGTGTTCATGTGTCTGTATGCGTGTGTGTTCATGTGTCTGTATGCGTGTGCATGTGTCTGTATGCGTGTGTGTGTTCATGTGTCTGTATGCGTGTGTGTGTGCATGTGTCTGTATGCATGTGTGTGTGTGCATGTGTCTGTATGCATGTGTGTGTGTGCATGTGTCTGTATGCGTGTGTGTTTGCATGTGTCTGTATGCGTGTGTGTGTGCATGTGTCTGTATGCGTGTGTGTGTGTGCATGTGTCTGTATGCGTGTCTGTGTGTGCATGTGTCTGTATGCGTGTCTGTGTGTGCATGTGTCTGTATGCGTGTGTGTGTGTGCATGTGTCTGTATGCGTGTGTGTGTGTGCATGTGTCTGTATGCGTGTGTGTGTGTGCATGTGTCTGTATGCGTGTCTGTGTGTGCATGTGTCTGTATGCGTGTGTGTGTGCATGTGTCTGTATGCGTGTGTGTGTGCATGTGTCTGTATGCGTGTGTGTGTGCGCATGTGTCTGTATGCGTGTGTGTGTGCGCATGTATCTGTATGCGTGTGTGTGCATGTGTCTGTATGTATGTGTGTGTGCATGTGTCTGTATGCATGTGTCTATATGTGTATGTTACTTTTAATCCTGACCCTACCCCCCCATTCCTGTACCATCAGAACTGCTTTTGTAGGGCTTGTTTGTGATAGCAGCCAGGACTGCTGATCCTCAGAAAATCAATTCATGCAAGTATCGCTTTTCAGAGGCATTTGACCGGCAGTAAAGAGGCATTATGTTGCCTCCCCACCACCTATTTTAAGCCCGTAAATGCAGCATCACTACACTGCAACCGTGCAATGCACACAGTTGCGGGGTAGTTGCAGTGCAGCCTCATTCACCCTGGGTATACCCTCCAGCTGCAGCCACAGCATGTGTACACCCCCAGCTGCTGCCTCTGCAGCTAAAGGGGGAGAAGTTGGGCAGGTAAAAATAGCTCAACCATGTGGTTTTACCGCCCCTCCAACCTGACATGTGAACAAGGTTCACATCTGTGTGGCTGCGTGCTGCGTGTAGGGCAGCCCATTCAGTCCCCAACTTTTTTTTTAAATTGCACTGCAACAAAAGCACCCCATGTTTTCCAATGTGTGGGGTACCATTAAGAATTAATTGCACCCCTAAAGATCAGAGCATTTGTCTGTGTGTCAGGAACGAGCGCGATTTTGTCCGTGTTCCGTGACACACAGTATTGTGAACTAAGCCTTGGACTGGGGTGCCTCAAGATTGAAAATACTTTTTAAGGGCGCCCCGACTGGAAAAAGGTTGAGAAACACTGCTCTAGGGCAGCGCAGAATTATTTGTTTTATTTTGATGTCAATTATCGGATTCTGCATTAATACAAGTTTTGTTATCTGTAACTGGTCTCTGTTTACTGCTGCAGCACCATACTGTACCTTCCCACATGTATTTCCTGTTTTAATAATGAATCTGTAATTATGTTTTTGTACAAAGCATGGCAAAGTTATCTGCAGATTAAAAAAAAAAAGCCTTTTAGTTTTGCACATTTTCTTGTCATGCAACACTAAAAAAAATTAAAACAAAATAAGGGATTTTTGTACTTGCCATAAAATTGGTTTCTTGAGGTTCATTAAGGGACCCAGGATCAATAATTATTCTGATATGACTAGGTTACTGTATACTGCCACCCTCAGAAGAATATGGACATTGGCAAATAAAGCAACGGCCAGCCTGGTATACCCTTCTCTCTCCTAGCAGTACTTAGTACTTAAGATGGGTTGGATGTATGTAGCTTAATGAACTTCAAGAAAATAATTTTACAGTAATTAAAAATATCCTCTTTTCTTTAACGTTCTTTAAAAGGACATGTGATTTGTAATTATTTTTATATGAATAGGAAGTTCAAAAAAGAGGGGTGGGCAACCTGCAGCTCAAAAGAGCTGCTTGAAGGATCTTATGGCTGAAGCTGGCATTAGATGAGGCCCAAACATTCACCTGGTAAAACTTAAACGTGTGAACAAAAGACAAGGTTGCAGCCTAGCGAATCTGGAAAACAGTTGCTTAATACATTAAAGCCCAAGAAATGCTCACAGACCTAGAAGTGTGTGTCTTGACAGGGAAAGATGAAAACTTGTCCTTAAAGTGGTTCTAAAGGCTCAAGGTGTTTTAACTTAATGCATTAAAAAAGGTAAAAAACTTTCTGGGCACAGCTCCCCCTTGGACCCCCCTAATACTCACCTGAGCCCCATCTCAATCCAGCAATGTGCACGAGAGCAGCAGCTCTCCTGGGTCTCTCTCTCCTCAATGGCTCACACAGCAAGCGGGGGCCATTGGCTCCTGCTATCAATCACAGCCAGTGGGCCAATGAGGAGAGAGCGGGGGCGGTGCCAAGCCACACTCTGTGTGAATGGACACAGGGCACGGCTCGGGAGCGAGCCTGCTTGAGTGCCCCCATAGCAAGAGGCTTGCTATTGGGGGCACTCAACAGGGTAGAAGGCAGGACCTCCATTGGGGGATCCAAAAAGAGGATGATGGCTACTCGAGAGCAGGTAAGTATAACATGTTTGTTATATAAGAAGAAAATTATTTCCTTTAGAATCACTTTAAGACCATAAACTTGAATATTTATTCTGAAACACCAAGAAATGGTGAAACAAGAAGCTTTCCTTTCTAGTGACCAGATATAAAGATATAAACCAAGCTTAGGAAAGGAGGCGGCTCTAGGCCTTATTACTACCTTATGCTTGTGTAAACCAAAGAGAATTCTTTACAGGATAAAGAAACTAGATCAGATACACGTCTTGCAATTATGTAATAGATGGTGTCATAGTACATAAACCATAGGTGTGCACAGCCTTTTGCATTAGAATGTGCGCCCCAAAACTCAAACACATTTGCATTTGTGTATATATACTGACAGTGTCAGTAGAGCAATGGACGGTGTCAGTAGAGAAGAGGTTGGTCTCAGTAGGGCATTGGACGGTGTCAGTAGTCTTTATTTTTTATTTTATCTTATTTTTTTAGGAGCCTGTAGGGGTCTTTGGTGAAATATTAGGGGTCCAAACAGGGGGAATCTGCACCACACAAGGTGATTGGGGTGTGCCCAGGCACACCCCTATGACCTAAACACACTGTCTGCACAACTTGACAGTAGTCATTTGCCTTTTTTTTTTGCACTGTTTCACATTCATACTTCTATTTCAGTTCCTAAGTATAAATGGCAAAAAAAAAAAATACTACTAAATGCTACATAGGTTGAAGAAAAGACAACTGCATATAATATGTATAATTATAATACATTTTCTGGTTAGGAAAAAAAAGAAAAAAAACAAAGTTAGTAAGAGACACACAAAATGATTTTAATTGGGATACAGATAGTTAAGGACAAACAGTCCAGAGTTGAACTTCCAGGTTAAAATTAAGAAACATTGTAAATGAAATCCAATAAAACAGCACCACCTAATGGAGATTTCAAGCCATTACAACAAATACATTTTGGTAGACAAAAAAGTTGTTTAAAAGCAAATGGTTAAGCCCTAATTTGGTGGTGGTTTACATGCAGCAACCCACCTTTTCAGGAACTACAAGTCCCAGCATGCCATGCGACCAGCTTAAGCACCTCTCATTATTAAGCAGAAAATATATTTAAATACTTTGACCATGCTCTTACTTTTACAATGCACCACTGTTCTGCCAGAGCCCCTAGAAATTCCTATGCAATGTTCTAACAATCATCAAAATCAAAACACGTTGGCTAAGCACCTAGTCATACCCTAGCTTGCCACATAACAGCACTGGGGTGATTCATACATCTAAATCTTGCATTTTTCTCAATGATAGAATGGCAGACTGAGGCAGCCCAGGTATTAGTCTTCTGGTACCTGCTGTGCAGCATGTCTGTTTCTTTGTCTGGTAAGAGGCAAAGTAGTTTAACTTCAATGTGCTAAAAAGTTACATCGGTTCATGTGACTTGTATTTGCCTATTCTTCTCCTCCTTACTGGCATTTCAACATAATTTTAAGTCCAGATTTAGGCCTCATTTACACTGCTGGAAAGTTTAGGATGTTATCTTATCAGTACATATACACAGGGTCGTTTATAGTCATTTCTAGGCAGTTGAGTTTAGAGGCCTTTTTTGGAAAGCAAAAACATGGGTTGAGACGCTGAGTTTAGAGGCATTTCAAGCGCCAAGCGCTTCTAAACACGGTAACTCGCATTTAGCAGCGTTTTGTTTACAGGCATTTTTCATGTTTGGCTATTTTGAAAGAAAAAAAAAAATTATATATAGACAAGTATTGCCACAATGCATGCTAACACATCGCACAGCAATGTACGGTACTATTTGTTATGAATTCTCCCCTTAATGCACCATAGTGATGTGCAGCGCAGCGTTTATTTTTTTCTCTTTCATTGTGTAGTGTTGGCAGCTCATGCATGATGAATGTTTTATTGTGAATGGCCTCCTATAATAGGGAAGGAGGCTAGGCTGTGATTTTTTTTTTTTTCACTTGTACTGTAACCACTTGCCGACCGGGCCATAGCTGAAAGACGGCTACAGCGAGGTTGGCTTATTCTGGGTGCACGTCCGTGGGACGTCATTCCAGAATGTGGGGCGCACCCGGGAATATCCGTGACCGGACCCGGCGCATCACGGATCACGGTAAATAGCCGCTGATCGCGGCCGTTTACCACCTGATTGTTCCGTCAAATGACAGAGCGATCACTTGTAAACAAACCAGCGTCACGTCATGATGCCGGTTTCTCCCTCCCCTCTCTGTACCGATGGGTACAGTGCGAAGGGAGAGGGGGAGAGATTGCAGCAGCGCTGTGGGCTGGATGTTTAGTGCCCACAGCGCTGCTCACTGCCAATACTCTACCAATACTCTGCAACACTGTGCAATACTCTGAAACACTGTGCAATACTCTGCAACACTGTGCAATACTCTGCAACACTGTGCAATACTCTGCAACACTGTGCAATACTCTGCCAATGCTCTGCAATAAATTTTAACAGAAACAAAGAATTTATTTTTTTTGTCGAATTTTCAGTCTTTGATTTATAGCGCAAAAAATAAAAAACCCAGCCATGATTAAATACCACCAAAAGAAAGCTCTATTTGTCTGGTTAGGAAGGGGGTTTAAGTGCCAAGTGGTTAAGTGTGTTTATTGAATTTGATTGGACAAGGAAAACTGTAAAGACTCAATAACAATAACAAAGAGATTTGGGTGCCACTCTCATGACCGCTAGAGATCTGGAAAACATACAAAAAAAAAATCCCACCTTGGAACCTTCTTGCTCTAACACGTTTTACCTGAAAATGGGATTGTTAGAGCCTCACTAATCTGCCTGGATGAACGTGTTGTTCTGTACGTGTGTGTGTACAACTCTGTACAAGACATTAAAGACTTTTTTTACGCATGTGAAAATTAATTTGATCATCAGTTTATTGCTTAACCACTTGCTGCTCGGCCTATAGCAGATTGACGGCCGGGCGGTGGTTGTGTCATCCTGACTGGGCGTCATATGATGTCCAGCAGGATAATCCCGGGGGCACACAGTACGGTGATCAGGGACGGCATGTGTCCCTTGGACACAGCGTTTCCCTGATCACGGTAAACGGGCAATGAAATTGCCCGTTTACCACGTGATCAGCTGTGTCAAAATCACAGCCGATCACATGTCACAGGAGACCCGGCGGAGGAAACCATCCCTCCCAAAAGAATAAGAAGATCAGGACCAAGATCCGAAGATCTGCCCACCACCAGTAGCGCCAGACCCCAGGAAGAGGAGCCCAGTACAAGTACTTGAATTACACGGCCAACCCGAAGAATCCAGCCCCAGTCTTACCTTCCTAATGCCCTGGCAAACCCCTTACGGTTGCCTGCCAACTCTGGATCCGCTATCATCCCCCCTTTCACCGCAAAGCCAGGTGTGCAGCCCAACACTACAAATTTTTCCCAATTAGATTATTTTTATTTATTTTTCCCACAAGATTTGCTGCAGAATATGGTGGACCAAACCAACCAATTCATCCTACGCCCGCATGTTTCAGTGGCGACATCCAACACTGGATGAATTTAATTTATTTTTGGGCCTTACGTTCAATATGGGGCTTACAAAAAAAGAACAAACTCCATGCCTATCTGTCCACCAACCCCATCCACCACATGCCGATATATTCTGCTGTCATGTCCAGGACACGATACAACATGATTATGCATTTTCTACACTTCAATGATAATTCGCAGTGCCCTCCCCAAGATCATCCCAACCATGACAAATTGTACAAGATACGCCCCCTAATCAATTCCTTTTCCCAGCAATTTACAGAAGTTTTTATCCCAGACCAAAAAATGTGTGTGAACGAGTCCCTTATATATTTTAGTGGTCGACCACTTCAAGCAGTATATCCCAAGTAAGAGAGCCAGGTATGGGTTAAAATTAAATAAATTATGTGATTCGAGCCACTGGATAAGTCTTCACATTCCGGATTTATGAAGGCAAAGACTCCCAGCTCCAGCCCTGTGATTGCCCCACAAATATTGGAACCAGTGGGAAAATTGTCTGGGAGCTGGCATACCCCCTATTTAAAAAAGGATACCACTTATATGTCAACTATTATACCAGCCTGGCCCTTTTCCATCTCATTTACAGTAAACAAACCCTGGCCTGCGGTACCATCAAAAAAACAAAACAAAAAACAGAAGGGCTTCCCACAAAATCTGTTAACAAGAAAATTGCAAAACTGAGAATCCGCATTCATGAGAAATAAGGAGGTGTTGGCCATAAAGTAGAGGGACAAGAAAGATGTCCACATCCTCTCTACCATGCACAATGACACCGTGGTGAAGATCCAGAGAAGACGCGGCCCCTTTGTAAAGCCTGAATGTGTCCACGACTACAATATGTACATGGGGGGGTGGATTTAAACGATCAGATGCTACAACCCTATTTGTCAACCAGAAAGTCCCGTTATTGGTATAAGAAAGTTGCATTTCACCTGTTTCATAGGCCCTGTTTAATTTGTTTGTCTGCTACCAAAAAGAAACTCAAAACCTACAAACCAACTACCTCAAGTATATTGAAGAAATCGTTACTGCCCCAATTTACCAACAAGGTCCTGCCCCAGGAAGCATGTGAGTCGAATTCACAAGCAACATTTTTCCTAGAACATGCCCCCCACAGAATCTGGAAGAAGACGCCAAAAGAAATTCCGTGTATGCAGCAGAGGAGGAGTAAGAAGAGATACAAGCTATTATTGTCCCCATTATCCCTCCAAACCTGGCCTGTGCATCGGAGATGCTTAAAAAATTATCCCACATCCATCAGATATTAGTTCCCCTTATTATTACCATACTGCCATTTCCTCATTTCAAATTCCTGTGTGGATCATTTGCCTGCTACCATGTTACTACCTTACATGTTAATTAACTGACCCTGGCCTGTTTAACGACGATGCCTCTGCCTGCCGTTTTAAACCACGTTTCTGACATCCACATGCACCGACCTCGGCCTGTTAATCGACCATGTTTTTGCCTGCCACTTGGACTGATCTTTTGCCCTTCTACTTTAGTACACAGGGGTCTCACATGTGTGAGGGGCTTCGGAATAGCGTTCTGAGTAGAGAAAAACGTTTTTTCGTTTTCTGTGCTCCCAAAACAGGGTCTGGTTGCCTGGAGGATTCAAAGAGATTTGGGAGGGAGAAGCCTCTACCCCTGGCCCTAAGCTTGATGGTCCTTCCAGCTGCCTGGACCAATACTTTGGCTGTGCTGACCATATTGCTGCCTGTAATGACCCAGGACATTATGGACCATGTTTCTTCCTGCTGCTTGGGCCAATACTTTAGCTGTGTAGACTATATATCTGCCTGCAGCCTCTACTGACTATGGACAGTATTTCTGCTTGCTACCTGGACCAATGCTTTGGCTGTGCTGACAGCATCTCTGCCTGTACGAACTATGGACAGTATTCCTGCCTGCTGCCTAGATGATTGCTTTTGCTGTCGCTGACGACATCCCTGCCTGCTGCCTGGACCGATGCTCTCCTCTGTAGATCACTGCACTTCTAAAACCACAAGTAATCTTTTGTTATTTGGTATGTACCTGCTATGTGTTAGAAATATGAAGGGCCTTCAAAAATGTGATCGGTAGTCAGAAAATTATGTGTGTAATTTATGCTGCTAGAATGCCTGGAGGTACTACTTGGATGTTGGGCCTCTGTATGTGGCCAGGCTGTGTAAAAGTCTCACACATGTGGTATCACCATACTCAGGAGGAGTAGCGGAATGTATTTTGGGGTGTAATTTTTGCTATGTACATGCTATGTGTTAGAAATATCTTACAAATGGACAACTGTGTGTAAAAAAAAAAATGCATTTTCATTTTTTTTCCACATTTTCCAAAAACTTCTGGAAAAAAATGAACTGTTCAAAAGACTTGTTATGCCTCATAGATTATACGTTGGGGTGTTTGCTTTCCAAAATGGGGTCATTTTGTGGGCAATTACATTGTCCTGGTGCTCCAGGGCCTTCAAAAATGCAAGAGGTAGTCAAGAAATGATATGTGTAATTTATGTTCCTAGAACGCCTGAAGGTGCCTGTATGTGGCCAGGCTGTGTAAAAGTCTCACACGTGGTATCGCTGTACTCAGGAGTAGCAGACTGTGTTTTGGGGTGTAATTTGTGGTATGCATATACTGTGTGTGAGAAATAACCTGCTAATATGACAATTTTGTGAAAAAAAATAATCTTGATTTTGCAAAGAATTGTGGGAAAAAATTAGAACTTCAAAAACTCACCATACCTCTTACTAAATACCTTGGAATGTCTACTTTCCAAAAAGGCATCATTTGGGGGGTATCTGTACTTTCCTGGCTTGTTAGGATCTCAAGAAATGAGATAGGCCGTCAGTCCATCAGGTGTGATTAGATGTTATCAATTTTCAGTGATTGACACCATAGCTTGTAGACTCTATAACTTTCACACAGACTAAAAAATATCCACTAATTTGGTTTATTTTTACCAAAGATATGTAGCAGTATAAATTTTGGCCCAAATTCATGAAGAAAAATGACTTATTTGCAAAATCTTTAGGCCTCAGACACAGTGAGTACAGGCATGCATAATGACAATGCTATCTCTTCACTGCAATCCTCCATGGCTAGATACCACTATGAAAGATATGCTCTTATCCCTACAATCCTCTCTCATGACAAACCTATCCTTACTGATTAATAGGTTTTCTCTAGAAATGAAGCATATGGATAATAGAATGCAGTATATGGAAAACAAATTGGAGGAATGCACAGATACAGTAAATGACCTAGTTGATGCATATACAGAGCAAAAAGATGACTCTCTATAAACTGGTGGACCTCGAGGACCGCTCCCGTCATAATAACATTAAAATATGCAGCAAAAAATATAAAATATTCCATGGACTCAATATGCCTCTCAGCAAATAGCTTGGGGTGTCTACTTTCCAAAATGGGGTCATTTTGGGGGGTTTTGTGCCACCTGGGCATTCCATGGCCTCTGAAACTGTGATAGGCAGTGAAGAGTGAAATCAAAAATTTACACCCTTAGAAATCCTGAAGGCGGTGATTGGTTTTCGGGGCCCCGTACGCGGCTAGCCTCCCAAAAAGTCCCACACATGTGGTATCCCCATACTCAGGAGAAGCAGCTGAATGTATTTTGGGGTGCAATTCCACATAGGCCCATGGCCTGTGTGAGCAATATATCATTTAGTGACAACTTTTTGTAAATATTTTTTTTTTTTTGTCATTTTTCAATCACTTTTGACAAAAAAATAAATATTCAATGGGTTCAACATGCCTCTCAGCAATTTCCTTGGGGTGTCTACTTTCCAAAATGGGGTCATTTGGGGGGGTTTTGTACTGCCCTGCCATTTTAGCACCTCAAGAAATGACATAGGCAGTCATAAACTAAAAGCTGTGTAAATTACAGAAAATGTACCCTAGTTTGTAGACGCTATAACTTGCGCAAACCAAAAAATATATATGCTTATTGACATTTTTTTTACCAAAGACATGTGGCCGAATACATTTTGGCCTAAATGTATGACTAAAATTTAGTTTATTGGATTTTTTTAATAACAAAAAGTAGAAAATATCATTTTTTTTCAAAATTTTCGGTCTTTTTCCATTTATAGCGCAAAAAATAAAAACGGCAGAGGTGATCAAATACCATCAAAAGAAAGCTCTATTAGTGGGAAGAAAAGGACGCAAATTTCGTTTGGGTACAGCATTGCATGACCGCGCAATTAGCAGTTAAAGCGACGCAGTGCCAAATTGGAAAAAGACCTCTGGTCCTTAGGCAGCATAATGGTCCGGGGCTCAAGTGGTTAATGAATGATCGTTTTGAGGGAATTATACACGGAACACCTCACCCCCTCCTTCCTGGGATTCACAGAACTACCCACATCCCTTGAATTCTACACATCACCCAGGACCTAGACATCAGTCGGAGGAATCAGGCAGTCCGGGACATCACAGACATTTACAGCTTTCTACCACCCAAGCCTTATCTGACCCAGTTGGGCGTATGCCCTACTGGGTCCACCACATCTGGTAAGACTTCATTTCTCTCGGTGGTAGCCAGCCTGTCTGCCGTGTTTGGGATACTGGATATATACATTGTTCATCTATAAGATTGATACACTGTTGTTTATTGTTAGACCATCAACTGCATAACGTTTTTTTCAGCCTTGAACGGGTCTCTTCATTGGTGATCCTTTCCACTGTGTATTTACTTACCTATGTGAAATTAGACTTTAGCGCTACACTTTTTTCTGTTTTATGCCCACTATCACCCCTAATATTTACTCTTATTATGGAACCCCTAGCTGAAAACATCAGATGTAACAAACTAATCTCAGGAATATCTATCGCCGACCAGGAGCATAAAATCAGTCTCTTTGCAGATGACGTTATTGTCATGGTTACCGACCCTGCCCGAAATTCAGAAGACGCTTGCCTGGTTTAGTGACATTTCTTACTACAAAGTAAAAGAGACTAAATCCTATATCCTAAACTTGGGTGTAAATGACTCCTCTAGCTACCATATTAAACTACAATTCCCTTACCCCTGGGCAGATAACAGTATAACCTACTTGGGAATACAACTATCCAACTCAACTAAATCACTGTTTCCACTAAATTACTTACCGTTCCGCACTAAACTACAGGAAGAGCTTAGCGGTAATCAAAATATTTCACCTTCCCTAAATTCTTTGTTCAGAACCCTCCCGATCCCAATGCCTAATAGCCATTTCAAAACACTGCAAACAATTTAACTAAATACATTTGGCAAGGTAAAAAAAATCTAGATGCGGACATAATAACCTAATCAAACAATGCCTAGCAGGAGGAACTGGTTATGTAGACTTTCAGGATCATTATATGTCTCCAATCCTCACTCAATCAAAAGAATGGTTTCTACCTTCCCCCCAATCCACACTATGGTGGAAGATAGAAACTTCTAAAATTCCAGAAGGCAGTTTGTCTTCGTGGCTATTCTCTATCACACTGGGAGCAAAAATCCCTTCCCAAATCTCCCCAACAATCGTAGCGACACTAAAAACATGGGACAGATTTGTGAACGATAGCTCAAGTCACCCTCTGAACTCCACGGTACAAATTCCTCTAGATGCACTACAGAACCTAATGCAATCAACATCTTATTCAAAATGGAAAGAAAAAGGTATCACATACATAACAGACCTGATCAACATGGACAAAATTCAGTAATTTCCCATGTTACAAAAAGAGTACCATCTGCCAAACTCAGATCTATTCTTATACATATGCTCCCAACACTGCATTACCTCACTCAAGACATGGTCCTGCAAAATTCCTCAAGTGGCCTGGATCCATTTTAGAACCCCTGCACCACGTCATAAAGGGGTATCGTTATTCTTTAACCTACTCAAGAAAAAATATTTTTACCAAATCCACCCCATTACTTAGATAGGAATCAGACCTACGATGCACTTATACAGTGGATAAGTGGGAAAAAGCATGTAAATCCACATACAAAGCTACATGCTGCTCCACCCTTTGGGAACTAGCAATTAAATTGACACAACGTTGGTATCCAACTCCTGATAGACTAGCCAAATATGACACAAAAACTAGACGACTCATGTTGGAGACAGTGTGGACAGAGGGGAGACATGCTCCACATATTCTTGAAATGCCCCAAATTAACACAATGCATATAGAAAAATTGGTGGGAGATCAATACTCACTATTAGTAAACACAACACTGGGTGTTCAATATACCTGTGTGATGTCCCAAAATTTGCAGGCTCACCAATAATAATAAGTGCGGTCTCTGTGCCTAAAATACTATAGAAAGAAAAATCCCATTAACAATAGCCTTTTTACAGGTGTGTGCATGCACGATTGAAGCGTGATGCAGCTGCTCTTAAACAGACAACGTTGTCTAATTTTGATATGATCTTGGTGTTGGTGGTGGCTACCTGGTCTTGGCTCTTTTTGTATTAAATATATTTTTCTAATAAAATGCATCCCTTATTAAGCAGCCTGGTCCGCCTGTGTCTCTTCTCAGTGGGAGTCTTCCCCCAAATTAACACAATACTGGAAATCAATATTCCGTTTACTTTCTGACATTACTCAAACGATAATACCCATGAGTCCTTCACTAGTACGTCTATTCCTAGACATGGAGCAATGCCCGACCCCGGTAAGAAATATCTTAACACATGTATTACTATTAGCGAAACTCAATATCACTAGAAAATGGAGAAAACCGGAACCTCCCACACTGAGTGAAGTGGTGCAAACAACCCACATTCACTTCACACATGAATCAACACTGGCATTAAGACACAAGAACAGGGCACAATACTTCAGAATGTGGCAACCATGGATAGAATGGACTAGATCCCCAGGAATTCAGTCCTCAACACTGGATGATAACCTTTACATGGATATATTTTAATGGTTCAATGTTCTTTATTGTTTAAATCACTTGGGATGTATTGAGTTGCAATTTCAACAATTTCAAGGTGTATGACTTATGGGGGGGTATACCTACGCGAGCACAGTATAGCACCGTTCAGGGTGCTCGGGTGGGTATAACGCCCCGCTACCTTCACTATATATCAAATGGTCGAATGACCACCAAAGGATTACAACACCTACACGAACTTATTATGCCAATTCATATGTTGGTATCTCTACTTTTCACTCAACATAATCCACATATCTCGACAGAAATGTTTCTTATATGTATGTCTGATAAACACGTCTATTTGAGTATGTTATGTTTAAAAATTACCAATAAAAATCTATTGAGGAAAAAAAAAATAATTTCTGCCAACAAATTATGAAATCTCTCAATGCAGCGCATTCTCTTCCTTCGTTATAATGGTATAATTAAGCTGCTTTGCTGGTGATATTCACAGAGTTCTGCCAAACATATGTCATTTTTTTTTTTCTAGTGATCTCCAGAATATTTTTTTTTTGTGTCAAGTTACCACAACACCATTATTATCTCGTATTTTTAAAGCGCAAAGATACAACTATGTTGGTGGCCCTTGTTAATTTGACATTGTATTTTTGAAATGTACCTGCCTACTCACAAACGGTCCTTTTTTTAAGTAAGACACATAGCCAAGTATTTTGCAAACCAAAATCTTTTTATTCAAAAGGGAGCACAAGGTCATATAAAAATCAAGAGGAAGGCAACGATGGAGGAAACAGTTGGAATTAGTGAAGCGTTTGTATCCCAGGGCAGACATCAATTATTTGAATGTAAAAATTGGTAACCTGAGGAGTCCATTTAATAGGGGGCACAATACAGTCCTGGACTCCGAGAGACCGGGAGCAGCAGCAGATGACATATATGTCCTGAGGCTTTGGTCTTACAACAGCCTGCGTTTTTTGCCAGACCACACCCAACCCAGGCCATCACTCTCAACACTTCCTTCCATACAAATTAAAGAAATTATATCAAAAATGCATTCTCTGCACCAAAATAATAAAAAAAAATTAAACCAAAATAAAATCATAAATGATAGTGTTGGTGGAAGAGGATGGTCAAATTCGCAGAGGTGCGTTTTAGGGGTGATTAGGCCCCTCTTGCCCTTATTCAGGGTCTTAAGGATGATTTCCTCGCACATACAACGCTGGTCCTCCTCCATTTCTTTTATTTATTGTCCGTCATGCAGCCAAAAGCCTCCTGGGAATCAGGGGCCGTGCTAATAGCAGTCGTTGCATGCCGGAGAAATGCAGCCGTGGCATCATCCAGGTTTCTGGACTTCCTGACCCTTTTTGTTGCAGGGCGGAGGGGAGGAACCTGGCATTCAGTCAGGCTGCTTGGCATGGCCTCCTCTTGGCTTTGGCTGAGACTTTCCTGTGTATGAAAATGGTACATAGTTTTAGTTGCAAATTGAATGTTAACTTATAGAAAAGACTATCATTCTGACCCCAGCATTTTTCATTCTTGTCCCAATCATTTTTGGCCACTACTGTCTATTGATATGTAAACCACTTTGTTAAAGCTGAATTTTGGAATCAAAAACATCTAGTTAACATCATTCAATTTTTGCCCACAACTATGTTCAACAATGCTATACCTGGGTCAAGCTGGGCTCCTCCACATCTTCTTCCTATGTCATCTTCTTCCTGAGGTTCCTGTGGACCTCAGGAGCCTCAGCTGATGTGGAAGGAAGTGTTGAGAGCGATGGCCTGGGTTCGGTCTGGTCTGACAAAAAAATCAGGCTGTGGCAGTACCACAGTCTGGGGACATATATGTCACCTGCTGATGCGCCGGATCTCTGGGAATCCTGTCCCTTCTTGCGCTCCCTATTACATGTGCACCGCAGGCTACCAATTTTGGCCTTCAAATACTGTAATTGATGTCTGCCATAGGATACAGAGGCTTCACCAATTCCAACAGTTTCTCTTGATTTTATTGAAGTAAACCTTGCATTTAACTTGCCATAGACATGGCAGCTCCCGGTATTGTTGAATAAATTTAGGGAGTAAGGGGCAGTAAATTTATCCACCATTTTATCTACAAGACACAACACAAGACAAACATAATGTCAGGCTAAACTCTCATAATCTTGTCCCAATATAGGCCTCAATCTATAAGCAGTATAGGCCACTAACCACTGATGCCCCAATTTACAATTGTACCTTAGTTTCAACGTTCCTTCGTGTGACAAAGATCTTACGTCCTCCATTCACAGAATTGTTTGACCACTTATACATCGTTTTTGGGAGATGCAGGTTAACTACATTTGTTCAGGCATATTTTGATTAAAATAAGTTCATTAGATTGCTGTCTAGATGTGTTTGAAACTATAATGAAATTTCAACTTTATTCAGTGTCAGGAGAGGACACTTAGCAGCTGTTTACACATCTGGACGTAGCAGCACTAGTGTGGGACACCATAACACCTTTGCTATGGTGTCCCACGCAGGTGCTCCAGTGGATACTAGGGGTTTCTCCATGTGTGAAACTTGCACAAATCAGGTAAGTATTCCAGCTTGTGAAAGGGAAAAAAATCATGTATTCAGCTTGGAACTCTGCCAAAACAGACAATTGGAAGATACTTCCAATCAATGTTTCATATTACTATTTCTAGCCTAACATATCTGTCTGCTACATATACCTTTTTTGTATTCACATAGGGGAGAAACGAAGAGGGACATCTGAGGACACCAGTAAACCCACAGATGTTGATGTTCAGGAAGTGCTGGGTGAAGTTGTAGAAATGGTGTCGACCACAGGTCAGTGTGAGACCACAGCTTCAGATGGATGCCTGCATATTTTTAATACATTTTTTTGTTTTTTTTTTTTTTTTTTAGGTGATGTGGATGTTGTGGAAGAAAAAAAACTCACTTCAGCAGTGCAAGTGCACAAATCCTGATCAGGGAGATCATGGTTTGTAATTGTGATTTGGAACAAATGAAACAAAACATCCATGACCTGGTCCTATCAGGTTGTGGGGGCGGAGTCACAACCCAAAGTGTATGCTGCCATGAAGATGCAACAGGAAAGGAAAATTACAGAAAGGTGAGTATACAATTTTCCATTTTTTTAATGTACTATCTCTGTGTCATATAGTAAAAGCCAGGATATGCTGCATTGTGCATAGTTTAATAAATAAAAAGGGCAAATGTTTGTTCTTACAAAGTTCCAAAGAAGTACCATTTAAACTGCTGCAGAGATGTTTTCATATTCAGGGTTACCATAAGAGGGGGTAATGCAGATGGATGTAATTGCCAAATGTCAGAAGAACACGGGACTGAAATCAAGCATTGTCTGGATTTAAGGCTTAACTCTGGGCATTTTTTTTTTTTACCATGCAATGGCACTGTGCTGCATTGCAGTGGTTACCTGCTTGTTTTTGTCTAGGGGTTCGGAGAGCCAAGATATACTCACCTAATACTCCGATCCTGCCAGCGCAAGACCAGTCCCTCCAGATCCTGCCCCCCTGTGGTCCAACAGTCTTGTGCGGTAGACTGTTCCTGACGTCATGACACCCATAGACTCTCTCCGGATGTGAAGATGTCAGGAACAGTCACCCCCGCTGATATCCACAGAGGATATACAACTATATAGGCTGTCTCGTGCCCGAAGGGTTGTAGAGAATGCATTTGGAATACTGTCGAGTCGGTTCAGGCTTTTTCTAACAGCAATTAACCTGGCCGAATATAAACTAAACCATGTAGTATTGAGCTGCTGCATCCTTCACAATTACTTGCATAGGAATGCAAGCAGCTACCTTGCCTCTCTTCCAAATGCGGTTGACTTTTTTCTGTGTCAGGCCCAGCTGATCCTGCTGTGATGACGCCTCTGGAAAGTGGCAGTGCTGGGTTGCCCTCCCAAATTGCCCGAGATGTCCGGCAACAGTATAGGGACTATTTTGTGGGTAAAGGGGCAGTTTCTACAATAGTGCAAACGTAACTTATTTGCTCCATGAGGTGACAATCTCTTCCTCAGCTAACTATTATGTTGTGTGGGTCTGCTACACACACAATGTTGTTGTTGTTAATGTATGTAATGCATTAATGTTAAAAATATTCAGCCTTTTCAACTCCTTGAATTATTTGCTTGGAGTCCCTAAAATTGCCTGAGTTTGGCACATTTTACAGCACATTGTCACTGTAACTACACCAAATTAACAAATACACTGGTATTGAGCATCGAAATAAGAAGCCACACATTTTTGAGCATAAAACATTTTACTCCAAGAACATTCACATGTGCATTTATAAAAGGTTTTTTTAACAAACCAACATGTTGGTGTATAACATGTATGTTTGACAGTATATAGCCTTTTTTGTGGCTAAACAGGCATGTTTAAAACCATAACATAAACATCCCTAACTCAGAAACTTACAAAGTTCAACTTTGCTAAAGTGAAGGCCATATGAGACATTAGTATCTCAAAACTGTGTTGATCTTACCTTCATCAGATGGGGTGATCTCACCCCTCTAAAAGTCAAATTTTGAAGATGCACACAAATTGGGACTTCCCTCATGATCCCATGCCTAAAACGTGTGTCTTTTCCCTACATCTATTTTGCCAAAGCCCCAAAACACAGTGTGTCATAGAGCTGCACGATTAATCATATATAGAATCGCGATCTCGATTCACAGACGTCAGTCAGCAGAGAGCATAGTGCCTGGCCTGGACTGCACAAGCGCAATCAACACAACGCTCGCACCCGATGCTCTGTGCTGGTTATTCATTTAATACAGCAAGGGGCGGATGTATGGTTATAAAGACAGCAAGGGGCGGATGCTTTTCTCAAAGGGGCGGATGTATGGTTATACATTGAACACAATCAACACTATGCTTGAGGCTGGTTATTATAATGGGCGAAGGCATCCGCCCCTTTGAGAAAAGCATCCCAGAGAGGGTCCCCACCCCAGTATATATTTACACATACACACATATATATATAAAACCTCAGAAGGGTGGGCATCTGTATGCTGCCATGAAGATGCGAAAGGAAAATTATGGAATGGTGAGTATACAATTTTCTGTTTTCCTGTCACATCATGGCAGCATACACTTTGGAGATTAACTTGCAAACTGGGTGGGTATGAGCAAAAACAAGTTTTATTCACAAGGAATAGGAGTTGGCCTGGATAATTGCTTTCCCGAATTCCACCGTCGACAACCGAGCAGAATCCACCTTGTAATGTGACATAAAGGTGTTTCTAGATGACCAAGTAGCCGCTCTGCATATAGTTTCTGAGGATACCCTGCAGTAAGCTGCCCAGGAGGTTGCCACTGCCCTGGCGGAATGCACCCTCAAGTCCTCAGGTATTTGTGCTTGACTCAGTGAGTAGGTTTTTTTGATGACCTTCACTAACCACGATGCAATAGTGCGAGATGATGCTGCTTGCCCTCTCCTAAAACCATGTGGGATGACTAGGAGATTTTCCATCTTACTGAGAGTGCTGGTTGCCGAGAAGTATGCCGAGATGTTGTCCTTTACATGCAGCGCATGCGGATCACCTTGTTCTGTAGTGAGAGCAGGAAGGCTTATCTCCTGATTAAAATGGAAGGAGGAGGACACCTTCGGGATGAAGCGATCTGATGGTCTTAGGACTACCCTGACTGGATAGATTAGGTAAGGTTCTCTTGCCAGTAAAGCCTGCAGCTCTGATACTCTCTTTGCTGGCGTTATCGCAATAAGGAATGTGACTTTGAGTGTTAGGTCCCATAGGGAGATGTTTTCGATTAGGAAAAAAGGTTCTTGAGACAGAGCCTCCAACACTACTGAAAAGTCCCATGTCGGGAAGGAAGGCTTCCTGGGGGGCCTTGACTTTAGACAGGCCCTTTGGAACTGAATGATGAGAGGGTCTTGGGCCCACTTAACTCCTGTCATGGCAGATACGGCTGACACCTGTACTTTCAGAGTACTTGACCCAAGGTCTTTCTCCAGGCCTAACTGGAGGAATTCAAGGATTTGTGTAACTGTTGGAGAGGATGAGTTCTAAGATTGTTGCTGTGCAAATGAGACAAATTTTTCCCAAATCCTTCTGTAGGTACTGTTGGTGGTGCACCTCCTGGCTTGAAGTAGAGTTTCTACCACTTTCTGAGAGCAGCCCTGGTCTAGGAACCTAGATCTTTCAGCCTCCAGGCCATCAGATGTAATCTTTCTGGGGACAGATGAAGGAGCTGCCCCCGAGAGAGTAAATCTGCTGTTGTCGGGTGCGGCAGGGGA
Source organism: Lithobates clamitans (assembly GCA_037952925.1). Lineage (NCBI taxonomy): Eukaryota > Metazoa > Chordata > Amphibia > Anura > Ranidae > Lithobates > Lithobates clamitans. The sequence continues at coordinate 2,301,518 of JBBGZY010000943.1, forward strand.
CTTCCTGTATTCAGTTGGAGGAGAGCTTTAAACCATGGCCTTTTCAGCCAAAAGGGAAGCACTGTTATTACTGTTGACATTGACCTCTTGAGCCTGAGCAGAAACCTTGCTATGAGAGGTGTCGGGGGAAAGATGTAGCCCAGTCGGAAGTTCCAGGGGTGTTGCAGACAGTCTATCCCCTCCGCTGACGGAAAGAGGACTCTTGCCAGATATCTCTGGCACTTCGCGTTGGCTGGTGTCGCTGCTAGGTCTACATCCAGCATGTCCCAGGTCTGGGTTATGAGGGAGAATGCCTGATGACTCAGAGACCACTCGTTGTTGGAGAGGAAATGTCTGCTTAGAGTGTTGGCTAGCAGGTTCTGGGCTCCTGGGACATACACTACCCTTAGATCTGACAGATTCAGTTGTGTCCATTCGATAATTGGACGGACCTCCTACATCATGGAGCGACTTCTGGTGCCTCCCTGCCTGTTGATGTAGGCGACTGCCACTCTGTTGTCCATTCCTAACAAGACCTCCTTCCCCCTTAGGAAGTGGCTGAAGGCCAAAGGTGCTGGGAACGCTTCTTTCATCTCCAGAATGTTTGATACAACATCCTGCGTCTCAAATGACCAACGGCCCTGGACTGCGCAGTACCGGTAGTGTGCCCCCCACCCCTCCATGCTGGCATCCGATGTGACCACTTCCTGGGAGGGGGTAACTATGTGTCTGCCTACCTTCAGATTGTGCAAACATGTCCACCACTCTACTGACTGTTTGACTTCTTTTGAGATTGGTTGAAGCATGGACACACCGTCCCACTGCCTCAGAAACGAGGTCTTATGTTCCACTGGGACCATCGACCCCCAAAATGCTGAGACATGCTCTGGCCGGAAGTGTGGTGGCTGGAAGTAATCTCTTTATTTTTTGGATCAAGAGGGGAATCCTCTCCTGAGGAAGTTCTATTGTGTTCAATCGGGTATCCAGCTCTGCTCCCAGGAAGTTCATTCTCTGAGTGGGCTGGAGATTGATAAACTGGGGGAAGAGCAACCACCCGAAATTCTGCAGAGTGGAAATCAGAATGCTTCAATGGAGAATGAGAGATTGCTGGTTGTCCGCAAGCAGGAGGATGTCGTCCAGATAATGATGGACTCTTAACCCCTGCTCCCTCAGGAAGGCTTTCACCGGCAACAGGACTTTTGTGAATGTCCTGGGAGCGGTAGAAATTCAGAACGGGAGACTTTGAAATTGGAAGTGCTGATGGTTTATCGCAAAGCGAAAGAACTTCTGAAATGTGGCGTGTATGGGGATGTGAAGATATGCGTCTTGTAAAATCGAATGAAAGCATCCAGTCCCCTATATTTATAGCATGAAGAATCGATTGTAGGCTTTCCATCTTGAACGCCTCTACCAGGGTTCTCCGATTGAGACTTTTTAAATCCAGAACAGGACCCCTGTCTTTTTCTTTACCAAAAACAGAGGGGAGCAAAACCCTCTTCCCCTTTGGGGTAATGGTACTTCTACTATCGCATGCTTCTGGAGTAAATCCTGAATGTAGCCTGTTAGTAACATTTTCTTTTCTCGTGATGCCGGTAATCTGGTTGTACAGAACTGGTCTCTCGGTGCCCGCTTCTTGAACCTCCATCTGTGCCCGAACTGGATGGTAGCTAAAGGTCCACGGGTCCTTTGTTTCCGCCCAAACCTGCTTGAATTTCTTGAGCCTGGCACCTACCACAGGTGGTTGAGCGGACGCACCTTCAAAAGGACTTCTGGTCCCCCATGACAGGGGATTTTGGTTTCTGGAGCTTTAGGAAGGATGTCTGGGGGTTCTTCCCATTCCTCCTATACTCCTTCCCAGATCTGTAAGATTTCGTCTCCCTGTATCTATCTCAGAGGTTTCGCCTGAAGGGAGGAGGCCTCTGCTGTTTTGGCCTTCTGTATGAAGGGATAAGTCCCGACTTTCCGCTGGTAACTTTTGATATGGCCGAATCCAGCTTCTCCCCGAAGAGGTTTGCTCCATTGTATGGGATCTTACACCAGTTGGTTTTTGAGGCAGGGTCCGCCGACCAGGATTTTAGCCATAGTGCTCTTCTGACCATCACCGAAGACAGCATTGCTCTTGATGTGGACTTGATTGTGTCTACAGAAGCTTCCGCAACAAAATCACCTGCAAGGCTAAGCTCCTGAAGGGCTGTAATTACCGTTTCTTGATCCGCCCCTTCTGTAACTAAACTTTTCAATGTTTGAAGACCAGCTGGAAATAGCTCTTCCCACTGCTGCCAGCGCTATGGCTGGTCTACAGGCGCTGCCAGTGGACAGGTAGGCCCTCTTGAGATCCAGATCGATCGTTCTATCTAGCACATCCTTGAACGTTACCGCGTCAATAGGAAGTGTTACATGCCTAGCCAAGCGCATCAGAGAAGCGTCAACCACTGGAGGTGATACTAATGGGTTAACGTTAGGCTCCTTGAGTGGGTATAACTTAGCTAGTCTCATGCTAAGACTGGTCTTTTTCTCTGGCTTTTGCCACTCATCTTTGAGTCAATAAATGAAAAAGTCTCTGGGTCTTTTTTGAGGTTTGGAAAAAATTTTTTCAATTTCTGTGGAGCTTCTTTTGGCTCCTTCCATCCTATTACCTCCTACACTGATTTCACAAATGGTCCTATCAGCGAGAAATCGAAACCAGCTGAGACCTCAAAGTCATCGCTGTCAGAGGAGGCTTCCGACTTTCTTGATGTGATGGGAGTAGTAGAAGTGCTCTGGACAGGTTTTTCTATTTCAGAAACTGAGATTTGCATGGTCGAATCTCTAACCGACTCCCTTGCATTTAACTCACTCTCTAGTCGCTTATTCGAAGCACATACTACAAGCTAGCTTACCGGAAGCGCTGTGGCGCCGCAGATCTAGCAAGAATTCCCGGCTGGACGAGAAAGATGGGTAGGTGATGAATGCCTGCGTGTAGGAGATCTCCTGTGATAGGAGTGACTATGCCGTGAATAGGATTTTAAACAGCTTTTTCTGCGACTTGAGCGGCTTCCTCTGTGACCCGAGCAGCTTCTCCTGTGCGAGGTCTCTCTGCGTCTTGAATTTGACGACCTTGAAGACCTGATGGGGCTGTCCAATTTAGGCAGCATTAATGGCAGGCTCTCTTTTTCAATCTTCACTACTTACCCACTTGTCGCGCCCTTACTTATTAAGCTAATGGTGGTCTGCTGGGGTAGCGGCCTCCATGAATGGTGACGGAATCTCACCTAGAAGCACAGAGAAGTAAGAAGGCATGCAGACAGGAAGCAGGGAGAGTCCCAGAAGCACCATAGTGCAGCTTACCTAGGGTAGGGAGTAACACAGGCAGATGGCTGACAGTGCGGATAGGCAGATGCTGAGATACACACTGCTGAATTAAGGGAGGAAGAAGAGAAAAAAAAAGTTTTTTTTAAAAAAATCTGCCGCCGTCGCGCCAGTGATGACGTCACACTCACGCACACATTTTCTGAGGAGCCCGGCGCCATCTTATAGGCTGGAAAACAAGGTACTCGGCGTGTCGCCGCCGTTCGCATATGCGCAGAAGCGCCCGGACGCTCGGCTCTATTGCAATGCAATGCTGTGGGACTACAGGGCTCAGGAAACTCTCCTAGGGAGGCACATCGGGGCAGCACAGTGGTCTAGTGGGTAGCACTCTCGCCTTGCAGTAAAAAGGGTCGCTGGTTCGAATCCCAACCACGACACTACCTGCCTGGAGTTTGCATGTTCTCCCTGTGCCTGCATGGGTTTCCTCCGGGTACTCCAGTTTCCTCCCACACTCCAAAGATATGCAGGTAGGTTAATTGGCTTCTGTTCAAAATTGACCCTAGTATATGAACGTGAGTTGGGGACCTTGGATTGTGGGCTCCTTGAGGGTAGGGACTAATGTGGGTGTACAATGTATGTGTGGAGTGCTGCGTGAATTGGTGGCACTATATGGGTACCTTAAATAAATAGGGATGATTGTACACGCAACCACACTCACTCAGGTTGAACTGGATGGACTGGTGTCTTTATTCAACCTTACTAACCATGTAACTTTGCGCAGGAAAGAAAACTGGAGGCCACTGCACAAAAGGTAAACCTGTTTAAGGCTTGTCAAAGTGCTGGCTGATATACCCCTGAGACCACCAGGACTTCCACCCAGGAGAGGCTTGAAACTAGCTGGGGTAAAAGCGGTAAGGGGTGCTGATCCATTCGGTCCTGACAGGTAGGGGGAAAAAAAAAAAAAAAAGGAGAATACAGGGGAGGGGACCCTCTCTGGGATTAATAGCTATGTGGTCCTATCAGGTTGTGGGGGCGGAGTCACAACCCAAAGTGTATGCTGCCATGAAGATGTGACAGGAAACATTCTAACCCTTAACCAAACGAGCAGTAGATTTCCTCCAATTCCAGGAGGTGGGCATTAAAGGAGTTGTAGAGTCTCATGGCTTTTCACCTTAATGCATTAAGGTGAAAAACCTTCTGTGCTACAGCTGCCTTCCAGAGCCCCCCCTCTTTCTTACCTGAGTCTGACCCCCAGCGATGAGCACAAGCCCAGCAGCTGTCTACGGTCCTCAATGGATAGATTGATAGCAACAGGATCCATTGGCTCCCACTGCCGTCAATCAATTAAAAGTGTTGGCCGATTTGGTGATTTTTTTTTCTTTTTTAGCTTATAAACTTTATTTCCTGACAGGCTCCATGGCAGCATATGTGTGGGTTGACCCTGCCTCCATAACTACCCAATAGGACCCCTCCCTATAAATTTCAGCTGTGGGCTCTCAGCCGTGTTCCTTTTTTGTCCTCCTCCATAGGACCTTATGTTTGGTTCTCCTACCTGAAGTCGATGTCCTGCGATCGTATCGGCCGACCGATGTGATGTCTCATCCCTCCAATAAGCCTTGACTGTTAGCAGGGTATGGAGTGTATTGCAGAGTAAAGCGCTGAAGAGCTGGAGTCATTTTGAATGAAAAGCGCGCACAGGCCGATTGCCTAGCAGTATGCAGGTGGCCATTATCTGCCAAAAAGCCCGGTGTGTGTATGGATGTTCCGGCCGAGTCGATCGTAGGTAGTGGTGAGCATGTATCGCCTTCATGGCAGCAGTGTATATATTTATTGTCGTTGTTTTTTCTCTCTGTGTGCCCTTTGTTAAAATTGCCTATGCAGCGGCTGGTTCCCTGTGCGTTCCAGCCACCGCTCCCTCTACTTCCGGGTTCTGTCTGCGTTCTGCGCAGGCGCAGTCCCGGAACGAAAGCGAGGCCTGGTTTCGCGCATGCGCACGAGGACCGTGGGCCTGGCGCGGCCATGACGTCACGCGGCGCCAATTTTAAAAGCCTGGGGAGGCTTGCAGAGCTCGGGAATGATCGTGGGCATAGCGGCGACTTCCCTGAGCACCTGCAGAGCCTTCCCCAGGTAAGTGCAGTACAGATGGGTCTGTGCTTGCTGTTTTTTTGCTTTCTGGATATCTGATTTGATCTGTGTTCACCTGCAGTGATTCCCAGCATCAGCCATGGACTCTTCACTGCCTCCTGGTGGCCAGTGCTCTCGCAGCAGGTAGGATTTAAAAGTATTTTCTTTACTTGCCTGCTGGGGGGAAGAGAGTGGAGTGTAGGGCATTATTCTGACTTTGTGCCTTTCTCTTTCTCTATTTCTCTCTTCCTTCTTTCCTTAGCCCTTCTAGGTCTGATCAAAGACAAAGTAGTTCCCGCAGAAGGAGCGGGTCATCTAAATCACACCACCGGCATTCCTCCTCTGGCTCTAGACACCATGGTTCATCCTCGAAGTCTAAAGACCATAGTAGAGGCTCTCCTCACCCCCCCCATCTCATAGAGAACCGGAGAAAATATGCTGGGGATGCAGGGCCCCAGTTCCTGCCAGCAAGTCTCTCTGTGACCGCTGTTTTTCTAAAGCAGCTAATGAGAGGGAAGGTGCAGACCAACACCTGGAAACACTAATCAAGTGAGTCGTGAAAGAATCGCTGCAGGAGAGAGACGCTGCAAAGCCTCGTGATTCTCCTCAAGAGCCACTGATTCCCCTGTCAGAAGAGGGTCCAGTCCATGAGACGTGGGAGTCTTCTCAACCTAGTCACCAGTCAGCCCCCCCTTCAGATAGTGGGTCAGAAGCAGATGATCCTGGGATGGGCTTTGAATATGCCCTGGTTCCTTCTCTGGTGAAAGCTGTTAAAAACGCTCTGGTTTGGGAAGACCCAGTTATTTCTCCCGCTAAACAGAGAAAGTTTTTCAAACAACTCAGCAAGGAGCGTCATTTTCCTTTCCTCACGGAAGTAGGAGCTATAATATTTGAAGAATGGGGCAAGATGGATAGAAAAAGCTCTATGCAATCTAAAGTCTCGAAACTATACCCTTTCAAGGAAGAAGAGGTTAAACACCTTGAGTCAGCTCCCTTGGTAGATGCTGCATTAATGAGGTTTGTGAGGTATGTGACTCTGCCTCTTGAAGATACAGTCTCATTTAAAGATCCGCTGGAGAGACGGATTGATGCCGACCTAAAAAGGATTAAAGGATTTACCTGACAGCAGGCACAGTGTGCAAACCAGCGCTGGCCTTAGCAGCAGTCTCTAAAGCTTTAGAGGCATGGTCAGACAATGTGAATGATTCTCTTAGAGGTATCTCTGAAGAAGCGGCTAAGAGCTCCCCTATTCAAGAAATCAGGCTTGCCTCTGCCTTTCTGGGGGAGGTCTCTATTGACATTGTTCGCCTAGTGGCTCGGGTGATGTTGTCATCGGTCACCGCCCGTCGGGCCTTGTGGCTGCGACCTTGGTTGGCAGATCCAGCCTCTAAGCAGGCTTGGTGCCGTATTCCATTTGAGGGTTCATCCCTCTTCAGCAACAAGCTTGATAGCACCATTACCCGGGCTACGGGTGGTAAATCGGGGTTCCTCCCTCAAGACAGGCATTTACAGAACCAAAAACGCACCTTTTCAAGATCGCAGAACACCGACCGTGCAAGGGAAGCACGTAGTTATAGGCCTGGCCGGGAATTTTCTAGATCCTGGAAATCCAGGCAGTCCTCTTTTAAAAAGCCCACAAAAGGGGCTTCTACTAGTAACCAGGACTCCACTAAGTCCTTTTGAAATTGGGCCCGCTCAAACATGTCAGGTGGGGGCTCGTCTGCTCCACTTCGGACATGTTTGGGCGGCCTCAATTCGGGATTTCTGGACGGTCAAAACAGTGTCCTCAGGCCACACCTGGGTCTTCAACAGCACTCCCAGACTAAGATTCATACCAACAAATCTTCCAAGTTCAGAGGAGAAAAACAAGTTCTTTTAGCTTACATAAGCTCTTTATTAGCTCAAAACGCAGCCATTCCTGTTCCAGATGGCGAACGAGGAGAAGGCATGTATTCCCCTCTGTTTCTGGTACAGAAGAAGAACGGTACATGGAGGCCTGTTATAGACCTGACTCATCTCAACCGGTTTATCCGAAAGGAAAAATTCAAGATGGAGTCACTATTAACGATTCAACAATCGGTTCACCTAGGAGACTGGTTGGTGTCAATAGACTTGAAAGACGCCTACTTTCATGTCCCAGTGGCGGCAGACTTCCAAAAGTTTCTTCGCTTTGCTGTAGGCGATCAACACTTACAGTTTACCTGCCTTCCATTTGGTCTCACAACATCACCTCGGGTGTTTTCCAAGGTTCTGCTGGCTGTTGTTGCTCTGCTCCGAGTCAAAGGAGTTCGCCTTCACCACTATCTAGACGACCTCCTCCTTCTAGCCCAGGACAAGGGTCAGCTTCTAGAGCACAGGAGTCTAGTAATTGCCACTCTCCAAGAATTTGGGTGGCTCCTGAATTTGGAGAAAAGTCACCTGAATCCATCTCAGTCTCTTATATTTCTAGGTGCCCATTTCAACACACTAGAAGGCACCATCTTGCTACCCGAGGAGAAGATTGTGGTGATCCGGGACAGGATCCGTTCAACTCTTGCTTCATCTCACCTATCCGCTCTTCAATGTCTGAAGGTGATTGGCACAATGGCAGCCACCATTCCCATGGTGAAGTGGACTCAATGGCACACTCGCCCATTCCAGAAACGGTTTCTCCAACAGTGGGATTCTCCCAGCAAGAATCAGCGCATTCTCCTCGCTCCATCCATGAGAGAGTCTCTCCTTTGGTGGCTCCAAGGGAAAAATCTCCGCAATTGCCATTCGATTCTCCCCATCTCATGGGTCACAGTGACCTCAGATGCCAGCAATCGGGGCTGGGGGGCTCATTGCCTGTCAGAAGTGACTCAGGGCAGATGGAACTCGCCATCTCAGAAGACTGTATCCAACATTCTGGAACTTTGAGCGGCCTTTCAGGCGCTCAGATCCTTCTACCATCTGATAAAGAACTCCACAGTGATGCTCCAGTTGGGCAATACAACCGCTGTGGCCTATATAAGGAAACAAGGTGGGACTCGCAACTGGTCCCTCCTACGGGAAGTGGAGCCAATCATGAACTGGGCTCAGAAGAATCTGTCCAACATTTCGGCAGTCTACATTCCGGGGGTCCAGAATGTTCAGGCGGACTTTCTGTCCCGTGTTCAAATGGACAACGAGTGGTCCCTGCACAAAGAGGTGTTCAAGTGGCTCCTGACACTGGGAGTGTTCCCAGAAGTGGACCTGTTTGCATCCCCATGCAATTACAAACTCACCAAGTATTACTCGAGGTTCTGGGATCCCCAAGCATATGGGATAGATGCCCTCACGGATCGGTGGAGGTTCAACAAGGCGTATGCCTTCCCTCCGGTACCTGTGATACTCCAGTTTCTCCGCAGGCTCAGAACAGAGGAAGTGGAAGTCATGGCAGTGATACCGTTTTGGCCCAACAGGCCATGGTTTCCCCTCTTAACTCTCCTCAGTTATCGGGAGTCAATACCTCTGCCTCTCAGGGCGGATCTTCAGTCCCAAGGTTCTATCCTGCATCCATGCCCTGCTCATCTACATCTCAGGGTTTGGTTTTTGAGAGGGGAAGGCTTGAAGCCTTAGGTTGTCCAGAAGAAGCCATCTCGACGCTTCTGAATGCCAGACGGAAGAGCACTAATAGAGTGTATGAACGTATCTGGTCCAAGTTCACAGAGCACATGGCCTCTAGACCTAATCCTTGTGGTTCTCCAAAAGTCCAGGATATCCTCAGCTTTCTGCAAACAGGGTTGGATTTGCCTCTAGCAGTAAGTTCCCTTCGTGTGCAAATATCAGCCATCTCGGCATTCACAGGAATTTCATGGGCTAACCACGCCCTGGTTCGCCAATTCTTCAAGGGTGCTATAAGGCTAAGACCTCAAAGGAAACGAAGGATTCCCTAAATGGGATCTTCCTCTTGTTCTAGATTTTCTTTCCACGCTTGGAACAGATCCTGAAAATCCTCTATCAGTTAAAAACCTCACACTCAAGACCGTCTTCCTGGTGGCAGTAACTTCAGCCAAAAGAGTGTCTGAAATCAGGAACTTAGGTTCCAAAGAGCCTTTCCTGACCTTTTTTCCGGAGCAGTATTAATTCCCATGTTGGACTCAAACCCTAAAGTGACATATATTTTTCACGAAAATCAGGAAATTGTGTTGCCTACCTTTAACACAACAGAATGTCAAGAAGTCCATCCCCTTGATGTGGGACATACTTTGAGTCAATACTTGGAAGCTACGGAATCGTTTAGACAGACGGATTTCCTTTTCATTCTTCTACAGGGAAAAAATAGAGGAAAACGGGCCTCAATCAGATCCATCTCTGCTTGGATAGTACAGACCATTCAAAGGGCTTATAAAGTGAAGGGCTTGGCTCCTCCAGAGGCAGTGACTGCACACTCAACTCGGAGTATTTCAACCTCGTGGGCGGCTTCTCTTCATGTCGCACCCGAAGTTATATGTAGAGCGGCTTCTTGGTCATCTGTCAATACGTTTGTTTCCCACTATTGTGTTGAACCTGCCGCTTTGTCATCCATTAATTTTGGTTTAAAAGTGCTGTCAGTGGACAGTGTTAAATAAATATATTTTCTTGCTCAGCATTGTGCCCACCCGGGTGTGTTTTGGCGAGTTATTTCCCACACGTATGCTGCCATGGAGCCTGCCAGGAAAACTGAAAATTTATATCAAATACTTACCGTAATTTTCCTTTCCTGATAGGCTCCATGGCAGCAGGAGTCCCTCCCAATGCTTGGAGTAGGCTAGTTACGAAACACGGTTGAGAGCCCACAGCTAAAATTTATAGGGAGGGGTCCTATTGGGTAGTTATGGAGGCGGGGTCAACCCACACGTATGCTGCCATGGAGCCTATCAGCAAAGGAAAATTACGGTAAGTATTTGATTTTCTGTTTTTCAACTGGTGATTTGGCCAGTACGTCTGTTATTTTTAACAAATCAAGCTGTACTGCCGATGTAGCAATTGGGATGATTGAGGCAAGCCATTTAACACTGACAGGGGTGCTTACAATGGTCTGCTTTTATCCATTTATGCAAGCAATTTTTCCCAAAAGGGAAAAGAAAAGTAGTAACCGGAGTCTGGCTTCAGTTAGGGCTTGTTACATAGTAGTTGAGGTTGAAAAAATAGGATTTTTATAACAGCTTACCTGTAAAATCCTTTTCTTGGAGTACATAATGGGACACAGAGCCATAGTAATTACTACATGGGTTATAGGCCACCTTCAGGTGATGGACACTGGCACACCCAAGACAGGAAGTCCCCCTCCCTATATAACCCCTCCCATTACAGGGAGTACCTCAGTTTTGTAGCAAAGCAATACACATATATCCCAAAAAGAGGGGAGGGACCTCTGTGTCCTGTGATGTACTCCAAGAAAAGGATTTTACAGGTAAGCCGTTATAAAAACCCTATTTTCTTAATCGTACGTCACGGGACACAGAGCCATAGTAATTACTACATGGGATGTCCCAAAGCAATGCCATCTCAGGGGAGGGAGCTACAGAAAAAAAAACAGGCTGCCATCAGACATGAGGATCTGCTGCCCGCAGAACACTGCGCCCTCATGTCCCTTTATATCCACTTGATAGAATTTGGTGAATGTATGGACCGAAGACCAAGTTGCAGCCTTGCAAATCTGAGTCATGGATGCTTGGTGATGCACTGCCCAGGAAGCACTTATGGCCCTGGTGGAGTGTGCTCTAACTTGAAAGGGCGGAACCCTTCTTTTTAAACCATAAGCCTGGATAACTTGCCGAATCCACTTAGAAAAGCCAATTTCCTTGTCAAAAGGACCAAAGGAACAGACATATTGGTTCAAAAGGCTGATTTTGTAATACTCATAATATTTGATTCAAATCCCATGGACACGAAGGGGATCTAACTGGCGGATTTATACGCATTACCCGTTGTATAAAGGCCCGGATTAGAGAATGTGAGGCAAGCGGTCTTTGAAAGATCACCGACAAGGCCGAGATTTGACCCTTGATAGTACTTAAGGCCAGTTTCATTTCTACCCCTAGCTGTAGAAAGGCAAGAATCCTACCTATGACATACTTCTGGGGATACCATCTCTTTGATTCACACCAAGAGATTTCCAGATTCTATAATAAAATGACTCTGGAGGCTGACTTCCTAGCATTAATCAGGGTAGAAAACACTGAACCTGAAAGCCCTCAATTTCTCAGAATATGGGCTTCAATAGCCAAACCGTTAAATTTAGCGTTCGCAAGGTAGGATGGAATACCGGTCCTTGTGAAAGCAGGTCTGGGCATGGTGGAAGAGACAATGGGTCTCCTACCGCCATCTTTGTATACCAGGATCTTCTGGGCCACGCCGGGGCTACCAAAATTACTGGCTTCCCCTCCTGCTTGATTCTGCAAAGAAGTTGCGGTATCAACTGAACTGGAGGGAACGCATAAATCAGTGTAAACTGATCACACAGGACCACTAACGCACCTGTTCCGCATGCAAGTGGGTCCCTTGACCTTGATACAAAGTTGATTAACTTCTTGTTGAACCTGGACGCCAATAGGTCCACATCCGGGGTGCCCCATTTGCGGAAAATCGCCTGAAAGACATCGGAGTGTAAAGACCATTCCCCTGGAAAAAGCTGCAGCGGCTTAAGAAATCTGCCTGCCAATTCTCTATGCCCGGAATGAAAACTGCAGATAGGCAAGGTACATGCTTCTCTGCCCAAACCAGAATATGGTTCACTTCCCTCTGGGCTGCATGACTTCTGGTGCCCCCTTGGTGATTGATGTACGCTACTGCTGTAGCATTGTCGGATTGAATCCTGATGGGCCAATTCTGTAACCTGGACATCCAGGCACATAGAGCCAGACGTGTTGCCCCGTTCTTTAGGATGTTGATGGGCAAGGTCTTCTCGCCTTTGGACCACTTCCCTTGGACCGTAGCCTCCTCTAGGACTGCTCCTCAGCCTTACAGACTGACATCCGTCGTCACAATCTTCCAAGTAACCGACATGAAGGATTTTCCCTTCTGCAAATTTTTGGCTACCAACCACCAACTGAGGTTCTGACGGATTTCCGGGGTCAGACAGATTGGTAAGTCCAAGGCTTGGATCTTCTTGTTCCAAGCCGACAAGATCTTGTTTAGCAACAGTCTTGAATGGAATTGGGCATAGGGGACTGCTTCGAATGAAGCCACCATCTTACCCAATAATCTCATGCATAGGCAAATGGAAGGAATTTTTCACCCTGATCACCTGGACCAGCTCCTTTATAGCAGTGATCTTTGATTGGGGCAAAAACACCCTTTCTCTGGGCTGTGTCTATGACCAGGCCCAGGTACCCCAGCCTTCTTACTGGCTGTAAGGCTGGTTTCTTTAAGTTGAGGATCAACCCTAAGTGTTCCAGATACTTGACCGTGGTGGACACGCTCTAAATTTAAGAGAGTCACCGACTGATCTACTAACAGCAGATCGTCTAGATATGCCATCAAAGTTATACCCCGGGTCCTTAGCCTTGCCAGGAGTGGGGCTAGCACCTTTGTGAATACCCGAGGTGCAGTAGCCAACCCAAATGGTAGGGCCACAAATTGAAAATGGTGACTCTCTACCGTAAATCGTAAGAACTTTTGGTGAGCGGGGAAAATGGGTACATGTAGATATGCATCCCTAAAGTCCACTGATGTGAGAAACTCTTCTCCCCATAGGGTGGACACTACTGACCGGATTGACTCCATCCGGAAAGGAACGGATATTTAGGAACTGGCTTAGGTCCTTCAGATCCAGTATGGGTCTGGCACCCCCATTTGGTTTTGGCACCATGAAAAGATTTGAATAAAATCCCATACCCTGATCCCCCGTGGGAATCTCTATGATTACCCCCTGAGACAGCAGGCGGTCCAGTGCCAGAAACAAAGCTCTCCTTTTTGTTAGGTCTTTGGGCACACTTAAGCTTAGAAAACGGGATGGTGGAAACTCCAGTTTGTAGCCTAGGGATACTACAGAGATGACCCATTTGTCCTGGATCTCTTCCTGTGAAATCTCTGCGAACTGCAGAGGAGCCTTCCCCCCACCCGATCGAGCGGGGGAGCCCCTTCAAAGGGAGGCCTTGGGACTCTGCTTGTAGGCTTTTGTCCCCAGGGTCTTTTCAGCCCCTGGGCTTGCCCTTGAGGTTTACCTCAAACCTGACGGCAGAGGCCGTCGCAACTGCCTGGAGGCAGTTGTCCCTGGACCTGGAGAGAATGAACGATTAAATGAGGGATGTTTAGTCTTCTTTTTCACAGGTAAGAGAGTACTTATTACATCCAAAAAATTTCAAGTGGTATTTGTCCAAATCTTCCCCAAACAACCTTTCCCCATGAAAAGGGAAACTAGTCAACAGCCTTTTGCATGGCGATTCAGCTGACCAGTGTTTTAGCCACAGGCTTCTACGCATCTGCACTAGCAAGACAAGATGCCTGATGAATAGAGTCTTTAATAGCGTCAAATGCAAAACATAAGGCCCTGGGTAGGTCAGCCATGACCCAGGCCTGTTGAGCAGGCACATACCTTTTGACCTGCTTCATTTGGTCCTTTAAAGGACTGACAAAAGGACTGCTACTGCAGGCTGGGCCACCGCACCGGCCATAGCAAAGGAGGATTTAAGCAAAGATTCCAGTTTTTTATCCATTGGGTCCCTAAATACCTGGACATTGTCCACTGGACAAGTTAGGTTCTTATTTATGCAAGAAATAGCCTCATCAACTGCTGGCACCCTCTACTGCTTGGTGAATTTTTCCTCCATAGGATAAAGTAAAGAAAACTTTTTAGGAGGAAGAAAAAGTTTATCTGGGTGCTCCCAGTCAGCATACATAAGCTTCTCCAACAACGGATGGAGAGGAAAAGCACGTGAAGCCTGAGGGGGCTTTAAAGAACCCAAAGAGGGAATGGAAGCTTCGGCCGCCTCAACAGAGGGAAAATTATAGGCCAAATGAACCATCTCTGAAAGGCATTGAACTTGCATCCTTTGAGAATGTGAGGCTGAGGGAGGCTCTTCTGAGACTGTCTCTTTTGAAGAGAAGTCATTAGACTGCTCCTCTTCTTGGTCCTCAGGTGGTGATTCAACCTCATCTTTCCACTGTCCCTCCAGCTGGGGGTCCAGGGATGGAGAAGGGGATCTGACACGCTTTTTTACCCCTTTTCGGGAAGATTTAGCAATTAATGAGGCTAACCTCTCTTCTAAGCCAACCAAAGCCGAAGCAAGAACATCCTCAGTGACGTATGCAGGGGCTGAGATGTTAAGAGAGGCAGCAATATCTGAAAGCGCGAATGGCTCATCCTGACTAGTTACATTAGGTCTTTCCGGAGAGGAAGGAACTGTGGAAGCACGACTAGGATCCTCAGACCCTGAAGGTGATGCCTTTGCGCCCCTTTTGCTGCAACCGAGCCCCCTCTGCGGGAACGCATAGTCCTAAGCACAAACGCAGAGGTACTAGCCCAAATACATCAACTGCTGAGTACTAGTCCAGCAATAGCTTTACGCTGCTATTATCTGCTCAGCCTGATGCTTTAGGTAAATGTGTCCTGTTATAAAGTGCCTGGTTCCACCACCTTACAAGCCCCTGATGCTCCTGTGTACCACCAACTGCTCAGCCAGAAAGAGTGAGGCTTTTTAAAACTTTCAGCCACTCTGCGTCTGCGTTGTTACGAATGTTCACGCCGAATCCACGTGCACGCCGGCTTGCGCTTTGGCTCCGCCCCTTTTTTGCCGCCGTCCGATCGTATCTATTTAAGATATGAGTGCGCGCGCCTCTGAGCTGGAATTGCCTGGCCGATCCCCTTCCTAATTCCCCTGATGGCTTAGAAAGCCGAGGGGGACAGCTGACTATGACCAGAGTTGCAGCTGTATTGAGCACCCACACTGAGAGGCAAGGTAAGCATATCAGGCAAGTGCTTTGGACTTTCACACCCTCCAGTGGTGAAATATAGGCATGACACCATTTACTTAACCACTTAAAGACCAGCCTCGTTTTGGATTTTAGGTGTTTACAAGTTTAAAACAGGTTTTTTTGCTAGAAAATTACTTAGAACCCCCAAACATTATATATTGTTTTTTTTCTAACATCCTAGAGAATACAATAGCGGTCATTGCAATACTTTTTTTTGCACCGTATTTGCGCAGCGGTCTTCTAAGCGCACTTTTTTTGGAAAAAATTCACTTTTTTGAAAAAAAAAATAAGACAACAGTAAAGTTAGCCCAATTTTTTTTTATATTGTGAAATATAATGTTACGCCAAGTAAATTGATACCCAACATGTCACGCTTCAAAATTGCGCCCCGCTCGTGAAATAGCGTCAAACTTTTACCCTTAAAAATCTCCATAGGCGACGTTTAAAAAATTCTACAGATTGCATGTTTTGCGTTACAGAGGAGGTCTAGGGCTAGAATTATTGCTCTCACTCTACCGATCGCGGCGATACCTCACATGTGTGATTTGACCACCGTTTTCATATGCGGGCGCTACTCACGTATGCGTTCGCTTCTGCGTGCGAGCTCGTCGGGAGAGGGCGCTTTAAAAATTTTTTTTTTTTTTTTTATTATTTATTTTATTTTATTTATTTTTTCACTGTTTTTAAAAAAAAAAAAATTTGGATCACTTTTATTCCTATTACAAGGAATGTAAACATCCCTTGTAATAGAAAAAAGCATGACAGGTCCTCTTAAATATGAGATCTGGGGTCAAAAAGTCCTCAGATCTCATATTTAGACTAAAATGCAAAAAAAAAAAAAAAAAAAAGTCGTTTAAAAAAATGACACTTAAAAAATTTGTGCCTTTAAGAGAGTGGGCGGAGCCGTCGTAATGACGTCGCTCCGGCCGTCACATGGTATGGAGACGGGTGGGCGCCATCTTGGCCTCACTTGTCTCCATACCTCAGCAGGGAAAGGACCCGATCGCCTCCGCCGCTACCGACGGCTCCGGTAAGCGGCGGAGGGTGCGGGAGAGCGGCGGGAGGGGGGGTGGCACCTCTCCCACCGCCGATAACGGTGATCTCGCGGCGAACCCGCCGCTGAGACCACCATTATCGTGTACAGAACCGCTCACTGAAAAGATGGATATCTCGGTTGTGGCAGCAGCTGCTGCCGTTACCGAGATATCCATCTTCAAAAAAATGACGTATATATACAGTGAGCGGGGCTGAAGTGGTTAAAAAAAAAAAAAAAAAAAAAATAGAAGAAATCCATAGGTTTCCTTTAGGATTGTCTTCACTTACCTTATCCTCGCCGCAGGATACTGCTGAAGACCAGACAGACCCAATCTTCACCCATCACGGCGGACCAAGTCATGATAGACTTTCAGGGACTGGGACCCCACTTACAGGGTCCTCTTTCCTGGACCCGTATAGCACCCTGCCAGAAAAACTTTTAGGTATTCGGAAGGAAGACCAAAGTACTGGATCCCAGGGTCCAGCTCTCCAGGGAGAAGGAAGCGTTACAGGCAAAACCTTGTGTCTTCTTTCACGAGGCCCGGGTACCATTCTTTTGCCTCTTTTAAGGAACTTTGAATAGATCTGGTGCATAGCTCCTTGACCCAGTGAGGATCCTAGCAGAGCTTTCTTTAGAACCTCTTTACCGTGACCAACACCTTAGACACTGGCGAAAAAACTGGAGGTACTCCCTGTAATGGGAGGGGTTATATAGGGAGGGGGAATTCCTGTCTTGGGTGTGCCAGTGTCCATCACCTGAAGGTGGCCTATAACCCATGTAGTAATTACAATGGCTCTGTGTCCTGTGATGTACGATTAAGAAAAGACACAAGTCCATCATGTCCAACCTGTGTGTTGCTTTTATGTCAGTATTACATTGTAAATCCCTGTATGTTGTGGTCGTTCAGGTGCCTAATAGTTTTTTGAAATTATCGATGCTCCCCACTGAAACCACTGCTTGTGGAAGAGAATTCCACATCCTTACCACTCTGACAGTGAAGAACCCTCTATGAAGTTTAAGGTTAAACCGCTTCTTTAATTTTAGTGAATGTCCGCAAGTCTTTTTAAATTCCCTTTCACTGAAAAGTTTGTTTCCTATGCTAGGGTCACCAGTACGGTAATTGTACATTGATATCATATCCCTTCTCAAGCGTCTCTTCTCCAGAGAGAATAGGTTCAATGCTTGTAGTCTTTCCCCATTGCGGAGATCCTCCAGTCCCTTAATTAGCATAATTGCCCTTCTCTGGACTCTCCAGTTCCAGCACATCCTTCCCGAGGACTGGTGCCCAGAACTGGACTGCATACTCCAGGTGCGGCCGGACCAGAGTCTTGTAGAGTGGGAGAATTATCATTTTGTCTCTGGAGTGAATCCCCTTTTTAATGCATGCCAACATCTGTTGGCTTTGCTTGCAGCAGATTGGCATTGCAAGCCATTGCTGAGCCCGTCGTCTACTAGGACCCCCAGCACATAAATTGCATTCACATTTTTGGCACCCAAATTCATTACTTTACATTATTCAACATTTGAACCTCATTTACCATGTAGTTGCCCACCCCATTAAATTTTTTTTGGTCTTCCTGTAAACTTTCCACATCCTGCGTAGACGTTATTGCCCTGCTTAACTTTGTATCATCCGCAAATACTGAGATTGAGCCATTTATCCCATCCTCCAGATCATTTATGAATAAATTAAAAAGGATTGGTACCAGGAGAGAACCCTGGGGGACCCCACTTTCCACACTGGACCATTCAGAGTACTCCCCATTTATCAACACCCTTTGGACTCACCCCTGTAGCCAATTTTCAATCTTTTCAATCAAGGTACTCACCCTATGGTCCATGCAAACAGACCTCAGTTTGTACAGTAAACGTTTGTGGAACTGTATGGAATGCCTTTGCAAAATCCACACCACATCCACAGGCCTTCCTTTATCTAGTTGGCAGCTCACTTTTTCATAGAAGGTTAATAGATTGTTCTGGCAAGAAACGATTCTTCATGAATCCGTGCTGATTACTGCTAATGATACCATTTTCATTACTAAAACCTTGTGTATATAGTCCGTCCCTTATCTCCTCCAATAGCTTGCAGACTATTGATGTTAGACCAACTGGCCTGTAGTTCCCCGGAATATATATCTTGGCCCCTTGTTAGATATTGGTGCCACGTTGGCTTTTCTCCAATCAGCTGGTACCATTCCAGTCAGTAAAACTGTCCACAAAAATCAGGTACAATGGTCTGGCTATCACCTGACTGAGTTCCTTAACAACTTCAATACCAGGCACTTGGACACCTTCCTGCCCAAGTCACTTTTCAGCTTTCAGCGCTGTCGCAATTTGAATGATAATTGCGTGGAAATTTAGCATTTTGTTCCCCCAAATAGAGCTTTCTTTTGGTGGTATTTGATCACCTCTGATTTTAATTTTTTGCGCAACAAATAAAAAAGACCGAAAATTTGGAAAAAAAAAAATTTTGTTTCTGTTAGTTTTTTTTGTAAATAAGTACGTTATCGTCTTCAATGATGGGCACTGATAGGTGGCACTGATGTGTACTTATGGGTGGCACGGATGGGCACTGATAGACACTGATGGGTGGCATTGCTGGGCATCACTTAATTATTCTGTTACATAATGGTGCCAGTAAGTGCCCATATGTGGGCACTGATTGGCACAGATTTGGCATTCATTTGCACATGTTGATGGCCATGGGGGATGTACCTGGCCATCCACGTTATTTACCTCCCTGGTGGTCCTGGCGGCCTCCCTGGTGGTCCAGTGTGGGCATCCGAGGGGGACCCCCCGTCAGGAGAGCCGCAGATTGGTTCTCCTCTACTTGTGTCTGTCAGATGCGAATGAGGAAAAGCCGATCACCGGCTCTTCCTGTTTACATTGTGATCAGCCATAGTTGGACACGGCTGATCCCGTGGTAAAGAGCCTCCGTCGGAGGCTCTTTACAGAGATCGGTGTAGCGGTGTGTCAGACTGACAAACCGCACCACCGTTCGTCGCGATGCTGTTATCCTGCAGGACGTCATATGATGCCCAGTAACCACCGCCTGGACGTCATTCTGCTATAGGCTGGGCGGGAAGTGGTTAAGGACCCTCGGGTGCAAGCCATCTGGTCCCGGTGACTTATTTATGTTACTTAAGTTTTTCAAGTCTATTTCTAATTCTATCCTGTGTTAGCCATGAGGGTGTTTCCTGAGACTTGCTATGAAAATTAACATTACTGCCTTGGTTACTGTATCCCCCCCGTTTCCCTTGTGAAGACCGAGAAGAATATATTCAAAACCTTTGCTGTCTCTCAGTCTTTTGTAACCAAATTCCCTTCATCATCCTTTATGGGGCCAATATGATCTGGCCTCCATTTCTTACCATTTATATACTTAAAGAATTTCTTGGGATTTTTTTTTACTCTCCTCCGCTATGTGCCTTTTGTGTTCTATCTTAGCCGCCCAGATTGCACCCTTACATTTCAGATTGCATTTTTTGTAAAGTTGGAATGAAATGGATTTATATGCAAATTTACATCCGAGTTGAACCACCCAGGATTTTTATTGGCTCTTTTAAATTTATTTCCTCTTGGAATGCACTGGCCAATACCTTTATTTAGTATGCTCTTAAAGCACTCCCATTTCTCCTCTGTTCTTAGGATCTTATCCCATTTAATATCTTCTAGCAAAGAGCGTAGGGAAGTTGGCTCTTTTGAAATTCAGTGTCTTTGTATTACCCTTGTGTTTATTTATGTGATTTATACTGAAACTAAAATTGACCTGTGGTCGTTGTTTCCCAAGTTGCCCCCTATTTCCACATCTGCGATCAGATCTGTATTGTTAGTAATTAGTAGGTCTAGTAACACATTGTTTCTTGTTGGTGCATTCACCATCTGACCTATGAAATCATCCTGCAAGATATTTAGGAAATTACAAGACGAATGCGCGCCTTCTGCCCAGTCTATATCTGGATAGTTAAAATCCCCCATTATAGTGACACTTCCCATCCTTGCCGCCATTCCAATCTGTGATAGGAGGTTCACCTCCCCCTCCTTCTTCCGATTAGGGGGCCTATAGCATACGCCCAGTATTACTTTCCTCTTAGTTTCCTCCTTTTGAAGCTCCATCCATAAGGACTCCACCTCCTCCATTGGTGATGTCATCCCTCACAATCACTTGCACATCATTCTTGCTGTACAGGCATAACCCCCCCCTTTTTTACCCTCCCTATCTCTGTGATATAGGCAATACCCCTAGATGGTTGCCAACCAATAATGAGAGCTGTTAAACCAAGTCTCTGATATTCCCACAAAATCAAAATCCTCCTTGTACATCAGCAGCTCCAGTTAACCCATCTTGTCAGCCAGACTTCTAGCATTAGTGTACACGCATCGTAGTTTTGTCCGGTCGCATACTATCTCCTTGTTGGTTATGAGGCTGCAATTTGGATTTGTCAAGTTACTTACCTTGGGTTTTTTAGTCTCCCTACCGCTCATGCCCCCAATATTACCTGCTAAACCTTGTACCACGCTGGCTCTCTCTACATCTGGAACCTCCTCCCCGTCACCTAGTTTAAAAGCCCCTCTAACTTTTTGGCCATCTTCTCTTCCAGCCGAGCTAAACCCTCCCCATTTAGGTGCAGTCTGTCCCTGCTAAAAAGCCGGTAACCGACTTAAAAGTCAGCCCAGATCTCCAGGAACCCAAACCCCTCCTTTCTTCACCAGCTCCTCAGCCACTTGTTGAGTTCCCTAATCTCCCGCTGCCTCTCTGGTGTGGCTTGAGGTACCAATAGTATTTCTGAGAATACCACCTTGGGAGGTCCTTTTCCTCAATTTAGCTCCTAAGTCCCTAAACTCATATTTCAGCACACTCCATATT
Source organism: Lithobates clamitans (assembly GCA_037952925.1). Taxonomy (NCBI): domain Eukaryota; kingdom Metazoa; phylum Chordata; class Amphibia; order Anura; family Ranidae; genus Lithobates; species Lithobates clamitans. The sequence goes on from JBBGZY010000943.1 coordinate 2,322,712, forward strand.
CCTCTGACTTGTCCTTGGTGCCAACGTGTACCATGACAGCTGGGTCCTCCCCAGCCCCTCCCAATAATCTATCCAAAGGTGATGTTCCGAACCCAAACGCCCGGTAAACAACATACAGTTCGGTGCTTAAGGTCTTTAGGACAGACAGGGGACTCAATTGTTAGGGCAGAGAGGGCTAACACCAGAATCTGTCTTTCCTTTCCCTTTGCTTTACCCCCTCCCTCACTGGAGGAGTCTTTCCCCTGGCATGTAGATGCGTTATTCTGCTCCAGCAATGCTGGTCCTTGACTGGTTTCCCCAATAGTACGCAACAGGGCGTACTTATTGGAACTTTCCAGCCCAGGACCGGCCTTCCCGACTCTTTCCCCTCTACCCTTCCTGAATGTCACCCATCTACTCTGTTCTAGTGCCTGCACCTCTTTGTCTCCACCCGCCTCTGTGCTAGCCCCTGTCAACACCTGCCAGGTACAATCCCAACTCTCCTTTAGTATGGAGAGACTTCTCAGTGTTGCCAGTTCCCTAGATTCAGGACCTGGGCTTCCAGGGAAACCATGTGCTTACATTTTGCACAGCAGTAGTCGCCCTCGATCGGATGATCAAGGGACGCATATATGCCGCAAGATGTGCACAGAATCGCATCTCCACACTCACCGGGCATCATACCCACTAATTTATTGGGGATTGGGAATTATACTCTGTCCAATAAACTGACAACTAGCTTCCTGACACCAACAATAACCAGGTACTGACAGCACACGGGTACTCACAATACACAGGCACCTACAGTACACACAGTCAGTCTTTACTTTACTATTAGTTGTGTCTCTGTGTTGCTCTGCTCAGCCACACCTGTAACCTGACACTTGAAGGGCCGGTCAGTTCCTTTAGTCTCGCCGCTTTCCTGGTCGGTCTGTCACACCCCACCTCCGGTCTGCGGTTACACTTACCCGCCGCCTCTCCTGGTCAACCCTCCACCTCCTGGTCCAGCTGGGTTTCACAGCCGCCTCCTCTGTCTGCGTCTGTGGGGCTGTACTACTGTCCCCAGTCACTCTCGCTCCACCGCGATGGTCCCGATGCCCCGCACCTGCCGCCGCTCTCGGTCCCCGGGTCACCCACCGCTTCTCTCGGTCGAGGGGGGGGGGGGGGTTCGGTCTGGTCTGCAGTTTCCACACTCCCTCTCACACCACGCTGTCTCAGCGTCTGCATTTCCGCAATGAAAACTCTGCAACAGCACCACCTGGCTGTTCAACTGATGGAGTTATCTCCAAAAATATTACGATTATGTCTAATGAAATTAAGTTCAACTCATGCATTTATAAAACATATATTCAAGTCTCCAATTTTAATGAAAACACAATATCTGACATAAACAATTAAATATTTAATACATTCTTAAAGACTTTACACGCCATAACTTATGTTTACATCAGCTTCAAACCATATATTTATGAAACAGAGGGGGGTTGGGGAGCGCTAGATAATGGACAAAAAAGTAAAAAAATTTGGGTACATGTATATCAAAAGAAATAAATTTAAATTAAAAATTATAAATCAACCTGCCCATATATATAAACTTGAGTGAACAAAATTCATAAACCTGAATAACAGTGAACAATAATAATTGTGCAATCGTGACATGTGATGTCAAAAAAATTATAAAATAGTTAAATCAGATATAAATAAGCATTAATAACAAAGTCCATCCAAAATTGGTGTAAAATCCTGATGTAAATCTTCATAACAAAAACGTGAGCAGCAAAATCCCTTCACCATCACTGAACAAAAGACACCAATGTGCTCATGGAAATGGATGTCCGCTTACCAGATGAAGTTGACCAATTTAATTAAAAAAAGGTCAAATAGGCTTTAGCAAGATATTGCTTGCTGCAAGTGAAATATACCAGACTCTTGTCCTCACATCACAGGGTCTCACGCATGGGATATAAAATAGATGGAGAGGAACCAAATATAGTGTAATACCATTTATTGAGAATAAAAGAAAAACAGAACATAGCCAAATGGCTACTCACATAGAAGGTGCCATCGCCCGGCACTGAGGCTGGAAAGCGTATCTAGGAACGAAAAATCCGATCTGTGGGAGAGATTTCCCAAATAATCACGGCAGCTTCCTGAAGACGTGTGAAACGAAACGTACGTCGAGGCGGTACTTGGTCACGCAATTACATCACTTCCGGCCTCCGTGGTTCGTCTGTCCGTCGAGGGTGGAACGCACGCCGCTGCCGTGATTATTTGGGAAATCTCTCCCACAGATCGGATTTTTCGTTCCTAGATACGCTTTCCAGCCTCAGTGCCGGGCGATGGCACCTTCTATGTGAGTAGCCATTTGGCTATGTTCTGTTTTTCTTTTATTCTCAATAAATGGTATTACACTATATTTGGTTCCTCTCCATCTATTTTATATCCCATGCGTGAGACCCTGTGATGTGAGGACAAGAGTCTGGTATATTTCACTTGCAGCAAGCAATATCTTGCTAAAGCCTATTTGACCTTTTTTTAATTAAATTGGTCAACTTCATCTGGTAAGCGGACATCCATTTCCATGAGCACATTGGTGTCTTTTGTTCAGTGATGGTGAAGGGATTTTGCTGCTCACGTTTTTGTTATGAAGATTTACATCAGGATTTTACACCAATTTTGGATGGACTTTGTTATTAATGCTTATTTATATCTGATTTAACTATTTTATAATTTTTTTGACATCACATGTCACGATTGCACAATTATTATTGTTCACTGTTATTCAGGTTTATGAATTTTGTTCACTCAAGTTTATATATATGGGCAGGTTGATTTATAATTTTTAATTTAAATTTATTTCTTTTGATATACATGTACCCAAATTTTTTTACTTTTTTGTCCATTATCTAGCGCTCCCCAACCCCCCTCTGTTTCACATTTATGCATTTATGGAATTTTTTCCATTTTTTGCTCAGGGTGTAGCTGCTTCACTTAGTTTTTCTTGCTTACTTCATTTGGCGCGGAATTATTTACTTTTTAAACCATATATTTAGTCTGCAAAACCAGTTTTTTTATCAAACAGTGGTAAACTTTACAAAATAGCAAAAAAATTATATTATTTTTATTTACAGCTGCAAACCGTTGCACTTGACAAAATATGGGTAGCGATTTTTTTTAAACACTTTTTATCCTCAAAACACTATCTTCCACAGCCAAACGTTTTGTTCCAATTTTCATATAATTCCAGATCCTTTGTAGAAACGCTGGGCTTCACAACTTGGAAAGCATTTTGGAAATCAGTATAAGAAATGGGTCTGACTTGTTCAGCAGTAATGGTGGCAATGTCCATCGCTTGAATGCTGCGAATAGGACCAAGTGCAGCTTCACGACACAGCTGAGTCATATCTGCACCAGAAAAGCCATCTGCCTGTATGACTATTGATTCTACTTCTTGTTCCGTGAGGTTGCAATGCTCCCGAGACATTAGGCTAACAACGATTTGTTTTCTGGCTGATGCCTCCGGAAGTGGTATATAGAGCCTCTTAACAAGTCGTCTTCTGGCAGCTTCATCTATTTCTTGGGGCCTATTAGTTGCACCAACTACAAGGATACGGTCTTCTGAGGAAGTTGTGGCACCATCTAGCTGCACCAAGAACTCGGTCTTAATCCTCCGTGAAGATTCATGCTCACTTTCACCACGCTGAGATAAAAGAGAATCTATTTCATCTATAAAAATCACAGCTGGCTGGTGACACCGTGCCACAGTAAAAAGCGCACGGACCATCTTTTCGCCTTCACCCACCCATTTGGAAGTCAGGGATGATGCACTAATGCTAAAAAATGTGGCACCAGACTGACAAGCTATACACTTGCCTATCAGAGTTTTTCCTGTTCCAGGAGGCCCAAACAGTAGAATGCCTTTTGGAGGTCCTCGAAGACCAGTGAATATATCCGGTCTTAGCATTGGCCAAACTACAATTTCTTTTATAGTCGTTTTGGCAAAATCCAAACCTGCAATGTCATCCCAATTTAGTGGAGGCCCATGATCCATAATCTCACTCATGATTAGTTCAATCATCTTTGGCTCAATGTTTTTTAAACGTTCATCAGACGGTACACTGGTCTCATTGCCACCAGCGCCATAAGATTTTTTCTGTGCCATAGAGTTATCCTCACCTTCATCTTGCCTAGCAACTGGAGGCACAAACTTTCCATGTAGTCCACGGGAGCGGACAGCACCAAGTGACTTTTTACCAGTGCCATATATTCCAGGTCCTGCAGGCCGCTGAGACTGGCTGTTATACTTTTTCTGCTGTTCAACCCACAACTGTTCTTTTGCCGTTTTAAATCCGATTTCATCTGATGCATGTGTACTTACTGGCTGTTTCAGACCTGGACTACTTTCTGTCTCCACATTTTCATACCCGGATGAAAGAACTTTTTTCCTCTTTGCTGAATTTGCCGAAGTACATGAAAAAAATGTACTTTGTCCAGCAGAGCTATCCGATATTGTAGAATCTCTTGAATTATTGTTCACAAATTGGGGTTTAGTCAAAAGAGTTTTAGTGCTGTGTACAGCAGTTTGTACAAGACTAGTAGATGGACACTCACTGGCATTCACTAGTGTGGCAGCTTTTGCATTCTGAACAAAGTGTGAGCTTACTTGTGGAATCTTATAATTCAGCAAGGAATGTTTAGCTTCTTTTGGCTCTAAATTGCTGAGGACATGATTTGTAACCGCTGAATTACCAGAAGTGCTGACCTTCTTGAAAACTGTCTCTGATGAAATCAGCAGAGATTCCTGATATGCCTTTGCTGTATTAAACATGTCCTGCACACTTTTTAATTTTAAAACATTGCTGGGAGTCAGTGAGGACTGCCACTTGTTACTGTCATTCCGAGGACATCTAGCCAAAGCCATTACACTATCTGCATAGTTATTTAGGCCAGTCCCCTCCTTATCAGAGTCAATGATGGCGGCATACCTTTCAGCATACTTCTTGAACAGGTGGATAGCCGATTCTTCAGAGATCTCAGAGTTTGCCCATGCATACTGAATCTGTGAAATATGTGCTCGATACACATCTGCCTTCTGTCCTGGGGAGCAGGTGCCAGAGTTCAGAGTAAACAAATTAGTTTGCCATTCACTCAGGTGAGCAGAGTTGGAGTCAGGTCTCTGCATAGTATTATCTGCAGAAAGAAAAAAAAAATAGTCATTTGGAAATGGAATATTGGGAGTTTTATGAAACTTACAAATATAGTGCATTAAACAAGATCATCAAAATGTATTAATACATAGAAAAACCATGGCCAAGAGATTGTAATCCTTAAAACTATTTCCCTGCTGAAACGAAGGGGAAGAACAGACAAGCCTTAGAGATCTAAATCAGCCACAGAAAATATAGATATCATGGCATGAATTGTAATCCTCCAGTAAGTAATATGAAGCAAATACTAGTCATGTCAAGGAATAAAGTTCATCTTCAAAATAGTGCAAGGATTAAAAGAGCAGATGCAGCTCTGCAAGAGAACCGATACATGTCAGCAACACTGTATCCCGATGTGTATTACGTGAAAAGCCAGTTTCTCGGTCCACAACTCTGTGTTCCGATATGCATTACTTGAATAACCCCTTACTTTGCCAGCATCACAGAGACATAGATAATGGTGCTACGTCTAGAATTTATTAAAGCGGAGTTCCAGTCTTGTAAAAAAAAAAATAATTGTAAAAATTAAGTCAGCAGCTACAAAATCTGTAGCTGCTGACTTTTCATATCAGGACACTTACCTGTTCAGGGCTCCCGCAATGTCGGCACCCCAAGCCGATTCGTCTATTGGCTTTGTGTGCAGGCACCGGGTTTGCAGGTAAGGAAAACGGGCTGTGGAGCCTTTAGACTTCACAGCCGGTTTCCTACTGCGCATGCGTTTTGCGCTGCACTTTTTGAATGGTCCCGTTGTTTTCTGGGACACCTATAGGTCCCAGAAGGCAACAGGGGAAAGGGGGATGGGGCCAGACATGAAGCAGATCACGGAGCGGTGATCTTACCAGGAAGTGGGAGTGGGCACCAAAACCAGGTACCTGCTCCCCCCCCCCACAAAAAATGCCAAATGTGCCAGTGGAGGGGGGGGGGGTGCGAACAAGAGGAGCTTCTCCTTTTGGGTGGAGCACCGTTTTAAAGGAGTTGTAAACCCTCGTGTTTTTTCACCTTAATGCATCCTATGCATTAAGGTGAAAAAACTTCTGGCACTAACCAGCACCCCCCGTTTTACTCACCTGAGCCCTTCGTTCCCTTGAGGGAGACGCGTTCTACCTCTCTGCCCGTTGTCTTGGCTCTTAATTGTTAACAGCGCAGCCATTGGCACCCGCTGCTGTCAATCAAATCCAATGATGCGGGCCCGGGGGCGGGGCTGAGTCCTGCATTCTGTGTGAATGTACACAGAAGCAGGACTCGGGAACGCGCCCACGCGGATGTCCACTTTAGGAGAGCCTTCTCCAATGTGGGCACTCGATGTAGTGGAGGAGCTACCAGCGCTGCCTGGGGTACCCCAGAAATCGGTACTGACCAGCACCCCCCGTTGTACTCACCTGAGTCCGTTCGTTCCCTTGAGGGAGATGCGTTCTACCTCTCTGCCCGTTGTCTTGGCTCTTAATTGATAGCAGCGCAGCCATTGGCACCCGCTGCTATCAAATCCAATGACGCGGGCCCGGGGTGGGGCCGAGTCCTGCATTCTGTGTGAATGTACACAGAAGCAGAACACGGGAACGCGCCCACACGGGTGTCCACTTTAGGAGAGCCTTCCCTAATGTGGGCCCTCAATGCAGGGAGGAGCTACCAGCGCTGCCAGGGGTACCCCAGAAGTCGGGGATCAGGGCCACTCTGTGCAAAACGAACTGCATAATGAAGGCAAGACATGATTTTTATTTTTTTTTTTTAATAACAGAGGGTTTAAAAAAACCTAAAGGGGTTGTAAAAACTGAATTAAATCAAACCACATACTTTTCAGGTACAAGAATCATCTGGCACTAACTTTACCATTGGTTAGAGCTAACAAAAACTTAAAATGTGATAACATTTGCCTGGTCCACTATACATTACCATCTCGCAGCAAGCATGAAAGCGCTTATGTTTATGAAGTAATGAAAAACAGCAGCGACAAAAACAGTGTTACTAAACAGCAGATGGTGCAGATGTATAAATGCATGAAGGGCGCTTTCACACTTCAGCGCAGGGTATCCGCAGTTTTCGTGCATAAATTATTTATGCTGATGCTACCCCTTTTTTTTAGGGAACTTTCACGATGCTGTGCTATGGTTTGGCCACAGCGCGGGTGCAGCTCAGTGTACCTGCAGCTTTCATGCAGGTTACTTCTATTAGATTGGGCATTTTTGGTGTGTTTTCTGATTGGGTATTTTTAATGCGCGATCTCAAAGAAGTCTATGGAGAAGGGCAGGTAATCCACATGAAAATCCTGGAGCACTGCGCAACGGCCAAACCGTAGCACGACAGTGTGAAAGCGCCTTGTGGCATCAGCATAAATATTTGCATACACACCAGCAGACATACATACACAGACCATAAATTTCATTTGAATTCTGCAACCTGAAAGTAGGGGTGAGGCTCAGCTAGTAATGGCAATGGAAAACCATGTACAAAAAAGGGACACTCAAACAGCAGGGCAACAAACTGTCATTACAGTAGGGCTTTTTAAAGAAAGTCCATAGTATAAAACAGACATAACATCTGCTAGTCTGAGCCATTAACTATAGGTAGGCTAGTTCCTGACTGACAGGGTGCCCCCTATTGGGTTTCAAATAACAAACTGCCATCACTTATACCTTTTTTTTTTAGTAATCGGTCATGTGAGAAAACAACTGCTAAGACCAGCCATCCATTTAGTATATGTCTATTGCATAAAGCAGTCTTTCTTAACTGGGGTGCAATTTGCCAGCACAGGACCCAGTTTTCCCAGAATTTGGGGCCGTGGGAGGGCCTTGTATGGGGGGGGGGCTATATGATGCAAATACTCTGAAGGGGGGCCTCTAATGTGATGAGAGGATTCTGACCGGAGGAGTGACAGACACCTCAAGTCTCCCACGACTCGCGGGATACTCCCGCATTTGATGGCAGGTTTACGGACACCCCCGAGTGCGGCACGATCTCCCAGCTGAGACTGCACTGCCACTCATCCTGGAAAAATTACAAACAGCGGGTGTCTCCTGCTGTGTCATGCAGCTGCAGTCTTAACTGTTAGGTGGCCATCCTATGTAACAAAGCCCCGCCTCCTCATCCATGATAGATGAAACACTGATTCAATTTCCCAGCATTGTATCAGTGTTTATTTGACAGTCTATCATGGATGAGGAGGCGGGGCTTTGTTACAGTGAACAGCCGCCGAACAGCTAAGACTGCAGCTGCATGACACAGTGGGAGACACCCACTGTGTGTAATCAAGGTACTGGCGAGGCTGCAGATGGGCACTGGGGATACAGATGGGCACAGTGAGGCTGCATTATGGGCGAGGCTGCACCAAGGGCACAGTGAGGCTGCACCGAGGGCACAGTGAGGCTGCATTGTTGGCGAGTGTGACACAACATTATATTTTTAAAGTGTTATTTTAATATAGCATTATATTATTAATTATCTTTGAAGTATTATTTTATTATAGTATTTTATTATGAACGGGGAAACCTCCCTGAAGTGAGCTTGCCACCTCCCTGAAATTAGTTTTTGCATTTTGGGATGTCTGAGATGGGCACAGTGAGGCTGCATTGATGGCTACAGTGAGGCTGCACTGATGGCTACAGTGAGGCTGCACTGATGGTGAATGTGAAACAACATTATCTTTTAAAGTATTATTTTATTATGGCATTATATTATTAATTATCTTTAAAGTATTATTTTATTATAGTATCTTATGAATTGGGGTGTTGTCGGCACGGATCGTGACCTCCCTGAAATGAGCAGGTTGGGATGTCTGGAGTGATGGGAGGACCTCTGATGTGAAGGGAGCTTCTGAAGTGAAGTTAATTCCATCAAGGCAGTAGTGTGAAACATCCCAGGTTCAGGTTCCCCATTGATAAGTAAAATTCATATTTTTTACATTTTAGCCCGGAGGTGCCTTGAGCTTGTGCATAGTTTTAAAAGGTGTCGAAACTGAAAAAAGGTTGAGAACTGCTGCCATAAAGACTATTGTCAATGCTCATTTACTAGGAAAGGGTAGGTGGCATGCGTCTGAGTACAGTATGTGTATATATGCATGTTTGTATCACTCTGTAAAAGTTGGGCACATGTCCTGTCCTGCCCTGCCCTGGAAAAACAATGGAATGAGGTATTATTGTACTGAAATAAACATCTATTCAGGTCTTTTGCTTATCACTGCAAACACATAGATTAAGCCCCAAATGCGCCATGAGTTCCAGAATCACATTTTTTGCTAATGGCTGTCCCAGACAGGTAATAACAGTTCACACTTCACTGGAACAGCAGGGTAAAAATATTCTGGAGTGTAACTGTTTTATACCATCCACAGGCACCTAGCTTGATTGAAAGTCACGCCAGGCTACTGAAGGTTCATGTAAGCAATCTCAAATACTAAACCCAAGCTTTAGAGAAGCTGTTTCAATAAGAATCAACAATAATTTGACTTTGACATAGTTGCCCAATGCCATAGTACTGCGCCTACATCTAGGAGGCGAGAGAAAGAGGGAAAAAAATCCTGTTCACTAAAAAAAAATCGTAAACCAGTCTGGGAGCCAAGTGCCTTTTAGTGTTTTCCAACTGCTTGCAGGCCATTTCCAATATTCCAGTATAAACTACTTTTTGGAAGGGCTTTGCCTAACAAACAAACTTGTCTTGCATACACAGTCACACAAAGGTGGTCTGAAATTCTGAACGTCAAGAACGCGGTGACAACACGTACGACGAGCCGAGAAAAATAAAGTTCAACAGCCAGTGCGGCTTTTCTGCTCGATTCTGAGCTTGCATGGCACTTTGTGCGTCAGAAATGTCTACACACGATCGGAATTTACGCAAACGGATTTTGTGGTCGGAAAAATTTAGATCCAGGTCTCAAACTTTGTGTGTTGGAAAGTCCGAAGGAGCCTACACATGGTCGGAATTTCCGACAACAAGCTCCGATCGCACATTTTTCGTCGGAAAGTCTGACCGTGTGTACAGGGCATTAGTCTGCAAAAAATAGAATAAAAAATTACACTGTGTAAAATTTGCGGGTAAACAGAGCTTAGTCCTTTTTACTGCAAATTGTTAGCAGTATAATTGTTTTTAGTTTTTTGCTGGCTAGCTGGTAAGTGTGCTGGGAAAACACTTTTTTTTTTGTTTGTGCTGTGCAAAAGCCCTTCCATGTGCACCTTAACCGGTTCCCGACCGGTGCACGCCGATGTACGTCGGCAGAATGGCATGGCTGGGCAAATGGACTTACAGGTACGTCCATTTGAATTCCCCGCCGTGCCATTGCATGCGCGCTGGCCGGGAGCTCTGTGAATCGGGTCGCGGGTCCCGCAGACTCAAACCCCGAGGGGATACCCGCGATCGCCTCATGGAGAGCCCCACACGGCCACATTAGTTTCAAAGAGTGACAGGAGCCGCCCAGGGAAGATGCCCGCCTGCAGTCATTGGGAAGAGGGGAGAGGGGAGAATGGGAATGGCTGCAGTTGCTGGAACATGTTACATATTCCACCCTAAATATGTAAAGCAAGCTGTGACAGAGTATTTGCAAAACTTTAATCAAATTTAATAGAGAAGCGTTCTTAATGCCTTTTAACCACTTGCCGACCGCCTCACGCCTATATACGTGAGCAGAATGGCACGGGCAGGCAAAATCACGTACCTGGTACCGGGTCCGATCGCACTCCCCCCCCGGGTGCCAGCGGCGGTCGGCTTTTGTCTGGCAGCGATCAGAGATGAGGGGGAGGCCATCTGATTGTGGCCCCCCCCCTCGCGATCGCTCCCAGCCAATGAGAAACATCCTCTGCCTCTGTGTAGTACACAGAGGCAGAGGATGTGATGTCATCTCTCCTCGGCTCGGCAGTTTCCGTTCCGGCGCCGAGGAGAGAAGACATGTGAATGCAAAACACATACACACACACAGTAGAACATGCTAGGCACACTTTACACCCCCGATCCCCCCCAATCACCCCTCCCCCCTGTCAAACTGACACCAAGCAGTGTTTTTTTTTTTTTTTTTTCTGATTACTGCATGGTGTCAGTTTGTGACAGTTAGAAGTGGTAGGACAGTTACTGTTAGCCCCCTGTAGGTCTAGGATACCCCCCTAACCCCTCCTAATAAAGTTTTAACCCCTTGATCACCCCGTCGCCAGTGTCACTAAGCGATCATTTTTCTGATCGCTGTATTAGTGTCACTGGTGACGCTAGTTAGGGACGTAAATATTTAGGTTCGCCGTCAGCGTTTTATAGCGACAGGGACCCCCATATACTATCTAATAAATGTTTTAACCCCTTGATTGCCCCCTAGTTAACCCTTTCACCACTGATCACCGTATAACCGTTACGGGTGACGCTGGTTAGTTCGTTTATTTTTTATAGTGTCAGGGCACTCGCCGATTATTACCGAATAAAGGTTTAGCCCCCTGATCGCCCAGCGGTGATATGCGTAGCCCCAGGCAGCGTCAGATTAGCGCCAGTACCGCTAACACCCACGCACGCAGCATACGCCTCCCTTAGTGGTATAGTATCTGAACGGATCAATATCTGATCCGATCAGATCTATACTAGCGTCCCCAGCAGTTTAGGGTTCCCAAAAACGCAGTGTTAGCGGGATCAGCCCAGATACCTGCTAGCACCTGCGTTTTGCCCCTCCGCCCGGCCCAGCCCAGCCCACCCAAATGCAGTATCGATCAATCACTGTCACTTACAAAACACTAAACGCATAACTGCAGCGTTCGCAGAGTCAGGCCTGATCCCTGCGATCGCTAACAGATTTTTTGGTAGCGTTTTGGTGAACTGGCAAGCACCAGCGGCCTAGTACACCCCGGTCGTAGTCAAACCAGCACTGCAGTAACACTTGGTGACGTGGCGAGTTCCATAAGTGCAGTTCAAGCTGGTGAGGTGGCAAGCACAAGTAGTGTCCCGCTGCCACCAAGAAGACAAACAGGCCCGTCGTGCCCATAGTGCCCTTCCTGCTGCATTCGCCAATCCTAATTGGAAACCCACCACTTCTGCAGCGCCCGTACTTCCCCCATTCACATCCCCAACCAAATGCATTCGGCTGCATGAGAGGCATTATCTTTATGTCCTCCTGAGTACCCCTACCCATCGAACCCCCCCAAAAAAGATGTCGTGTCTGCAGCAAGCGCGGATATAAGCGTGACACCCGCTATTTTTGCCCTCCTGTCCTGACAATCCTGGACTTTGCATTGGTGAATGTTTTGAACGCTACCATTCACTAGTTGAGTATTAGCGTAGGGTACAGCATTCCACAGACTAGGCACACATTCACAGGGTCTCCCAAGATGCCATCACATTTTGAGAGACCCGAACCTGGAACCGGTTACAGTTATAAAAGTTAGTTACAAAACAAAGTGTAAAAAAAAAAAAAAAAAAAAAAAAAAAAAAAACAACCCAAACAAAAATATATAAAAAAAAAAAATAGTTGTCGTTTTATTGTTCTCTCTCTCTCTATTCTCTCTCTATTGTTCTGCTCTTTTTTACTGTATTCTATTCTGCAATGTTTTATTGTTATTATGTTTTATCATGTTTGCTTTTCAGGTATGCAATTTTTTTATACTTTATCGTTTACTGTGCTTTATTGTTATCCATTTTTTGGTCTTCAGGTACGCCATTCACGACTTTGAGTGGTTATACCAGAATGATGCCTGCAGGTTTAGGTATCATCTTGGTATCATTCTTTTCAGCCAGCGGTCGGCTTTCATGTAAAAGCAATCCTAGCGGCTGATTAGCCTCTAGACTGCTTTTACAAGCAGTGGGAGGGAATGCCTCCCCCCCTACCGTCTTCCGTGTTTTTCTCTGGCTCTCCTGTCTCAACAGGGAACCTGAAAATGCAACCGGTGATTCAGCCAGCTGACCATAGAGCTGATCAGAGACCAGAGTGGCTCCAAACATCTCTATGGCCTAAGAAACCGGAAGCTACGAGCATTTGATGACTTAGATTTTGCCGGATGTAAACAGCGCCATTGGGAAATTGGGAAAGCATTTTATCACACCGATCTTGGTGTGGTCAGATGCTTTGAGGGCAGAGGAGAAATCTAGGGTCTAATAGACCCCAATTTTTTCAAAAAAAAGAGTACCTGTCACTACCTATTGCTATCATAGGGGATATTTAAATTCCCTGAGATAACAATAAAAATGATTTAAAAAAAAAAAAAAGAAAAAGAAAGGAACAGTTTAAAAATAAGATATAAAAAAAAAAAAAAAAAAAAAAAGCACCCCTGTCCCCCCTGCTCTCGCGCTAAGGCGAACGCAAGCGTCGGTCTGGCGTCAAATGTAAACAGCAATTGCACCATGCATGTGAGGTGAGGTATCACCGCGAAGGTCAGATCGAGGGCAGTCATTTTAGCAGTAGACCTCCTCTGCAAATCTAAAGTGGTAACCTGTAAAGGCTTTTAAAAATGTATTTAGTTTGTCGCCACTGCACGTTTGTGCGCAATTGTAAAGCATGTCATGTTTGGTACCCATGTACTCGGCCTAAGATCATCTTTTTTATTTCATCAAACATTTGGGCAATATAGTGTGTTTTAGTGCATTCAAATTTTAAAAAGTGTGTTTTTTCCCCAAAAAATGCGTTTGAAAAAAAAAAATGAAACGCCCACCATTTAAATCTGTAGGGCATTTGCTTTAAAAAAAATATATAATGTTTGGGGGTTCAAAGTAATTTTCTTGCAAAAAAAAATATTTTTTTCATGTAATCAAAAAGTGTCAGAAAGGGCTTTGTCTTCAAGTGGTTAGAAGAGTGGGTGATGTGCGACATAAGCTTCTAAATGTTGTGCATAAAATGCCAGGACAGTTCAAAACCCCCCCAAATGACCCAATTTTGGAAAGTAGACACCCCAAGCTATTTACTGAGAGGCATGTCGAGTCCATGGAATATTTTATATTGTGACACAAGTTGCGGGAAAGAGACTTTTTTTTTTTTTTTTTGGCACAAAGTTGTCACTAAATGATATATTGCTCAAACATGCCATGGGAATATGTGAAATTACACCCCAAAATACATTCTGTTGCTTCTCCTGAGTACGGGGATACCACATGTGTGGGACTTTTTGGGAGCCTAGCCGCGTACGGGACCCCGAAAACCAAGCACCGCCTTCAGGCTTTCTAAGGGCGTAAATTTTTGATTTCACTCTTCACTGCCTATCACAGTTTCGGAGGCCATGGAATGCCCAGGTGGCAAAAAAAACCCCAAATGACCCCATTTTGGAAAGTAGACACCCCAAGCTATTTGCTGAGCGGTATAGTGAGTATTTTGCAGACCTCACTTTTTGTAACAAAGTTTTGAAAATTGAAAAAAAATAATTTTTTTTCTTGTCTTTCTTCATTTTCAAAAAACAAATGAGAGCTGCAAAATACTCACCATGCCTCTCAGCAAATAGCTTGGGGTGTCTACTTTCCAAAATGGGGTCATTTGGGGGGGGGGGTTGTGCCACCTGGGCATTCCATGGCCTCCGAATCTGTGATAGGCAGTAAAGAGTGAAATCAAAAATTTACACCCTTAGAAATCCTGAAGGCGGCGATTGGTTTTCGGGGCCCCGTACGCGGCTAGGCTCCTAAAAAGTCCAACACATGTGGTATCCCCATACTCAGGAGAAGCAGCTAAATGTATTTTGGGGTGCAATTCCACATATGCCCATGGCCTGTGTGAGCAATATATCATTTAGTGACAACTTTTTGTAATTTTTTTTTTGTCATTATTCAATCACTTGGGACAAAAAAAAAATGAATATTCAATGGGCTCAACATGCCTCTCAGCAATTTCCTTGGGGTGTCTACTTTCCAAAATGGGGTCACTTGTGGGGGTTTTGTACTGCCCTGCCATTTTAGCACCTCAAGAAACGACATAGGCAGTCATAAATTAAAGGCTGTGTAAATTTCAGAAAATGTACCCTAGTTTGTAGGCACTATAACTTTTGCGCAAACCAATAAATATACACTTATAGACATTTTTTTTTACCAAAGACATGTGGCCGAATACATTTTGGCCTAAATGTATGACTAAAATTGAGTTTATTGGATTTTTTTTAGAACAAAAAGTAGAAAATATCTTTTTTTTTTCAAAATTTTCGGTCTTTTTCTGTGTATAGCGCAAAAAATAAAAACGGCAGAGGTGATCAAATACCATCAAAAGAAAGCTCTATTTGTGGGAAGAAAAGGACGCAAATTTTGTTTGGGTACTGCATTGCATGACCGCGCAATTAGCAGTTAAAGCGACGCAGTGCCAAATTGTAAAAAGTGCTCTGGTCAGGAAGGGGGTAAATCCTTCCGGGGCTGAAGTGGTTAAAGCGCACTTCAGCTCCCGTTTGGTGATGGTAAAGGCTTCCATTAAGTCATTTAAACCTTGCCACAATCAAATGCTCTGCAACAGTTTGCCCTAGACCTTGCTTTTATAAAACCTGAAGCACATATGTACAAGGACTAAATAACATCATTCTAGTCATACATAAACAATATTTAAATCACAGGCCGCTGTTCATTTAACATAATCTCTGACACTGCCCTGAAAATATTTTAATCCCCATACCCTACCTATTTAGTGTTTCCAATACAAACTTTATTTCCCCACTTTGGATAGGGTAAGGGAGGGTTATGACCTCAGTCAAATTCCCCCCCCCCCCCCCCTATCTACTGTATGTCCCATTGGGGAGATTTCCCCTCACTTCCTGTCCCATAACCAAACAGGAAGTGGGAGGCAATCCCTACAAATTATCGGAATTTCTTGGGTACTCCCAGCTCACAAGAACTAGTGTCCTCCTCATTGGAAGATTTCCCCTCTATTACATTTCTGGGGACAACCCAAATTTTGTTATCTTTTACTTTCAATGATAATGCTAAACAGGACAAAAAGAGAGGGAATCTCCCTAACGGGGGACGCAGACAGCAATAAAAAAAATGACAGGAGTTCTAACCCCTCTCCATCGAAAACGGGAAAAAAGGGTTTAGCCTTTAGTTATACTTTAACCATCCCTAACCTTCTCATTTTGTTTCCGCTTTTAGCTCACTTGTCTCTGCCTACAAAGTGGGGCTTAATAGAGAACATCTTATGAACTACTGCCTGTAGCATCGTTTGTTGTGCTTGCGTACGATCCATTTTAACTGCATTTCATAAAAGATTCAGATAAAGTCAACAACATTTACCACAGGAATTTTAATTAACGTCAATTCAAATTACCTACCTGTATCTGTTTTGAAGACACCGGTTTTCCCGGGACTGCTAAAAATGAAAAAAAAAAAATAATAATAACACTAAATTAGAGTGTACGTGAAGGACACGTCCATGAATACAGTAGGTTTTGCTTTAAAAACAAAGCTCCAGGCTAGAAAGCAAATACACAATTGAAAGTCATGTATGTGACATGTTTTACCTATCTGTATTTTTGATTTACAAAATTATTATTCAAAGTGTAGGAGATTCACTTTAAGAGTAGTGTGTGTGTTTTTTTCTAAATAAAATGTAAAAAAAAAAATTCCATACAAAAATATTATATATATATATATATATATATATATCCCAGTGTTGATATTAGTGCAATACACCAAAGTGCTTCTACTGTTTAAATAACAGTATTGCAATCTTCTCTGGTTTAAATTACCTCAAATCCAGACACCCCCTTCCCTGCGTGCACAGGTGATCCCTCTCCCCATCAGAAAAAAATTCACCACATTCACATGCCTCTCATTCTCATGGTTGTCAAGATGGCTTAAAATTCACTGCACCGACTTTTATATAGGTGTTATTAAATGCCTCCACAAAGTACACAAATGATTGGATATCATATAAGAAAAAAAAGGAATGCTTCCAATAGTACAATAACCACCTTATAAAGACAAAGTGGGGGGCGCATGCGCAGCGGGCAAGATGGCGGACGCTTAAGAGAGAAGCTCCGCACCCGTTCCTTCTAATACCGATCCTGCTCAGCTACATCGGCATACACAGACCCAGGATCCATCTCAAAAGCTCCCGGAACCTTCCGGGCACCTCATGGGGAAAATCGAATCCCAGCGGCACATCTATCACGGGTTTAATCCGCCTCCGACTTCCCGGCCGACACAAAGCATGGAGAAGTTCCTGTATAGGCCGCAATCCCCGGCCTGAATTAGTCGGACGGCTACGTCGGTCGCCGCGGACCAAAGGGCAGATTTTCCCACATCCATGCCAGACCTCTCAGCCCACAACTCTCTAACCCGAGAGATACCCCACTCTGCACAACAAAAGGGGGAAACCTCGCACAAGCCGCAATCCACGGCCTTACCTACTCTCAGTACTTCCAAGGCTATTGCAGACCACGCTGCAGACCACCTTGCTGATCATCCTGCAATGTTATCAGGTACCCCATACTCTAATCCTTCACCCCAGGGGACAGCACCAGACAGTTCAGTTGCAGTACTGGACTTAAAGTTGCAGGCCCTGCTACAAGATCTGACCCGCAACTTTACAGTAGCAGTAGGGAAACAGGCTCAGGAGCTAAGGGGGGAAAATCGACCAACTTGGCGATCGTACGGACATACTAGAATCCAAGTTTGATGAATTAGTGAAATATGTGCATGTACTTGAGGAAGATAATGCGACACTTAAACATACTATTTTCCAGGTCCAATTACAGCAGGAAGACCTGGAAAATAGAGAGACGCCAAAATGTGAGGATCCGTGGAATCCCTGAAACAGTTCCCGACAAGGAAATACGTTCCTATCTTTTAGGCCTGTTTGTCACCATAGCCCCACATATCCCAGACATCGATTGGCGGCTAGACAGGGCCCACAGATCCCTAACTCCGAAACTACCCCCTGGATCCAATCCGAGAGACATAATAGCTCACTTCCACTATTATGATAGCAAAGAAGCTCTCACAATGGCCACGCGAAATAAAAATCGCATTGAGTATAAAGATGCTAAACTTCAAATTTTCAGCGATTTATCACCCATCACTCTAGCCAAAAGGCGCAACTTACGGCCAATAACCATGCACCTGCAACAACACCAAGTTCCTTACAGATGGGGTTTCCCCTTTCGTCTCTCCGCCTCCAGAGATGGCACGCAATATTCAATGCGAGACTTGCACGAATGTGAAGCCTTTCTCCGCAACTTGGGATTGCCGCCTATCCCTGAAGAAGATCTTCCACCACAACCACTAAACCTGATCCCTGCACCTCTCCAGCCTCCTGCGGCGATTTGGACCCCGGTTCATCGGAGACGCCAAAGAAACTTCTCCACACCTCAACGACCTGCTTCAGCTAGACCACCTACCTGAACATTCCTCATCTACTGAAGGGAATCTCCTCAACGCTTTCCTTCACAATTTTAGTCGGTACACCGGGATTTTGACGGCTGTCCCCCAGTGACTGCAGGGAGGGCCCTCCCTAACCCTGTCCTCGTTGGTCTAATTTTCCGGCAGTTGACCCAGTTTGTTGACTTCAGGTCTTCGGTCTGTATAAATCCTTCTCTCTTTTTATATTTTTTCCCCCTACAAACCTAGGTTTAATGTTTGAAACTATAACTCTTTTCTCGTCTGGAGGGAACGGGTTCCGCTCCGTCCATGTTGCTGACCGACATGCTCCTCTATAGGCCCATGGCTGGTAGCCAAGGCCTCCTGAGGGTTTTTTCACCTTCAGGCTTTCAAAATGGGTTTTTTTCTTTATTTTTTAAATTTTTTGCATTTTTTTTTTTTTTAACCCCGGGTCCCTTTTTGGCCGGATTATGTTCCTATCATTTTCTATTGTTTCTGTTAACAATTATATGCTCACTGTCTTGAAAATTGAGAGATATTTAAACATACTACTGAGTAAGTTACTTTGGTTAACAATGCTAGTGTCTGTTATCAAGATTACGTTTGATGTACAATTCACATTCTCCTTATGGCTCTGAAAATCATCTCATGTAACGTGAAGGGCCTAAACTCAATTCACAAACGTTGGCTAGCTTTGAAGGAGGTCAGAGCCTCTGGAGCTGATGTGGTCATGGTTCAGGAGACACACTTCCGTCCGGGGGGCTCCTTTAAGTTTGCTTCCAAATTGTTTCCTAACACTTTTATGGCCTCCGACCCCTCCGGTAAGGCAGGTGTAGCAATCCTGATCAAACGCTCCTGTCCTATAAGAGTCACTGACTCAAAATTGGACCCCCAGGGGCTATTTGTCATCCTGAACTGTGTCCACCTAAAGACAGCATTCACCTTAGTTAAGTACAATAGTTTAGGAAGAATTGACTTATTTGAGAGGCTCCCAGTGGCAATCCCTATGTCTCAGCTGAAAAATCTTCAAAGGAGAAGCCTCCGTTTTATATGGAACAATGCCTCTCAGAGTGGCGGGCTCAGTGGTCATGGCACGTAAGCTTAGGGGAGGCCTAGGCGCCTCAGACTTCATTAAGTATTATTACGCTTCACATCTAAGGATCCTTACTTCGTGGACCAATAGAAAAGCTCCAAACAGATGGGCCGATATTGAAATGAGCATAGCTTCTCCAGTACACCCATGTTACATGCTATGGCCGTCCACCGACAAATATGCGCCCCAGCTGAGAAGTCTTTGCCTAGCCCCAATGCTCTTTACATTAGCAATTTGGAAGAAGTGCTCCACTAAATATTCCCCATCTTCTCCATGCTCACCGCTCATAAACATCCTTTTCAACCCGGACATCCCTGATAGTTTGTCTTATGACCATATGGTACATTGGACTGGGGCTGGGATTTTTCAACTGCGGCATATAGTCCCACCAGTTACAAGACATCTATTATCTTTTGCGGACCTTCAAAAACAGCACCAAATTACCCAAAACAATATTTTACTCCTACCTACAAATCAGACACTTCTTTTCTACCAAATCCCCTACCCTAGCTTTAGATAAACCTACAGAATTTGAAATGCTTTCTGCTTAGGGTCCCTATAAACCAATTAATATCCACCATTTATAAAAAAACTACATGAAGCCATTCCCTTAAAAGTAGATACTCGCAGATTCTTCAACATGATATATCTTTGCTAGACTGGGGAAGTATCTGGGATTCCACTTCCAAAAGCTCCCGTTGCGTATCTCACAAAGAAATTGTCTACAAAGTTCCTCTGTTTTGGTATAAAACCCCAGAAAGACTGCACGTATTTGATTCGTCAATTTGCCAAATATGTCGGAGAGACAACAAAGCAGTAGGCTCCCATTTTCACATTTTCTGGATATGTTCATTAGTTTCCCAATTTTGGGCTCAGATCCAATTTCTACTAGAGAAGCTGATGAGAATCTTCATAACCTTAGACCCTATGCACTATTTGTTAGGCCTCCCCTTCCATGGTCTTCACAAATCCAAGCGGAAACTGATGTCTTTCGTTCTATTAGCAGCTAAGAAAACCATCCCTAGACTCTGGCTCTCCACCCCACCCCCCCCACTCTCTCGCACACCTTATCAACCTTAGCAGAATGGAACATTTAACTGCCACTGTTAAATCCTTACAGAAATGTTCTCTTATATGGCAACCATGGGACGATTCTGAGTATAATACCAAGGTAACTGATATTAATTGAAATCTTAGACATACACAGAAATCTCTAACTCTTATTACCTTTGGTTATCAAATGTACCTTTTTGCTCCTTTTGACTGTCCCCAATAATTTCTCAATTTCATATAAAGACATGTAATATTATTACCTTAGAATTGCTTATATTAAAAGAATACTTTTTCCTTGTCCTTTGTTAGCAAAGTTGAAGATGTATCTCAGGTTATATTACAGTCTTTTTAAAACGTTTTAAGTTTGTGAGTCCTTAATTGACAGTGTTGATGCTCATTACTATTACCAACTGTGATATTAATGCCATTATAATTGTCATGCATAAATGTTAAATAAACAATTTACAAAAAAAAAAGAAAAGAAAAAGACAAAGTGGATATACTCTTTACGCACTTTAAAACCAGAAGGAATGAACATAGAATTGCACATTAACTGTTTTATAAAAGAGATTACTGAAGAATTTAATTTAATTTTAATTTTGCATGTCAGCAGTATAGTTAAATACCCGTATTTATCGGCGTATAACACGCACTTTTTTCCCCTTAAAATCAGGGGAAAGTCGCAGGTGCGTGTTATACGCCGATCCCCTGCGATCCGAGCTGTCAAAATAACAAAATCGCGGACCGCGATTTGAAAATGGCGCCGCCGGCGCCCAAATACACAGAGCCGGTCCTCGGCTCTTTCCGGCGGCTCTCGTTTACTTTCGGTTTCACTCGTAGCCCCGAGCGGAGCTATCCGAGTAGGTTCGGATAGCTCCGCTCGGGGCTACGAGTGAAACCGAAAGTAAACGAGAGCCGCCGGAAAGAGCCGAGGACCGGCTCTGTGTATTTCGGCGCCGGCGGCGCCATTTTCAAATCGCGGTCCGCGATTTTGAATCCCAGCAAGCAGGGACAGGGGATCCCAGGCTGCACTGGGGCAAGGCTGCACTGGGGAAGGCTGCACTGGGGCAAGGCTGCACTGGGGCAAGGCTGCACTGGGGCAAGGCTGCACTGGGGCAAGGCTGCACTGAGAAGGCTGCACTGACATGGCTGCACTGACATGGCTGCACTGACATGGCTGCACTGACATGGCTGCACTGGGGAAGGCTGCACTGACATGGCTGCACTGACAAGGCTGCACTGGGGAAGGCTGCACTGACAAGGCTGCACTGACAAGGCTGCACTGACAAGGCTGCACTGGGGCAAGGCTGCACTGAGAAGGCTGCAATGATGGGCATTTAAATGTAAGTTTTTTTCCCTTCAACTTCCCTCCTAAAAGTTTTTTTTTCCTTAAAATTCCCTCCTAAATTGGGGTGCGTGTTATACGCCGGTGCGTGTTATACGCCGATAAATACGGTAAGTAAATCTGAGGTGTGTCAGTAAATGTAACATTTTATAATGTAGGGTATAAATAGCCATTTTTTTTAGAAATTATTTTTTTAGGAACTTATGCAATTTTCTTGAAGAGAATTTTTGTCATTATGAGAGTAATATGTAAAATATCCTCCCGCAAGTAATAGGGCACGGGGTGATAAAAGTGGTGTTAGATAAATATCACAATGCACAGGGTGTTTGTTTTCATGCAACAACTTGAATCTGGCTTAAAGGGATAGACTGATGAGGAGCTGCATTCAAATAATTTGAATAGGAATGTGGGAACTCGCTGTGAGCCAAGCACATAAATAGCAACCAGAGGGTTAAAGGGGTTGTAAACCCTCAAGGTTTTTCACCTTAATGCATTAAGATAAAAAAAACTGTAATGCAGCAGCCCCCCCACCCCCTTTTCACTTACCTGAACCTGATCTTTCCAACGATGGGGACAAGCACACCTGCTCCAGCCGGGTCGCTGCTGTCAATCAAATCCAATGATGCAGGAGCCTGGGGAGGGGCCAAGTCCTGCTGTCTGTGTCAATGGACACAGCAGCAGGACACGTAAGCACACCTGCACGAGTGCCCCGAGGGAGAGCGGCTCTCTAACTGGGCACTCGAGAAGAGGAGGAGCCAGGAGTACCACTGAGGGACCCCAGAGGAGGAGGATTGGGGCCAATCTGTGCAAAACCAACTGCACAGAGGAGGTAAATATTACATGTGTAACGAGCCCCTGCTTGCTCGGTTCCACTCTCCCGACACTCCTTTGCTGCTATTGGATCAGATCGCAACGTCTGATAGTTTGGTCAAACTACAGCTATGTGCCGTTCCAATCCAGTTGTTATAGCTCAGAACAAACACCAGGCAAGCTGTATCTAAGATCACGTTTATTGGATGCACACAACACACTTTTATACAAAGCAGTTTGAACACCCCGCCCAAACAACCACTTTCCTATTGGCCAATTGTAAGGTACACTCTAGTCCTCACACCTCTTGCCCATGCAAATGAGGACTTGAAACAGGGTCAGTAGGGATTGGTCCGATAGCTTGAATAGGAGGCCAATATGTGTAATGACAGATAAGTCACAGGAGATAGTTAAAGTACATAAACAAAGGGTCAAACACAGAACAATGCCTTCCTTCCAGACCACAGAGCCGTCTGGAGGGGGTTAGCTTTAAGACAGGGCGGAGGACCCACCACTGTGTAATAGAATCAAGGAGAAATACTGCAGTATTCCAAGGATCATGACAACATGTTTGTTTTAAAAAAACAAACATACCTTTACATATTCTTTAAAGTAGCAGCAAGGGGAGGATATTTAACTAGAGCTGCCGTGCAGTCACCCCCTGTGACGAAGTCGGAAGTGATGAAATGCATTGGGCCGTAGCTACACGGCAACCATAGGAGACACCAGGATGGGAACGAAGAGTATCTGGAGGAGATGAGAAGAGTCTGTCTAGCCCTCTATGTGATGCAATACCCGGTGTCACTCCTCACGTCTGTCAGTGCGAGTGGAGGAAAAGCCAATAAACGTCTCTCCCTGTTTACACTGTTCAGCTGTGATTGGACACATGGTAAAGAGCCTACGTTATAGGTTATTTACCTCGACCGGAGATTCGGTGTGTCAGAATGACACACCACACCACTGATGGGCACTATCCTGCTGGGCATCATATGACCTCCATTCAGGATAATACAACCACTTTCCGGCCCTCATTTTGCTATATGGTGGTCGGGAAGTGGAGTCAGTGCAGTGAATTTTAAGCCATCTTGCCAACCATGAGAATGGGAGGCATGTGAATGTGGTGAGTTTTTTCTGATGTGGAGAGGGATCACCTGTGCACGGGAGGAGGTGTTTGGATTTGAGGACATTTAAACCAGAGAAGATTGCAATACTGTTATTTAACCACTTCAGCCCCAGACTGCTGAATGACCGGGCCATTTTTTGTGATTCGGTACTGCGTCTCTCTCACAATTGTGCGGTCGTGCGACATTGCACCCAAACAAACAAAATTGACGTCCTTTTTTTCCCACAAAAAGAGCTTTCTTTTGGTGGTATTTGATCGTCTGTATGGTTTTTTTTTTTTTGGGAAAAAAACAAAACAATATTTTGTACTTTTTGCTATAATAAATATCCATATTTTTTTTTTTTTTTTTTAAAAAGCTAATTTCTCAGTTTAGGCCGATATGTATTCTTCTACATATTTTTGGAAAAAAAAACAAAAGAACGCAATAAGCGTTGGTTTGCGCAAAAGTTATAGCGTCTACAAAATAGGAGATAGATTCATAGCATTTTTTTAATTTTTTTTTTTTTTTTTACTAGTAATGGTGGCAATCTGCGATTTTTATCGGCACTGTGACATTATGGCGGACACATCGGACACTTTTTTGGGACCATTGACCTTTATACAGAGATCAGTGCTATAAAAATGCACTGATCACTAAAAATATCACTGGCAGGGAAGGGGTTAACACTAGGGGGCGATCAAGGGGTTAACTGTGTTCCCTAGTAGTCTAACTGAAGGGGGAGGGGACTAACTAGAGGAAGTGATGGATCGTGGTTCCTAGCCAATAGGAGCACGCGATCTGTCACTCCTCTCAGAACAGAACAGGGAAGTGTGTGCTTACACACAGTCATCCCTGTTCTGTCTCTCGTGCTTGTGACCGTCGGCCATGAGCATCGGCACACCCGATCCTGCAAGACGACGTATAGCTAGTTTGCGGGATCGTGCCGACCTAAACAGTAGAAGCACTTTGGTGTATTGCACCAATATCGACACTGGGTGTTTATTTATATATGGACTTTTGTATGGATAGTTTGTTTTTTTTTATTGAAGAAATATATATACAGCATCTCACAAAAGTGAGTACATCCCTCACATTTTTGTAAACATTTTATTATATCTTTTCATGTGACAACACTGAAGAAATCCCACTTTTCTACAAATGTAAAGTAGTGAGTGTACAGCTTGTATAACAGTGTAAATTTGCTGTCCCCTCAAAATAACTCAACACACAGATATTAATTCTAAATTGCTGTCAACAAAAGTGAGTACACCCCTAAGTGAAAATATCCAAGTTGGGCCCAAATAGCCATTTTCCCTCTCTGGTGTCATGTGACTCGTTAGTGTTACAAGGTTTCAGGTGTGAATGGGAAGCAGGTATTTTAAATTTGGTGTCATCGCTTTCACTCTCTCATACTGGTCACTGGCACCTCATGGCAAAGAACTCTCTATGGATCTGAAAAAAAGGATTGTTGCTCTACATATGCTGCATACTGCATCAAATTGGTCTGCATGGCTGTCGTCCCAGAAGGAAGCATCTTCTAAAGATGATGCACAAGAAAGCCCACAAAAAGTTTGGTGAAGACAAGCAGACTAAGGACATGGATTACTGGAACCATATCCTGTGGTCTGATGAGACCAAGATAAACTTTTTTGGTTCAGATGGTGTCAAGAGTGTGTGGCAGCAACCAGGTGAGGAATACAAAGACAAGTGTGTCTCGCCTACAGTCAAGCATGGTGGTGGGAGTGTCATGGTCTGGGGCTGCATGAGTGCAGTCGGCACTGGGGAGCTACAGTTTATTGAGGGAACCATAAATGCCAACATGTACTGTGACATACTGAAGCAGAGCATGATCCCCTCCTTTTGGGGACTGGGACGCAGGGCAGTATTCCAACATAACGACCCCAAACACAGCTCCAAGATGACCACTGCCTTGCCAAAGAAGCTGAGGGTAAAAGGTGATGGACTGGCCAAGCATGTCTCCAGACCTAAACCCTATTGAGCACCTATGGGGCATCCTCAAACGGGAGGTGGAGGAGAGCAAGGTCTCGAACATCCAGCAGTTCCGTGATGTCATCATGGAGGAGTGGAAGAGGACTCCGGTGGCAACCTGTGAAGCCCTGGTGAACTCCATGCCCAGGAGGGTTAAGGCATTGCTGGAAAATAACAGTGGCCACGCAAAATATTGACACTTTGGGCCCAATTTGGACATTTTCACTTATGCCGCGTACACACGGTCGGACTTTTCGGATACAAAAGTCCGACAGCCCATCCGACAGACTTTCAACGGACATTTGGCGGACTTGCGGCAGACTTTCTAACGAACGGACTTGCCTACATAATACGATCACACAAAAGTCCGATGGATTCGTATGTGATGACATACACCGGACTAAAATAAGGAAGTTGATAGCCAGTAGCCAATAGCTGCCCTAGCGTGGGTTTTTGTCCGTCGGACTAGCATACAGACTAGCGGATTTCTGGGTCCGACGTAGTTACGACGTAAAGATTTGAAGCATGTTTCAAATCTAAAGTCCGTCAAATTTGCGGCTGGAAAAGTCCACTGAAAGTCCGGGGAAGCCCACACATGATCGGATTGTCAGCCGGCTTTAGTCCGTCGGCGTTCGTCTGACTTTTGTAGACGAAAAGTCCGACCACGTGTACGCGGCATTAGGGGTGAACTCACTTTTGTCGCCAGTGGTTTAGATATTAATGGCTGTGTGTTGAGTTATTTTGAGGGGACAACAAATTTACACTGTTATACAAGCTGTACACTCATTTCTTCAGTGTTGTCAAATGAAAAGATATAATAAAATATTTACAGAAATGTGAGGGGTGTACTAACTTTTGTGGGATAGTGTGTGTAAATATATATATATTTTTTTTTTTTTTTTGGATACATCACAGCGCTACTCTACTCCTAAAGTGGATCACCTACACTTTGAGTAATATTTTTGTATATGTTTACATTGAATGGTAGTCGCAGTAAAATTAATTTTAATAATATAAATTTAGGAATATTATGGACAATAATTGGTTCAGCATATTTTGAATGGTTTCTCTATATCACAGGGATATATCTTTCACATTTGTATTTTTTATTTGTAATACTGTTCAGCCAGTCTTGTAATACAGGCAGACTGCGAGATCATGAACCTCCCTACAGATTACAATGCTGTTGGGCTGTACAGGCTGGTCCTGGACCCACCTCAGTTTGTGAAGGGATAATAAATGCCATTGCTTGCATTCCTTTTCGTAGTCTGTGGGAAATATAGTATATGCTAATATACTATAAGGCATTACAGAAAATCATCAAGAGAATTTCAGGTACATATTCTACTTCCAGGTGAACATGCATTTAAATTCTAATACGTGCTTACATGGATTTAACTTTACACATCTGTCTGGCGTTTAGAAACAGAAAGTCAATTCACAAGAGGGTCCTTTCAAACAGCCCTTCAGTTCAGATCCGCCTCTCAGTTTTTCAGGTGGATATGAACAAAAGTTCCCTGCATGTCTAGATAAATCTGCAACACAAGCATGCAGCATACAAGAAATAGATGACTGGTGCGCCTGCAGACTCATAACCTATGTGATCCCAACTTACCTGGATTGTGGGTGTTCCATATGTGCTGATAATTCTGTTCATTAATGTGCCTCTGATATTTTCCCAAGACAAATCTAATAAAGTAATTGAAACAATCTTTTATGATAGATTTCTGATTGCTACTTCAGCATGCTGGGTCAACATGTTAACATTACATACTATACATTTATGTGGTTTTTAAAGCTAAAATGTTTATCTCTGCTTGCCAAAAATAACCGCAAAGTACTGCGACCACACTAGGTTTTTGTGCACTTAAACATGTAATGCTCCTTTACAAAAGACCATATATTTGTATTATAGACTAGTGTTATATACCTTAAATATTCCCTAAGTCTGCTTTTCCTTCTTGTTTTTTAATACAGTAAAGACTATAGGGCTTCTTTTGATTGGTCAAGATGGAGTGATGAGCTCTGCCTCAGCCAATCACTCACAAAAATACAAGAGTTCTCCTGCATGGCAGAGATGCACCAAGATCAACTCTTTATAATTGACAGCAGGCGCTCATACTGCTGCCCGGAAACACTGTCACTTACTGCATGTAGCTAATGCTACCACAGTCTATTAGAGCAGTTGTGGCAGCCAGAGCATTCTACCATGGAAGTATTCTGTTTGGGATAGCTATTTAAAAGATAAGTTCACCTTCGGGAACAGGTTACATGTTCCACCCGTTGTTAGGGTGGAACATGTAACATGTTCCCGCTCCTGTAGCGTTTCCCCCTCTGCCTGTGACAGTGATCTTCTCTCCGCACCCACTGTCACAAGAAGAAAAGAACGTGGCCATGCGGGGCTCCTACCACACAGCCTCACCTTATATTCTCTTAATGAATGAAGGAACAGCAAGTGCTCACAGCCTTTGCGGCTTGTAGTTCTCAATGGATTACCAGGGCGCTGGTGAGCATCCTCAGTGCATTAAAGCTTCCTGGAATGAAGCAACTGCCTGTCCATATCGAAGGTACGGGGCAGACAGCTACACTGACAGTCTGCAGGAGCATGACAATGCATTTGCAAACTGCTGATCGCAGGTGCAATGTTTTACAGCCTCCTAAGAAAAAAAATAAAAATGTAGTAAATACTAATTTTTTTTTAGTGAGAAAAAAAAAAATAGGATTTTTTTTTTTTTTTAAAAAGGTGAATCTATTCTTTAAATTGAAAGTAAAGCTGAAGTTATTCTTTAAATTGAAAGTAAAGCTGGGACTCTCTTAGGAATACGGACTTAAAAACTACTGAAACTATTGGATAAGCATGACTGCCAGGAAAATGGCAGTTTCAGAAAGAGGCCGAGAATGCAGGCTCCAACAAGTAATCCGTATTGGTACAGGTTTGCTTTAACGTTAGTCATAGACATGAGATGGTAGATGGAATATAAGACTGCTAAAAGATCTTTAAAATGCTCTCAGCATATAGGCATGGTTTAAAGGGTAACTCCACTTCTGTGGGAAAAAAACAACAAAAAAACAAACACAGCATACAGTGGGGACGGAAAGTACGGTAATCAGACCCCCTTAAATTTTTCACTCTTTGTTATATTGCAGCCATTTGCTAAAATCATTTAAGTTCATTTTTTCCTCAATGTACACACAGCACCCCATATTGACAGAAAAACACAGAATTGTTGACATTTTCGCAGATTTATTAAAAAAGAAAAACTGAAATATCACATGTTCCTAAGTATTCAGACCCTTTGCTCAGTATTTAGTAGAAGCACCCTTTTGATCTAATACAGCCATGAGTCTTTTTGGGAAAGATGTAACAAGTTTTTCACATCTGGATTTGGGGATCCTCTGCCATTCCTCCTTGCAGATCCTCTCCAGTTCTGTCAGGTTGGATGGTAAACATTGGTGGACAGCCATTTTTTAGGTCTTTCCAGAGATGCTCAATTGGGTTTAAGTCAGGGCTCTGGCTGGGCCATTCAAGAACAGTCAGGGAGTTGTTGTGAAGCCAATCCTTCATTATTTTAGCTGTGTGCTTAGGGTCATTGTCTTGTTGGAAGGTAAACCTTCGGCCCAGTCTGAGGTCCTGAGCACTCTGGAGGTTTTCATCCAGGATATCCCTGTATTTGGCCGCATTCATCTTTCCCTCAATTGCAACCAGTCGTCCTGTCCCTGCAGCTGAAAAACACCCCCACAGCATGATGCTGCCACCACCATGCTTCACTGTTGGAACTGTATTGGATAGGTGATGAGCAGTGCC
The DNA here is from genome assembly GCA_037952925.1 of Lithobates clamitans. Taxonomy (NCBI): domain Eukaryota; kingdom Metazoa; phylum Chordata; class Amphibia; order Anura; family Ranidae; genus Lithobates; species Lithobates clamitans. Next base: position 2,352,323 of record JBBGZY010000943.1, read on the forward strand.
TGGTTTTCTCCTCACATACCGCTTAGAATTATGGCCAAAAAGTTCTATCTTGGTCTCATCAGACCAGAGAATCTTATTTCTCACCATCTTGGAGTCCTTCAGGTGTTTTTTTTAATCAAACTCCACGCGGGCTTTCATGTGTCTTGCACTGAGGAGAGGCTTCCGTCAGGCCACTCTGCCATAAAGCCCCGACTGGTGGATGGTTGACTTTCTACAACTTTCTACATCTCCCGACTGCATCTCTGGAGCTCAGCCACAGTAATCTTTGCGTTCTTCTTTACCTCTCTCACCAAGGCTCCTCTCCCCCGATAGCTCAGTTTGGCCGAACGGCCAGCTCTAGGAAGGGTTCTGGTCGTCCCAAACATCTTCCATTTAAGGATTATGGAGGCCACTGTGCTCTTAGGAACCTTAAGTGCAGCAGAAATTTTTTTGTAACCTTGGTCAGATCTGTGCCTTGCCACAATTCTGTCTCTGAACTCTTCAGGCAGTTCCTTTGACCTCATGATTCTCATTTGCTCTGACATGCACTGTGAGCTGTAAGGTCTTATATAGACAGGTGCGTGGCTTTCCTAATCAAGTCCAATCAGTATCAAACACAGCTGGACTCAAATGAAGGTGTAGAACCATCTCAAGGATGATCAGAAGAAATGGACAGCACCTGAATTAAATATATGAGTGTCACAGCAAAGGGTCTGAATACTTAGGACCATGTGATATTTCAGTTTTTCTTTTTTTAATAAATCTGCAAAAATGTCAACAATTCTGCGTTTTTCTATCAATATGGGGTGCTGTGTGTACAATAATGAGGAAAAAAATTAACTTAAATGATTTTAGCAAATGGCTGCAATATAACAAAGAGTGAAAAATTTAAGGGGGTCTGAATACTTTCCGTCCCCACTGTATATACTGTACAATTGCGACACAAGCCATATTGTATTTTAATATTACTATTAATATTCTTTTCATTCTGTGAGAATGTAACTTTCTGTAAAATTCAACGCAATGTGGTTACCATATTGCCTTGGATTTTACAGAAAGTTACATTGTCGAAGAATGAAAAGGAAAAGCACAAGAGAGCACCATTGCCAGGGTAGCAACGGGAGCGCCATTCCTTCCTCTGACGGGAGGTATTCTGTACACAGATGGTGTACAGAACCCCCAGAAATGTCATTTCTTGCTTGTGCGATTGGCTCACTAATTTTCCCAGAAGTCTGCACTAAAAAGTACGGTACATCAGATTTTAGGCATCCTCTGCAAGAAAATTAGTATTTTTGGCGAGATAAATCACTTCCAAATGGATTCAGACAATGCATTTTCTTCATTAGAACATTGCAATTGGATTAGCTGATTAATAATGGAAATGTCACTCCCATTTAGATTAACTCTGCACATCAACATAATCAAACAGCTTTTTCTTCAGAGCAGTAACAGGTAGTAATCTGCAACAAAGTTTTGTTTTCCCAGAATTTAGCTTTAACCCCTCAATATTCTATCTAAAGACAAGGAACACCAGAGAGTTTCAGGGGAAGAAAGAAGGTAGGCCAGCCCTCACAAAAGTGAACATTACTATATCAAAAGGACCTGAAGGTCAAGAATCCCAGTGCAAAGAGGATGCCAAGAAACAGACGTGCTAGCGTCACATTCCAGCTATTATATTACGCCATAAATGGGTTGAAATTAGGGTTGCACTGATAATAATATCGGTGCCAATACTGAGTATCGGTACTCTGGCAAATGCTCCGATGCTTAATCCGATACCAGGGCAGTCAGGGGTGATCGGTGCGATGCTGGGGGGGGGGGGGGGGGGGGGGGAGAGTTACATTTACCTATCTCCCTGTATTCATTTCAATAAAGAAGCTGACAGTTGCTTCTCCTCCTCTCCCCCGCAGCTTTCAGCTGCTTTATTGAAATGTATACAGAGAAATCAGTGATTTTAACTCCCCCCCCGCCCAGCACCCCACCGATCACCCCTGACTGTCCCACATATCCTCCTCCGCTCCCCCTCCGTGCCTCTCCAGTCCCCTTCTGTCCTCGAACTGTCAGGATAGAGAGAGTGGAGGAAGGAACCGGTAAATATGTCATTTCCTGGCTCCTTCCTTTTCCGAATGAACAGAGTCAGTTATCACTGACTCTGTCCATTCATAGCTGAGCAACGTAAACTGTGTTTACTATGCTTCAGTTTATGGATGTACAGGAAGCTCTGTCTCCTGTCCATTCATCTTCAGTGCAGCTGAGGCTGCTGAGAAAGGGACTGGGGAATCTCTGTCCACACTCCCTTTCCAGGTCTCAAAAGGGAGATGTCAGGGGTCTGTTAAGACCCCTGATATGTCACCAAAGCCACCCCCCCCCCCCCCCCCAACCAGGCTAATTAAATAAATACAAGAATTGTATTGAATAAATATTGAAAAGATTAAATGGTAAAAATAATAATAGAAAAAAAAAAAAAAAAAACACACACCAACACCGTCCACCCCCCACCCCCCAAAAAAAAAGCATTGTAAAAACATTAAAAAAATAATAAAAACTACTGACAGTCCACATGTCATCAGTGCTGCATATTAGTGCCACTGTCACATGACATTAAAAAAAAAAAGTATCGGTACTGGCAAGTACTTGGAAAAAAAAAAGTATCGGTACTTTTCCTCGGTCTTTAAAAAGTGGTATCGGTGCAACCCTAGTTGAAATTCAGTGCACCCGGGACCACACAAATTTATGGGCAGGCGTGTTGTGCAGAAGTTATTCAATCGATCAAGTTCTTTACAAGCAGCCAGTTAGAACATTTTTGCACGATAAGTGCGGCTGGATATACCAATAGCAGTGATCAGTGTATTATGACGATGGGTAGAAGTGCGGCTGGATATAGCCAATAGCGGTGATCAGTGTATTATGACGGTGGGTAGAAGTGCGGCTGGATATAGTCAATAGCGGTGATCAGTGTATTATGACGGTGGGTAGAAGTGCGGCTGGATATAGCCAATAGCGGTGATCAGTGTATTATGACGGTGGGTAGAAGTGCGGCTGGATATAGCCAATAGCGGTGATCAGTGTATTATGACGGTGGGTAGAAGTGCGGCTGGATATAGCCAATAGCGGTGATCAGTGTATTATGACGGTGGGTAGAAGTGCGGCTGGATATAGCCAATAGCGGTGATCAGTGTATTATGACGGTGGGTAGAAGTGCGGCTGGATATAGCCAATAGCGGTGATCAGTGTATTATGACGGTGGGTAGAAGTGCGGCTGGATATAGCCAATAGCGGTGATCAGTGTATTATGACGGTGGGTAGAAGTGCGGCTGGATATACCAATAGCAGTGATCAGTGTATTATGACGGTGGGTAGAAGTGCGGCTGGATATAGCCAATAGCGGTGATCAGTGTATTATGACGGTGGGTAGAAGTGCGGCTGGATATAGCCAATAGCGGTGATCAGTGTATTATGACGGTGGGTAGAAGTGCGGCTGGATATAGCCAATAGCGGTGATCAGTGTATTATGACGGTGGGTAGAAGTGCGGCTGGATATAGCCAATAGCGGTGATCAGTGTATTATGACGGTGGGTAGAAGTGCGGCTGGATATAGCCAATAGCGGTGATCAGTGTATTATGACGGTGGGTAGAAGTGCGGCTGGATATAGCCAATAGCGGTGATCAGTGTATTATGACGGTGGGTAGAAGTGCGGCTGGATATAGCCAATAGCGGTGATCAGTGTATTATGACGGTGGGTAGAAGTGTGGCTGGATATAGCCAATAGCGGTGATCAGTGTATTATGACGGTGGGTAGAAGTGCGGCTTGATATAGCCAATAGCGGTGATCAGTGTATTATGACGGTGGGTAGAAGTGCGGCTGGATATAGCCAATAGCGGTGATCAGTGTATTATGACGGTGGGTAGAAGTGTGGCTGGATATAGCCAATAGCGGTGATCAGTGTATTATGACGGTGGGTAGAAGTGCGGTTGGATATAGCCAATAACGGTGATCAGTGTATTATGACGGTGGGTAGAAGTGCGGCTGGATATACCCAATAGCGGTGATCAGTGTATTATGACGGTGGGTAGAAGTGCGGCTGGATATAGCCAATAGCGGTGATCAGTGTATTATGACGGTGGGTAGAAGTGCGGTTGGATATAGCCAATAGCGGTGATCAGTGTATTATGACGGTGGGGAAGTCTCTCCGCTGTCAGAACAAAGTAGCTCAGCGGGACGGAATTCCCCATCAACACTGAGTTTGTGCACGATGGAATCCATTCATTTTCTTTCATTCAACTCGCTGGTTGCACAAAAGGAAATAAATCACGTATGGCCTGCCTTACCTGGAGTGCCACAGCAAAAGGATGAAAATAATACCTGCAAATCATCAGACTGCTGCAAAACAGAGAGAGTACTTATAGCAGAATTCAAGAGCTTCATACAATAGTGCCATTACACAAGAGAAAACATTCCACAGCAAAGCTAGACTCGCGTTCAATACATTGCCATCCCCGCACTTACCGCTAACTCTCAGCTGCCTTCCCTTCAGATTCACAACCTCAGTATTCCCGCGGAGTATTCATGTACCGACAACGTAATCAGCGCGCCACTCTCTCTTCCCGTACTGGAGACACAAAATCCCGCTCTAGTGGCTGAAGTCTAGGCTGCTGACAATGTCTTTTGATCACGTGATGAGACTCTCTCAGTGAATTAACGGGATGCAGCGAAGACGAGTTATCGACCATTTGTGTGTGGTCCATAAATACAGCATTGTTGTGAACATACGTTTGTTTGCGTCTCCGTAGATTGAATCAGCAAAGTATTTAGCGCATTTTCCTCAGATTACTTGGGTGTCTTAAAGGTCTTTCATCTAGAACTAGTACAGTGACGGACATACATTGGAAAGGAACAGGCAGGTTCCATACTGTATTATTCATTACGTGATTTTTATGTCAGAGGTGGGGTGGAAAGTCAAAGACAAGCAGGCAGGATTGGATGGTAGGTGTGCCATCCTGTGCCTGTATATTAAAGTGTTTGTTACCCCAACACACTTCATATTCCTGATATGTGGCTGCTATGCTATGTACTTGTATGAGAATGTTTCCTGTTATCTTTGTATTGCTTCCTTTATGTGAAATCCCTGCTGTTCCTGCCAGTCCCTCTGTTTTTTCTATTAAAAACTGACCACACTAAGCAGGAGAGCACACCATGGTAAGTTCTCTAGTGTACTCTCCTCCAATGATCAGACGCAGTGGTGGCCTGCCCCCCCATCCATGCGTCTGGCCCCCCTGATCTACATGCAAGACCATACGAATGCGAATTTCGGAAGGGAAATGTCGTTGGAAATTCTTATGCCCCGTACACACGATCGGATTTTCCGACGGAAAATGTGTGATAGGACCTTGTTGTTGGAAATTCCGACCGTGTGTGGGCTCCATCACACATTTTCCACACAAAGTTTGAGAGCAGGCTATAAAATTTTCCGACAACAAAATCCGTTGTCGGAAATTCCGATCGTGTGTACACAAATCCGACGCACAAAGTGCCACGCATGCTCAGAATAAATAAAGAGATGAAAGCTATTGGCTACTGCCCCGTTTATAGTCCTGACGTACGTGTTTTACATCACCGCGTTTAGAACAATCGGATTTTCCGACAACTTTGTGTGACCGTGTGTATGCAAGACAAGTTTGAGCCAAGATCCCTCGGAAAAAATCCTAGGATTTTGTTGTCGGAATGTCCGATCAATGTCCGACCGTGTGTACGGGGCATTACTGTTAGTATGCTCCTTTCGACATCCGATTTTTCATTTTTCAGGCCAAAAGCTGGATGAGCAGACTAGTAAATTTTCGACACAGGACAGCTCAACATCCGATTTTTTGGATGGTCAGTACAGAAATCGTCACACAAAAGTCGAAAGTACAAACATGCATGATCGGAATCAAGGAACGACTGGGAAGAGTTTGGTCTTGTAAACTACCGCTCGTAATCTAGAATTAACATTCGTGATGCGGCAATTGATGAAATGTCGAAATGCAGCGCACATTCTCTTCTTCTTTAGCCCAGGTTCACACTGAGCTGCGGGAATGATTTCACTCAAATCAGACGCTCGGTCGTATGACAATCGGACCGTGTGTAGGAGCACAGCTAAATTTTAGACACCAAAATTCTAATTAGCAAGAATTTAACTACCGGTGAGTCTAATTATTCATTAACCATTTGCCGACCAGCCGCCGTCATTATACTGCTAAGAACAATGATCTGTCATTTCCTCCAGTCACTCCCATCCCCCTACAGTTAGAACACACATATAGGGAACACAGTTAACCCCTTGATCGCCCCCTAATGTTAACCCCTTCCTTGTAAGTGACATTTACACAGTAATCAGTGCATTTTTATAGCACTGATCGCTGCATAATTGCAATGGTCCCAAAAATCTGTCAAGTGTGTGATCTGTCCGCCATAATGTCGCAGTCCCGATAAAAATCGCTGATCACCGCCATTACTAGTAAAAAAAAAAAATAATAATAAAAATGCTATAAATCTATCCCCTATTTTGTAGATGCTATAACTTTTGCGCAAACCAATCAATGTACGCTTATTGTGATTTTTATTACCAAAAATATGTAGAAGAATACATATCGGCCTAAACTGAGGAAAAAATTAGCTTTTTTTAAAAAAAATATTATTATTATTATAGCAAAAAGTACAAAATGTTGTGTTTTTTTTTTCAAAATTGACGCTATTTTTTTGTTTATAGCGCAAAAAATAAAAACCGTCTGCTGGACACCTGTTTAACCACTTCAGCCCCAATAGATTTGGCTGCTTAATGACCAGGCCATTTTTTGCGATGCGGCATGGCGTTGCTTTAACTGACAATTGCGCAGTCATGCGATGTTGTACCCAAACAAAATTAACGTACTTTTTTTCCAACAAGCTTTCTTTTGGTGGTGTTTGATCACCTCTGCGGTTTTTACGAACAATAATGGGGAATTCTGTAGAGACAAGTTGAGCATCACTCTCACTCTCATCCAGCATCCAGGCTCTAAAAGAATTTGTTCTTAAAGAATGGAAAAATATAGATGTTGTAATATGTCATCAACTTGTTCATTCCGTGCCTAGAAGACTTGGTGCTGTCCTTACAAATCATGGGGGTCATACAAAATACTAGATATAGTAGTTTTTGTTGTGGGGTGTATTTATTTTTGCATTTAAATGTAAAATTGAAGATTTTGTGATCTAAGTTATATTATTAACCCTAATTTGATGTAATGATCTAAACAAATGTTCTAGACAACTCAGTTTTGTCAACATTTTGGAAATTGTTTTTGTGTGCATTGAGATATTGAATAAAATCTTACTTTTCAAAAGGGGTGTGCTCATCTATGCTGAACACTGTATTTGAGTGGCAGTCAGCAAATTATAAAAAAAAATTAAACTCTCAGTTTTTTATGTACTTTTAGCTGCTGATATAATCACTTATTGAGTATGCAGCTTCTTCATCTTTTAATTATTGCCTATGTTCCAACTTATGTTGGTGCCATGATCACTTTCCCTGGGTTTCCTGTTACGTGGCGGTCCTCCGGAGCCACCCTTGCATTTAGGGACTAAATTAGTGTCTACCTACACCTTGTGCACAAATAGAAATACGCATCCCCATAGCCTTTAATGATCAACACACTTGACTCTCAATGAGGGAAGACAGCACTTATAACTGTAGCCAAGTCCCGGGCCCACTGAGGCCCAATGGTGACCTCCAGAGTTAGGGACAGCTGACATCCTTCTGTGTAGAGTGGGTTACAAGGCATGGTGGGTGTAATGCAAGGTAGATTGATGGGCGCTAGACACTTCTTGAATGCAAAGAGATTTATTGTCTCTTAAACAGAACTGTGGGAGAGAGGGTTAGGGCCAGGACACCCTTTAGTAGATGCAATGTTAATTGGCAGACTCCGAGACTTCTATAGGCAGGCATCCAGCTAGACACTATGTTTGCATGAATAGGACCGCTGTCTCCTATGGCAACAATCTTGTAATAGTTTCTAACACGGTTGAAATGAACACCTCCCCTTCTTCTACAACCTCCTATTGTAGAACTTCACTCAGCTGAGCTCCCAGTCTTTCACTAGACTAACAGATCCACTAGCCACTGGATCTCCTGAGCTCTTCCAATCTTTTCACTCAGTATCTTCCTCAAGTGTCACCCCCTCATTTCTGCTGGGTCTCTAGCTTGACACTCACAGATACTCCTCAAGTGTCACCCCACTGGCCTGCTTGATCCCTGGCTTGGCACACAATAATGCTCCACAAGCGTCACCTCCACTGGCTGGGTCCCTGGCATGGCACCTGCTGAAGTTTTCCCAATTCTTCACCATCCCCGGCTGTTGAGAATACTTCTCAGGTACTTGTTTCAGCTACTCACAGTGGTCTCTGGTAGAAAAGTGGATGGTCCTATAGTGGCGACAGCTTCCCCCTCTACCTCCGACCACAGCTGGTTTTTCAGGAAGAGCTGTTGCCTCTGGTTGGACTGCAGGTCACAGTTCCCAACCCTACACTGCCCTCTTGCTTCTGGATCAGCCTTCAGATAGCCTAGCAGCCAGATGTCCCCGGGATAGGCCCGAGGCTTATGGCCTAGCAACACACGTCCACCCAGACAGCTGTCCATGTGGCACAGAACCCCAATCACCTGACTCCACCCAAATAAATAAGCTCTCCCAGAAGGCAAAGGGACCCAAGAAATCATTCCTAATCTGTCCTTGCAATGCCCTTGTCTTAGCTAATGATAGGAAAAGGGAAGGCGGTTTCAATTCTCCTTTTCCTCATGGGAGAGCGTCAGGATTAGGCAGTTTCAAGTTCCCCCTGGGAGCTCTGCTCTCAGGGGGACCTTCGGTACTCACGTGGCTTGGGAGAGGTCACAGGTGACCTCTCCTAGGGTCTTGTGTATTAGCCCGCGAAAATCCAGTTAAATATGGATTTATCTGGCCTATAAAAGGGCTATATAAAGGGGGTTCCGTCCAGTCAGGCTCAATCGCCAAGGAAGACGTAGCTGTGGTGTTCTAGGAGGTATCCTCCAATGAACAAACAGTGTCTTCTGCGGCCAGAAGATGAGCCTGATGCAGCGGCTAATAGAGCGGGTGGGAGAAGACAGAGAAGAAGCCTGGATTCGGCAGTGCCTGTACCTACCTAGATGGGCAGGTCAAGAGGCTCCGGTGGGAGCCACAACAGCCGCCGAAGAAGCCTGGATCTCGGCGGCCGAAGTGGGACTGACCACAAGGGAAACCTCCATCTGGGAGCCCGCGTTGCAACAAGAACAGGCGGATCTTCAGGAAGAGGTTCGGTGTCAGAGAAGAGGAGGCGCCAACCCTGCCCTGGTGGGTGAAACAGCGAAGAGGAGGTGCGTCCCGCGCCAAAGACACTCCCCCTCAGTGCCTCGTTCGTCGCAGAATGAGGAGTAGGCAGGCTTCTCCGGATCCTGTCCGAGTTACAGGAGGCGGGGCGCAATCCTCAGCTGTGGACACGGCTGGAGGCAGAACCGGAGGCGGGTCGGCCAGCTTTCCAAGGGGCGGAACTCCAACACAGAGGCCGCTTTCTGCAGCTGAAGAATCTCCATGGTAACAAAGGTCACCGTCGGATGCCGGAGCGGGGGCAGTCTCCTTGGCTGCTAGTGGCTCGGTGCTTTCGACACAAGACACAAGCATGGCTTCGCCTGATCCCCTCCCTCAGCAACAAGGAGCTGGTGAGTCACCTTCATTGTCTGTTTTATCTAAGCTATTGGCTAAGCTGGCTAAAGATTTGCAGCCAGCTGCTAGCCAAGTTCAGGCTATGTCACATTATGCTGACCAGACAAATGATCTTTCTGTTATGGGAGTATGGTTGCCATCTAGTGGTATATTGGCTAATGGCATCCAGATTGCTCAAGTTAATTTTGATACAGGTATATCAAACAGCAAAAATACAAAATTTACCAGAAACGTGTTTGAAAGAATCTCCGTTTTCACCTTTCTAATTTAGTTAAAGAAAAAATTTGGACAGGAGAATTTATGGATATTTTGTCTCTAATTACCATCTGCAAAAGGTTTGGTTAATAAATCTGACAGAAAAGAGGATGAAGATAAAAGGAGACATATACCCAAGTCTTTTAACAACTGGTTGCAGGCTTTTTGTATTTTTGCAGGAATTTTGTGTGAAAAATATCTGGAAAAAAGTTTTGGTCTTTTTCAGCATTTAGACATTGTGCTTGAAGCTTTCAAGAATTTCGGTGGTTCTGAATGGTATAGCTATGATGAAGCTTTTAGACAAAAACTATTGGTACATTCTAACTTGAAATGGGGAGTAAAGGACGTTGGCTTATGGCTTAACCTTTTCCTACCCCAAAGATCACTCTATGCCAGGCAGAATACAAATGCTCAACTCTCCAGCAACTCAGGGTATAAAAAAAAATCTGTTTTAATTTCAGTGACAGCCAGTGCAAGTGGCTGAACTCATGTAAGTACCGGCACGAATGTGCCTTTTGTGCGAGAACGCATCCAGTGGCAAAATGTTTTTAAAAAATGTCTGCAACACCTCAACAATCAGGGATTTTTTCAAAAAGCTATCACGCCGATGAAATTGCAAAATATGCTTCAATGGCTCACAACATTTCCAGACAAGTTGACGGCCAAGCTTCTAATTGAAGGTTTTCAAGAGGGGTTTTTATTACCCACATTTTCGGGTCAGGGGTGTACTTTAGTAAAAAATTAAAAATTGGTAGATTATTTTTCAGATATCGTTTCTGAAAAAATTTCAAAAGAAATTAAAGAAGGCAGATTGGAGGGTCCTTTTAGCTCCCCGCCATTTAGGAATTTTAGGATTTCTCCTTTGGGTATTGTCCCTATAAAAGATAAAAATTCTTTCAGATTAATATATCATCTGCCATTTCCCAAGGGTGGATCGATTAATGATCAGATTTCAGAGAACCATGCGTCAGTAACTTATGCTACTTTTGATGACGCTATAAAAAAGCTTAGATGTTTAGGAAAGGGTGCTCTTTTGGCTAAGGCTGATATTAAATCGGCTTTTCACATTTTACCTATTGACCCATTTTGTTTTAAGTCATCAGGTTTTTTTCTTTGATGGTAGTTTTTATTTTGATAAATGTTTACCGATGGGTTGTTCGCTACCTTGCTTCTACTTCAAATCATTTTCTACTTTTTTAGAATGGGTGGTTAGTTCAGAATCCGGTTCAAAGTTCATAATTTATTACTTAGATGATTTTCTTTTTCTAGGCCCATCTAATTCTGCTGAATGTTCCTTTTTATTAGATACATTTTTTAGAATTTGTTCTCATTTCGGTATTCCTTTGGCTTTAGAAAAGACAGAGTGGCCTTCTACTTTTCTGGAATTTTTAGGTATCACTATTGATTCTGATCTAATGTAGTTTCGTCTACCAGAAGAAAAAGTAAACAAGCTCAGGGCTTTACTACTGGTTATAATTCGAAAAAAGAAAGTGTGTTTAACCTCCCTGGCGGTTTTCCCGAGTGTGGCTCGGGGTTAAAATTCAGCACCATTAGCGGTAACCCAGAGCCACACTCGGGATTACATTGCAGGATCCTGGAGCGGTACACTTACCTTGTCCCCGGGATCCTGCGATGTCCCCCGCAGTGTCCGTGGGCTCCGTCCTCCTCCCGAAGCCTCTCTGTGCCAGGCTCCGTTCCCTGCGAGCGTTGCGACGCACGAGAGCAGAGCCTGGCGGCAAATTCAAAAAAATGTAAAAAGCATAACACATACAGTACTGTAATCTTACAGATTACAGTACTGTATGAAATGATTTCACATCCCTTTTGTCCCCAGTGCTTTGGCCCATGCCCTGCATGCAGTTTTTTATTACATATACTGTTCTTTCTGCCTGGAAACTGGAGATTGTCCATAGCAACCAAAAAGTGTCCCTTTACGTCAAAAGTGGCTTTAGACCAGGTAGAAAACAGCGATAGTAAATTAGAACACTTGCAGAATTGAGCGATAGTGAATCGTGGGGAAATTTATTTTATTATTATTATTTTTATTTTTTTTATTATTTTTTTTTTATTTATTATATTAAAATTTATGTTTTTGTGTTTCAAACTTCATCATATCCGGAATATCTACTAGACTCTTGTTTGGACAGATTTAAGTGTGTTATTGTTAAGAATTACAGACCTACAATATAAAACGTCAAATTTCCATGCAAAATAATTGTACCGCTTTTAGCACCTAAAATCCGAAATAATCATACCGCCAGGGAGGTTAAAAGAAATGCAATCTCTTCTAGGTCTTTTGGTTTTTGCATCTAGGATTATGCCAATTGGGAAAGTGTTCTCTAAAAGATTGCAATCTCTGGATTGAAATCCCCATTTTCACATATTAGGATTACACATGACATGAGGGAGGATCTCCTACTTTGGCTTCAATTCCTTACTCACTTTAATAGTAGGGCGATGTGGCAGGAAGAATTTATTTTAGACAAAGATTTTCTTCTATTTACTGACTCTGCTGATTCCTTTGGTTTCGCTGCAATATGGCAATCCCATTGGTGCGCGGAATGATGGAGTCTTAAATGGCATAAGAAAGGTTATTTAAAAAACATTGTTCTCTTGGAACTATTCCCAATTATTGTGGCTTTGGAAGTTTGGGGCCTATATTTTGTGAATAGGTGGATTTTGGTCAGGACTGACAATAAGGTAGTAATGTATGCTGTCAATTGCTTAACATCTAAGTCTCCGATGGTCATTGTCCTATTGCGCCATTTGATATTCAAATGTCTGAGTTTTAATATTTGGTTAAAAGCAATTCATGTTGCTGGAAAGGATAATGAAATGGCGTATTCTTTATCTCGTCTACAGATGGAGCGTTTTTTCCAGCTGTTTCCGGATGCAGACCAAGTGGGAGTGAAGTGTCCACACAATTTATGGGACCTTGTTTAACGCCAGTTTACGAAAGTATTAAGAATTCAGTGGCACCTTCGACCTGGGCTGGATATCAATCGGCGTGGTTATTATGGCTCTCGTTTTTAATTTCGATCCAAGAATCTAATGGATCTTTTTTGGAAGGTTTAGTTTTGCTATTTTTTATTTACTAAAAATATTCGTGGTCCTATGTTCAAAAAACATTGTCTGGAGTCTAATTTTTTTCTTAAAATCAATAATTAACCTTCTTGAATGTAGTTTTTTTTCTATTAAACAGGCTTTATAAATAAAGGATATAAAAAAGGCTAATTTTAAAACAGATTCACGTAAACCTAATACCCCTAAGGTTTTGGGAAAAAATTTGCTCAGTTACAGTCAAGGTTTGTTTCTCTTCATTCGAGTCAGTGCTATTTCAAGCAGTATTTGCTATCACCTTTTTTACTGCTCTTAGAGTTTCAGAGTTAATTTCAATTCATTTTTCTGACATTATTATTTCTAATACAAATGTTAAGATTTTTATTGGGAGGTCAAAAACGGATCAATTAGGAAAAGGTACTTGGATCAATTTATACGCTTGTAAGGGTTCTCCCATCTGTCCAGCTACATTATTACAAAATAATTTTCCTATTAGACCATTAGGGGGGTCAAGTTTTTTCATTCACAAGTCAGGTTCCCCTCTTTCTAATTTTCAATTTGTTTGCGCACTAAAGAAATGTTTAAAAACCTTAAATTTACAAGATTCTCAGCTCACGTCTCATTCATTTAGAATTGGTACAGCTACGGAGGCTTCCAGGTTGGGGTTAGAGGATAAATTGATTAAGAAAGTAGGTAGATGGAAATCTAATAGCTATTTGTTATATTGTATATTCGTCCTAATAAAATTTTGATTCATTGCAGGTAAATGCCCAGTGATTTGGATTATTGGACATTCGTATGTTTTTTGGGCACAACTAAGAGCTTGAGAGAGTATACACTGAAAACCTGGGCTTGGATCCAAATAAATTTAAGGTCTTTTGGAATGGTGGGAGGGGTATGCGGTGGGCAGATTTAAATATAGAATTAAGATAGCTTATTCAGCACTTTCCCCCACCGGATGTATTGATTATACATCTTGGAGGGAATGACATTGGAAAACAAAAGACTTTGGATATCATTTATAGAATCAGCGATGATTTACTCATAATAAAGTCATGTTTTCCTCACTCTGTTATGATGTTTTCTGAAATAATGCAAAGCCTTTGTTTGCTTTATCCTCCCGCAATGCGCCCTTTGGAAAAAAATTTGAAAAAGGGTGTCAGAGCAGTGTCCAAGTTGCTAGTAAGGTCAGGTATTGTATCTTTCAGACATGTAGTTTTAGAAGGTGGATTGAAAGGTTTGTACAGAAAGGATGCAATCCATTTATCTAACATCAGTTTAGATATTTTCAATACTGACCTGAGTTTCCTGTGTTGAAATGGCCGCGGTGTGGGGTTCTGGGGACAGGTAGTTATCAACCACCTGTCTTTTGGAAAGTTATTGAAGTTGGTAAGTTATTATATGCAGCCTGAGTCGTGGCTAGGTTACTTAAAGTTTATTTATTTAGTCTTTATATTTGAAAGTAATACTGTTTTGAAACCAATAATAAACAGCCGCGGCCTTTTATATCCAACTCTTGTATCTGTTTCATTTAAATTAAATGTGTGCAGGAATTCCATGATTAGGGTGAAATCAATTGACCTATCAATTCACCAAGGAAACTATCATTTGGCAAATAAATGTAATAGCAACCCTGCCTAAACATCATAAATGTGCAATAAACCACCAAATTTAGGTCACTTATAGTGCTCAGTGCTACTTCATAGATAATAATGGTGGTATTCATAAAAAGTCCAAAAAGTTATAGTGCTCAGTGGAGCCTCTGCTCCTCCCTTCTCCAAGCTAATAGACTGACTCCAGTCTGCACTGTCCACTGGTAATGCTTAATTTTTGAGACTAGAAGTTCAAGGAAGCAGTGCTAAAAGAGCAGGAGCAAGCAGAATTAAAAGTTGTAAATTTGCAAGTGCTGGAGTAAGAATTTTAACAAATAGTTTACCAGAGAATGTTTATTTCATTGTGATCAATGTGTTTGGTGAAAAAATGGTGAGGGTTTAATACTACTTCTACCTCTGTCATAAACCACTTGTACATCTGGGTGAACTTAGTTTCATTAATGCAACCGCGGTGCGGTTTTAAAAAGGGTCCTGTGAGTTTTTGGGTCCGATTTAGGTGCGATTTCAGGTAATAATTCACACCTGAATCGCACCTGAACCGGTGGACAGAAATGCACCGGACTTCTGCACTGAAACCGCAGCCGTATATGTGTAAACCCAGCCTTAGTGACAACACAAAAATAGAATGCAGGTTAGCCTGGAAAGCTGGACTCCAGGTATGCATTTTATTGCAAAGTTAGGGTCCAGGTTAGACTAATGCAAGTATACATATGCCATACCCAAGGGACCACTGTGGAAGTAGAAAATCACTGTAGTCTCCATTATTGCAGTGATCTCAACTGTCCTGTGCTGAGCGGCTGCTTGGTGGCATAAAGGGCACATATATCTATAGTGTTTACTTATCGCTCTCCAAAGCCCTAAGTCCAGTGTCTTTCTGCTGCTCCGTTCTTCTGTTATCAGCATGAGAACGTCTGACAAGTTCTCCGACAAGATAAAACCAGCCTGAAATTTGTGTTAAGGTGAGTGCTCTAAATAGATTAGCAGATAGTTTGTCTTGTCATAGCACAGCTCTGCACATTTCTTCCTTCCTCTGCCTATGTGGAGTGGGGGTGTGTGCCTTTCCTCCAATCAGCTGTCACACAGTGTATGCCAAGACTACACTGCTACTGCTGAATGAGGAAGTAAAAATTCTAACACGATGCTAGAATTCTAAAGAATATAGCAAGCTAAAGACAGCAGGTATACAGTACATGTAAAACGTATGTAGGGGGATTTGCTCCATTCCTGTGTATCATCTGAGACTGTAAACTTCACTGGGTATATGTAAGGGTTTACATCCACTTTAACTTTTTCTTGTCAGCCCTGACAGATACTACTCCCTCCATTCTCCTAGATGCCCCTTAAAGTGATGCTAAAGTCTTGTTTTTGTTTTATTTATTTAAAAATAACAAACATGTTATACTTGCCTGCTCTGTGTAATGTTTTTGCAGAGTCCCTCTTCGTTGCTCCTGGCCCCTCCCTCCTGCCGAGTGCCCCCACAGCAAGAAGCTTTCTATTAGGGCACCAATAGGTGTCTATTCAGACATCGAGCCGTGGTTTGGCCCCGCCCACTCTTCATCCTCATTGGCTTACTGACTTTTACAGCAGCGGGAGCCAATGGCACCCAATGTGTGTCTCAGCCAATGAGGAAGGAGAGTCTCAGACAGCCGAGTCTTTAGTTGAACGTCACTGGATCGAGGTAAGTATTAGAAGGGCTGCTGCACACAGAAGATTTTTTATCTTAATGCATAGAATGCATTAAGATACAAAATCTTCTGCCTTTACAGCCACTTGAATCCTTCACTAGAGAGTAACCCACTTAGCATACATGGGCAGATGAAACCTTCATCCTAAACTGATCATTGTCCATTCTCATTAGGCGTCACTATGTACTTGCCGAAAGATTGTGAGCCCTCACCTGTTAGCCCAAATTGTCATATCTATCCTTGAATCTGGTCACAGTTATGACCTGTTATTATTTTACAACATCTCTGATCCTGTGTTACTATACCAGCTCCAGCCCAGTATTATACATTATATGTTTCCTTTAAACCAAATAACATCTTTGTGAAAGAAATCGTTGAGGAAGTGTGGTTGGGTGTTACTATTCAAACATGCTACTTCTTGTCCCATTAGGTAGGTGGGATCATCTCTCATTTAAAAGGTGTCTTCATGGAAGGTTCCGGGAAAAGAATTGACATTATGTTAGTTTGTTTATTTTTATTGGTATGCAGCATTTTTCTGATCACAATGAAGACAAGGCACTTTGTTTTACATCACATCTTGACATTTATTTCATCTGATCATCATTTCAATAACATTATTTTGGTCAACAAAAAAGTATATATATATTTCCATTAAAATACTGTGTGTGTTAAAAAGATATCTTTTTTTTCAGTGCACTCCTTGAAAGTTATCATCCAGTCCTTTAAAGAAAAAAAAAGCATTTTGTGTCAATTTTTTTTCACTGTCTTTCTGGTTTTGTGCATTAATTGTATTTAATAAAAAAAAAGCATAGCAGATACAATCTGTATTTTCTACAGCCCCAATCTAATTTTTTTTTTATACCCTCCAGGGCACTACAGATGTTGGGAGCTTGTTTCCAGCTCATTGTTGCTGGGATAAAGATAAAGGGAGTGCACTACACATGCATGGGTTTTGAAAAAAAGAAGTGCGCTGCTGTGACTCTGGGAACAAGTGCCCAACATCCGCTGCCCCCCCCCCCAATTAAATGCAGCCTTACCAGTGCTAATTAAATGCAGCTGTACCAGTGCCCATTAAATACAGCCTTACCAGTGCCCATGGAATGCAGCCTTTCCAGTGCCCATGGAATGCAGCCTTTCCAGTGCCCATGGAATGCAGCCTTTCCAGTGCCCATGGAATGCAGCCTTTCCAGTGCCCATGGAATGCAGCCTTTCCAGTGCCCATGGAATGCAGCCTTTCCAGTGCCCATGGAATGCAGCCTTTCCAGTGCCCATGGAATGCAGCCTGTTCACACAGAGCTCTGAAACAGATTTGAATATCCCGGCAGCAACTGTAACAATTCCCGCCTCCTATTATTCACTTCACACTGATTCAATGTATCATTGGATCAGTGTTCCATCTATTTAGGAGGCGGGACTTTTTTACAGTCCTCCACCTCGCACAGACGGGGACATCATCATATCTGCCTGTCACTCAGCCACAGACAGAAGACAGAGCAGCCAGAGCGGCCGTACTCCATTCAGCTGCTCTGTCTTCTGTCTGTGGCTGACTGACAGGGCCAGCCGGGAGATCGCCGGCACTCGCGGGTGTCTGTGAGCCCGTAGCCAAATGCAGGAGACTCGTGGGAGTCTCCTGCATTTGGCTGCGGGTTCACAGCTGCTCAAGACAGAGCAGCTGAATGGAGTACGGCCGCTCTGGCTGCTCTGTCTTCTGTCTGTGGCTGAGTGACAGGCCCAGCCGGAAGATCGCCGGCGCTCGCGGCTGTCTGTGAGCCCGCAGCCAAATGCAGGAGACTCGTGGGAGACTTGGGATGTATAAATATAGGAGCAAATCTGGCAGGATCAATGGTGCCAGCAGGGGCCTACAGGTATGCCAGGCACATTAAACTATATTGTACAAAATAGCACAGTGCATTTTAACTGCGTTGGTTGTTTTAGTCAAAAGGTGAACTTAGACTTTAAAACCCCTTTGCATCTACAATCTGTACATTAACATTCCCTTGCACAATGGCTGTGCAGAAGAACCATTAAAGCTTAATTGAAACCTTCCTATCAAATGATGTAAATGAATTCAGAGTGAATCAAAAATAAATGTGCAAAGTCATACTTTATGTTTATAAAATAACTCCAGCTCTCCCCTTAAAGAGCCTGTCCCCCACCATTATTCTGCAGAGAAGGACTGCTGTGCCCTTTATGAGAGACGCAATCTATTTGCAGCATTTTCACATGCCGTCCCGTGAATCAAAGATTCTTTGCCACTGAAAGCTACCTGGGAAGAGCAACTATCAAGAACCAACCAATGTGATTTTCTGAGCATAGGGTCACTAAGAAGACAGTACAGTTTTAAAATAATCATAATAATAAAATAAAAACTCCACTTTATTTCTACATTTGTCTGCCTATATTAAGAAAATTGATGGCATTTATTAACCGTTTTGCTGCCAGAGCCATTTTTTTATAATTTGCACATGTATTAAAGCGGAGTTCCACCCAAAAATGGAACTTCCACTTTAAGGGAAGGTGACCTCCTGACATGCTACATTTGGAATGTCATTTTTTTTGGGGTTGGGAACGGAAACCCTCAAAAAAGAGGGCTCCAGCTCCCACTTCCTCCCAGGGCTCCGCAGAGCTGGAAGTTAGTTCACCTCTCCCACCTCCCTCTTGGCAATCATCTGGGACACGTCACAGGTCCCAGATGATTGCCTGGCCAGTCACAGCGCGCCGCGCGGCTCACGCATGCGCAGTGCGTGCCCGGCAGTGAAGCCACAGCCAGGCGCCCACAGTGACAATGCCGGCGCCGCAGAGAGGAGTGGGAGACGAGCGGGCCTTCGTTTCCCCGCATCGCTGGACCCTGGGACAGGTAAGTGCCCGATTATTAAAAGTCAGCAGCTGCAGTATTTGTAGCTGCTGACTTTGAATTTTTGTTTTAAGCAGAACTCAGCTTTTACCACTTTAATACCCGGCACTTTTACCCCCTTCCTGCCCAGGCCAATTTTTTAGCTTTTGGCACTGTCGCAATTTAAATGCCAATTGCGCGGTCATGCAACACTATACCCAAACTAAATTTTATTCATTTTGTTCACACAACTAGAGCTTTCTTTTGATGGTATTTAATCACAGAATTTCTAATTCTTTTATAAATAAATGAAAAAAGACCAAACATTTTGAAAAAAAAAAGCATCTCTTTGTTTTTGTTATAACATTTTGCAAATGAATAGTTCTTTTTTCATAAGTTTAGGCCAAATGTATTCTGCTACATTTTTTGGGGTGAAAATAACCCAAATCAGTGTATATTATTTAGTCTGTAGGAAAGTTATAGAGTCCACAAACTATGGTGTGTACTATGTGTATATATATGAAAATTGATCAATCCTGATGTACTGGTGGGCATCTCATTTCTTGAGGCCCAAAAATGTCAGGACAGTACAGATGTCGCCCAAATGACCCTTTTTTGGAAAGTAGACAAAGTTATAAGAGGCATGGCAAGTTTTGAAGTTGTCATTTTTTGTCATAATGTTTTGGAAATTTAAGAAATTAAAATAAAAATGTTTACACTTTTATTTTTTTTTTTACAAATTGTCACCAGTGAAGTACATCATATAACTGGTGTGGTGGGGATCAGGGACACTGACTGGTGGGAGTACGAAAAAAAAAAAAAATATATATATATATATACACATTTTTTTATTATTACATTTGTTTTTTTTTAAACACATCGTGACCAGAGCAATATAATGTGACCATAGTAACATTTTACTAGTAAATGAAGTGATGAGGGTTTTTTTTTCTTTTTTTACACACTATGATGGCTTATAGCAGTGAATTTCATTGCTATAAGCAAGCATTTTACGGAAGTTTGTTTTGTGATTAGCTGTGACTGGCCACAGCTAATCATATGATGCAGATGGGCTGTGATTGGTCCTGTCTGTACAACATGATCACTGTGAACAATCACAGCTAACAACACAATTGTAACAATGAATGGCGTGAAAAGGAAGCCATTCATAGTTTACAACTTTCATGTGATCGTCTGTGATTTGTCACAGCGATCACATGGTACCAGCAGGAGGTCGGTACACTAATCAGTCATTGGCTGTGTCCGGTGGGCATGGCCATGCGTGGCTCTTTCTGGGAGGACATCATATGACATTCACCCAGAATGACAACAGTCCCACTCAGCCGTCAAATTGCTATAGGCTGGGTGGGAACTGGTTAAAATGCACATTTTAGGCCTGGAGATTACGTAAGACCCCCAAAACCTTATATATTTTCTGAAAGCAGAGATCCTGTAAATTAGGTTGTTTTTTTCAGTGATAGGAGCTGATTGTTTTCATCTGCATGTGATCTCTATTGTTTTTCAACTGATCTGTCTTGCAGAAAGGCATTTGATTCCTAGGAGATTAAAAGGTCGGTTTACTAAAGGCAAATAGAGTGTTCACTTTGCAAAGGGATTTTACCCAGAGTTTAGTGAATGAGGAGAAGATCTGCTGAGTTCCATCATCCATTCGTGTGCAAACTAAAATACGGATTTTTTTTAACTTCTATGCACATGATTGGGTATATTTTGCAAAACGAAATTTCACCACATTCACTAAACTCTGGGGAAAATTCTGTGCCTTCAGTAAAGCTAGCCCACCAAAAAAAAAATCAAATAAGTGGAATTGGAAATCCAAAAGTGAATAAACTAGGGGAAAAGGGGGGGGGTACAAAAAGTCGATTCTCACCTTTCACATTATATTACTTTTGTTCTCCATTTTCCATTAGGACTTTAGTGGCCAGTTCTTCAATATGTTTCCAGGCAAATGTAATGTGTTTAGATTCAACGGTTCGAGCACAAACAGCAAAACGTAAAATAAATTTATCTTCTAAGCAGCATGGCACAATATGGATTTTCTTCACATTATTTATCTTGTGTAGAAGTGCTTTATTTACTTCATTGGATCCCTATAATGAAAAAAAAATAAAAACTATCACCGGTGTTAAAGAGGAACTGCAGTCTGCTCACATAATTTGTAATAAAAACATCTTTGCCATTCTGAAGCTTCTCCCCAACCACTTTGCATATTTTATATATACACTGTGATTCTGTACTTTCCAAATATGCTGCAGAAATCTCCCTCCACTGAGTCTGGCTGCAATCATTTTAACTGTGGGCAGCTGAAGCTGCTTCCTGTTCACTTCCTGGATTTGAGAAAAAAAAAAAAACACACCTCCAGCTCTGCAGCTCTCATTGGCCCTCTTATGACTCACCCCCCTCCCTTCCTGGCAAACTCTCATGAGAGTGAGAGAGAGAGATGTGCATGATGTCATAAGCCTAGGCATTTTTCCAGACAAGAAACAGGAAGTGGGCTGTATAAGGTATTTACTGGTAGAAAAAAAAATGTTTTACTATCCAAAGTTGAAACAACAAGGGCAGAAGATTTAATAGATAGAAAGATGAAAAAATTACTGAAGTTCCGCTTTAAGCAGCAAAAGCAGAAAGGTAATCAACTTTGTAAATAGTATTAATTTCCTATCTTGATCTACTATTGTTATATAAGGAAGTTTCCAGTTTAAATTTTGCTAGTTGCCAAGTAAACACAAAGGGGTTGATTTGCTAAAACTGGAGAGTGCAAAATCTGGTGCAGCTGTGCATTGTATCCAATCAGATTCTAACATCAGCTTGTTCAATTAAGTTTTCACAAAAAAGCTTGGAAGCTGATTGCAAAATCGGGTGCAGCTCTGCATAGAAACCACTCTCCAGTTCTACTTTAGGTAACTGCATTTTGCAGTTTGTAGAAACGCACTAAAAAAATCCAGTCAATTTAACGTGGTTTCCTACGGTACACGTTCACATCTATGCATTTTGTGGCCGGTGCTTTTTCGAAAAGGGACGAGGACTCTTTTTCCGCATTTTGCGTTTAATAGACTTCAATGGAATCGCACCAGAAACGCAAGTGTTGTGTTTGTAATGCGATTTTTGATGTGTTTTGCATTCCTTATTTTTCTGTTAAAATCACTGTATATAGCTGGTTGCTAAGGTGGGGCCCGGGAAGCCGGCTGCGGCTTCCTTAACAACCTATGAGTCATCAGCTGTCAGCAGGGTTCGTGGGGCATGGCCATCGGACGACGTCACCTGAAGAGCCCGCCCCTTATGATGTCACAAGTGGCGGGCTCTCCGGGTGATGTCATCGGATGTGTTATCAGATGACCACACCCCATGGCTATATAAGAGATGCCACACAGCAGATGACAACACAACGGAGGAAGACAGCCACAGAAGAAGAGCCTTTTTTTTATCGGGTAACCGGCGGTGAGGAAGAAGACAGCACCGGGAGAAGACGCCACCAGGAGAAGATGGCACCGGTAGAAGGCGGCTCGGAGCTATTTTTTTAATAAAGGACTTGTCAAAAACTGGCTCTTGTTTTTTTTCTACATTTCAATGCTTTTTGGGGTGAATGGGTAGGGGTACGATGTACCCGATACCCATTCACATAGGGGGGGGCTGGACCTGGGGGCCCCCTTGTTAATGGGGGCTTCCCGATTCCAATAAGACCCCCGCCCACAGACCCTGACAACCACCGGCCAGGGTCGTCGGGAAGAAGCCCTTGTCCTCATTAACATGGGTCAAGGTGCTTTGGGGGGGGAGCGCAGCTCGGATAAGGGCCTGGTATGGACCTGGGGGGACCCCACGCCTTTTTTTTCACTTTTTTTTTTAGATTTAGCTGTCAATGGGGAACCCGGCTGACAGCTGATGACTCATAGGTTGTTAAAGATGCGAAAGACGGCTTCCTGGTCCCCTCCTTAGCAACCAACTATATACAGTGTGTTTAATTAGGTAATTTGAGCCAAGCTGGCCCAAATGAACTATTTCCTTTACTAACAGATGAACACGCTGTCACTGCCATATTAACAGTATGTAGCATTGGCAACATAGAATACACAGCACTATGTTCCGGAAGTTGAATGTTCCATTCCCAGAACAAAATTGGGTTGGGTTGAGCGCTGCCCAACCATTCACAGGAAGCCTTGTCATTTATCAATGAATAGTGAGCTTCCTCTGATTGGCTGATGTGAAGACTGTATCAGTATCAGACTGTATAAGTTATCCGCCACTCACCTTCACTGTTTGCTGGCCCAGCCTCTAACTGTGCAGTATAGGAAAATAGAAACTCTAGAGGCGCATGGGCGGAGCCTGACTGAGCAGACATGCCAGCTTAGAGCTCTGCTCCTGAAGGGACGTTTCTGCCATATTATACCATGTCCCAGCTCAGCTACACCCGGTAAATATTGCTACTCAGTCTGCTAATAACCCCCGCCACTTAATGTAATGGTTCTTGGGAGTTTTCGCCTGAAAATGAAGCTAAAAAACAACAAAGAAGCGCTGCCTTTGGGTTCAGTTAGAATGGAACTAGCTGCATCCCCTCCCCCTGGTACCTCACACTCAGTGAAATCCTCTCAGCACTCTAAAGTATCTGTGGCAACACAGGGGAAATATGACCCAGATTCATCTTTACAAACTTCACAAATGACATCTTTTACAGACCCTACTCATTTTTCTGTTCTGAGGCAATTTGAAAAAATGCTTCACAAAGCCCTTAAAATGACCTCAGATGATATAACAAAGAGTCTGACTAGGGAAATCGGAGAACTGGGCCAACACACTGCAAATCTTGGGTTGACGGGTTGACGAACTTGAAAATAACACAAAGGCTTATGCAGTTGAATTTGAAAACCTCAAAGAGGAAAACTTAGTCCTTCAATCTCGTTTAGAAGATTACCAAAATAGGGCCTGGCGTTCCAATATTCGTATATGTGGAATACCTGAAGCTGTCACTGATTTGCAAGCCACTATGCTATCCCTATTTCAAGAGCTACAGCCTTCCATACCAGTCGAACAAATTTCACTATTTCTGTACCAAGCAACAACTTCTAGCTGCAGCTAGAGCAAAACATTCACTCATTTTCCAGGGACACACCTATCAACTTTTTGCTGATATGTCTCAGCTCACCATCTCTAAACTTCGGGCTTTGAAGCTACTTCTTCAAGTTTTACAGCAACATCAAATCACCTATCAATGGGGCTTTCCAGATCTGCTCTTGTCAATTGATGCAGAAAAAGCATTTGACAGGGTAGACTGGGGATTTATGATGACTACATTACAACATTTAGGATTGGGGCCTAAAATAATGAAGTGGATCAAAAATCTCTACAACGGGCCTACGGCAAGAGTAAGGGTAAACAGTAAAATGTTGCCAGTGTTTGAAATGGTCAATGGAACCTGGCAAGGATGCTCGCTCTCGCCTCTCCTATACGTACTGTCACTGGAGCCTTTCCTAGCGACTTTATGAAACAACCAGGGGATAGAGGGGGTGAGAGTGGAGGAAAAAGAACATAAAGTTGCGGCTTATGCCGATGATATTCTAGTGTACGTGACTAAACCTAAAGCGTCCCTGCCAAACATCCTGACAGAAGTGGCTGAATATGGAGAACTCCCAAACTTTAAAATAAATCCCATAAAAACAGAAATATTGAACCTCAGATTGGGTAAAAAGGATGTCCTGGCTCTTCAAAAAGAATTCCTATGTACGTGGGTAAAAGGGGAACTACCCTACCTGGGAATTAAACTAACACCATCATTTGAGAAAATTTATTCCGCAAACTACATTCCATTATTAAATGAGATCAAGGTAGAAGTCAAGAAGATAAGTACACAAACAATATCATGGATTGGAAGAGTCAACATGCTTAAAATGGTAATATTACCAAAAATAATGTATAAATTCCAGATTTTACCAATAGGGATTCCACAGAGCTTTTTCAAAATTATACAAAAAATATTGACAAAATATATCTGACAAAACAAAAAACCAAGAATAAAATTTGCACTAATTTCTAGGAAAAGACAGCACGGGGGATTGGCGGCACCGGACATTTTTAGGTATTACAAAGCTGTAATTCTAGCACGTATGATTGAGTGGACAAAAAGAAAAAAAATGGGTTGAGATAGAAAACACTTTAAGTAAAACCACGCTTCACAAAAATATCTGGATTTTAAATAAATATAGAACACTAGATTCTGATGAATTGACCAAAAATGTATTCAGAATTTGGGACGCACTACATCGGAAACAAAAGTGGGTACATAACTCACCTCTAATTGCCCTCACGGGAACAAATTTTTTTACACCTGGTGAAGACATATTCCGTAGACTTGGAATAAAGAATCCACAAATTAAAGATATTATCAAAAAGGGGAAGATGAAATCTGCACAAGAATTGGAGATTACATTTGGTGGGAAACTGCGCGAGTGGGATTTTTTTAAATGAAATCATTTAGTTAATACATCACCACACCCGTTTAGAGATGGAGAAGGTTTAAACTGGTTGGAAAAGCTCTGTATAACATCAACGCCATTGAAATTTATCTCCTGCTCTCCAACTTTGTGTGTCGAAAATCCGATGGAAAATGTCCGATGGAGCCCACACACGGTCGGAATTTCCGACAACACGCTCCGATCGGACATTTTCCATCGGAAAATCCAACCGTGTGTACGGGGCATTACACTCCTAAATAGCAATACATGAAAAAAGTAACGCCAAAACTATTAAACGCTGCAAAGGGACTGATCCCAAAAAATTGGTCAAATAGTGAAAGACCAGATTTAAGAGAATGGTTCAGACAAGTGGACTACTATAATAAAATGGAACTATTAGGCTGTAAGGACAAAGGGCAATTAGATAAATTTAATACTATCTGGGGCGGGTGGGGAAAATATAAAACCTCGGACAGTTATTGGCAGCAGATGTTGGAAGGTATAGGGTCTTAAGAAAGGATAATATTTGGGAAAGAAAGAAATCATTTAAAGGTGAGAATAGGGGGGGCGGGTGGAGGTTGGAGAGGGGGGACAGTGGGTGGGTGGGGTAGAACTGAAACATTTTATAGTTTTTTTTGTATAAATATAAATAAAATTCTTCCTTCTTTTAAAAGACGCCACAATGATGTGAAATTGAGAAGGGACAAAGTTTGAGCGGCAAGTTGAAACAAGTCTCTCAAAAGTGATCACTGAAGTGGAAAAAGAAAAAAAAAAAAAAAAAAAAAATCAACAGGGCTTTCCATTTTCAATTCGCTTCACTTACCAAGGATCTAAATATGACTGCCGTTCTGCTGAAGAACTCCAATCTTCTTTACAAAACGGTTACCTGTTCCCTGCAAAAATCTGCTGGTACTGAAGGCGATAAAAGTCGCCAGGGGCAATCAAAATGCGGTAGTTTCTCTTCTCTTACGCCAACACCTAAGGACTCCATGGACTGACTTTTTTCTTTTTGTTTGATTCAATGTCAGGTATTTTTATAAGAAAAACAGTTTTATATCTTTAACTTCCAACTAACTAGATGTTTGGTAAACTTTTTTTTGTCTTGCCAGTTTAGAACTCACTCGATGCAAACTTTTTCTGTTAACTCTTTACTTTTCTGCTGGTCTATTTTTATTTTATTTTACTGACAGCAGAGAGTTGTTCGCTATATTTCTTTACATAGCCTTGAGCTATTATTTGTTTTCTGTGATGTTTTTTGTTACTTGTATATACCTTACCCCATCCCTCTTTATATGCTTTCTCATGACACACTGATGGGTATGGAACTTTTTGGGACAATGGATGTAAACAGAGATGGTAATTGGCTTTTTTTATCTTCACGCTGACAGCGCGAGAAGAAGAAATAAAGCCCGATCATCTGCATTTGTCAGAGGGTCATCTATGCCCACCAGTGCCACCTACCGGTGCAAAACAGTGCTGCCTACCACTGCCCATCAGTGCTACCTATCGGTGCCACCTATCAGTGCCCTTCAATGCCACATATCAGTGCCCTTCAGTGCCGTCCATCAGTGCCACCTATTAATGCCACCTATCCATGCCCATCAGTGCAGCCTATCAGTGCCCATCAGTGCACATCATTGAAGGAGAAAAATTACCTGTGTGCAAAATTTTATAACAAACTATGAAAATGGTTTGTTTGTTTTTTTAAATTTGAGTTTTTTTTTGTTTGTTTAGCAAAAAATACAAACCCCAGTAGTGATTAAATACCACCAAAAGAAAGCGAAATTTGTGTGAAAAAAACGATAAAAGTTTTATATGGGTGCAGTGTAGCATAACCATACAGCTGTCATTCAAAATGCGACAGCGCTGAAAGCTGAAAATTTGCCTGGGCAGGAAGGGGGTTTAAGTGCCCAGTAGGCAAGTGGTTAAAGTCTCATGTAATGATAACATTACCCTGTTTCCCCACAATTTATCTGAGAAAATAAGATGATCTTTTCCTCCTTTATAAATAATCAGTTAATACATGATAAAATCACCAGAGTACCAGTGTTTAGCTAAAAGGCAAACACAACAGTAGCTCTTAGTCCAGAGAAATTTGTTTGTTTGATTTAAACCATTAATAGAGCTGTTAAACAAGGGAAGGATAACTTGTGATTTTTAGTTCTAACCACAATATACAAAGAAAATGTGAGTAAAACCACTAGACATTCCATTTTGCTCTAGCTTTAACAATTTGGAAAGGTAAAACCAATTTTTTATCAAGAATTGCTACATTGTACAAATGTAAGGTGAGATTTGACATGTATGCCTTTTACTGAAAGCAGGTGTTTTCCCATGATTAAATATCTTAATTTCGCTACATGCAGTCCTTGTGTACAGTGTAAATATTAAGCAGTTTTGGAGAGCATCTGAAAACTCAGTTCACAGCTGCTTTTCACCACAGCAGGGGATCAGTCTGAAATGTGGCACAAACACAAAGAAAATCAGTTCCCTCTTAGTCAACACAGTAGCATCCCGTGTAACCCTTTGTATAGGGCATATTAATGTATTCAGCAACTGGCAACATCATAACTATGATAACTGGGGCATCAAATTGACTAAGTGGGAAGAAGTCTGGTCATAATCATACTGAATAAAATAAATAAACACGATCACACGCAATTCTCTTAACTTCAAAGCCCTACTTCAATGGATGAAATTGGTATTGTTTAAGATGCTTTCGAATTTAAAAGAGCCTGACATGCATCTGGGTTTACTTTCTGCAGGGTGAGATTTTTCTTTTGACTTTGTAATATCAAGGTAGGATTTATTTCATATGCACTGCCTTCTTAAAAATGTAATTAACCCCCCCCCCCACCCCCAAATCATGGTTGGCCATGTAAGAATATGCAAGTATGGCAAAGGGAGGGTTTCACCACACCTAGCTCTCCCTCCATTCTGTGCTACAGAATTTAGTTAGGAGATTGTATATAGGGTACCTATGTTTCCAGACATTTGCAAATATCTTGTTTGTCTTTTAAACTGCCTGCTGGAGCACTATCTAGGAAATATTAGTTTTTCTTGTAGTAATAATAAAGAGGAATTCCAGGTACTGATATTTTATATATCGTTACACTTCTCCAGTTTGGAACAATGTAACTATGTACAGTATATACCATACCTGGCCGATATCCCTTGAAGCTGGAAATCACTGAAGTAGACATCTCTATTGTAGTGATCTCCACTTGCTGCCGTGTCCCATGCAGAGCAGCTGGCCTCATGCATTCTAAACACAAAAATTTGCCTGTTCAGCACATTTTCTGAATGAATGCAACTTGTTCTCTGATTGGACAAGTACAGAACAGTGATGTCCCACTCTCCATTTTGTCCAGTCAGAGAATGGGCAACATCTCCGCATGGGACACAGAAGCAAATGGAGATCACTGGAGTAGCTGGAGAAGTACTTCAGTGATTTCCAACTTCAAGAGACATAGTTCAGGTACAGTATATACTGTACATAGTTACATTGTAAAAATATACCAAACCTGGAATGTATCTTTAACCATGGATTATTTCCAGGTTTTTGCTATGGATATTTTAGCAGCCAAGATTATATAAAACAAAAGTGCCTGAGGGTATCCAGAAATATCAGCAACAGGTTCATTACATAAGGTGGTGAAAACATTTTTGGGAATATAAATGTTGGTTACAGAATAAATCAATGATTTGCTCAGAAATACCTAGTCCACCTAGTGTGGAATATTGTTCCCATTCATCCAAGCCTTATAAAACAGGTCAGAGAAATTAGGGGAAATATTTGCAAATCTAATGACTACCAGTGAGCTATAGTTAGCCTTTACAAGGGTCATAGGTAACCCTATGTTTTTTCAGCGGTCCATATACTCCAGTTCTCCTCATTCATCTGTAAGATCTTAAACATCTTAAACATCTTGGGTAGTATTGTAACTGGGAAAGTGACAAGCTATTAAATCTATCTGCAAAGAGAGTGCATTTATGGTGCAATGTCTCCATTAATAAAGCCCCAAATATTTGGGTGCATATGAATGGATATAGCTAGAATTGCTGTGGCTATAGGAGGTGTGACAAAGGCACCCCTGTCTTGGGGCCCATGCTAATGTTACAGCTTGGGTATTTTGAGTGAGGGAACCATCAGATTTACTAATTGTAGGGATTACAGTGTGTGATGGTTTCCCTGCAAGTAATGTGCCCGGATAGTCAGCTTAAATATAACAATAGTTTGTCCATCAGATACTTTTTTTAGCTTTTGTTTTAAGGCATTTATTAGGTTCCAGTCTAGTTCAAGAATCTATTTTGCTCTTTATGCACATTTTGTTTCTGTTCCTTAAATAATTTAGCCTTTTTTTTGTTTGAAAGTGCCCCTGATTTTGGCCTTGTTAGTGGTGCAGTAAATGACAGGGAAAGGTTCAAAGGGAATACTTAAATCAATAAATTTCATTAGATGATGTTCTGTATAAAAGCATATTGAAGGATTACTGAGGAAAGTCTCCAAGAGAAGGAGGTGTCTTGTCTCCTTAGACTGGATAAAAGTGTAACTGCTGGTAAATGGTCTTCAGTCATTTTTTCCTATTATAAAGAGATGCATGAAGAGGAAGTGAGAATGTGATCAGTCCTAGAGTATGTCAAGTCAATGTGAGAGTAGTGGGTTTACGTAGCTCCCAACTGTCTATAATTTGGAGGAACAGTCTTTCCTATTTGTCACTCATTTTGGTCTGATTTTTCTATCAAAAAATATTTTACACTGCTAAACCTTGTATCAAATTTCAAAATTGTTGCATTGTTAGTTTCAAAAGCCAATATAAATAAATAATAGTGATTAAAAAAAAGCACTTGTGGGTTTATCCAATCATTTTTTTGTGTATTAATTCTCCTTGTAAGGGGGTAAGGCAGGGGTGTGTTCTATGCCTACATACTTTTGCTAAGAAGTGTCCTTCTATCCCATTCTAGTCCCTCTTAGTTGGATGAAGTTCCCTTTGGATATCCACTAAATTGTGATGAAAGAGTATAATAGCCAATTTCTTACCTAATTTGGGTGGGTGATTTAATGTGGTTCTATGTTTATTTGGTTTATCAAGAATTCGATCTAGTACCATGCTGGAGTGACATTACAGTTTTTAAGAAGCGGATTTGTATATGATTCCAGCACTCTCTAGGGGTGGGATTAGACAAACTCCTCAATCAATCCTATGGTCCCTATCTGGCATCTGTAGATGTAAAAGCTGAGAAAACAATGAACAAATACAGTTTCTACATTACAGCACAATGTCCTAATTGTTTTCATATATGGTCATATGAGAAAGGGGGACTTAGTTGGCAATTCTGAAAGGAAGTCTCCTGACTAAACTTTAATTTCCTGGGAGGATAAAACACATGAAGTAACATATATATTACCTGATATTTGCAAGTGACTTAAACGTGTTCTGCAATTACTGCAACTACCCCAAGTATGGAATTTAAAATGCCGCCAAACAGATCCTTACATTAATAAAGCATTTTAAATTTTCCTTGAATTTTATTTAAAGTAAATCTCAATTTGTGTTACCTTTCTTTTTAAATCTGTAAAAGGCTATTATTTTCTAATGGCTAGTTTACATGAGCATTTGACATACAGTATCTCACGAAAGTGAGTACACCCCTCACATTTTTGTAAATATTTTTTTATGTGACAACACTAAAGAAATCACACTACAATGTAAAGTAGTGAGTGTACACCTTGTATAACAGTGTAAATTTGCTGTTCCCTCAAAATAGCTCAACACACAGCCATTAATGTCCAAACCACTGTCAACAAAAGTGAGTACACCCCTAAGTGAAAATGTCCAAATTGGGCCTAATTAGCCATTTTCCCTCCCAGGTGTCATGTGACTCGTTAGTGTTACAAGGTCTCAGGTGTGAATGGGAAGCAGGTGTGTTAAATTTGGTGTTCTCTCTCACTCTCTCATACTGTCAGTGCTCAGACCATACGCCACACACTGCATCAAATTGGTCTGCCTGGCTGTCGTCCCAGAAGGAAGCCTCTTCTAAAGATGATGCACAAGAAAACCCGCAGTTTGCTGAAGACAAGCAGATGAAGGACATGTATTACTGGAACCATGTCCTGTGGTCTGATGAGACCAAGATAAACGTATTTGGTTCAGATTGTGTCAAGCGTGTGTGGTGGCAACCAGGTGAGTAGTACAAAGACAAGTGTGTCTTGCCTACAGTCAAGCATGGTGGTGGGAGTGTCATGGTCTGTGGCTGCATGAGTGCTGCCGGCACTGGGGACCTACAGTTCATTGAGGGAACCATGAATACCAGCATGTATTTCACAGTACAGTAATCCAATATGATAACGACCTCAGACACACCTCCAAGATAACCACTGCCTTGCTGAAGAAGCTGAGGGTAAAGGTGATGGACTGGCCAAGCATGTCTCCAGACCTAAACCCTCCTGAGCATCTGACGGGCATCCTCAAACAGAAGGTGGAGGAGCACAAGGTCTTTAACACCCACCAGCTCCGTGATGTCGTCATGGAGGAGTAGAAGAGGACTTCAGTGGCAACCTGTGAAGCTCTGATGAACTCCATGCCCAAGAGGGTTAAGGCAGTGCTGGAAAATAATGGTGGCCACACAAAATATTGACACTTTGGGCCCAATTTGGACATTTTCACTTAGGGGTGTACTCACTTTTGTTGCCAGCGGTTTAGACATTAATGGCTGTGTGTTGAGTTTGCTGTCCCCTGAGGGGACAGCAAATTTCCACAATTATACAAGCTGTACACTCACTACTTTACATTGTAGCAAAGTATCATTTCTTCAGTGTTGTCACATGAAAAGATATAATAAAATATTTACAAAAATATGAGGGGTGTACTCACTTTTGTGAGATACTGTACATTCCAGATAGCAAGAATAACTTGCCACAAATTTGTGGCAGTATTGAATTGCAAGTCTTGTTAATTTGCTGCACATTTTCACTGGCAAGTAGTACACTTGCAGAGCACTTGAAGCACAAGTTCTAGTTGACGCTTTTCCAAATTGTAGCAAATTTGCGTGGCAAGTCTCCAGCAAGAGCTCTGCAAGTCAGTGATCCCTGTGATGAAATGACTATTGCACAACATAACTAAACCAGAACTTTCAGCAGACTTACAGAATGTTTGTAAAGAAAGTTGATCTGGAGTCATGCAATGCGG
Organism: Lithobates clamitans; assembly: GCA_037952925.1. Lineage (NCBI taxonomy): Eukaryota > Metazoa > Chordata > Amphibia > Anura > Ranidae > Lithobates > Lithobates clamitans. The sequence goes on from JBBGZY010000943.1 coordinate 2,385,123, forward strand.
TTTTTGCTGCAATTGTGCAAAAACTTGTGCAGCCTAGCAAGTCTAGCAATAGCTTAGCAAGTCATTTTGAAACTTGCAGCTCAATTGCTTGCTATCTGGGATTTGCCGTGCCATGCTGTACCAGGTTTCAAATCTCAATGGCTCTGAACTAGGAAAAAATTTTTTTCCCTAGTGATGAGGCATCTGCGGAGTCATGGGGACAGACCATGGTTGTCCAAGGTGGCTGGTACTCAAAAGCTGCTATTTTGCATATTACATGTTTGAACTGCTGACACCTTGCCAGGATAGTAGGTAAAAATAATATATCTATGTATACACTTTGCTATGCAACTATATATAAGCAGGTAACCCTAATTGTGAAGTTCCCTGCTCTAAACTCCTCCTCTTCTCCCCACATAAAGCATACCTTTTTTTGTTGGTTTACTTTTTTCAGAGTTCTGTCCCCACACTTGTGTGACTTTGTCGTGATTTTTGCCACGACTTGAAGCAATGCCTGTGTAATCTTGAGGTCTATGGACCTCAAGGTCGTATCAAAGTCAGACCAAAGTAGTGCAGGGACTACTTTGAAGTCACACAGATATGAATGGATTGGAAATCATGGGGTACAACTTGTCATGCGACTTTGCAGTCCCAAGTTTCAGGACAAGTTGCACAAGTGTGAAAGGGGCCTAATGCCCATCATATAGCTAGGCGAATTATGGGCATTTTGCCTGCTATGGCTCATGAGATATGCACGTCACATATCCCAGGAGGCATAGTGCTTCATAGAGAAAGGAAGAGGGGGGTGGGCTTAGTGGCGTGTCATCCCGAGGTCCGTAGGCTAAATAAAGAAGAGCTAGCGGGCCTTGAGATGACATCACACAAAAGATGGCGGAGCGGGACCGAATGGGGCCAGAGTGCTGACATGATTCTGTAAGACACCGCTGGATCACTGGGTGAGTACCTGAAACATTCAGTACCCATCACAAGGTATGCAGAGGTTTAAAAAAATGGGAGGGGGGTGAGGGGGGGATGAGGCTGGAGAACTGCTTCAATTTATGCATTGCTTTATTTGTCTCATAGTTGAGAATTTCAGTTTTAAGTTGGGTACAAGCTTTACAGAAGTGTTTTGAAAGGACACATTTTTACAAATGTTTGCAACAAAAATCTCTGTTCTTTATGTGTCCTGTAGACACCACTAGAAGGCAGCTCTCAAAAGGTAAGAGGCATAAATACCATTTTAACTACTGTGGTTTCTTGCTTAAGGGCCCATTCACACAATTGTGTTGCAGTAACACAATTTTACCGGGAATGCACATTACATATGAAGGCGAGATGCAGCATTTTTGGCAACGTAGCACAACACATGTCAGTGTTTCGCTGCAATGAACCATTCATCACAAGTTGCATCGGGGTGCCCATCAGTATGATTAAAGTATGGCACAAAACACATTTAATGTTGCTGCACATTACAGTAAAGTGTTAGAATTAGACTTGGAAAACTTAACATTAATAAGTCACCGGGACCAGATGGCTTGCACCCGAGGGTCCTTAAGGAACTCAGTCAAGTAATTGCCAGACCATTGTTCCTAATTTTTACAAACAGTCTACTGACTGGAATGGTACCAACTGATGGAGAAAAGCCAATGCAGCACCAATATTTTAAAAAGGGCCAAGTTACATCCCTGGGAATTACAGACCAGTTAGCCTAACATCAATTGTATGCAAGCTCTTGGAGGGGATAATAAGGGACTATATACACAAGATTTTATTAATGACAACGGTATCATTAGCAGTAATCAGCATGGATTCATGAAGAATTGTTTTTGCCAAACCAATCTATTAACCTTCTATGAGGAGGTGAGCTGCCATCTAGATAAAGGAAGGCCTGTAGACGTGGTGTACCTGGATTTTGCAAAAGCATTTGATACAGTTCCCCATGAACATTTACTGTACAAAGTAAGGTCCATTGGCATGGCCCATAGGGTGAGTACATGGATTGAAAACTGTCTACAGGGGTGAGTTCAGAGGGTGGTGATAAATGGGGGGTACTTGGAATGGTCCGGGGTGGAAAGTGGGGTCCCCCAGGGTTCTGTCATGGGACCAATCCTATTTCATTTATTCATAAACAACCTGGAGGGTGGGATAAACAGCTCAATCTCTGTATTTGCAGACGATACTAAGCTAAGCAGGGCAATAACTTTTCTGCAGGATGTGGAAACCTTGCAAGAAGATCTGAACAAATTAATGCAGTGGGCAACTACATGGAAAATGAGGTTTAATGTAGAAAAAAGTAAAATAATGCATTTGGGTGGCCAAAATATGAATGTAATCTAAGCAGAGGACCTCTAGGGGAATCTAGGATGGAAAAGGACCTGGGGGTCCTAGTAGATGATAGGCTCAGCAATAGCATGCAATGCCAAGCTGCTGCAAGCAAAGCAAACAAAATATTGGCATGCATTAAAAAGGGAATTAACTCCAGGCATAAAAAACAATAATTCTCCCACTCTACAAGACTCTGATCCGGCCGCACCTGGAATATGCTGTCCAGTTCTGGGCACCAGTCCTCAGGAAGGATGTGCTGGAACTGAAAAGAGTCCAAAGAAGGGCAACAAAGCTAATAAAGGGACCAGAGGACTTTAGTTATGAGGATAGGTTATGAGCACTGAATTTTCTGGAGAGGAAACGCTTGAGAGGGGATATGATTTCAATGTACAAATACCGTACTGGTGACCCCACAATAGGGATAAAACTTTTCCACGAAAGGGAGTTTAAGAAGACACGCGGCCATTCACTAAAACTAGAAGAAAAGCGGTTTAACCTCAAACTGCGTAGAGGGTTCTTTACTGTAAGAGTGGTTAGGATGTGGAATTCTCTTCCACAGACAGTGGTTTCAGCGGGAAGCATTGATAATTTCAAAAAACTATTAGATAAGCACCTGAATGACCACAACATACAGGGATATACAAAGTAATACTGACATAAAATCACACACATAGGTTGGACTTGATGGACTTGTGTCTTTTTTCAACCTCGCCTACTGTGTAACTGTGTGTGTGTGTGTGTGTGTGTGTGTGTGTGTGAAGTAATGTACATGTTACCGCAATGTGATACGCAGTTGCTGGTGTGAATGAGTTCTAAAAGTGGTTGTCTGGAAAACTTCACACCCTTCTCTCTAGCATGCAGTAAGTAGAATTACTAAAGGCAAATAGACTGTTCATTTTGCAAATGCAGTTGCACTCATTTCCCCCATAGCTTAGTAAATGTGGTGAAGCTCTTCCGATTTCCATCATTTAGTCATGCGCAAGTAACAATGCTCTTTTTTTAAAATTTTCCTTGCACCCGATTGGGTATTCTTTACAAATGAAGCTTTGCCGCATTTACTAAGCACTGGGTAAAAAGCAACTGCAATTGCAAACTGCACGGTCTATTTGCTTTTAGAAAGCCCACCCCACAAAAAAACGTTTTATCCAAGCCAAGTGTTCTTGTTTAGGGGACATCCAAGAGCTGTGTGATTTTTCCCTGTATATCTGACCATGCTTCATCTTTGAGCATCTTCATTCCCCAGAGGACAGTTTTGCATTGTGCCAGCTGATTTTAGTTTTTTTTTTATCTGCTTTATTGGAAGCCCCAATCAGATCTATTGAGATGCAGACCTTGGTCTGCAATATGTTTTTTTACTGTCAACTCATTGGGGTTGATTTACTAAAACTGGAGAGTGCAAAATCTACTGCAGCTGTACATGGTAGCCAATCAGCTTCTAACCAGAAAACAAAAACTGGAAGTTGATTGGTTTCTATGCAGTGCTGCACCAGATTTTCACTCTCCAGTTTTAGTAAATCAACCCCATAGTAAGATTATTATATTCTTGTGGTCATTTCATGTGACAGTCTCTTCCCACATGTGACCATAAAAGTAGTAGAACATTCTCAGCCCAATCTAAAAGCCAATATGCTCGGTACAAGATAACAGAATGTTCCTTCCACAAACTAGTACATCCAACTCTTTAACAATAACACATTTTATTGTGTTCAATGAGGCTTGAGTACATCATTAGAGACAACAATATCACTCTTGTAATAACATGTACTCAGACTGGTCTGGAGTAGTGAATGGGGTACCCCAATGTTCTGTCTTGGGATCAATTCTATTCAACATATTCATAAACAACATAGGGGATGGGATAATTAGTTCAGTCTCAGTTTTTATGGATCACACAAAGTTAAACAGAGTAATAAACTCTCATCAGGACATGGACATTTTGCAGAATGACCTGAATAAAATAAAGGAGTGGGCAGACAAATGGAAAATGAGGTTTAATGTGATGAAATGTATAGTAATGCACTTAGGGTAAAAAAACATAAATGTAAAATATTCACTAGGTGGAGTACAGCTGGGGGAGTCAAGGATGGAGAAGGAATCTAGGGGTACTAGTAGATGACAGGTTGTGCAACAACATGCAGGGCCAAGCTGCAGCTGCCAAAGCCAGCAGAATATTAGCATGCATAAAAAAAAGGGATATACTCCAGGGACAAAACCATAATTCTGCCACTTTATAAAACTCTGGTCAGACTCTGGAGTTTTCAGTCCAGCTCTGGTCACCAGTCCTCCGAAGGGATGTGCTGGAACTGGAGAGAGTCCAAAGAAGGGCAACAAAACTAATAAGGGGACTGGAGGACCTCAATTACGAGGAATGGCTGCAAACACTAAATTTATGCTTGCTGGAGAAAAGATGCTTGAGAGGAGATATGATAGCGATCTACAAATATTTCAATGGGAATCCCAGCATAGGAAATAAACTATTCAGGCCCAGGGAATGTAAAAGGACATGGGACCACACAATGAGACTGGAGAAGAAGTGGTTAAACCTTAAACTACATAGGTGGTTCTTCACTGTTAGGGCAATAAGCATATGGAACGCTCTCCCACAAGTGGTGGTGACTGCGGGGAGTATGAATATCTTTAAAAGACTTTTAGATGTACATCTTAAAGGACACAACATACAGGCATATGGGAAAGCATTATAGACACTGATACACATGCACCCACACAGGTTGAACTGGGTGGACTATTGTCTTTTTTCAGCCTTACCTACTATGTAACTATGTAAATATGTAACTCTTTACCTTTAAACGAAAGCATACAAGACCCAAAACAACTTTTCCGCAGATTTCAAAACGGTCGTCTTGTTTCACAAACTCCAGAAACTCCTGAGCCAGTCGAACATGCTGTCAGAGAAAGATAGATTCATTATAAAAGTCTCTCATTTGCATGAGATGATAGTTTTGAAAGGCATAAAGCAATTAGTGAAAGTTCAATGCACAGTACATTATATATCTTCATGCAGTGGTTCTCAACCCCAGTCTTTAAGTACCCCCAATGGCTATGTTTTCAGGTTTTCCTTTAGTTTGCACAGCTGCTTTAAATCAATATGAATGACATGGCATTGATAAGAGCTATTTTATCCAAGGGAAGTTCACAAAAAACATGGGGGTACTTGAGGACTGAGGTTGAGAACCACTGCCTTGGTGCACTGCTACATTCTACCAATGCAAAAGTGAATTCTGTAATGCATTTCAACAGTTACACACTTCCCCTTCTGTGAAGTTTGTGAGCTAATAAATATATATATATATATATATATATAAGCCTCGTACACACGATCAGACTTTCCGACAACAAAACTGTGGAATTTTGTCCGAAGGGTGTTGGCTCAAACTTGTATTGCATACACACGGTCACACAAATGTTGGCCAACAATTACAAACGTAGTGACGTACTAGACATACTACGTAGTTTTTCAACTCTTTAACGCCACCATTTGGGCTCCTTCTGTTAATTTCGTGTTAGTAGAAGTTTGGTGAGTGTTGATTCACGCTTTTCTTTTCACGTTTTTCATTTATCACTTTTCATTTCGTGCTTTTCAGTTCGTTTCTGAACGGCCGTTCGTCAACCAGACATGTTGCGGAATCAGAGGAGAAAACATGTTATGTATTATTGGCCTTGGAGTTATTGCTTTGACATTATTTTTTTGGTTGAATAATGATTTGATTTGGTATATTTTCTATATTTTTGGATGCATAGAATGCTCTTTTTCGTTATTTTCTATTGGCAGATAGCATGTCTACTTTTTTTTTCTTTTTCTCTCTTTTTTTTCCTTTTTTTAAATGCACAATAAAAAAATTGTGGAGAATAATACTTGGCTATGTGTTTTAATTCAAATGACCGTTTGGGAGTAGGCAGTTAGATTTTAAAAAATACAATGCAAAATTGACAAGGGACACCAACATGGTTGTACCTTTGATCTTATAAACTACAGGATAATGGTGTTGTGGTAATTTGCACAAATAAAAAAATAAAAAACACAATATTATTCTTGATATCACTAGCAAAAAAAAAAAAAAAAAAAAAAAGCCTTTGAAAATTTGTTTGCAAAACCTCCATCAGTATCACCAGCAAAGCAGCTTCATTATTATCCCATTAAAGAAGAAGAGAATCATGCGCTGCATTTGGAGATTTCATAATTTGCCACGTCACAAATATTAATTCTCCAATACAAACACTAGTTCACAAGACCGACCGCTTCTGCTTCCGAGCATGCGTGTTTGTACTTTGGACTTTTGTCCGACAGACTTGTGTACACACGATCAGAAAGTCCGACAACACACATTTGATGGTGGAAAATTTGAGAACATGCTAGCCAACATTTGTTGGCAGAAAGTCCGACAACAACCGATGGAGCATACACACGGTTGGACTTACCGCCAACAACCTCACATCAAACATTTCCCATCAGAAAATCCGATCGTGTGTACGCAGTATTAGAGTTTATGATCACTATAAAGGGAAATAGGTCTGTCTGGCATGCAACAACATGTGTTACATTGAGAAAATCCAATCTGCATGTTTTCAGATGCAACTATTCTGTCATGCACAAAAGAACAGTAACTTTTCTTTTATTGCTGTGTCAAATCTTCATATTATTTTAAACAAAAGTCAGGATGAAAAGCTTATGTTTAATTCCTAGAATTGAGAAATGTGTTGGATCAGGCAAACTTATTAGTGATGCAAGCTGATGCTTACAGCACGTATGCATATACATAACTCAGTTCAAGTCCATTATTTGCTCTGTTAAACATAGACTTTCATACACAGTGTTAGACAGTCTTTTAGCATTAAAATAGATGCAATGGGGGGAGATTTACTAAAACCAGAGAGTGCAAAATCTCCTACAGCTGTGCACAGAAACCAATCAGCTTCCAGGTTTTATTGTCAATAATTGAACAAGCTGAATTTAGAAGCTGATTGGCTATTATGCACAGCTGCATTAGATTCTGACTACCTCAGGTTTAGTAAATCTCCCCCAGTGTGTGTTACAGTATACATTTTAGTGGTGTATGAGAAAAATTGTGGGTTCATCATTGAACTGATTAGAATCTGCTATACTAATGTGCGCTCATTAGATGAATCATATGTCTTATACTTTGTTTTTATTGCTGTGTGCACACGGTGTACTGCAGTGCATCCTATCACTTGGATGACCACATTTACTGTGTAATATGACAGGACTATTGTGCGTTTGGTTTTAAACATGAATTGCCTGCAGTTTTACACATAAACACTAGAGGGAGACACATACCTAGAAAAAGATTTCAACTAGAAAGTCCATGGTTGAAAAAAATGTTTCATAGCAACTTTAATCCTTATTTTAGAACATTTGCATTAGAATGACAGACCATGTCTGACCTCAATCCCCTAAGAGTTTTGTTTTATTGCTTGAGTTTTAGCTTTATACTTTTTATGTATTTTGAAGACAGCTCAAGATTTGTAACCACTTAGAGTCTTAGACCAATACAAGCAGTGTGGCAATTTAGCATTTAGACCAATTCCTGGTGCAAAAATGGGCACTTAGTAGCGTTGAATGTGCTTGCTAATGCTAAAAGCCAATGGGTTGCAGCTGATTAGCATTCAACCACTTGAAAACAAAAAAAAAGGAATGTTTCTTTTAAAGTGTTACTAAACCAGGAACCCTGCAGTCATATCTGGTCTCCCACAGTACACAGAACATTGGAATGAAATTATTTTAGTAAATATTAACTGCTAAATATCTTTTCTCATCAGCAGTTAGAGCAGTCTTGTGACTTCTATCAGTGTCCAGCCAAGCACTGGTTAAAGCTTGCAGGAGGAGGTTTATGACTGTCCTATCAGGCTGCAAGACCCCTGACCCTCTGTCTGGACAGTGCTGATTGGCCCTGTGCTGATCACATGCATCCTCCCAAGAAAAAAGAAAAAAAACTCTAGAAATACACACCAAACTGAGCATGTGCAGCCTGACTCTGTGGGCTCTGTGTTATCAGGAAATTATCAGGGGACAGTAGAAGAAGGGAAGGAACAGAGAAGACAGAATCAAGCAGCCTTTTTACACAATGCAGAGGATTAACCCCTTAGGTTCCACAGTGAGTATAACAAGCATGCTTTACCGCATATACTGTACATACTGATTTTACTGTTTTGGGTTTAGTAACACTTTAAGTTCACCACACACTATGCAATCTGACTGTACAATTTCCTTTTGATCTTTGGATCCATCAACAAATATGTAGTACAAGGTCCTGCTAGGTTGCATACATATTGATTATAAAGATTAGGTTAGACCTCATATTACATAGTTTTGGTAAAGCTAAGGTTGACTGTACAAGGACTGCATGGTAAGAGTGTAACATGTGGTAACCCTTATGGGGCGTACACACGGTCAGACTTTGACCGGACTGGTCTGACGGACGCCGACGGACCAAATCCGGCAAACAATACGATCGTGTGTGGGCTTCACCGGACTTTTCCAGTCGCAAATCTGAGGGACTTTAGATTTGGAACATGCTTCAAATCTTTACGTCGTAACTCCGCCAGACCCAGAAATCCGCTCGTCTGTGTGCTAGTGCGACGGACAAAAACCAACGCTAGGGCAGCTATTGGCTACTGGCTATGAACTTCCTTATTTTAGTCCGGTGTACGTCATCACGTACGAATCCGTCGGACTTTGGTGTGATCGTGTCTAGGCAAGTCCGGTCGTTAGAAAGTCCGTTGAAAGTCTCGGACAGGCTGTCAGACTTTTGTAGCTGAAAAGTCTGACGGCATTAGAGGTCTATGTATAGAAAACAAAAAAAGGTTTTGTGAATGTCTGGACATTCGTGCAAAAGTAAGAATTTGTAATGTGTGTAATGCCATTTTCTACATGTTGTCTTTCGCCAAGTGAATGTAACATTCTATTATCATTCAGTCCTAAGGGTAAACAGGCAAAAAAACATTTGACTATAGGAGTTAAAAAAAAAAACAACTCACCAACAGAAAAAACTGTTTAACACTATTAAGCAGTCCACCAGAAGGGGGAACAATATGACAGAGACCTCTGCACTGTGTACACAGTTTATTGCCATTCCTGTGTGAATGAGCGAATTAATGGGTGTTCCGCAGAACGGATCTCCAGCTGCAGTGGGACGTCAAACGTTTAACAGCTGTAATACTACCACTGCATAATGTGACAGCTTCCTGCTTGGGGATCGTGGTTGTTAGGGGATTCCCGTCTTACATATGAGAGCAGGGATAGTTTTAATGTTTAATGTTGGATCCATATTCATACTCTCCACAGTCCGATTTTAGATTGGATTAATTTTCATACACTCTACAATATGTTCGTATCAGATTAATTTCATGCAACCGATTCGTATCGGATTCATTCCATACACTTTACATCCGATTCATATCGGATTAAATTTCATACACATTCAAGTACAACTTCTTGCAATCATTGCAAACACACATAGAATCACAATTTGCAATCGTTGCAAGCACGCTTCCAAGCACAACTTCCCGTAATCGTTGCAAGCACGCATCCAAGCATAAACTTCTTGCAATCGTTGCTAGTACGCATCCAGACATAACTTCTTGCAATCGTTGCAAGCACACCCAAGCACAATTTCTTGCAATCATTACAAACACGCATCCAAACATAAACTTCTTGCAAACATTGCAGGCATGCATTCAAGCATAACTTCTTGTAACGATTGCAAGCACACATCCAAGCATAACTCTTGCAGTCTTTGCAAACACATGCAGTAATACGAACTTGTCACTACAAACATATCTCCAGCGTCATAAACTCCCTTGCAATCGTTGCAAGCACACATTTAAGCACAACTCTTACAATCATTACAAGACACGCATCTTAGCATAACTTCTTGCAATCGTTGCAAGCACGCATCCAGTAACAACTTTTTGCAATCGTTGCAAACACGCATCCAAGCATAACTCCTAGCAGTCCTTGCAAGCACATGCAGTAATACAGACTTCTCACAGTTACTGCAAATACATCTTCATTGACATAAACTCCCTTGCAATCGTTGCAAGCACGTATTTAAGCACAACTCTTGCAACCATTGCAGGGCTCGCATCTTAGCATGACTTCTTGCAATCATTGCAAACACATTCCCAGGGGCACACAATCAGCCACACATTCTTCAGTGGAACTTAATCGGCCAATTGTCTCCAGTGGTATCTTCATACGAGCCACTCACCATTTTCTGTATAATTTCTCACTTAGGTCAGTTGAGTTCAGGTTCCATCCCGCGCCAGGTATGGTATTGCCACATGCAGCTGGCTCCTCCTCATAACACTATCAGGCTATACCTAGCCAGCATCCAGCATTTCCTGTCCTTACAGGACCCCAGAGAGCCGTCTGTGTTTACGGCCCATACAGTAAGATCCCTTCTACGTTGCATACAGAAGCATCAGCCCATAACTAAACGGCAAACGCTTGCCCATCACAACTGCCATCTTTAGGGACATGTCAAAAATCCTCACACGTTCCCCAGTCTAGTCATCCAAGCAGCCATCTACCTGGCCCTCTACGGTTTTCTACGGCCTAACAAATTCACTTTTAGTGGCACTGGCAGCCAGGTACTATGTAGACACCACTTGACTCACTGATAAAACCATTACTCAACAATCCAGAACCAAGGTCTACAATAACCTCTTTTGAACTAACAACTCCATGCAGGCCAGCCTCCCCCTTGACAAGCTGACCCGCATCAGGCCAGTTCCCCAAGACTTCACCCATACATGGGAGTGTACTAAGAAGCAGCTTCAGTCTCTCTTGGGAATGCTCAATTTTGCAATACGGGTCATTCCCCAGGATCGATCTGTGTCATGCATCCTGGTCTTCCTCTCCCAGACACAGTACCCCATTCAGATCCTTAATTTAAACGCCGTGGCGGTAGCAGACCTATCAGTGTTGGAGGGTTCCGTACTACATGCATCCATATCAATGTTTATACCATCTTATACCATCTCGCTCCTATCACCCCAGGTAGTGACAGATGCTGCAGCCTCCACAGGCTTCGCTGCAATTTTTGGCTACCATTGCTTTACAGGAACATGGCCTCCAGAGATACTCCTAAACCCCGGGTTTACCCGGACTTCCTTCCATTTCAAGCTATACCCGGTCATGGCAGCTGCTCAACTCTAGGGTCATATCTGGACAGGACAGGCCGTGGCTTTCGCCACCGACAACCGGTCCGAGGCCGATCTTGTTGATGAAGCCAGGTCCGCATTGCTCCGTTATGTCCTTCCTGCGCAGGCTGGTGCAATTATCTTGGCAGCACCAGTTTAATGTCCACTGTACGTTCATTCTTTACTGCCATCTTCCGGGACATGTCTACTATCTTTACTAGTTTGCCATTTGGCCTTCTCCCCAGTCTGCTCATACAAGCAGCCATTTACTTAGCCTACTACGTGTTCTGGTGGCCCAGCGAGTTCACCCGCAGCAATCCCGCAGGCCGAGTTCTGTGTAGTGGGCTCGCTACCAACACCATTTCATGCACCACCTTGCAGTGTCTAAAACCCAGCAATCAGGCCCTGGGATAGACATCCATCTCTATAAAATAAACAATGTCCGGTGTCCAGTAACAATATTCGACCGCCTACTGTCACTCCTACCAGAAGACTCAAACTCTAGTCCCCTATTACCTTTTCGTGCAAACCCTTGAGTGCCTGCCAGTTCATCAAACACCTAGGGGTTCTTCTATGCAGCCTACACCTCGACCCCAGTCAGTACTCTGGTAATTTTTTATTATTGGGGCAGCCTTGGCAGCATCTCAGCATGGGTCCCAGATCACGTCATTAAGAGAATTAGCAGGTGGGACTCTGCCTATCTCGCCCGGTACATCCCCAATCCTCAGGGGGAAATGGCAACAGCATTCACCAAACTTGCTCAATAAATAAAGCTAAAACTAATAAAACTACACCCCTACCTGAATGTTTTTGCCCCCTTATTTTGGTATACCGACCAGCAGACCAGGGCACACTTCAGGTCCATTTCATGTTGTAAGTCTTATGGTAAGTCTTTTTGTTCATATCCGCATCGGCCATAGGGCTTCGACCATAAGTAGGAAGGCCAGTATGGTGGCCTAAATTTATGGGAGGAGCCCAGGGGGTATTTAACCAGTCCGCTCGCCTGTGGTCTTTGTCAGTTTCCTGTGCGCGGTACCCACCTTCCCATCCCCTTTTCAGGGCATTTCTCAAATTAATTTCTCTTCACAAAATATTCATTTCTAATCTAGGGTATGCCCCCTTATTTTGGTATACCAGCAGACCAGGGCACACTTCAGGTCCATTTCATGTTGTAAGTCTTATGGTAAGTCTATTTGTTCATATCCGTATCGGCCATAGGGCTTCGACAATATATATCTGTGCTGGTGTGCTGGAACTTGTAGTTCCACAGCATGGCTGCACAACTCCTCATCCGTCATTCAGAAGTCTTCTGTTGTTGCAGCACTACAGGGTCCCCTCAGCTGGTACCATGCTGGGCTATCACCTATTGTCCACCCATAGTGTGTGAGGTGGGGAGTCACTGGTCAAGTCATTTATAATTGTTTCCTACAACATAAGTAATTTCTCTTAATCTCTATCATGTTGTTATACCCCTTGCTATTTGGATATTGTTGCTTTTACATATGTTATTCACAGGTGGATCCCTGCTTTACGTCACAGTTCGGTCATGTCATGCGGTCATGGCATTTCTGTCATGTCATGCGGTTATAGTTTTTCTATCCCGTCATGCGGTCATGGTTTTCTATCATGTCATGTGGTCATGGTTTTCTCTATCATATCATGCGGTCGTGGCTTTTCTGTCATGTCATGCAGTCATGGCATTTCTGTCATGTCATGCAGTCATGGCATTTCTGTCATGCTGAGGTGGCATCTGGTGTCATCGGTAGTCCTGAGGGTTGTCAGGACCTCTGCTCTGTTAAGGGCCTCAATGGTTTTGGGGGGGGTTGCTGTTCCTTTTGCCCAGGAGAGGTTGTGCTGGGACTGATAGTTCCACGGGGCACGGTTGCTTATAGCCTCTCAGCTGCAAAGTGTTGCACCAGAACCTGTAGCATGGCTGCTCACAGCTATGTACTACTGTGGTACTGCTCATCCAGCTGGTCATAGTCATGAGGAAATAGGGGTGCATTGCTCAGGTCTGGTTACCCCCAGCTCGGGGGGGGGTTGTCGATCCTTCACCTCATTTCCTTTGAGCATCGGGCATACAACGTTCAACAGTATTCATTCGGGGGGGGGGGCTCAGCACCCTATATCCCACGTATACAGGGCTGGTAAATGGATAGGCCCCCTTCTTTTCATCAGTTCTAATTGGGGGCATTTCATCTCTGTGTTTCGTCTTATATCACAGGTATAGTCAGCTAGTGCTCACATCTTAGGACCTGTCACGTCTACAGATCTATACGGGCTGAGGTTTCGTTTTTAATTGATTGCTGGACCACAATCTTCTCACCCGTATTCCATTTGTCATACGATGCACGTTCACTTCATTACACCTGTACGACTACCCACTACAGTCTGTGGGTACATTAGCCCTGAGTATTCGTTTTAATTACCTGTCTTTCGACTGCAGGTTACTTGGGCTCACTAGGGTGGTGGTTGTAATTAGGTTCATATTCACAGCGGAGCTTCGTCACAGGGGTTTACCTTTCCTGGTCACAGCCAGGATGGCAGTACTCTTCAGTTTCGTATTCTCAAATCCATCTCAGCCACCCCCATCCACCAGCATAGAACATGTTTCTGGGCATGATTCTTCAACTCAGATTCATGCAGTGCAGATGTGTTCTTCACGGCCATATTATGGTGGCAAGACAGGATGAAGGTGATCGAAGGCCGCTCGGCTAGAGCTGAGGTATCAGCTGCACCCCCAGCTTCTGCTCTTCCTAGCATTCCTGCAGGTATTTCGGTATCCCTTAAGTCCACCTGTCTTATCAAGCCTTCTGGTTCGTCATGACTAAGCCAAGTAAATGTTTCCTTGTTAGGGGCTTGTTTAGAGGACCACTAATCTCCGGTCTTCAGACAGTTCTTGCTGGAGGAATTGTCAGTAGGCCTTCACATAGGCTTAAGCACTTTCCCTTCGGAGTCTTTCGAATGTAGTAACTTGACTTCAGCAGACAGTCATGCTTCCATTGTCGATGAGTTACTGGAGGCAGGAATTTAAGGGGTTTGTGTTTGGTCCGTTTTCTTCACCTTCGTTCTGAATGTGGAGGGTCGGCCCACCGAGGTGGTCAGTGGGAAGTTTTCCTATATCATTTGATTTACAATTTGTCTGCCCCAGTGGCGGCCCAACCATAGGGGGCGCCCGGGCCCCCCCCTCCTGTAGTCACACAAAAAAATAAAAATAATTTTTTTCAAAACGGCCCCTTTAAGAAAAAAAAAAAGAAAAAAAGAGGTCCTTTAACTAACTGCACTGTGTTTGAGCGCCGGACACAGTGCACTATGGGAAGCGCCACGTCAATGCAATCATAAGATTGCAGACATGCCGCTTCATTTGCGGGCTTTTAACCAGCCTTGTGGCGCAATCCAAATCGCCGATCGTAATATACTACGGGCGGGAGCCGCTTTGTTTAAGTGAGGATGAGGCAGGAGAGGAGAGGAGCGGAGCATGCTGGGATTGATGTGCACACCATGTGACTTAGACCGGGAAGCAGTGTACAGGTCCTAGTCGGGGGATAGAGGAGCTGCCTATTGAAGTGTGTTGGACAGTGAGGAGCGGACTGACACATCATACAGAGGACAGTGCAGGTAGGACCAGAGACCGATCAGCTTCGCTGTATGTAAAAAGATTGTGTGGGTGAAGGATATAGCAGGGAGAAAAACCAATTGAAAGATCAATGTAAATAAAGAGCTTTGGACAGCAAAGCAACCCTTACTGCTCATATTTAGCACTGCCCGTGTGTGACAGTCACTGTGTATAAAAATCCCCTCCTTGATTATAGCTCAACCTGGCTACACACATTGTAATAGTTTTGTTCCATGTTTGGTTTAAGGGCAAACAGCAGTAATCAAGGAGGAGATTTTCATACACAGTGACTGTCACACACAGGCAGTGCTAAATATGAGCAGTAAGGGTTGCTTTGCTGTATGAGTTTACTTGTGCATGTGTATTTTTTTTATTTCCTTTTTTTTTTTAACCTATAAAAATTTAACGTTTTAGAAAAACATGCCTGTGCAAATATAGTTGTGTATGAGACTGCATTAGATGGGCACAGTGGCTGTATAAGATGGGCACAGTAGCTGCGTTTGGCACAGTGGTGGCAATTTATGGGCACAGTGGCTGCGTTTGGCACAGTGGCTGAGTTTGATGGGCACAGTGGCTGCATTTGATGGGCACAGTGGCTGCAATTGATGGGCACAGTGGCTGCAATTGATGGGCACAGTGGCTGCAATTGATGGGCACAGTGGCTGCGTTTGGCACAGTGGCGGCAATTTATAGGCATAGTGGCTGTGTTTGATGGTACAGTGGCTGCGTTTGATGGACACAGTGGCTGAGTTTGAAGGGCACAGTGAGGTTGCAATTAATTTTTTTCAGAATTTTTCAGTTTGTTTGCACCCCCCCAAAAATTTTGAGCACCAGCCGCCACTGGTCTGCCCTCATTCCCGCGGAAGTATTTTCGTGGAAGTACTTGTCTGTGGATCTGGCGATTTAGCACATTCTACAGTTAGGCGGGGGTATTTGGCTATCCAAGCTGATTTTATCAATGCTTTGAAGCTATTTCTGGTCAGTCCTGCCCTCGGGTATGGCATGGTAAATGGCGTAAACGTTATTTCACCACCCGGTTAACCTTCGGGTCCTTGCATTTGGCATCTTTGCCAAGCACCCCATTTGATCTTGAGTAGCTGCAAGGGGGTCAGGGGATAATTTTATCTAGTTGATTTCCTGCGGTTAGTAGACCCTGGTCACCACCCAGGGATCTGCAGTCTCACAGAGTCATCACATTTTGAGCATCACTTGATTTTAATCTCATGATTGCGGGGTTGTTTGAGGTACTGGTCTGATAAGTCAGACCATTCATTTTTTGTCCGATTCCCAGTCTGTTCCAAAAAGGGGGCTTACAGTCTCTTGGGAATGCGGACTCATGTCAAGAGAATTATTCCTCAGGATAGAGCTGTTCCAGGTTACTGGCCCTCCTTCCCCTGCATCAGGACTCTGACTCGGTTATCAGGTTACAAGCAGAGGTATGGAAAGCAAATATAAAATTTAAGTACAGCGCTACGTTTAGAAAGAAAGTGAAAAGCAGCCAACACACCTATAGACTCAAGGCAGAAAAAAAACAAAAAAAAACAAAAGAAACAAAAGTGTGGTGCTATATATCACATCCACAGCCGTGTGTATTACAATAAAGACATATAAAAATAGTGAATACTACCAAAACATGTATGATCATAAAATGGATAGTGGCAAATAATTAAACAGTGTTGATCACATATAAAGTAAATACACAATAATGCTTAATCATCAGATGTGCCAGTGATTAGTAGAAACCCGTGCTGGTTCCATGAGCCAGACACCAAACATAAAAAACCTAACACTTTAAAAGTCCATAAAAAATGTGTAGAAAAAATAGTGAAGAAAACATCAACAGAGTTCAAAGGGGGTGATGCATGGCCAGATGGTATTCACTGAATTTTAGTCGCACCGAATCTAGCGAGTGGGCAGAAGTCGCACCAAAACTGGTGAGTGGGCAGAAGGGAAACCACAAGTGTGCATAGATTGTACATCAGTGCCAGGGCCAACACCAGGAGTAGAGGAGGCTTACCGGAGAAAATTGACCTGAAATGGCGTACGCCAGACAAATCAAAAAAGCATAATAACCACTGGTTCTGGGAAAT
The DNA here is from genome assembly GCA_037952925.1 of Lithobates clamitans. NCBI lineage: Eukaryota > Metazoa > Chordata > Amphibia > Anura > Ranidae > Lithobates > Lithobates clamitans. The sequence continues at coordinate 2,402,313 of JBBGZY010000943.1, forward strand.
GCGTCTTGTCAGATGTCATCAACAGATGGTGGAAAGAAAAAGGGGGGGTCCGCACGGCTTCCTCTCCCATAGGTAATCCAGCATAAGCCAAACGTGTAGTTTCATATGCCATGCAAGGAGCAAACAAAACTCACATAGCGTAATAACGTTTTAAAACACTAGTTTATTAAAATAATAAAAAACAAACTCACATTTGGAAGAACGAAACAGAGCTCAAATAGCGGCGATCGTGAGGGGTCCACCCAACATGTTTCAGCTAAGGAGCCGTCATCTGGGGTATGGACCACTCTCACCTCACCGCTTTATAAACAGAAGATGACCCCCACTGGGAGTGTCTACAAACTGGAAGTGCAACAAGTAAGAATCACTTCCGGTTTTCAGGGTCATAGGATGATTAATTGAATAGTTATATTAAGAACAAATTAATGAAACAGAGAACCATGTATCTCATGTTTCTAAATAAGGAGATTAAAAATGAAAAAATATGTACAAAAAAACGGTAAGCTGTGCCCTGAAACAGTCCATCTATCAAGAACTGGTCAAAGCGCTAGCCAAGCCTCCCTTTCAGCCAGCCTGCTCCGCAAGCCTCACTCTCATACGTGATGCACTTCCAATCACACAGAGAGGAAGTAATACCACTGCACTCCATAAGGAGGAAACCAAGCCTCAATCTTAGTTGAAGTGTCAGCAGAGAGGGGAAAAAAATCAGTGCACTGAAAAAAGGCATTGGTGTTAAAATAAAAACAGATTGAAAAAGAAAAAGAAAAAAGGGGATAAAATTTATTACACAAGGCTAATACTAGCAATAACATTACCTTATAAAGGTGATACAAGGACATTCTAATAAGGTTAATTAGTGATCAATATTAGAATCATGGACCATAATATTAAAGGGACACTGCCAATGGAGGACATCAAAAGCGTACATAACAAAAATTGCATTGTGAATTAAACCATAATTATCCCGGATTCCATGACATAAATTAAGACAACCAATAATCATCTTGTATAGTAAAAAAATATAACAGTATTCTTTGTCATTTAGACAATAAGAGAGATCATATTTATATTCAAGCTTGGTTAATAAAAGAGTTGATGTCCCACTCCACGTTGATACCCTGTGGAAAATGGGACCCCAACTCATATACCCAGTAGGTCTCTAAACGCGAGACACCTCTAAGAATCGACCCACCCCACCAGGGGGGCATGTACCTATCTATAATGAGGAATTGAGTACCCACAGGGTTCCGATCGTGAACCTCCCTGTAGTGTCTATGGACATTGTGTTTAGTACTGCCCGCTTTAACACCAATGCCTTTTTTCAGTGCACTGATTTTTTTCCCCTCTCTGCTGACACTTCAACTCAGATTGAGGCTTGGTTTCCTCCTTATGGAGTGCAGTGGTATTGCTTCCTCTCTGTGTGATGGGAAGTGCATCACATATGAGAGTGAGGCTTGAGGAGCAGGCTGGCTGAAAGGGAGGCTTGGCTAGCGCTCTGACCAGTTCTTGATAGATGGACTGATTCAGGGCACAGCTTACTGTTTTTTTGTACATATTTTTTCATTTTTAATCTCCTTATTTAGAAACATGAGATACATGGTTCTCTGTTTCATTAATTTGTTCTTAATATAACTATTCAATTAGTCATCCTATGACCCTGAAAACCGGAAGTGATTCTTACTTGTTGCACTTCCAGTTTGTAGACACTCCCAGTGGGGGTCATCTTCTGTTTATAAAGCGGTGAGGTGAGAGTGGTCCATACCCCAGATGACGGCTCCTTAGCTGAAACATGTTGGGTGGACCCCTCACGATCGCCGCCATTTGCTATTTGAGCTCTGTTTTGTTCTTCCAAATGTGAGTTTGTTTTTTATTATTTTAATAAACTAGTGTTTTAAAACGTTATTACGCTATGTGAGTTTTGTTTGCTCCTTGCATGGCATATGAAACTACACGTTTGGCTTATGCTGGATTACCTATGGGAGAGGAAGCCGTGCGGACCCCCCCCTTTTTCTTTCCACCATCTGTTGATGACATCTGACAAGACGCATTTCCCAGAACCAGTGGTTATTATGCTTTTTTTCACTTGTCTGGCGTACGCCATTTCAGGTCAATTTTCTCCGGTAAGCCTCCTCTACTCCTGGTGTTGGCCCTGGCACTGATGTACAATCTATGCACACTTGTGGTTTCCCTTCTGCCCACTCACCAGTTTTGGTGCGACTTTGGTGCGACTTCTGCCCACTCGCCAGATTTGGTGCGACTAAAATTCTGTGAATACCATCTGGCCATGCATCACCCCCTTTGAACTCTGTTGATGTTTTCTTCACTATTTTTCTACACATTTTTTATGGACTTTTAAAGTTTTATGTTTTTTATGTTTGGTGTCTGGCTCATGGAACCAGCACGGGTTTCTACTAATCACTGGCACATCTGATGATTAAGCATTATTGAGTATTTACTTTATATGTGATCAACACTGATTAATTATTTGCCACTATCCATTTTATGATCATACATTTTTTGGTAGTATTCACTATTTTTATATGTCTTTATTGTAATACACACGGCTGTGGATGTGATATATAGCGCCACACTTTTGTTTCTTTTACAAGCAGAGGTATGACTGACTTAATCATGTGGGACCAGTTCCTGTGTGACTGGAATGCCATTTTCATGTTCATTCCACAACCATCGAGCAAGTCTATAGGAGTGTTGCAGACGCTGCTGACTCAGTCGGCTTTCGGCCATTTTTGGATGTGAGTGGTTGGCCCCCCGGAAGTACTTTGGCATTGTTCGTTATTTGCCCAATAGCAGTTTGCAATTGGGTTATTTGCCCATCAGTGCGAATCACAATGGCGCAGCCAATGCGTAATCTCGACTGAATCACCCTAAAAGGAATTCTCGCAGCACCCGGGAGCAGAGCTGGTGGGCAAACTGGTTACTCCTTACTCCCTGCTGGTTATGAATTAGTCACAATCCGGACAAAGGGGATCAATCTGGTTAATGGTTCGCTATCCAGAAATGCTCTGAAGGCTTATACCAAGGGGTGGAAGATTTTCTCAGATGCATGACTCTGGCTTTCACTGCATTTTTGCCACAGCGAAATGGCCTTATCTGCCAACACTATCAAGTATATCTATCAGGTGTCCAGCATTTCAGCCCACTGCAAACTCCTGACAGTCCATCCATTTTTTGCGGCTCACTCTCAAACTTCCCAATAACAAGTGTAGTCAGTTAGGCCAAGGGTTTGTGGGAAAACTCACAGAACTACAGTAACTGGTGTCCAAGTTAAAGTGTTTGATCTTCTCTGCAATCATTTCACAGGGGTTTCTCGGAACAGCCCTTGCGCCCTTTTCCCACGCATCCTCTCACCACAAGCAGCGTGTTCTCATGTCCCGTTTACTTGCTAAAATACCCAAAACCATTTATTGGACATTTGTGTAAGATCAGGGCAGCTTTCGAAGGTTCCAAACAGGGGGTCCCTTCTTTATATCATCATTTACTGGGGCGCTGGAGTTCCTCCTATTATAGCAGATTCATACCGGAACCCTATACTGAAGTAATCCGGGCATTTACTACTTTCTTATCTCGTTGTTGTTACCTGCCCTTCATCACAGCTTGCATATCACACCTACTTCATGTATTTTTGTCCTCTTTTAGGCATACTGACCAGCTAGGCCAAGGCACACCTCAGGTCTTAGTAGTTTGGTTTATCACATTTCCAAGTGAAGACTCTGACTACAAGTTACAATGCTGGCTGGAGGCTAGCCTGCATTTGTAGGAGGAGTTTGGGGGGTATATATCCCTCCTCCTCTGGCTATTCCCCGTAAGCTCGTCTTCATGGTTCCCACCCACCCATTTCCCCCAAATCTTCATATATACATATAACTTCATACATTTTTTATAGTCATACATTCAGGGTAAGCCCTCTTTTAGGCGTACTGACCAGCTAGGCCAAGGCACACCTCAGGTCTTGGTATTTAGGCTTATCGCATTTCCAAGTGAAGACTACAATTCGGGGTTATTACGGTACTAAAACTGTAGAATGCAAAATCTGGTGCAGCTCTGCAAAGAAACCCATTTTTTTTGTCAAAGCTTAATTGAACAAGCTGAAGTTAGAAGCTGACTGGCTACCATGCACAGCTGCACCAGATTTTGCACTCTAGTTTTAGTAAATCAGCACTTTAGTGCTTTTAATTGAGAAAAGTACACACTATATAGGGATATGCTATGTTCATTTGTTATGTCTGAGGTTTACACTTTAATGTACTAACATGCTCTAAGTCCTACTGAGCTGCAGTACATGCTGTAGATGTAAACTAGCTTCCATGTGTAAGCATATGTATAATAAATTGCATGTGTTTTATTGCAAGGACACGGACAAGCCTCTCCATGCAGCCTAGCAGTTTAATAAAAAATACATTACAAATGACAGTCAGATTTACTTGCCTTATGCATATTTGTGCACAGTTCTATTTACCTTACGGATATATTCCTGAAGTCCTTTCACACCATACATTCGTAATACAAACCACAGCTTTAGAGAACGAAATCGCCTTCCAAGTGGGATTTGCCAGTGCTGTTGGGAAGGAAAGTTTGAAATTAGTATACAATGCTCCAAAGATCAAGCTTTACAATTGAAGTCAAAATGAATGTGGCCACAGAAACTTAACTCAGAGAATATGACCAATTCTGTGCTCCTTCGGGTCTGGTATGGATTTTAAAGGGAACCCCATGCCAGAATAAAAAACAAATGGTGTGGCCCCCCCTTCCCAAAATCCATACCCAACCCTTATCTGAGTACACAGCCTAGCAGGCCAAAAGAGCAAGTCCCCCCCCCCCCTGAACCTTACGGGCCACATGTCCATAACATGGGGGGTGCTTTAGGGCAGGCCCCATCCCCAAAGCACCTTGTCCCCATATTGATGGGGACAAGGGCCTCTTCCTGACAACCCTGGGCGGTGATTGTGGGGGTCTGCTCGTTCCCCTCCTTTCCTGGCCTGCCAGGCTGCATGCTCGGATAAGGGTCTGTTATGGATTTTGGGGGGACCCCATGCCATTTTTGTCTTTTTTACATTTTGGTATGGAATCCGATTGAAGAGGGGGACCCCACACTGTTTTTCCTGATTTTTCTATTGCTGGCAATGATATTGTATTCAAATTGGAAAAATTCTGTGAGCCACAATGATCTTATGCCTTGCTTGTGCTATCTCCATCTGCATGCGCTAATCATGCTTTATATAACGTGCATAGGATACATTTACAAGCTATGCGCTGCGCTTGGGTGATCCCAAAAAAAAATTTTTTTTCATTTAAGAAAAGCAGGTTACTGTGTATTGAGCACTAAGCACACTTTTTATGTTGATTAAGACACTATGTATGGTGTAAAAAGCACAAATAAGCACTACTTTATGGTGTAACAAGCACTTGCTTTTTCACACCTTGTTTATTTATTCAACATTCATATTATTTGTATTTAATATTATCGCACTAGTAAGCACAGAGTTGGTTATTATTAATTTTGTTTTTGGGGTCACCCAAGCGCAGCGCATAACTTGTAAATTTAATGATATTGTATTGCTGGAAATTTTAATTTCCGGAAATGTAAATGTCTTTTTTTCTTTAGAAATGTCAGTTTTGCTGCAGTAGGCACTATATTTAAAGGAATTTTTCATTTTTATTGTTTCACTTTAAACATAATTAAAATCACTGCTCCTTTAACCGCTTGCTGTCCGCCCACTGTGAAATGACTGCGCCCCAAAACTGCCGTGACCGCCGCGCTGCGTGCCCGATCTTCTGTAAAGAGCCATGGCCACTGCTCTTTAACCATGTGATCGGCTGTGTCCAATCACAGCCGGTCACATGTAAACACGGAGAGTGTGTGGCGAGGAGAGCCGATCAATGGCATCTGATTACACCTGTAATCAGGGCACTGATCATCAGAGCCCTGATTACAATACAGCGCCAGTGCCAACAATACAATACAGCAATCGGTGCCCACTAGTGGCAGCAATCAGTGCTCACCAATGCCCAAATGTGCCACCAATTAGTGCCATTAGTGATGCCAGTCAGTGCTGGCTATTAGTGTCGCCTATCAGTGCTGCCCATCAATGCCCATCACTGCTGCCCATCAGTGTCACCCATCCGAGCCGCCTATCAGTGCCACCTATCAGTGCCCAAAAGTGCGGCATATTAGTGCCCCCTCATCAGTGCCATCTAATCAGTGCCCATAAGTGCCGCCTCATCAGTGCTGCCTTATCAGCGCACATAAGTGAAAGAGAAAAATTACTTATTTACAAAATTTACTGATAGAAACTAAAAGAAAAACTTTGTTTTTTTTTAAATTTTCGGTCTTTTTTTGCAAAAAATAAAAAACCCAGCGGTGATTAAATACCACCAAAAGAAAGCTCTATTTGTGTGATAAAAATGATAAAAATTTCACATAGTGTAGCATGACCGCGCAATTGTCATTCAAAGTGTGACTGCGCTGAAAGCTGAAAAATGGCCTGGGCAGGAAGGGGGTGTAAGTGCCCTGTATTGAGGTGGTTAAAAAACTTTTTTTTTTTTTAAATTGCATTGATACATGTCCCTCTGGGCATTACCCAGGCCCCATCCCCTTTTTATGACCAATAACTTGCATATAAGCCATCAAAATAGGCAGTTTTGATTTTTTTATTTTCTGGTCCCATAGACTTCAATAGAGGGTTCAATGTTCAGGTCCGAACTTTTGCTATGTTCGGAAAATCTAATGTGAACCGAAACGAGGGGTGTTAGGCCGATCTCTAGCTATGAGCCACTGGAGCTACACACTCCTATTTCCTTTTTTTTTTTTTCAAGCATTTGCTGTTTATAGAGCATAATGTCTTCCATACTGTACATTCACATCAGTCCCTACCCTCAGAGAGTTTACAGTCCCTAGCTCACATACATACATGCACTCACATACTAGGGCCTATTTAGACAACAGCCAGTAAACCTACCAGCATATCTATAGAGTGTGGGAGAAAACCCACAAAAGCACAGGGAGAACAGACAAACTCCATTTAGTGCCGAAGACCCTGAAACTGAGCTGCAGCATGGTGGCCAAGACCATACAGTGGTTAAACAGGACAGGTTCCACTCAGAACAGGCCTTGCCATGGTCAAACAAAGTAGTTGAGTGCATGTGCTCAGCGTCATATCCAGAGGTTGTCTTTGGGAAATAGATGTATGAGTGCTGCAAGCATTGCTGCAGAGGTTGAAGGGGTGGGGGGTCAGCCAGTCAGTGCTCAGACCGTATGCCACACACTGCATCAAATTGGTCTGCATGGCCGTTGTCCCAGAAGGAAGCCTCTTCTAAAAATGATGCACAAGAAAGCCCGCAAACAGTTTGCTAAAGACAAGCAGACTAAGGACATGGATTACTGGAACCATGTCCTGTGGTCTGATAAGACCAAGATAAACTTATTTGGTTCAGATGGTGTCAAGGGTGCGTGATGGCAACCAGGTAGGGAGTACAAAGACAAGTGTGTCTTGCCTACAGTCAAGCATAGTGGTGGGAGTGTCATGGTCTGGGGCTGCATGAGTGCTGCCGGCACTGGGGAGCTAAAGTTCATTGAAGGAACCATGAATGCCAACATGTACTGTAGAGCATCATCCACTCCCTTTAGAGACTGGGCCGCAGGACAGTATTCCAACATAACGACCCCAAACACACGCCCTAAAGATGACCACTGCCTTGCTAAAGAACCTGAGGGTAAAGGTGATGGACTGGTCAAGCATGTCTTCAGACCTAAACCCTATTGAGCATCTGTGGGGCATCCTCAAACAGAAGGTGGAGGAGTGCAAGGTCTCTAACATCCACCAGCTCTGAGATGTCATCATGGAGGAGTGGAAGAGGACTCCAGTGGCAACCTGTGAAGCTCTGGTGAACTCCATGCCTAAGAGGGTTAAAGCAATGCTGAAAAATAATGATGGCTACACAAAATATTGACACTTTGGTCCCAATTTTGAAATTTTCACTTAGTGTACTCACTTTTTTTGCCAACTGTTTAGACATTAATGGCTGCGTGTTGAGTTTTTTTGAGGGGACAGCAAATTTACACTGTTATATAAGCTGTACACTCACTACTTTACATTGTAGCAAAGTATCATTTCTTCAGTGTTGTCACTTGAAAAGATAATAAAATATTTACAAAAATGTGAGGGGTGTAATCACTTTTGTGAGATACTGTAATTGGAATGGATTGCTTAGGTAGGTCCTCACAGTTGTAATGTCTGTGGATGTCTTAGCAAGACCATAATGCAACAAAGGAAATTTGCAAACGGACCATTAAAATTTTTATTTCTATCAGTCTGTAATGCATTATTAAAGTAATTAGTAAAGCATGCACTGTAAAATTATTCAAGGCCTTTCTTGTCTCATCAAAGGTTGGCATTCAGCAATTAGAAAGAGGAAAAAGTGGAATCGTAGTGTTAAATAGACAGGCAGAAACCACTGTTAAAACAGAAGACCATACATGTTTATAATCTGCATAACTGATGTGGTGGAGAACTTTTTGAAACCATTTAAAAAATAAAAACTGCATCGAAAATTTATTTTCAGTTTTGACAATATAACTATGCTTTTACATTAATTGCTGAAGGAAACAAATCGGACGCATGAACTTACCCTGTAGTCTGTCACAAGACCTGAAAAATATAAGAGAAAATGACTTTTATCAATAAAATAATCATTTAAAATTTTGGTCAACTGAAAATGGTTATATCGCTACTGTGTACTTTGCTGTGCTCAACCAAAATACCCCAAAGGGTTTACTGCATGCAAGTGAAACACTAATAAAATACATGATACAACACATAAAGGCATTCTTCTATTAAGGCATTGTACACATGAGTATCTAATGGGAGTACAAAAGCTTGGTATTGAGCTTAAAGATTCAATACAGACATGGCACTCTGCCATCCTTGCATTTTCTTTTTTCTTTAACATGGCATTTATGCTGTCCAATGCCTGTCAGACCTATAACATGGAGCACTGAGCCAAGGTGTTTCAGAGCACTTTCCGTGACAGATTTACTAAAACTGGTGCAGCTATGCATGGTAGTCAATCAACTTCTAAACTTGGCATGTTCAGTTAAGCTTTGGCAATACAACCTGGAAGCTGATTGATTTCTATGCAAAGCTGCACCAGATTTTACACTCTCCAGTTTTAGTAAATAACCCCCACAGTGCCAAGCTCTGGTGAGGAAACTTCAGGGAGGGGGAGAGGTGAATTTGTGCTGGAGGCAGGGGCGGATCCAGGAGGGGGGCAATTGCCCCGTTGCCCCCCCCTGGATCTGCCCCTGCCTCCAGCATAAATTAGTGATGGGCTGGCGGGTGAGCGGGCAAACCAGTCAGACTCAGCGAATGAGTGAGCGGAGGGGCGTGTGGGCGGGCGTGTGTGTGTGTGTGTGGGCGGGTTAACAAGCGGGTGGGCCAGTCAGCAGGGGGTCGGCAGGTGAGTGAGCGCCTGAGCAGGCAGGTCATCAGGTGAGTGAGTGGGTGGGCCGGTCGGCAGGTGAGCATGAGCGGAGGTGCTGGCCAGTCAGCACGCCGGTGGGCGGGGAGCAGAGAGATAACATCTCTCACCGCCCGCCCTGCATCATTGTAGTTCTGCCTTCACTGTGCAGCAGAGAGATTACATTATCTCTCTGCTGCCTGTATTCACTCTGGCAAGTGACAATCTGCACCTTAGCAGGCCAATGACAATCAGCAATGTGTGACAGGTGACGTGGCAAGTGACAATCAGCAACATGTGGCAGGTGACGTGACAATCAGCAACATGTGCCAGGTGACGTGGCAAGTGACAATCAGCAACATGTGGCAGGTGACATGGCAAGTGACAATCCGCAACGTGTGGCAGGTGACGTGGCAAGTGACAATCCGCAATGTGTGGCAGGTGACAATCCGCAATGTGTGGCAGGTGGCAAGTGCCAATCTGCAACGTGTGGCAGGTGACGTAGCAGGTGACAATCAGCAACACATGGCAGGTGACGTGGCAAGTGACAATCCACCACGTGTGGCAAGTGACAAGCCGCATTTGGTAGCAGGCAAGTGACAATCCGCATCTAAATGCAGGTCGATGTGGAAAGTGACACTCGGAGCTCCCATTGATTCTGCATTATAGTGAGTTGAACAATTTCAATTGATATCACAATGTAATAATAGAAATAATGTGCTTCAATCATCCTGATACCATACCAACCATGGTGCAGTGATGATGAAAGCTCTAACACCAGCCATTGCCCCGATGAATTGCCCGCAGAAAAACATATTTTCTGGCAGTGCCCCTCCTGAGACTAGACTCTGGATCCACCCCTGGCTGGAGGATGTTTTCTCCTGGGGTATGGGGTATTGTATTTGGAGGAGAGAAGGAATTGTTCCTTAAGTGGCACTCTTGTGCATTAATTAAGCTGCCCATACATAGATCGAAGTTCAGCAGGCCAGCTGAAGTTCTATCCATGTATGGGCACCGTGGTTGAACAGAAGTCGATACTGTACTGTACAACTGCCCTGTTGGAAAAGTTTTGGTTGATTGGTTCTGCAGAATACAAAGACACAGCGGGAAGGATTCCCCCATCCACCTCCAATGTGTGGATGGGATAATCAGGTCATTTTTATTTCGCTCAACCCGCTGGTTGAACTAAAAAGCTAACTCCTCTATGGCCAGCTTTACTCCTGACCCCTGTACTCTGTGCATTACTTACTCCTGACCCCTGTACTCTGTGCATTACTTACTCCTTACCCCTGTACTCTGTGCATTACTTACTCCTGACCCTTGCTCCTTGTGTGTTATTTACTCCTTATCCATGCTCTTTGAACATTACTTATACCTGACCTCTGCGTGTCGTGCGTTACTTCTTTATAACTTTTGCATTCTGTGCATTACATACTCTTGACCTCCGTAATCTGTGCGTTATGTAGTCCTGCCCCCTGAACTCTGTACAATTCTTACTCCTGACCCCTGTACTCTGTGCATTACTTACTCCTGAACCCTGTACTCTGTGCATTAATTACTCCTGACCCTTGCTCCTTGTGTGTTATTTACTCCTGATCCCTGCTCTTTGAACATTACTTATACCTGACCTCTGCGTGTCGTGCGTTACCTAATTTTATCTTTTGCATTCTGTGCATTACATACTCTTGACCTCTGTAATCTGTGCATTATGTAGTCCAGCCCCCTGAACTCTGTACATTACTTACTCCTGACCCCTGCATTCTGTGTGTTACCTACACCCTGACCTCTGCACTCTGTGTGTTACTTCTTCTGACCCCTACACTCTGTACATTACACACTTCTGACCACCGCACTTTGTGCACTATGCATTCCTGAATCCTGCACTGTGTGCATGATGCACTCCTGCTCCCTACACTTTGGCGTTGATTTACTAAAAAGTGCAAAATCTGGTGCAGCTGTGCATGACAACCTAGCTTCTAATTTCAGCTTGTTCAATTAAGCTTTGACAAAAAAAAAAAAAAATACATTGCAAAATTCATCACCTTGGCAGACTGGGCTTCTCTCATCTCTGCTGTGCTAGAACTATTCTATTGGCTACATTTACACAGTTCACAGTACTCATTATGGAACTTGCGGATTTTTCTTCTTTGAAATCTTTCCTGGGATATTGGCAGTACTTGATCACTACATAATAATGTAAGCTGTCATATCGGGAGAACTTTTATTGAGAACAGTAACTTTTATTGAGAACAAGTAAATTCAAGGAGCAAAAAAAAAAAAAGAAAAGCACTATAAATGATTTGGAATGGTTCACTATTGGAACAAGAAATGTCTGCATTGAAAAAGTCATTACAGGCAAGAATAGATCCTCGTCCTCTAGCTAAATAAATACTATAAACCTAAATTTATAGGCATAGGCTACACTTATAGCAAAAATGGTGAATATTAATGAAATGTGTGCACTTATACTTCATACTTCCTAATTAAAGTGCATTCATTTTCAATGACTAGCCTGCAATCATCTCAATTATACTCTAAATTCAGATTAGTATAGGTTGGGGGCTTATGATGCACTCTAATTAAATGGTGCTGTAAATCAGTAGCCACTAATGACTCTTATGCTCTTACACTCTTTTTTTGACTGTGAGGCATACTCTTGACTTTGTGTGTATTTATGTAGCAGTGATTATAACCTTTGTGTCTACAGCTGTGTTTGACCATTGAAAATTGGTATGATTTCCTGTCTGGCAAATGCTGTAGGAAGCTGTATTGGGTGCCATAAAATCCACATTTAAAGAGAACTTGTAAAGATAAAAATATGGGAGCTTTCATTGTTGACTTTAAAGAAGCAGTTTGGTTTGTGACCAGAATTTGCAGATTAAAGTTTTTTTCATAGAGTTTCTCCATTCTGAGATACATTTCACAGATACTAGTGCTTTTTTTCAGTGCTTTTAGATATGAGACTGCGCTATCACTGGCGGCTCCCTGATGATACTAATGATCTGGGTCCAGAGTGTCAGCTCTTATATTGTGATCACATAAGGTGTGTTACTAGGTTGTAAACAAACCTCTATTGCTCAAGCTGCCTGATTTTCTCTTAGCCCTCTCAGTAACGACACTGACCCTGATTTACTAAAGGAGTAAAGAATTTTCACTTTGGAAAGTGAATTTTTACTTATATTAGAAAATGGGGAGAAAAAAAGTGAAAATTCTCTATGGAAAAAATACCCAGTCATATGCAAAGGAAATTAAAACAAAAGGAGCTATGCTTACACATGACTGGATACATCAGCACAATGTCACCTTATTCACTAAATAAAGGGAACTTTTACTTAGTTCAGTAAACGAGGTGAAGTTGTGCTAATATAAGTGAAAATTCACTTTGAAAACTGAATATTCTATACTCCTTTAGTAAATCAGAGTCATTGTCTTCACAGTGAATGTGTAGAGAAAGCAAAAAAAAAGAAAACAGGCTTGTATAGGTTTTTTTACAAACCTATGTAAACAGGGCAATATAGGTAATATAGGCAATATAGAGTCTCACATCTAGGACCGCAAATAGCTGCACACTCCTATAAATGAAGGGGAATGTAGATTAACATTCCCTCAGAATGGGAAAATTCCCTGAGAGATGTTAATCTACAAACTGTGTTCACAAAGCAGTTCAGTACATTTCTCCTTTACAGTCAGCAATTAAAATGGTTGTGAAGGTTCAAGGTTTTTTACCTTCATGCATTCTGTGCATGAAGATTAAAAACCTTCTGTGTGCAGCAGCCCCCCCAAAGCCCGCTCTAATACTTAGCTGGGCCCCATCTCGATCCAGCGATGTGCTCAAGAGCAGCAGCTCTCCCGGATCTATTCTTCCTCATTGACTGATACAGCAGCTTGAGCCATTGGCACAGCCAGTGAGCCAATGAGGAGAGAGCAGGGCTGAGCCGCACTCCGTGTGTGAATGGACACACAGTGCAGCGGCTCGGAAGCGAGCATATGCCCCCAAAGCAAGCTGCTTGCTATTGGGGGCACTTGGTAGCATCGGTGGGGGACCGGAGAAGAGGAGGATTACGCTGCTCTGTGCAAAACCACTGCACAGAGCAGGTAAGTATGAAGTTTGTTTATTTAAAAAAAAAAATGTGGCACCCAATTCATACACTAAATAAGTAAAAATTGACTGATGCAAAGTGCTATACTCCTTCAGGAAATCCATCCTATTAAAAAAAAAATAATAATAATATTAATAACTAGAAAAGGTACAATTTCTGGGGAAATTGTGAAAGTGTTCTTGCCTCTACAACTGGAGTGGGCGGAGTAACTGGGTGGAGTGGGCGGAGTAACTGTGAAAAGTGTTAAAAAGCTTAATATTTTAAAAAGTATAAATAGTAGTAAAACAGTTGAAGTCCCATCATTAGCTGAAAGAGCTGAACTTTTTTTTCAAAAATGATTTTTTTTTTCAAAAATGATTTTTTTTAATGATTTTTTTTTTCAAAAATTATTTTTTTTTATTTTTTCAAAAATATTTTTTTTTTCAAAAATAATTTTTTTTCTTTTTTTTTTTTCAAAAATAATTTTTTTTCTTCAAAATTTTTTTTTTCAAAAATATTTTTTTTTCTCAATAATATTTTTTTTTTTCAAAAATGAATTTTTTTTTTTTTAAAAAAATATTTTTTTTTTCATGGGGCGGTCATAATGTTTTGGCTGATCATGGGGTGGTCATAATGTTTTGGCTAATCAGGGGGTTGTCAGCTTTTGTCACTTCCCACTCTAGTTTTGAACATTTCGCCATTCATTCCTATGGGACCAATTTCGCCGCAAAAACTACGATATTTCGTGAACCATTCGGTGAAATATTCCACAAAGTAATAGCACACCAATCGGGAACAATCCGCTCGTTTCGGTATATTACTTGTCTCTGTAGTGTGAAAACTGTGGGAGGAGTCTACAAGCATTATCAAGTCTAGCAGATGAAGTCACATGTATTTGGAGTGTCTCAGCATCTTGTGTTTACAACCACTGTTTCCTAGCAACGCTCATGCCCTGTTTATGCTTCCCAAATACTGCTTCATCAAAACTGCCCCATCAGAATTACCCCATCAAAACTGCCCCATCATATTCCTCTATTATAAATCAGTACATGGTGTGTCTGTCCCCTCCCCCGGGCTCTGTAATCAGCTGAGATGCTCCAGCCACCTTCCCCCCTGTGTATAACAGAAGCTTTGGTAACCATGGCAACAAAACAAACACTAACAGTACACTCTGATTAATGGCTAAAATTTCCTGAAATGACCTCTAAACAAATGGCCGTATTTTAAAAACTATACATCCTACAGCGAAGATCTTTATATTGTGAGAATCACAAGACCCAGACCTAGATTTTGATGTATAGTATGTCTCTGAAATATTAAAAATGGAGGCACAGTCACAGTTTAGAAATTGCCCTTCAAATTTGAAGGGGGCTAGAGTGTAGTTTCAATGAATGTCAATGGACGGCGTGAGTTGCAAACAAATGGTCATATTGTGAAAACTATCAGGACTATGGCTTAGCCGTGGACATGTTTAGTGGCAGCAGGGATAGCTGAACGTTTTGATATAAGATTTGTGTAGGTGGGCTTGAAAATGAGGGAGTGGCGGCAGTTTAGAAATCATGTTCTGATTTTCCAGCTTTTGTCATCTCCCACTCTAGTTTCCCCATTCATTCCTATGGGACCAATTTCGCCACAAAAATGACGATATTTCGTGAACCATTTGGCGAAACGTTCCACAAAGTAATAGCACACCATTCGGGAACAATCCGCACGTTTCGGTATATTACTTGTCTATGTAGTGTAAAAACTGTGGGAGGAGTTAGGGTGGTAAATTTGGCTATAATAATAAGAACTAGAAAAGGTACAATTTCTGGGGAAATTGTGAAAGTGTTCTTGCCTCTACAACTGGAGTGGGCGGAGTAACTGGGTGGGGTGGAGTGGCTTGAGTAACTGTGAAAAGTGTTAAAAAGCTTAATATTTTAAAAAGTATAAATAGTAGTAAAAAAGTTCCATCATTCGCTGAAAGAGCTGAACATTTTTTTCAAAAGTAATTTTTTTTAATCAAAAATGATTTTTTTTTTCTTCAAAAATGATTTTTTTTTTCAAAAGTAATTTTTTTTTTCAAAGGTAATTTTTTTTTTCAAAAATGAATTTTTTTTTTTTCGAAATTATTATTTTTTTTAAAGTAATTTTTTTTTCAAAAATATTTTTTTTTTCAAAAATGATTTTTTTTTTTTTTAAATTATTTTTTTACTTTTTTCAAAATTTTTTTTTTTTTCAAAAATATTTTTTTTTTTTACATGGGGCGGTCATAATGTTTTGGCTGATCATGGGGTGGTCATAATGTTTTGGCTGATCATGGGGTTGTCAGCTTTTGTCACTTCCCACTCTAGTTTTGAACATTTCGCCATTCATTCCTATGGGACCAATTTCGCCGCAAAAACGTAATTTCGTGGACCATTCGGCAAAACATTCCACAAAGTAATAACACACCAATCGGGAACAATCCGCTCGTTTCGGTATATTACTTGTCTCTGTAGTGTGAAAACTGTGGGAGGAGTCTACAAGCATTATCAAGTCTAGCAGATGAAGTCACATGCATTTGGAGTGTCTCAGCATCTTGTGTTTACAACCACTGTTTCCTAGCAACGCTCATGCGGTTTATGCTTCCCAAATACTACTTCATCAAAACTGCCCCATCAGAATTACCCCATCAAAACTGCCCCATCATATTCCTCTATTATAAATCAGTACATGGTGTGTCTGTCCCCTCCCCCGGGCTCTGTAATCAGCTGAGATGCTCCAGCCACCTTCCCCCCTGTGTATAACAGAAGCTTTGGTAACCATGGCAACAAAACAAACACTAACAGTACACTCTGATTAATGGCTAAAATTTCCTGAAATGACCTCTAAACAAATGGCCGTATTTTAAAAACTATACATCCTACAGCGAAGATCTTTATATTGTGAGAATCACAAGACCCAGACCTAGATTTTGATGTATAGTATGTCTCTGAAATATTAAAAATGAAGGCACAGTCGCAGTTTAGAAATTGCCCTTCAAATTTGGAGGTGGCTAGAGTGTAGTTTCAATGAATGTCAATGGACGGCGTGAGTTGCAAACAAATGGTCATATTGTGAAAACTGTTAGGACTATGGCTTAGCCGTGGACATGTTTAGTGGCAGCAGGGATAGCTGAACGTTTTGATATAAGATTTGTGTAGGTGGGCTTGAAAATGAGGGAGTGGCGGCAGTTTAGATATCATGTTCTGATTTTCCAGCTTTTGTCATCTCCCACTCTAGTTTGCCCATTCATTCCTATGGGACCAATTTCGCCGCAAAAACGACGATATTTCGTGAACCGTTCGGCGAAACGTTCCACAAAGTAATAGCACACCATTCGGGAACAATCCGCACGTTTCGGTATATTACTTGTCTATGTAGTGTAAAAACTGTGGGAGGAGTTAGGGTGGTAAATTTGGCTATAATATTAAGAACTAGAAAAGGTACAATTTCTGGTGAAATTGTGAAAGTGTTCTTGCCTCTACAACTGGAGAAGGCGGAGTAACTGGATGGAGTGGCTTGAGTAACTGTTGTGTGGTTGGAGTGTCTGGAGCTCCTGTGAAAAGCGTTAAAAAGCTTAATATTTTAAAAAGTATAAATAGTAGTAAAAAAGTTGAAGTCTCATCATTAGATGAAAGAGCACAAACATTTTTTTCAAAAATTATGATTTTTTTTTTCAAAAATAATTTTTTTTTTTTCAAAAATGTTTTTTTTCAAAAATGAATTTATTTTTTTTACATGGGGCAGTCATAATGTTTTGGCTGATCATGGGGTGGTCATAATGTTTTGGCTGATCATGGGGTTGTCAGCTTTTGTCACCTCTCACTCTAGTTTTGAACATTTCGCCATTCATTCCTATGGGACCAATTTCGCCGCAAAAACGTCATTTCGTGGACCATTCGGCAAAACATTCCACAAAGTAATAGCACACCAATCGGGAACAATCTGCTCGTTTCGGTATATTACTTGTCTCTGTAGTGTAAAAACTGTGGAAGGAGTCTACAAGCATTATCAAGTCTAGCAGATGAAGTCACATGCATTTGGGGTGTCTCAGCATCTTGTGTTTACAACCACTGTTTCCTAGCAACGCTCATGCCCTGTTTATGCTTCCCAAATACTGCTTCATCAAAACTGCCCCATCAAAATTACCCCATCAAAACTGCCCCATCATATTCCTCTATTATAAATCAGTACATGGTGTGTCTGTCCCCTCCCCCGGGCTCTGTAATCAGAGCTGACATGCTCCAGCCACCTCCCCCCCTGTGTATAACAGAAGCTTTGGTAACCATGGCAACAAAACAAACACAGTACATGATTAATGGCTAAAATTTCCTGAAATGACCTCTAAACAAATGGCCGTATTTTAAAAACTATACATCCTACAGCGAAGATCTTTATATTGTGAGAATCACAAGACCCAGACCTAGATTTTGATACATAGTATGTCTCTGAAATATTAAAAATGAAGGCACAGTCGCAGTTTAGAAATTGCCCTTCAAATTTGGAGGGGGCTAGAGTGTAGTTTCAATGAATGTCAATGGACGGCGTGAGTTGCAAACAAATGGTCATATTGTGAAAACTATCAGGACTATGGCTTAGCTGTGGACATGTTTAGTGACAGCAGGGATAGCTGAACGTTTTGATATAAGATTTGTGTAGGTGGGCTTGAAAATGAGGGAGTGGCGGCAGTTTAGAAATCATGTTCTGATTTTCCAACTTTTGTCATCTCCCACTCTAGTTTCCCTATTCATTCCTATGGGACCAATTTCGCCGCAAAAATGACGATATTTTGTGAACCATTCGGCGAAACGTTCCACAAAATAATAGCACACCATTCGGGAACAATCCGCACGTTTCGGTATATTACTTGTCTATGTAGTGTAAAAACTGTGGGAGGAGTTAGGGTGGTAAATTTGGCTATAATAAGAATAAGAACTAGAAAAGGTACAATTTCTGGGGAAATTGTGAAAGTGTTCTTGCCTCTACAACTGGAGTGGGCGGAGTAACTGGGTGGGGTGGAGTGGCTTGAGTAACTGTGAAAAGTGTTAAAAAGCTTAATATTTTAAAAAGTATAAATAGTAGTAAAAAAGTTCCATCATTCCCTGAAAGAGCTGAACATTTTTTTCAAAAGTAATTTTTTTTTTCAAAAAATGAATTTTTTTTAATCAAAAATGACTTTTTTTTCTTCAAAAATGAGTTTTTTTTTCAAAAGTAATTTTTTTTTTCAATGGTAATTTTTTTTTTCAAAAATGAATTTTTTTATTCCAAAAATAATTTTTTTTTCGAAATTATTATTTTTTTTAAAGTAATTTTTTTTTCAAAAATATTTTTTTTTTTCAAAAATATTTTTTTTTTTCAAATATATTTTTTTTTCAAAAATAATTTTTTTTTAAAAAAAAATTTTTTTTTCAAAAATATTTTTTTTTTCAAAAATAATTTTTTTTTTTTCAAAAATATTTTTTTTTTCAAAAATGATTTTTTTTTTCAAAAATTATTTTTTTACTTTTTAAAAAAAATTTTTTTTTTTTCAAAAATATTTTTTTTTTTACTTGGGGCGGTCATAATGTTTTGGCTGATCATGGGGTGGTCATAATGTTTTGGCTGATCATGGGGTTGTCAGCTTTTGTCACTTCCCACTCTAGTTTTGAACATTTCGCCATTCATTCCTATGGGACCAATTTCGCCGCAAAAACGTCATTTCGTGGACCATTCGGCAAAACATTCCACAAAGTAATAACACACCAATCGGGAACAATCCGCTCGTTTCGGTATATTATTTGTCTCTGTAGTGTGAAAACTGTGGGAGGAGTCTACAAGCATTATCAAGTCTAGCAGATGAAGTCACATGCATTTGGAGTGTCTCAGCATCTTGTGTTTACAACCACTGTTTCCTAGCAACGCTCATGCCCTGTTTATGCTTCCCAAATACTGCTTCATCAAAACTGCCCCATCAGAATTACCCCATCAAAACTGCCCCATCATATTCCTCTATTATAAATCAGTACATGGTGTGTCTGTCCCCTCCCCCGGGCTCTGTAATGAGCTGAGATGCTCCAGCCACCTTCCCCCCTGTGTATAACAGAAGCTTTGGTAACCATGGCAACAAAACAA
This sequence comes from Lithobates clamitans, assembly GCA_037952925.1. NCBI lineage: Eukaryota > Metazoa > Chordata > Amphibia > Anura > Ranidae > Lithobates > Lithobates clamitans. Next base: position 2,421,980 of record JBBGZY010000943.1, read on the forward strand.
ACACTAACAGTGCACTCTGATTAATGGCTAAAATTTCCTGAAATGACCTCTAAACAAATGGCCGTATTTTAAAAACTATACATCCTACAGCGAAGATCTTTATATTGTGAGAATCACAAGACCCAGACCTAGATTTTGATACATAGTATGTCTCTGAAATATTAAAAATGAAGGCACAGTCGCAGTTTAGAAATTGCCCTTCAAATTTGGAGGGGGCTAGAGTGTAGTTTCAATGAATGTCAATGGACGGCGTGAGTTGCAAACAAATGGTCATATTGTGAAAACTATCAGGACTATGGCTTAGCCGTGGACATGTTTAGTGGCAGCAGGGATAGCTGAACGTTTTGATATAAGATTTGTGTAGGTGGGCTTGAAAATGAGGGAGTGGCGGCAGTTTAGAAATCATGTTCTGATTTTCCAGCTTTTGTCATCTCCCACTCTAGTTTCCCCATTCATTCCTATGGGACCAATTTCGCCGCAAAAATGACGATATTTTGTGAACCATTCGGCGAAATGTTCCACAAAATAATAGCACACCATTCGGGAACAATCCGCACGTTTCGGTATATTACTTGTCTATGTAGTGTAAAAACTGTGGGAGGAGTTAGGGTGGTAAATTTGGCTATAATAATAAGAATAACTAGAAAAGGTACAATTTCTGGGGAAATTGTGAAAGTGTTCTTGCCTCTACAACTGGAGTGGGCGGAGTAACTGGGTGGGGTGGAGTGGCTTGAGTAACTGTGAAAAGTGTTAAAAAGCTTAATATTTTAAAAAGTATAAATAGTAGTAAAAAAGTTCCATCATTCGCTGAAAGAGCTGAACATTTTTTTCAAAAGTAATTTTTTTTTTCAAAAAATGAATTTTTTTTAATCAAAAATGATTTTTTTTTCTTCAAAAATGATTTTTTTTTTCAAAAGTAATTTTTTTTTTCAAAGGTAATTTTTTTTTTCAAAAATGAATTTTTTTATTTCAAAAATAATTTTTTTTCGAAATTATTATTTTTTTTAAAGTAATTTTTTTTTCAAAAATAATTTTTTTTTTTCAAAAATTTTTTTTTTTCAAATATATTTTTTTTTCAAAAATAATTTTTTTTAAAAAAAATTTTTTTTTCAAAAATATTTTTTTTTTCAAAAATAATTTTTTTTTTTTCAAAAATATTTTTTTTTCAAAAATGATTTTTTTTTTCAAAAATTATTTTTTTACTTTTTAAAAAAAATTTTTTTTTTTTTCAAAAATATTTTTTTTTTTACTTGGGGCGGTCATAATGTTTTGGCTGATCATGGGGTGGTCATAATGTTTTGGCTGATCATGGGGTTGTCAGCTTTTGTCACTTCCCACTCTAGTTTTGAACATTTCGCCATTCATTCCTATGGGACCAATTTCGCCGTAAAAACGTCATTTCGTGGACCATTCGGCAAAACATTCCACAAAGTAATAACACACCAATCGGGAACAATCCGCTCGTTTCGGTATATTATTTGTCTCTGTAGTGTGAAAACTGTGGGAGGAGTCTACAAGCATTATCAAGTCTAGCAGATGAAGTCACATGCATTTGGAGTGTCTCAGCATCTTGTGTTTACAACCACTGTTTCCTAGCAACGCTCATGCCCTGTTTATGCTTCCCAAATACTACTTCATCAAAACTGCCCCATCAGAATTACCCCATCAAAACTGCCCCATCATATTCCTCTATTATAAATCAGTACATGGTGTGTCTGTCCCCTCCCCCGGGCTCTGTAATCAGCTGAGATGCTCCAGCCACCTTCCCCCCTGTGTATAACAGAAGCTTTGGTAACCATGGCAACAAAACAAACACTAACAGTGCACTCTGATTAATGGCTAAAATTTCCTGAAATGACCTCTAAACAAATGGCCGTATTTTAAAAACTATACATCCTACAGCGAAGATCTTTATATTGTGAGAATCACAAGACCCAGACCTAGATTTTGATGTATAGTATGTCTCTGAAATATTAAAAATGAAGGCACAGTCGCAGTTTAGAAATTGCCCTTCAAATTTGGAGGGGGCTAGAGTGTAGTTTCAATGAATGTCAATGGACGGCGTGAGTTGCAAACAAATGGTCATATTGTGAAAACTATCAGGACTATGGCTTAGCCGTGGACATGTTTAGTGGCAGCAGGGATAGCTGAACGTTTTGATATAAGATTTGTGTAGGTGGGCTTGAAAATGAGGGAGTGGCGGCAGTTTAGAAATCATGTTCTGATTTTCCAGCTTTTGTCATCTCCCACTCTAGTTTCCCCATTCATTCCTATGGGACCAATTTCGCCGCAAAAATGACGATATTTCGTGAACCATTCGGCGAAATGTTCCACAAAATAATAGCACACCATTCGGGAAAAATCCGCACGTTTCGGTATATTACTTGTCTATGTAGTGTAAAAACTGTGGGAGGAGTTAGGGTGGTAAATTTGGCTATAATAAGAATAATAATATATATGTGAGATAACAGTAAGTGGTCTTGCTATGCAAGAACACTTAATAATATATATGTGAGATAACAGTAAGTGGTCTTGCTATGCAAGAACACTTAATAATATATATGTGAGATAACAGTAAGTGGTCTTGCTATGCAAGAACACTTAATAACTAGAAAAGGTACAATTTCTGGGGAAATTGTGAAAGTGTTCTTGCCTCTACAACTGGAGTGGGCGGAGTAACTGGGTGGGGTGGAGTGGCTTGAGTAACTGTGAAAAGTGTTAAAAAGCTTAATATTTTAAAAAGTATAAATAGTAGTAAAAAAGTTCCATCATTCGCTGAAAGAGCTGAACATTTTTTTCAAAAGTAATTTTTTTTTTCAAAAAATGAATTTTTTTTAATCAAAAATGATTTTTTTTTCTTCAAAAATGATTTTTTTTTTCAAAAGTAATTTTTTTTTTCAAAGGTAATTTTTTTTTTCAAAAATGAATTTTTTTATTTCAAAAATAATTTTTTTTTCGAAATTATTATTTTTTTTAAAGTAATTTTTTTTTCAAAAATATTTTTTTTTTTCAAATATATTTTTTTTTTCAAATATATTTTTTTTTCAAAAATAATTTTTTTTAAAAAAATTTTTTTTTTCAAAAATATATTTTTTTTCAAAAATGATTTTTTTTTTTCAAAAATTATTTTTTTACTTTTTTAAAATTTTTTTTTTTTTTTTCAAAAATATTTTTTTTTTTACTTGGGGCGGTCATAATGTTTTGGCTGATCATGGGGTGGTCATAATGTTTTGGCTGATCATGGGGTTGTCAGCTTTTGTCACTTCCCACTCTAGTTTTGAACATTTCGCCATTCATTCCTATGGGACCAATTTCGCCGTAAAAACGTAATTTCGTGGACCATTCGGCAAAACATTCCACAAAGTAATAACACACCAATCGGGAACAATCCGCTCGTTTCGGTATATTATTTGTCTCTGTAGTGTGAAAACTGTGGGAGGAGTCTACAAGCATTATCAAGTCTAGCAGATGAAGTCACATGCATTTGGAGTGTCTCAGCATCTTGTGTTTACAACCACTGTTTCCTAGCAACGCTCATGCCCTGTTTATGCTTCCCAAATACTACTTCATCAAAACTGCCCCATCAGAATTACCCCATCAAAACTGCCCCATCATATTCCTCTATTATAAATCAGTACATGGTGTGTCTGTCCCCTCCCCCGGGCTCTGTAATCAGCTGAGATGCTCCAGCCACCTTCCCCCCTGTGTATAACAGAAGCTTTGGTAACCATGGCAACAAAACAAACACTAACAGTGCACTCTGATTAATGGCTAAAATTTCCTGAAATGACCTCTAAACAAATGGCCGTATTTTAAAAACTATACATCCTACAGTGAAGATCTTTATATTGTGAGAATCACAAGACCCAGACCTAGATTTTGATGTATAGTATGTCTCTGAAATATTAAAAATGAAGGCACAGTCGCAGTTTAGAAATTGCCCTTCAAATTTGGAGGGGGCTAGAGTGTAGTTTCAATGAATGTCAATGGACGGCGTGAGTTGCAAACAAATGGTCATATTGTGAAAACTATCAGGACTATGGCTTAGCCGTGGACATGTTTAGTGGCAGCAGGGATAGCTGAACGTTTTGATATAAGATTTGTGTAGGTGGGCTTGAAAATGAGGGAGTGGCGGCAGTTTAGAAATCATGTTCTGATTTTCCAGCTTTTGTCATCTCCCACTCTAGTTTCCCCATTCATTCCTATGGGACCAATTTCGCCGCAAAAATGACGATATTTCGTGAACCATTCGGCGAAATGTTCCACAAAATAATAGCACACCATTCGGGAAAAATCCGCACGTTTCGGTATATTACTTGTCTATGTAGTGTAAAAACTGTGGGAGGAGTTAGGGTGGTAAATTTGGCTATAATAAGAATAAGAATAACTAGAAAAGGTACAATTTCTGGGGAAATTGTGAAAGTGTTCTTGCCTCTACAACTGGAGTGGGCGGAGTAACTGGGTGGGGTGGAGTGGCTTGAGTAACTGTGAAAAGTGTTAAAAAGATTAATATTTTAAAAAGTATAAATAGTAGTAAAAAAGTTCCATCATTCGCTGAAAGAGCTGAACATTTTTTTCAAAAGTAATTTTTTTTTTCAAAAGTAATTTTTTTTTTCAAAAATGAATTTTTTTTAATCAAAAATGATTTTTTTTTTCTTCAAAAATGATTTTTTTTTTCAAAAGTAATTTTTTTTTTCAAAGGTAATTTTTTTTTTCAAAAATGAATTTTTTTATTTCAAAAATAATTTTTTTTTCGAAATTATTATTTTTTTTAAAGTAATTTTTTTTTCAAAAATAATTTTTTTTTTCAAAAATATTTTTTTTCAAAAATAATTTTTTTTTTAAAGAAATTTTTTTTTCAAAAATATTTTTTTTCAAAAATATTTTTTTTTTCAAAAATATTTTTTTACTTTTTTCAAAAATTTTTTTTTTTTTTTCAAAAATATTTTTTTTTTTTACATGGGGCGGTCATAATGTTTTGGCTGATCATGGGGTTGTCAGCTTTTGTCACTTCCCACTCTGGTTTTGAACATTTCGCCATTCATTCCTATGGGACCAATTTCGCCGCAAAAACGTCATTTCGTGGACCATTCGGCAAAACATTCCACAAAGTAATAACACACCAATCGGGAACAATCCGCTCGTTTCGGTATATTACTTGTCTCTGTAGTGTGAAAACTGTGGGAGGAGTCTACAAGCATTATCAAGTCTAGCAGATGAAGTCACATGCATTTGGAGTGTCTCAGCATCTTGTGTTTACAACCACTGTTTCCTAGCAACGCTCATGCCCTGTTTATGCTTCCCAAATACTGCTTCATCAAAACTGCCCCATCAGAATTACCCCATCAAAACTGCCCCATCAGAATTACCCCATCAAAACTGCCCCATCAGAATTACCCCATCAAAACTGCCCCATCATATTCCTCTATTATAAATCAGTACATGGTGTGTCTGTCCCCTCCCCCGGGCTCTGTAATCAGCTGAGATGCTCCAGCCACCTTCCCCCCTGTGTATAACAGAAGCTTTGGTAACCATGGCAACAAAACAAACACTAACAGTACACTGATTAATGGCTAAAATTTCCTGAAATGACCTCTAAACAAATGGCCGTATTTTAAAAACTATACATCCTTCAGTGAAGATCTTTATATTGTGAGAATCACAAGACCCAGACCTAGATTTTGATGTATAGTATGTCTCTGAAATATTAAAATTGAAGGCACGGTCGCAGTTTAGAAATTGCCCTTCAAATTTGGAGGGGGCTAGAGTGTAGTTTCAATGAATGTCAATGGACGGCGTGAGTTGCAAACAAATGGTCATATTGTGAAAACTATCAGGACTATGGCTTAGCCGTGGACATGTTTAGTGGCAGCAGGGATAGCTGAACGTTTTGATATAAGATTTGTGTAGGTGGGCTTGAAAATGAGGGAGTGGCGGCAGTTTAGAAATCATGTTCTGATTTTCCAGCTTTTGTCATCTCCCACTCTAGTTTCCCCATTCATTCCTATGGGACCAATTTCGCCGCAAAAATGACGATATTTAGTGAACCATTCGGCGAAACGTTCCACAAAATAATAGCACACCATTCGGGAACAATCCGCACGTTTCGGTATATTACTTGTCTATGTAGTGTAAAAACTGTGGGAGGAGTTAGGGTGGTAAATTTGGCTATAATAATAAGAATAATAATAATATATATGTGAGATAACAGTAAGTGGTCTTGCTATGCAAGAACACTTAATAATAACTAGAAAAAGTACAATTTCTGGTGAAATTGTGAAAGTGTTCTTGCCTCTACAACTGGAGCAGGCGGAGTAACTGGATGGAGTGGCTTGAGTAACTGTTGTGTGGTTGGAGTGTCTGGAGCTCCTGTGAAAAGCGTTAAAAAGCTTAATATTTTAAAAAGTATAAATAGTAGTAAAAAAGTTGAAGTCTCATCATTAGATGAAAGAGCACAAACATTTTTTTCAAAAATTATGATTTTTTTTTTCAAAAATGATTTTTTTTGCAAAAAAATTTTTTTTCAAAAATGTATTTTTTTTTTCAAAAATATATATTTTTTTTCAAAAATATATTTTTTTTTCAAAAACATATTTTTTTTTTCAAAAATGAATTTTTTTTTTCAAAAATGAATTTTTTTTTTCAAAAATATATATTTTTTTTCAAAAATGAATTTTTTTTTTCAAAAATAATTTTTTTTTTTTCAAAAATTTTTTTTTTCAAAAATGAATTTATTTTTTTTACATGGGGCAGTCATAATGTTTTGGCTGATCATGGGGTTGTCAGCTTTTGTCACCTCTCACTCTAGTTTTGAACATTTCGCCATTCATTCCTATGGGACCAATTTCGCCGCAAAAACGTCATTTTGTGGACCATTCGGTGAAACATTCCACAAAGTAATAGCACACCAATCGGGAACAATCCGCACGTTTCGGTATATTACTTGTCTCTGTAGTGTAAAAACTGTGGGAGGAGTCTACAAGCATTATCAAGTCTAGCAGATGAAGTCACATGCATTTGGGGTGTCTCAGCATCTTGTGTTTACAACCACTGTTTCCTAGCAACGCTCATGCCCTGTTTATGCTTCCCAAATACTACTTCATCAAAACTGCCCCATCAGAATTACCCCATCAAAACTGCCCCATCATATTCCTCTATTATAAATCAGTACATGGTGTGTCTGTCCCCTCCCCCGGGCTCTGTAATCAGAGCTAACATGCTCCAGCCACCTCCCCCCCTGTGTATAACAGAAGCTTTGGTAACCATGGCAACAAAACAAACACAGTACATGATTAATGGCTAAAATTTCCTGAAATGACCTCTAAACAAATGGCCGTATTTTAAAAACTATACATCCTACAGCGAAGATCTTTATATTGTGAGAATCACAAGACCCAGACCTAGATTTTGATATATAGTATGTCTCTGAAATATTAAAATTGAAGGCACGGTCGCAGTTTAGAAATTGCCCTTCAAATTTGAAGGGGCTAGAGTGTAGTTTCAATGAATGTCAATGGACGGTGTGAGTTGCAAACAAATGGTCATATTGTAAAAACTATCAGGACTATGGCTTAGCCGTGGACATGTTTAGTGGCAGCAGGGATAGCTGAACGTTTTGATATAAGATTCGTGTAGGTGGGCTTGAAAATGAGGGAGTGGCGGCAGTTTAGAAATCATGTTCTGATTTTCCAGCTTTTGTCATCTCCCACTCTAGCTTCCCCATTCATTCCTATGGGACCAATTTCGCCGCAAAAATGACGATATTTCGTGAACCATTCGGCGAAACGTTCCACAAAGTAATAGCACACCATTCGGGAACAATCCGCACGTTTCGGTATATTACTTGTCTCTGTAGTGTAGAAACTGTGGGAGGAGTTAGGGTGGTAAATTTGGCTATAATAATAAGAATAACTAGAAAAGGTACAATTTCTGGGGAAATTGTGAAAGTGTTCTTGCCTCTACAACTGGAGTGGGCGGAGTAACTGGGTGGGGTGGCTTGAGTAACTGTGAAAAGTGTTAAAAAGCTTAATATTTTAAAAAGTATAAATAGTAGTAAAAAAGTTCCATCATTCGCTGAAAGAGCTGAACATTTTTTTCAAAAGTAATTTTTTTTTTCAAAAATGAATTTTTTTTAATCAAAAATTATTTTTTTTTCTTCAAAAATGATTTTTCTTTCAAAAGTAATTTTTTTTTTCAAAAATGAATTTTTTTATTTCAAAAATAATTTTTTTTTCGAAATTATTATTTTTTTTAAAGTAATTTTTTTTTCAAAAATAATTTTTTTTTTCAAAAATATTTTTTTTTTCAAATATATTTTTTTTTCAAAAATAATTTTTTTTTTTAAAAGAAATTTTTTTTTCAAAAATATTTTTTTTTTTTTCAAAAATAATTTTTTTTTTTTCAAAAATATTTTTTTTTCAAAAATATATATTTTTTTTTTCAAAAATGATTTTTTTTTTTCAAAAGTAATTTTTTTTTTCAAAGGTAATTTTTTTTTTCAAAAATGAATTTTTTTATTTCAAAAATAATTTTTTTTTCGAAATTATTATTTTTTTTAAAGTAATTTTTTTTTCAAATATATTTTTTTTTCAAAAATAATTTTTTTTTAAAAAAATTTTTTTTTCAAAAATATTTTTTTTTTTCAAAAATAATTTTTTTTTTTTTCAAAAATATTTTTTTTTTCAAAAATGATTTTTTTTTCAAAAATTATTTTTTTACTTTTTAAAAAATTTTTTTTTTTTTTCAAAAATATTTTTTTTTTTACTTGGGGCGGTCATAATGTTTTGGCTGATCATGGGGTGGTCATAATGTTTTGGCTGATCATGGGGTTGTCAGCTTTTGTCACTTCCCACTCTAGTTTTGAACATTTCGCCATTCATTCCTATGGGACCAATTTCGCCGTAAAAACGTCATTTCGTGGACCATTCGGCAAAACATTCCACAAAGTGATAGCACACCAATCGGGAACAATCCGCTCGTTTCGGTATATTATTTGTCTCTGTAGTGTGAAAACTGTGGGAGGAGTCTACAAGCATTATCAAGTCTAGCAGATGAAGTCACATGCATTTGGAGTGTCTCAGCATCTTGTGTTTACAACCACTGTTTCCTAGCAACGCTCATGCCCTGTTTATGCTTCCCAAATACTACTTCATCAAAACTGCCCCATCAGAATTACCCCATCAAAACTGCCCCATCATATTCCTCTATTATAAATCAGTACATGGTGTGTCTGTCCCCTCCCCCGGGCTCTGTAATCAGCTGAGATGCTCCAGCCACCTCCCCCCTGTGTATAACAGAAGCTTTGGTAACCATGGCAACAAAACAAACACTAACAGTGCACTCTGATTAATGGCTAAAATTTCCTGAAATGACCTCTAAACAAATGGCCGTATTTTAAAAACTATACATCCTACAGCGAAGATCTTTATATTGTGAGAATCACAAGACCCTGACCTAGATTTTGATACATAGTATGTCTCTGAAATATTAAAAATGAAGGCACAGTCGCAGTTTAGAAATTGCCCTTCAAATTTGGAGGGGGCTAGAGTGTAGTTTCAATGAATGTCAATGGACGGCGTGAGTTGCAAACAAATGGTCATATTGTGAAAACTATCAGGACTATGGCTTAGCCGTGGACATGTTTAGTGGCAGCAGGGATAGCTGAACGTTTTGATATAAGATTTGTGTAGGTGGGCTTGAAAATGAGGGAGTGGCGGCAGTTTAGAAATCATGTTCTGATTTTCCAGCTTTTGTCATCTCCCACTCTAGTTTCCCCATTCATTCCTATGGGACCAATTTCGCCGCAAAAATGACGATATTTCGTGAACCATTCGGCGAAACGTTCCACAAAGTAATAGCACACCATTCGGGAACATTCCGCACGTTTCGGTATATTACTTGTCTATGTAGTGTAAAAACTGTGGGAGGAGTTAGGGTGGTAAATTTGGCTATAATAAGAATAATAATATATATGTGAGATAACAGTAAGTGGTCTTGCTATGCAAGAACACTTAATAACTAGAAAAGGTACAATTTCTGGGGAAATTGTGAAAGTGTTCTTGCCTCTACAACTGGAGTGGGCGGAGTAACTGGGTGGGGTGGAGTGGCTTGAGTAACTGTGAAAAGTGTTAAAAAGCTTAATATTTTAAAAAGTATAAATAGTAGTAAAAAAGTTCCATCATTCGCTGAAAGAGCTGAACATTTTTTTCAAAAGTAATTTTTTTTTCAAAAATGAATTTTTTTTAATCAAAAATATTTTTTTTTTTTCAAAAATAATTTTTTTTTTCAAAAATAATTTTTTTTTTTCAAAAATAATTTTTTTCAAAAATATTTTTTTTTTCAAATATTTTTTTTCAAAAATAATTTTTTTTTTAAAAGAAATTTTTTTTTCAAAAATATTTTTTTTTTTTCAAAAATAATTTTTTTTTTTTCAAAAATATTTTTTTTTTCAAAAATATATATTTTTTTTTTCAAAAATGATTTTTTTTTTTCAAAAATTATTTTTTTACTTTTTTCAAAAATTATTTTTTTTTTTCAAAAAATATTTTTTTTTTACATGGGGCGGTCATAATGTTTTGGCTGATCATGGGGTGGTCATAATGTTTTGGCTGATCATGGGGTTGTCAGCTTTTGTCACTTCCCACTCTAGTTTTGAACATTTCGCCATTCATTCCTATGGGACCAATTTCGCCGCAAAAACGTCATTTCGTGGACCATTCGGCAAAACATTCCACAAAGTAATAACACACCAATCGGGAACAATCCGCTCGTTTCGGTATATTATTTGTCTCTGTAGTGTGAAAACTGTGGGAGGAGTCTACAAGCATTATCAAGTCTAGCAGATGAAGTCACATGCATTTGGAGTGTCTCAGCATCTTGTGTTTACAACCACTGTTTCCTAGCAACGCTCATGCCCTGTTTATGCTTCCCAAATACTACTTCATCAAAACTGCCCCATCAGAATTACCCCATCAAAACTGCCCCATCATATTCCTCTATTATAAATCAGTACATGGTGTGTCTGTCCCCTCCCCCGGGCTCTGTAATCAGCTGAGATGCTCCAGCCACCTTCCCCCCTGTGTATAACAGAAGCTTTGGTAACCATGGCAACAAAACAAACACAGTACACGCTGATTAATGGCTAAAATTTCCTGAAATGACCTCTAAACAAATGGCCGTATTTTAAAAACTATACATCCTACAGCGAAGATCTTTATATTGTGAGAATCACAAGACCCAGACCTAGATTTTGATACATAGTATGTCTCTGAAATATTAAAAATGAAGGCACAGTCGCAGTTTAGAAATTGCCCTTCAAATTTGGAGGGGGCTAGAGTGTAGTTTCAATGAATGTCAATGGACAGCGTGAGTTGCAAACAAATGGTCATATTGTGAAAACTATCAGGACTATGGCTTAGCCGTGGACATGTTTAGTGACAGCAGGGATAGCTGAACGTTTTGATATAAGATTTGTGTAGGTGGGCTTGAAAATGAGGGAGTGGCGGCAGTTTAGAAATCATGTTCTGATTTTCCAACTTTTGTCATCTCCCACTCTAGTTTCCCCATTCATTCCTATGGGACCAATTTCGCCGCAAAAATGACGATATTTTGTGAACCATTCGGCGAAACGTTCCACAAAATAATAGCACACCATTCGGGAACAATCCGCACGTTTCGGTATATTACTTGTCTATGTAGTGTAAAAACTGTGGGAGGAGTTAGGGTGGTAAATTTGGCTATAATAATAAGAATAATAATATATATGTGAGATAACAGTAAGTGGTCTTGCTATGCAAGAACACTTAATAATATATATGTGAGATAACAGTAAGTGGTCTTGCTATGCAAGAACACTTAACTAGAAAAGGTACAATTTCTGGGGAAATTGTGAAAGTGTTCTTGCCTCTACAACTGGAGTGGGCGGAGTAACTGGGTGGGGTGGAGTGGCTTGAGTAACTGTGAAAAGTGTTAAAAAGCTTAATATTTTAAAAAGTATAAATAGTAGTAAAAAAGTTCCATCATTCGCTGAAAGAGCTGAACATTTTTTTCAAAAGTAATTTTTTTTTTCAAAAAATGAATTTTTTTTAATCAAAAATGATTTTTTTTTCTTCAAAAATGATTTTTTTTTTCAAAAGTAATTTTTTTTTTCAAAGGTAATTTTTTTTTTCAAAAATGAATTTTTTTATTTCAAAAATAATTTATTTTTCGAAATTATTATTTTTTTTAAAGTAATTTTTTTTTCAAAAATAATTTTTTTTTTCAAAAATATTTTTTTTTCAAATATATTTTTTTTTCAAAAATAATTTTTTTTAAAAAAATTTTTTTTTTCAAAAATATTTTTTTTTTTCAAAAATATTTTTTTTTTTTTCAAAAATATTTTTTTTTTCAAAAATGATTTTTTTTTTTCAAAAATTATTTTTTTACTTTTTTAAAATTTTTTTTTTTTTTTTTCAAAAATATTTTTTTTTTTACTTGGGGCGGTCATAATGTTTTGGCTGATCATGGGGTGGTCATAATGTTTTGGCTGATCATGGGGTTGTCAGCTTTTGTCACTTCCCACTCTAGTTTTGAACATTTCGCCATTCATTCCTATGGGACCAATTTCGCCGTAAAAACGTAATTTCGTGGACCATTCGGCAAAACATTCCACAAAGTAATAACACACCAATCGGGAACAATCCGCTCGTTTCGGTATATTATTTGTCTCTGTAGTGTGAAAACTGTGGGAGGAGTCTACAAGCATTATCAAGTCTAGCAGATGAAGTCACATGCATTTGGAGTGTCTCAGCATCTTGTGTTTACAACCACTGTTTCCTAGCAACGCTCATGCCCTGTTTATGCTTCCCAAATACTACTTCATCAAAACTGCCCCATCAGAATTACCCCATCAAAACTGCCCCATCATATTCCTCTATTATAAATCAGTACATGGTGTGTCTGTCCCCTCCCCCGGGCTCTGTAATCAGCTGAGATGCTCCAGCCACCTTCCCCCCTGTGTATAACAGAAGCTTTGGTAACCATGGCAACAAAACAAACACTAACAGTGCACTCTGATTAATGGCTAAAATTTCCTGAAATGACCTCTAAACAAATGGCCGTATTTTAAAAACTATACATCCTACAGCGAAGATCTTTATATTGTGAGAATCACAAGACCCAGACCTAGATTTTGATGTATAGTATGTCTCTGAAATATTAAAAATAAAGGCACAGTCGCAGTTTAGAAATTGCCCTTCAAATTTGGAGGGGGCTAGAGTGTAGTTTCAATGAATGTCAATGGACGGCGTGAGTTGCAAACAAATGGTCATATTGTGAAAACTATCAGGACTATGGCTTAGCTGTGGACAAGTTTAGTGGCAGCAGGGATAGCTGAACGTTTTGATATAAGATTTGTGTAGGTGGGCTTGAAAATGAGGGAGTGGCGGCAGTTTAGAAATCATGTTCTGATTTTCCAGCTTTTGTCATCTCCCACTCTAGTTTCCCCATTCATTCCTATGGGACCAATTTCGCCGCAAAAATGACGATATTTCGTGAACCATTCGGCGAAATGTTCCACAAAATAATAGCACACCATTCGGGAACAATCCGCACGTTTCGGTATATTACTTGTCTATGTAGTGTAAAAACTGTGGGAGGAGTTAGGGTGGTAAATTTGGCTATAATAAGAATAATAATATATATGTGAGATAACAGTAAGTGGTCTTGCTATGCAAGAACACTTAATAATATATATGTGAGATAACAGTAAGTGGTCTTGCTATGCAAGAACACTTAACTAGAAAAGGTACAATTTCTGGGGAAATTGTGAAAGTGTTCTTGCCTCTACAACTGGAGTGGGCGGAGTAACTGGGGGGAGTGGCTGGAGTAACTGTTGTGTGGTTGGAGTAACTGTGGAAAGGTTGAACTGGGCAGATGGGCAGAGTAACTGTGTGGAGTGTTTGTAGTGAGTAAAGATAGTAAACATTACACTAACCAATTGATTGATCAAATTTAAAAAGTGCACAAGTGCTAATGATGTAGAAGGTAGAAATATCGGTAAATGACTTTGTCGGACACAGACTTAAGGGTTACCAGGATTTATTCCGCCCCAGCCAAAGCATAGCACCTGACGGACTCGCGTCCCAAAATCAAGTATGTCAAAAACAGTTTACACAGTGTACATATAATTTCAATATATTGCATCACAAGCGAACTGGCAGTATATTTCCGTTATACATTGTATTAACATTTTGAACAGTCAACTTTTTGAACTTTTTGGATACAAGGCAATTCATTAAAGCATATACTTTAAACCCTTACAAATTTTCAGTTTCTCTGCAGTTTTGCTCCTTGCTGTTTCTTTATCTGTCTTACTAATCAGCAAGCAGGCTATAGCACAGGAAGGAGAGGGTGAGTGTGATGAGGACAGATGTCTGTGATGGATGGGGGGGAGTAAGTGAGTTCAGTGTCTAACAAGTACACCGAACATGAAATATAGAGAATGATTTTTAGCTAATTGTAAATGGTCCCACATAACTAAAACTGACATAAAACTCACATAACATAAACTGACCCTCATTGCCACTTTATTATCTGTTTGATGACCACTGTCTCACAACCACTGTTTCCTGGCATCACTCATGCCCTGTTTATGCAGGCTCTAAGCGTTTTCACAACCACTGTTCAAAACACAATACACAGGATCATGATAGCTGTAATAACTGTGAAGTACTCCTGACTGGAGACAGTGCTGCACCCTGGAGATGTAAATGTGATCCAACAGTGTGTTTTTTTCTGTGGTGGCTGCCCAGACCAGTTGGGTATATCCTCTTGAGTGAAGAAGGTCAGATATTGGCTTCTTTTCTCTGCACAGAAAATCTTCATTGAAATCTCCACAGAGTATTATAGGTTGGCAATCCATTATTTCCAAAGATTCCAAGAGGCCCAGCAGGTTAGTAAGGAATTGGCCAATACTGTAATCCGGTGGCCTGTAAACAACAGCGATCAAAGCTTGTACAGGGGACTCCAGTTTGACAACCAAGAACTCCAAGTCAGTCACATTGTGATGATACTGCTTTTCAAAGGCCTTGAAATGGTTTCTGACATACAAGGCGACACCTCCACCACTTTTACTTGCAATGTCAGGAAGGTTCGTGTACGAGAGGTGTCTGTTGCGTTTGAACAGGTTGTAGCCCTCCAGCTGGAGACTTTCAGCAACAGAAGAGCCTGAGAGATGAGTTTCAGTGAAACATAAAACATCTCCAAGTGTCAACTCATGGTGAGATTTGATATCTTCAATGTGAGCTGGTAATCCTTCCGTGTTGTGATGGATAATTGTTAATGTTTGCTGTTTGTCTGTTGTCTGTAGAAACTTTAAGAGGGGCATAACACTTTCCAGTGATGCATTCTTCATTGAATCCAGGGAGGCTGTGATTTCAGGATCAGCAAAGATCTTCTTCTCATCAAAGTCGGTTATGTACAGTCCTTGCAGTGTAGTTGTTCTACTCAGAGCAACATAGGCCATTCCCGGTTGGAAGACCCGTTTCAATGAGACCACTGCTGACTGTATCGACATCCCCTGACACTTATGAATCGTACATGCAAAAGCCAACTTCAGGGGGAACTGCCTGCGAACAACTCCTTTCTGTCTCAGGTTTTCCTCTACCCTTTCTATGTACACCAAGTTGTCAGCATCACAAGACGACTTGTTACGGTATCTCTGTCCTGCATTTGGATTGTCCAGCATAAGCCCAAGCTTGTTTACCGTAGTAGTACCATTCTCAGTCTGGATGATTATTCTTGCAATCTTGCCAAATGTCCCATTAACAAGCCCGTCTTCTACATCAATGTTTCTTGTGATCATGATACGGGCACCTTCAGCTGCTTGCAGTGTGTCAATCAGATTGTCTTTGTGTCCTTTGAAAGGTTGGTGTTGCCTCAGCATCACTCCTGTCTTAGGGTCTTTTCTGTAATCGTCGGCATCTATGTTGGTGACGTTTGAATGGAGAACAGACACAGTTGCAGCATTATGTTTGTGAACCTCTTTGTTGGTGGCAAATATGTGTAGCACGTCATTAGGGCAGTGGGTGGGATCTGTAAAAGCCTGAGCAAGCAGAGCTTTGTCATCATTGCTTAAGGTGACAGTCTTCTGCTTGACTCTGATTCTATTCAAAAGCTCAGCAAATGAAATGTCATCCTTCTGTCGCATGATCTCTGTCAGCGTGATCATCTGAAAGTTGTCTTTCCAGAGGTCATTGGTATTTTCCTCAAACACGCAGAGTGGCTTACTTTTTCCCAGCGGGGGGACCTGGTAAAAGTCTCCTACTGCTAGTACTGACATACCACCAAAAGGTTTCTTACTGCCTTTGATTTGCTGTAATCTCCAGTTGATGTAGGCAAACAGGGGCTTTGAAATCATTGACACCTCGTCAATAACAATGATCTCCGCATTTGACAGCTGTGCCCTCACTTCATCTATAAGATTTCCAAGTCCTTGGTAGGGTGGCTTCAAGCTTCTTGGCAACTTCAGCAGAGAATGCAAAGTGTTGCCTGAAATGTTGAAAGCTGCTGTTCCTGTAAATGCAGTTAGTAAAACGCTGGGCATGGATATGTCTGCTTCCTCACGTAGTCTGGTAAGTTTACAGAGTATCTTTGTCGCCTCAGCATAGATGCACTTTATCAGGTGTGATTTGCCTGTCCCTGCACCACCAGTGACAAAGTAATAGAATGGGTCAGGATTTAGGCCACGCACACGGTTAGTGCACCAGTCACAAACTGAGTAGAATGTCTGAGCTTGTGTCCGGTTAAGGTTTCTGTACATTTTCCGAAGTAAATCAGGGCACATTTGTGGGGCCTTCACAGTAAGCGCAATTCCACCTGTTTGTTTGTGACATGTATACTCTGGAACATCATCTTGTTCATTCTCATGAATTGGCTCCCCTTCTTTGCGTTCCTCTATACATTCCAACCTATCCAACTCAGCTTCTGGGGCAAAGGTGTTCCAAGCATCTTCAACAGGGCCGTTTTTTACAAAGTCATCCAAGACTTGTTCCACAATTTTGTTGTGTTGTTCAAACTTCTTTTGGTTGCTGGTAACAATTGCAGACACTGCTCGGATTGCTTCTTCCCCTGGTAAGCTCACACAGGCGCCTTTGTAAAAATCCTGGTGTGTTGGGAACCTTACAGTTTTCAGTGATGACTCTGAACGGTGGGGGAGGTAGAGTTTAAGCAGTCTGCCGTAGTAGTTCTCGGGGTCCTTCTTCTCTGAGAAGCGTGCGTACCTGATGATTGCAGGCTTCCCTCTCGTGCGTTTTTGAATCATTCCCATTTCATTCAATAGGCTGACACGCTTGCTGTCTTCCTTTTGCTTGCCATCTTCCTTCTGTTTGCCATAGACAACCCTGTAATGGGATGCAAAGTCTGCCAGACACATGGACTCAAACTCTGGTGTTTCGGGTCTGGCTCTGTATTTGTCGACAAAACTCGTCATCCACACATTAAGAGAATCGGCTGGTTTGTTCTGCAATGCACTGAGCGGGAGACTCATTTTCAGTGCGTTGTCACCAGTTGGCAGAAAAATGACCTCACGCGAGCAAGACTTCATTTTCAGGCTGCACGTACGGGCCACAGACTCCTGGGCGCTGACCTCTCTGTGTTTTGAATAAGCCTGAAGAACCTCTTTCATTTCTTCTCGTTCTGTCACTGTTTCTTGGCTCATTTCTTTGACTATTGTTTTGAGATAGTCACTCAGCTCCCGTTCTGGCTTGGATATGTAGGACAACATGTACATGATGCAGCCATACTCATCAAGAATGTACTGGATGTCCATGTTGGCGTTCCAGGCCATCAGCAAATGTGGATTGTAGTTGTTCACCCAGCAGTCCTTGACATCACGCTTCATTAGAATCACGCTTGAGGAGGTCAATGCCTGAATGTACGAGTTGTACTGATTCAAAGTCATATCACACTGTGCCAGTAGCTGTGACATGTCTTCAAGTTGCACTTTTGGGTTATTAAGCAAATCCCAGACTGGTTTCAGTTTGTTTTTGGCTGCTTGTGGTTTCATTGCACAATCTCCTTGTTCTTCTGGCATCGGGTAAGTTATCCTCGTTTTTCTAATAGGTGGCTTTGGAAATCCAAATCTGCATACTCTGTTACCTTTCTTGCATGATTTTGAATGAGATCTGCTGTGCATTTGAAGTTCTGTTACAAATCTGTGAAGTAAGGCCTGTTTGGCTTCATCAGGCAGCTGGCATGAGATGTTATGATCTATAAAGGCACACACCTTGTCATCACTGTCTTGTCCAAATATAGGAGCTCCTGCTACCCAACAGAGACAATGTATATGAGGGCTCCCTCTCGCCTGAAATTCAACCCGGTAAAAGTAATCGATAACTTCACCAATTGGCTGTGCAGGACCCAACAGCAGCTCTCGCATCAGAGCATCAACCCGTTTGTCAAACATGCGCATGGTGGTCACTGGGTTGCCTCGAAGAATGTCACACTTTTCAGCCCAGTCTAGCCCCGCAAAATCCACCTTTTGACCTTGTTGTGCCTTTATTGCCGTTATTACCTCTGGCCATCTGAATTCTGCAGCAGAGAAGGTAAGAAAAAATGTTGGCTTACCCAATTGTCTGACCATGGCTAGCAAATTCTTCAGATTTTTATCCCAGTAAGCTGGACTCCCTCTCAGTGGTTGCATGAACCTTGTGGCATCTCGGTTTCGCACCAACCTCTCAACCTCACACTTGTCCTGTAGCAGCTTGTTGGATATTTTCCGTCCATCCCTGGTATTGGGTTTTCCTTTCCTTAACTGGATGGACATGCTGCTTTTGGCCATGTGTGTTTCTGTGACAAACTGCGCAAAGAAGAGGTAGCTTGTGTCTCTTGCAAAACGAGTATCAACACAAAAAAGCCTTGCATTGAAATACATGCTCGGGGACAGTTTGACTTGTCTTGCCTGGTCCAATGTATTCTGTCCAGTAGGGAACTGAACAGGGAAAGCCATTGCCTCAAGCCTAGGAACTTTAAAGAAGCTGACAGGTGTGTTTCCTTGTGCAGGTGCAATGCTGAATATTCCATCACCGTGTGTCAGTGCTTCCTCTCCAAGGTCAGATGGCTGCAAACAACTGTCTAGGCCAATTCCAGGTCTTAGTGTATCCTTCTCATCCTCTGCATTGGGAGGTTGTTGGTCATGGCCTTCCTGTTGCTCAGAAGCAGCCGGTAAACATGCAGACTGTACCTCTGATGGATCACAATTTTCGATGCGTTCAAGTATCTCCATCATTTCAGTTTCGTCACAACTGTCGAGTTCCATCCCATCATCATCATCAATATCATCATCATCATCTTTAGCGATTGTCTCATCCACTCTAATTGAAATGTCACTGTAGTCGGGGTGTGTGTCAATGAGTTTTGACAGACCTGCTACTACATTTCCCATGTTGACATTATGAAACAGCTGGTGGCCTTTGTAAGTCAGACGTCTTTTCAGCTTCACTCTGTGTAACTGGGATGTGCTGTGCGATCTTGGTAGAGTATTGACCGTGGTTTCCACCTCGGATGGCACACACACTACAGCGCCATGTATAGCTGCCTGTCGACCTTTGGGAAGTGTGATGATCTTGGCAAATGGCAGTATTTTGGCCAAAAGTTGTCTTTCCAGCACATTCAAATCGCAGAGCTCTGGGGGAATGGGCGCCAGCTCCATGTTGTTAGCCACAGCGATGGATGATTTGTGTCCTGCTTTTAAATGTGAATCACAGTTGTGACAAATCCATTCTTTGGTCCTTTCATCTGGTACGGTGCATTGTTCAGGTCCTTGACAGTGATTGTTGCACACATGGACATATTTCCCTGTCAAACAGGCAGCAACAATGTGTAGATTCTTCTTGTAATTGCTGTGAATGCAATGTTTCACTTGGTTAGGGAAAAGGGTGCGATGACACATCGTGCACACAAATGTTGGCCCAGCTTTAATGCATTCATGGAAAGTGGATATAGCTGTCTGCATTAGGCTGTTGTCCACTGGTTGACTGCATTCCCGCATGACACGAGTCCATCGTCTGTATTTCATTCTTATTTTGAAGGCACATTGCATCTTATGGGTTATGCGAAAATCTGCTTGAGTGTGACGCTTCATTTTCATGTAACTCATGCAATGTTGCAAGTGACGTTTTCTGAAAGCAGGATCATTATGATATTTTCTGGTGATGTATTGCTTCTGCTTCAAATTGAAATCGGCATTTGTCGCATATTTTCTGGTGATGTATTGCTTCTGCTTCAAGTTGAAATCGGCATTTGTCGCATATTTTCTGGTGATGTATTGCTTCTGCTTCAAGTTGAAATCGGCATTTGTCGCATATTTTCTGGTGATGTATTGCTTCTTCTTCAAGTTGTAATCTGCATTTGTCGCATATTTTCTGGTCATGTATTGCTTCTGCTTCAAGTTGAAATCTGCATTTGTCGCATATTTTCTGGTGATGTATTGCTTCTGCTTCAAGTTGAAATTGGCATCTGTTGCATATTTGCGAATGATATATTGCTTCTGCTTCAACTTAAAATCAGCATCTGCCCTGTATCGGCTGGTGATGTATGTCCTTTTCTTATTGGTGACAGACATCTTTGTAGCCTTGAAATCACGCCTTCTTTCATTTCTGTGTCTTGTCTTCAGTTTTTGTCGTCTCTGTGCATTTAATTTGGACAATGCCTTACTGTCCTTCCATATGCCCTGTGAGGATTTCGCATCAACTGACCGTGGAGAATGCTTGCTGGCTGGGAATCCAGTGTGTGTTGCATCTTTGGTCATCTGTGTCACTTTGTTCTCCACATGCTTTGCATTATGTGGTTTGTCAGATTGCACCAGTGGGGACAGCAAACCATCTGACAGACGTCTTGCACGATGAAATGAGACTGGCATGAAGTCATACTGCAGTCCATCAATATGGCCTCTGGTGTCTGTAAGTAGCAATTCATACAACTTATAAATCCTTGCCCCCATATCACTCAAATGTGTAAAAGTGATCATAACAGCTTTTCCTTTTCCAGTGGCAGGAAGTCCATCCTTATTTCGACTATGAGAATCAAACAGTCCATATCTCCCAGACTTGTCTCTGAACAATGCAATGCAATATGGCACTACTATAAAAAGTGCATGTGTAACATCTGCATTGAGGCACTGAAGTCTTGTGGAGAGGTCAACAAACCAACCTTGGTTGTCACCGTCTACCGTGTCTCTCATACATCCCGATAACACTGGAGATTTAACAACGTTATACTCATATTTGTCAGTGTTGACTCTGAGGGGCACTTCTTCCATTGTCAAGTGTTGATGCTGATAGACATTTCTTTGTTTTAGCTGTTTTATTGTTGAGCCATACAAGCTGTTGCCCTTCTTCAGTATTTGATCAAGATCACCCTTTCTCACATCATCAAGCTCACTGTGGTATGCCAAAAATGTCAGAGCCATGCATGTACACTGTTTGTTCCTTAACCTTCCATAGCCATGATGACCCTGATGAAATGATGCCTGCACAGAAATCTCACTTGGTACACATGGTTCTTGCATGCCATGGTTTTCAGAAGTGCCCATCACACTGTCACTGTGCTCTTGAACTTGACACTGAGTTGAACATGAAAATGACACCACAGGTTCACTATGTACCTCCTGGGCACATTCACTGTCACAAACCTCCATATCCACTATGCTGCTGTGGGGCTCCGGATCCAGTTTAGTCCAGCGTATCTTTGCAGCTTTAGATCTCTTTCCTTTAGATGGCATGATGATATTTGTGGAAGGAGCTATAATTCTCCTCAGAGCTTTGTTCGAAGAGCTATAATTCCCCTCAGAGTTGAGTTGGAGGAGGAGCTATAATTCGCCTCAGAGCTGTGTGGGAGGAGCTATAACTCCCCTCTGAGCTGTGTGGGAGGAGCAATAATGCTATAATTCCCCTCAGAGCTCTGTGGGAGGAGATACAATTCCCCTTAGTGTTGTGTGGGAGGAGCTATAATTCGCCTTAGAGCTGTGTGGGAGAAGCTATAATTCCCCTCAGAGCTGTGTGGGAGAAGCTACATTTCCCATCAGAGTTGTGTGGGAGAAGCTATAATTCCCCTCAGAGCTGTTTAAAAGGAGCTATAATTCCCCTCACAGCGGTGTGGAAGAAACTATAATTCCTCTCAGAGTTGTGTGGGAGGAGCTCTAATTCTCCTCAGCTGTGTGGGAGGAGCTATAATGCTAAGCTGTAATTCCCCTCAGAGCTGTGTGGGAGGAGCTATAATTCCCCTCACAGCGGTGTGGGAGAAACTATAATTCCCCTCAGAGTTGTGTAGGAGGAGCTATAATTCCCCTCACAGCGGTGTGGGAGAAACTATAATTCCCCTCAGAGTTGTGTGGGAGGAGCTATAATGCTAAGCTATAATGCTATAATTCCCCTTTGAGCTGTGTGGGAGGAGCTATAATTCCCCTCAAAGCTGTATTGGAGGAGCTATAACTTCCCTCCAAGCTGTGTGGGAGGAGCTATAATGCTATAATTGTCCTTAGAGCTGTGTGAGAGGAGCTATAATTCCCCTCAGAGCTTTGTTATTTTTTTTTTCAAAAATGATTTTGTTTTTTTGTTTTTTCAAAAATGATTTTGTTTTTTTGTTTTTTCAAAAATGATTTTTTTTAATGATTTTTTTTTCAAAAATGAATTTTTTTTTTCAAAAATGAATTTTGTTTTTTTCAAAAGTAATTTTTTTTTTCAAAAATATATATTTTTTTCAAAAATATTTTTTTTTTCAAAAATTAATTTTTATTTTTTTCAAAAATATATTTTCTTTTACATGGGGCGGTCATAATGTTTTGGCTGATCATGGGGTGGTCATAATGTTTTGGCTGATCATGGGGTTGTCAGCTTTTGTCACCTCCCACTCTAGTTTTGAACATTTCGCCATTCATTCCTATGGGACCAATTTTGCCGCAAAAACGACGATATTTCGTGGACCATTCGGCGAAACGTTCCACAAAGTAATAGCACACCAATCGGGAACAATCCGCACGTTTCGGTATATTACTTGTCTCTGTAGTGTAGAAACTGTGGGAGGAGTCTACAAGCATTATCAAGTCTAGCAGATGAAGTCACATGCATTTGGGGTGTCTCAGCATCTTGTGTTTACAACCACTGTTTCCTAGCAACATTTCCTTTTGAACATTTCGCCATTCATTCCTATGGGACCAATTTCGCCGCAAAAACGACGATATTTCGTGGACCATTTGGCGAAACGTTCCACAAAGTAATAGCACACCAATCGGGAACAATCCGCACGTTTTGGTATATTATTTGTCTCTGTAGTGTAAAAACTGTGGGAGGAGTCTACAAGCATTATCAAGTCTAGCAGATGAAGTCACATGCATTTGGGGTGTCTCAGCATCTTGTGTTTACAACCACTGTTTCCTAGCAACGTTAATGCCCTGTTTATGCTTCACAAATACAGCTCAATACACAGAACACAGGAACATGATAGATGTAGTAACTATGCAGTAATTCAAATGGCCGTATTTTAAAAACTATAAATCCTACAGCGAAGATCTTTATATTGTGAGAATCACAAGACCCAGACCTAGATTTTGATATATAGTATGTCTCTGAAATATTAAAATTGAAGGCACGGTCGCAGTTTAGAAATTGCCCTTCAAATTTGAAGGGGCTAGAGTGTAGTTTCAATGAATGTCAATGGACGGTGTGAGTTGCAAACAAATGGTCATATTGTGAAAACTATCAGGACTATGGCTTAGCCGTGGACATTTTTAGTGGCAGCAGGGATAGCTGAACGTTTTGATATAAGATTTGTGTAGGTGGGCTTGAAAATGAGGGAGTGGTGGCAGTTTAGAAATCATGTTCTGATTTTTCAGCTTTTGTCACCTCAAACTCTAGCTTCCCCATTCATTCCTATGGGACCAATTTCGCCGCAAAAACAACGATATTTCGTGAACCATTCGGCGAAATGTTCCACAAAATAATAGCACACCATTCGGGAAAAATCCACACGTTTCGGTATATTACTTGTCTATGTAGTGTAAAAACTGTGGGAGGAGTTAGGGTGGTAAATTTGGCTATAATAATAAGAATAACTAGAAAAGGTACAATTTCTGGGGAAATTGTGAAAGTGTTCTTGCCTCTACAACTGGAGTGGGCGGAGTAACTGGGTGGGGTGGAGTGGCTTGAGTAACTGTGAAAAGTGTTAAAAAGCTTAATATTTTAAAAAGTATAAATAGTAGTAAAAAAGTTCCATCATTCGCTGAAAGAGCTGAACATTTTTTTCAAAAGTAATTTTTTTTAATCAAAAATGATTTTTTTTTTCTTCAAAAATGATTTTTTTTTTCAAAAGTAATTTTTTTTTTCAAAGGTAATTTTTTTTTTCAAAAATGAATTTTTTTTTTTTCGAAATTATTATTTTTTTTAAAGTAATTTTTTTTTCAAAAATATTTTTTTTTTCAAAAATGATTTTTTTTTTTTTTAAATTATTTTTTTACTTTTTTCCAAATTTTTTTTTTTTTCAAAAATATTTTTTTTTTTTTACATGGGGCGGTCATAATGTTTTGGCTGATCATGGGGTGGTCATAATGTTTTGGCTGATCATGGGGTTGTCAGCTTTTGTCACTTCCCACTCTAGTTTTGAACATTTCGCCATTCATTCCTATGGGACCAATTTCGCCGCAAAAACGTAATTTCGTGGACCATTCGGCAAAACATTCCACAAAGTAATAACACACCAATCGGGAACAATCCGCTCGTTTCGGTATATTATTTGTCTCTGTAGTGTGAAAACTGTGGGAGGAGTCTACAAGCATTATCAAGTCTAGCAGATGAAGTCACATGCATTTGGAGTGTCTCAGCATCTTGTGTTTACAACCACTGTTTCCTAGCAACGCTCATGCCCTGTTTATGCTTCCCAAATACTGCTTCATCAAAACTGCCCCATCAGAATTACCCCATCAAAACTGCCCCATCATATTCCTCTATTATAAATCAGTACATGGTGTGTCTGTCCCCTCCCCCGGGCTCTGTAATCAGCTGAGATGCTCCAGCCACCTTCCCCCCTGTGTATAACAGAAGCTTTGGTAACCATGGCAACAAAACAAACACTAACAGTACACTCTGATTAATGGCTAAAATTTCCTGAAATGACCTCTAAACAAATGGCCGTATTTTAAAAACTATACATCCTACAGCGAAGATCTTTATATTGTGAGAATCACAAGACCCAGACCTAGATTTTGATGTATAGTATGTCTCTGAAATATTAAAAATGAAGGCACAGTCGCAGTTTAGAAATTGCCCTTCAAATTTGGAGGGGGCTAGAGTGTAGTTTCAATGAATGTCAATGGACGGCGTGAGTTGCAAACAAATGGTCATATTGTGAAAACTGTTAGGACTATGGCTTAGCCGTGGACATGTTTAGTGGCAGCAGGGATAGCTGAACGTTTTGATATAAGATTTGTGTAGGTGGGCTTGAAAATGAGGGAGTGGCGGCAGTTTAGAAATCATGTTCTGATTTTCCAGCTTTTGTCATCTCCCACTCTAGTTTCCCCATTCATTCCTATGGGACCAATTTCGCCGCAAAAACAACGATATTTCGTGAACCATTCGGCGAAACGTTCCACAAAGTAATAGCACACCATTCGGGAACAATCCGCACGTTTCGGTATATTACTTGTCTATGTAGTGTAAAAACTGTGGGAGGAGTTAGGGTGGTAAATTTGGCTATAATAATAAGAATAACTAGAAAAGGTACAATTTCTGGGGAAATTGTGAAAGTGTTCTTGCCTCTACAACTGGAGTGGGCGGAGTAACTGGGTGGGGTGGCTTGAGTAACTGTGAAAAGTGTTAAAAAGCTTAATATTTTAAAAAGTATAAATAGTAGTAAAAAAGTTCCATCATTCGCTGAAAGAGCTGAACATTTTTTTCAAAAGTAATTTTTTTTTTCAAAAAATGAATTTTTTTTAATCAAAAATGATTTTTTTTTCTTCAAAAATGATTTTTTTTTTCAAAAGTAATTTTTTTTTTCAAAGGTAATTTTTTTTTTCAAAAATGAATTTTTTTATTTCAAAAATAATTTTTTTTCGAAATTATTATTTTTTTTAAAGTAATTTTTTTTTCAAAAATAATTTTTTTTTTTCAAAAATATTTTTTTTTTTCAAATATATTTTTTTTTCAAAAATAATTTTTTTTAAAAAAAAATTTTTTTTTCAAAAATAATTTTTTTTTTTTCAAAAATATTTTTTTTTCAAAAATGATTTTTTTTTTCAAAAATTATTTTTTTACTTTTTAAAAAAAAATTTTTTTTTTTTCAAAAATATTTTTTTTTTTACTTGGGGCGGTCATAATGTTTTGGCTGATCATGGGGTGGTCATAATGTTTTGGCTGATCATGGGGTTGTCAGCTTTTGTCACTTCCCACTCTAGTTTTGAACATTTCGCCATTCATTCCTATGGGACCAATTTCGCCGTAAAAACGTCATTTCGTGGACCATTCGGCAAAACATTCCACAAAGTAATAACACACCAATCGGGAACAATCCGCTCGTTTCGGTATATTATTTGTCTCTGTAGTGTGAAAACTGTGGGAGGAGTCTACAAGCATTATCAAGTCTAGCAGATGAAGTCACATGCATTTGGAGTGTCTCAGCATCTTGTGTTTACAACCACTGTTTCCTAGCAACGCTCATGCCCTGTTTATGCTTCCCAAATACTACTTCATCAAAACTGCCCCATCAGAATTACCCCATCAAAACTGCCCCATCATATTCCTCTATTATAAATCAGTACATGGTGTGTCTGTCCCCTCCCCCGGGCTCTGTAATCAGCTGAGATGCTCCAGCCACCTTCCCCCCTGTGTATAACAGAAGCTTTGGTAACCATGGCAACAAAACAAACACTAACAGTGCACTCTGATTAATGGCTAAAATTTCCTGAAATGACCTCTAAACAAATGGCCGTATTTTAAAAACTATACATCCTACAGCGAAGATCTTTATATTGTGAGAATCACAAGACCCAGACCTAGATTTTGATGTATAGTATGTCTCTGAAATATTAAAAATGAAGGCACAGTCGCAGTTTAGAAATTGCCCTTCAAATTTGGAGGGGGCTAGAGTGTAGTTTCAATGAATGTCAATGGACGGCGTGAGTTGCAAACAAATGGTCATATTGTGAAAACTATCAGGACTATGGCTTAGCCGTGGACATGTTTAGTGACAGCAGGGATAGCTGAACGTTTTGATATAAGATTTGTGTAGGTGGGCTTGAAAATGAGGGAGTGGCGGCAGTTTAGAAATCATGTTCTGATTTTCCAGCTTTTGTCATCTCCCACTCTAGTTTCCCCATTCATTCCTATGGGACCAATTTCGCCGCAAAAATGACGATATTTCGTGAACCATTCGGCGAAATGTTCCACAAAATAATAGCACACCATTCGGGAAAAATCCGCACGTTTCGGTATATTACTTGTCTATGTAGTGTAAAAACTGTGGGAGGAGTTAGGGTGGTAAATTTGGCTATAATAAGAATAAGAATAATAAGAATAACTAGAAAAGGTACAATTTCTGGGGAAATTGTGAAAGTGTTCTTGCCTCTACAACTGGAGTGGGCGGAGTAACTGGGTGGGGTGGGGTGGCTTGAGTAACTGTGAAAAGTGTTAAAAAGCTTAATATTTTAAAAAGTTTAAATAGTAGTAAAAAAGTTCCATCATTCGCTGAAAGAGCTGAACATTTTTTTCAAAAGTAATTTTTTTTTTCAAAAATGAATTTTTTTTAATCAAAAATGATTTTTCATTTCTTCAAAAATGATTTTTTTTTCAAAAGTAATTTTTTTTTTCAAAGGTAATTTTTTTTTTCAAAAATGAATTTTTTTATTTCAAAAATAATTTTTTTTTCGAAATTATTATTTTTTTTAAAGTAATTTTTTTTTCAAAAATAATTTTTTTTTTCAAAAATATTTTTTTTTTCAAATATATTTTTTTTTCAAAAATATTTTTTTTTTTAAAAGAAATTTTTTTTTCAAAAATATTTTTTTTTTTCAAAAATATTTTTTTTTCAAAAATATATATATTTTTTTTCAAAAATATATATTTTTTTTTTCAAAAATATATATTTTTTTTTTCAAAAATTATTTTTTTACTTTTTTCAAATTTTTTTTTTTTTTTCAAAAATATATTTTTTTTTACATGGGGCGGTCATAATGTTTTGGCTGATCATGGGGTGGTCATAATGTTTTGGCTGATCATGGGGTTGTCAGCTTTTGTCACTTCCCACTCTAGTTTTGAACATTTCGCCATTCATTCCTATGGGACCAATTTCGCCGCAAAAACGTCATTTCGTGGACCATTCGGCAAAACATTCCACAAAGTGATAGCACACCAATCGGGAACAATCCGCTCGTTTCGGTATATTATTTGTCTCTGTAGTGTGAAAACTGTGGGAGGAGTCTGCAAGCATTATCAAGTCTAGCAGATGAAGTCACATGCATTTGGGGTGTCTCAGCATCTTGTGTTTACAACCACTGTTTCCTAGCAACGCTCATGCCCTGTTTATGCTTCCCAAATACTACTTCATCAAAACTGCCCCATCAGAATTACCCCATCAAAACTGCCCCATCATATTCCTCTATTATAAATCAGTACATGGTGTGTCTGTCCCCTCCCCCGGGCTCTGTAATCAGCTGAGATGCTCCAGCCACCTTCCCCCCTGTGTATAACAGAAGCTTTGGTAACCATGGCAACAAAACAAACACTAACAGTGCACTCTGATTAATGGCTAAAATTTCCTGAAATGACCTCTAAACAAATGGCCGTATTTTAAAAACTATACATCCTACAGCGAAGATCTTTATATTGTGAGAATCACAAGACCCAGACCTAGATTTTGATGTATAGTATGTCTCTGAAATATTAAAAATGAAGGCACAGTCGCAGTTTAGAAATTGCCCTTCAAATTTGGAGGGGGCTAGAGTGTAGTTTCAATGAATGTCAATGGACGGCGTGAGTTGCAAACAAATGGTCATATTGTGAAAACTATCAGGACTATGGCTTAGCCGTGGACATGTTTAGTGGCAGCAGGGATAGCTGAACGTTTTGATATAAGATTTGTGTAGGTGGGCTTGAAAATGAGGGAGTGGCGGCAGTTTAGAAATCATGTTCTGATTTTCCAGCTTTTGTCATCTCCCACTCTAGTTTCCCCATTCATTCCTATGGGACCAATTTCGCCGCAAAAATGACGATATTTCGTGAACCATTCGGCGAAATGTTCCACAAAATAATAGCACACCATTCGGGAAAAATCCGCACGTTTCGGTATATTACTTGTCTATGTAGTGTAAAAACTGTGGGAGGAGTTAGGGTGGTAAATTTGGCTATAATAAGAATAAGAATAATAAGAATAATAATATATATGTGAGATAACAGTAAGTGGTCTTGCTATGCAAGAACACTTAACTAGAAAAGGTACAATTTCTGGGGAAATTGTGAAAGTGTTCTTGCCTCTACAACTGGAGTGGGCGGAGTAACTGGGTGGGGTGGAGTGGCTTGAGTAACTGTGAAAAGTGTTAAAAAGCTTAATATTTTAAAAAGTATAAATAGTAGTAAAAAAGTTCCATCATTCGCTGAAAGAGCTGAACATTTTTTTCAAAAGTAATTTTTTTTTTCAAAAATGAATTTTTTTTAATCAAAAATGATTTTTTTTTCTTCAAAAATGATTTTTTTTTCAAAAGTAATTTTTTTTTTCAAAGGTAATTTTTTTTTTCAAAAATGAATTTTTTTATTTCAAAAATAATTTTTTTTTCGAAATTATTATTTTTTTTAAAGTAATTTTTTTTTCAAAAATAATTTTTTTTTTCAAAAATATTTTTTTTTTTTCAAATATATTTTTTTTTCAAAAATAATTTTTTTTTTAAAAGAAATTTTTTTTTCAAAAATATTTTTTTTTTTCAAAAATAATTTTTTTTTTCAAAAATATATATTTTTTTTTCAAAAATGATTTTTTTTTTCCAAAAATTATTTTTTTACTTTTTTCAAAAATTTTTTTTTTTTTTCAAAAATATTTTTTTTTTACATGGGGCGGTCATAATGTTTTGGCTGATCATGGGGTGGTCATAATGTTTTGGCTGATCATGGGGTTGTCAGCTTTTGTCACTTCCCACTCTAGTTTTGAACATTTCGCCATTCATTCCTATGGGACCAATTTCGCCGCAAAAACGTCATTTCGTGGACCATTCGGCAAAACATTCCACAAAGTAATAACACACCAATCGGGAACAATCCGCTCGTTTCGGTATATTATTTGTCTCTGTAGTGTGAAAACTGTGGGAGGAGTCTACAAGCATTATCAAGTCTAGCAGATGAAGTCACATGCATTTGGAGTGTCTCAGCATCTTGTGTTTACAACCACTGTTTCCTAGCAACGCTCATGCCCTGTTTATGCTTCCCAAATACTACTTCATCAAAACTGCCCCATCAGAATTACCCCATCAAAACTGCCCCATCATATTCCTCTATTATAAATCAGTACATGGTGTGTCTGTCCCCTCCCCCGGGCTCTGTAATCAGCTGAGATGCTCCAGCCACCTTCCCCCCTGTGTATAACAGAAGCTTTGGTAACCATGGCAACAAAACAAACACTAACAGTGCACTCTGATTAATGGCTAAAATTTCCTGAAATGACCTCTAAACAAATGGCCGTATTTTAAAAACTATACATCCTACAGCGAAGATCTTTATATTGTGAGAATCACAAGACCCAGACCTAGATTTTGATACATAGTATGTCTCTGAAATATTAAAAATGAAGGCACAGTCGCAGTTTAGAAATTGCCCTTCAAATTTGGAGGGGGCTAGAGTGTAGTTTCAATGAATGTCAATGGACAGCGTGAGTTGCAAACAAATGGTCATATTGTGAAAACTATCAGGACTATGGCTTAGCCGTGGACATGTTTAGTGGCAGCAGGGATAGCTGAACGTTTTGATATAAGATTTGTGTAGGTGGGCTTGAAAATGAGGGAGTGGCGGCAGTTTAGAAATCATGTTCTGATTTTCCAGCTTTTGTCATCTCCCACTCTAGTTTCCCCATTCATTCCTATGGGACCAATTTCGCCGCAAAAATGACGATATTTCGTGAACCATTCGGCGAAACGTTCCACAAAATAATAGCACACCATTCGGGAACAATCCGCACGTTTCGGTATATTACTTGTCTATGTAGTGTAAAAACTGTGGGAGGAGTTAGGGTGGTAAATTTGGCTATAATAATAAGAATAAGAATAACTAGAAAAGGTACAATTTCTGGGGAAATTGTGAAAGTGTTCTTGCCTCTACAACTGGAGTGGGCGGAGTAACTGGGTGGGGTGGAGTGGCTTGAGTAACTGTGAAAAGTGTTAAAAAGCTTAATATTTTAAAAAGTATAAATAGTAGTAAAAAAGTTCCATCATTCGCTGAAAGAGCTGAACATTTTTTTCAAAAGTAATTTTTTTTTCAAAAATGAATTTTTTTTAATCAAAAATGATTTTTTTTTCTTCAAAAATGATTTTTTTTTTCAAAAGTAATTTTTTTTTTCAAAGGTAATTTTTTTTTTCAAAAATGAATTTTTTTATTTCAAAAATAATTTTTTTTTCGAAATTATTATTTTTTTTAAAGTAATTTTTTTTTTCAAAAATAATTTTTTTTTTTCAAAAATAATTTTTTTTTTTCAAAAATATTTTTTTTTTTCAAATATTTTTTTTCAAAAATAATTTTTTTTTTAAAAGAAATTTTTTTTTCAAAAATATTTTTTTTTCAAAAATAATTTTTTTTTTTTCAAAAATATTTTTTTTTTCAAAAATATATATTTTTTTTTTCAAAAATGATTTTTTTTTTCAAAAATTATTTTTTTACTTTTTTCAAAAATTATTTTTTTTTTTCAAAAATATTTTTTTTTTACATGGGGCGGTCATAATGTTTTGGTTGATCATGGGGTGGTCATAATGTTTTGGCTGATCATGGGGTTGTCAGCTTTTGTCACTTCCCACTCTAGTTTTGAACATTTCGCCATTCATTCCTATGGGACCAATTTCGCCGCAAAAACGTCATTTCGTGGACCATTCGGCAAAACATTCCACAAAGTAATAACACACCAATCGGGAACAATCCGCTCGTTTTGGTATATTATTTGTCTCTGTAGTGTGAAAACTGTGGGAGGAGTCTACAAGCATTATCAAGTCTAGCAGATGAAGTCACATGCATTTGGAGTGTCTCAGCATCTTGTGTTTACAACCACTGTTTCCTAGCAACGCTCATGCCCTGTTTATGCTTCCCAAATACTACTTCATCAAAACTGCCCCATCAGAATTACCCCATCAAAACTGCCCCATCATATTCCTCTATTATAAATCAGTACATGGTGTGTCTGTCCCCTCCCCCGGGCTCTGTAATCAGCTGAGATGCTCCAGCCACCTTCCCCCCTGTGTATAACAGAAGCTTTGGTAACCATGGCAACAAAACAAACACAGTACACGCTGATTAATGGCTAAAATTTCCTGAAATGACCTCTAAACAAATGGCCGTATTTTAAAAACTATACATCCTACAGCGAAGATCTTTATATTGTGAGAATCACAAGACCCAGACCTAGATTTTGATACATAGTATGTCTCTGAAATATTAAAAATGAAGGCACAGTCGCAGTTTAGAAATTGCCCTTCAAATTTGGAGGGGGCTAGAGTGTAGTTTCAATGAATGTCAATGGACGGCGTGAGTTGCAAACAAATGGTCATATTGTGAAAACTATCAGGACTATGGCTTAGCCGTGGACATGTTTAGTGGCAGCAGGGATAGCTGAACGTTTTGATATAAGATTTGTGTAGGTGGGCTTGAAAATGAGGGAGTGGCGGCAGTTTAGAAATCATGTTCTGATTTTCCAGCTTTTGTCATCTCCCACTCTAGTTTCCCCATTCATTCCTATGGGACCAATTTCGCCGCAAAAATGACGATATTTTGGGAACCATTCGGCGAAACGTTCCACAAAATAATAGCACACCATTCGGGAACAATCCGCACGTTTCGATATATTACTTGTCTATGTAGTGTAAAAACTGT
Organism: Lithobates clamitans; assembly: GCA_037952925.1. Taxonomy (NCBI): domain Eukaryota; kingdom Metazoa; phylum Chordata; class Amphibia; order Anura; family Ranidae; genus Lithobates; species Lithobates clamitans. The sequence continues at coordinate 2,455,054 of JBBGZY010000943.1, forward strand.
GGGAGGAGTTAGGGTGGTAAATTTGGCTATAATAATAAGAATAAGAATAATAATAATATATATGTGAGATAACAGTAAGTGGTCTTGCTATGCAAGAACACTTAATAACTAGAAAAGGTACAATTTCTGGGGAAATTGTGAAAGTGTTCTTGCCTCTACAACTGGAGTGGGCGGAGTAACTGGGTGGAGTGGCTTGAGTAACTGTGAAAAGTGTTAAAAAGCTTAATATTTTAAAAAGTATAAATAGTAGTAAAAAAGTTCCATCATTCGCTGAAAGAGCTGAACATTTTTTTCAAAAGTAATTTTTTTTTTCAAAAATGAATTTTTTTTAATCAAAAATGATTTTTTTTTCTTCAAAAATGATTTTTTTTTCAAAAGTAATTTTTTTTTTCAAAGGTAATTTTTTTTTTCAAAAATGAATTTTTTTATTTCAAAAATAATTTTTTTTTCGAAATTATTATTTTTTTTAAAGTAATTTTTTTTTCAAAAATAATTTTTTTTTTCAAAAATATTTTTTTTTTCAAATATATTTTTTTTTCAAAAATAATTTTTTTTTTTAAAAGAAATTTTTTTTTCAAAAATATTTTTTTTTTTTCAAAAATAATTTTTTTTTTTTCAAAAATATTTTTTTTTTCAAAAATATATATTTTTTTTTTCAAAAATGATTTTTTTTTTTCAAAAATTATTTTTTTACTTTTTTCAAAAATTTTTTTTTTTTTTCAAAAATATTTTTTTTTTTACATGGGGCGGTCATAATGTTTTGGCTGATCATGGGGTGGTCATAATGTTTTGGCTGATCATGGGGTTGTCAGCTTTTGTCACTTCCCACTCTAGTTTTGAACATTTCGCCATTCATTCCTATGGGACCAATTTCGCCGCAAAAACGTCATTTCGTGGACCATTCGGCAAAACATTCCACAAAGTAATAACACACCAATCGGGAACAATCCGCTCGTTTCGGTATATTATTTGTCTCTGTAGTGTGAAAACTGTGGGAGGAGTCTACAAGCATTATCAAGTCTAGCAGATGAAGTCACATGCATTTGGAGTGTCTCAGCATCTTGTGTTTACAACCACTGTTTCCTAGCAACGCTCATGCCCTGTTTATGCTTCCCAAATACTGCTTCATCAAAACTGCCCCATCAGAATTACCCCATCAAAACTGCCCCATCATATTCCTCTATTATAAATCAGTACATGGTGTGTCTGTCCCCCTCCCCCGGGCTCTGTAATGAGCTGAGATGCTCCAGCCACCTCCCCCCTGTGTATAACAGAAGCTTTGGTAACCATGGCAACAAAACAAACACTAGCAGTACACTCTGATTAATGGCTAAAATTTCCTGAAATGACCTCTAAACAAATGGCCGTATTTTAAAAACTATACATCCTACAGCGAAGATCTTTATATTGTGAGAATCACAAGACCCAGACCTAGATTTTGATGTATAGTATGTCTCTGAAATATTAAAAATGAAGGCACAGTCGCAGTTTAGAAATTGCCCTTCAAATTTGGAGGGGGCTAGAGTGTAGTTTCAATGAATGTCAATGGACGGCGTGAGTTGCAAACAAATGGTCATATTGTGAAAACTATCAGGACTATGGCTTAGCCGTGGACATGTTTAGTGGCAGCAGGGATAGCTGAACGTTTTGATATAAGATTTGTGTAGGTGGGCTTGAAAATGAGGGAGTGGCGGCAGTTTAGAAATCATGTTCTGATTTTCCAGCTTTTGTCATCTCCCACTCTAGTTTCCCCATTCATTCCTATGGGACCAATTTCGCCGCAAAAATGACGATATTTTGTGAACCATTCGGCGAAACGTTCCACAAAATAATAGCACACCATTCGGGAACAATCCGCACGTTTCGGTATATTACTTGTCTATGTAGTGTAAAAACTGTGGGAGGAGTTAGGGTGGTAAATTTGGCTATAATAAGAATAATAATATATATGTGAGATAACAGTAAGTGGTCTTGCTATGCAAGAACACTTAACTAGAAAAGGTACAATTTCTGGGGAAATTGTGAAAGTGTTCTTGCCTCTACAACTGGAGTGGGCGGAGTAACTGGGTGGGGTGGAGTGGCTTGAGTAACTGTGAAAAGTGTTAAAAAGCTTAATATTTTAAAAAGTATAAATAGTAGTAAAAAAGTTCCATCATTCGCTGAAAGAGCTGAACATTTTTTTCAAAAGTAATTTTTTTTTTCAAAAAATGAATTTTTTTTAATCAAAAATGATTTTTTTTTCTTCAAAAATGATTTTTTTTTTCAAAAGTAATTTTTTTTTTCAAAGGTAATTTTTTTTTTCAAAAATGAATTTTTTTATTTCAAAAATCATTTTTTTTTCGAAATTATTATTTTTTTTAAAGTAATTTTTTTTTCAAAAATATTTTTTTTTTTCAAAAATATTTTTTTTTTTCAAATATATTTTTTTTTCAAAAATAATTTTTTTTTAAAAAAATTTTTTTTTCAAAAATATTTTTTTTTTCAAAAATAATTTTTTTTTTTTCAAAAATATTTTTTTTTTCAAAAATGATTTTTTTTTCAAAAATTATTTTTTTACTTTTTAAAAAAATTTTTTTTTTTTTCAAAAATATTTTTTTTTTTACTTGGGGCGGTCATAATGTTTTGGCTGATCATGGGGTGGTCATAATGTTTTGGCTGATCATGGGGTTGTCAGCTTTTGTCACTTCCCACTCTAGTTTTGAACATTTCGCCATTCATTCCTATGGGACCAATTTCGCCGTAAAAACGTCATTTCGTGGACCATTCGGCAAAACATTCCACAAAGTGATAGCACACCAATCGGGAACAATCCGCTCGTTTCGGTATATTATTTGTCTCTGTAGTGTGAAAACTGTGGGAGGAGTCTACAAGCATTATCAAGTCTAGCAGATGAAGTCACATGCATTTGGAGTGTCTCAGCATCTTGTGTTTACAACCACTGTTTCCTAGCAACGCTCATGCCCTGTTTATGCTTCCCAAATACTACTTCATCAAAACTGCCCCATCAGAATTACCCCATCAAAACTGCCCCATCATATTCCTCTATTATAAATCAGTACATGGTGTGTCTGTCCCCTCCCCCGGGCTCTGTAATCAGCTAAGATGCTCCAGCCACCTCCCCCCTGTGTATAACAGAAGCTTTGGTAACCATGGCAACAAAACAAACACTAACAGTGCACTCTGATTAATGGCTAAAATTTCCTGAAATGACCTCTAAACAAATGGCCGTATTTTAAAAACTATACATCCTACAGCGAAGATCTTTATATTGTGAGAATCACAAGACCCTGACCTAGATTTTGATACATAGTATGTCTCTGAAATATTAAAAATGAAGGCACAGTCGCAGTTTAGAAATTGCCCTTCAAATTTGGAGGGGGCTAGAGTGTAGTTTCAATGAATGTCAATGGACGGCGTGAGTTGCAAACAAATGGTCATATTGTGAAAACTATCAGGACTATGGCTTAGCCGTGGACATGTTTAGTGGCAGCAGGGATAGCTGAACGTTTTGATATAAGATTTGTGTAGGTGGGCTTGAAAATGAGGGAGTGGCGGCAGTTTAGAAATCATGTTCTGATTTTCCAGCTTTTGTCATCTCCCACTCTAGTTTCCCCATTCATTCCTATGGGACCAATTTCGCCGCAAAAATGACGATATTTCGTGAACCATTCGGCGAAACGTTCCACAAAGTAATAGCACACCATTCGGGAACATTCCGCACGTTTCGGTATATTACTTGTCTATGTAGTGTAAAAACTGTGGGAGGAGTTAGGGTGGTAAATTTGGCTATAATAAGAATAATAATATATATGTGAGATAACAGTAAGTGGTCTTGCTATGCAAGAACACTTAATAACTAGAAAAGGTACAATTTCTGGGGAAATTGTGAAAGTGTTCTTGCCTCTACAACTGGAGTGGGCGGAGTAACTGGGTGGGGTGGAGTGGCTTGAGTAACTGTGAAAAGTGTTAAAAAGCTTAATATTTTAAAAAGTATAAATAGTAGTAAAAAAGTTCCATCATTCGCTGAAAGAGCTGAACATTTTTTTCAAAAGTAATTTTTTTTTTCAAAAATGAATTTTTTTTAATCAAAAATGATTTTTTTTTTCTTCAAAAATGATTTTTTTTTTCAAAAGTAATTTTTTTTTTCAAAGGTAATTTTTTTTTTCAAAAATGATTTTTTTTATTTCAAAAATAATTTTTTTTTCGAAATTATTATTTTTTTTAAAGTAATTTTTTTTTCAAAAATAATTTTTTTTTTTCAAATATATTTTTTTTTCAAAAATAATTTTTTTTTAAAAGTAATTTTTTTTTCAAAAATATTTTTTTTTTCAAAAATAATTTTTTTTTTTCAAAAATATTTTTTTTTTCAAAAATGATTTTTTTACTTTTTTCAAAAATTATTTTTTTTTCAAAAATATTTTTTTTTTTTACATGGGGCGGTCATAATGTTTTGGCTGATCATGGGGTGGTCATAATGTTTTGGCTGATCATGGGGTTGTCAGCTTTTGTCACTTCCCACTCTAGTTTTGAACATTTCGCCATTCATTCCTATGGGACCAATTTCGCCGCAAAAACGTCATTTCGTGGACCATTCGGCAAAACATTCCACAAAGTAATAACACACCAATCGGGAACAATCCGCTCGTTTCGGTATATTATTTGTCTCTGTAGTGTGAAAACTGTGGGAGGAGTCTACAAGCATTATCAAGTCTAGCAGATGAAGTCACATGCATTTGGAGTGTCTCAGCATCTTGTGTTTACAACCACTGTTTCCTAGCAACGCTCATGCCCTGTTTATGCTTCCCAAATACTGCTTCATCAAAACTGCCCCATCAGAATTACCCCATCAAAACTGCCCCATCATATTCCTCTATTATAAATCAGTACATGGTGTGTCTGTCCCCTCCCCCGGGCTCTGTAATCAGCTGAGATGCTCCAGCCACCTCCCCCCCTGTGTATAACAGAAGCTTTGGTAACCATGGCAACAAAACAAACACTAACAGTACACTCTGATTAATGGCTAAAATTTCCTGAAATGACCTCTAAACAAATGGCCGTATTTTAAAAACTATACATCCTACAGTGAAGATCTTTATATTGTGAGAATCACAAGACCCAGACCTAGATTTTGATGTATAGTATGTCTCTGAAATATTAAAAATGAAGGCACAGTCGCAGTTTAGAAATTGCCCTTCAAATTTGGAGGGGGCTAGAGTGTAGTTTCAATGAATGTCAATGGACGGCGTGAGTTGCAAACAAATGGTCATATTGTGAAAACTATCAGGACTATGGCTTAGCCGTGGACATGTTTAGTGACAGCAGGGATAGCTGAACGTTTTGATATAAGATTTGTGTAGGTGGGCTTGAAAATGAGGGAGTGGCGGCAGTTTAGAAATCATGTTCTGATTTTCCAGCTTTTGTCATCTTCCACTGTAGTTTCCCCATTCATTCCTATGGGACCAATTTCGCCGCAAAAACGACGATATTTCGTGAACCATTCGGCGAAACGTTCCACAAAGTAATAGCACACCATTCGGGAACAATCCGCACGTTTCGGTATATTACTTGTCTATGTAGTGTAAAAACTGTGGGAGGAGTTAGGGGGGTAAATTTGGCTATAATAATAAGAATAATATATATGTGAGATAACAGTAAGTGGTCTTGCGATGCAAGAACACTTAATAATAATATATATGTGAGATAACAGTAAGTGGTCTTGCTATGCAAGAACACTTAATAATATATATGTGAGATAACAGTAAGTGGTCTTGCTATGCAAGAACACTTAATAATATATATGTGAGATAACAGTAAGTGGTCTTGCTATGCAAGAACACTTAATAATATATATGTGAGATAACAGTAAGTGGTCTTGCTATGCAAGAACACTTAATAATATATATGTGAGATAACAGTAAGTGGTCTTGCTATGCAAGAACACTTAATAATATATATGTGAGATAACAGTAAGTGGTCTTGCTATGCAAGAACACTTAATAATATATATGTGAGATAACAGTAAGTGGTCTTGCTATGCAAGAACACTTAATGAATAAGCCTCGATTTAGTACATTTCCATGTGCTATGTAGCACCGGTGGTAATGCACAGGTATAGGTGAATATAGGCCCATAAAAATTCCATTTGCTTTCCGCCACATAGGAAAGAGTAGGATCTCTAGTTGAATTTTCATGTAGCAAAATGCATGAGTTTTTGGGCATAAAAATGAACAAGTGTACAAAGGCCTTATTTTTTTTTTAATTATTATTTTGTTTCTTTTGGATCAATTTATCAACCTTTAATAATAAATCTGAGTAGGGTTTTTATTAAAACATTGTTCCAAATCTATGTCTTTAAACAACATAAAAAATTAGGTAGGCAAATAGAGTTAATTACAAGTTAACTGAGGCATATTCAGGCTGCTCTGTGGTCTGTGCATCCACGCATCAGTGACCCTGATCACTGAAAGGGTTAAAGGTGCAAGCTCCAGGGCTCTTGTCCTGACCACATCTTTACTACTTAGTGAGTCACTGACATTGAGTAGGCCTGCAGCCAGCAACAACTGTATGGTCTAAATTCCTATACTACTTGCTTGTTCCAGGTCAGTGGCTCACTAGTTACTGAACACGGAATCCAGGATCTGGATGACAACCTCATAGATTGCACTTTAGAAACAAGTAAGCTACAGCAGCATCCACATTTCTATGTTCATGGGTTAAGTTTTTACTTTTTTCTGTACTTTTTTAACAATGATATGAAATGAAGTACCATGTTAGACCACAAAATGGGTCTTTTTTGTACATACAATAGATGTAAATGTAAACTGTAAAATTTAGATATATTAACATATGTTATTATTATATTTAAAATTATAGTAAATATATTCCTGAAAGGTAAAATAAACCTGCTTTAGTGCAAGTATAGCCTTAACCACTTCAATACCAGGCACTTAGACACCTTCCCATCCAGGACAATTTTCAGCTTTCAGCGCTGTCGCAATTTGAATCACAATTGCGCGGTCATACAACACTGTACCAAACTAATTTTTTATCATTTTGTTCCCACAAATAGAGGTTTCTTTTGGTGGTATTTGATCACCTCTGCAATTTTTAGTTTTTGTGCAACAAATAAAAAAAGACCGAAAATTTTGAAAAGAAACACGTTTTTTCTTTGTTTCTGTTAATTTTTTTTGTAAATAAGTATGTTTTCTTTTTCAATGACGGGCACTGATATGGCTGCACTGATGGGCACTGATGAGGTGGCACCAATGAGGTGGTACTGATGAGGTGGCACTGATGAGGGGTACTGATAGGTGGCACCGATGGGCACTGATAGGTGGCACTGGTATGCGGCACTGATGGGCACTCGTAGGTGGCACTGATGGACACTCGTAGGTGGCACTGGTGGGTGCTTATGGGTGGCACTTGTGGGTACTTATGGGTGGCACTGATAGGTGGTACTGATGGGCACTGATAGGTGGGCACTGATGGGCACGGATGGGCACTGATAGGTGGCACTGATGGAAACTGATGGGTGGCATTGCTAGGCATTACTCAATTCATCTATTACTCTAGTGCCATTTGTGGGCACTGATTGGCACAGATTGGGCACATGTGGATGACCATGGGGGATGTACCTGGCCATCCACATGTTGTGGGCTTCCCTGGTGGTCCTGGTGGCTTCCCTGGTGGTCCAGTGTGGGCATCCGAGGGGGGGTGCGCTGATAAACAATCAGCGCAGACCCCCCTGTCAGGAGAGCCGCCGATCGGCTCTCCTCTACTCGCGTCTGTCAGACGCGAGTGAGGAAAAGCCGATCAACGGCTTTTCCTGTTTACATCGTGATCAGCCGTTAATGGACACGGCTCATCATGTGGTAATGGACACGGCTGGTCATGTGGTAAAGAGCCTCCGTCGGAGGCTCTTTACCGAGATCGGAGTAGCGGTGTGTCACGCTGACACACCACACCACCGATTGCCGCGATGCACGCCCCCATGTGACGCCCAGTCAGGATAACTGAACCACTGCCCAGCCGTCATTTTGCTATAGGCCAGGCGGGAAGTGGTTAAAGCTTTTTTGCATCCTCCTATGATGCTAATAAATATATATTTGTTTTTCTTGAACATTTGACAGATATGTATGACATGATGCTGTTATTTTTTTATACTGTATATCTTTTTTATTGGCTTTTTATAGGACATCAAGTGAGGTATCATGTCACGCCTTTGTCATAAAATAGGTCTTTCAGATTTGTTTAAAAAAAGCTACATTTATATAATTTACCCTTTGTGTACAAAGGTAAAAAAAAAAGTATACATTTTGTATTTATAATTTATATACAAGTAAATATCCTTCTGAAAAGTAAAATAAGGCTACTTCTGTACAAGCCCTAAAGCTTCTTTTCATCCCAAGACTCATGATGCTAATACATTTATATTTATGTTTTTCTTGAACATTTGACAGACAAGTATCATCACAAGATGCTGCTGTTCTTTTTATACTACACATCCCTTTGTTTGCTGTCCCGCAGGGAGAAACAATGAGCGTACATACTGTAACTGTAACGATGATGTGTGGAGGCTGTATATGCTGTCTCTGGAAATCTGAACTGACATGTGTATTCATCAACAGAAAATATATGCTGATCAACTGTTCCCTTTTGCAGTACAGTGGTGAGATGATGTGTCTGTTATTAAGTCCACATATGACCTTCCTCATGAGCAATAATTGTGTTAAGTTTGCAGTGACGGGTACAGTTTTTTTTTTTATTTTTTATCTCTACTCTGAATACCTCCCTTTCCAACAAATTATAGTGCTGAAATTATTAAAATTATTTTACTGATAGCAGGATATCCCTTACTTGAAAAATGCATACACACTATTGGGGTACATATAATGACACTGCAATCGCTTTTATCAGACCTGCTGCCATACACACAGGCCAAATGTCGGGCAGTTTTTATTGAACCTGTCGATGTTGCCCGACATTCAGGCATTCATGTACTAGGCCTAACTGGCCTGTCCCACAAGTACACACACTTATAAGGGTGTATCTATAACAGAGCTATTTATCCTGCGAAAATACATACATTTGTTTTTCGTGAATCCTGGCAAAATTGAATGTTACTAAGCTTTTTTCTCTCCCAGTCGGATGTTCTTTGTTTATATGAATAGGGTGAATAAAGAAAATTACTGCATGATGGCCTCATACTTATTTCCCATGATCAGCAGCTCTACTTTATAAGTAAGTGTACATTAAACTTAATTTTCATTACATTTGAATTGAAAGTGTGTAGAATTAATTAGGATTTTAGTTTTAATAAAGATGTACGGTAATTATTTTAGAATTCCACTCATGGAAAGAATAGATTTTTGTCTACAAATGTAAGAATATCTTTGCTAGCATTTAACACAAATTAATAGACTGACCTGATTCTTGATGGTCATGTTGAAGGTAGACAGGGTCAAGTTTGAAGGCACCTATTAAGTCAGATCTTTTTTTTACCCTGTGTGACAAATTAAAATATGCTGGTTAAGAAAGCTATAAAAATATAATTTGTATACTTTTTTTGTTTTGAATAGACTAGTAAAGCTTACCATCCCTGTCAGATGATTACTATTATGATTATTATTATGTTGCTGTCTTTGTCCTTGCTGGAGAGAATTACCTTCTATTTTTGTCCTAGTGACCACTGTCACCGGGACTGAAAGGGATGTGTAAATCCAACATTTTGAGTTGTTACTAAAACAGAGATAGAAGGGACATCTTCCTATGTGGATATTATGGGACACAGATGACAGTAAAAACCTGACAGGTGTTTAAAAAAATACCAGTGGTATAAAAATAATTTTAGAGCTCTTGCACACTGGGGCGGGGGGCGGGGGTAAAACGCCGCTATTATTAGCGGCGTTTTACCGCCAGTATGCGGCCGCTAGCAGGGCGGTTTTACCCCCCGCTAGCGGCCGAGAAGGGGTTAAATACCACCGCAAAGCGCCTCTGCAGAGGCGCATTGCCGGCGGTATAGCCGCGCCGTCCTATTGATTTCAATGGGCAGGAGCGATAAAGGAGCGGTATACACACCGCTCCTTCACCGCTCCGAAGATGCTGCTGGCAGGACTTTTTTTACCGTCCTGCCAGCGCATCGCTCCAGTGTGCAAGCCCTCGGGGCTTTCACACTGGAATGCAAGGAGCGGCACTTTCGGGGCGGTTTGCAGGCGCTATTATTAGCGCAATAGCGCCTGCAAACCGCCCCAGTGTGCAAGGGCTCTAAGGCCCCTTTCACACTGGGGCGGTGGGGGCGTCGGCAGTACAACAGCGCTATTTTTAGCGCTGCTGTACCGTCGTTCTTGCAGCGGTATTCGGCCGCTAGCGGTGCGGTTTTACCCCCCGCTGGCGGCCGAAAAAGGGTTAAAATCCCTCGTATAGCGCGGCTATAGCCGCGCTGTCCCATTGATTTCAATGGGCAGGAGCGGGGAAGGAGCGGTGAATACACCGCTCCTTCCCCGCTCCAATAAAAGCGGTTTGCAGGACTTTTCTCACCGCCCTGCCTGCGCACCGCTTCAGTGTGAAAGCCCTCGGGCTTTCACACTGAACAAACAGCGGAGGCTGTTTAGGAGCGGTTTTCAGGCGGTATTTTTAGCGCAATACCGCCTGAAAACCGCTCCAGTGTGAAAGGGGTCTAAGAGTAACACAGCATTGTCATTTTTGGAAAGCACCAAATGTTGGTATTCTGTTTATTTTCTAGGTAATAAAGTGCAATGACTCTCATCTGTACATGTATTCTGGAACCCCATATGGTCCCCCGACACATTGGTTGCATACCTTTGCACTAGGATAAACAGAACTCATTTCACTAAAAATCTGTAAATTGTTATTAAAATATGTTTTAAATATAGCTCAGCATTGTATATTTATTATTGATTAATTATTTAACAATCATACATTAAAAATCTGCATGCTATAATAAATAATAATCAAGGCCAAGCTTAAGCTACATGGCTGCCTGTTCAAATTTTTTATGAGTAACCCCACCTTTCCAGTGAAAACTGCTTCACTTCTCTTATATGGTTCTTCGTGCACTCCCATGGGATTAATCAGTACTCCTAAAATCCTAAGAATACTCTATGTTGCCAACTTCTGTATTGGCACTGCTGGCTACATGAAGTACACATTCAATTTTATGAGCACTACTGCACCCTGCTAGAGTATTTTTTTTCATTTATTACAGGTACTTATATAGCACCATCAATTTATACAGAGCTTTGCATATACTGTATATTGAACTTTCACATCAGTCCCTTCCCTTAAGGAGCTTACAATCTAAGGCCCCTAAATAATATTCATACATACTGTATATTTGGACAGGAGCCAATTAACCTACTAATACATCTTTGGAGTGTGGGAGGGAATTGGAGTACCCAGAAGAAACCTGCACAGGGAGAAACCGCAAACTTTATGCAGTTAGTGCCGTGGTTGGGATTTGAATTAACCACCCAAGTGCTGCTAGGTGGAAGTACAATTATGGTATACTGTTATTTTTGTTTTCATACTTAAGCTGTCTTTAACGTGAACCTGTGCTTTGCTCCTGCAGATAAATAGTCTTCAGCCTTGTGCAGGTTGTGACCTGAAGCTTGTGCAGGGCTTCTTTAACCACTTCAGCCCTGAAAGATTTGGCTGCTTAATGACCAGGCCATTTTTTGCAATACGGCACTGCGTCGCTTTAACTGACAATTGCACGTGCAATGCTGTACCCAAACAAAATTGACATCCTTTTTTCCCCACAAATAGAGATTTCTTTTGGTGATATTTATATATTTACTTATATATTTTTTGTGCTATAAACAAAAAAAGAGACAATTTTGAAAAAAACACAATATTTTTTACTTTTTGCTATAATAAATACCCCCAATTTTTTTTAAAAAAAAGCTAATTTTTTTTTCTCAGTTTAGGCCGATATGTATTCTTCTACATATTTTTGTAAAAAAAAAATCACAATAAGCATATATTGATTGGTTTGCGCAAAAGTTATAGCGTCTACAAAATAAGGTATAGATTTAATGTAATGGCGGCGATCTACAATTTTTATCGGGACTGCGACATTATGGCAGACACAGACACTTTTGACACATTTTTGGGACGATTTACAATTATACAGCGATCAGTGCTATAAAAATGCACTGATTACTGTATAAATGTCACTGGCAGGGAAGGGGTTAACACTAGGGGATGATCAAGGGGTTAACTTCGTTGCCTAGTGTGTGTTCTAACTGTAGGGGGAGGGGACTGACTATAGGAGATGACGGATCGTGGTTCCTAGCTATTAGGAACTCACAATCTGCATCTCCTCTTCTCACAGAACAGGGATTTGTGTGTTTACACACACAAGTCTCTGTTCTGCCTCTCGTGTCCGCGATTGCGCTGGTCACGAGCATTGGCACCCCCCGCAGTGCGGCGCGTGCGCCTGCTATCCGGCTTTAAGGAGCCGACGTACAGCTACGACAGTTCGTAGGATCAGCCGACCTGCCGCAGTATGACAGCGGCTAGTCGGCAAGTTGTTAAATAATTACAGGTGGCCAATTAGAGCATTAGGCAACCAAAGAAAACTTTGCTAGCTAGGGTCATAGCTAAAGTCTTGTCTATATTCCTATCGCACACATTCCTGGAAAACAAGGCTCATCAATGGTGGGTGTTGTAGCGATTACCAGCTGGATCCTGGAAACATCAAGACAGTGTATATATTCACCAACATACCAAGGATCTACAATCACTGTCCAAGGTTTTTATTGCAGAGAGATCACATCATAAAGACACATGCCTGACGAAGGGGTCCTGCGCGACACGTTGCACTTGTCTTTATGATGTGATCTTTCTGCAGTAAAAATGGTGATTGTAGATCCTTGGTAGATTCTTACTGTGCTGGTGAATATATACACAGGGTGGTAGCTAAGTGAAATTTTTGCTTTGCCCTGCAAGTCCACTCTTAAAGCGGTTTTAAGACAAAACAAAAGTGTATTATATTTTAGCTTACCAATTCTTAGATGTGATGGCTGTGTTAGTCTTTGTTTAGGCTCTTTTTCTTTATTTTCACCTGGTGATCCAGCAAGTCTGCTAGCTTTCAAATTCCTTTAACAGACAAATCTGTCCAGCAAAAGTGATAGTTAGACGGTTAAGAAACCTTTTATTTATTGTGGTAAAACCTTTATCCCAAAAGAAAAAAACCTTTTGCTGTAAATGCTTAAAAAGTGTTAGCTGGAGTTTGACTTTTATTTGTTAGTTAAGTCCATCTAGATTTGCTAGTGCATCTAAAGGCCCGTACACACGATCAGACTTTTTGACAACAAACATGTAAATTAGCTGTTTTGGAGCAACATCCGACCGTGTGTACGCTCCATCGGACAAACTGTTTCTGTTTCCATCGGACTTTTGTTGGCTGTGGGAACGCACAAACTTTCCGGCAACAAAAGTCTGATGGAGCAAAGTCCGATCGTGTGTACACAAAACCATCAGACTTTTGTACAAACTACAGTACGCAGCCGCGAGAATGTTTCTAGCGCGAACCCATCGCGCTGGTTCTCGGCGACAGGGTACTGTACATCTCGTGCTGGCTGCAATAGGAAAAACACATTTTCCTATTGTGGCGAGCGCAAGAGGGAATTCCCCTCTGGGGCATACCAGGCCCTTAGGTCTGGTATGGATTTTAAGGGGAACCCCCTACGCCGAAAAACAGCGTGGGGGCCCCCCAAAATCCATACCAGACCCTTATCCGAGCACGCAGCCCAGGCCGGTCAGGAAAAGGGGTGGGGATGAGTGAGCGCCCCCCTCCTGAACCGTACCAGGCTGCATGCCCTCAACATTGGGGGTGGGTGCTTTGGGGGAGGGGGCGCCCTGCAGCCCCCCCACCCCAAAGCACCTTGTCCCCATGTTGATGAGGACAAGGGCCTCTTCCTGACAACCCTGGCCGTTGGTTGTCGGGGTCTGCGGACGGGGGGCTTATCGGAATCTGGGAGCCCCCTTTTAATAAGGGGTCCTCCAGATCCCGGCCCCCCCACCCTATGTGAATGAGTATGGGGCACATCGTACCCCTACCCATTCACCTAGGGGAAAAAAGTGTCAGTAAAAAAAACACACTGCACAGGTTTTTAAAGTAATTTATTAGGCAGCTCCGGGGACTTCTTCCGACTTCGGGGGTCTTCTTCCGACTTCGGGAGTCTCTCCGGCGTCTTCTTCCAATGTCTGGTTCTTCTCCGCTCTCTCCGGCATCTTCTCCCGATGTTCGGTTCTTCTCCCGGTGTTCGGCCTCTTCTCCTGCTCTCCGGTTCTTCTGCCAGGCTCCTTCGCTATCTTCTGCTCTTTACTGCTCTTTTGCTAGCAGTGGCCCGGACTTCTGCGTCGCCTTCTCCCCTCTTCTCTTCTTCCAATGTTGACACGACGCTCTCTCCGGCTGTAATGCTGTCGCTCGCGGGTGGGGACACTCGCTCATCCCCACCCCTTTTTTCTGACCGGCCGGGGCTGCGTGCTCAGATAAGGGTCTGGTATGGATTTTGAGGGGACCCCATGCCGTTTTTTCGGCGTAGGTGTTCCCCTTAAAATCCATACCAGACCTAAGGGCCTGGTATGCCCTTGGAGGGGAACCCATGCCGTTTTTTAATTTAAAATTTGGCGTGGAGTTCCCCCTCACGATTCATACCAAACACAGTGCCTGGCATTGGCGGGGATCCGAATCGGATCCCCGCACCAGTGTGAACCCGGCTCGCAAGATGTCAATCTCGCCGATTAAAAGCGGTGAGATTGACACAATATCAGACAACAATACAGAAGTTGACCAAAGGGTGGTGGTAAAGAGCTGAAAAACCACATGATATGGTGAAAGTTGGCTGGAAAAGTCCTGCCGTCTGTATGCAATACAAACTTATGGCCAACGCCCTTTGTACAAAAATCCACAGGAAAGTCCTATCATTTGTATGGGGCTTTACACTATCCCCTCTCCGGAATAACAATGCTGCTGTCCAAAGTTGTTTCTGTAGCTCTTCCATCCAGAGTAGCCACCCCCTAAGATAGGAAGCGTGCTACTGGCTGGATCACCAGGTGAAAAAAAGGAAAAAAAAAGTGCAGCCACCACATTTAGGTATTTATAAGTTGCAGTATATTTTTGTTTTTGTAGTAAGTAAGGAAGTATGGGTCTCACTGGAATTCTGTCAGGATTACCATGTTTTTTTTTCTTTATCATACATTGAGGGACAAAAAGTAATATTTTGTATAAGCTACATAAAATATAATTAGAGAGGAAAAGGCATCAAACCTCCTTCTACACTAACAGAAAAATGAGACATGATGGTTACAGTCAGGGTTATATGGGGGTTGGCCTTCAACTTTTTTTCTTTTTGCCAGTGTTCAAACCTCCTATAGGCAGCAGCATATAGCCAGGTAGCTTCCCTCAAATGGATTTGAGGGACACAGGGTGACGCTCCTGAAATTACTGCACATTGTTGTTTTTATAGCTGAAGGATACCAGCATTTTATGGAACTTTTTGATTGTCTACTCCATGTCTTTACAATAAACCTACTGTGTTGGACTAGTTGTGTTTTTTTGTTGTTTATACTCATTTCCGTGGATCACCAATTTCACTTTTGATGTGGATCACTGTACTCCGTGGAGCTCATCTTCTAACATTGGAATCTCTCTGTCGATATTGGAAGTGGCTCATTCCCAGGTCATCGTCTTCACATGCTGAATCCCGTTGAGGTTTCCCCTCACGAATGCCTATCTGACTCCTATGCTGTACAGTATACGAGTCCACAAAGTCTGGTAAGCGTGCCAACCTTATTTTGTTTACACACAAGATCAAGTTTGATATAACCGGGAGAAGTATTTTTCCATACACATGATTTAGTTTCAAGTTGCACTTTTTTGTTTATCTAAGAACTTTTGGGATTTTTTTAAATTTTATTGATTTATTCATCTCTGAAACATTCACCAGTATGAACATTGCCCGCGAAGCTTGTCAACTCAGCCTACACCACTCCCTCAACCCTTCATTACATACTTTAACCAAAATATAAGGATTCATGTGAAAAAACCACCCACTCTGTCAAGAGGATATAAGATACGAAACCCACCATACTTTTAGCACAGAGGGACTGTGTACCCGCTCCTTCAGAGATAATGAGATGCATATCGTAACCGCTAATAAGAGAGAAAGGATAACTTCAAACAATGGTGAAATTTAATCTGTTACAGTGAGAGGTGAGGCCATCCATCCCCCCCCAGATCTTATCAAATTTAAGAAGCGCCCCTGTGTTCAAATATGTGGCTTTGTAAAAGGGCAGATTCTTATTCACTGAAGCCTTTCAGGACTCTACGGACGGGGGCGTAGTTCCCTACCAAGACAAAACTATGCATTTTCTAGCATGAAAAAATAATAAAGTGAGTAGGGTTCGTATAGCCATAGTAGGGGCCAGGTCATCTACCAACCCAAGCAGGCAGTGTTATACAGAGGGATTTAAAGAGATAGTGGTCACCTCCTGCACGCACTGCAAAACCGCCCTCCAATAGTTCTGTATACCCGGACAATCCCAGAAGATATGCTTGAAGTCAGCTCCATTTGCGGAACATCGCCAGCAAGCAGAGGCGACTGAATTAAAAATTCTGCCTATCTTTGCTGGGGTCAGATATACCCGATGCAGAAATTTATAGTGGATCAGCTGGTCGTGGGCTGAGATTAGTCTGGTAAAGGGTGCATCCCAGACATACTCCCAGTCTTCCTCATCCAGATCAGGAACCCCCAACTAACACTTAGATTTACACACAGTTAACAAGCGATTAGTCTCAGGGAAGAGAAATTTATAAATGTTAGATAAGGGTTTTTGAAGGTCATCATCCCTTAACATGGATTCAATGGTAAACTCTGAAAAGGGAGCAGTGACATGTTTAAATTGCTTCTGGTATGCATGTCTTAACTGTAAATTTGTTTGGCAAGTGGTAGAGAGATTTCAGTTCGTCAAAGGTTTTCAGTTTCCCATCTGTGGAGACATTACCAAGCTTTTTAATCTCAAATTTGGTCCAGATCACTGGATCTTCAAAAGCAAAAAATTGGGGCAGATTGGGATTCCTCCACAGAAGGGCATGAGGCGATGGCGGAAAGGGGCCTCCGAATTCTTCACTCTAAACAACTATCCAGGTGCAGAGAACTGACCTCATTGATGTGATTAAATCATAGGGTGATCTGGGTTCTCGAAAAACCAAATGGGACAGTGCTTCATAGGAACCCACCACCGCTGCCTCTAGAGCAACTGCAGCGTCATCATACAGGCCAGTGAGCCACCTATTAACCATCATCAACTTTCTGGCAGGACCAACTGTCCTGCCAGAAAATATTTGTAAAAATTTGGCACGGCTAGGCCCCCCTCCTTTCAGGGCTGTTGTAACACCCCAAGTTTCAGTCTAGCTACCCACCTTTGCCAAAGGAATTCAGACACCAAACCATGAATTGATCTAAAGACTGATTTAGGGATCCATACGGGCGAGTTTCTTAAGAACTTTTTTAACTGCAGCACAATGGTGAACTCATCTCTCTGTCACTGTTTGAATGGGAACGCATAATGCACAGAGTGGGGTTTTCTCAATTTGAAATCACTTTTAAATGCACTCAACTCTCTAAGAAAGAGTAAATTCTATGGATTAATGTGGTTTCCCTCAGTGCTACCATGCTAAATTTTTGTGCTGTCACTTCCCTTCACATTCAGAAGGCAAAGAGGCTGAAAAGGACTAGGCAAGATGGAGGACTGCAATTTTAAAACACCATACATGGTTAAATACAAATCAAATTACTTTGTTTAAAATATTATACATGATTTATATAGAAGGTAGAATTATAACCTTTTTTGTTTTACTTACCAAAATGCAGAGCAGTCAAAGTTCACCAACAGCCATTTATGTGGGTTAAAATTGAATGAGTCTGCAAACTGTAATAAAGGCAAAAATTTTGAACGTTAACAGCAGTTCCATTTTGATTTTGGGATTTTCTGGAATATTATGTAGTTTATATACAGGTTATTTTCTTTGGGGATGAAATTAGACACATTTGTTCTTTTGTCACTCTCTTTTTTTTTTTCTCTGTTTTCCTTTTTCTTTCTTTTTATGAGATCTAGCTGGATATAACAGTAGACAAGAGCAAACAGAAAGTAATAAAGAGGCTGTACAGCTTTTCAATTGTTCCCATGCTGACAGATGATCTATTTCCAGCATCAGCTCTCATTCATTTCCTTCAGTAACCAATACGTATAATTAAGAGAAAGAATGAACAGGAAATTGTTACTGGCTCAAGCCTTTGGGTCACTTTTTATTAGGTTATGTTGTTGTTTTCATACATTTTCTGTGGCCATGTCATCTGTTATTGTCTGTTTAAGGTCCCTTTATTCATAGACTTATTTATATTGCCATAAGGCACCAGGACTTATCTTGACAACAAATGAGAGCTAGGAAATGAAAGTACACACATTTTTCCAAGATCCAAGATGGCCAGTGATATAAAATATATGAAAGAAAGGGAAAATAGAAATCAAAACATTGCATTTATCACAACTACCATACCAAAATAAAAACAAATGAGGGAAATTTCTAAAAAATTAAAGGTAGAAACATGTCTCATGCTCGCAGTCAACCAGATCGCTGTTGTTATTTTTCTTATGCGGAATAGTAGATTAAGTCTACAGCTGCCAATAGATAATAGGTGATTGTCATCTGATCCTGGAAAACGAATTCCAAAAGATTCTCAAATTTTTGGAGTTCCATAAACTTTAAGCTGGCCGTACACCTGTACAATTTCACTCAAAATCTATGGTTTTAAGAATGTAAGTTGAATATTTTAATCCTAAATAGGGTCAATCTCAACTGCAGTGATATAAAATATTGAGAAAGCAGCATGGAAATTTTTCTTCAACAAACTAATTTCTAATATGTATGTGGTTTTCATTTGGGAAGGTGAATTAATTCCAAAAGCTAATGGTAAATGCGAACAAAATGCTGAAGTACTTTTGAACAACAGTCGTAAAGTCATTAAAGGCAATGGGAATTTTTGTACAAATTTTCATACAAATATTCATACAAATATTCATACAATCGTTTGTTTAAAAACCTACAAGCATATAACCAGCTTAATATTGGATTGGATATATCAGGCAACATTCTACTTTATCCTTGAGATGGTGGTGTGTGAAGACTCTTCTGTACATAGACATACATATTTGTAGGATATTTAATGTATATATGTTAGGTGGCTGAAATGGAGATTAATAAGCAGTTGGTTTATGAACATGCAACTACTATTTGAAGTGTAGTTGGGATGTCCAGCACAGACATTTTTTTTACACTAGGTCAGGGCCATGAAATGTTTTTATAATACCTCTGTACTCCTTTGTTAACATTTAATAAATGTTTACATGACAATAAAAGCAGTCATTTAAAGAGCCTCTTTGCAAAGTCCTACAAATACCCATTGATCTTGACAGTGAAGTCCACGTGATGCATCTTATTTGTTTTAATGGGAGGCTATACTTCTACTTTAAAGCTGAAATCTGGACTACCCTACGTTTGTTAATATTAAAAAATTGTATACAGGGTTCACTCCCGTGTGTTTGTTGCAACAAACAAGCATGCAGTGGCCTCCATTCTGAGGAACACCAGCTCATTATAGATGATGCTCTGCTCACTCCATAGACATGCACCAGCATCCTATGTAATTCAGTATGCCTGTGTAATGATGTCATCAGGTAATGCGTGAAGTACTACCCTAATTCTTACTGGCGATAGTAGGCATCCCACATCTGCTCTTCAACCTTACAAGGGGACAAACTTCCAACTTCCAACTCCAAATCAATGCCTTGGTGTCTTCCACTGCCAAAAGGGGGTGTATTTATGGGCGGTTTTCCCCAATTAACCTATTCATACCCACACCATATAAATAAGGATAATATTCCGCTTCATAGACCTACCTAAAACATCTAAGAAACATAGTTACATAGTAGGTGAGGTTGAAAAAAGACACAAGTCCATCAAGTCCAACCTGTGTGTGAACAGATGTGCAACCAGAGGAAATTTTTATGACAATTACAGGAGAATAAAACAATTATTATAAAACCCACTGACAAGGTGAATAATAATGGATATGTCATCTTTGATAGGACTAAATATCAAAAGATACACTATATTGTCAAAAGTATTGTGACACCTGCCTTTAAACGCACATGAACTTTAATGGCATCCCAGTCTTAGCCGTAGGGTTCAATTTTGTGTTGGCCCACCCATTGCAGCTATAACAGCTTCAACTCTTCTGGGAAGGCTGTCAACAAGGTTTAGGAGTGTGTCTATCAGAATATTTGACCATTCTTCCAGAAGCGCATTTGTGAGGTCAGGCACTATTGTTGGGCGAAAAGGCCTGGCTCGCATTCTCCACTCTAATTCATCTCAAAGGTGTTCTATGGGGTTGAGGTCAGGACTCTGTGCAGGCCAGTCAATTTCCTCCACCCCAAACTTGCTCATCCATGTCTTTATGGGCCTTGCTTTGTGCACTGGTGCGCAGTCATGTTGGAACAGAAAGGAGCCATCCCCAAACGGTTCCTACAAAGTTGGGAGCATGAAATTGTCCAAAATGTCTCGGAATGCTGACACCTTAAGAGTTCCCTTCACTGGAACTGAGGGGTCAAGCCCAACCCCTGAAAAACAACCACACACCATAATCCCCCCTCCACCAAATGATTTGGACCAGTGCACAAAGCAAGGTCCATAAAGATATGGACCTTTTTGGGGTGGAGGAACTTGACTGGCCTGCTCAGAGTCCTGACCTCAGCCAGATAAAAAACCTTTGGCATAAATTAGAGCAGAGACTGTGAGCCAGGCCTACTCGTCCAACATCAGTGCCTGACCTCAAAAATGCACTTCTAAAAGAAGGATCAAACATTCCAATGACACACTCCTAAACCTTGTGGACAGCCTTCCCAGAAGAGTTGACGCTGTTATAGCTGCAAAGGGTGATCCAACTCAATATTGAACCCTACGGACTAAGACTGGGATGCCATTAAAGTTCATGTGCGTGTAAAGGCAGGTGTCCCAATACTTTTGACAATATAGTGTATGTCTTAAAATCCTGGAAAACATCTCTCAATATGAGACTTTGGAAAGTGATCTGGCAAGAGATTATATACAGGAGTTGGATGGCCTGTTAAAAAAAAAAAAAAGCTGTTGAGGTCAAAGTGAACAACAAATGATACTTTTTACTCTCCCCCAAAGGTCAACAAAGATATTGTGGACCCATTATGTCTAGAAATAAAAATTTGATAGAATGATTATGTAAATATACTCAGATGATTTTGAGACCTTTTGTGAAAATCTTGCCATTGTACATTAAAGACACAAGAGATTTTGCCAAACAGATTGCAATAAATTATAGTTGGGGAAGGAGTCGTGTTTGCGAGCCTTGATGTGGAAGGCCTATACAGTAATTTATTTAATTTGGGTATTCAGAATTGTAGACACTTCCTAAAGAGCAAGTCATTTCTCCATGTACTTTGTGATGGATTTATTTCAGTTCATATTGAAGCACAACATTTGTCTTTTCAATGCCAATATTTATAGACAATTAAAAAGGGACTGCAATTGGCACAGCCTTAAAGTGGAGTTCTACTCCTAAAATTATTTTTGCATTAATCAGCTGCATTAAAAATGATTAATAACATTTGAAAAAAAACAATTTTTGCTCACCTCTTAATGCCTGTTGCTAGGGGGTCCTTTGTAATCTGCCTCCTTACTCACCTCAGCTCCTTACGTCACTTCCCTCGGCGCCTCCACTCGCTACTGCTCCTGGGAGATGTGTGTCATCATTTCCCAGGAGTCAGTGGGCTGCGCTGAGGGCTAAGTTGCCATAGCAATGGGGCGGACACTTCCAACGCCGCCGCCCGTTGTTATGGCAACCTGAGTAGTTGACGGCGCTCCAAAAAAGGATGATTGCGCATGCGCAAGATCAGGGAGAGTATGGGTGGTGCATGCTGGTCGCTCAGCAGCACCGTATCCCAGAAGAGGATGCTTGTGGGCTTCACATGCCCACAGGCAAGATGAGAACTTTCAGGAAGAAATTATATAAGTTGCTTTTCGATACGAAAACGGACATCAGAGGATATTTTCCACCAAAAAAGTGAGTGCTACATTTTGATTAGATGATCTTAGAAATTTAGAAAAAAAAAATGTATGTAAAATGTATGCATGTAAAATATGTTGGAACTCCGCTTTAATGAAAGATCTGAGAACCATAGATACCCTATGTCAAAAAGCAAAAATCACAGATACTCTATATCAAAAAGCAAAATCTTGGACCTGCATATCCCTATTAAAAGAATAATATAAGAAAGAAGAAAGTATTATTAGGGTGATTGGCAACTACTCAATCAGGCCAGATTTTAACCCTTTCACGTCTAAGCCCATTTCTAACATTTGTTGCTTCAAGTTAAAATCAGTATTTTTTGCTAGAAAATAACTTGGAACCCCCAAACATTATATATATTTTTTTAGCAGAGACCCTAGAGAATAAAATGGTGATTGTTGCAATATTTTATGACACACAGTATTTGTGCAGTGGTCTTTCAATAGTATTTTTTGGTAAAAAAGATACTTTCATGAATTAAACTAAACAGTAAAGTTGGCCCAATTTTTTAATATAATGTGAAAGATGATGTTACGCCGAGTAATATACCTAACATGTCATGCTTTGAAATTGCGCACACTCGTGAAATGGCAACAAACTACGGTACCTAAAATCCATATAGGCGACGCTTTAAAAAATTTTTATGGTTACCAGGTTTGCGTTTCAGAGGAGGTCTGTAGGGAGGAGGTGCGAGAAATATTGCTCTCACTCTGCCGATCGTGGCGATACTTCACATGTTTGATTTGAACACCGTTTACATTTGCTGTCGTGACGTATGTGTTTTCTTTGTTGCTCGAGCACGCGGGGACTGGGGCGCTTTAAAATTATTATTATTTTCTTATTTTTTTATTTTATTTTATTTTTTTTTTACATTGTCCCTTTAAAAAAAAATCTGATCACTTTTATTGCTGTCACAAGGAATGTAAACATCCCTCATGACAGTAATAGGTGGGGACAGATACCCTTTATGGAGGGATCAGGGGTCCAAAAGACCCCAAATCCCTCCTTTGCACTTAACAGTATTCAGATTGCCAAAATTGGCGATTCTGAATACTGTGACTTTTTTTTAAAGTGGTGCCGTTGACAGACGAGTAAACCGCAAGTGACGTTATGACTTCGCTTCCGGGATTTTACCTCAGAGACCCGATCGAAGCCGAATCCGGCTTCATTCGGGTCTCAGCCTAGCCAGCTGACATGCCGGCTGGTGGCTCAGGTCTCCTGGTGGGAGGGGAGGCCCGAGAAGAGTGGCAAAAGGTGACAGGGGGGGAGGGGAATGTCCTCTCCCACGCCTTTAGGATAACAGGCGAGCAGCTTTTAGCCGCATCGGATGTTATCACTAAAGAGCCAACCGCCCACTCTAAAAAAACGGTACCAGGGTGATGCAGGCATCATCCCGGTATAACCCCTTCAGGCCATGAACGCAAATTTGCATACGGTCGGCGTGAACGGGTTAAACGTTCAGTGAAAAAACTGTCTGATAGCAAGCAATATATGATAAAGATTTGAGAAAAATGTTACCAAATAAACCTAATGGGACGTACAGTTTGGGGGAACCTGAATACCTCTTCGTGCGCAGCCACATGGAAAAGCAGAAAGGTGGACCAATAAAAGAAATTTGGAAGAATCCCTTTGTTCCTACTGTGAAAGAAATTTCACAAACCCTAGCTAGTGAAACAATAGGCATAAATGTCTTTTTTATAACTAGCATTGTAGGGGTCATTTATACAGCATGCTGTTTCAGCTAGCTCATGTATGTTGAAATAATGACCAGATAGTTCCAATGCACAGTATTGAAACATGTAAAAAATATACGTATATAACAGGCTAGTATCAGAGCCAGATACACACAGGTTACATACGCCACAATCGTTAGAGCGAGAGTAATAATTATAGAACTAGACCTCCTCTGTAACTCTAAACATGTAATCTGTAAAAAATGTTAAAGCGTCGCCTATGGAGATTTTTAAGTACTGAAGTTTGGTGCCATTCCAAGAGTGTGCGCAATATTAAAGCGTAACACATTAGGTATCTATTTACTTGACGTTACATCATCTTTCACATTATACAAAAAAAATCGGGTTGTCTTTAAATTTTTTTTTTTTTTTATTCATGAAACAGTTTTTTTCCAAAAAAAACACATTTGAAAAATTGCTGCGGCAATACCGTGCAACATAAAAAGTTGCAGTGACCACCATTTTATTCCCTAGGGTGTCTGCTAAAGCAATATATATAATGTTTCCGGGTTCTGAGTAATTTTATAGCAAAAAAATGTAGGAGAGAAGTGTCAGAATTGGCCTTGGTGGCAAGGGGTTAATTACTGTAAGTAATATACAAACAATTATATATTGTTTTTAAGGTAATTTACTTTAGTTTCAAAAACTGTACTCAAGCAGGTAGCCTAACGGACAAATTACTGAAGCTTGACGTTATAACTTCAAACCAGAATTTCACAGTAAATATAGCATAATAATATGATTTTGCTTGATTATAACAGTACCTTTTCAACAGCAGAAGATTCTCATTCTCCCTCTTAACCGCGTGAGAAAAACATGGGATTGTGCGTAATTCTTATACCCATAAACCCATGTTATTTCCTTATAGTTAAGAGGGCTGGAAGGGAGCATTTGTCTTTTAGACACATGCCCCTTCTATGACACTGCAGTGAGAGGCGTGCCGCCACTGCAGCATTTATATTGGACAGCTGGGGCTAATGGTACTCTACCATTGGTCCAAGACTCCAAGCTGTCCATTGAACTCTGACAAGAAGTGAGGAGAGGCACTGTGAGCTCAACTTCTCAATCTGCTGCAAACAGAGTGTGCCGGTTTATATTTAACCACTTCAATACAGGGCACTTAGACACCTTCCTGCCCAAACCAATTTTCAGCTTTCAGCGCTGTCGCAGTTTGAATGACAATTCCGCGGTCTTGCTACACTGTGCCCAAACTAAATTTTTATCATTTTGTTCCCAAAAATAGACCTTTCTTTTGGTGGTATTTGATCATCTCTGCGGTTTTTATTTTTTGCTAAACAAATAAAAAAAGACTGAAAATTTTGAAAAAAATAAAAGTTTTGCTTTTGTTTCTGTTAAAAAAATTGTAAATAAGTAACTTTTCTCTTTCACTGATGGACACTGATAAGGTGACACTGACAGGCACTGATACTGCGGCACCCATGAGGTGGCACCAATGAGCGGGCACTGACGGGCACTGACGATGGGCACTGATATGCGGCACTGATGGGCACTGGTAGGCGGCACTGATGGGTGGCACTCATATGCAGCACTGATGGGCATTGATAGGCGGCACTGATGGGCACTGATGGGTGGCACTGGGTGGCACTGGTTGGCGACACTGATGGGCAATGAAAGGCGGCACTGCTGGGCACTGATAGGGTGGCGCTAATGGGCGGCACTGATAGGAGGCACTGCTGGGCACTGATGGGCACTGACAGGTGGCACTGCTGGGCACTGATACGTGGCACTGATGGGCACTGATACAGGGCACTGTTATGAGGCACTGATGGGCATCCCTGGTGGCACTGGCAGTGGTAGGCATTGAAGTGGGCACTGACTGGCACCTGCCTGGGCACAGATTGGCAGCTGCCTGGGCACACAGTGGCATTTCCCTGGTGGTCTAGGGGCATACTTGGTGGTCCAGTGTGGATCGCTTCCCTGGTGGTCCTGGGCGGCTTCCCTGGTGGTCCTGGGTAGGATCTGAGGGGGGGCTGTGCTGATAAACAATCAGCACAGACCCCCCCATCAGGAGAGCAGCCGATCGGCTCTCCTCTACCCGTGTCTGTCAGACGCGAGTGAGGAAAAGCCGATCACCGGCTCTTCCTATTTACATCGTGATCAGCCGTGATTGGACACGGAGGCTCTTTACCGAGATCGGAATAGCGGTGGGTCACGCTGACACACCACACCACCGACCGCCACAATGCACGCCCCCATGTGACGCCCAGTCAGGATAACTGAACCACCGCCCAGCCGTCATTTTTCTATAGGCCAGGCGGGAAGTGGTTAAAGCTTTTTTGCATCCTCCTATGATGCTAATAAAGGTGAGCTATGAGTAAGCATCCACTGATGTGAAACGCGTTAGCTGTTTTTGTCCTATATATCCACTTTTGATGTGACCTGCAACGTTTTAATGGAATAAAGGTGCTTTTTTTCACGGCATTGCCGCCATCCGAAGCTTTTTGATTCATTATCTGCTATTCATTATCGGAGACTCTTTACCTAGATCAGTGTTGCAGGGTGTTAGACTGACAACCCCCAAAAACAATGATCACCACGATGCGCACCCCCGGAGGCGCGTAGCGGCTCGATATTCCTGATCACGTCATTTGACGTCCGATCAGAAATATCAAACCACTTTGCCGACGTCTTTCTGTAATAGGGCGGGCGGCTAGTGGTTAAACTGGCCGCTCTGTATGTAGCTTCTGACAGGCTGCTCAAGGAGCCCCGTATCTCTGGAACCATAGGTCGTGGGAGCCCCAAGTTTTTACCAGTGGTGGGGTAGGACTTAGGCTACCTACCACCCAAATTGTCTCTGTGACCTCGGGTCACCGAGCTACGACCCTAGATTTTGAAAATTTGTTTTCATTTGCCTCCCCTGCCTCCCCTGACTGCACGTCCCTGGTATATAAAAATAGGGAGAAACCAAAAGCTCATCCTGTTAAATCAAGGAATCCTAGATGTTTGAATTTTCGGGTGGCTAGGGAACTTATATAGGGCTAAAAAAAGGGGGCTTTGATAAGAAAATTCTCAAGGTCTGTGGCATTGTTAGGGGGTGGCTACTGGGGCTATAGCCCCGAATCTGGAGCCCCGAGTCTGTAGGCCGTCTGCCCTCAGTGTCTGCTAGTCAGCAGTGGCAGAAGCCACATTTTTTGATGAGATGCAATGCCTTCTCTTCGATCTGGCCGGCTCGCCACCGCCCACTGCACTGTTACCTGCGGAAACGAAGTAATATACCTGAAGCCAGTAGCAGCAGGAGACCAGCCACACACCGTGGCACTGGATTTTGCTTTGCATCTGGCCGGCGTCACCCACTATCCGGTGCCTGGTCTGAGGGCAGCAGCAAGAGAACGACCGTGGCAGAAGAATTAAGGTGCTGCTGGAAAATCTCTCTCACTGCATTCTCTTTACTCTCCTTATCATTCATACAGCATCTCTGTCCTCCTGCCTCTCTCTTACTCACTCTTCCAGTAGTATTTTTCTTACTATTGCTTTCTCTCACTCTCTCCCCCCTCTCTCTCTCCCTTTTGTCTGCATACTGGCTCTCTGGGGACCCTGATGTAAGGGGGGCTCTCTGGGGACCCTGATGTAAGAGGAGAGCTCTCTGGGGACCCTGATGTAAGGGGAGGCACTTTGGGGATCCTGATGTATGGGGGGAGCTCTCTGGGGACCATGATGTAAGAGGGGGCTCTCTGGGGACTCTGATGTAAGGGGGGCTCCCTGGGGACCCTGATGTAAGGGGGGCTCTCAAACGTGCAGTGCATGTAAGACAGCCCAAGAATTTACAGGAACTGGAGGCTTTTTGCCAAGAGGAATGGGCAGCTTTACCATCTGAAAAGATAAAGAGCCTCATCCACAAATACCACAAAAGACTTCAAGCTGTGATTGATGTTAAAGGCGGAAATACACGGTATTAAGAACTGGGGTGGGTAAACTTTTGATCAGGGTCATTTGGGTAGTTTCTGTTGTAATTATGATTTAAAAAGAATAAGCACAGTTGATAATAAATGGCTTCAGCCAAACACTAACCATGAGTTGAAAGAAAATGTTTTGTGTTATCATTCATATTCTCTGAAAAATGGGCAAGAAATCATAAATTCGCCCAGGGTATGTAAACTGTGTGTATAATATATATATATATATATATATATATATATATATATATATACACACACACACAAATATAAAACCACACACATACATACATACATACGTGTATGCCCACCAAAGTGTATGACTTTCTTTACTTCATTGCTATGGGCTCTAGCCCCAGATATTTTGTAGACCTAGCAATGCCCCTGCTCAAGGCTTAAATTAAATCATTTTTTTAAATTTCAATTCTAGAAACCCAAATGGTTTAAATGAAGGCTCCCCTAACTTCCTTTTATCCACAATTGAACATCCAAAATCAAGTTGAAATATGGTGAAAATTTGTAAAAAAAGAGTCATGAAATAAATATATGAAAGACTTCAATAACTACAATATGGCATTAAATGCAAATTGTGTATTGAAGGTGCTCTGTGTATGTCATCCTCCAGAAATAAAATTAATGGGCAATTTCATTATATACAAATGCTGATGTACTGTATGTCAGGAGCTAATGTGCATATACAGAGTGGGTGGAGCATCATCTATAAAGAACTTACATAAGAGAAAGCCTTTGCATATTTTTTGTTGCACCAAACACATGACTGGGAATTTCTCCGGACAAAGTCATGTTGTTATTGGCGAAACATGTTGGGTGTTTGTATGAATTTTTTTGGTTTGGATACTTTATCTTTTGGCAAAAGAGGAATCAGAATATGTGAGTAATATGATATAAAAGAATTGGCAGATGTGTCTGTTTTTCAGGAAGGTATTTTCTTTGTTTATAAAAGCAGTAAAAGGAGGAGGATAGAGAGCCAGAGATTTCCCAGAGATTTCCCTAGTTATTGAAAAAAAAAGATGAGTCGAATAAAGTGAAAATCTCTCATTAGAAATATTATAGTATCAGAAAGAAGTAAGGAAAGAACCTATGAAATACTGACCGAATAGGCAGAAAATAGGTAGCCTATATGGAGACAATTTAACACTCAACTGACTATAGTATTTTATCTAGAGAAAGAAGTATTTTACAAAAATTGAAATGAATAGTTACATATAGAGATTTATATATATAGATATATATATCTACATATATATATCTATATATATATATATAGATATATATATAGATATAGATATATCTATATCTATAGATATATCTATATATATTAATTTACCAGTTCCGATTTTATTCAGTGACAACAGGTACAAATTAGTCTACATAGATCTTACTTACATGGCAATCACAAGCATTTCTGAGGGAATTTTTTTTTTTTGCGCTTTTGCTACAAATGGAGATTTCCCAGTGCGTTGGAAAATCTCTGTAGTAGCAAACATGAAAAATTCACTTTTTTTTGGGAGAAAAAGAAAAGATATTTTCAAGGCACAGGTGTTCTTTGCTTATGGTGTATCCCAGTGGTCCAAGTACATGTTTGATCATGGACAGATGCCTCTCTCAGTGAGACATCTGCCCAA
This sequence comes from Lithobates clamitans, assembly GCA_037952925.1. Lineage (NCBI taxonomy): Eukaryota > Metazoa > Chordata > Amphibia > Anura > Ranidae > Lithobates > Lithobates clamitans. The sequence continues at coordinate 2,484,534 of JBBGZY010000943.1, forward strand.
CTATATGCTTTGCAGATAAATGCAAGGTGTTCACTGCAAATATTAATTTTTTTAGTAATACCTGAAATATATATTTTATAAAAATCATCCATTATACTAAAAAATAAATCTATCGAAAAATTTTCCATGAAATAACCAATCATCTATATTCTGTACATACCTCCACACCTTTCATAAGGTATCTAAATTCAGGACAAATAAAGGCACTTCCTGCATATGCTGCATCAATGTGTAACCATATATTTTCATCATTGCCTGCAAAAAATAAACCATTTCTTTGTTTACATGGTACACTAAGTTTGGGCAGTTATGCAAAAACAAACAACATGCCGGAAATCTATTTATCAACACAGTAAAAATATGATTTATATGGTGTCCCACAATATTAGATGTTCCACTATCAATATTCTCATAGTCTTATAGATTTGAGTAACACTGCACAGAACAAAGGTTAGCTTGAAGTGGCAATTTAACTGGAAAGGGCCAAGACTTGCACACGTATTGTGAAATCATTATGCAACAGGATATGTTGAGTTTATTTAATCTGTATGGCACAATTTCGGTTACTGTCAAGATTTGTATCATTTGCAACCACTAAGCGTTTCAATCTTGACTCTGCCCTGAAACCACGCTTCAGTAAAACAGCTTCAATGCATGTCAAAATGCATTGCAATTCCATTAAAACAAATTTCATTGTGTATTGATGTGCATTATCATGTGAGTTTGCCAACATGAGTTTTTATGCATTTCCATTGATTTTATTGGAAAATCCATAGACCTTAAATTAGAGAGGTGTAAACCCAGGCCTAAGCCTATCAATACAGTATATTAAAATGGAACTAAACTCTCCTATCCCTTTACAGCTGAAGACAGTGTCATCTTACCTTCTATTTAAATCCTTAGTTGCCATGGTGCTGCACATGTGATCAGCTATGACATCGGCCATTTGAGGGCTTGGTTGAGTTTAGTTGATCTGACATAGTAAAATGGTAACGTTTACAGTCTATTCTTACTGGGTGCATTGGACTGCACATCAGTCTTGCCCAGGGCAATCCTACCTCAAGAAAAGCCAAAAAGCCTTGCACCCTATGATCCAGTTCACCCCAATGGATTGCAGTGGTGCTGCAGAAAAACAGTACGGCGTTAAGTGATTTCTTTCAGAGCAGCTTGGTGCAATGCACACCATAGAACTTATTGAAATGTTACTTTGTGACATTTCAATAAAGTTAGTGTAATTAAAAAGTAAGCAATACAATGCAAAATTGGTGCATTGGCACTGTTCCTCCCACCACACACCGGTGGCAATGCATTCAGCATGGCTGCTGGTGAACAAGCCCTAACAGGTGTCCCTAGAGACATGCCTTGAATACAACTGTTCTGGCAAATAAGTAAATCCATAGGTTTTATTTCACTTTAAAATGGTTGTAAACTTCTACATATACCCACTGAAGTGGTTAGCCTCAATGGGTATATGCACACAGTACACATGTACACAGTGGTGAAAAAAATCCTCCTACATAAGCTGTACCTGTTTATCTGCAGTCATATCTTATCTACAGGGGGTTTAATACTTTGTGTTTAAATACGGTCACAAGGGGGCTGATATGTTTCTCACATTGCAGTATACTTCAGCAATTAGTGATTGTCTGAATACAAGACCAAAGATGTATAAGTTCTGGAAATTTTGAAGCCATAAGAAAAAACCCTTTTTCCCTGTTTTTTTTCTGGAGAAAATGGAAATTTTCAGGGGAAAAAAAATTCAATGTGAAGCTGGAGTCCAAAGAAGGGCAGCGAAATTAATAAGGGGACTGGGGGACCTCAATTACGAAGAATGACTACAAGCACTAAATGTATTCTCCCTGGAGAAGCAACGCTTGAGAGGGGAGATGATAGCAATTTACAAATACCTCAATGGTATTTCCAGCATAGGAAAAAAAACTATTCAGTCTCAGGGAGTGTAAGAGGATATGGGGCCACACAATGAGAAGCGGTTTAACCTTAAACTGCGCAAGGGGGTTTTCACTGTCAGGGCAATAAGTATGTAGAACTCTCCTCCACAAGTGGTGGTGTCAGCGGGGAGTATTGATATTTTTAAAAGACTCTTGGACCTGCATCTTAAAAAACACAACATACAGGGATATGGGAAATAATTATAGACACTGACACATGTACGCCTACACAGGTTGAACTGGATGGACTATTGTCTTTAGAGGAAAAAGGAATATAAAAGTGGTAATGGCGCTGCTAATGGGTAACTGGTATGTATAATCGTGCAAAGTCAAAAGTTATACATTTTCTATAAATTGTGCAAAATGCAATAAGTACATAAACCTCTAACATCAATTATAAAAATTGTGCAAATAGCAAAATACAGTGCACATTAACCGGTATGGACCTAAATATTTTTAAGTAAATAATAAATTGTTCCACAGTGATAGCCAATTATATAAATTCATATAAGACATGCAAAATTAAGTCTATTGGTGAAAACAGTGATAAAAAATGTGACTATAAAATATATATAAAGTCTTTAATTCTGGTAAGTAGACACAAACAAGGTACTGCAGTTTCCACAGGCAATCGGTGTTCGTGTATCACTTGTGCTACCCCCAAACCAGGACGTTCGGGGCTCGCTGTGCTCCACGGACCAAAAACGGATTTGACGCAACGACGCTCCTAGCTCCGCCTTACACGTTTCATCATTAAGACGTCATCAGAAGTGGCGCCATCTTACTACTCCATCCCGTATTTATAGTATATTGGTAACCTGGCAACCTGGCAACCTGGAGTCACGTGGCCAGCGGCCAACATGGTACTCAAATTGAGGGCATCCGAAGCTAAAACATACACTGGAGCAACATAACCAAATGGCCATCTCAGTGCTTCAGTGAGGTTATCCTTACCTCCGGGGGCATTAATAATACGGGGATCTCAGGTTAACGTAAACTGGTGTCACCTATGCACAATCAGTTAAAAACACTCTATAATACTCTCTATAACCTTTGATAAATTGTTACTAAAAGAAATTACACACACGGGAAAAATTAATAAAATAAATATTAAAATATGACCAATAGGGGCAAAATTATTGTGGAGGGGACAAGATCTTAATTAAATTAGCCTAATGGGCAAGAATGTTTATATTGATTAGATTTAATTCTAATTATAAAATATATCTAAAAAATATATATATATACACATAAAAAAAATACATACATACACTGTAAAACAATTAAGGTCTATATCAATATTTAAACCTTCTGGCTAGAGAGAATTCAATATATAGATCTGTTTAGTTTAATTTTGGTAGACTCTCATCTTCTTATCTCCACGCCAGTGTCCTTTTGCTACATCTATACCATAGAACATCATAGGGGAAAGGTCTCTGTTGTGGGCTTCTCTAAAGTTTGTCAATAGATTGTGCTTAGTGAAACCTTTTTTTAATGTTATGCATGTGTTCCCTAATCCTCACAAATAGTGGTCTTGTGGTCCTGCCCACATATTGATATCAACAGGGGCATTCGATCACATAAGTGACATGGGTACTTGTACATGTTATTAGTTCCTTTATCTTGTATTCCCTACCCGTTACAGTAGAACTGAATGATTCCTTTTTCTCAGGTTTTTTTTTTACTCTTCCTACATGGTAGACATTTATGACATCTGAAACCTTTCAGGCTAGGAAACAAGCTAATGTGTCTAGGTGGATGAAGGGCATTATGCACCAGCTTATTTCTCAGTGTAGGTGCTCGCCTAAACTAAATAAAGTTTGGTCTTTGTGAAAGGAGTTTCTTTAGTATCTTATCAGATTTCAAACTGGGCCAGTATTTTTTTCACTATGCCCTCTATTTTCTTGTATTGTTTATTAAAACCAGTGTGAAAAGCAAATTCCATTTTCTTGAATTATTTTCCTTGTTTATCCCTTAGGAGTGATTCTCTATTCATGTTTTTTGATGTTCTTTAATCCTTCCAATTCCCTTTTTTTGTAACCTTTGTCTATAAACCTCTTGATCAGAGCTTCTGATTGTTTTTCAAAGTCTTTTTCGTTGTTGCATTTCCTCTGAATTCTCGTTTCCCTTTAGGGACACTTCCTAACCACTTTGGATGGTGGCAGCTCCTGGCAGGGATTTACCCATTACGATTAGTTTTTTTAAAGAAAGTTCTTGTGCCCAGTCTACTTCCTTCTTTATATATTTGTAAATCTAGATAGTCAATGCTTTCTTGTCTCCAATTTCTTGAAAAGAAGATCCCATACTGGTTAGAGTTACTCTCCTCAAAAAATCTCTCCAAAGATGTCTTATGCAACGTACACACAGTCAGACTTTTCGACCGGACTGGTCCGACAGACCGAGTCCGGCGGACAATCCGATCGTGTGTGTGCTTCATCGGACCTTCAGTGGACTTTTCCAATCGAAAATGTGACGGACTTTAGATTTGGAACATAGTCCAATGGACAAAAAAACGACACTAGGGCAGCTATTGGCTACTGGCTATCAACTTCCTTATTTTAGTCCGGTGTACGTCATCACGTACGAATCCGTCGAACTTTGGTGTGATCGTGTGTAGGCAAGTCCGTTCGTTAAAAAGTCAGTCAGAAGTCCGTCAAAAGTCCGTCGGACCAGTCCGGTCGAAAAGTCCGCCCGTGTGTATGCGGCTTTATTGCCCCTCCAAATCATGACAATATTGTCAATATAACGTCTGTAAAAAATAAGATTTGGTCTCTCTTTACTGTAAATTTGTTCCTCTTCCCATTTATTCATAAATAAATTAGCCACGCTTGGGGTGTATTTTGCCCCCATCATGACTCCTTTTGTTTGAACATAATCTTTATTATACCAGAAGTAATTGCTGTTTATAGGATTTCTAGCATAGGGTTGGAAATGACTATCTGATCTTGTTTTAAATCTGTAAATTTGTGTAGTGCCCATTTTGCTCTTTCCAGACCATCCTTCTGCACTATGTTGGTGTAATGATGAGTTCACCTCAATAGTGACTAGAAAATCCTCATCTGTTATCTGTATATCGTTAATTTAATTTGAGTTGTTTACTATCTCTCAGATATGATTTTCCTTTAGATACCAGCGGTTGTAGATATTCATCCAAGTTTTCACCCAGTCTGGAGAAAAGGGAGTTTATACCGCTTATAATCAGTCTCCCTGGTGGATTTTCCTGATTCTTGTGAACCTTAGGTAGGTAGTATATGACTGGTGTTTTTGCAGCCTCAGGTACCAAATATTCTTTTACTTCCTTACTTACCTCTTTACTTTCTTCATTTCATTCTCATAGTCAATTTTATTCAGAATCCCCAGTCCCCCATCTTTATTCGCTGGTTTCTATATCCCGAATAGTATTTCAAACATCATTCTCTTTGAATTTGTGAATTTTTAATTCCTTGATATCCTCCTCTACCATTTTCTTAAACACTTCTAGGTTATCATTTCCTGGATTTTTTGGATTGAAAGTTATTCCTTAACTTCGTATGTTCATACATTCTTTGTGTTGGGGTGGTTGCATTCACTTTCTTCATTGAAAATAACTTTTTAATATTCAACTTTCTTACGAATTTCTGTAGATCAATATAGACTTCAAACTTATCTAAGTTTTTATCTGGAGCATATCTGAGTGCCAGATCTAAAATTTTCATTTCATTCTGATTAAAAATCACAATGCTCAAGCTAAAAATCCCTGCTCCTAATATTCTCTTCTTTTTCTTTGTCCCCCTCATTTGCCCCTGGTCCATTTCCTTCTTCCCATCCATGATGTCTGGGTGGTATTTCTGGTCCGTTCCTCTAGTTGTCCCCCCGTTGTTCCCATGTAACTTCTCTTTGTGTTTGGTAATAGGATCTCTTGGGTGGCCATGTATTCTGCCATCCTTAATTTCTTCGGGGGCCCCTCGGTAAGGCCTGGGTTGCCCATAACCCCCATGGTTCCTGGGTGGTCTTCCTCTGTGTCCCCTGGGTAAAAAATCCCCTCGGTATTGGGGTTCTCTATGGTTTTGTCAGGGCTGGGCTCAGCCCTTCCTTCTCTAAACTGGCTGTTCAGCTGTCGGCTAATTGCCAGCTCCTATCTATCCACAGTGACTCACCTGTTGATGATATCCTGCTCGTCAGTACTGCTTACTTAAGCCGCCCAGCCCAGATGTTCTCTGCCTTCGCCTTGGTCAACATCAGAGATCTCCTGTGCTCCTGTTAAAGATTTGCTTGGCTGACATTTCTTCTGGCTCCAGATCCTGCTTGCTGTTATACTATGCTGAGTCCTGGCTTCCTGACTTTCTGGCTTGTCTGACTATCCATTCCGGTTACCAAACTTTGGCTATGTTTTGACTACGTTTGTTCTATTTACTTTTATTATTAAACAAGTGTGATTTAACTGTACTTCTGTCTCACTCTGATTCGTGGTTTCTGACAGGTTTGTTTGTATCTGTATATCTTAATGGTGAAAACCTGTTGTGAGGGTCAATAGGTCCCCTGGAAGTTCTTGGTGTCCTCGGTATATAACCTTGGTAACCCCTTCTGGGACTATATCTATTATTATGATCTGTACAGTTAGTTTGTGTTGGAGTCCTAACATTGGATTCCCTCTGGGCTTGTCTGGGTGTCCTACCACAGTCCATTGGTGAAAACCGTGATAAAAAAAGTATATATATATATACACATACACACACATCAAGTCTTTAATTCTGGTAAGTAGATACACGGTGCTGCAGTTTCCACACAGGTGAGTGGTGTTCGTGTATCACTCATACTACCCATGTGGTAGACCTCACGTCCTCCATGTTCCCCACCCTGATGGGCACCAAGCAAGGGTCACATGAGAGGCCTACCCTGAGTTGGGTTCTTTCTGGATTTTGCTAGGCACTTTGAAAAGCGTCACTGCCTTACACATAGGATACCTTTACTTGAACAGATGACTGAACTCTAATAAACGCTCTCATAGTTACATAGTTAGTTTGGTTGAAAAAAGACACAAGTACATCTAGTTCAACCAATAGAAGGGAAAAAATATACAATCTGATATGTACAACATTTTCAAAAAACATTAAAAAAAAATATGGGGATTTGGTCACACCATATTGCGATATGGTGCTTAAGCCCTCTTACTGCGACAAAGTACCCCTGGAGCACCCCACTCCCTCATCATTGCCTCTCATTAGTGTCCATCCATGTCCTAGGTGGAGTCCTTTAGTTCTCCTATATAAAGGAGTGTATGTCTCCCATGGTTCAGAGAAGAAGGAACTCCCATTCTATGGATAGCGTAGGACGCACTAATTATGGAGTACTTTGTTGCAGTAAGTGGGCTTAAGCACCATATAGCTATATGGTGTGACCAAATCCCCATATTTTTTGAAAATGTTTAGGTGTTTTAAATAGCCTTGCAAGAGGTAAATGTCCTTTTTGCATGTGTGCGCTGTAATATTTTGTCCTATTTTTATCAAGACGCCTCTCATGAACGCCTTGTGCGAATTCCATAGCACAAACTTATCTATGTCTTCAGTTACATTCAGCTGGAAGAAGGGTTAGTTCTTATTTGATCTGTTCCTTGTATCTGGGGTTATTAAGAAGGGTCGCGTTCAGTCCCCAAAGAGACGTGTTCTTTTTGAACGGAGTCTCAAAGATTTCTAATGAGACAGGGGCATGGTCTGACCATGTGATGGAGTCAATCTCCGTCTTAGAAATAAGTTGTAGCGTGAGCTTGTCGACAAGGAACAGATCAAGTCTCAAGTAAGATTGATGTGGTTTGGAAAAAAAGGTATAGTCCCTTTCACTGCCATGTAGGCATCTCCAAGCGTCATAGAGGTTTGTGTTAGTGATAAATGAGGACAGTGAAGATGTTCTTTTTTGCAAGCCCTCTTAGAAGATTCTATTATAGAATTTGGGGTATCATTAAAGTCCCCGCAGATTATAAGGAGTCCGTGGGCTTTTTGTTTTACTTTTGCTCGGATTTCCCGAACAAAAGAGCGTTGTCTTGTGTTAGGTGCATAGAGGTTAATCAGAGTAATCTGGGTGTTTTCTATCATGGCTTGTAGTATAATGAAACAGCCAGCTGGGTCAGAGTAGGAGTCATGAATTTGAACCTATAGGGAATGTTTTATAGCTATCATGACACCTTTGGATTTAGTGTCAGCATTTGCAAAAAAGTACTGTGTAAAATCTTTGTGTTTGCAGGAGGGAGGGTTGGATTGATTAAAGCGTGTCTCTTGGATGCAGAGGATGTCAGTGTGGAGACGGACAGCCTCTTTCCAGAGGACAGATCTTTTATAGGGAGTATTAAGGCCCGTAGCATTAATGGAGGTTATTTTGACCATTGGGCAGTGTGGATATGCTTGGAAATGTCTGCAAGGGAGCTAAAACAAGATGCATACAAAGTTATCAAATAAACGATTACGTTTTGGTACCTTATCTGGATTGAGTAGAAAATTGCAGAAAGTAACAAGACACATATAACTGATCAATTTTGCATTAACTGTAATGCTGGAAAATAACAGGTTGCGTTAAATGACATAGGAACAATGTGAAATATGCTTAGCAGACTCAGCTACCGGAGGGTGTAGGTTATCACCTGAGTCAGAGAAGTATGAGACACTTTCCTCTCATCTAGGAAGAGGTTAACAGAGTAAGAGTTGACAGACTATGTAACACTTACTATGTAACTATGTAGAAAATAATGTACTTTAATTCTTCAGAGTAGGTGCGTAAATTGGGGCAGGCTTGTATGGGCCCCATAGCATTACTTTGCCCAGGGTCCCATGATGCTATTAAGATGGCCCTGCCTCAAGGGGGTTGTCAGGCTCAGTGAGTGGCAGCGGTGTCAGTGCAGGGGGGAGGTTCAGCTTTTTACTCACATGTGCCCTGGAGAGTGGGGATTGCAGTGGTGAAGAGGCTGCTCTCTTGTGAGGGTCTTTTTGAGGTGACTGGAGGTCCATGATGTCTTCTGTGAGCTCTTATTCCTCCTGTGTGCCTGTGTCAGTGTATCTGTGCAGCCAACGCTGCCGTGCTCAGTGTGCCAGAGCCATCTTGGGATTTCTCCTCAGACTGCTGGGGGAAGAAGTCTGTCAGTTTGCAGGGCTGCACGGGTTTCCTCCTGACTGATCCCTCCTTGTTTCGGCTGTCATTACCCACTGTAGCGGCAGGTGCCTGGTCAGAAGGCATTGCTCGGGGTTGCTTTGAGAGGCCGTGGATCATCAGAGCTCCCTGCTCAGGCTGCCATTCAGCTCCGCGGAAAGGACACGCCCCTCCAGAACCAGCTTTTGAGGGAGTCTATTCCACATTTTCACAGCTCAACATGTGAAGAAGCCTTTCGTATTTGGAGATTAAATCTCTTTTCCTCCAGACGTAAAAAGATTGTCCCCTTGTCCTCTGTGATGACCTTAAAGTGAATAACTCAACACCAAGTTTACTATATAGACCACTTATTAAGTTTCTGTTTCTTTCAGTTTCTCTAATCTCTCCTCATAGCTGAGCTCCACCATGCCTCTTATCAGTTTGGTTACCCTTCTCTGCACTTTCCCCAGTTCCCCAATATCCTTTTTATGAACTGGTGCCAAAAACTGAACTGCATACTGCAGATGAGGTCTTACTAATGATTTGTACAGGGGCAAAATGATATCCATCTCTCCGCAGTCCATGCCTCTCTTAACCTACATCCTAACCCACATCTTCAACCTCTCCCTCTCCTCCGGCACCTTTCCTTCCCCGCTCAAACATGCACTGGTTACCCCCATACTCAAAAAACCCTCACTAGACCCCACCTGTTTGAATAACTTAAGACCTATCTCCCTTCTCCCGTTTGCCTCCAAGCTCATCGAACACCTTGTTCATGACCAAATGAGTCGCTACCTCACGGACAACAACTTTCTCGACCCCCTACAGTCTGGCTTCTGCCTACAACATTCTACTGAAACTGCCCTACTAAAACTCACCAATGACCTAATAACTGCCAAAACCAATGGCCACTACTCCATACTCATACTTTTAGACCTCTCTGCTGCCTTTGACACAGTTGATCACCTGCTGCTCCTCAGCAAATTACACTCCCTTGGCCTCCGTGATTCTGCATTATCCTGGTTCTCCTCCTACCTATCTCTGCGCACTTTCAGTGTCACTTACAACTCCATCTCCTCCGCTCCCCTTCCTCTTTCTGTTGGGTTACCCCAAAGCTCCGTCCTTGGGCCTCTCCATTTCTCACTCTATACCTCTTCCCTGGGCCCGTTGATAACCTCCCATGGCTTCCAATACCACCTCTATGCCGATGACACACAGATCTATCTCTCCACTCCTCAACTCACACCCACTATCTCCTCACGGATCTCAAACTTGCTGAATGATATATCGGTATGGATGTCACACCACTTCCTCAAACTTAATCTTTCTAAAACTGAGCTTGTTATATTTCCTCCTTCACAGTCCCCCTCCTGTGACTTCACCATTAATATCAACAACACAACCATTGGTCCCTCCACACATGCCAGGGTCCTGGGTGTAATCCTTGACTCTGACCTCTCCTTCAGCCTCCATATCCAATCACTGGCTAAATCCTGCCGCCTTAACCTCCGCAATATCTCCAGAATTCGACCCTTCCTGACTAATGACACCACAAAGCAACTTATTCACTCCTTGATTATTTCCCGCCTCGACTACTGCAACTCTCTCCTTAATGGCCTACCCTTAAGCAGGCTATCCCCCCTTCAGTCTATTATGAATGCTGCTGCTAGACTAATACACCTCACAAATCGATCCGTGACTGCTGCTCCTCTCTGCCAATCCCTTCACTGGCTTCCCCTACCGCACAGTGTAAAATTCAAAATGCTAACCATAACATACAAGGCTATTCACAACATCGCCCCCATCTACATCACCAACCTCATCTGCAGATATAGCTCAAATCGCTCCCCTCCGCTCCTCCCAGGACCTCCTGATCTCTAGCTCCCTTGTTACCTCCTCCCATGCTCGCCTTCAGGACTTCTCCAGAGCCTCTCCCATCCTCTGGAATTCCCTGCCCCAGTATGTCCGATCAGCCCCTACCCTGTCCACCTTTAGGAGATCCCTGAAAACTCATTTATTCAGGGAAGCCTATCCCACATCCACATAACTGTCCCTGAGCCACCCCCATCAAATCATTCTTTGCAGCTATTACCTTTTGTACCACCACCCCCTCCCTTTAGAATGTAAGCTCTACGAGCAGGGCCCTCATGTACCTTTTGTATTGAACTGTACTGTAATTGTGTTGTCCCCCTTATACATTGTAAAGCGCTATGTAAACTGTTGGCGCTATATAAATCTCGTATAATAATAATAATATAATAATAATAATAATAATACAAGAAAGGATTTTGCCCACTTGGGAAACTGTAGCTTGGCATTGCATACTATTATTAAGCTTATAATCTATCAGAACACCCAGATCCTTTTCCACCGTTGACTCCCACAGCTGTTCTCTTCCTAGTATGTAAGATGCGTGCATGTTTCTAGCCCCCTAAGTGAATACCTTTACATTTATCAACATTAAACCAAATTTTCCACACAGTTGCCCAATGAAATAGTGCGTAGAGGTTGGCTTGTAAGTTGGAGACATCTTGTAAGGATGGTAGTCCACTGCATAGCTTGGTGTCATCCGCAAACACTGAAATTGTATTTTTAATCCCAGACCCTATATTATTTATAAATATATTAAAAAGTAGGGGTCCCAACACTGAACCTTGGGGTACCGCACCTATAAACTTAGACCATTCAGAGTATGAATCATTAACGACTATTCTCTGAATACGATCTTTTAGCCATTTTTCTATCCATTTACAAACTGATTTTTCCAAGCCTGTAGACTTTTTACCTTACACATTAGCTGTGTGTGGGGAACTGTGTCTCTATATAAGACATCAAAAGTTTATAAACATAAAACATGTTTTTCTTCCCCTTTAAATATATGTGTATCAGCAAAGGGCAGTAAAGAAACACATTTTGCTCAATCTCAATACTTAATATCCAAACAAATATGTAACAATAAAAAAAAAATCTATAAAATATCTTGATGTAATATACGCCACCACAGTCACTCGTGCATTTACGAGGGACATGCTGAACCTTTGCTCTCTCCGCCTTGCAGCATATCACCACTACCTCATGGATCCCCGCCGTGCACCTAGCACTGACTCCATGCATGCACTTTACTTAACTCTTCCGTACTCGTGTACAGGCTGAGGGCCCTAGCGGTGCAGATCCCATCGCTATGGGACATGGATTGCTGAAGGAGGAGTGCCGCAACATCTCCTTCACTGCAAGAGGCTGTCTCGTCTGCCACTTGTGCACACTTATGACAGTACACTTAGAGAAACCTTCATTACCCTTGGTAACCACTTGCTTGTACTTCACACTGTATTTACTCTTGTGATGGTGGAGAACATTAATAGGAATCTTTTAAAGGTTAAAAAAGATAAATGTCAATTAAGGCCAGATAGGACAGCAACTATCTACTGTATCCCAACAATTACCCAACTGTAGGCGATACAAGATGGAGCCCACAAGCAAACTCTTGTTTGAGAACTACTCTGAAAAGTATAGTATTACTTGTTAATGTTAAGTACCAATTGTGTTTAGAATTTGCTTGTCTTCAACTGAGAGACTTTGCAATAATTTAAGACTTTACATAAAGTTTCAGAAATCTTTCATGAAGGTCTTCATGTTGTATGTTTTGAATACCATATCATAGATAAATTATTTATAATTGTAAAAGAACATATTCAACATTTTTTTTTCAAATTTTCTGGAAATAAGCAAAAAAACGGCTTTGAAAATAAACTCATGTTTTGCTTCCCCTTTAAATATATGTGTATCAGCATAGGGCAGTAAATAATCAAATTGTGCTAAAACTCAATACTATCCAAATAAATAAATAACAAAAAAGTACATTCATGTGTATAATATCCCACAACATCCACACCACAAATGGTTAAAATCATGAATAACTCCTCCATGAACAAAAAAGTCCATCCCCAGTGAAAAGTGCTGATTAAATATGACACATGGTCACTCCTGTGCTCCAACACCAAACACATCCTCTTACCAAAGATATCAGACCTCTGAATGAAGGTCATAAATACATGAAGTCTATCCAAGGCAATTGTCAGATGAACCCTGACAAACAGGCATCACATCTCCTCAAAGCATTGTGTATGAGCCATAGGAAGATGAAGAGAACAGACTCATAGCGCAATACTGTTATACAAGATTTATTGTAAAAAAACTAAATTGGGCACTCACATGGGGAAGACAAAATACAGCATGTATTAGCCAAACACCATCCACCAGCATGGGCAATGATATCATGTTGAGGCTCCGCCCAACATGTTTAGGTACAAGAGGATGTCTTCAGAGGCCACCGCTTATGGGGACACCAGGATCTAATAGTATCCTCAGACTCCTGATGCTCCTGCAGAGCAAGCAGAGCCACTGGGTTGATTTACTAAAGGAAAATAGACAGTTCACTTTCCATGCAAAGTTGCACTTTACAAGATTGAATGGGAAGCTCTGCTGATTATCATTATCCATTTACATGCATGCAAAAAATTGTGTTTTTTTATGCATGAGATTTGGGCCTTTTTGCAAATTAAAATTGCACTGCATTCTCTCTGAGGAAAATTTTCTTACAAAGTGCAAAAGCTTATTAGTCTTCAGTAAATCAACCCGACGGAGTCGCTGATGTGCTGCTTAACCTGCCAATGGTCTTGGATTGCAATATCTTTGACAAGGAAAAGAGATGGCAAGTGGGTTTACCCTAAACAGAGGAGATTGTGAAACTGTAATTTTCCAATCCCCTCCTAAATTAAATCCTGAAGTAGCTGATGCATGCACATAGGAGCCTGGTATGTACAGGGGCCACTGGCAGGCAGAAGTGATAATATTAGACAGCTTTCCTATGTTTTTGTGCCCGTCAGACACACACTGAGCCCTAAGCATCATCTGCCACGTGGGTGATCTGCCAGCAACTAGAATTTTAAGAACAGACTCTGTGATAAAATATTTTTTCAAATCTAGGAATTAATCAAACAGTTTAGAACATAAGGATTAAAACAGCAATGGGAACAGACAATGCCACAAAAACAGCCAATTATATTACTTACAAATAGGCCCAATTTCCATCAAATTGTCAAATGAACAGGATGATGTTGTTCCTAGTGTGGCGCAGACCTATAAGAAAGTGATTGATTGAGAGGAAATAAAGTAACCAGAATGTACAAACAGGAATAGACACAACAAAATAGTTATGCTAGAGATCAAAAGAAGGGAAGAACAGGTAGTCGGTGCATGTGTGGAATATATTCAATATACTGACTACTATACCACCTGCATAAAATATGTGCACAACCAAATCTTAATTTTTCAACTTTATTTACATAGATTTTGAAAACCCTGAATTTTCAAAGTATTTTGTCCTCATTAAAGACAAAGCTTTAAATATTTTTTTCATGCTTAGTACAGATCGCTAACTAATGTGTAAGTACAACAGTTACATGTACCTATTATCTCTCACAGATATCACAGAACTGCCCGTGAAAATGCTTTCATTTGATTTGCTCTTCAGAGCTATCTTTCTTTATGCATCTGGACTGGGATGCTGGCTCAGAGATGACAACATTGTGTTAATCCCTGTTGTCTGTGCAGTTTTTGGCTGTGTTCACAAATGATCGACATCAATCAACCCCTCTGCTGCAGACTTGTCACTTGCTACAAGGTTTAAGCCCCAGTACACACATATGGGATGCGAGAACAAGCGCGATTCCATTGCAGGTTCCCGCATTGCATCCCCCTCTCAGGCAGTTCACACTGCTCTCTGCAAACCGCTGCAGGTATCAATACAAAGTTAATGACACCCCCAGATTGGATTGCAGTGCAAACTGTCAATTCGCACAGGAGTCAGATCACATGGATGTGAACACCCATGCGATTCGATTTCAGTGCAGGGAAAAAGGTTTGTGCGAATCCAATGTGAATCCATGCAAATCCAATGCAAGTTCAGCCATACAACTGTATGGCTGAACTTGCATTGCACAGACATCGCATGTGATCGGCACAGCAATGCGGTGTGAATCACATGCGATGTCTGACATCGCATATGTGAGAACCCAGGCTTAATGTTACAGTCTGATATTTGGTGGGAGGAGACTGAGGAAATGCTTCCTTGTGCCTGCTGCAGACTGATGGCATCATCTCAGCCCAAGCAAAGTCACTGATTGGGGTTAAGGACTGCTTTTGAATGATAAAACTTCTGAAAAATGATACTGTTGCTCTATATTGTGATGTGCCAGGAATGTATTCATGTAGTCTTTTAAAGTTAATAGCCCACTCAGTTTTTCAGAGAGATATTTGTCTTATCCTAATTTTTCCTGTTCCATTTTTCTATTGTCATTCAGCTCAGATTCAAAAAGAAAACGGTTTTGGCGGCATAGGGGAAAGATTACAGAAGATATGTCTCTCAAACTTAAAAATTCTCCAAACCACCAAACCAATTAGAAGTATCATATTGTTCTACCAGTACCCCTCAGGGTTGGAGGGTGGCTCAACTATGACAGCTGGCATCAGCACAAGGAACATTTTGGATCAAATGTAAGTACTGCACCTTGTGCTGGCTGGCACCAGCTGCCTTAGTTGAAATCCCCTGCCCTCTTTTCCATAATTACATAGTTAATCAGGTTGAAAAAATACACTATTCATCTAGTTCAACTAACTAAAAAAATATACCCAAATTGAAAAACTCCATATATCCTATTCTATACACACAGTTGATCCAGAGGAAGGCAAAAAAAACACAATAAAGCACAATCCAATTTGCTCCAGTGGGGGGGGGGGGGGGATTCCTTCTTGAACCCCCATGAGGCATTTATATATTTTCTGGATCAACTGCCCTGCCCTGGTATTATTACCTCTGTATATTAATATCCAGTTATATTTTGTGCATTTAAAAATGCAGCCATCTCTTTTTTAAAACAATCTACTGAGCTAGCCAGAACCAGTTCTTGATGGAGTCTATTCCACATTTTCACATTTTTTACTGTGAAGAAGCCTTTCCTTGTGTGAAGGTTACATTTCTATTCCTCTAGATGTAGAGTGCCCCTTGTCCTCTGTAATGACCTGAAAGTGAATAACTCAACACCAAGTTCACTATATGGACCACTTATGTATTTATACATGTTGATAATATCCCCCCTTAATCTCCTCTTCTCAAGAGAGAACACATCTAATCTCTCCTCATATCTGAGCTCCTCCATGCCTTTTATCAGTTTGGTTGCTCTTCTCTGCACTTTCTCCAGTTCACCGATATCCTTTTTGTGAACTGGTAGCCAAAATTGAACTGTATATTCTACTTGAGGTCTTAGGCTGGATTCACACCTATGCATTTTTAGTGCTTTTTGCATTTTGCAGATTTGCACTACAGAATGTGTTCCATAGGAAATCATGTTAAATGGTTTCCTATGAAACACGTTCTGTAGTGCAAATCCGCAAAATGCACTAAAAATGCATAGGTGTGAATTCAGCCTTACTAATGATTTGTATAGGGGCAAAATTATGTATTTTTTGGAGTCTATACCTCTTTTAACCACCTCCCAACCAGGCCAATTTTCAGCTTTCAGCATTGACACACTTTGAATGACAATTGCGCGTTATCGCAATAACAGCTCCGCAAATCTCCCTGTTTTTTTAAAAGATATCCACTTCGCCCATTTAGCCCTATCATATTCTACTTCTTACCCTGGCCCGGAACCCTTAATCTCCACCTGCTCTAGGATGTAGGTTTCGTTAACCCTTACTAGCCAGTCACATATATTTGGACCCTCTACGTCCTGCCATTTTTTTGGGATTAGGCTTTTAGCCGAATTCAATAATATTGGGGGTAATGATGAAGTATACCTTCTATTGTGACCCTCGGTCCGATGGAACAAACACACCCAAGGGTCCTCCATGATCACTTTCCCCGTTATCTCCTCTATGATCTTTAACACTTCCTGCCAAAATTTTTTAATAATTGGACAATCCCACCAGAGATGCTCCATCGTTCCCATATCGGAGCACCCTCTCCAGCAATTTGAGGGTTTGTCCGATTGGAACTTACTTGTTTTATCGGGTGTCGCATACCACCTGGACAGGCACTTATAATTGGTTTCTATCATTCTCATATCTACTGCTGATTTATGTGTTGCCTTGAAAATGGCCTCCAATGTCTCTCTACTACATACAGATCCCAATTCGAATTCCCAATTTTTGATGTATGGCGGTACCGCTCCCTCCCCCCTATCCATCAATATTTTATAAAGTACCGTTATTTTCTTTATTACTTTTTCCCTCAAAAGCAGTTTCTCCAGTGGCCTATAGTTTTTTTTCTTCTCTAACAGGTCCTGGGAGATTTTTGATAAAATGCACGAGCTGGTTGTACCGCCACACATCAATTTTTATGAGGTCCTTGAGCAGGGCTAACTCCTGAAAAGTGATAATTTTTCCGTATTTCGTGATATCTTTCAATTGCATATAATTTTTTTCTATGGAATTACCTCCCACATCCCCCATCCCTGGCAAAAAAAGCTTGTTATCTTTTAAATAAATAAGTGGTGAATTAAACTCCCATGCATCTTGTTTATGAAGTTGATCCCAAATTTTAAAGGTATGACGTGTTATAGTGTGCGTATTAGGGCCTAACTTCCTAAAGTGCGGGGGTTCCACATTAAGTGATTCAATTTTGCATTGCTCAAATTTTTTCTAAATTAACCCATCTTTTGTCTAACAAATCCTTTTCCCAATCTATCACCCGTGACAACACTATCACATTGTGGTATTTTTTAAAGTCTGGAAGCACCAAACCACCCTGTGCTTTTTCCCTACTCAGGACCTCATAAGCAATCCGTGGTTTCTTATTATTCCATATAAATCTAGTTATGATGCTATTCAATATTCTAAAATGGGACTGAGCTAGCGGAATAGGTAGCAACTGCATTTTGTACAAGATCTTTGGGGCCAAAGTCATTTTAACAGTATTTATACGTTCGATCCAAGAGATTGGTAAGTGAATACTTTTTTTGTTTCCTGCTTGATCTCATCTAAAAGTGGGATATAATTTAATAGATAGATTTTCTTTAGAGAGTTTGCTAATCTAACCCCCAAATATCTGATATTTTTGCTCCATGGAAAATGGAATACTTCCTTAAGTTTAAGTACTTCTTGTCTGTCTATGTTGATATTTAAAACTACTGACTTGTTGAAGTTAACCTTGCAATTTGATAACTCTCCGTATCTCCTCAGGGTGTCGAGTAGATTAGGGATCGAGATTCTCGGTTTAGTGATGTAGAACAACACGTCATCAGCGAATGCCGCTAACTTGTGTTCCTCTCTCCCCACCACACATCCACTAATGTCCGGATTTTTTCGGATCGAGGCTAGAAGAGGCTCCAGAGTCAGAACAAACAAAAGAGGGGACAACAGACAACCCTGCCTGGTCCCGTTCTCCATCTTAAACTCCGCTGATGGCGTGCCATTTACTTTGACAAATGCCGAAGGGGACTTGTACAATATTTTAATCCAGTTCAACATGGTTCTCCACAGTCCCACTGCCTTCAACGTCTTGATCATGAATCCCCAGTCTACTCTGTCGAATGCTTTCTCTGCATCAATTGACAGAAGTAGACCTGGGGACCCACTCGCTTTAATTACTTTCATGATAAGGAGCGACCTAACGCCATTGTCCCTCCCCTCTCTCCCTGGTATAAAGCCTGCTTGATCTGGGTGGATCCAATATGACATTTTATCCTTTAATCTCCTGGCTAATACTTTGGCAAATAATTTAATATCTGCGTTCAGCAGCGCTATCGGCCTGTAGCTCGAACACAATGAGCTATCTTTTCCTTGCTTTAAGATTAATGTCACTGAAGCTGTCAAAGCCCCCTCGCATAGCTTCCCCTGGCCCCCCAACCCGTTCCAAATCTGACAGAGCTTTGGGACCAGGGACTCTTTAAATTTTTTTATAAAAATAGGTTGTAAAGCCATCCGGCCCTGGGCTCTTTCCAGGGGGAGATGATTTTAAGGCCGTCAAGATCTCTTCTTCAGTGATTGGTCTATCCAATTCCCCTGCGTCGCTTTCTGAAAGACTTGGTAGTCCTGCCACTCCTAGAAACTCATTCCCCTTTTCCTCTCTTTCCGGGGTTCCACTCCTGCATTGTCTGACTGAGTAAAGATTTGTATAATATTTCCGAAAATCTTCAGCTATCTCTCTAGATGTATGTCTTAGTACCCCCTTTTTATTCTGAATCCTGTCTATGAAGTTTACCCCTCTTTTCCTCTTCAACACTGTTGCAAGATGCTTCCCTACTTTATTACCCCCTCTGAATCTCTCTTTTAGGTGTTTACTTAAAGTGGGGTTCCACCCACAAAAACAAAAATACCTGAAAAATTCTAAAAAAAAAACCCCAAAAAATTTGGATATTTTTTTTTTTTACTTACCTCTAAATGCCTGTTGCTAGGTGGTCCCTCGTAGTCTGCCTCTTCCTTTGCCTGGGCTGGTGACATCACTTCCCCCTCGGCACAGGAAGTGCTCGGCTCTGCTCCCTCCCTCCTGTCAATCATCTGGGACCCATTACAGGTCCCAGGTGATTAAGCGGCCAATCACGGCGCGCGGCGCCGCTCGCGCATGCGCAGTGGGTGCCAGCCCGGCGCCCACAGTTGAAATGCCGGCGCCGATGAGCGGAGGGGGAATTCGATCCCCCGCATCGCTGGACCCAGGGACAGGTAAGTGTCCAATTAAAAGTCAGCAGCTGCAGTATTTGTAGCTGCTGACTTTTAATTTTTTTCTTTTTTTTACCCGACCCCCTGGGTGGAACTCCTCTTTAGGATTCGATTAGATTCTATCTCCATTAAGTCCATTAGTTCTTCTCTTTTTATTATTAATTGTTGTGGGAGAGTATTGTGAATCCCCTTAAAGGCTTTGTGGGTTTGTTCGAGATGGTGAATTTCATTTATAAGATCTGCCTTTCCTTTTAAGCTTTCTTTCTTCACGCTTGTCCCAATTGAGTTCAAGATGCCCCTTATGTATGCTTTTAATGCCTCCCACAGGACTGATCCCGATGTCTCCCCCGTATCATTTATCGCAAGAAACCCATCGATTTCTTCCTGTATTTTTCCACTAATATTGGGATTTTCGATAAGTTTTTCATTCAGATGCCATGAAAATGGGGACCTCCGCCATCCCGGGATCCCCACTTTTATCAAGACTGGAGAGTGATCTGACAACGTGGTTATTTCAATCTTCGTGTCCTTTACGAATTCTAACAAGCTGTGGTCTACCATTAGATAATCCAGCCTTTAATAGGACCCATGCACCGGGGAGAAAAAAGTATAATCCTTGACTTTCGCGTGCTGCACTCTCCATGCATCAATCATTTGGCAGCTATGTAATTTGAGCCCGATGATTTTTAAGAGTTTTCTACTTACTCCCTGTGATCTAGATGTGCTATCCAACACTGGATCTAAGCAAAAATTGAAATCCCCTGCCAGTATCACCTCTCCAGCTCTAAAATCCATCAACCTATTTAGGGCTTGAGACAAAAACTAGATCGGATTTCTATTTGGGCAATACACTTTTGCCAGAGTAAAAGTCCTTTCCCCGAACCTCACCTTAAAGAAAAGATAACGGCCTTCCAGATCTGCTCTTCTTTCTAAGAGAACAAACTTGGTCCGTTTTGAGAACCCGATTGCCACCCCTTTGGCCCTCTTTATAGGGGAGTCACTATAGAACCAGTTCGGGAAGTAATTTGAAAACAACCTGATACGTGTATCCAGTGTTAGGTGGGTCTCCTGAAGAAACACTACATCCACATTGTAATGCTGTAACTCTCTTAGCACCTTATGTCTCTTGGAAGGAGAATTCAGCCCTTTTACGTTGTATGTCAAACAGTTAATCTCTGTCATCTCGCCTTGTTCTCAAAAAAGGGCCTCATCACACTAATGCATACTCCTTTTAATGCCCCTTTATGGAACCCCTGCAGGATCGGTTCCCACCCCTCCCCCCCGATCCCACACTCCCCACTCCCACCACTGCTCCCCCAGACCTTACCTCCCCCCCCACCCAAACCACCCACCCACCCCATACCCCCTCCCTCGCTCCTCCCCCCTGCCAGCCAATACCTGGCTCTAAGTCCACAGCTGAAGAATAACATTGGTCTCTGCTTGCGGCGGTCGCCCTGCCCCCCCACTTTGAATGACAATTGCGCGGTCATGCTACACTGAACCCATATGAAATTTTTATCATTTTTTTCACACAAATAGAGCTTTCTTTTGGTGGCATTTAATCACCACTGGGTTTTTTATTTTTTTGCTAAACAGACAGAAAATGAAAAAAAAAAATTTTTTTTTCATAGTTTGTTATAAAATTTTGCAAACAGGCAATTTTTCTCCTTCATTGATGTGCGCTGATGAGGCTGGACTGATGGGCACTGATATGCAGCACTGATAGGTGACACTGATGGGCCCTGATGAGGCAGCACTGGTGGGCACTGATCAGGAGGCATTAATGAGGCTTCACTGATGGGTGGCACTGATGGGTGGCACAGATAGGTGGCACTGATGGGAGCTGATAGGCACTGGTAAGTGGCACTGATAGGCAGCATTGATGGGTGACACTGATGAGGTACTGAAGGGCACTGATTCGCAGCACTCATGGGCACTGGTTAGCAGCACTTGTGGGTAAATGTTGGGACTCATGTCCCTTTTATTCTTTTCTCCTCGCGCTCTCAGTGTGAGGGAAAAAAAAGCTGATAACCGGCTTCTGTTTACATCGTTTGATCAGCTGTCATTGGCTGATTGGCCCTTTACTCTGATCTGTGATCAGCCGAGTCCCAAAAACTGGACAATCACAGAGGGCGCCGGCCAAGCGCCGCAGGCAGCGCGAGCACAGATGGACGTCCATGGACGCCCTCCCGGCATTTTAAGCCTGTGCTGTAGCCGTCTTTTGGCTATAGTGCAGGCTGGAAGAGGTTAATACAAGAAAGTATTTTGCTTGCTTTGGAAACTGCAGCTTGGCATTGCACACCCAGATCCTTCTCCACCAATGTCTCTCCTAGATGTTCTCCTCCTAGTGTGTATGATGCATGTATGGCATGTAGCCCCCGAGTGTACAACTTTACATTTATCAACATTAAACCTAATTTCCGGAATTTTTGCCCAACTAAATAGTGCATTGCAAACATCTGCAAACACTGAAGTGGTACTTTTAATCCCAGAATCTATATCATTTATAAATATGTTAAAAGTAAGGGTCCCAAGGCCCGCGCCATGTCCCTGGAGCCGATGCTCATGGCTGGTGGATTCGATGTCCGCCGGCCACCCGCGATCGCTCCTCACAGAGACAGAACGGGGATCTGTCAATGTAAACAGGCAGAACTCCGTTCTGTCAGGTAAGTAGAGAGAGATCTGCTGTTCCTAGTAATCAGGAACAGCTTTCTCTCTCTACTCCCAGTCAGTCCCATCCCCACACAGTTAGAAACACCTCCCTAGGGAGCACTTAACCCCTTGATTGCCCCTAGTGTTAACCCCTTACCTGCCAGTGACATTTATACAGTAATCAGTGGCTATTTTTAGGTCTGATTGCTGTATAAATGTCAGTGGTCACAAAAAAGTGTCAAAAGTGTCTGATCTGTCCACCGCAAAAATTACAGATCACTGCTATTAGTACTAAAAAAAAATAATAATAATAAAAATGCCATAAATCTATCCCCTATTTTGTAGACGCTGTAACTTTTGTGCAAACCAATTAATATACGCTTATTGCGATTTTTTTTTTACCAAAAATATGTAGAAGAATACATATTGACCTAAACTGATGAAGAATTTTTTTTTTATTTTGGGATATTTATTATAGCAAAAAGTAAAAAATATTTCTTTTTTTTCAAAATTGTAGGACTATTTTTGTCCTAAATAAAAAACCGCAGAGGTGATCAAATACCACCAAAAGATAGCTCTATTTGTGGGAAAAAAAGGACATAAATTTTATTTGGGTACAACGTCGCATGACTGCGCAATTGTCAGTGAAAGCGACGCAGTGCCAGATCACAAAAAATGGCCTGGTCATTAAGGGGGCAAATCCTTTCAGTTCTTAAAGTGGAGTTCCACCCATAAAAATGAACTTTACAGAAATCAACAGTAATATCCATCAGCAACATCATTTGGAAATTTTTTTTTTTTTTTTTTTTTTTACGCACTCGTTCAGGGCTGTTGCTATGGGGTCCCTTGTATTCTGCCACTTCCTCTCTGCGGCGCATGACGTAATTTCCCTTGGTACCTGTGCTCGCTAGTGCTCCTGGGAGATGTGTGTCATCCTTTCCCAGGAGTCAGAGGGCTAGCATCGCTTTATTTCAAAACTGTAAGTGACGCTGCTCTGAGGCTAAATGTGTTTGCTTTAGATTGGGTATCTATGAAACCATAACAACAGGGAGGGCACTTCCTCCTTCGCAGACCGTTGTTATGGCAACAATTTAATTAACCTTTCCCTGTGTAAATGGCGCACGTGCGAGAATGGGAGGTGCATGCTGGATAACCAGCATCACCATATTGAGGAAGAGAATGCCAGTGGGCTAATTAGCCTCTAAACTGCTTTTACAAGCAGTGGGAGGGAATGCCCCCCCCCCCCACCGTCTTCCATGTTTTTCTCTGGCTCTCCTGTCTCAACAGGGAACCTCAGAATGCAGCCGGTGATTCAGCCAGCTGACCATAGAGCTGATCAGAGACCAGAATGGCTCCAAACATCTCTATGGCCTAAGAAACCGGAAGCTACGAGCATTTCATGACTTAGATTTCGCCGGATGTAAACAGCGCCATTGGGAAATTGGGAAAGCATTTTATCACACCGATCTTGGTGCGGTCAGATGCTTTGAGGGCAGAGGAGAGATCTAGGGTCTAATAGACCCCAATTTTTTCAAAAAAGAGTACCTGTCACTACCTATTGCTATCATAGGGGATATTTACATTCCCTGAGATAACAATAAAAATGATTAAAAAAAAATGAAAGGAACAGTTTAAAAATAAGATAAAAAAGCAAAAAAATAATAATAAAAAAAAAAGCACCCCTGTCCCCCCCTGCTCTCGCGCAAAGGCGAACGCAAGCGTCGGTCTGGCGTCAAATGTAAACAGCAATTGCACCATGCATGTGAGGTATCACTGCGAAGGTCAGATCGAGGGCAGTAATTTTAGCAGTAGACCTCCTCTGTAAATCTAAAGTGGTAACCTGTAAAGGCTTTTAAAGGCTTTTAAAAATGTATTTAGTTTGTCGCCACTGCACGTTTGTGCACAATTTTAAAGCATGTCGTGTTTGGTATCCATGTACTCGGCCTAAGATCATCTTTTTTATTGAATCAAACATTTGGGCAATATAGTGTGTTTTAGTGCATTCAAATTTAAAAAAGTGTGTTTTTTCCCCAAAAAATGCGTTTGAAAAATCGCTGCGCAAATACTGTGTGAAAAAAAAAATTAAACACCCACCATTTTATTCTGTAGGGCATTTGCTTTAAAAAAATATATAATGAATATATATATATGAGAATATATAATAAAGTGATTTTCTTGCAAAAAAAAAAAAATAACATTTTCATGTAAACAAAAAGTGTCAGAAAGGGCTTTGTCTTCAAGTGGTTAGAAGAGTGGGTGATGTGTGACATAAGCTTCTAAATGTTGTGCATAAAATGCCAGGACAGTTCAAACCCCCCCCCCCCCCATGACCCTATTTTGGAAAGTAGACACTCCAAGCTATTTGCTGAGAGGCATGTCGAGTCCATGGAATATTTTATATTGTGACACAAGTTGCGGGAAAAAAGACAATTTTTTTTTTTTTGCACAAAGTTGTCACTAAATGATATATTGCTCAAACATGCCATGGGAATATGTGAAATTACACCCCAAAATACATTCTGTTACTTCTCCTGAGTACTTTTTGGGAGCCTAGCCCCGTACGGGACCCGAAAACCAAGCACCGCCTTCAGGCTTTCTAAGGGCGTAAATTTTTGATTTCATTCTTCACTGCCTATCACAGTTTCGGAGGCCATGGAATGCCCAGGTGGCACAACCCCCCCCCCCCCCAAATGACCTAATTTTGGAAAGTAGACACCCCAAGCTATTTGCTGAGAAGTATAGTGAGTATTTTGCAGACCTCACTTTTTGTCACAAAGTTTTGAAAATTGAAAAAAGAAAAAAAATACATTTTTTTTCTTTCTTAATTTTCAAAAACAAATGAGAGCTGCAAAATACTCACCATGCCTCTCAGAAAATAGCTTGGGGTGTCTACTTTCCAAAATGGGGTCATTTGGGGGGGGGGGGGTTGTGCCATCTTGGCATTTTATGGCCTTCAAAACTCTGATAGGTAGTGAGGAGTGAAATCAAAAATTTACGCCCTTAGAAATCCTGAAGGTGGTGCTTGGTTTCGGGGCCCCATACGCGCCTAGGCTCCCAAAAAGACCCACACATGTGGTATCCTCATACTCAGGAGAAGCAGCAGAATGTATTTTGGGGTGTAATTCCACATATGCCCATGGCATGTTTGAGCAATATATCATTTAGTGACAACTTTGTGCAAAAAAAAAAAAAAAGTTTGGAATTTTCCCGCAACTTGTGTCAAAATATAAAATATTCAATGGACTCAACATGCCTCTCAGCAAATAGCTTGGGGTGTCTACTTTCCAAAATGGTGTCATTTGGGGGGGGGGGGGGGGTTGTGCCATCTTGCCATTTTATGGCCTTCAAAACTGTGATAGGTAGTGAGGAGTGAAATCAAAAATTTACGCCCTTAGAAATTCTGAAGGCGGTGCTTGATTTTCAGGGCCCCATACGCCCCAAGGCTCCCAAAAAGTCCCACACATGTGGTTTTTCCATACTCAGGAGAAGCAGCTAAATGTATTTTGGGGCACAATTGCACATATAACCATGGCATGTGTGAGCAATATATCATTTAGTGACAACTTTTAGTAAATTTTTTTTTTTATCATTATTCAATCACTTGGGACAAAAAAAAATTATAATTTATAAATTTTATATTTAATGGGCTCAACATGCCTCTCAGCAATTTCCTTGGGGTGTCTACTTTCCAAAATGAGGTCATTTGGGGTGGTCTTGTACTGCCCTGCCATTTTAGCACCTCAAGAAATGACATAGGCAGTCATAAACTAAAAGCTGTGTAAATTACAGAAAATGTACCCTAGGTTGTATACGCTATAACTTTTGTGCAAACCAATAAATATACGCTTATTGACATTTTTTTTAACAAAGACATGTGGCCAAATACATTTTGGCCTAAATGTATGACTAAAATTGAATTTATTGGATTTTTTTTTTATAACAAAAAGTAGAAAATGTCATTTTTTTTCAAAATTATTGGTCTTTTTCCATTTATAGCACAAAAAAAAAAAAAACTGCAGAGGTGATCAAATACCATCAAAAGAAAGCTCTACTTGTGGGAAAAAAAGGACGCAAATTTCGTTTGGGTACAGCATTGCATGACCGCGCAATTATCAGTTAAACGACGCAGTGCCAAATTGTAAAAAGTGCTCTGGTCAGGAAGGGGGTAAATCCGTCCGGGGCTGAAGTTGTTAAAGAGTTTCTAAAAATTAGATACAATGGCTTAGATATACCAGAGCTCAGCTCTTCGAGGACCCTTGAGTGTAAGCCATCTGGGCCAGGTGGGTCTATTTCATTACCATCCCCAATAAAGACTTGATCTTCCTCATTTTCCTTTGTATACACAGAACTGCAGAAGGTATTTAATAAATTTGCCTCCTTTATGTCCCCAGTAACAAATTCAAAATTATTTAGTAAACGGCCTACATGCCCAGACCTAAACTTTTCCCCTCTATATCCCTCAGCTGTAATATGTTGGTGTTATGGCGGTTGATAAAGCCAAGGGACCTGTCACAGGTACTAATTAAAAGTGCTTGCCCTATCTGCCCCCTCCTCCATTTGTAGAAACTGTACTATAACTTCCATGAATTAAAAGATATCTATGGATGGGGAATGGGCCAATAATTAAAAGTCTGCCCCTAGCACTTTTCATTCATGGAAGCTATAGTACAGCTTCTATATATCAAGGAGGGGCCTGAAAGGGCAGGCATAGTCGGCAGCCTTGATTAGTGCCCATAATGGATCCCTTGACTCTATTAACCAATGCAGCACAGGAAGATTACAGCCAATGGGTATGGCAGGGGTGCAAAGGATTTTAACTATGGCATCTGTCATCAGCATAAGGGACACATCAGATTAAATGTAGACGTAACTTCCTTTGTGCTGATTTAGATTTTTTTGTAATTTTACCTAAACTTAGGCTTTAAACATTTTTGTCATATTAGAAAGCCCACAACTGTTTTATGGATGAACCCTGCATAAAATGTTTATTGTAAAATTAAGGTTTAAAGCAAATAATATAAAAAATATATATTCAACAGTCAATCAACTGGCACATTTGAAATTTTAAAACTCATATGCCCTGTACACATGGTCGGATTTTCCGACGAAAAATGTGTGATAGGACCTTGTTGTCGGAAATCCCGACCGTGTGTGGGCTCCATCACACATTTTCCATCGGAATTTCCGACACACAAAATTTGAGAGCTTGCTACAAAATTTTCTGACAACAAAATCCGTTGTCGGAAATTCCGATCGTGTGTACACAAATCCGACGCACAAAGTGGCACGCATGCTCAGAATAAATTAAGAGACGAAAGCTATTGGCTACTGCCCCGTTTATAGTCCCGACGTACGTGTTTTACGTCACCGCGTTTAGAACGATCAGATTTTCCGACAACTTTGTGTGACCGTGTGTATGCAAGACAAGTTTGAGCCAACATCCGTCAGAAAAAATCCATGGATTTTGTTGTCGGAATGTCCGATCAATGTCCGACCGTGTGTACAGGGCATTCATTTTCTCTTGTTTTCTACTTTATGTATATCAGACAGGCAGATTCATTTTGTGCTGAGAAGAATATAAAAATTGTCTCTGAATTATACATTTATGAACACTATGAAAACTTACAAACACCGGGATAAGTCCTTCTGCTTGGTCTTCTGCTAAAGCATTTTTGAGATTCTTTCCACGCATAGTAAAGTTTTCATCTGACGGGATTTTCTTCATTCTTACCCCACTGATTAGTCCAGCCCTTTCCACCGACGAGTGAGCCTGAAATTTCATAGGGATACAAGTTTTGATCAATATAGGTTACATAGTAAGAAAGATAAGGTTTTATCAACAAACTAAATCATAAAAAAACTATGATTAACAAGTTTGTCTAGTGCATTAATAATATTAATGGGTCTCTCTGTAAAACTAGCCAGCTTTAATAAATGGAGATTATTACAAAATAAGCACGGAGCTGGCATCACTAGCAATTGTACTTGTATATCCAGTATTCTTTTTTCATAAGAGAGAGATGAGTAAACTCAAAATGCATTCAATAGTAAATACGCACGTTGAGTGAAAAGAGCATCTGGAGGTCCGTTGCTAGATTACTAGAGTTCTCTGGAATTGACCGCCATAGGGTTGCATTCCAGAATTTTGTACCAAGTTTACAAAGAGGGAGAATAAAAAGTGCACATTTACATTTATCCAAGTGAGACTATAGGGGGGTTTCTGTAGTTTTAGCTTGGATTGAAACTACACGAACTTACTCTTGACAACTGAGCACAGTGTCTGCGGAGGACAGTGCCATAGAGAAAGTGAGTATTGCAGCAAAAGTTGCTTTATTTTTTTAGGAGCCTTTTAGGAACCTGAGCACATTTACTTTTACATTTTATAATAGAAAAAATAAAAAAATAAAAATGGGGCAGACTTGATGTACTACCTATTCTTTTTTTATGCCATCACTCTTCTGTTTCTGTTGAGCATGGCATTAATTATTTCTCTATAAATGGTCCAGATTGTGAAACCTCTGCAAAGAATTCAAATAGACAGACTTGGGAATCTCTAGATTGCAGAAGGAAAGGCCAAAATAACATAGTATTGGATACAGTAGATTGGACTAGTGTACTTTAGCAATGCCTGGATGATTGATGATGCTTTGGAACCACTTTAATGGAAAACAATTTGTATATTGGGCAATTTATATCTCAGCGCTTCAGTATGTAAAGCTGGCCATAGATGGTTCGAATCTCGGTCGGTTCTGCAGGGACTGGCTGAGATTCAAACCATGTATGGGCAAGCTGATTGTACCCAAGATAATCTATCGTTCAACTTGGGTGCAGCCAGCTTGTCAGATTTTTCATGTGATTATTGCCAACGGCTATAGCCTCTAGCAATAATCATTGTGTGTTCTCCTGGCAGGGATGGCCCCCCCACTGGGAGAACACAATAGCTATGCAGGATGGATTCCCCCATCAACGCTGACTGTGTTGATGGGGGGAACCGAGTAACTTTCTTTCCTGCAACCTGTGGTTGCAGGAAAGAAAATCGCACCATCTATGGCTAGCTTGACTTGCTTTCTCCTAAAACTCACATGAATTGTAGTCTGTTTGTAGCTATAGAAGCCCTTATAACCCAAAGTGGCTGTTGTGGACAGATCATATGACTCACTTAATTGATTGCACCTGCACTTCTTCCAGCTGTCACAGATTGTCAGCTAAACAAACATACAGATAGATATCAAGGAGCTGCAGTTTTTTTTTTTTTTTTTTACAATGGTATGTACTTCATTCAGTGGAAAACTAGTATGCTAATATGACTCTTACTAGTGTTTTTTTTTAAATAACAGTCAAATTATTAAACTAAAAAGACAGTTGTAGATAAGTGTTTTTTAGTGGCTTGGATGATGTTTGACCCTTAAATGTTATCAGAATGTTAATGGGAGCCAGAATACAAGGTACAAATCCCCCTGACCTTCTACTGTCAGTGTTGTCATTTTTCATCTCTTATCAGAGTCTATACACAAAGACCAACTCTTTCTCCAGTGCCCTATAATAGCTGGAAGGAGAAGGCACAAGGCAGCTGCCCTTTCAGAAATTAAAACCAAAGCAAACTCTCTTGTCTGTTTAGCCGGAGGCAGTGTAAATATACCCTGCTTAATCTTGCTTCTTAATTCAGGAGGAAGTGCACTCGACTTTATCCTTACTTCATATGTTTAATATTTGACCTGTGTCAATAGAATACATTTTGATTTACTGCTTGCATTTCTGATAACCTGTAGATTAACTAAAATAACATTTCATAGAATTATACTATTTTCTCTTCTTTTGTTACAGAAATTGAAATGCCACAATAATATTTTCAGCTTCCTGATTTACTATGTGTTCAGCTTAGTATAAAATGTTGTTCTAGTGTATTAATGCATATTTTATGAACAAATCTATGTCCATGCATCAGTTACAGAGTAACCCCCACAAGAACATTTTTTTCTTTTTTTCCATGCTTTGGTTTAACCATTATGAGGCACTGGCTACCAGGATTGTGGGCAGTGGATATATGTTGCCAAGGTTTCTCACATACACATAGGTAAGGGGATCCAGGTTTTATCACTGATATGGGGAAAGCAAACTTTTTTGCTTTCTTGAAATCTTAAATCCGGTTCTGGGTTCTTTGTAGAGCTTTGGTTGGTTAAAGCCCTCCATTACTAAGTTCACACCTTACCTGGTAGCCATACCTCATTATTATTTTCAGCTGTCCACAGGCCTTTATATGTGCAAGCTGAGTGATGCTCAGGGCTCTCTTTCTACTGTGTTAGCCTCCTGCTGGGTGAAAAGGCTGACTGCAGACAGAACACTAAAACTTTACAACTGCTGCCTGTTTGTTTTGGGGAATCCCTTAGGGGGCACTCTGTTAGTCGGGAATTGACCTTGGTTTCATTAGTAGCTTGGACAAGATCATCTGGGAATGAAGATGGCCAAAAAGTTAGAGGGGTTTTTTAAACTAGGTGATGGGGGAGGGTCCAGAGGTAGAGATAGTCAGCACGGAACATATTCCAGAGGGCAGTATTGGGGGCATTAGTGGTAGGTTGACCAAAGCACAAAAACACAAGGTAAGTATAGTAGCAAGTCCTAGTTGCAATCTCAGAACACCCAATACGAGGACAATAAGCGACAGGTCTAAACTATGTGGCATGTTCACCAATGCCAGGAGCATGGCGGACAAGATGGGTGAACTAGAGATACTGTTGTACGAGGAAGATTTGGATTTTGTGGGAATTTCAGAGACCTGGTTCATCAGCTCTCATGATTGGCTGGCAAACATTCAAGGGTATACCCTTTACCGCAAGGATAGAGAGGGTTAAAAAGGGGGAGGGGTATGCCTATATATCAAGAGTAATGTACAAGTGAATGTGAGAGATGACATCACTAAGGGAGCTAGGGAGGAGGTGGAATCCTTATGGGTAGAGCTCCAAAGGGATGAAGCTAAGGGGAAAATAATACTGGGAGTATGCTATAGGCCCCCTAACCTGAGGGAGGAAGTGGAGACAGATCTCCTATCACAATTTGGATTAGCAGCAAGGATGGGAAGTGTTATCATAATGGGGGATTTTAATTATCCAGACATAGACTGGGTGGAGGGAACCCCGCATTCATTTAAGGCTCACCAGTTCCTTAATGTCTTGCAGGACAATTTTATGGGTCAGATGGTAGACGCACCAACTAGAAATAAAGCATTACTGGATCTACTGATTACCAACAATACAGACCTGATCACAGATGTGGAAATACGGGGCAATTTAGGTAACAGCGGTCACAGGTCAATTAGTTTCAGTATAAATCACATAAATAGGAAACATTAAGGGAATACAAAGACACTGAATTTCAAAAGAGTCAACTTCCCTAAACTACAAACCTTGCTAGAAGGCATAAATTGGGATAAAATATTAGGAACAAAGAACACGGAGGAGAGATGGGTTTGCTTTAAGAGCATATTAAATAAGGGTATTAGCCAATGCATCCCATTAGGTAATACATTTGAAAGAGCAAACAAAAGTCCTGGATGGCTTAACTTCAACGTAAAAATGCATATAAAAGCAAAGGAGAAGGCCTTCAAAAAATACAAGGTTGAGGGATCATCATCAGCATTCAGACTTTATAAAGAATGCAAAAAGAGATGTAAGGGTGCAATTAGGATGGCTAAGATAAAACATGAAAGACACATAGCAGAGGAGAGCAAAAAAAATCCCAAGAAATTCTTTAACTATGTAAACAGTAAAAAAGGGAGGACAGACAATATTGGCCCCATAAAGAATGAGGAAGTACATCTGGTTACAAAGGATGGGGAGACGGCGAAGGTATTGAATTTATTCTTATCCTCAGTCTTCACAAGGGAATCGAGGAATCAAGGTAACCAAAACTGCAGTGTTTATCCTCATGACACATCACAGGAAGCACCTTCATGGTTAACAGAGGACAGAATTAAAATTAGACTTGAGAAACTTAACATTAATAAATCACCGGGACCAGATGGCTTGCATCCGAGGGTACTTAGGGAACTCAGTCAAGTGATTGCCAGACCATTGTTCCTAATTTTTACAGACAGTCTACTGACTGGAATGGTACCAGCTGATTGGAGAAAAGCCAATGTAGCACCAATACTTAAAAAGGGCCCAAAATACATCCCTGGGAATTACAGACCAGTTAGCCTAACATCAATAGTATGTAAACTGTTGGAGGAGATGATAAGGGACTATATACAAGATTTTAGAAATGAGAATGGTATCATTAGCAGTAATCAGCATGGATTCATGAAGAATCGTTTATGCCAAACCAATCTACTAACCTTCTATGAGGAGGTGAGTGACCAGCTAGATAAAGGAAGGACTGGTGTATCTGGATTTTGCAAAAGCATTTGACACAGTTCCCCTAAATGTTTACTGTGCAAAATAAGGTCCGTTGGCATGGACCATAGGGTGAGTACATGGATTGAAAACTGGCTACAAGGGCGAGTTCAGAGGGTGGTGGTAAATGGGGAGTACTTGGAATGGTCAAGGGTGGGTAGTGGGGTCCCCCAGGGTTCTGTGCTGGGACCAATCCTATTTAATTTGTTCATAAACGACCTGGAGGATGGGATAAACAGTTAAATCTCTGTATTTGCGGATGATACTAAGCCAAGCAGGGCAACAAATTCTCCTCAGGATGTGGAAACCTTGCAAAAAGATCTGAACAAATTAATGGGGTGGGCAACTACATGGCAAATGAGGTTCAATGTAGAAAAATGTAAAATAATGCATTTGGGTGGCAAAAATATGAATGCAATCTATACACTGGGGGGAGAACTTCTGGGGGAATCTAGGATGGAAAAGGACCTGGGGGTCCTAGTAGATGATAGGCTCAGCAATGGCATGCAATGCCAAGCTGCTGCTAACAAAGCAAACAGAATATTGGCATGCATTAAAAAGGGGATCAACTCCAGAGATAAAACGATAATTCTCCTGCTCTACAAGACTCTGGTCCGGCCGCACCTAGAGTATGCTGTTCAGTTCTGGGCACCAGTCCTCAGGAAGGATGTACTGGAAATAGAGCGAGTACAAAGAAGGGCAACAAAGCTAATAAAGGGTCTGAAGGATATTAGTTATGAGGAAAGGTTGCGAGCACTGATCTTATTCTCTCTGGAGAAGAGACGCTTGAGAGGGGATATGATTTCAATATACAAATACCGTACTGGTGACCCCACAATAGGAATAAAACTTTTTCGCAGCATCGATAGTTTCAAGAAACTATTAGATAAGCACCTCAATGACCGCAACATACAGGGATATACAATGTAATACTGACACATAATCACACACATAGGTTGGACTTGATGGACTTGTGTCTTTTTTCTATGTAACTATGTAACTATGTAAGCAGGTGTTTTGTTCTTTGGATTTGCTGTGCAAAGCAATCCTGCTTTGAAACTGTGTGTTTGCTGGCTTGCTGAATAAAAGTGCAGGACAAACTTGCTTGGACTGTGCCTGGGCGTCCCTGTATCATGCATGGTTTACCACTGCCAATACCAGTTCATCCTGCCACCTCACACCATAAATAACTGTTTTTATTCCCAATTATACCGTTCTGAACTGTGACAAACATTAATTTGCATTTCAATAAGTTTTTGAGAAAAATCAAAAAAGACTTCAGCTATATTTTAACACACAGTCACAATCTAATGTAACAATCAGAAAAAAGGGTAAAATATGTATTGGTATATATTTCCTTTTATAAGGATATTAGTAAATTTAGCAAGAATTATAAAAAATCAATTAACTTCTTTTCAACCTCTTGAAACCTAGTACAGCATAACAAAATACCTATTCTGGAATTATTTTATTCTTTTATAGAAATGCACCTTATATGTAGCTTGTGAGATTCTTAAGGGATTGGCCAAGACCAGCACAACATTTGTTATTGCCCTTGTTACTGTATACGTGTGTTGTGGTGCTTTGATATCCATTGTCAATTGCACTCAAAAGCACACCTGCAGTGCACTGCATAGTACTTGCATTAGAAAGCACCACAACACACAGATGCAAAGGCTATGTATTGGTCTGTGTTTTCAAAAATCATGCACAAGCTGGGACAGACAGCATATGGAGCATCTGTGTGTGGCAACCAATCAGCTCTTATCTTCATCTTGCTCAGTTAAGCTTTGAAAACAAAAGCTGATTGGTTGCCATTTACAGCTGCGCCATTTTGATAAATTCCCCTCATTGTGTTTTTTCAGGTGTGTTGACCACCCACCCTAAATTATGCTGCCAGTCAGTATAGTTATGTACTCTGAATGGTCTAAGGTTATCAGGGGTGTACCCTAAGTTTCAGTGTTGGGACGCTTACTTTTTAAAACCTTTATAAATGATATAGGGTCTGGGATTAAAAGTACCATTTTAGTCTTTGCAGATGATACCAAGCTATGCAGTGGAATAACATCCTTACAGCACTGTTTAATTGGACAACTGTGTGGCAAATGAAGTTTAATGTTGATAAATGTAAAGGTATGCACTTGGGGGCTAAGAATATGCATGCATCATACATACTAGGGGGAGTACAACAGGGGGAATTCATAGTGGAGATGGATTTGGGAGTTTTGGTATATCATAAGCTTAATAATAGCATGCAATGCCAAGCTACAGTTTTCAAATACAAATACATAAGGGGTCCATATAGTGAACTTGGTGGGTTATTCACTTTAAGGTCATCACAGAGGACTAGGGGGACTCTTTACCTCTAGAGGAAAGGTTCTGGCCAGCTCAGTAGATTGATTTAAAAAAGGCTTGGATTCTTTCCTTAATGTACACAATATAACTGGGTACTAACATTTATAGGTAAAGTTGATCCAGGGAAAATCTGATTGCCTCTCGGGGGATCCGGAAGGATTTTTTTTCCCTCTGCTGTAGCAAATTAGACCATGCTTTGCTGGGGTTTTTCGCCTTCTTCCAGATCAACTGTGGGTGAAGGATTGTGTATATGGGATTGTATGATAAAAAAACAAACAAAAACGTATTGGTTGAACTAGATGGACTTGTGTCTTTTTTCAACCTGACCAACTATGTAACTATGTATGTGGAAATATGATACTGTTTGTGTCTCTGAAGACTTGTTAACCACTTCAACCCCGGAAGGATTTACACCCTTCCTGACCGGGCCATTTTTTGCGATACGGCACTGCGCCACTTTAACTGACAATTGCGCAGTCGCAAAGCTGTACCCAAACAAAATTGATGTCCTTTTTTCCCCACAAATAGAGCTTTCTTTTGGTGGCATTTGATTACCTCTGCAGTTTTTATTTTTTGCGCTATAAACAAAAAAAGAGAGACAATTTTGAGAAAAAACACAATATTTTTTACGTTTTGCTATAATACATATCCCCAAATTAAAAAAAAAACAAAAACAAATTTATTCCTCAGTTTAGGTCGATATATATTCTTCTACATATTTTTGGTAAATTAAAAAAAAAAAATAGCAATAAGCATATATATATACAGCGATCAGAGCTAAAAAATAACCACTTATTACTGTATAAATGTCACTGGCAGGGAAGGGGTTAACACTAGGGGGCGATCAAGGGATTAAATGTGTTCCCTCAGTGTGTTCTAACTGTAGAGGGGGTTGGACTGCCTGGGGGAGGAGACCAATCAGTGTTCCTATATACTAGGAACACATGATCTGTCTCCTCTCCCCTGCCAGAACATGGATTTGTGTGTTTACACACACAGATCCTCGTTTTTGCTCTGTCAGGAGCGATCACAGGTGCCCAGCAGACATTGCAACCGCATCGACTCCTCAGTACTGCACTTGCATCACCCTATACCCCTTAAAGCTATGGAGATTCCGCAGGGGAGCCATTCTGCCACTGTCAAAGGACAGTGGGCGGTCAGCAAGTGGTTAAAGGAAAAGTTTGGCCAAAGCTTGTTTGGGGCACAAGAGTGCACTTATTTCTGCACTCCTGTGACCCAGATTAAGCCAACAGCCTGTGCTTTATAATTGGCATAGTAAAGTGAGGAAGTAAAGTGGCATAGTAAAGTGAGGAAGTAGAGACTCAATGCTGGAGTCATTCATAGACACTGTTCCATTGCAGCCGGGAGAGTGCAAAAAAACCCCCCAAAAAAACGACATGCCTAAACGCTTATTAAATCTCGCAAGTCTGATTAACATATATATACACATTATTTTGCACAACAGTATATATGTTAATTAGGTTTGTGACATGTAGTGAGCTTTAAAGAGTTATTAAACATTGGGGGATTTGCTAAAACTGGAGCACACAGAATTTGGTGCAGCTGTGCATAGTAACCAGTTCCATAGGCTCGCCAGTTCCTAAATGTCTTGCAGGACAATTTCATGGTTCAGATGGTAGACGCACAAACTAGAAATGAAGCGTTACTGGATCTACTGATTACCAACAATACAGACCTTATCACGGATGTGGAAATATGGGACAATTTAGGAAACAGCGATCACAGGTCAATTGGCTTCAGTATAAATCACACAAATAGGAAACATAAGGGGAATACAAAGACACTGAATTTCAAAAGAGCCAACTTCCCTAAACTATGGACCTTGCTAGAAGGCATGAATTGGGATAAAATCTTAGGAACAAAGAACATGCAGGAGAAATGGGTTTTTGTTTAAGAGCATATTAAAAATGGGCATTAGCCAACGCATCCCATTGTGTAATAAATTTTAAAAGAGCGAACAAAAGTCCTGGATGGCTTAACTCCAATGTAAAAATGCATATAAAAGCAAAGGAGAAGGTCTTCAAAAAATACAAGGTTGATGGATCATCATCAGCATTCAGACTTTATAAAGAATGCAACAAAAAATGTAAGGGTGCAATTAGGGCAGCTAAGATAGAACGCGAAAGACACATAGCGGAGGAGAGCAAAAAAAATCCCAAGAAATTCTTTAAGTATGTAAACAGTAAAAAAAAGGGAGAACAGACCATATTGGCCCCATAAAGAATGAGGAAGGACACCTGGTTACAAAGGATGGGGAGATGGCGAAGGTATTGAATTTATTCTTCATATGCCCCGTACACACGGTCGGATTTTCCGATGGAAAATGTCCGATCGGAGCGTGTTGTCGGAAATTCCGACCGTGTGTGGGCTCCATCGGACATTTTCCATCGGATTTTCCGACACACAAATTCCGATCGTGTGTACACAAATCCGACGGACAAAGTGCCACGCATGCTCAGAATAAATAAAGAGATGAAAGCTATTGGCCACTGCCCCGTTTATAGTCCTGACGTACCTGTTTTACGTCAC
This sequence comes from Lithobates clamitans, assembly GCA_037952925.1. Classification (NCBI taxonomy): domain Eukaryota; kingdom Metazoa; phylum Chordata; class Amphibia; order Anura; family Ranidae; genus Lithobates; species Lithobates clamitans. Next base: position 2,522,236 of record JBBGZY010000943.1, read on the forward strand.
CGCGTTCAGAACGATCGGATTTTCCGACAACTTTGTGTGACCGTGTGTATGCAAGACAAGTTTGAGCCAACATCCGTCGGAAAAAATCCATGGATTTTGTTGTCGGAATGTCCAAACAAAGTCCGACCGTGTGTACGGGGCATTAGTCTTCACGAGGGAATGGGGGGGGGGGCTTCAGGAACCAAAACTGCAGTGTTTATCCTCATGCCACATCACAGGAAGCACCACCATGGTTAACAGAAGACAGACTTAAAATTAGTCTTGGGAAACTTAACATTAATAAATCACCGGGACCAGATGGCTTGCATCCGAAGGTACTTAGGGAACTTAGTCAAGTAATTGCCAGACCATTTTTCCCAAATTTTACTGATAGTCTACTGACTGGAATGGTGCCAGCTGATTGGAGAAAAGCCAATGTAGCACCAATATTTAAAAAGGGCCCAAAACACATCCCTGAGAATTACAGACCAGTTAGCCTTACATTAATAGTATGCAAGCTCTTGGAGGGGATGATAAGGGACTATATACAAGATTTTAGTAATGAGAATGGTATCATTAGCAGTATTCAGCATGGATTCATGAAAAAATGTTCTTGCCAAACCAATCTAATAACCTTCTATGAGGAGGTGAGTTGCCATCTAGATAAAGGATAGCCCATAGACGTGGTGTATCTGGATTTTGCAAAAGCATTTGACACAGTTCCCCATAAAAGTTTACTGTACAAAATAAGGTCTGTTGGTATGTGCCATAGAGTGAGTACATTGATTGAAAACTGGCTACAAGGGCGAGTTCAGAGGGTGGTGATAAATGCAGAGTACACGGAATGGTCAGGGGTGGGTAGTGGGGTCCCCCAGGGTTCTGTGCTGGGACTAATCCTATTTAATTTGTTCATAAATGACCTGGAGGATGGGGAAAACAGTTCAATCTTTGTATTCGTGGATGATACTAAGCTAAGCAGGGCAATAACTTCTCCGCAGGATGTGGAAACCTTGCAAAAAGATCTGAACAAATTAATGGGATGGGCAACTACATGACAAATGAGGTTTAATGTAGAAAAATGTAAAATAATGCATTTGGGTGGCAAAAATATGAATGAAACCTATACACTGGGGGAGAACCACTGGGGGAATCTAAGGTAGAAAAGGACCTGGTCCTAGTAGATGATAGGCTCAGCAATGGCATGCAATGTCAAGCTGCTGCTAACAAAGCAAACAGAATATTGGCATGCATTAAAAAGGGGATCAACTCCAGAGATAAAACGATAAACCCCCACTTTACAAGATTCTGGTCCGGCCGCACTTAGAGTATGCTGTCCAGTTCTGGGCACCAGTCCTCAGGAAAGATGTACTGGAAATGGAGCGAGTACAAAGAAGGGCACCAAAGCTAATAAAGGGTCTTGAGGATATTAGTTATGAGGAAAGGTTGCAAGCACTGAACTTATTCTCTCTGGAGAAGAGACGCTTGAGAGGGGATATGATTTCAATTTACAAATACCATACTGGTGACCCCACAATAGGGATAAAACTTTTTCGCGGAAGGGATTTTAACAAGACACGTGGCCACTTATTAAAATTAGAAGAAAAGAGGTTTAACCTTAAACTACGCAGAGGCTACTTTACGATAAGAGTTGCAAGGATGTGGAATTCCCTTACACAGGCGGTGGTCTCAGCTAGGAGCATCGATAGTTTCAAAAAACGATTAAACACTTGAACGACCACAACATACAGGGATATACAATGTAATACTGACATATAATCACACACATAGATTGGACTTGATGGACTTGTGTCTTTTTTCAACCTCACCTACTATGTAACCATGTAACTATGTGTAACCAATCAGGTTCTAGGTTTTTTTCTAGGTTCTAGGTTTTGCTGACAAACTGTCTGAGTAGCTGTCTGCCTTTACCTCGTAGGCAGTTATTGAATGACAGGAAGGATCAATGCACTACCGAGAGTGCTCATCAGCACCCTGGAAGTTAATTGAGAACTACAAGCCATCAGCCGCAATAGACGACTCAGTGAATGAATGACATGGGCAAAGCCCTGAACAGCTGCGGTTTTTGTAGGCCTCATGCACACAGTGTGTTTTTACAGCTGCTTCTAGGGGCATCTGACTTTTTATTTTCCTTCCTCTAAACTCCCCTCCATGTTAATCTATGTGTATGCACACATAGTTTTTTTTTTAGCAGCGTTTAGTGGCAGGAGCTTTTAGAGGCTTTTAGAGGCAGGAAAAAACCCCACTGCCAGTGGGCCAGGAGCAGTAGAGTTTGGGCAGAAAAATCGTTTAAAGCATTCTATGCATTAAGATAAAAAACCTTCTGTGTGCAGCAGCCACCCTCATACTTACTTGAGCCCCCTCTTGATCCAGTGATGTTGCATGAGTGCCTCGGCTGTCTGGGACTCCCCATACTGTTTGGCTAAGATACAGCAGTGGATGCCATTTGCTCCCGCTGCTGTCAATCAAAGTCAGTGAGCCAATGAGGAGAGAGGAGGCGGGGCCCCCATACCCCCATCACTCACTTGTCCGTCCGTCCATCTGCCCATCCGCCCATCAGCCCCGCACTTACCCCATCTAGGCCGCAAGTAGCTTCGGCGGCTTCCCCCTGCATCTCCTCCTTGGCGCCTCCCCCCCTGCTCCCAGTTAATACGATAGCTTTTCCTCTTGGCCAATCGGGTTTTAAGGCCCGCTTCCTGATTGGCCGGGAGGAGAAGCAGGAAGACAATAGCTATTGTAACACAACTGGGTGGGCTTAGGGCACAGTGCTCTGCACCCCGAGCCCACCCTTTTTGAAGCCAATTAGAGCCTCAGGCTCTAATAACGTGCTTAAAAAAAAATCCATTGAAATCCATGCGTCTGACACCCTGCATGTAGATTAGGGGATGGGCGCATGAATTAGGGGGCGTTCAGGTTCTTGAACTAAGCACTGCACATTCTATGGAGCCAAGCGTGCACAAAAGTGTATAGTAATGCATGCATGTGAACTCAAACTGAAGTCCATTCTTCGGATATACAAGCAGATTCTGTGCTAATACATCCACATTGTGGAAAAAGAAGTTGCATCATCTTTTTCCAGAGGTTACCCAAAGCTAGGACTAGAGTCATGGTGAGCTATAAACTCAAATAATCCCATGCAATACCAATGCAAACAAGATCAATCTTTATGTATGCACATGCACACAGGACACACATATGGCATATGAACACTTCCTCATTTAGAAAGCAAACAGCACAAGAATTTCAAAACTGGTATCAAGCTACGCTGGTGCAATCAATGTTGGGTGCATTTGAGTAGTCTGAACAAGGGATAGCTATGTCTTCCAATATATCTGGCACATAAGAATCAGCTGATAAAGTGTTCAAGAGAACAAAGTGTGCGTTTGTGTAGAGATGGGAATGGAGAGGAGTTTGCTATAGAGCTTATTTCAAATGTGCACTTTACATTATCAAGGAAAATCTTATAACTGGTCAACTTTCAGCTGAATTTAGCAATGTGGCTCTAGGCAATTCTACAACATTACAATGATCTAATAGTGCCCACTTAATGTGATTTACCATAACTGAATTTTCAGTCCTGTGGTAATTAATACTGATAGAGTTAAATTTATATCTAATAATTGCACACTATTGTGGCCTGGCAGGGAGAGCATATCAAGATGGCTTTTGTTCCAAGGCTCCCTAGAGCCATCATTTATTGTAACCATCTAACACTGTTGTAGCCAGTTGCAGTCCTTTTTAACTTTAACAGCTTAGCTTTTTTTAAGATTATTCCTGTTTAACACTGGTCAGTCTCAATGAAATCTTTTCTTCATTATCACAAATAAAAATGTTTTTGGTATACCAGTGGGACTGTGTCTGCAATATCAATATTACTATAGGGGAAATTACTGCAAGTCCTGAAATGGTTACAGGTTAATACAGGTATCTATTACATTTGTTTTATACTGTAACAAGCTACCAAGGTTTTTTTTCTTCTGATTAAAACTGCTCATAAAGCCATATTTTTATACTTTACTGATTACATGACTGTTTTGCAAAGATATTACAGCTGTTCTTTTACAGCATAATTATTTCATTTACACTCCAAGCGAAAGAAATCTTTGTTCTTTTATGTGTTCTCTGCCCAGGTGAACTCCTGCTCACCTCTTGAGGCTCTGTTAAATGTTTGCTCCATATATATTGCTTATTCAGCTTGAGAAAGAGCAGGGATGAGCAAAACTCGCTAATACACAGTTATAAATAGATTTTGAGCATTTCTCTGTGCTGCAACTCTCATGAAACCTTTAGCTTCAATGTTGACAATGTTGGTCTACCTTGCATACACAGCATTCTAATCCCTCCGCTTGGATTGTTTGCCATTCCATAGAATGTACATCTAGTGTGTATATGGAGATGGCAAGTGGAGTGTTCCTACAGTCTTCACACAGGAGGATGTTGCTTGATACGTGGCCAAGTTGCATAGATTTTTTTGGGTGAGCTTATCCCAGGCATACAATATATGGCCATGAGAGATACCGGTTAAAGTGTTTTTTTACCTTCATGCATTCTATGCATGAAGGTAAAAAAAAAACCTTCTCTGTGCAGCAGCCCCTCCAGCCCCCCTAATAACCTGAGCTCCCTCTCTATCCAGCGATGTGCACCAGAGCTTCGGCTCGCCGGGGACTCTCCCTCATTGGCTCCCACTGCTGTCAATCATAGCCGGTGAACCAATAAGAGAGAGAGGGGACGAGGCCGAGCCACAGCTTTGTGTGTAAATGGACATGCAAAGCTGTGGCACGGGAACAAGCCTGCTTGGGTGCTCCCATTTCAAGCTACTTGCTGTGGGGGCTCTCAGCAGGAGGGAGAGTCTAAGAGCGTCGTTGAGAGACATGAGAAGAGGAGGATTGGGACTGATTTGTGGAAAACCACCACATAGAGCAGATGAGTATAACATGTTTTTTTTGTTTGTTTTGTTTTTAAAGAAAGCCTTTAAACAACAATTGCCCTAAGAGCTGCACATTTTAAAGTGGTTTCAAACCTCAGACATGAAATGTGAACAAAGCCTGTCATCACAGCGTTCATAGCGACATCGCTTTTTGATCCTTCGATGTCGGCTCTTCCTATCATTGTGAAGCAGAATTCAAAAAATGGAAAGAGTATGGTACAACTGCTAACCTACCAAGACATGGCTGTCAAAACTAAACTGACAGGCCAGACAATGAGAGCATTAATCAGAGAAGAAGCCAAGAGGCTCATGGTAACTCTGGAGGCGCTGCAGAGATCCACAGCTCAGATGGGAGAATCTGTATATTGTGACAGGTTGGGGGTTTTAGAACGCATTGGTAGTACAAACCTGTGAGTTTTCTCAATGCCAGAAATACATTTCAGTGCATTTTCTGCCCACTTCTATTTAAAAGAAAGCAAAAGTACACAAATGAAGGTCTTCCCACGCAGGGGGTTCTCACCATCAATACGACAAATAAACAATATTTAGCCTTGCGGCTCTCTTTGTAGCTCTACTGCTCAGGCCTCATGCCTAGGTCCTCCAGACCATCTAACACACAGTCCCAGTGCTTGTGCACAAAACACTGTACCTTTGTCAGCTTGACTTCTTGTCCCACAGCAGCCTGCTTCTACGTCTCTCACAGGTTTCGGCCTTTGTTCTGACCTGGACAGTACGGTTCGACATGCACCTCTCACTGCTTCCTTTATACACTGACCCTCTCAGATGGGGCTCTAAGTTCTAACTCTGGCACTCATATGAAGTCAGCAAACACTGTGTCATTAGTGTGCTTGCTTCCTACACATTATGGTTTTAAACCACCATATTAAATAGGCTTGCCCTGCCACATATTTGTATATATATGTATATATATGTAGCACTAACTCACGGTGGAGCTGCTGATTTTTAGCGGGCTGTTACCGTCACCTTTTTACCTGTAATTTCACCAGTACCGGGTCTAGGGCCCCGTTGAGCTTATTATCAGACAATGTAGGCACCAGTCACTTGAGTACTTTTCCAATGCTTTAATGGGAGATAACTGGAAGAAGTAGCAGGAAAGAGGTAGAAGAAGAGTTGCAGGGAAGTTCAAATACCTTTTCTTGGCGTAGCACTAAGGAATTGAAATCTTTGGGATGAATATATCCTCAGCTCAGGATTAAATCTTTGCCTGTCCGGATAGGTCTCTCACACCAACCTAGCAGCTGGAACGCAGCACGAACAAAAAGTCTCTGCCACAGACTTGGGTGAAACAAAACTGTACAATCCCCTGCCACAGGATGTAGTAGTTTTCGATGAACAGCAAACACAGTACCAGAACCTTTAAGCCGACCTGGTAGTATTTGTGCGGTAGAGTAGTTTAGGATGCGTCCTCCAATCGAGTCACCAGGCCCTTCTTAAGACCAGGAGGGCCACGAGGTAAAGCTTTTTAAAACAAGGCGTCTGGCCCATAAATACTCTCTCCCAGAATGCAACCTGGAGGGCCACCTTCGCTGAGTTGTCTACGGGACAGAAGAGCACTCATATACTTCAGCTTGTTGCTTTCCAACACTGACCCATGGTGACAACGACACCCACAGGCAGAATGCGGAACTGCACGCAACACAGCCAAACTAGAACAGAGGCTAATCTAACTGTAAATTAAATCTGAACTATATACAGAACAGATGATCCACTAAATTTACCTGAAAGCGGTAGATTGAAAAATCTACCAGCGCTACATATATATATATATATATATTTATATATAATTTTTTTTGGCCTGTTTTTTTTTTACTATATACAAATGTGTACACTACAAATTAAAGATACAAATAATAAAGTACAAATACAATACAATAAAGTTAAAAATAAATAAAATCAAAATAATTGTGTCATAAGAAAGCTGAAACAAACCTGGTCTGAAGAATAGGCCACCATGCGACCAATGATCTCTGCTTCACTTAAGTCTGGGTTTTCCTTCTGAAGTCGTTTGGTAACTTTGGTCCTTGCAGCAAGCAGAGCCATTAGCGTTGCTTCACTTGCGGTACCCTAAGTCAGGAAATTAAATATCTCTCTTTTATTAATGAACAAAAGCATCTTATAACATTAAAGAACATACCATGTACCATTTGCCTGACAAGAAAATTATTATGTATAATAAAAATACAGTGGGATACAATCCACTCAGTCTGTATAATTCACTAGACTGTATTTATAGTACCATGTAGTCTATCTGTACCCAAGAATGGAAGTGTAATATATTTTAGCTTACCAATCCTCCCCAATTGATGGTCGCATTCATTTTTTAAGTCTTTTTTTCCTATCACCTCGGGATCCTGCCAGTAACAAACATCCTGTCCTAGGGTCACAATGCTTACTCTCTGCATTGTAGTGTAGAAGTCTCTTTCATTTGTCAGTGAGGGCAATTCAACATTTCTCTGAGAAACATAATAAATAGGCTGATCTTCACATAAAACAGCCAGTAATAGTCTAATTGTGGTATTCAGAATAAAGTTTTAAATGACTGTCACCAGTAAAATGTTGATATTTATTTTTCAGTTTCTATGTAATTAGTAGTAAATAGTTAATCTTATTTTCATCTACTATCCATCCCTGCCGTCCGTTTTTTTCCTTGGGTCATTTATATTGGAGAAATATCAAATGTGGCAGCAAGTTATTTTTTTAATGAGGTTGCAGTGAGCACTGATTGGGAGCATCGATTCATAAAGGAGCTACAATAGCAGTGATCTCCAGCGGTCTTATGCTATATATCTCCATTCTATGACTGTCTCCTCCAGCATGTTTCCACTTTCCAACAACTCCTGCGGCATGTCCACCATCTTTGATCATTTCCTGTAGCATGCCTGCAGTCTTTGACTATCTTCTTTTGTAACGCTGCAGTCTCTTACATGTTTTTGTGCCTATATATTCCCTAAATATTATGTGTAGCCCTTTGCTGGCTTACAGGGGCTGTCCTTGAGGCCCCCTATGCTATAAAAGTTAATCACTACTGGGCATTGGTTTGTTGGTTATTCACATCTGTGTCCCAGCTAGGATGTTTAATTCTTAATGGCACCCCCCATGCATCTGGCAAACATGGTACCGCACTTTTTGCATGCAGAAAGGAGTCACATGGGAATGCATAAAACCCACATGCGCACAGATAAACCTCTCTGGTGTAAACTGGCCTTAATGGGTTCAGTGGGTAGACATTTCTTTTTTTACTCTGTGTGATAGAAAGGAAAACATTTTTAACTCTTACCCTGTATCCACAACTAAAAAAAAATAATATATATTATTTTGTCATGTTGGAATACATTGTTCATGTATTTTGTGCAACAACTACATCAGCCAGTAGATGGCAGTGTTTATACGTTTGTAGCTGCTCTATGGTTAAACTCTTTGTCTTTTCTCTGTAGAAAAGGTTGCTTTTTCCTGTCTGCAGTTAAGCAGCAAAGCCCATGTGGACTTTGCACTTTCTATTCTGTAGGGCTATATATACAGAATTTCTAACAGGTTATGGGCCCAGGGCAAAGCTGAGAACCCAGATGCCCAATCATAGCCAGCTACAACAGATAAGTGTAAGATAAAGCAACAGAAAGATGACTGCAATAGAATAACAGAAAATGGCCAGTAAGTCAGCTGCAAAAAGCTTGCATTTGCAAATCTGACAAACCAGAACTACGAGTCTTGGTAATTCAAGATAAAAATGCTGCTAATAAGAAGGTACATTTAAATGTATACATGAAGTCAGGCCAGAACACCCTTCAGATGAGTGAATGGAGAAAGACCAAAAAGCTCAATCTCTCTTAGCATAGAAGATGATCATATACATATATTCAAGTGTGAAACTGCTAAAGAAATGTGGGAAGAATTACAAAATGTGCATGAAATAGCTAATCTCATCAATAAACTGTATTTGACCAGAAAGCAATACCAAACCAAACTGATGAAATGCCAGGATATGCAGGTTTACATAAGGTACACCTTGGAAGTGGTTGAACACCTGATGCCGCGTACACACAACCGGACTTTACGGCATACTTAGCCCGGCGGACTTTTCAACGGACTTTACGACGGACTTTCCGGATAAACGGGCTTGCCTACACACGATCAACCATAGTCCGACGGATTTGTACGTGATGACTTATGACCAGACTAAAACAAGGAAGTTCATAGCCAGTAGCCAATAGCTGCCCTAGCGTCATTTTTCGTCTGTCGAACTAGCATACAGATGAGCGGACTTTTCGACCGGACTCGAGTCAGTCGGATAGATTTGAAACATGTTTCAAATCTAAGTCCATCAAACTTTCGAGAAAAAAAAGTCAGCTGGAGCCCACACACGATCGAATTCGAATTGTCCGACGGACTCCGGTATGCAGGACCAAGTATGCCGGAAAGTCAGCTCGTGAGTACGCGGCATTAGGGGTATAGGAGAAGAAATAAAATATTTTCATGTGTTAGCACTATTACTCAGTAGCTTGTTGCAACACTTGATGCACAACTGACATTGGAATATGTTAAGGGAAAACTTGAGGATGAATATAAGCGTAAAACAGAAAGCATTAATAGTGACAGTGTTTCTGTCACAGAGTCTGCTTTAAAGATGAAAATTAGGAATAAAAAACAGTAACATGCAACAAGAAATATGTGAATGTTTTGTGTTCAAGAAACAAGGTCATTTAAAAGCAGATTGCATAATCTGGAAAGCTAGGATGCAAAAAGAAACTAAACTTCAAAAGGCCAAAAGTGTGAAGGAAGAAACTGATTTTTCTTTAGATAATGAATATGTTTTTCAATCCAAAAGTTGCACCTCATCTTTGCAGACATGGTATGTTGTTTCAAAAGCTACAAGTCACATGACAAATGACATACATTTCTTTATTTGCTTTGACCAGAGTAAAACTGAAAAAATTACCACAGCTAATGGGCAAATAATGGAATCAGAAGGAAGGAGACAGTTTTCTTTACTGTCCTATTCCCCAGAGTGTCACCAGAAAGATACCTGTAAAAAAATGTCCTCTATGTCCTTGCTAATCTAAGAAACCTCTGGACCTAATTCAAATCTTTGCAGTCCAATAGAAAAATTGACTCCAGGAAAGAAGAGGTATTTTCTCACTTTTATAGATGATTACTCCAAGTATACTACACTATATCAGTTACACAACAAAAGTGAAGTCCTAGAGAAACTTGAACAATATAAGGCTCAATTAGGCAACAAATTTGGCAAAATGCAGAGTGTATTGTGCACAGACAATGAAACTGAATATACAGGTGATACAACACAGGCAATTCTCAGAAAGGCATAATATTTCAAACTACTGTACCATACAGGTTAGAACAAAACTGGGTTTCAGAAAGAATGAACCGTGAAAGAACCATGCTGTTTGATGCAGATATGCCAACCCCATATTGGAGGGAGGCAATTATGACCACTATCATGTACCTGGTAGAAGAGCCTGAATGGACGAGCAAGGCCTCCCTTACACCTCTGACTTGGGACCTCTGATAGTGGGAACAGAAGGTGCCAAGGTACAGAGTCGCATGAGTGCCAAGAGTCTTTAACTGGTAGCTGGATGGCAGTCCTGGGAAGGCTGGAGAAGACTGAGGCAGACTTCAGCAGGAAGACCGGACAGGCAGGCAGCTGGTGCGGATGGCAGCAATAAAGAAGCAAGGCCAGGCAGGCTGGGTCAGGCAGGATCGTAGTCAGGAGGCAAGCCAAGGTCAAAAGCCGGATCAGCAAACAGGAGCCAAGGAGAAGACAGGATGATGGTCACAGGACAAGCCAGGGTCGGTGCAGGTGGAGATCAAGGGATGGTCAAGACAAGCCAGGTAAGTAACAGGGATCAAGATACAGGTTTTCAGGAAACAGGATGCACAGAGCTAAAGACGAAGCAGCAACGGCTTCTGTTTGCGCGCCAGTTTGCGCATGCGCACTTCTATGCGCCAAGGCCCGATTTCTATGAGCAACAGGAATGCGTGTATTTCTGCGCCTCAAAGCTCTTGTAGGGAGGCGGATCTCTCTGCTGGCATGCGCATCCTGACAACCGCATAATAATAATCACATGTTGCGCTAACCCCACCATAAATAACAAACATCATAAATAGTGTTAATGTGATAGACAATTCATAAGTCCAATCCACGGGTACAGTTCAAATTGTAGAAAGTGTAAAGTGAGCCAAACAGTAGACAATCTTCCCCGTGAATAAATTGAAGATAGTGCTTGAAAGAAAATAACACAAAACTGTTCCACCGAAGTGCATCCCGAGAGGCTTCCTTATGACAGGGAAGTCAGACAGCAAATCTGCCCCAAGGGTTGGATCAGTCTTTAAGCCTGGAACCTCTTGGTAATGGGATAGTGTCACTCGTCATATGAAGTAGCCCAGAACGCTCTCAATCACTGGACCATAGATGTACGTGTCAAAAGAAGAAATGCCACATAGTGTGTACCAGCAAAACCAACTTTAATGTTAAAAATAAAACATTCACAAATTTAAACGGAATTATAAGTCATTCAGAACATCAGACATCTCAACGTGATGATGTCACAGCTGGCCCTGCTTATGAACACATGCTACCTCCAAAATCGATTACCAGGAAAATCAACTCAGAAAACGACTTATGAACTGTGGAATGGAAAAGCCCCAAATTTGAACTATCTAAAAAATTTTGGAAGGAAAGCTGTCCAAAAGAAAGAAAGAAACGTCTTTGGAAAGAAAAACATCCAAAATGGGATGCTTGCGCAAAGGAAAGTGTACTTGTGGAGTACAGTGAATCTCAAAAGAGATACAGAATTCTATACCAAGACACAAGGTAACCATCAGTAGAAGTGTAATTGTTGATGAAACTTCAGGGTGTTCTAAATTTTATGAACTAACACAAACAATTCAAACTGAGAGAAATTCCACATCAGTGTCACATGAAGATAAGCAACAAAGTGACACAGAAATAAAAATTAATGCAGACAATCCAAATTCTGTAAAAAGAGAAACCAGACCATAAGTGGCTTCAATCAGGAAGTCCACCAGAAGCATTAAAAGCATTCCAGCCAAACATCTGTCCTATGTAGAAATAAAACTAGAGCCAGATTCATGGGATGAGATCCAAAGACTTCCACCTCACCAGAAACAAAAGTGTATCAGAGCTGCTGATAAAGAGATGACATCTCTTAGAGAACTGCTGACATTGACACTTTTATAGCTACCTTATGGTAAGCGTGCAATCAGCTGCAAATGGGTTTTTAAGGCCAAATGCAACTCTGAAGGTAAGGTCTGTAGGTACAAAGCACAGTTAGTGGCAAAAGGGTACTCAAAAACATTTGGTGAGGGTCACAATGCTACTTTTGCTCCAGTTGCAAAACAGAGTACTTTCCAAACACTGTTAACAGTGGCAGCTGCTTGGAAAATGATTGTGAAGCACCATGATATCGCAACAATCTTTCATAATGGTGATATTGAAGAGGAAATATATAGCACACAACTGTAAAGATACATGAAAAATAGAGAAGAGCATCTTGTGTGCAAGTTACAGAAATCTCTTTACGGACGTAAGCAATCAGCTCAAGCATGAAATTTAAAATTAAACAAAGTCTTGCTAGAGGAAGGATTCATAAGAAGCAGAGCTAACCCATGTCTATACTCAAAATGTGTAGATTCTAAATATATGTATATTTTTCTCTATGTGGATGACTTGATTGTTGCTCACAAAAAGGATAAGGAAGTTGCAAAGTTGACTGCAATTCTTAACTAGCATTTTGGGACTGAAGATCCTGGAGATGTGATTACCTAGGAATTCACGTGCAGCGTTAAGAAGATGGCAGCTTCCTGGTAAAATCAGAAATCTAAAATTGAGGCTGTGCTTCAGCAGTTTGGCATGACTGAAGCCAAAGAAGCAAGTACTCCAATGGACATAGCATACATAAAAACAGAAGGGGATGAGGATTCTCTTCCTACTAATGATCAGTACAGACAGTGGTGGCATTGCTATACATTGCAACCACTACACATCCAGACATTGCAACTGGCATGTAGACGCATTCACCACGTTAAAGAGACTGGAGATCAATCAAGAGAGTCATGAGATATCTCAAACAAAAGACTTTAGTCTGAAGCTGTCTGAAGTTGGTGATTTGAACCTCGTAGAATTTGGGGACTCTAATTGGGCAGGTGACCTAAGCACCCACAAATCCACAAGTGGTTACATGTTCAAATTAGGAAAAAGCCCTATATCTTGGTCCAGCATAAAGCAGACCCCAGTAGCTTTGTCTGCTACTGGGGCAGAAAACATTATTGCTGCCTATGTCAGTCAAGAAACTGTGTTGTTACATCAATTGCTTAAAGATCTCAGAGAGCCAGTCCCAGACTAAAATCCTGTATAAGGACAATCAAGGATGTATCAAACTTACCACCAATAAGATCAAGGCATGAACAAAGTATATTTGATGTCAGACATCATTACATTCTTGGTCTGGTTGAACAAAATGTAATTGTGCTTACCTATTGTGAAACTAATAACATGATTATGAATGTTTTGACAAAATTACTTACAAGAAACAGATTTAGAGAACTGAAATCCGAAATGGGACTAATACAAGCATTAGTTGTTGAGTGGGGGTGTTGAAATACATTCTTCATGTATTTTCGAAAAACGACAGATGTATTCATCAGCCAGCAGATGGCAGTTTTCATAAGTTTTTTGCTGCATTTATGGTACTGTATACTCTATTGTATTTTCTCTCATAATAAAGTTCCTGTTTCCTGTCTGCAGTGAAAGTGGAGTTCCACCCGATTTTTAGTTTATTTAAAGTTAGCAGCTACAACAAGCCTAGCTGCTGACTTTTAATAAAGCGACACTTACTTGCCCCACGGTCCTCCTCTCCTCGGTGCCATCATGGTAACTGTGGGTACCCGGCCGTGACAGCTTATGGCTTCACGGCCGGGCGCACACTGCGCATGAACGAGTCTTGCTGCGCTCTGCTATTGGCCAGCCGTTCTTATGGGACCTGAGTTGTGTCCCAGAAGATTGCTGGGAGGGAGGGGCCGCCTAGGGTGAGAGGAGGAGTCGCCTAGGCGGCCGAAGATAGGAAGCAGGAAGTGGGACAGGAAGTCCCACGAAAAAAAGGGTACACACCCCCCCCAAATATGTGAGGGGGCGAGGAGTGCTTTTGGGTGGAACTCTGCTTTAAGCAGTAAAGCCCATGTGGGCTGTGCACCGTTTGTTTTGTAGGGCTATATACAGAATTTCTCTCAGCATTACAGTTGGAGGTAGAGATATGCCCCGTACACACGGCCGGATTTTCCGACGGAAAATGTGCGATCGGAGCGTGTTGTCGGAAATTTCATCTGTGTGTGGGCTCCATCGGACTTTTTCCATCGGATTTTCCGACACACAAAGTTTGAGAGCAGGCTATAAAATTTTCTGACAACAAAATCCGATCGCGTCAATTCTGACCGTGTGTGGACAATTCCGACACACAAAGTGCCACGCATGCTCAGAAGAAATTCCGAGACGGCACAGCTCGGTCTGGTAAAATTAGCGTCGGGATGGATAGAGCACTTTCGTCACGCTGCAATGTTTAAAATTGTTTAATACAGCGCACTCTCTTCTTCTTTATAATGTGAGAAGAATGAAGTAGTTTTGCTGCTCATATTCACACAGACTTCTCACAAACGTCTTTCTTTATTATTTATCGTGATTCCCTCAATATATTTTGATTTGTCACATCTGACCAAATTTGTTTTTTGTTGTTTTATTTTTGTTTTGTATTTTTTTCAAGGCTGTTTTTTTGGGGGGGGGGGTTTGTATTTGTTTCAAGGCTGATGTTTTTTTTATTTTTTATTGGTTTTACTCCATAATATTTTTGTGTGTGTTTTGTGTGTCAAGTTAACACAACACCATTGGTATCTTGTATTATTTAATCTCAAGGAGATTGCTTGGTGTTGGTGTCCCTTGTTAATTTCATATTGTTTTTTTGAAATGTACCTGCCTCCTCACAAAAAAAATGTCCTTTTTGAAGGAAAACACACATAGGCGAGTATAATTGAACGAAAAATTCCTTTATTAAGGGATCAGAACCAAACAAAGAGGGAGGCAACGCTGGATAAACATCATAAATTTGCAAAGCCTTGGACCCCCAGGGCAGACATCAATAATTTTCCAGAAAAATTGGTGGCCTGAGGAGTCCATGTCTAAGGGAGTGCAGTCTGGTCCAGAAGTCCCAGAAGACACCTGTGTGTTTTCTGTGATTGACTGGTATATGTCATTAAATATGCATTAGTTAAAGATGATTAACATCCTATTGGCTGATTCAGTCAAGTTTGAAGCTGGATCAAGGAAAACAACGTAAACACCCAAAATTTCTGTTTGTGTTGTGTCAAATGTCCATAGTATAGGTGTTTATCAAAATGTATACAGTCTCATGTAGATGACAATTAGACTGATATCACTACAGTGGAGGAATCATCAATAGCAGAATATGTAGCACTTGGCTCATCTGTTGGCTCCAAAGTATGAATCGTATTGATAAACAAAGTCTTAAACCTGCTGCATACATCAAAACGGGAATGTAATTGAACATCGCAGTTACAGGTCTCTGTATGTCCAGGATGGATTTCCAGATTCAATCTGCTGAGATGTCCTTTGGATCAGTTGATGATTTTGGGCTGTAATTCTGATTTGGTTAGTGTCCGCAATTGTAGCCGTTGTATCATAAAAAGATAATGCCTGAAACTGCTGGTTTTCAGGGAGAGGATTCAATCATCCCAGGCATAGTGCAGGACACATGTAGAGATAGTGTCTGTGGAGTACAGCTTGGATAGTCCAAATAGCCTCCAGGTGGATATCAGGTGGATAGCAAGTGAATGTCAGATGAGCCGTTTAATCACTCCAAACCTCCAGCGTGAATGGTAGGCAATTCTGCCTTATCGCTCGGACTTGGGGGTCATCGAGAGATGTGGGGGCATGTTAGCGCTTCATCTGGACGCCTTTGTTATTAGTCTTGATATAGTAGGGTTCATGTATTAGTGCTTTTTAAATTGTGACAATATTGTCTTATTACATGTGATTTTATTAGTGATTCATGAATTTTTTGCAAATTACATGAACATTATCCAACCAGGGTAGGGTTGTTCCGCCTGGATTGGAACACTGTCAGTAATTTTGCACTTGACCAATAAAGCTTCTATTAATTAATTCATATACCATGGCTGATCTCCCTTGTTTCTTAGGGTTACCTTTTAACCCTCTCCCCCTTTTATGTGTTAGGATTATAGAAATGCTAGGTGCAAGTGTTAGGATAACTAGCAAAGTTATTGTTAGGTGAGGCTTTCTAATAGGCCATCACTCTTAGCATAAAAAAACTAACAGCATGAAGCCCTTTGGCTCTGACATCTTATGCCGTGTACACACGGGTGGACTTTTCGGCATCAAAGGTCGGACGGTCTTTCCGACGGACTTTTGACGGACTTGCGAACAAATGGACTTGCCTACACATGATCACACCAAAGTCCGATGGATTCGTACGTGACGACGTATGGCCGGACTAAAATAAGGAAGTTGATAGCCAGTAGCCAATAGCTGCCCTAGTGTCGGTTTTCGTCCGTCGGACTGGCATACAGACGAGCGGATTTTTCGACCGGACTCGAGTCCGTCGGAAAGATTTGAAACATGTTCCAAATCTAATGTCCGTCTGATTTTTGACCAAAAAAGTCTGCTGCAGGTCCGATGAAGCCCACACATGGTCGGATTGTCCGGATTCGTTCCGTCGGACCAGTCCGGTCGAAAAGTCCGCCCGTGTGTGCACGGCATAATATACCACAACCTGAGTTGAAGAGAAGTAAATCTTATTGTACTGCACTATCCTTCTAAAGAAAAATTTCTTAAAACATATTGAGAATGGAAAATCCAGATCACCCTCTTTACGGATATTAGTTTGAGTTTTATCAACCACTGTCATCTAAACCTTGATAATCTAATGGCTGCTGACGACAGCAGGGGAGGATTTGAGACATTTGCTGAAAGACGATTATCACAATTTCTCTTAACAATGCACTTGTACACATAAAATAGCAGATAACTAATTTATTCATTTAATGTTAAGCATACAACACTGAAAAGCACAAAACAATAGTCTTTGTGTGTCTTTCTGCCATGCATTAATGGAACTTGTTTATTTGGTGTGCAAGGCTTGAGGAGATAACTCGGATCCTTATAAAACAGAGGAAATTAAATTGCTGTGATATCAGCAGGTGGAACCGACAACACTGAGGTTATTGAGGATATGTTTAAATGAACATTTTGTCTGTAAATCTGATCACAGGCAGCAGAAGACTGGTGGTTGTGTCATTGTCTATTGGTTCTATTGCCTGATTTTTGGTCTAAAAATCTATTTTTAAACCGTTTATAAGCTCAGTGTTTCTGTTTCCAGTAGCTGGATCTTGGGTGTCCAGAAGCAATACGAATGACCTTAGGTATTTATTCCAGTGGACATTCCCTAAATAGAAATGGCTACCTTAGGCAACTACTCGTGTTTACACCTAAGGCATAGGGCAGGGGAGGCACAATGCAGCCACCTGCAGTATCAGTATATTGGCGCAGACATAGACATCAATAAAACAGACTTTTAAAACGTGGAGTACCACATTAAAGTAGTATTAAACGCTGGCTTTTTTATCCACATACGCATCTGTATAGCTTTAAACTGCATATTGTAATACGTGACTGCTTATTTCAAGCTCCATAATGACAGAATTTTCCATAACTTTACAGCCATATCATACTGCTTCCTGTGCGCCCCTTCCTCTGAATAAAAGTAGGAAAGGCAAGCTTCACAAGAGAGAGATGCAGCATCTTAGGTAAATGTGAACCTCTGTTGCTAATGCATGTAGGAAAAAAAAAAAAAAGATAGTGTTTAACCACTTCCAGAACAATTTTTATATTTTTCACATAGAGTACATGTCAAATCAGCATTTTTTGCTAGAAAAATAAATGCTGCCAATCTCATTACTCGTAGAGGAGATTGGGGAAAAGATCTGCCTCAATCTCCTCCCATCATCATAGCTGCAGCAATTTACTGCATTCCCAGGCTCCCTGGAAGAACCACCTCGTCATTTTTTTGAACAGCCGATAGCTGGCTGAAAAAAATAGATAAAGACGGCGGGTGGTGAAAGTATATCTAAAGCCAAACAATTTTTTCTGTAAGAGTAGAGATTGTGTAAACCACCTGTAAGTATTTTTCTGTCTGCACCTGTAAGTTTTTTTTCTGTCTGTGATTCTTAGGGGTGATTTCTCTTCACTTGCTGTCATAGAGACACATTTCGCCTTTTGACAGCAAGCAAAATGACCATGCTTAAAGGGGTTGTAAACCCTCCGCATTTTTCACCTTAATGCATTCTATGCATTAAGGTGAAAAACCTTATTTACTGCAGCAGCGCCCCCCAGCCCCCCTTATACTTACCTGAGCCCCGTAATTCCCGCGACTGGAACGAGCACACCAGCTCCAGCCGGTATCTCGTGTCCTAATTGGATAGATTGATAGCAGTGCAGCCATTGGCTCCTGCTGTCACTCAAATCCAATGAAGCGGGTGCTGGGGGGGCAGAGCCAAGTCCTGCTGTCTGTCTCAACAGACGCAGCAGCAGGACAAGGGAGCGCACCTACACGGGCGTCCCATAAGAGAGCGCCTCTCCAATGGGACATTTGAGAAGAGGAGGAGCCAGGAGCGCCATTGAGGGACCTTAGAAAAAGATGATCGGTGCCACTCTGTGCATAACCAACTGCACAGCGGAGGTAAGTATGACATTTTTATTTAAAAAAAAAAAAAAAACCTGAACCTTTACAACCCCTTCAAAGTATAAACCATAACAGCTTTTGTTATTTGATTCCTTTTGGTCTGTTAAATAAAGTATTAAAAGCATTTTTGTTATATAAATTTGATAAGTTAAAAAATACCTTCACAATACAACATGGTGCAGTATAATTTTTGAAGAGGTACAGGTGCTACACCGTGCAAGTTTAGCCCCATGGGCTTCAATAGGAGTGCATGAAAATTGTATGTACATGCTTTATTTTTGTTTCTTTTTTTGTTTTTTTCATAAAATTCAGTGTCTTCCTCCTAGCAACAATCACGTCACAGCAGATATTGCTAGTCATTGGCAAAAGTGAAAACGCTCATGAACGCAGTACAAAATGCACTAAAAAAAGCACTGGAAGACGATTATGCAGCAGCCCTAGTGTGAATTTAGGCAAAGTCAATGAACATAGTTCTTTTTTCAGTCAAACTATGTAAATCTGTTATTGCAGCGTAAAGAAATAACATTTGCAACCAAAGCTGTGTTATTAAACTGCACTGCTATTTGTTCAACATCCGCGCGCCATGACTGACATTTCTGGAATTGCGTAGAAATGAACTGGTTAATGACAGTTTCCATGGTAAGCAGATGTGAAAGAAAATATTGGTGACCGGCGTCTACATCCATGGAGTGCTTTCTTTCATCTCTTCTCTCATTTCAAATGAAGCAGCGGATAATGATGCTTCACATAGATGCAGGTTTTCAAATGTAATTACAAGCCAATTTTCACAGGCAACAGTTTACCAACAGGGCAATTACAGCTTGGCTCAGTAATATGCATTTAGCCTTTTTCAGTCACATAACATTTAGGATTTAGATAGAAAATCAATAACACAAAATGTCTTATAGCATTCAACATCACATTGCAAGTATACTTGTTTTGCCAATGCTAGCTCTGTCTTTGTCATATAAATTGATAGATAATAAGCAGCTCCTGTTAGAACAATAAATACTGGAAGAAATATTTGTTTTTATTGGGAGAATGATTACATTCCCATTCACCACATCGTGTTGAGATCTGGAATTGCATTGCAATACACTGTGCCCTTTATTACTGGGAGAATGCCTTGGGTTTATAAAACATATTTGTAGAGCCATTCACTCTACGAAGCTGCATGTACATTTATTCTGTGCGAATGCCAAGAAAAATCAAATGCTACTAGGTGATTTTCTCTTTAGGTCAAAGGTTATTTATGCATAAGAATAGTGTGAATCAACAAAATACGGATTATGACCACTAGATGGAGCTGATCATAGGATATAAGTACTTATTTCAAAAGTATTAATAAATACTTTCAAGTGAATGCAATGCATGCGGTTGCGAGTGGTAGTGTGGGCTTGTAGGGGGTAAAGTGGTTGTTAACCCACTCCGCTAACTTTAATCGTCTGTGTCTCGTTATGCTAGGCTCTCCTGTTTTCAGAGCGCCGATCAGTGCTAACGGGACCTGCCACCTCTCTGCTCTCCCCGTATGACAGCTGCAGCAGACGGGGCCGAGATTCCCCCGCTGACATCAGGTGGGACGAGAGGAGGAGAGAACTGGCCCATCACGTGAGCACTGATTGGCGCTCTAAAAACAGGTACAAACTTACAAAATTTTCAAAGTAAGTTATTCCAGCAGCGGGGGGGGGGGGGGGGTGGTATTGTCACTAGCTGACAAGCAGGGAGGGGAGAGAGGACAGAGAAGAGACAGGAGAGCTATGGAAGACAGGGGCCATGGTTTCAGGGCTCAGCCATGATAAACCGTAGTCAGTTTACAGAGGGGAGGGCAGAACCAGGCAGGATCAGCCAGGTATTTCAGGTGATACAGGGGGACAAATTACACAACATTGGGAGATTTACTAAAACTGGTGCACACAGAATTTGATGCAGCTGTGCATAGTAGCCAATCAGCTTCTAACTTCAGCTTGTTCAAATAAGCTTTGACGAAAAATAACCTAGAAGGTAATTGGTTACTGTGCACAGCTGCACCAGATTTTGTGTGCACCAGTTTTAATAAATCTCTCCTCACTGCCTCCTTACCACTTGTCAAATGGTCTTTAAAAGGCCATCAATAATCATTCACACGGTGTATCAGATATTTTATTATTTGTCAAAGAACTTAAATATAAATTCCAAACTCTTTTTAAATCTAAAGTATACCAAAGGCAACACTTTGCTTTTCTTTAGTTTTGGATAGAGTGGGGAGCGATTTCAGGGAGTTGTACAGTTTACAGTGGGAACAGTTTGGGGATGGCCCCTTCCGGTTCCAACATGACTGCGCACCAGTGCACAAAAAAGGTCCACAAAAACATGAATGAGCGAGTTTGGGGTGGAGGAACTTGACTGGCCTACACAGAGTCCTGACCCCAACCCGATAGAACACCTCTGGGATGAAGAGGTGGAAGAATGGTCAAACATTCCCATAAACACACTCCTAAACCTTGTGGACAGCCTTCCCAGAAGAGTTGAAGCTGTTATAGCTGCAAAGGGTGGGCTAACTCAAAACTGAAACCTACCGACTAAGACTGGGATACCACTAAAGTGCGTGTGAAGGCAGGCATCCCAATATTTTTAGTAATAGTGTGTGTATGTATGTATATGTGTGTGTGTATGTGTGTGTGTGTGTGTGTGTGCGTGTGTGTGTGTGCGTGTGTGTGCGTGTGTGTGTGTATATATATATATACAAATTTCAAATTAAATCACTCTTAAAAAAACAGAAGTTACACATTGCTGTCACTCACAAAGGCAGCAAATAACAGTGTAAAATTACAGAGTGCAGATAAGTTGTTTCTTACCTGAATTACTCCCCCACCTTCACCTTTACTTCCAGCTAGGAATTGCTCTGGCAGACCTATCGCCTTCCCCAACCAGTCCAACATGACTGTCTCTAGCTCTGTGCATGCCGGACTTGAAGCCTTAAATTACACAAATGACCAACAAAATTAAAAATTAATCAAAGTGGACGATTACATGTTCTCTATTTTCGTTCAGAGCTTAAAAATGCCAACATATGCAGGAATATATTATCCTAGAGCTGTATGGGGTTATTGGTCCAGTGTGGTGGGCTATGAAGGACTTTTAAGTCACTCAGATAAAGGATGGCTAAAAAATATTTATAGATTTGTTCACAAGTATGTACAATTACTTTCATTGTCCCTAAACTCAATAGTAAGCACAAGCTTCTTCAAGCTGAAATAAAAGCTCAAATGCCTGTAAAAGCAACTTTTTTTTGAGCTGCAGTGTGCAGGCTTTACACACATCATGTACACGTATGACGTTGAATAATTTTACATACATTGTACAGATCACTGTAATGCAAGATCCTGCATAAAAACTGCAGTGCTGTGCAAATGAGGCCTTATACTGTATGTTTGTTTTTTGCTCAGCTTAAATCCCTCATTTTGTATTTCTAAGGCCCCTCCTTGCTTACTGTCCCCTGGTGATACCAGCCTGTTAACAGGAATGTGGTTATGTGGGGGTGCTCATTTTCATACTAAACTGTAGTATAGTATGCCAACTCACATTTCAAAGGTGTAAGTCCTGCATTTACAAAGAATGCAAAGCCATAATTGATGTGACTGGCATCACTTTTACATGAAAGTGCCTATCACAGGTGTCACACCCACAGTTCACACATGTGCACTTGCCGATGTGCTGTGCTCACTGGGAATCATAATTTTATGGGGCAAGCCACGCATGAGAATCTGAACATTCACTTAGTTTACAATACAAGAAGTAAAGGTTGAATCGTGCACACGTTTATTGAAGTTTAAAGATCAAATTTGTGAAGTGAATATTATTAAAATAGTTGAGCAATTTAACCACAGAGGCAATTCACAGATATAATGTACTTTTTTTTTTATGGGTGTTTAGTTCTTTACTCTAACTGCCGGTAGAGGATAAAAGAAAACGTCTTGGAGAAAACCCCTCAGAACGACTGCTCTGCTATTGTACTAGACTCATTGTCTTTTTGTACTTTATTCCTAGAAACAGAATTTTTTGGTCTACATTGGCCTTATATGCTAAGTCATTTCTATTCATGCCAATAGCCAATACTTTACAAAATTCTAAATGTCAACATGGTAATCATTTATTCATTTAAGGCTGACCTCAGGGCACAAACACTCTCATTTAAATGTATAGCCACAAAGGAAATAAATCTACTTTGTGTGCACCAAATGCCTTTGGCTGCCTGCAGAAACCTACAGGGGGAAATACAAGACCAGTCATCCTACAAGGAGATAGATCAGCAGTAACAGGTCTTAATGAGAGCCAGCTCCTGTACAAAGGAAAAGTTTCATGCTGAATAATTGCATGGATCTGAAGGAAATACGCAAAGAACAGCAAGTTTCAAGCAAGAATACGCATGCCCTTTTGTGTTTAGTCAATTTTATCTCATCCCAGAGTTCAACTTTAATTTATATAATATATAAAAGGATTGAATGAATTATGAAAAACTGTATCAAAACAAAGTGTATTTTGCGGGCCTAACATGAGACCGCGGTTTATAAAATACAATGTCTTTATTACAAAATGATTAAAATAACATTATTATTGCTATAACAATATTGCTTTGATATATCCACCTGAGCGAAATCCCAGTCATCAACTTAGTATATACATAGCGACTTGTTTTCATGTATCTAAAGGTTCCTCATATTTACGGGGGCTTATTTGTAGAGCCACAACCACAAAATCCCAAGTGGGGTATGAGGTGGCTCTCGTGGGAAGGCTTAATGGCACGGGTGTCCCCCGCTGGTTCATATAACTTACATGTACTTTCATGAATTCTGTGCTGCTTGCTATGAGACCTGAACTAAAGATACACCAGCAATAAACATAAAAGGTACGAAATTAACAAATTATACAAAAACAAGAACAAGTGTGTAAAAGCGTGTGTATAAAAATATTGCCAAGCCACATGTCGCATGAAAGGCAACATTCTTAAAACTTACCCAAGTAAAGCCAATGCATCCAATAGCTCCACACAACATATCAGCAAGCATGGCTGGATATGAACTTGCAGTGGGAAAATACGCAAAAAAAAAAGGACTGTGCCAATGCGTTACCTAAGAAATAGAAAATTGTTTAGAATAAAAATAATTTATGACAAATAAATCAAACCACATGACACAAGGTACAACCTTTAAAATATATTCTACCATCCCCTATATTTACATCAGTGGTGAGTTCTCCAATGTAACCCTTTGCATATGAATGGATGATATACAATTCTATTTTTACTTTTGCCAGCTATTTTATTCAACAATAACACACTCAACAGTTACTGTACATTCATATTGTGGCAAGGTTTATTATCATTAATAAAATATACCCAGTGAAAAAGAATAATCCACTGTTTGTTGTCATTATCACCTTCACAGGAATGGAACAATAATTTATATCTACATATTTTTAAAGCATAGCTAAACCTAAAATTTTATGTATTGCAACTTACCAATCCTTAGATGTCTTGGGTGTATTAGATTTATCTTAATATGCTAAGTGTGCTTTTAGCAAGTAAAGAAAATACATGTTGATTTTGCCAAAAAAGCAATGGCCTTGTCACTTCCAGTAGGATGAACTGGAAGCAAAAAACTATTTTATCTTTCATGTGTAAACTACTAACCCCATCACCCCACATGTAAGGAAAAAGGACAAAGGCAGCCACGGATGGATACCTTGACTCTTTCAATAGATACATTGGAGATACCACCAATGGGCAAGAAATGGGTAATTGCAGTATTATTAGGTGAAAAATAATGAAACGAAGCCTGAAAAACTAAAGCAGGCAACACATCTACAGTATTAACTGGTATGTGGTAATATATTGCTTTTTTGTTTTTGGTTTTAGATATACCCTAACTAAGCCTTTAAACACCATTGTCACCTATCTTATAGAGCTAACCTTTCAGATGAAGATAAACCTTTGGAGCCCCCCAAAAAATTAATAACTTGCAAGTGAAGAAATTGTGTTGCTGAGTATCACCCAACCCTATCCTACAATGCAAAAACATGTTAGAAGGCCCACCATCTGCAGATGCTACAGGTTTAATGGGCTCTTTGGGTGACCTGTCATTTCGTAGTGCCTTTCTTCTGTAATCTTTGCTCTATCACTTATATGAAGTGACAGGTTATAAAGTTATGGACTAACTAACCCATACTAACCCAACTAGCTCCCTGTCCAGTGTCTCCTGCAGATGGAAGCAGTTAGGGTCAAGAAGGACAATTAAGAGTCTTATCTTATGCCACTTCTCCCCCCTCCCCCCTCTGGGGGGCCATGTGATACAAGATTTTCTTCCTGTATTAAAGACTCAGGGGGAGATGCTGTACTAACTATATGACAACACAGTACAGCGATCTCCCCTGCTGTTTTATTGTGTTCTGACAAGAGGGACGTACCCTCCTACCAGAACACTCCGGTCAGCACT
The DNA here is from genome assembly GCA_037952925.1 of Lithobates clamitans. NCBI lineage: Eukaryota > Metazoa > Chordata > Amphibia > Anura > Ranidae > Lithobates > Lithobates clamitans. Next base: position 2,547,453 of record JBBGZY010000943.1, read on the forward strand.
CTCAGCTGTTGGTTGAGAGTGCTGATTGGGAAAAAAATCGACAGATCTTTTTCAGTCATGCCCCTTTAAAAGGGCAATGACCAAGAGGTACATACAGATGTTGCTGACTTATTTATGAAAGCACACTCAAGAGCTGTCCTACGTATCATTTCACCACTATTTCAGAAGACTGGAGGTTATGATAACTTGTTGATTGATGAGATAACTCAAATGGCAAAGAAAGGGAGAGGTTTTAATTATGAGTGACTTCAACATGCCTGACAATAACAGTCTGGAATTCTCAAACTGCCATTTCTATCAGGAGCTTGGATGTAATGGAGGCAAAAATGGGGTTTCTCTGAAACCCCAGAACACTCCGGTCAGCACTCTCAGCTGTTGGTTGAGAGTGCTGATTGGGAAAAAAAAAATCGACAGATCTTTTTTAGTCATGCCCCTTTAAAAGGGCAATGGCCAAGAGGTACATACAGATGTTGCTGACTTATTTATGAAAGCACACTCAAGAGCTGTCCTACGTATCATTTCACCACTATTTCAGAAGTCTGGAGGTTATGATAACTTGTTGATTGATGAGATAACTCAAATGGCAAAGAAAGGGAGAGGTTTTAATTATGAGTGACTTCAACATGCCTGACATTAACAGTCTGGAATTCTCAAACTGCCATTTCTAGCAGGAGCTTGGATGTAGTGGAGGCAAAAATGGGGTTTCTCTGAAACTGTTAGTAAAAAAAAGCCAACCTGAGGTGATCATATTCTAGTACTGACATGGGGTTAATTTTCTCATGCTGAAGTGGAATAAAAAGTCTTTGGTTTATTAAAACTGAAAAATCATATATACAAACAAAAGTTTTAGATTTTAAAATTACAAATTTTGCTGAAATGGGGGAATATCTAAAAAAAAAATAATTAAAAAGGTGTCAATAATTAGTGGGAACTGTTAAAGTTTACCATCCTGAACGCAACTAGATTGCATGTAAGGCAAATTAGTAAATGGAAGAAAAAAAAAAAAACAATACTGACATATAATCACAGACATAGGTTGGACTTGATGGACTTGTGTCTTTTTTCAACCTCACCTACTATGTAACTGTAGCCAAGGGTTTGTTAATATAAGGCGTTACAATTGTTATGGTTGCAAATGAGTTTGGCTCCCTCTAGTGTCCTTTTAATGCTGTTAGGACTTTCTTTTAATTCCTGAGAAGCAGCGCTGCAAAGCATTGTGGGAGATGTAGTTTGGAAGAGGAAGTGACTCTGTTAGCTGGATCAGCCCTGAACTACAATACAGACAATGAAGAGCGTGCAGCACTGCACTTACTGGGAGCAGTAATAAAAGGAACAGCACGGCCATATTTCAGCCTCTCTGGATGCCATTCAATACCTGCCAGCAGGAGGTCTGTGTGTGTGACCAGGAGACTGTGGCCTATACAGCGCGGAGCAGGATTGCCAGCCTCTGAGGTGCTTCAGAGTACAACCCTGCCGGCTTAGCAAGCGGATCGGTTTGCAGAACCAGGATATCTGGAGGTTTCCTACATTTCAGTCATCCGAAGGAGCGGTACAGCATGGCGGTGCCATCTTTCATCAGACTGAGACATCAGGAGGGGAGTCTGGATGGAGCCTCACAGCCTTTGAGTCTATTGTGGTGAGAGGGAACCTGCCCATTTCAGTAAAGTGCACTGTTTGCTGAGTGAGTTTTTTACAGACTGCTGGTAAGACTTTTAGTTCCACAGAAGTGATTCTACTTATTCACAGGCCACATACAGCTGAACTCTGGGGTTTGTTATTCCCTGTGCTGTAAAGTCAGTACTGTATTACACTCACACATAACGAGGAAGTTACAAGTGTCATATTTCTTCAGTTAAACAGTTATCAACGTACCATTTATTCTACAGTTTGCTTTCTTTCTTTTGCCCTGTTGGATTACAAATATTGCAGTTTAAACTACAGGCTAGCCGAAGATATCTGGAGTCAAGGAACTTTTATCATCTTTTGCAAAGCATCACGGTTTTATTTTGTAGTTCGAACATTGAGTTACAACCTAGGGGGAGCCCTTGAGTACAAGTTAAATATTGCATTGTATTACTGAATGTGAGAAACATTATATTGCAATTTGGTGTGTATATTGGGGCCTTAGTGGGAAGGTGTTTAATATAGGTCTTGGAGAATATTGAACACTTGTCCCATTGTACACCTGTCTACATATACTCCCTATGGTGATTATTGAATCCACAGTTTTCATATCTATACTGATTGTTATCAACTGTAGTTTATTGTTGTGTTTAATCACATTGTTAATTGTGTTTGATATTCACTTTAGTAAACTTTCTGAGTGGTTCAGTGACATTGTGTGAGTTTCTCATTGATAACATCCCATTACAGAATGGAACCCAAGGTGTCAAAGGTAAGAAAGGATCTGCAGAGTCGGGGTAGCCAGTGGGGTATAGAGTCAATCAGCAGCCCTCGCAGGGGTACCGCTACATAACTAAATGGGCAAGTAGGATAGTAAAGGATAAAAAAATCAGCACATAGAAGATTAAAGGATACAGGAGTTGTAGATAACATAGAAGTGTTTGAAAATAAACAAAAAGAAGCCAAACACGTTATTAGTGCTGCCAAAGCACAGTATGAGCAGGAAATTGCTAAATGTAATAAGAAAGGAGGCAAAACCTTTATTAGGTACATCAGTGATTAAAAGAAAAAAATTCAATGGGATCAGTAAAATGAAAACCAGGCACAACACTTATGTTGAGGAAAACCTGGAATAGGAAACCATTTAAACGATTACTTCTGTTCAATCTTCACAGAAATACATTGTACTAACAATACATTGGGGGATCATATTGGTTCAATAATGACAGTTCATTTTCAGGATTCCTGGAGACAGAGGTAACAGAGGAACTGACTAATTTAAAGCTTAATAAAGCAATGGGCCCTGATGGTATTCAAGGTATAGTTGTTGGAACATTAACAGATCTATTTAATCCATATGTTCTAACAGTCGAAGTTACCCATGACTGGAAGAAAGCTAATATCGTACCTATCCACAAAAAGGGCAGCAAGGTAGAAGCTGGAAATTGCAGGCCAGTGAGTTTAAAATATGTTGTAGTCAAATCAATAGAATCACTGGAATCATTGATCATTTAAAAACACACAACTTGCTGGACCCAAAGCAGCATGGCTTTATTGAAGGCAGATCATGTCAGCTTAATCTGATTTTTTTTACTATATCACTAATGTTTTTGACCAGGTTGGTGCTGTGGACATAGCCTATCTTGAGTTCAGCAAGGCATTTGATACAGTTCCACATAATGATCTAATAAATAAGTTGCACAAGCTAGGACTTAACCCTTGGGTGGTTCAGTAGATATGCAGTTAGCTAAAGGATAGATACCAGGGTGTGGTTGTAAGTAAATTCATTCAGAACAGAGAGCACCACAAGGCTCTGTATAGGTCCTATTCTATTTAATCTTTAATTTAATCTTTAAGTGATGTAACTAAAGGTTGGTGGGTAAGGTATGTCTTTTTGCCAATGACACAAAGGTTTGTAATAGGGTTGATAGCCCTGGAAGTGTCTGTAACATGGAATACGATTTGGCATTGCTGGAAGATTGGTCAAAGCAGTTAAACTGCAGTTCAATGTTTCTAAATGTAAAATAATGCACCTATTAAGAAAGAATCCCTTGAGAGAGTACATTGGGGGTACAGTTTTGGCCAGCACTACAAAGGAAAAAGATTTGGGAGTACTTATTTCAGATAATTGCAAAATGAGCATATAGTGTGGCCAGGCAGTGAGAAAAGTGAATAGAATTCTTTAGAAAAAAATCTTAGTATTATTTTACTAAAAGGCATCAGAGGTTTGTGGATAATGTAGAGCATTGATGATAGAAAAAAAATAAAGCAGTGTGTGTGTCTGTGTGTATGTGGTCAGTGGATGATATGATTCTTTAAGTCATCACTTACCCCAGGCATGACCACTCTTTCAACATCTTTCATAATCTCATCAAATGTCTCTCCTTCTTCGGGAGCTGAATCAGGGATCAGTGGCCTTAGATATCCAGGTTCCACGCTTGGAAAAACCTGTCTCGATTCAATCTGCTCCATGTAGTCAGCTATGTAATCCACCATTTCTCTTCCTCTTTTCCTGAATTCTGAAGAGTTCATCTTGATATATTCTCTACATATGTAAACAATGTAGACAAAACATAATAAATACACCATCAAACTTGAACAGAATTTTGTTTTTTCATTCATTGTACTATAGTAGATAATATCCAAATTGCATTTGAAAAAAGAATTACACCTGATATTGTTGTTGACCTTTTGATACAGTTTTAAGATATTTTTGCAAGTTATTAGTTATCGACAAAATCCCCAATGTTTTTTTATCACTAAATATGGATAAAAGGTTAAAGCCTAATGCCGCGTACACACGAGCGGAATTTCCGACAGAAAAAGTCAGATGGGAGCTTTTCATTGTATATTCCGACCGTGTGCATGCCCCATCGGACTTTCTGTCAAAAATTCAGACGGACTTGGATAGAGAACATGTTCTATATTTTTCCGATGGAACAAATTACTATCGGAAAAACCGCTCGTCTGTATGCTGTTCCGACGCACCAAAAACGACGCATGCTCTGAAGCAAGTACGAGAGGGAAGCTATTGGCTACTGGCTATTGAACTTACGTTTTCTAGTCCCGTTGTACGTGTTGTACGTCACCGCGTTCTGGATGGTCGGAATTTGGTGTGGCCATGTGTATGCAAGACAGCTTGAGCGAAATTCCGTCGGAACTCCATCGTAAAAACCTTCAGAGTTTTTTCCGACGGCAAAACCGGTCGTGTGTACAGGGCATTACTCCAGCAAATTGCATTTGTGGACAGTTTTGGGTAGTGTGAAAAAAGTTGTTATTTCAGCCAGTGACCCCATTAGGAAGATCTTCTCTCACCTATCCCTGTGATGCTTGTGGCGAGCATTCATCATAGGAACAGAAAGGCAAAGACAGCAATAAAAACATTGCCAGATGTTCTAACCTATCTCTCTTAACTAAAAACATTTTTGTCTGTGTTTCCATTTGGAGATCTTCTCAACAAGGACACAGTTAGTAATATAAATCTAACATAGGCTCAAACCCTTCCCCACTCTATCAGCTTTAGATGAAATTCAGCTTCACTAACATAAAGTCTTCCCTTCTAGGGTACTTTGAATGCAAGACATAGAATAAAGTACTTGAGTTCCAGATATTTGCTGGCTTCATCAGGACACTCCATTTTGTGTGGCCTCCCTCTCTGGTGGCTCCTGCAGGCTTTTCACACATTGAGACTTTCCTCCTATTCAAGCAGCCTTCCAGCCAGGTGTCAGAGATAAAGTTCCTTGCCTTAAGCCCCCATTCACAACCAGTGCGACTTGTCACACCCTATTGTCGGCAATGGAACTGTTCAAAACAGTGCAATGTCAACTTTGTGGTGCTGTACCGATTTGAAAAAGAAGTTCCTGTCCTATTTTTGCCAATTTCAGGTGCAACTTGCATAGACATTTGTGCATGAAGTCGCACAGATGTCAGCCAAGTCGCACCTGAAGTCGCACTGACATGCGGCTTTGAAATTGTGCTATTTCAAGTGAAGTCACACAATTTTAAAGTTTGCTTTGGTGTGAACGGGGGGGCTAAAAGGCATCAAAGTCTAGGGCTAAAACTAGACTCAATATCTTTGAAAGCCATGTTTCACACTTTGGACCAGTGTTAATGGACTTTTGTGTGCTTCAGACCTGCTTCTTTCCTTATACTGTACAAGCCTATGGCAATGCAAAAGAAGCTGAAGGAGGTTAAATGCATGTCAACCGCACCTGCAATGAACTCTGAATGATCTCAAAAATGAATCAAAAAGCATGCTGCATTTGCCCATTGAAGTCTGTCAACACAGGCCCCAAGTATAGTAAAATATGTACAGCGCCTGCTGGAGACCCTGCACTTCTCCATTTCCCAGTATCAGAGAAAAAAAAACACTACTAGGCCCACATTTCACAGTGCATTGGTGCCATTGGTGCCAATTTGGTGGTACATTAGCAAACTATCATTAGGCACCAGAATTGTCACCTGGTAGAGCAGAGACCAAAGGCAAATGTAAATGACTATAAGAGAGACACAATTTGCATAGCTTTAAGAGGACAGGTCCAGGTGCTGCACTGATTGATCATAAAACTAAAGATATGTGTCTTGGGTGTTACTTATTTCTTTGTCACAGGTCTTCTATAGCAGGGGTAGGCAACCTGGGGCCCGCCAGTTGTTGCAGCACTACAAGTCCCATCATGCCTCTGGGAGTAAATGTAACTGCCAGGCTTGCAATGCCTCATGGGAAATGTAGTTCCACAACAGCTGGAGGGCCCCAGGTTGCCTACCCTTGTCCTGTAGAACATTCAGTATGCCTTGTTAAATGTGGTGTTGTTTTTATATTTAAAATAGCTATAATGTATAGTTTGCAATTTCTTACTTAAACTTAGCGTTTTTAACTTTATCTAAAAGTTTTTGCAGCAGGATTTTCATGCCTTCAGTAGCTAACTGGGTCAGATTTTCATGTGCATGTAATATATACAAGAAGCCTATAAAAATGCTGCTTTAACCACATCAGCTCTGGAAGGTTTACCCCCTTCATGACCAGGCCATTTTTTTTGCAATACGGCACTGTGTTATTTTAACTGACAATTGCGCAGCCGTGTGATGCTGTACCCAAATAAAACCAATTTCATTTTTTTCCCACAAATAGAGCTTTCTTTAGGTAATATTTGATCACCTCTGCGGTTTTTATTTTTTGTGCTATAAACACAATTTTGGAAAAAAAAAAAACAATATTTTTTACTTTCTGCTATAAAACATACCCAATAAATTAAAAAGAAAAATCACATTTCTTCATCAATTTATGCCAATATATATTCTGCTACATTTTTGGTAAAAAAAATCCCAATAAGCATATATTGATTGGTTGGCGCAAAAGTTATTGCATCTACAAACTATGGGATAGATTTATGGAAATTTTTTTTTTTACTAGTAATGACGGCGATCAGCGATTTTTAGCGGGGCTGCGACATTACAGCGGACAAATCTGACACTAAGGCCCCATACACACTATTCGATTTTCTGCAGATTTTTGTCTGCAGATTTACCAAAACCATGTAGTGCAAGGGCCTGCCTGATTGCATACAAATTTAAACTAAAATGATTTTGGTAAATCTGAAGACAAAAATCTGCAGAAAATCTAATAATGTTTATGGGGTCTTAGTGACATTTTTTTGGGACACTAATACAGTGTAAAATGCACTGTCACTGTACTGACATTGGCAAGGAAGGGGTGAACATTGGGGGGTGATCAAAGGGTTAAATGTGTTCCCTGGGAGTGCTTGCTGTGTGGGGGATGCTTTGACTGGGGGAAGACAGAGATCTGTGTTCCTGCTTAGCAGAAACACAAGATCTCCATCTTCCCCTCTGACAGAACAGCGATCTGTCTTGTTTACATAGGCAGACTGCCATTCTGCCTTTCTTGGAAACGATTGCCAGGTGCTGGCGAACATTGGGTCTGCCAGACCCGTTGATTGGATCCCGCTGTGCCCAATCACAATGGGAGCGAGCCGCCGGTGGCATGCACGCGTGCCACAGATCTGGAAACAAAAAAGATGTACAGGTACGTGATTTCACGCTGAAGGTCCGTCCTTCTGCAGTATATGTGCATGGGGTGTTTCGGAAGCAGTTAAATTATACAAATCATGTGAAAAAATACTATGCGACTACAGATGAATAAAACATAATCATATGTAAAATCTGGTCCAGGTTTCATCTTCCAGGTCTTATTGTCAAAGCTTAATTAACCAAGCTGAAGTTAGAAGCTGGGTACCATGCACAGCTGCATCAGATTCTGTGTGCTCCAGTTTTGGTAAATCCCCTCCATAAAGAAAGTGAATTGTGTAGTGAAAAATTCCTCCGCCAATTTCCAATTAAAAACTCCTGACATGACATTAACTCCACCACCCTGAGAAATGTAAACTCCTACTAAAAAGAATGGACCTCAAGGCAGAATGAGGTCACTTCACACTTTAAATAGATGAAACATCACATGGGTAGTTGAAGGTATCAGCATGTTAGCAGGTTCAGTTAGATGGTCAGCCACTAGGTGTTCTGTTCCAAAAGAATGTGGTAATTGGAAATTATGTAATTGGGGGTTAGGGCCCCTTCTAGCCAATGCCTTCCTGTAATTATGTAATTGGTGGAGCTAGTGCTCAAATAAGTCCCAGGTTGGGGGGAGCTTTGAGACATGGGGCATGGGAGCCAAACACCCCACAGCCACATGGATGTAGTAATGGATGTAGTCAGCTACTGCTGAGGCCCCTGCATGGGGCTAAAGCTCCAGTTTGAGGTAGTTTAACACCTAGAATAACCAGCTGTAGTCACCCTAACTCTTGTTACTGTCTGAAGTGAACTGTGAGTGGGAGGTAACTTGCCACTTTCCCTGATTGGTAAAAAATGATTTGTTAAAAATGAACAAAAATGTCTCCCCCTATTCCTATATATTTTCAGAAACTCACTGGTTTGGATCCCCAAGACTATTTTCCAGGCAATAGACAGGGTAGTTTTGAATTTTCTTTGGGGCGGGGCACCCCATCTTAAATTACTAGTATTGCAGCAGCCCTGGAAAGGAGGGGGGTTGGCGATACCCAATTTTACTAGGTATTTCTTAGCAGGACAATTAGTCTTTGCACACAGATGGTTGACACAGCTGGATGATGATGCAGCAGTATCACTGGAGGCCACAGTTGTAAGATCCTACAAGGCATTGTCCCATTTAGTGTTCTGTGGGACGGGGGCCCCTTAACCCCTTACGGGGTCAATGCGGTCTGTCATTAAGGCATGGGAATTGACCAGGAAAGCTGAACTCCAAGACAGCGTGGTGTCTCCCTATACACCACTGTGGCATAATCCTCACTTGCCTCAGTTTTTCTCCTATCCTGACCCAATTATTTGAACGAGATATGGGATCAAGACAGTGGGCTCAGTAGTCGTTAATGGGGTGTTGTTGACGTTTGAGGAGCTTAAACGCAGGTACTAGCTCCCTTACTTGCACTTATTTCGCTGCCTCCAGTTTAGGCACGCCTTTTCTGCTCAAATTGGGTTCTTTAACGTAGATGTGCGGGCTGGAATCCTTGCTTAGAGACCAAGACCTCCCTAAAGCCCTATAGATGCTACTAAGGTTCTGATCTCCTGTCGTGTTGCCTGGTTGTCAGACTTCTCGCAGCTTAATAGTGATGACTGGGACGATGTGTGAAACTTTTCTAGACTGGTGTCAGCAAGGGATCACCTGATACAATTCAAATTTCTCCATAGAATATATTACACTCCAGCTAAACTTGAGAGAATCTTTCCAGCGCATCTCTCGACTTGGAGGTGTGCTGCCCTTGGGTGGATTTTCTGCACATTTTCTGGCATTGCAAATCGAACCAGCAGTTTTGGGCGGAGGTTATGGACTGTGTCAAGTCAGTTATGATGAATACCATCAGACCTTCCATAGCAATCTGTTTGTTGGGACTGTTGGACCCGTTGGCACCCAAAAAGGTTATCCGTACACTACTTAACCTGCTCCTGTTATAGGCGTTAATAAAGCTTAGTAGAGGGGTACCATTAAATTTGAAAAAATGTGGGGCAGTTGAATGAATGAATGATATTTCTACCGCTTCAGATTAACTGCCTATTGGTTAAAAGTTTATACTGTGGGCAAAATGCTAACTATGTACAGGCCTTGGGGAGCACTTGGCCCAATACCTGTTAATATCTTAGGGGTGATGTGATTTGACTCTGTAAATGTGTGTTTTATTTTCATTATTTACCTCTATACAAGAAACTGGTCACTGGTATGGTCTGGAGGTGCATTGTTCACTGGTGCTGGTGTACTGTAGTGCTGACTGTTGACTCTGTTTTAATGTTTGTAACTTTATTATGAAAATGTCAAGAAAAAGAATAAAAAAATAAATAAATAAACATTTCCATTGCATATGATTTCATGCACACAAAAAAGGGTGATTGACTGAGCCAACCTTAACCACTTGCCTACTGGACACTTTTTTTTTCCTGCCCAGGCCAATTTTCAGCTTTCAGCACCATCACACTTTGAATGACAATTGCGTGGTCATGCTACACTGTACCCATATTACATTTTTATAATTTTTTTTTACTCAAATAGAGCTTTCTTTTGGTGGTATTTAATCACAGATGTATAAAAAAAAAAGGTAATTAGCTGCGCTATTCAATAAAGAGAGCAGCCAACAAAGTTTGTTGATAACCAAACATAAAAGTCCAAAAAGTCTATGAGAGCGGCGCTAAAATAGATGATGTTATATTAGTGAGTCCAAGGTAAAGGGAGGAATGTTCCAGTCACCAGTTAAAGTGCATAGATGTAGAAGCACTCAAAACCACGTGCTCTTCTGTGGAACATTTTATCACCCCAAAAGATGCACAGAAGGGGCTCCTTCCTTATCAGAGCATTTAGCATCCCAAGGTCAGGGACTGCGCTTTCAGGAGAGGCGGAAACCCACCAAAGGTGGCAGCATTGCTGATCGGTTTGCTGAGAGCCTGCATTTTTGATGTGAATCTCTGGAGAAGTTGTATTGGGTGTGATTGTTATCTGGATACTGCTGTTCCAAGCCTTGAAGATGTATGGTGGAGACCGATATGCTGGATGGGCCGTGGGTTAAATTACACGCCTAGTTTTCTTTGCCTTCTGGTAAGCAGATTACTTTACCACGTGGTGTTGAGTGCTTCTACATCTATGCACTTTAACTGGTGACTGGAACATTCCTCCCTTTACCTCGGACTCACTAATATAACATCATCTATTTTAGCGCCGCTCTCACAGACTTTCTGGTATTTAATCACAACTGGGTTTTTAATTTTTCGCTAAATAAACAAAAAAAAGACATAAAATTTGGAAAAAACAAAACAAAACCTTTTTCATAGTTTGTTTTAAGATTTTGCAAACAGGTAATTTTTTCACTGATGTGCACTGATGAGGCTGCACTTATAGGCTGCACTGATGAGGCAGCACTATTGGGCACTGATAAGGCTGTACTGCTAGGCGGCACTGATAGGTGAAACTGATGGGCACTGATAAGTGACACTGATAGGCAGAAACGATGGATACTGGTAGATGGCACTGATAGGCAGTACTGATAGGTGACACTGATGAGGAGGTACTGATGGGCACTGATTGGCAGCACTAGTGGCCACTGTTAGGCGGCACTGATGGGCACTGTTGGGGCTGCATTGATAATCAGGACACTGATAATCAGTGCCTTGATTATTAGTGTAGATGTCCCTTTCATGGTTGCAGACTTTCCTCTCCTCATGCTGTCAGCGTGAGGAAAGGAATGCCGATAACCTACTTGTGTATACATCGTGATCAGCTATGATTGGACACAGCTGATGGTGTGGTAAAGAGCCACTGTGATTGACCCTTTACCCCAATCTGTGATTAGCTGTGTCCTAAGGACACATTGATCACAGAGAGAGACGCCCGCATGCCGCAGCAGGCTTGATCATGGGAGGACATTATATGATGCCTTCTCAGAACTGGCCCACCATACTGCAGCCATCATTTGGCTATAGCGTGGTCAGGAAGTGGTTAAAAAAAAACTTCAATAAAACCAGCAACTGTTGGACTCTGGAGTAAAGGAAAACTCTGATGTAAGGGTGTTTCTGGTCACCAGAGCCCCCCCTTACACAAAAGCCCACAGAGTCCCCCCTTACATCAGAGTCTGCAGGTTTCCCCCTTACAGTGCAAGGGGGAACTTTGTGAACCCTGATGTAAAGGGGAATGCTGCAGACCATAATGTAAGGAGGAATACTGTGGACTCAGGTGTAAAGAGGAACTCTGATCTAAGGTGGTCTGGGGTCACCGGAGCCCTCCCTTACATCAGAGTCCTCAAAGTTCCCACTTACATCATGGTCCGCAGCGTTCCCGTTTACATCAGGGTCTGCAGCATTGCCTTTACATCAGAGTTAACCCTTATATCAGGGTCTGCACAGTGTAAGGGGGAATCCTGCAGACTCTGATGTAAAGGGGGCCTCTGAGGATTCTAATTTAAGGGGGGATATGCTGGGAATTCTGATGGGGGGGGGGACTCTGCTGATGACCACTGTCCACAGACCACCTTCTGCAAAATAAATACACTAAGATAAGGGGAGGTTACTAAAATAAGTGGGAGCCTTTATATCAGTGTCCCGCTTACCATAGAGTATTCACTCTCTCCTTTTATCCGTGACCCTCCCTCCCCATGCTGTGTGGCCTGGCTGGAGGCGCTGTCACTGACCTCCTCCATAATGCTTGCTGTCACTTGGGTGCAAGGTGCAGGGCAGGCTTATTCACAGTCACTGTCCTCTGGTTTGATCCTCCTCCTCAGCCCTCTCCAGTGACAATCCTCCCAGCCCCCGTCCCAGGGGCGCTCCCGTTTCCAGCTCTCAGCTCCCTCCCCCTCCAGTCCTTTCTGTAGTTCGCTAAAGGTGCCAAGCAGAGCCATGACATAGTTACATAGTTAGTCTGGTTGAAAAAAGACACATGTCTATCTAGTTCAACCAATAAAAAGGGAAAAAAAGAAAAAAACATTTACCATTGTTTATACACAATACTATATCCAAAGTATGATCCAGCTTACTCCATCAGGGGAAAAAATCCTCCCTAATCCCCCAAAAGGCAATTGGCCATTCCCTGGATCAACTTTACCTATAAATATCAGTATTCAGTTATATTATTTAGTTTATATATATATATATATATATATATATATATATATATATATATATATATATTTATTCATTTAATATGTACATTTAGGAAATAATAATCCAGGCCATCTACTGAGCTGGACAGAACCAGCTCTTGAGGGAGTCTATTCCACATTCTCACAGCTCTTTTCCTCCAGACGTAAACATTGCCCCCTTGTCCTTGGTGATGACCTTAAAGTGAATAACTCAACACCAAGTTCACTATATGGACAACTTATGTATTTACATGTTGATCATAAATCCCCCTCCCCCTCCCCATTAATCTCCTCTTCTCAAGAGATAATAAATTAAATTCCTCTAATCTTTTCTCATAGTTGAGCTTCTCAATGCCGCTTATCAGGAGTTTGCTTCCTTTGGAAACCGCTGCATGGCATTGCATGCCATTATTAAGCTTATGATCTACCAGAACCCCCAGATCCTTCTCCGCTATGGATTCCCCCAGTATACTCCCCCTAGTATGTATTATGCATGCATATTCTTAGCTCCCAAGTGCATAACTTTACATTTATCAACATTAAACCTCATTTGCCACATAATTGCCCAATTAAACAGTGTATTGAGGTTGGCTTGTAAGTTGCAGACATCCTGCAAGGACATTATTCAAATGCATAGTTTGTTGTCATCTGCAAAGACTGAAATGGTACCTTCACTCCCAGACCCTATATCATTTATAAATATATTAAAAAGTAAGGGTCCCAACACTGAACCTTGGGGTATGCGTGAGTAAGAATCATTAACCACTACTCTCTGAACTCTGTCTTTTAGACAGTTTTCTATCCATTTACAAACTGATTTTTCCAAGCCTGTAGACTTTACCTTACACATTAGCCATGTGTGGGAAACTGTGTCAAATGCTTTGGCAAAATCTAAATATACCACGTCCACAGCCACTCCTTTGTCTAAGGTTTTTCTCACTTCCTTATAAAAAGAAATCAGATTTGTTTGATAACTTTTGTCTTTCATGAATCCATGCTGTCTGTTACTTAAAATATTTTTTTCCAGCAAGAACTCATCTATGTGGCTTTTTTTAAACTCTCCAATATCTTCCCGACTATAGAAGTTAAACTAACAGGTCTATAGTTACTTAGTAAAGACTTTGATCCCTTTTTAAATATAGGCACCACATCCTAAATATTGACCTTACACCAATCCAGTGATACTGTCCCAGTCATTAAAGAGTCCCTAAAAATTTGAAACAATCACTTTGAAATGACAGAGATCAACGGGACAGAAGGCAGAACATATATAATCATATTAACTTATATAAAAGATATAGCACTGGACACAGTTTTTCATTGTGAATTTAATTGGCCACGGCCCTTTATTATAGGTATTAAAATTGTATTAACAGCATAAAATATAATACTGATCTTTAAAAATTATACCAACAGCATATTTAGCTCAGCTATTACAAGCTCAAGCTAATAAACATTACAACTCAAAGTCCCTTTTCACAAGAAATGGACAAAACCTCATAACACAAGCCATGACATGGGCAGGATGTGCTTTATTTCTCAATCCCTGCTAACTGTTTTAATGAATGACCCTGTTTCTTTCATTAATAGGTACTGATTCGTGTTGGAAACCACTTTTAAGTAGGGATGAGCCGAACACCCCCCCGGTTCGGTTCGCAGCAGAACATGTGAACAGGCAAAACATTTGTGCGAATACCTATAAAGTTTATGGGACACAACCATGAAAAAACAAAAGTGCTAATTTTAAAGGCTTATAAGCAAATTATTGCCATAAAAAGTTTATGAGGACCAGGTACTGCCCCAGGGGACATGTACCAATGCAAAAAAAAGTTTTAAAAATGGCCGTTTTTTCAGGAGCAGTGATTTTAATAAAGCTTAAAGTGAAACAATAAAAATGAAATATTCCTTTAAATATTGTGCCTGGGGGTCTCCTTAGTCTGCCTGGAAAGTAGCGCATCTTTCCCATTTCCCATGTTCATAACAGTTCCACAGCAAAATGCCATTTCTAAAGAAAAAAATGACATTTAAAACTACTCATGGCTGTAATGCATTGTCGGATCCTGGAAATATAGATACAAATCATTGAAAAAAAACGCGTGGGTTCCCCCGCAGTCCAATACCAGGCCCTTCGGGTCTGGTATGAATATTAAGGGGAACCCCGTGGCAAAATTTTTTTTTTTAAATGGCGTAGGGGCTCCCCCCCAAAATCCATACCAGGCTCTTCAGGTCTGGTATGGATTTTAAGGGGAACCCCGCGCCAAAATTAAAAAAAAATGGTGTGGGGGTCCCCCCAAAATCTATACCAGACCCTTATCTGACCATGCAATCTGGCTAGGGTGGTCCGCTACAAGATAAAAGTGGTCTCTGTGGCGGATTCACCACAAGATCACTTTTATCGTGGCGGGAGAGGGCCCCCCTCCCGCCGCAATCGGGTGCCCTCCGCCGCTTACCGAAGCCGTCGGCAGCGGCGGTGCGATTGCGTCCTTTCGGTAGCTTGGTATGGAGACGAGTGAGGGGAAGATGGCCCCCACCCGTCTCCATACAATTGCTGGGCCCACAGCTCTTAAAAGGGACATTTTTTTTAAAATAATTTTTTTAAAATTGCATTTTAGTTTGAATATGAGATCTGAGGTCTTTTTGACCCCAGATCTCATATTTAAGAGGTCCTGTCATGATTTTTTCTATTACAAGGGATGTTTAGATTCCTTGTAATAGGAATAAAAGTGACTTTTTTTTGGAAAAAACAGTGTAAAAATAAAAAATAAAAGGTAAAATAAATAAGAAAATTTTTTTTTTTAAACGTGCCCCGTCCCAACGAGCTCGCGTGCAGAAGCGAACGCATACGTAAGTAGTGCCCGCATATGAAAACGGTGTTCAAACCACACATGTGAGGTATCGCCGCGATCGGTAGAGTGAGAGCAATAATTCTAGCCCTAGACCTCCTCTGTACCTTAAAACATGCAACCTGTAGAATTTTTTTAAACGTCGCCTATGGATATTTTTAAGGGTAAAAGTTTGCCGTCATTCCACGAGCAGGCGCAATTTTGAAGCGTGACATATTGGGTATCAATTTACTCGGCGTAACATTATCTTTCACAATATAAAAATAAATTGGGCTAACTTTACTGTTGTCTTATTTTTTAATTAAAAAAAGTGTATTATTTCCAAAAAAAGTGCGCTTGTAAGACCGCTGCGCAAATACGGTGTTACAGAACAACTGCCATTTTATTCTCTAGGGTGTTAGAAAAAAATATATAATGTTTGGGGTTTCTAAGTAATTTTCTAGCAAAAAAACTGTTTTTAACTTGTAAACAACAAATCTCAGAAAGAGGCTCGGTACTTAAGTGGTTAAATGACATTCCTTTAGAAATGTAATTTTGCTGCTCTCATTCATTACACTATGTACGGCCGCTATGTAAGCAGCCTTACATAGTATGGTGCATGGACTTAGCCCCCTGAGCCATGATTGGCCAAAGGCACCCTGCCTTTGGCCAATCATGGCTCTCACAGCAGAGCACGCTGTGATTGGCCAAAGCGTGCAGGTCAGGTGCATGCCTTGGCCAATCATCGGACATCAATGCACTGCGATCTTGCAGTGCATTATGGGGCGTTCCACTGCATTTGAATTTGCAGCGAGCACCCCATAATGTTCTAAATTCGGCGAATGTTCAAGTTGAACTTACGTGGGCCGCAGGCCCACCTTCCACTTTCACTTTCATTCTTTTAGGATACGTGGGTGGATGCCCACTGGTCCAGGTGCTTTGTTCGCCTTTATGCTGTCTAAATATTTCTGGACCATATCAATTTTGAGCTATTGTGGATCATTTGGGGCGTGTGTCGGTACCATCCCCATTATGGACATGAGCTTCCCCATGCTCGTTTGTATACACAGAGCTGAAGAAGATATTTAATAAAGTTGCCTTCTCTTTGTCCCCAGTCACCTAGATTATTTTGTAAAGGACCTACATGCTCAGACATTAACTTTTGTACGATTCATATTTTTGAATCATTTTTGGGGGTTTGTCCTACTATTTTCTGGAATCTGTCATTGCATTCTGCGGCCTGGAATCCTTTTGACATATTCTGTTATATTCTTTGCAACATTTAAACGGTGATAGTGTTCCTTAATTTTTGTATTCTTTAAAAGCACTTTTCTTATTATTTATAGCTTTTTTTACCATTGGCCGTCAGATAAATAGGTTTTATTTAGCCTTTTAAACCTATTGCCCATGGGAATATATTTGCAGTGTGTTCACATACTGTCTTTTTGAAGAATTCCCATTTTTGTTCTGTGTTCATCGATGCCAATATTCCCTCCCAATCTAAGTCTTGGAGAGCAGCCCTCATCCTTGGTAAATTCACTCTCTTAAAGTAAAGTGTTTTTATCCTTTCAGTATGTGTTTGTTGCTTACAGCTAATACTAAATGAAATCATGTTATGGTCACTGCTACCCAGGTGTTCTTTTATATGAACATTAGTAATAAGCTCTGCATTGTTTGAGATTACCAGGTACAGCAGGGCATCATTCCTAGTTGGGGCCTCTATGAACTGACGTCACCGCCCACCAACCCGAGCCCAGCCAGCTTTGGAACTGCGCATGTGCAGTTCCAAAGCTGGCCCACGGCCATAACAGTCAGTTTGTAGATTGGTTGATTTTTACAAGGAGGTTGACGTTCTGACGTCATCGCATCTTATCCTGAACGGGCGCTCGCCAGCCGGCCGGCGATTTCGCTCTTATTAACTGCTATTTTGTACGTTTTTTTACCATTTATTAATAAATATCCCTATCGGAGTTACACTATGGTCCAATTTTCTTTGCCCTTATGTCCGTGATCTGGGTTGCGGTACCTTCCTATATATGCCCTCGGTGTGCTATATGAGGGATGCTCCATTGCTGGCTGAATATTTGGATTCAAGGTCCTACATGTGCCTGGTTTGCCTACCATCTGCCACGCTGTATAGAGGGATGTCCCATTGCCTACTGCCCACCCTGTCTCTGGTTTGTCTACTAGCCTGTTGAGCTTGCTATCTGGTAAGCGCACATTTTAGGTGGTGGAGGATCACTGCGAGGGGTGTCTTTAATTTCCTACCTTTCCACACTGGTCCCTATGAAGAGCTATCAGGGGACTCTTCCCATTCCCCTAGAAGATTTTTCGTTTTTTGGTCTATGGACTTTGCCATATAACATTATTATTTATCATCTATCATGGTTTTTCCTTAATTTTTGGTTTTGACACTATTGATTTGTATGCACTCAATATCTTTTGGATATCTTTTCTTATGTATTTTGCTATATGCATATATTTATATTTATATTGATGTTTTTCACAATATATATTTTTTTGTACTAATTTATATTTTTTTACATATATTATTTATGGTTAGCGCAGTTTTTTCTTAGTTTTTTCTTGATTTTTACAAACTTTCCATATATTTACAGCCTGTTGGTATTGGCAACCCTGCCTGGGAGTGAGAGTAACACCGGGGTGCGTGCCTGGCTGGGTGGAGCTATGGAGTGGGACATAGAGACACTAGTATAATATAGAAAAGCACCTTGTTAATCTCGGTGACAGGAGGGGAATGCTGTGACACTAGTATAAAGGGAGGTTGGTCCCAACACTGGTGCTCCCAAGGAGAAGCAAGGGGAAGATGGCTGATGGCTTACTAATTATGTGCTGGGGTTCTGAGCCTAAATGGCTGCTCCAGAAGGTTTGCTCTTGTATATGGCACTGCGTGGCACTGTGTGTCGAAGAGTTCTGTTTGTATGTCGATGTGATGTCAATTGTCATGACCATCTTTGAAAGCTATAGTAAAGGGTAGAAAAATATATTGCATGTGTGGACATTCCTTTTTTCTTGAATATAAAGGCCCAATGGCTGAGAATGTTGTGGGTAGGCCTATGGCCAGGAGTTGGGCACAATATGCCAAAGGCTTTAATCCACCAGCAGTGGGTTGTTGTCCTATCTAAGAAGCAGGGCAGGGATTTGCACATTTTGGTGCCAACACCTGGCCAATCAGAAGTCACCATACCATACAAGCTGACCATACATCCACTGTAATGCCTCAAATTGCGTATGTTGCCATATAGCAAAGAAAAGAGCACTCCAAATATTGCAGGTAAATAAAGCTAATAAAGTTTTTAAAAACAAGAGAAAAACTTACAAAAGTAAAATAATGCAGGCACATTCACTGTCCCTTCCTTCCACAACAGATGCACAGACATCATCACGTCCATTGTGGAAAGACAGGGCAGTGTGGCGATAATTGCTTGTGCCTGCATTATCTTATCCTTGTAAATTTTACTCTTGTTTTTAATAAAAGTAGCTGTGTGTATGCAGGTGCAGTTTACTTTGTCCACTGCAGGTGGTGCTCAACCACAGCGACCCTGCAGCTGGAGAGGAAGCCATAAAGAACATGGTTCCTCTTTAGTTTCCTGGGTCACTGGGCAAGCAATCCAGATGTTGTCACTCCATGTGAATCTGGTGGCCATCTTGGGTCAGGCAGGGTCTTTTTAAAGCCCTGACTCTCAGGCTTGGCATGCTTTCTGCAAATGGGTAGCATAGGAAAATTACCTCGCCTGTTAGGGACAGTATTAGTGGTAGGGAGAGGTTCCTGGCAAGGAGCGAAAGCATAGGGTCACATCTCTTTGGAGCAGCTTCCTGCTTGGGCACAAGAAGGCCAGACAGCATTCTGCCCCTCTCAACAGCTGTCAGTCTGGCTGAAAACTGCTGCCTTCACGTTGCTGAAACCGTGAGTGTACCCGGTTGGACAGTCTTGTTGCGCACTGTTACTGCACTACTTCAATACAAGTTTTCTATTGCACCTGACTGTGTAACTTATTGCCGCATCACCACACTGCACCCCACCTACACGTGCTAACCTGCACTATGTCGAGCACTGTTCTCTTTTTGCTATATGGCAACATACAATATTTGAAGCATTACAGTGGATGTATGGTCAGCTTATACCTTCCACTTCCCATGTGATATATAAAGTGTTAAATTACTTTATTTTGCCTTGAGGTTTACTTTTAAGAGTTTTCATTTGTCACCATGGTGGAGCGGACGTCACGGGAGGAGTTCTTAAAGAATATGTTAACCAAAAATATCATATTCCCGATATGTGCATGCTGTGCCACATACTTGTATGAAAAAGTATCCTATTCTCTTTGTATGGCTTCCTTTGTGTGATATACCTGGTGTTCCTGTCAGTCCCTCTTCTTTCCTATTAAAAACGGACCCCTCTAAGCAGGAAAGCACAGTGTGGTGAGTTCTCTAGCTGTGCTGAAACTCAGCTTGCAGTCCTCCAGTGATCAGACTTGCTCTGACACGCCCTTACCCCCGAACAGCCATTAGTTGGGAAGATCAGTGTGCTGCTGTTTTTCCTCCCCCAGCTTTCTAAGATCCTTATGCAGTTGAGAACAAAGGGTATGCGGTCACTTAAAAAAGGGGGCAAAAAAAAAAGGTGTTCACAAATATTTTGCCTTTCATTTATATTTTAAACTGAATTTAAATTTAATTGGAAACTGGCCAAGGGTCATTTCACTACAGTTCATGTCCTTTATGGGACATTTGGACTGAATTATTTGAATTTTAAAACTCTATATATCCATATAAGTACTATTAATTTGTATTATGTGAACAAATGGAAATGAACTTATGAGCTACTCAGTGTATAGATTACAATTGTAATCCAATAATAAAGTACGGTGCAACAAAATGGCGATAAAGCTGCAAAACTCCTTTAGTGTCACTAACACCAATAATATTAATAAAGCCTGTATGTTGGAGCAGCTCTAAATCTAA
This sequence comes from Lithobates clamitans, assembly GCA_037952925.1. Taxonomy (NCBI): domain Eukaryota; kingdom Metazoa; phylum Chordata; class Amphibia; order Anura; family Ranidae; genus Lithobates; species Lithobates clamitans. The sequence continues at coordinate 2,568,040 of JBBGZY010000943.1, forward strand.
ACACACCAATATAAGTGTAAAAACTCAAGAATCATATGTAAAGACAAAAAAAAAAATTAGAAAAATGTACAATAATAAATGGAAAACAAATTAAAAGTTTAGTGCACACAAAAAAAAAAAAAAAATCAAACAACAATAAAGTGCAGTCCTTTTTCCAAAGTAAATGGTGAGTGCAAAAAATATTTTTAATTAATCATTTTAATTCAAATGATAATAATCTGCATTTCTTCTTCCAGGTTAAAAGGTGAGTGATTGACAAACAGATCCCAATGTCAACGATCGTAAATTAGTCCTGAATCCCAAGCAGGGCACAAATTTGTCATCGTGTGCAATGGCAGCTCACCTCAAATCTAAGGATTATGCATATCAAACTACCAAAACAATATCCTTATGATGTTATCCATCAATGGTCATCGCACATGCAATAAGAAGGGAGAATTACACCCCAAAACACTTTCTGCTACTCGTCCCAAGTATGAGAATAACACAAGTGCTGCACTGACATAAGGGACATACATTACCCTGGGTAAACAAGGTGCATGTATGTCCCTTGTGTCAGTACAGTACTTGTGGTATTCTCATACTTGGGACGAGTAGCAGAAAGTGTTTTGGGGTGTAATTCTGGTTTCTTATTGTCTTATTGCATGTGCGATGACCATTGACAGATGACATTATATATATATATATATATATATATATATATATATATATATATATATATATATATATATAGATAGAGAGAGAGAGAGAGAGAGAGAGACTATATTACCAAAAGTATTGGGACGCCTGCCTTTACATGCACATGAACTTTAATGGCATCCCAAGCTTAGTCCATAGGGTTCAATATTGAGAGTTGGACCACCCTTTGCTGCTATAACAGCTTCAGCTCTTCTGGGAAGGCTGTCCACAAGGTTTAGGAGCATGTCTATTGCAATGTTTGAAATATGAAAAGAAAGTAAATTTCTGAGAGTGAACATTGAGAGAGCTGTCGGGTAGCCAGTCACATAAAATCATCAACCTTGAAAATGGGAGTAAAAGAACATTGTGAGTCATTACTCACAAAAGAAAGGTGAAACCCCAGAAGAAGAGTGTGCGCAATTGTAGTAGGGAAATTCTGTTCATGAAAGTAAAGAGGTCCATTCAGACTACATGCCTATAATGAAGCAACATAAGGAACCTTCCTAGGACTAAAATATGCATCGCAAGCTAGCAAATTATGAGACACCTACGTTAAAACGAAGCCCTCCAGCATCGTGCTGTCACCACTGAGAGGGCGTCCATCTTCATCCGGTCTTCCTTCTCGGATCGCAGCCTCCGGCTACATGAGTGCCTGGGGCGCAATGACGTCACTCCTGTGCATGCGTGCGGGAGCAGCCGTTTCTGGCATGGGCTCTGAAGGTCCAGTACCATAGGCCGTACCTTGAGAGCGTATGCGCCAATCACCGGCTACATGCACTCTGAATATCTCCTAAACAATGCAAGTTTAGGGGATATTTATAGTACCTATAGGTAAGCCTTATTACAGGCTTACCGGTCGGTAAAAGATGAAAAAGTGGGTTTACTACCACTTTAAATTCATGCTCCTGTAGTTCTGCTGACCTTTTTACAAACTTTGCACCCTCTTTATTGCACCTAATTTAGTTAATTTTTAATTGCCAGACATAAGGTTCATGTGTGCTTTGGATATTCTGTATATATTACATATCAGTTGTTCATTATCTTTATGATTATCTATATCTAACTTCAAGCAAATATAAACTCCACCCTTTAGCCCAGCTATGAATTCACTTAATAGAAAAAGTATGGTTTTAAATGTTTTTGCCTTTCTACAATTTAAAAGATTGGCTTTATGTAAACTATAAAGACTTTGATTCTGTGTATAGTTTGTAATTATATACTGTATGTACTTAAGGGCATCCTTGTTTGCACATTACATATGTAGGTTTTGTTTCTTGCACTCAATGTTACACAAATACAGCAGCAATTATTCATAAATGACATGGACTGGAATAAAAAAAAACAGGGGTCTCCCTAGCAATCAACAAATTAGAGTTCACCTTTGGAATATATTACATATTCAACCTGTATATCAGGTGGAACTCGTAACATGTTCCAGCTCCCGCATCCTCACCCCTCCACTTAAAAAAAAAACAAAAAAACAAAAAAAACATTTGTTGCCTGGCTTTAAAGCTGGTCTCTGTGTTCTAGACTTCATTCACATCACTGCGGGCTTCATTCTGTGTGTAATTAATTTAAATGGGCTGAGTGTTAATTTCAGTGGCCTGAGCTACCCGCAGAAACATGGGAAGATCCTTTTTAAAATCACGCCGCACAGAAATGCATGGTGCTGCTGCACAGTACGGTTTTGCCTGCATGAAAATGCTGGCTTTTTGCTAATGTATAGGGGCACCATTCAAGAATTAATTCCACTCAGCCATGTGTCTGCATTTCTCTTGCTTGTTGGGAATGTGGGTGATTATGTGCATGTTCTCAACACACTATAATGAACCTAGCCTTAGTATAGGTTGAATAGCTGTTTGGATCAAGCCTCAGCTACATACAGTATACAGCTCTGTGCTCCAGCAGTGGGAAAATCAAAAATCGAGTCGGGCTGAGCAATTCATAGCCAATCTATGAAGGAATACAAAGCCTCTTCTGATTGGCAAAGAAGTGGACAGATGACATCACAATCTCCGACTCAGCCATTCAGAGGAAGCTTTGTATTAATTTATAGAATACAAACCTCCCTGTGAATGACTGAGTCTTAGCAAGACTCAATTTTGTACCTGAAGGTGGGACTGGAAGTTCCCATCCCACTGCTGAAACACAGCACTGTATACTGTGCATAGCTGGGGCTACACACTGTTTATACAATGCACGCAGTGGCCACATCTAGTAGTGAAGGTAATAGTTTTTTTGGTCTAAATAAACTATTTAGCTGAACTGTAGGCATACTGCTGTCAACCTAACATGTTGCAAGCAGTGGCAGCTGATCAGTGAGATAATAAGGTATGTTTACAGTAGAAGGGGGGCACAGGGAGAACCTCATCAATGTTTTGGTGCTCATTCATAATACAGTAAGAGGTTGAATACAGGAACATGGGTGGCACAGGAAGCTGTGCAGCTGCAGATTGAGCAGTGGTGTCTGCACCTGGTTGTATGGTTTGTATGAGGGTTTGGCAAGAGTGAAGGGATCACAAGTGACCAAACACATTTCTAGATATTTTGGCAGAAAAGTTACAACATGATGAAGGGCCACAAGAGAAATTAAAACAGAAGTCCAGACAAGATAAAAATCAATAGTGAATAAAAGATAAGAAATAATGATGCCACCACAGAGATTGGTAAGCTGCAATATATTACATTTTGGGGGGTTTAATGCCATTTTATATACCTGCCTAACATCTAACTTTAAAAAAATATGATATGGTATGCTACACTTTTCTCTAGTCACCTGTGATGTCATTAGCTTTTCATTTGAGTCTGGCTGCTGTGACAAGACAGGATAACGCTGAGCCAGCTCTTCACCACCTACCTACTGCAGCAGCAGATCACAGCAATAGTGATCAAGTGCTGCTAAAAATATTAATGATATTGTAATGTAATAATCAGTGCTGCCCCCTCTATCCACGCCACCCCCACGGCCGCCCCAGGGGTGTTTTCCTAACCGCCTGATTAGAGCCATAGGTTCTAATAGGCTTCAAAATAGGGTGGGCTCGTGGCACAGTGCATTGCGCCATGAGCCCACCCAGGTGAACACTGATCCTCAATCCAGCCAAGCAGAAGCAAGTGTGAGACCTGTTTTCCGATAGGCTGAAAAGAGAAGACTCCCGATTGGGCGACGAGGAGGAGGGAGGAACCCGCCGCCGTGATGACCCATGGAGAGCAGGGGAATGGGAGGCCGCCGAGCAGGGGAAGCCACCGGCGAAGCGATGGGGTACTGGGGTACTGACCGACTGACATCAGTGGCATACTGTTTGGGGGGGGCGTTGATGGCATACTGTTTGCCCCCCCCCCAAAAAAAAAAAGCAAATATGGTAATAATAAAGCAATAGATTAGCAATAGATCACTATAAGTATTCTGTTGCTGCAGGCATGCATGGTAGGAGTCCACCTTAGGGACACAGCAATTAAGACCTGAAAGGGATTCTAACCATTCCCAGTATATCCAAAAACTGAAGAAAAACACGTTGGCTTTGCACTTCAGAATCCAGCAAAGTACAGCTTCACATTAACAGTATAATCACAAACAATTAGTTACAAAGTAAACCTATGATCTTTGTCAAATTTAGGGTAATATAATGACGATGATTATAAGTGGTGCAGATTACACAAACTGCAATTTAAGCAAAGCAGAAGACTGAATAGACCACAGCTTGTCTGAAATTACAATGGATTCAAGTTTTTCTCCTTTAAATGCTATGCTGCTATCACTGTCTTTGCCTAATGAATACTGCTCACTACAGCTGTTACAATCAAAAAGCTTCATATTTTAATTCTGTTTGCTAATTTAAAAACCAACATACCTTTGGGCACATTCAGCTTTGTCAGTCCAGGAATTTAGTATACCTACTACACTGTCGGTTTCCTATTTATCATGTGTTATTTAAGCAAAGTGAACTTTGTTTTCTCAGATGGAGTTTGCTTAGTCATTAGTTGGCACACAGTGCTTTTTAACTGATTAGTATGCTATTGAGCTTCAACAAAATTTTCACTGGCTTAGAAACACCATACAAGAAAAAGTTATCCAACCAAAGCCCATAAGCTACAAAAAGTTCTTCCTTTATTGTTGCTCACAGCAGGCTTTGGGTAGCAGTATTGCACTTATCCAAGCTGCTGGGCAATACTCTTCCATTGAGCCACATTCACACAATCATTCCGATCAGGTCCGCCTGTGTCAGTTTTTCAGGTCGACCTGATTGGACAGTTGATTCACCCCTATGGACTGGCGGGTGTGATCCGACATGTGTCCATTTACACCCGGCCATCTCCAATTCAAACCGGTCCCTTAAAAAAGAAAGGTAGCGGATCTGCCCTCCTCCATGTAGGTGGATCGGAGGACAGTCAGATTTAAGCCGTCTCCCACCCATAGAGCAGAGTGGACTCTGTCTGTTTCCGCTCTGCATAAACTGAACAGACATGGATCAGCTCACAGATCCCCTGCTGATCGTAATGGAAGGCACCTGTGTGCTTTTGATCTTTCAGCTTTTTTGTATGATCGATTTTGCTGAAAGCAACATCAAATGTGGCACAAGTAATTTTCAGGAGCAATGTAATGGAGCACAACTATGGGAGCTTTACTTTGTAAACAGGGGGTAATAACAGTGATCTGTAGCAGTCTTGTGTTACATTTCTACAGTCTGTGATTGTCTCCTGAAGTTGTCCCCAGCATCCAACTGACTCCTGTATCATGCCTATAGTCTCTGACCATGTCCAGTTGAATATCTGCACTCTCTGACAGCTTTTTGTAGCATTACACTTACTTAAAGCGGAGTTCCACCCAAAAGTGGAACTTCCGCTCATCTGATTCCTCCCCCCCTCCGGTGCCACAATTGGCACCTTTCGGGGGGGGGGGGGGGAGGTTGGACAGGATACTTGTCTTACACAGGTATCCTGTTCCCACTTCTGGGAGTCCGGCCACGGCCCGCGATTCCACCGTGGGGCTCCCCCCTCCTCCTCCTCTCCCTGTCGGGCCTCGCGCATGCGCAGTAGGGTTCCCGGCGTGAAGCCGTAAGGCTACACTGCCGGGTTCCTTTACACACAATGGCGGCGGCAGCACCCAACAGCTGATGGAAACATCAGATGCAGGGCCGAGGTCGTGGGACTCCAGGACAGGTAAGTGTCCTAATATTAAAAGCCAGCAGCTGCAATATGTGTAGCTGCTGGCTTTTATGTATTTTTTTTTGCCGGAACAACGCTTTAATATAATAAGCGGCTCTTTAGTGAATGAAGTCCCCATTTTAGGTAAATTGACCACCACTAGCCTAAGGTATATGGAATTACAATGTTTAGTATTTATAATAAAATATATACAGTATATAATATCTATATATATATATATATATATATATATATATATATATATATATATATATATATATATATACACAGTATATAAGTATATAATATATGTAAATCTTTTGACTATATAAACCAGTTACAAGCACTTTCAGGAAGTGCACTGCTATTCTCTTCAGTGCCACCAGCCATCACCCATGGGCATTAATTTGGGGGTTTTCTACCACACAGCATCTCTGATTATAAAGGAACTTTAGCCATTTCCCTCCTTACCTTTTACTGTCTTCTGCACAGTAAGCATACTCAGCTAGCCAGTGGATCCAGCGTTGAGCTGCTGGGATCCTCCTCTCTGCAGACACTGTACGGGTCTAACGCCACCATGTTGCCTGTGACAGCTGCCAGCTTTTCTGGATGCAGCTACTGCTAGGCCCACACTCCTCCTCCTTACTGAATGGGACTGCTCGTCATGCATCTTAGAAGGCACCATCAGGCGAATCATGGAAACTGGAGGGCAGGCCAAGCCTCTGAAGCCAGAAAAAAAACCACAAAAAAGTACACAAAAGAAAATAACCCTATATTGACGCTGCGGAGCGGATGAGGAGAGTGCTGCGCGAGGGCGAAGGTCCGCTTTAAGGAGAAATTGCACTCATATTGCTAAGTTTCGGGCTGAGGTAAACAAATTAACTCCAAATTTTCCCCAAAGAAGCCATTCCATAGGACCTTAAGGACAAGCAAATTTAAGGCCCTGAATAGGATTAAGAACAGCTTTTGGAACAGAAAATAAAACAGAGAGCCAAAATACAAGAAGTTCACAGGCTGGTTGCCTAAAATGGGGGTCACTGCAGTAAACTGAAGGATGATCTAGGAAGGAATTCATATAGTCTTACAGTCATCCACCCTGGTGGCAGCAGTTGTGGGCCCTCTTATGCTCTCAAAGGCCCTTAAATGTTGTTGACCATTGGTCCACACAAAATTTACTCTAATGCCCTGTACACACACGGAAAAATTTGCTCGTCAGTGGGCTCCATCTGACTTTTTCCATCGGAATTTCCGACACACAAAGTTTGAGAGCAGGATATAAAATTTTCCGACAACAAAATCCGATCTGTTAAATTCCGATCGTGTGTACACAAATCCGACACACAAAGTGCCACGCATGCTCAGAATAAATTAGGAGATGAAAGCTATTGGCTACTGCCCCGTTTATAGTCCCGACATATGTGTTTTATGTCACCGCGTTCAGAACGATCGGATTTTCCGACAACTTTGTGCAACCGTGTGTATGCAAGACAAGTTTGAGCCAACATCCGTCGGAAAAAATCCATGGATTTTGTTGTCGGAATGTCTGATCAATGTCCGATTGTGTGTACAGGGCATTAGACCCCATACACACTATTAGATTTTCTGCAGATTTTTGTCTTCAGCTTTACCAAAACCATGTAGTGCAAGGGTCTGCCTGATTGAATACAAATTGAAACTCTTAAGCTTCATACACACGATACAATTGTTGGCCAACCGAGAGTCTGATTTTTGTCAAAAGGGAGTGTGCCAGGATCTTGTCTTGCATACTAACGGTACACAAATTGTTGGTTGACAACACGAACATAGTGATGTACTAGACATACTACAAGACTATAAAGAGAAAGTTCATTTCTCAAGCGCCACCCTTTGGGCTCCTTCTGCTAATTTCATGTTAGTATGTGTGTTGATTCACGCTTTTCAGTTTGTTAACCAGCGTAGCGTAATCGGAGGCGAGAACGTGTGATTATTGGACTAGGAGTTATTGCTTTGACCCAAGTCCAGTCCAGGAACACGCATGCGTGCGTGAGCCGCCGGTAACGGCACACTCACTGAAGCAAACGGCACGTACGTGCCATTGCTTCAGTGCGCATGTGCCGATGACGTTGGCACATGCAGATACAGGTTTAGGAGATATCTACAGGTAAGCCTTATTATAGGCTTACCTGTAGCAAAAAGTGGATTGTAAGGGTTTACGTCACTTTAAGTCATTAATGCCTAGATGTCAAGGCCAAATTTAGTAGTATCAGTATTCACTGGTGTACTTTACACTTACTAGTTTGCCAAATCCCACTATGTTTTTGTACTGTTAGCTAACAACATTTCAAAATGTTTTAAAATGTTTCTATTCTTGGCGCATGGACGCCTAGTCACAGAGCTCCGTCCTGATCCATGTTACCGGCGCCCTCAGCAGTGGGTACACTCCCCCCCGTCACCTCAATGGGGACCGGAACCCCCTGGCTACCTGCAGTCACAACTACCGGCGGTTTGGGCTGACGAAATGGACCCCCACATCCACAGTCACGGCTTAGCTGGAGGCCTATGTGACACCTAAGATGGCGGCGGAGCGGCTGCCTCACGACACAGCTTACACAGGCACAGCTGCTTCTTCTCCATGGCGGGCGGCTTTTCATGAGGAGGTATGTGGAGGGACCCTGATGCCTTCTCCTATAACGGGCCCTGCATCCCCAGCCTCCACATTATCTCTTATTAATCAGTCCCTGGGTGACATTAATATGCTGCCCTCTATATCAACCTCCCAGAGGCCTGGACTGCAGCCACAAGATTTGAGCCAGATTACCTCTCACCCCCATGATCTCTCTATGCTCTTCTCAAGATTTGCTGACATGCTTGATAAAGGACTTGCTCAAACCGCTGCTAAAATCACCTCAGACATTAAATCAGACCTTCACCTCCTGGGCTCTCGTATTGAGCATATTGAAACTAAAATGGATGCCACCACTGATCGCGTCAATCAAAATTTCGATCGATTCCAAGAGCTGCATGAACAACTGGAGGGGGCCATAGCCAAATTTGATGACCTTGAAAACAGGTCCAGAAGGCTGAATTTTAGGCTCAGAGGCCTTCCAGAGACTTTCACTGACATACCAGAAGCAGTTCACTCTTTAATCAAAAACTTGATACCTGACATCAGAGCCCACAAATTGGAACTTGATCGGGCCCATAGAGCTCTTGGCCCCCCTTGTTCAGATGGGCTACCTCGTGACATTATAGTGAAGCCTCACTATTACAATGTTAAAGAAGAAATCATGAGGGGAGCCGGAACCATCCCGCAAATTCAGCTTCTGGGACATACAGTACAGATTTATGCTGATATTTCTCCCTTCACTATCCAACGAAGGAGAGCGCTCAAGCCCCTTCTGTCTATCCTACAACAGATGAATATTAAATACTGGTGGCTTTTTCCCTTGAGCCTGAAATTTGAATTTAAAGGCAAGCCCTTCAGATTCTCTACGCTCGTGGAGGGAGAACTTTTGCTGTAGAAGCTCAGCCTCCTACCCACGGAACCTTCATCTCCGATGCAGTCGTCTCCATCCACCCTGACCAAAAGACCTCCTCCATCTAGTCCTCTCACCTCGACGTGGCAAAAACCTAAGCACAAGAAGACCAAAGACGGCATTGCTACCTGAACTAAAGAGCCACATCATTATTTTTTTGTTTTCATCCCTTTCTGGGATAAGGGCATGCTCACTCCCCTAGGCACTAGTGCCCACCTACTTTCATCCGTTGACTTCTCCACCAACATTCCCATCTGCCCTGTAGTCCATATCTATCTGGGTGGATTCAGGACATTGTTACGGTTACCCTCCATGGTGGGACTTTTTTCTCTGACTTGATTACTTCAGCATCCCCTGAATTACCGCCTTTTACATCCCACAGGTTCTATGATCCTCGATTTCTCCTCGGGAGGACCCATCGATGGCCTCAGAGGACACTAACCCTTTATGATTTTACCCTTTATGACCTTTTCAGGTTTTGCTCCTCCCTGAGTTCACCTTTACATGCCTAATTGCAAGTTATGTTTGGGGGAGTACCTTAGCACGTTATGTTTTTTGTTAGCATTGTTTTTGGGGGTGCTGTACACGGGACGGCACCTATGCACCTCATCCTACACTCAGAGCCGGAGTTTTTTTTTTTCTTTTTCCTGCTCCTAGTTGGGATTTCCTCCACTAGTTGGAGGAGCCATTTTTTTGTCTCAGAATATGGCGAAATTTTTTTCTCATATCCCTGGATTTTTCTTTGTTCTCTCATTCCTCTTTTTCTTCCTTTTTCTCTTTCACCCTTTACTAAACATTTACTCCTTTCAGGGACGGGTGCGGTCTCGCTCTCCTGCAGGATCCAGGAACGTGCTCTATTGTCCAACGACTTATTAGGTTCATTTTCCTTGGGACCAAGCTCACAATTGCATGGGCTTGGAAGCAACCAACTGTTTCCTTTCTCTTGGTTAAGAGGAAGATATCTTGGATCATGGCTCAGGAGAAAACGGTTAGCATCCTTCTGGACACTACCTCTAAACACGATGCTATCTGGAATCCCTGGAGTAGATACATATCTCTACGTCCAGTGCCTCTATAGCTCCCGGATCTCTCTAGATGAGCGAGCACTGCACTATCTTACGATGTCCCCTCTCTTTCCTCTCTACCCTCTTTTTTCTTTTCTTTCCTCTTTCCATACTTCTTGTTATATTCATACAGGTTATTCTACTTTGCTAACACTAGGAGAAGCCACTTCAGCTCTTTTCTTAATTATAGGCGGAAGGCTTCCTCTGCTTGTTACCAAAGCTCGTTTGTTGAAGATTGGACCGCGGGTTTGATTCCCTTCATCTATTGGACCTCCACATGCAACTATAGCCCTAATAGCGATCTGCCTTCTACACAGTATAAGTTCAATCTTCATTCTAGACACTACCCTTCTGTTTCACTATACTTTCTCTCCTTCTTAAGGCTTCCGTTTACTTTTGTTCCACCATATTCCATGATACTGGATGTTCGGCTCCGCCTGGGGGGCGGGCCTCCCCTCCCCTGAGGGGTGCTGGGGTGGAGGAGCAGCCCCTCTCTCTGGAGTCGGCCTTCATGGATTTAGCTTACTACTGAAACCATACATCTTTATTTTATTGTATACTTGGTTTAGTACTATGTCGACAATAGTTGCACAATGGCTTTACCTGTATTTTTGTTTAACTCTTCTGTTTCATTCTTTTGTTGATATCTCAATAAAAACTATTGAAAGTAAAATGTTTTTCTTTTTCATAATATTCTGGCATTTTAATTTTACAGTCAATACATTTTTATTGTTTTCAACATAACGATTATCAGTAGTGACAATATAATGCAGTTTGCAGTAAACCGAAAAATAAATATATTTCCAACACATAGAGACATAAGCACTAACATAATCATGAAGAATTTGTCAATACAAGTGGATCCTCTACAAAGAAGACGTTCTCTGTACAGTCTGAGATGACATGTAATTCAATCAGTCACCAACAATAGTACTATGATAAAACGTCACAATTAACCTTGAGAGAAGGCAACTAGAAGACCCGAGAGGGGGGAAAGGAGAGAAAAGGAGAAAGGTAAAAGAAAGGAGAGAAGAGAAAAAAAGAGGAAATAGAAAGGGAAGAGGATTCCCAAGACACAGGGAGAGCTAGGTCGCATCCACAATATTTTGTGTTTGAGTTTTCCAAAAGATACTGAGGGTATCTTACATGCTCCTGCAATAGTGACTTTCGCCACCAGCAGGATAAAAAAGATCAGGCAATTCAATGGGTGCGATCACCTGGGTGGCATTAAGTAGAGCTAAGTCTGGTTGTTGTTTAATAGAGAGCCCCATCACTTTTTGGAACATCGAAAACACCTTATTCCAGAAATGCCTAATTTTAGGGGAAACCCACCAGATATGAAGCAGAGAACCTTGCAACATGCAGCCCCGAAATCATATCGTAGTAGCTTTGCTGCACATCGTGGCCGGCGAACAGGAACAAATCCGGTTGATACCTGAAGTCCAGCCTCTATACGGGAGATGTTTAGAATACAGCGACTCGTACACCATGGAAATGCCCCCTCTAGTGCTCTAATCCCTAGTGCACCATTGTTTGCATGCAGTTAGAGATGGTGGTTCTCCAGGTGGCCAAATGGAACGTAAAAAATGAAAAAATTGATAGAAATGGGAACCTTTCCGAGATAGGCATCTCTAGAACTGAGGAACAGTGGAGAGGGTGAAGGGACCACGATAAGTGAAAAAATGACCGATATGATATAGGGCAGTGATGGCGAACCTTGGCACTCCAGATGTTTTGGAACTAAATTTCCCACGATGCTCATGCACTCTGCAGTGTAGTGGAGCATCATGGGAAATGTAGTTCCAGAACATCTGGGGTGCCAAAGTTCACCATCACAGATATAGGCCATTATTTGCCCACAACTTTAATGCTCCAATGTCCATACCGGGGGGAAAGTCGGGATTATGAAATATATGTGCTAAAGGGGTGACTACGGAGGTTAGCAGTGGGTTGGGTCCCAAATGGTCCCATTAGGTAAAGGAGTGGGATAGGGTAGGTGATCTTATTAAGGGTCGATATTTGGGGGGACACCACAATAGGTAATCGATTGTGAAGGAGGGGATAGCTTGGTGGTCCATCTGAACCCATTACTGTCTCTCACGCAGAGTACACAATCGATAGCTGCATTCGTTGAGCTGCCTTACACTATACATACAAGTTGGGCACACCAAGCCCTCTCTTTACCCTGGGAGTAAACAGGGTAGAATGAGCCAGTCTATGGCCCTTGGTTCCCCAAATTAATTTCAACACAGTAGACTTAAAACAGAGTAGGTCTGATCTAAAGACCGATACCAGGAAGAGTTTAGGCAGGAGGCTCATTTTGACTGCATGTATTCTACCCATCATATAAGGCCCAGCTAGAAAGAAGTTATGGCATTTTAATTTTAAAAAAGTAGAGGAAACATTTTTTTTTTCAAAATGTATGATGTTTTCTCCTTTTTTTTAATAAAAAAAAAAAAACATCAGTTATTAAATACCACTAAAAGAAAGCTCTATCTGTCTATAAAAAAATGATATTAAGCTCATTTGGGTACAATGTTGCATGATTGAGTATAGTCAGACAAACCATCACAGCGTGTACAGGCTGGTATACAAGTGATTGAGCTCAGCTTCACAAAGCTGTGGGGGTTCAGCATGCGTGGGTGTCAGCTCAGTGAAAGCCACGCTGAGCTGCAAAGCTGAAGGCTGCCGCACTACAGCCCACCTACACATGTGCTCTGGCAGGCACCAAAACCAGGCGATTGATTTGCATTTTGTAACCCACCTTAATCACCTGTCAAAACCATGCATACTGTATGCCACTGGACAGCCCCATGCCTCGCAGCATAAAAAAAATAGAATAAATAAGGGCATGTCACATTTGGCAGGTGATACTGCCTGCCACCTCACTCCATAGAGGTGAATTGGGCCACTCCACAACCGTGACGCAACTACGCCCAATACTCCAATTTACCTCATATGTTTCAGACCAATTAGAAGACAGTAAAGCTGGTAATATACTGGTCGAAATTCAACCGCTTCAGCACTGATCAGCCGAATTTTGATCAGTGTGTGTCTGTCCCTGCTCAACAGAAATTGCCTTTTGTGATCAGAATTGGTTAATTTTTTTCTGTTCAGACTGTTTTTTTCTTTTTTTTTGTTTCGGCTGAACGAAAAAAAAGAACAGACTATAGCCAACTTAAATTGTTTATAAAGCTTTGTTTTTTTTTTAAATAAAAATAACAAACATGCCTGTATTTACCTGCTCTGTGCAATGGTTCTGCACAAAGCAGCCCCAATCCTCCTCTTCTGGTGTCCCCCCCGGTGCTCCAGGCCCCTCCTCTTCACCGGGTTCTCCCAGGGGGCGCCCGTGCATGCTCGCTCCTGAGTCCTGCTGCTGCATCCATTGACACAGACAGCGGGACTTGGCCCTGCCCCCCCGGTCCCACGTCATCAGATTTGATTGACAGCAGAGGGAGCCAATCGCTCCTGCTGCTATCAATCTGTCCAATGAGGAGAGAGACAGCGGAGGGAGCCGTGGCGCTCGTTAACATCGCTGGATCGGATGGGCTCAGGTAAGGAAAAGGGGGGGTCTGGGAGGCAGCTGCAGCACAGAAGGTTTTTCACTTTAATTCATAGAATGTATTAAGGTAAAAACCTTAAGGCTTTACAACCACTTTAAAGTGGAGTTACACCCACTTTTACAACTCTTCAGCATCCCTCACTAAACTGTGCACTGTAAACAAATTGGATATTTTTTTTATTTTCTTTCTCAGCACCTACTGTATATCTGCTGTATTCATTTTTCACTTCCTCCTCCCTGGCCGTGGCCCATTGCATCATTTCCTGTTTGCAATGCCTTCTGGGAAGGGGCGGCAACTTCCTCTGACACTGCCATTGCTATGGAAACCTGACCTGAAACCTATTACACTGCTTGTGCTGCACTGAGCATGTGCGAGATCTGCAAGGCTGAGCTCCAGGAAGAAATACAGTCTGGCTTCAGATGTCCACACTTAAGATGGCCACGGCCTGCTGTAAGTTTATAAAATAACAAACTACTGCTATAAACTAACAAAACAGACCATAGTTTACAGACTATCTTTACTAGAATACATTAAGCTTGTGTATTATAGGGGTATTTTTATTTGAAAAGTATAATTTCGGCCGGAACACCACTTTAAGATCAGGTTTTCTATGTTTTACCTTTGTCAAATATTTAGGATATTTAAATGATCATGCCACACAAAAGTGATACTTAAGTTTAGTGGGTGGATACTCATGTGCTGACATCTCAACACTAGAGTCCCCAAGAAATACAAGCTGTTAGGTGATTTAACTTTCCAGTGCCTACCAATATCTGAAATATCCATTTTAGTTGCAGTGCAACACTGCATAACTGGTGTTTCAAAATGTATTTTTAAAAATGATAAACTAATTTTTCTAGTGTTTAACTGTCAGTCATATGCCAGCCATTTTGAGTATTACTATATCCAGCTCCTTTATATGGCACAGGTGGTGGCTTTTCACTGAGTAGCATCATATTTACTTTTCATCAATATGTCAACATTGTGCATTATATATGTACATTATCTCTTTATACATTATGGATTCTGTGCACATGTTATTGTGCAGTACCCATAATTAAACAGTTCTACACAAAGAAGACAGAAAAGGTGCTAGGAAAAGCTATGTTAATGTTTTCCATCTTATTTTATTTTAAGATAATAGACCTAATAGGAAAGAGAGATAGAGCAATGAGATGAATCAATTCAGTCCTGGCCAGCTATGACATGTCAGTATAAGTTGTTCTTAACTGAGTTTTCAAACTGCATAAAACAAACATACTGGGGTTTATTCACTAAAAGCAAAAGGGCTGCCGGGGACTTTCACTTTGCAAGGGATTTTCCCAGAGATTAGTGAATGTGGTAAAAACTCAAAAAAAGAATACCCAATCATGTACTAGGGAAAAAAAAGTCAGAGCTTCACCTTATTGTAAGAGAAAATTTGCTTTAAAGGGAACAGCCTTTTTGCCTTCAGTAAATCAACCCCACTCCCAAAACAAAACCAAAACAAAAATGGAAGAGCTTTTTAATAATAAAAAAACAGAAAGAAGGGTGGGCCTGGAAATGATATATTGTGGATACATACTGTATTTTTTAAACAGAAATAATGTCTAAGACCATGTACACACTTTACTGATCAGTGTGGTTCATCCCCATTTCAGCCTTTGTATTGAACATAATATATAGCACAAATCAGTAGATGCTGAATGCATTCAATTTTGATATATTCAGAATATATTAATAATTTTAATAAATTCAGAATAAAGTGATTGTAATATACTCAGTAAAGTGATACACAGGGATGACACAAATCCTCCTACATAAGTTGTAGCTGTTTTTCTACAGCCCCTTCTTCTCTACATCTGTGCTAAATGTATAAAACTTGTCTGAGCTGTCAAAAAAAGTGGGCAGAGAGCTGAAGTTACATTCTGCAGAGCTCAGTAAGGAGAGCTCTGAGAGCTGATTGGAGGGAAGGGACACACCCCTCTCTACACAGCTCACAGGAACAGAGCTGAGGCTGTCACTCTGCTGGAGGTCCCTCCCCTGTCACCTTTTTTTCTCTTGGTGTCAGGAAAACATGTCAGAAGTGATCCATGCTGACTGCAGAGAAATGGGGCAGCAGGCAGAAATGACACTAGCGCTGTTCATTTAGACAAGTCTGAGGACTACAACCACTTTAAATGAATGAGATATTTTTCCCAAGCATCTTCCATGCAGGACACAATAAGGCTTGGTTCACACCTATGCGTGTGGCTGCAGGTGCAGGAAATCGAATGGTCAAAATGATCTTGCAATTTCTCTGCGGGACCCATTTTGAAAAAGATGCATGCACCTTTTTCTGCAGGAAATGCAGGCATGGCAGCCCAGTGAAATGAATGGGCTGCCGCACCTGCGCAAATGCATCCACAGAAATGCTATAGTGTGAACCTAGGGTCAATCATTCCCTAGAGGTGGAATAACAGTTGTTTTTCTACTAGTTTTTGGATATACTGGGCAATGATAGCAGACAGATGCCCGTTAGACAAAAACTCTTAAGAAAAATATACATGAACTAGGTTATCATCTTCACCTCCTCCCCTCTATCCTCTATGGAGTGCTTAGCATTAGCAGTAACTCTCTGAGGACTGGAAAAATGTTTCCCCATCTTACCATTGTAGCCAGGTGCTGGGCTATAACAATATGGGGAAGTAGACATTGCTATTAATTCTTCTATCCCACTACTGAGATACTGATGTTATGCTGCACCATTCTCCTCTGGCCAGCAGGGGGAAAGTTAAAGCCAAGCAAGGGTATAGACTTCTATGCAGCGTGCTGAGAACCCTGGGAGTCAAAGTTTGGGACGTCAGCCATATAATGGGACCCATAGACTCCTTGTACTACAGATCCCAATGTAAGCTGTGCAGTAGGAGGAGTGGAGAGAGGATTTTTAGTCAGATTGCCTGGGAACGTTTTTCCTCTTGGCGCTGAGGAGAGACAGAGAGCAGAGCGCCTGAGAGTGAGGAGACGCACGGGCAGCGCAGAATCACCCACATTACAGATCCTGCACCGCTGCCACAGAGAGGCTGAAGCATCCACGCACTCTCTGTTTCCCACCTCTAATCAGCTGAGGCTTTTAGGGAGAAATTGAGGGGACCCCATTGTACAGCGAGCATCCACAGCAGCATTCTGGGAACTGGTGAGAGGGCTATCCCCTTATTATTGACAATGCTAGTAGAGACCGAGCCACTGAGAGCAGAACACCAAGTGCATCCAATCCATACCTAAACCATTCCAGCCCTATAACAGACTTCTATCAAATGATAGCTGGCAGAAGAACATCTCATAGGACTGCCCCTCCTGTAATATTATTCTGCAAACCCCTTTTGTTCCTATGCCCCTTCCGCTACCATCCTCCTTTTCTTTTGGACAGTGCATACCCAGTCAGTCTAGGGCTAGTATTGCTGCCATAAATGCACAGTTCCAGCACTTGGTAGATTAAACTTTACTATCACTCATTGCTGCACTTGACTTAGCCTTGCTACTGTTTATGCTGATCTGGATGCCGAATGTCATCTCATGCCTATTTCTTACTGTTAATCATGTTGTTTTTTAAATTGTGTTGTTGCCATTGTTAATCCATTTATGCTTGCCTAATTAACAATTATATTGGGTGAAAATATATCAAGTTTGCCTTTACTACCTGGTTTGCTGCATGTTTTCCTTGATACTGTTTAGCAATACTATTGGGTACTAAGTATTACTTTCAGTGATTTGATGTGATATTGTATGTTTGATATCTCAACCTGGTGTGTCAGAGGGACAGAGGTTCTTGAGAAGGCCAAAGCAAACATCAGAGGACTCATCCTATCCAGCGGCTCCTACGGAGATAGCGCTACACCAACTTCAGAACAAATTGAAACAAGTGCAACTAAAAAACAAACTGGATCAACTAAAGTAGATCCAAATATTCCAAAAGATGATGTCACACAAGCAATTACAGTCCAACTCCAGCCTAAACTGTGTAACCTCTGTCAGTATTTTTTTTTTGCTTGCATTCCTATTGAATATATTTTCTCTCCTTTCCTATCGGGGCATAAATAACACAGTGACAGAGGGCTATAGCTTAAAACAATACTTATGCTGCTGCTTGTGCCTTCCTGTCCTCACCAAGGATGAGCTGGGTTCAGTCCAAACTCAGTCTGTGCCCAGTTTGTTAGAATCCATAGGAGCTGTCACAATATCACTGCCCCACTGGCTCAATCATCTTTGACCCCACAGCTTCATGTGAACAAAAATGTAAAGAAAACAGAAAAGCGTCTCTAAGTGCAGTATTTATTTAGTACAAAAGGCAAGCAGTCAAGTGAACACTGACATCAGCTATATGGAAACCAGCTTGAAGCGTGGCACTAGTAGGTGTGTAACGTGTTTCAGAGCATGCACAAAGCTCATACTGAGCTCATGCATGCTCCTTTGTCAAGTGAGCTATGAGGTTCGCGCATGCTCTAAACGTTTTGGTTTTTTTTTCCTTCACCCTGGTGACGTTACACGCCTACTGGCGCTGCACTTCCAGCTGGTTTCCATCTAGTTGTACCCGGAATGACTTGGACCTGTCGGCATTTCCCTGTCCACCGTGGCTACCGCGGCTGCTATACCCTCGCCTGGAGGTGTCAAGGACTTATCCCACCAGGTGTTTATCCTTATGTTGCGTACACACGGTCGGACTTGCCAACGGGACAAGCTCCATCTGCATTTCCACCGGAAAAATTTAGAGCATGTTCTCTATCTAAGTCTGTCGGAAATGCCGACAGAAAAAGTCGATGGGGCATAAACACGGATGGATAATCCGAACAATAGCTCCCATCGGACTTTTTCTGTCAGAAATTTCGACCGTGTGTACGTGGCATATGATGAGCTTTTTTACCTCAACTTTGATGTGAGTGTTCACTTGACTGCTTACCTTTTGTACTAAATAAGTACTGCACTTAGAGGCGCTTTTCTGTTTTCTTTACATGTAGGTTTTCCAGATTTGGCTTCACCCCTGAGAAGAGTTTTGCCCTTAGTGTGTGCTTTTTACTCGATATCTACTAGCTGATAGGTATCATTCAGCTCTCTATGGACTCCCCCTTTTTATGGACTTATTGGACTAATCCTTGATAATCTACATGCCTTCTATGTAATGTTCCTGTGCGCTGGCATTTTATTCTTTTTTCATGTGAACAAAAAGGCAGGAATGTTCATCATTGACCTAACATGGCTATATTTAGTCAATGTCATTAACCTAATATGGTCATGTGGCTATATTGGATCAATGGCGTTACAAACATCCCCCTCTCTTTTGTGTAGGTGAAGCACAGCCCAGTCGCAGCTGATTTAGGCTGGAAGGGATGCAATTATGTGACAAATTTCCACAGGTTCCTGCCGAACTTGGATCGAACCAAGTTCAAATTGAACCCAGCTCATCCCTGGTGACAACCATTGCCCCCATTTATTTTTGGGGTTTTACAGGGACAGGAAATTACAGAAAATCTTTCTCAGAGTACAGACAGATATTAAAACTTGACGGAAATTTTAACTTTTCCCCACTCAATCCAAAAAAAAAAAAGCTAGACTGAATTAGGCTTCAAGTAACAGTGATTTGCAGTAGGTACAGAATTGCTACAGTATATATAGCTTAGACACTAAGCCATTTACTACATTTGAAGCTAGTATACAGAATTACCAGTTACAGAAGTTCATTGTGTTTCCCAATCAGCTGTTGGTTATTACATCATAGCAGCAAATTCTAGTTAAATATATATCCATTGAAGGTGGTTACAACAGCTGTAGCAGCTGCACATCACAGGAAAAAAACTTGTATCTTGTAATCGTTTTTTTGAAAACACCAATAAATAATAAATATTATTGGTTGGATGTTAGAAAATACCACTATCGGCATGCACATAGATATTATACAAGGGTGTGCGCTTGTGTGCTCAACAGATAGACTTAAGCTTTGTACACACGGGCCGAATGTCAGACAGCATCAGCCAGTTCAATAGAAACCATCTGACATTGGGCCCGTGTGTACTGCAGTCGGTCTGACAGAATCCGGCCATTTTGTCGAAGAGGCATGACCGAAAAAGGTCAGCTGATTGCCTCTTGATCAGCAGACCCGAGTGTTCTGGCGGGGGAGTTCCACCTTTTAGAACATAATAGGACAGCGGGGGAGTTCACTGTACTAGTGTCAGATAGTTAGCACAGCGGTTCCTTCTGAGCTGTCAGTTTTTTTCCCGTTTAACCTGCTGGGGCACAGACAGCAATCAAAACATGACAGGTGTTATAATCTTTCTCCACTCTTTTTGAAACTTAAAGTGGTGTTCCGGCCGAAATTATATTTTTTGAATAAAAATACCCCTATAATACAAAAGCTTAATGTATTCTAGTAAATTTAGTCTGTAAACTAAGGTCTGTTTTGTTAGTTTATAGCAGTAGTTTGTTATTTTATAAGCTTACAGCAGGCCGTGGCCATCTTAAGTGTGGGCATCTGAAGCCAGACTGAATTTCTTCCTGGAATTCATCCTTGCAGATCTCGCACATGCTCAATGCAGCACAAGCAGTGTAATAGATTTCAGGTCAGGTTTCCATAGCAACGGCAGTTTCAGAGGTTGCCGCCCCTTCCCAGAAGGCATTGCAAACAGGAAATGATGAGATGGGCCGCGGCCAGGGAGGAGGAAGTGAAAAATGAATACAGCAGATATACAGTAGGTGCTGAGAAAAAGAAAAAATATCCAATTTGTTTACAGTGCACAGTTTAGTGAGGGATGCTGAAGAGTTGTAAAAGTGGGTGGAACTCCACTTTAAAAAATGTTTTGCTTTTACTTATACTTGAAGGTGTATTAAAGGATAGGATTACAAAAATCCGGTAATTGCAGTTTAAACTGTTCACAAACCTCAGAAGTTTGCCAAGCACTATTAGAGGTCTTTGGATTTTGGTGCATTAAAGTATAACTGAAGGCAAAACTTTGTTTTTTGTATTGGATAGAGTGGAGAGGGATTAGAATACCTGACTATTTTTTTTTTTTTAATTGCTGTTAGGGGGATTCACCCCCTCTATTTGTCTTGTTTACCATTATAATTGAAAGTAAAAGAAAATCCAGAATTTTGGGTTGTCTCCAGAAAAGTAATAGAGGGGAAATCTTCCAATGAGGACACTAGTTCTGGTGACCTGGGGGTGCCCATAGAATTCCCTTGATTTGCAGGGATTTCCTCTCACTTTGTGTTTGGCTATGGGACAGGAAGTGAAGGGAAATCTCTGCAATGGGGCACAGATAGCGAAAAAAATTCTGACAGGGGATATAACTAGGGTTGCCACCTCATCCCTTTAAACCTGAACACATATGAATTACACAGGTTCTGAGGCTAATTAAATGCAGATAAGGCAAGAAGTGAGTTTAGTTACCACCTTAATTAGCCACAGAACCTGTGTAATTAATATGTGTTCGGGTTTAAAGGGATGAGGGGGCAACTCTAGTTATAACCCTCCCTTGCTCTATCTAAAATGAAAAATTAAGCTTTGTCTATAGATTTTCTTTAAGTGCACTGTTGCAAACAGTCAGCTTCATTATTTGTAAAGTTTATATTTCATTTTATTTAACTGAGCCTTCTGTATTTTTTGCTAGATAGTCTGATCCCAGCTTTGTCACTCTCAGCCCTACCATGTTGTTAGACAGATTAGATCCAGCCATACAAAAATGTAGAAGGCATTGAATTTGAATGGTCTTTTAGAAACCAGGGAAACATCCTCCATATGCTTAAAAGCCAGATTCAATCACATTCTACTGTTGTGTCTTTGGTGAGTTAAATTGTCTATGGCAGTGGTTCTCAACCCTGCCCTAAAGTACCCCCAATAGGCCATGTTTGCAGGTTTTCCTTTACCTTGCACAGGTGCTTTAAATCAGACTCAGTGGCTTGGTATTTTGCACAGCTATTTTATCTAAGAGAAATTCCCAAAATATGGCCTGTTGGGGGTACTTGAGGACAGGGTTGAGAACCACTGGTCTATGGATCCTCTCTCCCTGCTGCCATAATTGAAATTGGCATAGCGGTGTGTGGATCCGCATGCACAGCCGCTTCATTTATTCACAGAGATTTGTGAATGTAGAAACTACATGTTTAGTCTTCCACCCTGGCAGACAGTTTGTAGATCGGCATGCTTGTAGTCCATTCCCACTTCTTCCAGATTTTTAACTAAAAGCCCATACAGAGGTACAGGCAGAAAGCTGTGTGCAGGAGAGTGTGCAGGAGCCTGACATTGCAAATGGAATTGGCTGATCGCAGGTGCAGTGCTTTGCAGGCTCCTGTGAGAAAAAAATAATAAATGCATTTTCTTTCGTGCTAAAATATGTGCATGTATTTGTTTTTTCCCCTAAATGTGAATTTAGCTTTAAAGGGCAGCGGTGCCTGTCTCTATTTAACCACTTGACCACTGGGCACTTAAACCCCCTTCCTAACCAGACCAATTTTCAGCTTTCGGTGCTCTCACACTTTGAATGACAATTACTCAGTCATACAACACTTTACCCATATGAAATTTTTATCCTTTTTTTCACACAAATAGAGCTTTCTTTTGGTGGTATTTAATCACCGTTGGGTTTTTTATTTTTTGCGCTATAAAAGAAAAAAGACTGAAAATTTGGTAAAAAAATGAATTTTTCTTTGTTTCTGTTATAAAATTTAGCAAATTAGTAATTTTTCTTCGTAAATTTTTGCCAAAATTTATACCGCTACATATCTTTGGTAAAAATAAGTACAACTTGGTGTATATTATTTGGTCTTTGTGAATGTTAGAGAGTCCAAAAGCTACGGTGCCAATATCTGAAAATTGATCACACCTGAATTACTGACGGCCTATCTATTTTCTTGAGACCCTAACATGCCAGGAAAGTACAAATACCCCTCAAATGACCCCTTTTTGGAAAGAAGACATTCAAAGGTATTTAGAAAGATGCATGGTGAGTTTTTTTGAAATTGTCATCTTTTCCCACAATTCTTTGCAAAATCAAGATTTTTTTTTTCTTTTTTTTTTTCACAAAATTGTCATATTAGAAGGTTATTTCTCACACACAGCATATGCATACCACAAATTACACCCCAAAACACATTCTGCTATTACTCCCGAGTATGGCGATACCACATATGTGAGACTTTTACACAGCATGGCCACATACAGAGACCCAACATGCACGGAGCACCTCCAGGCGTTCTGGAGTGCCCAGGCCAATTCTGACATTTCTCTCCTACATGTAAAAATCATCATTTATTTGCTAGAAAATAACATAGAACCCCAAAACATGATATATGTTTTTTTAGCAAAGACCCTAGAGAATACAATGGCGGTTGTTGCAACTTTTTATCTCGCACGGTATTTGTGCAGCAATTTTTCGAACGCGTTTTTTTGGGGAAAGAAACAGTTTTGTGCTTTAAAAAAAAACCAAACAGTAAAGTTAGCCCAATGTTTTTGCATAATGTGAAAGATGAAGTTACGCCGAGTAAATAGATACCCAACATGTCACCCTTCAAAATTGCACACTCTCGTGGAATGGTGCCAAACGTCGCTACTTAAAAATCTCCATAGGTGACGCTTTAAAATTTTTTCCTGGTTACATGTTTTGAGTTACAGAGGAGGTCTAGGGCCAAAATTATTGCTCTCGCTCTACCGATCGCAGCGATACCTCACATGTGTGGTTTGAACACCGTTTTCATATGTGGGCGGGACTTACGTATGTGTTCGCTTCTGCATGCGAGCACACGGACATGGGCGCTTTAAATTTTTTTTTTTATTTTTTTTATTGTTTATTTTACTTTATTTATTTTAGTTTGACACTTTTTCCCCCAAAAAAATTTTTTGATCACTTTTATTTCTATTACAAGGAATGTAAACATCCTTGTAATAGGAATATGGCATGACAGGTCCTCTTTACAGTGAGATATGGGGTCAATAAGACCCCACATCTCACCTCTAGGCTGGGAAGCCTGAAATAATAATAAAAAAAAAACGATCTTGGCTTCGATCGTAGCGGTGAGTCGGTAGAAGCACCGGAGGGTGGCGGGAAGGGGGGGGGGCGTCCCCTCTCGCCTCCCATAAGAACGATCAAGCAGTGGAACAGCCGCTATGATCATTCCTATGGTGTAGGAAATCGCTGGCTGAAAAGCTGATATCTGAATGATGCCTGTAGCTGCACCCATCATTCAGATATACCCGCTCAAAGTCAAGGACGTCATATGACTGTGGGCGGGAACTGGTTAAAAATTGCGGAGTATTGCGGGCTATTGCAGAGTATTGCTGGGTATATTGCAGAGTATTGCTGGGTATATTGCAGAGTATTGCGGGGTATATTGCAGAGTATTGCGGGGTATATTGCAGAGTATTGCGGGGTATATTGCAGAGTATTGTGGGGTATATTGCAGAGTAGTGCCCGGGTATATTGCAGAGTAGTGCCCGGGTATATTGCAGAGTAGTGCCCGGGTATATTGCAGAGTAGTGCCCGGGTATATTGCAGAGTATTGCGGGGTATATTGCAGAGTATTGCGGGGTATATTGCAGAGTAGTGCCCGGGTATATTGCAGAGTAGTGCCCGGGTATATTGCAGAGTAGTGCCCGGGTATATTGCAGAGTAGTTCAGGGTGTTATGCAGAGTATTGCAGGGTGTTATGCAGAGTATTATGCAGAGTATTGCAGGGTGTTATGCAGAGTATTGCAGGGTGTTATGCAGAGTATTGCAGGGTGTTATGCAGAGTATTGCAGGGTGTTATGCAGAGTATTGCAGGGTGTTATGCAGGGTGTTATGCAGAGTATTGCAGGGTGTTATGCAGAGTATTGCAGGGTGTTATGCAGAGTATTATGCAGAGTATTGCAGGGTGTTATGCAGAGTATTGCAGGGTGTTATGCAGAGTATTATGCAGAGTATTGCAGGGTGTTATGCAGAGTATTGCAGGGTGTTATGCAGAGTATTATGCAGAGTATTGCAGGGTGTTATGCAGAGTATTATGCAGAGTATTGCAGGGTGTTATGCAGAGTATTGCAGGGTGTTATGCAGAGTATTGCAGGGATGGCTGAGCATTGAGGGATGGATGGATGTGACTGCAAATGTCACTGAGCACCGCTGTGGGCACTACACATGCAGCCTACAGCGGTGCTGCCATCCGATCCCTCCCCCCTCTCCCCTCGCACTGTACCGAGAGGGGAGGGAGGAACCGACGTCATGAGATGACGCCGGTCTGTTGACATGTGATCGCTCCGTCATTTGACGGAGCGATCACATGGTAAACGGCCGCGATTAGCGGCCGTTTACCGTGATCCGTGATGCGCCGGGTCCTCTGGACCCAGCGGTCACGGAAGTTCTCGGGTGCGCGCCCCAGGGGGCGCGCGAGAGCAGTATTCTGGGAGGACGTCCCACGGACGTCCACCCAGAACTAGCCGACCGCGCTGCAGCCTTCTTTAGGCTATGGCCCGGTCGGCAAGTGGTTAAAGTAGAACTAAACAGGATTTTTTTTTTCATTTTGGATAGACTAAGGGAGGGTTATAACCCCTGTCAGTTCTTTTGCCATTTGTGTCCCATTGGAGAGATATTCCTTTACTTCTTGTTTCCTTGCCATAACAGCAAGTTAGTCCAAGTAAGAAAATATGTGCTTGTCACCAAGGTCACCAGAACTAATGTCCCTATTGGAACAATTTCCCTTTACTACTGTTATGGGCACAACCCAAAATTTAGGATTTCCTTACAGTGAAAACAGCAAACATGACAGGTAGAGAGGGTGAACTCCTCACTGGGGGGGGGCAAAGAAAAAGCAAATCTATTAAATATTAAAATTGGGGTATATAGAGAAAAATAATGCTGCCGAAATACAATATAACAGTTTTGGCACAATCTTGAATGCAATCTATAGGTTGATATCTTACACCTATGACCCAATGATATTACAATTTCAAGGAACATAATGTGATGTATTTAAAAATTACGTTTTTCTTTAATTCATTATACATTTAAACATAAAGGTAACACCAAATGTGTTAACTAAAAGCACATGAATTTTGCTGCAAATCTTTTGTAGTATAGTACCGTATATCACAAGTTATGCCAGGTCATTATGAAACATGAGATGACAGTATTGTATTTATTCTTTTAACTCACACTTTTGCAAATGTACACACACACATTTTTATATAATATAATATCGTTTGCATATAAAGTAGCAAAACTAAAAAGTAACAGAAAATATTTTGCAGAAGACATACTTGTATGAACAATATTAAGCACATTTGTGCTTAATGAGCTGCAGATAAAGTACAGGGGGTCAGTTGTTGCTACATCGATGGCTGGTCTGAATTAAGAGTTAAATGTAAATAACTATATACTGCAATTGGTCCTTGCATGCCAGCATGTACTTTGATGATTTTAAACTTGTCTGGTCATTAAATAGCAGGATGAACACAAATTATTTCCATTTCATGTGCTTTTCTTTCCAACTTCAATTTAACCCCATAACACATTACAGTGTTCTCTTTGCATGGGAGGTGTAGAGTGCAGGAAATTGATATTTGGTTTCATAGTGTGGAATGACAAGTGGGCACAAATTAGGAGCCCACAACATGGGATTGTGGCCGCCACACTAATTAATAAAGTTTTCTAATTTAAAAAAAAAAAAGACATCCTGTCATGAGGCTTGAGGCATGAAACACCATTTTCCTGCATGTGTATGGGGCTATAAGAGGCCCTGCATGACAGACCGCTTTGCAGTTGTCCTGGATCGGCTTGGCAAGCTCCCCCTCCGCCCCACCCTGTCGCTGGCACCATTATGTGGTTATGTCACCCTTGGATCAAGGGGGGACTTCCCTTTATGAATTATTAATTTATCGCTCGAGTTCTATGAGTAAGCGAGTTCTACGTTTGTTTAAAGTTTTGAATATATATTTATTTACTTATTGATATTTTAATAAAGTTTAGTAAATTTCAATTTAAATACCAATAAAGGTGCCGCTGCCATTTTAAATACCAATTGTATTGTGTTGTGTATTATTTATTATTAACATGGTTAGTTAAATGCAGGTGTGGGACCTACAGTTCCAAGAAATGTGTAGTGTGGAGTGCAATTACTCATTTTGGCTTGGTGGCTCTTAAACATGCAAGAGCCTCAAAAAGGGAACCATTTGAGGAAATTTGGAAATGTTGGCGCACCCCACCAATAGTTTTAGAGACTAAAGGTACTTATTGACACAAACTGAGGGTTACAAGCCAATGCGTTTTGGGGGCTCTCAAATGCCCTATTAGATCCCCCTTTATTGGGGTGAAAACTATAAACAATACATTAGCAAAATCATCACATAATGGAGGATAAGTTTAAAAGTAAAATCACCACAAGTAGGCTAGTAAAATGTAAATGAAAATGTAAATACGGTAAATCCTACCAAAAATAAAGTAATGAAGATATTGGTAGATAGGTGGATAAAATATGTAGTGACTGGCAGGTCATAAGTTCAAAAGATAAAAAGATGCATAGACATACATAAAAAATAATGGTAAAAAAACATTCTTCTTATGAATGTTTTCAAGCAAGATTCACATAGCTTTCATTCAAAATGTACACCATTTTTAAATAGATTTAATTGTAAAATGTTAAATTATGAACATAAATGTTATTCAAAAAGATGGAAAACTGCAGTGCTTGAGGTGAAAGTCTCTTTCAGTATTTTTTTAATAAACTTCCACAAAAAAAAAGGTATGCAAAAATCCTGATTTTCCAAGCAAGTAAATCCTCAGTCCTTTTGTGTATAGTACAATGATATGGGTAAGACTCCTAAAAGTGTCAACTGCCACCACCAAATCAGGATGAAAGGCTTACAATAAAAGATAGACCCCAGGAGGTCAGTATGCACTTATGTATAGCACGCCAGCATACCTGAGCAATGGCGCTACAAGCAGCCAAAAATGCACTCCTCTTACTGTGCCAGTAGATATTCCTCAATTGCCCCCAGATTATATAAGCAAAGGATGCTTCAATCATACAGATCATCCAAAACATTTTATTAAAAATCAAGATAAGATCAGCATCCAAAAGCTCCTCCGTATAGGTTTTTCCACAAAGAGGATGCCATCAGGGATAGTTTTCTCTCTTTATGGGTAACAGACTTTTTATATATACATTTTTTGCTCTACATGCTTCTATCAAAATGAACATAAATGTACAAAATATTTTCTTAGCATTTTGCCATTATTTTTTTGTATGTCAAAACCTATATTTAGCTCTTGTACTGTAGCTTTTGACCAGTTGATCTTTTCGTATTTTATTAGTTTATAACTGTATTAATGGCTTTATTTACATTTATTTATAGTTAATCCTAATATTCAAACCTGTTCTCCACTACGTGACTATCCACATATATATCACTCATATTTTTAGCCCTGATGTAGGGGTCATTTGGTTTGGGAGCTTGTGAAATGTAAAGACAGTAACCTTGGATTTCCAATGCCCTGTACACACAACTGGATTTGCTGTCAGAATAAACTCTGAAGGTTTTTCCGATGGAATTCCGACGGAATTCTGCTCAAGCTGTCTTGCATACACACGGTCACACCAAATTCCGACCGACAAGAACGCGGTGACGTACAACACTTACGATGGGACAACACGTTTGACGTCTCGTACTTGCTTCAGAGCATGCGTAACTTTTGGTACGTCGGAACAGCATACAGACGAGCGGTTTCCCGATAGGAATTTGTTCCGTCGGAAAAATATAGAACATGTTCTCTAAGTTCGTCTGAATTTTCAACGTAAAAAGTCTGATGGGGCATACACACGGTCGGAATATACGATGAAAAGCTCCCATCAGACTTTTTCTGCCAGAAATTCCGACCGTGTGCACGGGGCACAAGATACAATAAATATTTTTGAACTCCAAAAATTACATTTTGAAGATAGATGGGAAGTTGTTAGTGGCAGCGTGGAAAAAAATTGTTTGCGCCTTTCGAATGTAATAATATATTTGTGTTACAAAATTCAGAATTTTAGCAAACCTTTTCCCCAAAAGTGTCACATTTTAAGCCCTCTGGATGATAGAAATAATAGAATAAGTAAATAAAAGTGGCAAAGCTTTCTGTGGCAAAATAAGTTTGCCTGTATGACCCATAATAATAAACAGTGAATAGTTCACTTGGATTTTTTTTATTTTTGTGAAATTATCATACATTTTTGGTGTGGTCATATTAGCTCAGCATTCCACTTCTGCCATACAGCTATAAAATACCGGGAAACTCCCATTTCATATGAACATAACTTAAACTGCACTGCTAATCTTATTTTCTGAAATTCTGGGATTTAATACTTTTTGAGTCACTGACCTAGAACGGGAAAGCTACAAGAAGGGTGTGCACATATTTCAGGTCAGTGATTGAAAGCTGAAGCCAAAAACACAATGCAACCAGCATTTCCAGAAAGAGATTAGTAGAGACATATTGGGGGTTATTTACTAAAAGCAAATCTACTTTGCACTACAAGTGCAAACTACAAGTGCAAAGTGTACTTGAAATTGCACTGAAAGTGCAGTCGCTGTGAATCTGAGGTGTAGATCTGAAATGAGGGGAAGCTCTGCTGATTTTATTATCCAATCATGTGCAAGATAAAATGCAGGGTTTTTTTTCCTTGCATGTCTCCCTCGGATCTACAGAGACTGCACTCCCAAGTTCACTTTCAGTGCAATTTCAAGTGCACTTTGCACTTGTAGTACAAAGTGGATTTGCCTTTAGTAAATAACCCCCATTGCATTTCTCTCTTGACAGATTACCCATGACAGCTTTCACACTGAGCCGCCCATAGCGTCGGCGGTAAAACACTGCTATTTTTAGCGGCGTTTTACCGTCGGATTTGCGGCGCATTTCGGCTGCTATCGGGGCGCTTTTACCCCCGCCAGCGGCCGAGAAAGGGTTATAACCACCCGCAAGGCATCGCAATAGCGGCATTTTGCCGGCGGTATCGCAGCGCTGCCCCATTGATTTCAATGGGGAGCAGTGGTGGAGGATCGGTAAACACACCGCTCCTTCACCGCTCCAAAGAAGCTGCTGGTAGGACTTTTCCTGACACCCTGCCAGCGCACCACTCCAGTGTGAAAGCCCTCGGGCTTTCACACTGGAGACAATGGAGCAGCTGTTTGAGGGCAGATTGCAGGTGCTATTTTTAATGCTATAGCGGCTGCAAAACGCCCTCGATGTGAAAGGGGTCTTAAGGTACATGACACTGATTGTCAGTGTCAAATTTCTGTAGCCATTTCCCATGTCTTTCTGCTGCCCTGCTTAGAACAAATATTCTGGCTAATAGTGACTCAATTGTTAGCTTTAACTTTAACACTGATTTTGTCCCGTTACTATAATGGATTTCGCGAAATATAAGTTTTGGCAGTTACAGAATTAGAAAAATAAGCTGTCCTTCAATAGGATCTACAGTATATGACTACAATACTAAACTTTCTTAGGATCATTTCTTACATGTTTAAATGGAATTGGTCACATAAGCTGGATACAGACTATACAATTTTCTGTAGATATTTTCCTTCAGATGTACCAAAACCATATAATATGAGGTCAAACCTTAAGCCCCGGTTCACACAGGGGCGACTTGTCAGGCGCGTCCTGTTCTGTGATACGGAACCATTCTAATAGGAGCGACGCAAGTCGCTCCGACTTAGAAAAAGGTTCCTGAAATATTTTTGGGGCGACTTCAGGCGACTTGCATTGACTTCTATACAGAAGTCGTTTTGCAAGTCCCTGCTGAAGTCGTGTGCAGGTCACCTCGTGAGTCGATCTGCAAGTCGTGCCGCCCCTGTGTGAACCGGCAGTAAGAGTTTCAATTTGTATGCAATCAGGCAGGCCCTTGCACTACATGGTTTTGGTAAATCTAAAGGAAATCAGAAAACAAAAGTTGTATAGTGTGTATGGGGTCTAAGTCAAATACAGTACCTGTGTGAGAAGCTACAGACTGAAGATGTCATTTTCTGATTCATGAATGTATACTATCTCAGCGATAAGCATATCACCTTAACAGTTGAGCGATAAATGGGAAAAATGTATGTTTCTGAAAAAAAAAATTTAGCAACAAAAATCTTCCAGCTTGATGGAAAATAATTTATGCCGATAAGACTGAAGCCTCTGAAATCATGTGCGTATGCTATATGTTACTCAAATAATATGTTTATAGAAGGGAAGCCATCATTTTAGCATTTTAAAAATTCTAAATAGAAACTACAAATAAACAAGAATAAATATATAAAATGTAATTATTTTATTTTCAAAAGTATTCCTATGTTATAAAACAAAGGGTGTCAGTCCCTTTTTTGTACAAAAGCACCTGAAAGATTACATCCAAAGGCTGTCAGATGTCTTGTTGGAAAAACATTTCATTTTGCCTGGAGAAAAAAAATGTAAATCTCTCTATAGATCACATGTGAAAGGGTATCGGAGTAAGCCCAACTACATCTATTTTTAGTGTATGGCAATCATTTAAAAAATGGGCAAATGGCATATGGGATGGCCGGCAGTACCCTGTAAACCAACATAACAAGTATTGGACTAAACATGCTAAGCCTCTAAATGAAATACATTTAAGAAGTATGTGTATTACCTTATGTTTTTTGGTTTCAGGGCTGCATGTGTCCTGCCTTACAGTGGTTGTACACCTTGTACAACAACAGTTTAAAAAGAAATTCAAAATTTTCAGTAACACATTTACCTAGAATTTGCTGTTTTCATGCTTGATTCATTATACATATTTCGTGATTCCCATGAAATGTAAAAAGAAACAATTTAGTGGAGAGTTAAGTTAGTTCTTATGAGATAGAGCCTCAGCAGTGTTGATCATGTAGTGTGAACAGAAAAGCTTGGAGAGTTGCTGTAATCCAGTTATTTATCTTCTTGGGATTAGACAGGCACAAAGCTGCTAGGTAAGAGAGAATGTTACTTACAGTTAATGTAAATATCCTGGCTCTTCAGCTGTTCTCCTCTTAGATGTGATACTCTGGTTAAGCAGCTCACACTATATAGCCAGCATACCCACTCCCCTCTGGCCAATCAGAGACACTGCATGTCATTCAGCCGTCATCTGCAGCATCTCTCAAATACAAAAGCCACCGCTTGTATGGTAGAAACATATGCTTGTTTTCTGTTGTTTTACCCATCATGGCCAAACATGCTAATTACGTTATCCGATTGATTCTAACACTGGTACAATATTTTCTATTGGTCTCACCACAGCGTACATTAATTTGATTCTAGACTATCAAGATCGACATTTTTCATCTGACATTATGCCACTGGCAGCACAAAACTGCTCAGATTTAATACAAAACAGGCACTATAATTTAGGAATGTTATCTTTACCTTAGCAAAAAAAAGACAAAGCTGTGTTAACTTTAACCACTTCAATACAGGGCACTTATACACCTTCCCGCCCAGACCAATTTTCAGCTTTTAGCGTTGTCGCAATTTGAATGAAAATTGCGCGGTCATACAACACTGTACCCAAACTAAATTGTTATCTTTTTGTTCCCACAAATAGAGCTTTCTTTTGGTGGTATTTGATCACCACTGGGATTTTTATTTTCTTCTAAACAAATAAAAAAAGACAGAAAATTTTGAAAAAAAAATAGTTTTTCTTGTTTCTGTTACAAAACTTTGTAAATAAGTACGTTTTCTCCTTCACTGATGGGCACTGATGGGGCTGCACTGATGGGCACTGATAAGGCGGCACTGAGGGGCACCAATGAGGTGGCACCAATGAGGTGGCACTGATGATGGGCACTAATATGCGGCACTGATAGGGCACTGATAGGCGGCACTGATGGGCACTGAAAGGTGGCACTGATATGCAGCACTGATGGGTACACATAGGTAGCACTGATGGGGACTGAAAGGCGACACTGATGGTCACTGATAGGCAGCACGGATGGGCACTGATAGACGGCACGGATGGGCACTGATAGACGGCACGGATGGGCATGGATGGGCACTGATGTGCACTAATGGATGGTACCGATGGATGCCAATCAGTGCCAAACAATAATGCCTGCCAATCAGTGATGCCCATTGTGGGCACTGATTGGCATCCATTTTGAGCACTGATTGGCATCCATTGTGGGCACTGATTGGTGGTGTCTAGTGGTGTGCATCACTGGTGGTCCTGGTGGCGTCCCTGGTGGTAGCGGCTTGATACTCTGGCAACGTCATATGACGTCCAGTCAGGATATCGCACCCACTTTGCCGACATCATATTGCTATATAGCGGGCGGTAAGTGGTTAACCACTTCAGCCCTGGAAGCTTTTACCCCCTTAATGACCAGGTCATTTGCGATACGGCACTGCGTTACTTTAACTGGCAATTGCGTGGTCATGCGACGCTATACCCAAATAAAATTGATGTCCTTTTTTTCCCACAGATATAGTTTTCTTTTGGTGGTATTTGATCACCTCTATAAACAAAAAAAAGAGCGTCAATTTTGAAAAAAAAAAACAATATTTTGACCTTTCTGCTATAAAACCTATCCAATTAAAAAAATTAAAAAAAATTGCATTTCTTCATCGATTTAGGCCAATATGTATTCAGCTACATATTTTTGGTAAAAAAAAATCCCAATAAGCGTATATTGATTGCTTTGTGCAAAAGTTATAATGTCTACAAACGATGGGATATTTTTATGGAATTTGTATTTATTTATTTATTTTACTAGTAATGGGGGCGTTCATCGATTTTTAGCTGGACTGTGACATTGCGACGGACAAATCGGACACCTGACACTTTTGACACTTTTTTGGGGACCAGTGACACTAATACAGTGATCAGTGCTAAAAATATGCACTGTTACTGTACTAATGACACTGGTAGGGGAGGAGTTAACATCAGGGGCAATCAAAAGGTTAAGTGTGCTCCTAGGGAGTGCTTTCTAACTGTGTGGGGGTTGCACTGACTGGATGAAGACAGAGATCAGTGTTCTTGCTTAGCAGGAACACAAGATCTCCATCTTCTTCCCTGTCAAAACGACGATGTGCCTTGTTTACATAGGCAGATTGCCATTCTGCCTCTCTGGGGAATGATCGCAGGTAGCTGATGGACATCGGGTCTACCAGACCCACTGATTGTCATCCCCTGTGTCCAATCAGCATGCGATTGCTCCTCCGGTGGTGTGCGCGCATGTGCCACCCAGTGGCTATTGCACAACATGACGGAGAGGTACATCATTTCGTGCAATAGAGCAGACGTGCCGCAGTAAATATGCAGTAGGCAATCGGCAAGTGGTTAAATACCCAATCAAGGTAAATGAACAAAAAAAAAACTTGCACGTGATTATCAATTCAACATTCACTTTGCAAGGTGAACACACTCATTTAGTAAATCAAGCCTGATGCATGTTGTAGGGACGTAACAGAAAAATAGAAAAATGTAGAAATGCACACCCTGAGGTTGACTTACTAAAAGAGTAGTATGTTCCCTTTAATTTTTTTCAAAGCTCTTTAGTCTTTATAAGTGACACCTCTGTAGATTTAACAGCGGTGACTTGAGATCAAAAGCACGTTTAATTTAAAAAAATGAGTATGGATGCTATGTCAAGTTACATGTTTCAAAATTTTTTTTTTTTGGCAATAGGGCCTTTATGCTCTTCCAAGCATAACATACTTGAGTATGAACAAGTATGAAAAAGATTACTTCATTTATGTTACTTTTTAAAATACAAGTCATGCTTGCCTGAGGTAAGGTAGCTAGCACATTTTGCACATCTTATTCGTATAATTTGCTTCATCAGTATGAGATACTGATGTAATAGTAAATACTGTAAATGTCATCCCACACTGGGATCCCAAAATCAGTAAATGAGGTGAGGGTGTATTGACAGTGGAAGCATTGCAGAATAAAACAAATAAGAAGGAAGCCACCACTTGACACAAGTGGAAATGTAGCCTTATTCTAATAATGCACTACACCAGTATATCAAGGCTTCATTTGCAAATCGCCTTTTGTGTGCTGGCTTCCTTCTTATCTGAATAATAAATGTAGGACACATGTCCCAGTAATTAAATTTGTTAGTTGTTAGTGGTCAGAGAACCAGCATAATGCATTGTGTGCCACAGAGACAGATCTTATCCTTTTCCTGGCCATCATGCACACATTTTATTACCTGAGGCTGTTCTTTGGGTCTACACCTTATGTCTTTTGTCATCCTGTTATCTGCTTTGCATACTACAGGTTATATAACAATCAGTGAAATAAAAGTCTACTAAATAGTAGTAGCACCCTCTACCTAGTGTTGGTGCTAGAGTGAGATTTTTCTGTAGTGCAGGTAAATTTAAGCAGGCCTAGCTAGAAGCTAGGCCTGTTTGTTTTGTTCTGAGGGCAGGGAGTTGCTTAGAGTAGGCTGGTGACTCACAGCTAGTTTCACCTCTCAGTTACCTCCCTTCTGCTTCTAGAGGTGGAGAAGAGAGGTGGAGCTATCTGGGGCGTTCTAAGGATCTCTGACCAATCCCCAACCTGGATTGGCAGGGGGCAGGCCACCTTAAATACAGAGGGTCAGCCCAGCTTTGGAGGAGTTGTTCGGGTGGAAGAACTGGAGAGGGAGTATTAGGCTGTCGGGACCTTTGAGGAAGCCCCCTACTTTGGGGGGGGGTGACCTTGGGCCAGGGGGCTTAGGGCTGTACAGGAACCCATCACAAACCAAGGGGTGTCCTGAATAGGAGCAGGAAAGGACAGCGGGAATACTGCGGGGCAAGTCTCCAGGAGGGATCCATCAGGTGTCGGTGAGTGACAGGCACAGTCGGGAGACCTGGGAGAGGCATGCCGGAGCAGACTGGGAGTGTGCAGTCTGAGATGGATGTAGAGCCAGCAGGAGAGACTGTGATGTTACTGGCAGAGAAGTCGGGCCGCTGCAGCTGGGAGAGCTGTCAGGGTCTGCAGAGGGCTGACTGGGATCAGTAGTCTACCAAAGAGGGCAGCTAGCATTTGAACTTTATTTGCTACACCATAGGGGCCCACTGTCCCTGCCTGTAATAAGGTACTTTAAGCTAGGCCTGACTGGAAGCAGAGTTGGGCCTAACCATGTGCTAGCTGCACCTGAAGAACAGTGCTGGAGGGAGAAGGAGAGACAGTCTGCAGCAAGTGTTGTGCAGGAGGAGAATATCTAAATCGTCCCAAACCATGCAAGAATAATTTTCTGGGCATCCCATGAATTCCTTAACTCCATCCAAGTTCTAATCCCTCAATAAAATACAAAACAAACAAAGCTGATGGACTTGTTCATTGTCTTGGAGTGTCTGTAAGTGAACCCCGGGCTGGGCAGGGTGACAGGTTGGTCACATCATTCAGCAGCCCCTACGGGGGTACCGCTACATAGGCTATGTACATACAGTCAGGTCCATAAATATTGGGACATTGACACAATTCTAATTTTTTGGCTCTATACACCGCCACAATGGATTTGAAATGAAACGAACAAGATGTGCTTTAACTGCAGACTTTCAGCTTTAATTTGAGGGTATTTACATCCAAATCAGGTGAACGGTGTAGGAATTACAACAGTTTTTATATGTGCCCCCCACTTTTTAAGGGACCAAAAGTAATGGGACAATTGGCTGCACAGCTGTTCAATGGCCAGGTGTGTGTTATTCCCTCATTATCCCATTTACAAGGAGCAGATAAAAGGTCCAGAGTTCATTTCAAGTGTGCTCTTTGCTTTTGGAATCTGTTGCTGTCAAATCGCAATATGAGATCCAAACAGCTGTCACTGTCAGTGAAGCAAGCCATCATTACGCTGAAAAAAACTAAACAAACCCATCAGAGAGATAGCAAAAACATTAGGTGTGGCCAAATCAACTGTATGGAACATCTTTAAAAAAAAAGAACGCACCGGTGAGCTCAGCAACTCCAAAAGACCCGGCAGACCACGGAAAGCAACTGTGGTGGATGACCGAAGAATTCTTTCTCTGGTGAAGAAAACACCCTTCACAACAGTTGGCCAGATCAAGAACACTCTCCAGGAGGTAGGTGTAGGAGTGTTAAAGTCAACAATCAAGAGAGGACTTCACCAGAGTGAATACAGAGGGTTCACCACAAGATGTAATACATTGGTGAGCCTCAAAAACAGGAAGGCCAGATTAGAGTTTGTCAAACAACATCTAAAAAAGCCTTCACAGTTCTGGAACAACATCCTATGGACAGATGAGAACAAGATCAACTTGTACCAGAGTGATGCGAAGAGAAGAGTATGGAGAAGGAAAGGAACTGCTCATGATCCAAAGTATACCACCTCATCAGTGAAGCATGGTGATGGAATGTTATGCAATGGCCAAGTCAATCACCTGACCTGAATCCGATTGAGCATGCATTTAATTTGCTGAAGACAAAACGGAAGGGAAAATGCCCCAAGAACAAGCAGGAACTGAAGACAGTTGCAGTAGAGGCCTGGCAGAGCATCACCAGGGATGAAACCCAGCGTCTGGTGATGTCTCAGACTTCAGGCTGTAATTGACTGCAAAGGATTTGCAACCAAGTATTAAAAAGTGAAAGTTTCATGGATGATTGTTAATCTGTCCCATTACTTTTGGTCCCTTAAAAAAGTGGGAGGCACATATACAAAATGTTGTATTTCCTACACTGTTTACCTGATTTGGATGTAAATACCCTCAAATTAAAGCTGAAAGTCTGCAGTTAAAGCACATCTTGTTTGTTTCATTTCAAATCCATTGTGGTGGTGTATAGAGCCAAAAAGATTAGAATTGTGTCAATGTCCCAATATTTATGGACCTGACTGTTTACATTGTCTGCATGGCTTGGTCTACTATTGCTTTGACGTTTGAGATTTCAGAGTTAAGACCCGTACTCACAGGCAGAATGTTGGGAGACATTTGCCGGTTCCAAGAAATGGTCGACATTCTGCCTGAGTGTATGTCTGTCTGATCAACAGAAGCCAGCCAGCTTCTGTTGGACGTGCATGCTGGATCCCGATCAGCACTCTCAGCCAATGGCAGAAAGCGCTGATCGCAATGTGTTCTGGCGGTGGGCCCGCCCCCCTGTCAGAACACAACAGCTCAGCGGGGGAGATCGCTGGACTAACCTCACATAGTTAGTACAGTGTCTCCAACCAGAGCTGTCAGGTTTTTTTCGTGCAACCCAGAGGTTGTTAGTGTATACCAAGTTCTAGGGCAACTATACGTGGATTGAAATTCAGCCAGTTCAGCAGGGACCAGCCAAATTTGATCCATGTATGGGCAGGCTGGTTGTACACAAGCCGATTTATCCACAGCCAGCCTGAAGGGTTTTTCCTGAACAATCAGTACCACCGGCTATAGGTGGCAGCACTGATCATTGCATTCTGATGACAAGGAAGTCTCCCCGCTGTCAGAACACAATAGCACAGTGGGAATGATTCCTCCATTCACTGAAAATGTGTGGATGGAGGAATTGGCACAATTTTTTTTGCAGCAGAAAAAAAAAATGTTATGGACAGGTCAGCAGCAAAAAGGGATTTAAATTGTTACTAAATCAACAACAGTAAAATCAGTGTGCATATGCAGTAAAGTATGCCTGTTATACTCATCATGGAACCTAAGGGGTTAATCTGCTGCATTGTGTATGTAGCGGTCGTAATATATGTACAATATGATGTTGCATATATGTTATCATTTGGCGCCACCTAGTGGTCAAGATATAATAGGATTGCATCTTTATTTTCTATTACTGTTTAGAGGTTGACATGGAAGTACTTTGTTTACCTCTGGACATTAACTTGACCTACCCAGAATGCCGCTGAACTCCCATGAATCTTAAGGGAACAGACTGCATTGTGGGAAGCCTATAAAAGGGCGAGCAGCGGCCATTTTAGGTCTCTTGGACACGCATGGCTAACCTGGGAGGATCTGTGTGAGGTCTTCAGCACAGCGCGGCCTACCTCCACGGAACAGCGATAAGAGCAGCGGCACTGTGATAGACCAGAGAGCTGGACTGACGGTGGGGCAAGACTGGAAGGTAGTCTGAGAAGCCTGTCAGAGCCATCTGGGAGTTCCGGAGCGTCCTATAGTGTGGAGCGGAGCAGCGCAGCAGTGCTGGCCGGCAGGAGACAGAATCCTGAACATCTAAACGGAGTCCTCTGAGAACACTGTGCTGGGGAGTCATTAACCCTTGGATTACAAAATTATCTTGTTTCCTAGCAG
Organism: Lithobates clamitans; assembly: GCA_037952925.1. Taxonomy (NCBI): domain Eukaryota; kingdom Metazoa; phylum Chordata; class Amphibia; order Anura; family Ranidae; genus Lithobates; species Lithobates clamitans. The sequence goes on from JBBGZY010000943.1 coordinate 2,607,174, forward strand.
AAGAAAAGAAGAGAAAGAAAGACTGTTCAGTAACACAAGGTCTTGTGTCCCCTTACTATATAGGGGTAGTGTGGTATTATTAGAGGGAGCTCCCAAATTGTGGTACTATACTCAATCAGGTTATCATTTGGTTTAGTATAGCCAATAAGAGCGCAGGAAATAGAACAGCGCTCAGAGTGAGATAGATTCACTCTGACGTATATTCTATTTTCTTTGCTATACCATTTACACGTTACTTCAGATATTTTATACCTGTATTATATTCTTGTAATATAAAGTTAAATTGACTGTCAGATTATGTTGGTCTGATGGTACAACTATTGTAATACATCCCTTTGAAGTAATTACAGTAAACTAAGATTTACTTAAGTATAACTGTGTGGGTGTTATTTTCTTTATATTCTCAAGCAAGTGAAGATCAAGGTAAAGACAAACAGGTATACTATATTGTGCACTGTGAATTTGTTTTAAGGTTTTGTGGTTATTGCACATTATTACACATAATGGAACCCAAAAGGTCAGAGGTAGGGGTAGCTCCAAGGGTCTGGGATGGCCAGTGAGAAAACAAATTAGCAGCTTCTACATGGGTAGTGCGCTACATGGAGGTCCCACCAAGATTTCCCAACTGGAATGCCCGAATAGGCCAGGAGAAGAAGTCATGAGCTCAGATGCGGCTACTCAGTGGAGTCAAGAATTTGGGGTGTAGTCCAGAAGACCACTATACTGAGGCTCCCAGGAGACCAATGGTTTGATCGAGAGGTGCGACTATTAATGCGGAAAGCAGTGCCCAGACAAGGTTGCTATTTGCTAGACTTAAAACAGAATGTCCAAGAAAACTTTACTGGCGCCCTCTTAGAGTGGAAAGAGACCACCCCTGCAGAGTTCCAGGAAGGAATGGTGAGCCTAGCTGAGGGCCTGGATGGAATGGTAATTCCAGTCCAAGAATCAGAAGAACTGCCACCAGCAATACCGACAGGGAGCCCATTGGCAAGGAGTTCAGAAAGAGACAGCACAAAGTCTGAGAGTCCGGGGTCAGAACAAAACTTAGAACCCAAAATACCGCCAGCGTCTTTCTACCTAGACATGAGTCGTCTGGTGGACAGCTCGATACAAAGTCACCAGACGTCCACAAATGAGAAGTACCGGAAGCTACCTACATTCTCCGGGAGGTTACCAAGACCAGAGGGAGAGGAAGATTTTGAGAGTTGGATGGATCAGGCTACTCAGGCTTTGGAGGACTGGAAAGTCTCGGGACTAGGGATGAGCTTCGCGTTCGAGTCGAACCCATGTTTGACTTGAACATCGGCTGTTCGATCGTTCACCGAATTGCGAACGTTATGGGCCGTTGGCGCCAAATTCGTGTGGTGCGTCACGGCCCATAATTCACTGCGGCATCGCAGTGCATTGCTGGCTGATGATTGGCCAAGCATGCACTATGAGCCGCATGCTTGGCCAATCACAGCGCCGTCAGTAGAAAGAGCTGTAGGGGGTTTAGAACACGCCCCACACTATATAAGGCCGCCTGCACAGCGGCCCTGTGTAGTGTGTTCCAGCGTGCTTAGATAGACACAGAGACAGTGTCATTTCATTTGAGTTAGTTAGATTAGGCAGGACAGTCAAGAGAGTTAGCTTCACTTACAGTGTATTGTGTATATATACATCCCAGGTGTTGTATATATATATACACTGTATTTAGTTTAGCTAGATCCGTTCCTGTTATCTTCCTACTGACAGGCAGGCTTGTCTTGTTACAGTATTTACAGCTACCTGAAGAAAATTGCTGGTGTTCTTTTGATCCTATTAGTACCACAGTCAGGCAGCTAGACTATTTAGTTAGTGTAGTGCGTCCTCGTCACAGTGTTCAGTTAAAGCTACAAGTTAGTTTAGTGTGACCTCTTCACAGTGTTCAGCTAAAGCTACAAGTTAGTGTAGTGCATCCTCCTCACAGCGTTCAGCTAAAACTACAAGTTAGTGTAGTGCGACCTCTGCACAGTGTTCAGCTAAAGCTACAAGTTAGTGTAGTGCGTCCTCCTCACAGTGTTCAGCTAAAACTACAAGTTAGTGTAGTGCAACCTCTGCACAGTGTTCAGCTAAAGCTACAAGTTAGTGTAGTGTGTCCTCCTCACAGTGTTCAGCTAAAACTACAAGTTAGTGTAGTGCGTCCTCTGAACAGTGTTCAGCTAAAACTACAAGTTAGTGTAGTGCGTTCTCCTCACAGTATGAATAAGAAAAAGAAAAAATGGGGTGATGGCGCTACCATATAGGCACTAGTGTATTTGAAAAATATATGCTGTGTGTTAAACCAAATTCCTTAACCATACCATAAAACTGTAAAAGGTACTATTCGTGTTCACAGATATGTGATGTGAAAATGGACATATAAGAAGATTTCCGAAACAGACGGAAAAGAATAATAAATTACATATACCCTATTTCGTGGAGAAAGTGTATAAATGTGTCTAAATAAGACTAGTGAGCAACCTAAATAAGAGGTTAATGAGATGCAACTTGATCCTCATCCAACCAGCTTAAAACCATTGCAAACATAATCAATAAATCATTAAATAAGGGTGATTAAATATGCAGATAACACCACATCTATTATGTGCAGGAACTGAATTAAATAAACGCACCCTAAAAAATGTGTAAAGGCAATCCACAATTAATAATTAGTAGTAAAGAGTGTTCAATAAATAGTCCAAACCACTGACCATAAATGACCGTAGAAATGTGCAAAAGATTGTCAGTCAATCAAAAAATTCAAAAATTAATTAAAAAATATGAAAAGAAAAATATATGATCCCAAATGTCCAAAACCAGGTGACTTTGGTGCAAGACAGATATGGTGACTGTAGTGCTCCCCCAATGGGTCCCCACTCACCACAATTAATTAACTGTTAATTAATTGTTAGAGGACACAGGGCTACACAATGAGATTAGAGGAGACGCAGTTTAACCTTAAGCTGCGTAGGGGGTTTTTCACTGTCAGGGCGATAAGGATGTGGAACTCTCTTCCACAATTAGTAGTGTCAGCAGGGAGTATTGATATTTTTAAAAGACTCTTGGACATGCATCCTAAAGAACACAACATACAGGGATATGGGAAATGATTATCAACATTGACACACGTACACCTACACAGGTTGAACTGGATGGACTATTGTCTTTATTCAACCTTACCTACTATGTAACTGACATGCATCTAATATTTGTATATTGTATTTGTAGACCTAGATTGGTGATACCAGACATTATATCAGAGAACTCTCTAAACCCTGAAGAAGCGGCCGTGACTGCGAAACGCATAAGAAAAGACCCAATGGGTCTCTGTTAACTGTCTGATTGTCTCTATTCTGGGCTATTATTCAATGAAAATCCATTTTTTTACTATTTGTATAACTTTTAAAATCTGGTTATTTGTAATAAAGCCTTGATATTACATATGTGTTTTTTAGATAATGATGTACTGAAGGACCATCCTTGAATGCCCATTTTGTTCTTTTTTTTCCTTTCTACATTATGCACCGAGTTGATGACCCTTTAGTATGAGGATTTTTCAGATGATATTCATTCGATTCAGTGACCCATCCACACATATTTTTGCTTTTCAGACCAAATCATTAATATCCTGCAACAGTGGCAGAGATATACTGATAAAACAGATACACCAAGAGAACATGGGAGTTAAAGAAAATGTACAAATATAGGCAGAGTATAAACTTCTGTTCAGGAATACAAATAAAACTTGTATGCTGCCTGCATTGGACTGTGGGAGATGAAGTCCTGAATGGGAGCCATGCTGTGGAAGCCTACGGTCATCATTGAACTACAGTACCCACTAGGAGACAGTGAGAAGAAGGAGTTAGGGCTGTGTTTCCCAGGCTACAGATCAAGGAGCTTTCTCTTTTAGCATGAGGGGACCAGAGTGAACAAACCTGTCTACCTGGGTGTGTGCCCACTTAACACAAGCCTATGACCTGAGCCAGAGATTGAGATCCTGTGTGCTGGGGTCCAGAAAGGTCTGAGTGCGCAGAGGCTGAGGACTGGGCTACTGGCGGGACACAGACCCTTGCTGCAGACAGACAGAAGTGCTGTATACTGGTGAGCTGAGTACCAGAGCCACTCTAAGAAAATCCAGAAAACATTAGTACAGTGGGAGTGTTGCGGCTGTATCATTGGGATAGGTGAGAGGGCATTGTTGCCACTGACCTGTTGCTGCTATCAGAGACTGTGCACATAGGGACTGGACATTTGACTATCGTCCCTGACCACTGCATGCACAGTTTACTGGAACTGTATTTATGTGCACCACTGTAAAGACTGCGCTCCAATTCTAGCCTCCTGAAGAACCTGGGCAAAGGATTCTCTCTTTAGATAAGTTGCTCCACAAGGAGTTAATTTACTCTCTATAGTAAGAGGTACTGTTGCAATAGACCTGAGTCTTAGCATAGTCATTCCTAGAGTGCACTCTAGCAGTATAGTACACTGGTTGCAGGAAAGTTATTGCAACACTATGCATTACTGCAATTAATATTATCTATAACTTTAATTCATGCTGATTAGCAGGTTATTAGACATGTATCAATTCAACTATATAAACTGCTACAAGCTCATGATCATACTGTCTAGCGAACTGTGGTTGATCTAATTCTTGATCTGCTCATTTATGAATATATTGCTATTTACTTCAACTAGTATCTCAGGATATCTCTGTTCTGAGTGCTGCCAACCTAGACAACAAGACAGAGACAGTAAACATTGAAGCAATTGAATGTTGCCAAAATAACCACCTGGAGCTTGGTGGTCGACATGTCAAGACACAGCTGGACTAAAGAGCAGGTTTGACAAGTAGTAATGACACTAGCTCCAGACCAGCGAATATTCGTACTGGACATGAAGGTAAATCAAGCTGCCTTCCATATCAATGTGCTGTAAGAGGGGAGGAGAAACATTCCTGCCTGTTTCCAAAGGGCAAGACTTCACTTAACCAATGAAGTTGAAGCTCGTCTGATCCAGCTACAGGTAACAGAAATAAACCCAGAGAATCCCAGCCAGACTACACCAGGAGTAGAAGCAGTTGCTACTGCCTCTCCATCAACCTACATGGATTGAAAACTGGCTACAAGGGCGAGTTCAGAGGGTGGTGAAAAATGGGGAATACTCAGAATGGTCAGGGGTGGGAAGTGGGGTCCCCCAGGGTTATGTGCTTGGACCAATCCTTTTTAATTTGTTCATAAACGATCCGGAGGATGGGGTAAACAGTTCAATCTCTGTATTTGCAGACGACACTAAGCTAAGCGGGGAAATCACTTCTCCGGAGGATGTGGAAACCTTGCAAGAAGATCTTAACAAATTAATGGGGTGGGCAACTACATGGCAACCATATTTGTCCTGTCTTTTTCAGTTAGGACACCATATTAAAACTTTGATTATAGAAGTATTGCCTCTGCAAGCAAACCGGTGATCCAGGAATTTCAACGAGAGTGGGTTAACCTAGGGATTAACCTTTTTATTATTTGGCAAATCTTCAGTTTTATTTTACAAATATTGTTTCTTGCTAAGGTTATAATTTCTTTTTATTTTTATTTTTTATTTTTATTTTAGTTTATTTCATTTTATTCCATCTTATTTTTCTATTCATTTTTTGTTTAATTCATCAATTAAACATCAATTTAACATAAATAACCTAAATTAAATTAACAATGATCTCTATAAATTTCATTCAATACTTTATAAAATTGATATTTTGACTTGTAAGAAATGTCTCTACTATCAAATGTGTTTAAATTTTTATTCTGTATTGATGGTTTTTCCTTCTTTATGTAAATTTCAGTCTTACAAATGGTACCACATGATCTCCTGAAGAAGCTCCATAGAGCGAAACATGTTGAGAAAAAAAGTGGTATCTGTATCATAAATTGTTGTTGCACTTTATGAATTTTTTGGAAATTGTTGTACTATGTATGGCCTGTCAATAGGCTCTTTTAAACTTATTTGTAATAAAAAATTCCTCTTTCATTCCAATATGGTTTGAACCAGTGTTAATAATTTTTGATATTGACACCTCTAAAGTCCCAAGGCTCTATGCCTACAGCCCTTTCTTCCTATATCTACTTGTATACGGGATGTGGTGTCTTAATTATTGGTCATTCTTATTTCCATTGTTTATCATATGATTTCTAAGGTGTCACCCACCTAATCCCCCTTCAGAAACAAGAATCACCAAATCCACTATTATATTACAACTTCAGTGATAACTTGACTCTGACATTAATGATTGTTGTTGTTAATAATTATCTCTCTATTGTTGTGGTTTTTTTTTTTCTTCCCATCATGGCAAACTATTGTGGCAATGCCTTTGCAGGGTTGATGGATCAAATCCACAAGTCTCAAAACCTTACAGGAGGTGGTCTTACTATGGATCGCTTCTTTCTCAGACTCCAGAGAATGCTAGAAAAGAAAGCTAGAATACATTGGAATAAATGGTACTTTTCCAGACATATAGAAGAGAGGGTTGCCCCGTGGGGCCTTAGGAATCAGATCTTCCCCACTATCAACATGGCACCAGAATTTAAACACAAATGGGAGGAGAATCTCCAAAATTGCTCCCTCAAAATGATGGAATTATTGTGTGAACATTCTGGCTGTGAACTAGCTTCTCTGGACAAAGAGATTGAAAGGCTCTATAGAGACAATGATCCCATTGTCTCCAGCGAGCTCTTTCCAAACCGTGAAACTATGCTAAACACAGAACTAGAGAATTATGTTTCAGGAATATTGAAAACTAAAGAAAAGAAGTACATGAGAGACAAACTGGCATATGACAATGATCAAGCATATAATTGGATTCAAAATAAATCTAGAAAACGTAACATTAAAAAATCTACTTTTAAAGAAACTCATACGGAACCCAATGATTCTGACACCTCTTCTGCTTCTTCCTTTTCCTCACAGGTTATTGAGCGCCCTTTGAATCAAAAAAAGGTGGATACCTCCAAACACCCGAATGGTAATGCGAATGCACTCACTAATTCTCTCAAACGCACTCCCAACACCAGTCGACCCCCGATGAGCACTAGAGCTACCACGGCCAAAACTAATACGACAAACAGCGCACACAATCACCACGAATCGGTTACTAATGTTGGTTTCGCCAACTCACTCCCTACTCAAACTCCATCTTCACAAGTAAGTACGTTTAATGACATCATCACACAATCGGATTTTCGTCCGGCTCCGATTTTCACGCAGCCGGTGCACGACCAAAAGAAAAATATGGGCACGGAGCCAACGTCACTCAAAACTCTGAAAGGTTTGAAATAGTTAATCTTTCATCTTGTTCCCTCACGCCAGTTCAAATTTCTGTGTTGGAGCTGGGTTTATCCTTTTGCCCCACACAGAAAATTGACCAATTTGAGTTAATTAAGGATTTAAACTTATTTGCCAGAAAGTTACTTCTTCGCATATCTTTTGATAAACCTGCTTCATCATCTGACACTTCTTCCACTCCTGTACTTTCTTCTCAGACTCCTAGCTCCACCCCTGTACTTCCCTCTCAGACTCCCAGCCTAGAAGACATAAAAGCTCTTGAAGACCTAATGGAGCTATGGGACGAAGGACACATTGATCAAACGGAGATACTAGAGGCGGAGTCTCTAGCTTTTGATCAATGCGAACCTTTAACCTCTCCATTCACCCCAGATTCACAATCTCAAACCCTTATCTCTTCACAACCTAAAGAATACAGACCAAAATCAAAAACTTTTCCTGCCCTACATGGAAATCCCAACGTTTGGGCATTTACCCAACAAATAACTGATGCCATTAAAAAAACGAAATGGAAGGGACTACATGATTCTAATTTAACCCCTTCCCAATTAGAAGCCCTATCCTCTCTACAAAACAACAAACAGTTAATTATAAAACCATCTGACAAGGGTGGGAACTTGGTCATTATGGACCGCCAACAATATGTGACCATGGTTAAATGACTGTTGAATAATCGAGCCTGGTACAAACGAATATTGGAGGTTCATATACAACATATGACCACCCGCTATAGAGAACTTATTGGCTCAGCTTACCATTCAGGTCTTATTAACAAACACACCTGGCAATTTCTTAATGTTCCTTTTCCACGTACACCTACTTTTTATGCACTTCCCAAAATCCACAAGGATCTTAATGATCCCCCTGGCCATCCTATAGTGTCAGGGAATGTCTGCTTGACCGAAAAGGCCAGCCAATTGGTCGACGACCATCTTAGACCTTTTGTGGAAGACTTAGCATCATATCTACAAGATACGAGAGATCTTCTGAGAGCTCTGGATGGTTTGGCTCTACCTGAGGAGGCCTGGTTGGTGTCCTTGGATGTGGAGGCCCTCTATAACTCCATCCCCCACACCAAGGGCGTTGGAGTTGTAGAGGGCTTTATTTCTCTCAACAGAGAGTCCTCTCCGGCCTACAATCAATTCATCCTTGACCTTTTGCGATTCATTTTGCATAAAAACATTTTTATTTTTGAACGCTCCCACTACCTCCAGATACAGGGTGTAGCTATGGGAACTAAATGTGCTCCTTCCTATGCAAACCTGTATCTGGGGGGGTGGGAGCGGGACCTGTTTTTTGATGACAATACACAAGGTTTTTTTGAACAGATACCGATTTGGCGAAGATATATAGATGATATTTTCTTCATCTGGATGGGAAGTCATGCTGATCTACTCATGTTTTTTGAAAGCTTAAAGGTTAATCAATACAACCTCAGCTTCACTATGGAAGCGAGCCAAGATAAGCTGACCTTCCTAGACATTCAAATTTTTATCAACAAAGATAGAACTATTGGTACTACTCTATATCGCAAGCCATCCGCGGGTAACTCCCTTCTCCATGCCACCAGCTCTCATCCCTCATCATTAAAAAGGAACATTCCCTATGGGCAATATCTTCGCCTTAGAAGAAATTGCAGTAATAGTAGTCATTTTGAAAAAGAAGCCAAGGCCCTACAACATCGCCTCAAGACCCGCGGTTATAGCAACAAAAGTCTGAAAAAAGCATACGCCAGGGCAAAAAAACATAATAGATCGGACCTCATTTATGGTCACACAACTCCCACACCCTCATCTGAACTAAGAATGATCACCAGATTTTCGGGACAACATAAACAAATATGGGAATTAATGCAGAAATATTGGTACCTTCTAATGGGGGATCCACGGGTCTCAAAACATCTAAAGAACTATCCAGAAATAACCTTTAGACGATCACAGTCCATTAAGGACAAGATTGTTCATAGTCATTATGATCCATCTCTCATCTCTATCAGTGCAAACAGAGGTACACGACCATGTGGTCGCAAATGTGGTTTCTGCAGGTACATTCATGCAACACGCACCATTGCCCTTCCCAATTGTTGTAATATGTTGGCCAATTTATGTATAATATTGTATTGGAGTGCCATGCTGACCAGAAATTCAGTTGCATTGTCCAACTGAATTTTAGCATAGCAAGGGAACAGCTGAAGACTCTTTGATGTGTTAATCTTATGCAAGTCTATTTGAACATTTCAAAGGGTATTCAGGTGGTATGTTAATCTAATCTAATTACATATATCTAAAGGGGACTTGTTGATGTTGATATGCGGGAGTGCAAATTGGGGTGGTTCACGGCTGTTCACGGCTGGGGGTTGTTGTCTGTTTGAAAGACTAAAGCTAATCAAAGTCCTAAATTGGAAGGCCAATCAAATTGCTCAGCCATTCAATATTTAGTGAATATAACACGGCATTCAGTCTATAGGTTGGGGGAAGTGAGGCTTGTCTGTGTATGGGGTGAGGCTTGTCTGTGCATGGCTGGGAACACACAGGCCTAGGAATATGGGTTTCTGAATTATATACTCTGTCGGATCCTTTTGTCATCTGTGGACTTTGGACTTTGTTCTGTGTTGGAAGTCAATAAAGTGCATCTCTCTGGAAGAATTGGGTTTCTGCGGAAGAGTACTTACTCCATCATCATTATAATAATACCTAAATATTAATTATAATTACACCCAGTATATATTTACTAATACTTACTAATTAATTATCATACCCACTCTACATCATATCACCCAGTATATATTAATATACATTCGATCACTACACCAATGGCCGCCTGTATTCTCCTAAATTCTCAGTCACATGTCAGTCAGTGGGCATTGTCTACCTGATGACCTGTGGCTGTGACGCCTTCTATGTGGGCAAAACAAAGCGCCCATTTTTTCACCGTATACGGGATCATGTTTCCCTTGTATGCAAAAAAAGAATGGCCGTCATATGGGTCTCTTTCATAAATTTGATGACACTATGATGCGTTTTGTAGCCTTAGAACATGTTCCCCCAGGAGAAAGGGGTGGCAACTATGACCAAATCTTACTACAGAGTGAGGCTAAATGGATTTCAAATTTAGATGCTTTAAAAGCCCCAGGTCTAAATGATGCTTTAAGCTACAAACCCTTTCTGTGAATTTTTTCTTTTTGGGTCTAATATTCTTTACATTAGTATTTTGTGTTTTACCACATTTATATACATATATTTTTTGTCGTATTTATTTAATTTATTTTATTTCATTTAAACATTCTTTATTATTTATATTTATTTATTTTCCTTTGATTACTTACCTTTAAACAATATTTTTCAATATTAATACATTGAATATAAATTTTTTCTTGCTATTATCAATGTTATTAATTTATCTATCTATGAATTTTTTCTACATTGATGAATATTTTTTTTATGTTTTAGCCCCTCCTCTATCCTGGATCGCCCCTTTCTAAACTTGCACGGACACCCAGGCATTTGTTAGAATGTTGGTTTCTAATCAATGGCCTCGTCCCCAAATGCCTCTCCTGGCTCCCTGCGCTATGCATTACACTCTCAAACATATCTTTATCTATTTACTTTGTCATCTTGCCCACTCATGTAGTGACTGATGTTCGTCTCATCAGTTTTTACTTATTCCTCTCCGAGTCGTGCTAGCCCCCCTCCCATCATGTGAGGGCAAAACCACTTTTAAAATGGCGATCGACAGCTGTACGTTCCAACAGCTTCTGACGCCGCTTGTCCCGATGTGTGCGCATGCGCAGAGAGACCTCATGAATGTCCGCGGTGCGGCGGTGACGTCAGATGCCGGCCGCTCCGGAGTGCAATATTTAAACAGGGAGATTTCTTTTACTCCCTGTCATTTCTCTGCTGGACACCACAGAGGTAGGAGGGAAGGATCTCTCCTCCTGACTCCATTGAAATCTTGAAATATCCCTGCAAGGTAGGCAGCTTCATTTAATGCTAAACTTTTGGATCTCTTTATCCACTATTCCCCTACTGATAACGGGCTTGACCTAATTAAATTTAAAGTAAATCTTATTTTATTGGGTTATCTATATGGCTTATGTGCTGGATCTAAGTGTAGGCTGTTTTGATTCCTCCCTTTCCAGACCGTCCCTACTTCTCTTCCATATTGAAGTTTTTTCTTATTACATCCTATGGCTGTCGCTCCTGTCCCACTAAACACCGAGGATGTCTTATGTTATCTAAATTGATTCTATCATCTAAAGTTTGTCCAGGTAAAATCTTTTATAGAAATACTATTGGATATTCTCAATATAATGATTTTTGATTGAATACAATCAATCAGTTTTTTTCTTCTTAAACATTTAAATATTTAAATATCTATTTCTTCAACCATATGTGTCCTGTCTTTTTCAGTTAGGACACTATATTAAAACTTTGATTATAGAAGTATTGCCTCTGCAAGCAAACCGGTGATCCAGGAATTTCAACGAGAGGGGGTTAACCTAGGGATTAACCTTTTCATTATCTGGCAAATCTTCAGTTTTATTTTACAAATATTGTTTCTTGGTAAGGTTATAATTTCTTTTTATTTTTATTTTTTATTTTTATTTTAGTTTATTCCATTTTATTTTTCTATTCATTTTTTGTTTAATTCATCAATTAAACATCAATTTAACATAAATACCCTAAATTAAATTAACAATGATCTCTATAAATTTCATTCAATACTTTATAAAATTGATATTTTGACTTGTAAGAAATGTCTCTACTATTAAATGTGTTTAAATTTTTATTCTGTATTGATGGTTTTTCCTTCTTTATGTAAATTTCAGTCTTACAAATGGTACCACATGTACTCCTGAAGAAGCTTCACAGAGCGAAACATGTTGAGAAAAAAAGTGGTATCTGTATCATAAATTGTTGTTGCACTTTATGAATTTTTTGGAAATTGTTGTACTATGTATGGCCTGTCAATAGGCTCTTTTAAACTTATTTGTAATAAAAAATTCCTCTTTCATTCCAATATGGTTTGAACCAGTGTTAATAATTTTTTATATTGACACCTCTAAAGTCCCAAGGCTCTATGCCTACAGCCCTTTCTTCCTATATCTACATGGCAAATAAGGTTTAATGTTGAAAAATATAAAATAATGCATTTGGGTGGCAAAAATATGAATGCAATCTACAAACTTGGGGGTGAACCTCTGGGGGAATCTAGGATGGAAAAGGACCTGGGGGTCCTAGTAGATGATAGGCTCAGCAATGGCATGCAATGCCAAGCTGCTGCTAACAAAGCAAACAGAATATTGGCATGCGTTAAAAAGGGGTTTAACTCCAGGGATAAAGCGATAATTCTCCCACTCTACAAGACTTTGGTCCGGCCTCACCTGGAGTATGCTGTCCAGTTCTGGGCACCAGTCCTCAGGAAGGATGTACTGGAAATGGAGCAAGTACAAAAAAGGGCAACAAAGCTAATAAAGGGTCTGGAGGATATTAGTTATGAAGAAAGGTTGTGGGCACTGAACTAATTCTCTCTGGAGAAGAAACGCTTGAGAGGGGATATGATTTAAATTTACAAATACGATACTGGTGACCCCACAATAGGGATAAAACTTTTTTGTGCAAGGGAGTTTAAGAAGACACGTGGCCACTCATTAAAATTAGAAGAAAAGCGGTTTAACCTTAAACTGTGTAGAGGGTTGTTTACTGTAAGAGCGGCAACCGGCAAGGATGTGGAATTCCCTTCAACAGGCAGTGGTTTCAGCGGGGAGGGGCATGGATTCTTTCAAAAAACTATTAGATAAGCACCTGAACAACCGCAACATACAGGGATATACAATGAAATACTGACATATAATCACACACATAGGTTGGACTTGATAGACTTGTGTTTTTTTTCAACCTCACCTACTATGTAGCTATGTAACCTCAGGGCTACCTCCTGCTTCCTTCTTTACAGATTTTGGAAAGCTAGTTTCATTCCCATCAACCATGGGTACAGGAAATTGCAGTTCTTCTCAGGACCTTGCCCCATTTTTAGAGGAGAATTTTGAAACATGGATGTATCAAGTCTCTTAAGCTATAGAAAAGTGGAATACCCTGGGGGCCCTAAAGAAACGATCAGTGAGAGCCTGAGGGTACCAGCTGCTAAAGTCAGTTGCAACTTAAAGTTTGGGAAACAGGACTGTGTAGACTCAGTCTCTGACTATATAACCCTAGTGGACATGATCCTACATAAAACCCTTTAGAAAAGGGGATAGATCCACAAGATGCTGACAGGGCCTGACTAGACCGAATCCTACAGGGGGCCCACTCAAATTATCTTATTATCCTAAAGTTTCTCCTAAAAGGTCCCCGACCCACCTCCACTTACCCAGAAATGGAATAAGTAAGAGAGGAAGAGGCTTTGTTGCAAGAGAAAAACTAAGATCCAACCACCAAGGCCAAGCCACTACTTAAGAAAGAAAAGTTTCTCATGTGTCTGGTACAGTTGGATATGGTCAAGATGCAGGCTGGAGTCAGCGTCAGATGAGCATAACAGGAGCAGGCAGAGACAGAGATCAGAGGCAAGCTGAAGTCAGTACAGGCAGAGTTAAAAGAATGATCCGGGTAACGTGTAATGGGTACTCAAATGCAGGTAACAGGTTGCAGATCACAGAGTAAATGCTATAGGCAAGACAGCACTGAATGAGAGCAATGACTCAGTGTAACCATTTCCCGTCCACCCAACCTCATATGACGTCGCAGACTTTGAGTGGGGATTATTCTGAATGATGCCTGCTGTTACAGACATCATTCACATATCTTCTTTTACAGCCGTCAATTCCCTTCACCGTAAGAACAATCATAGTGGTTGTTCAGCTGCTTGATCGTTCTTACAGGCGGTGGGAGGGGACATTCCCCCCTCCCGCCACCTTCCAGCTCTTCTACCGGTTGGCCCGTGCAATCAGCGAGCCGAAGAAGAAATGTTGGCGATAGAGATTTCCAGCAGACCAGATGGTCCCTGAAGCTATGATCGTTTGGAGGCCAGACGCGATGTTATGACGTTACGCCCGACTTCTGCATTTTTAAAAATTCCGCCGCCTCGGCTAGGAAGCCGAGATTGTTCTTTTTTTTTATTTTTTATTTCATGCTTCCCAGCCTAGAGGCGAGGTCTGTGGACTTATAGACCCCAGATATCGTTGTAGAGAGGACCTGTCATGCCCTATTCCTATTACAAGGATAAAGTGATAAAAAATGTAAAAAGAAAGCATCAAAATGTAAAAAAAAGGAAAATAAATAAGAATAATAAAAAAAAATTTAAAGCACCCCCGTCCCTGCGCGCTTGTTCGCAGAAGTGAACACATACGTAGGTCGCGCCCACATATGTAAACGGCGTTCAAACCACACATGTGAGTTATCGCCATGAACGTTAGAGCAAGAGCAATAATTCTAGCACAAGACCTCCTCTATAACTCTGAACAGGTAGACTGCAAAAAATTTAGAGAGTCGCCTATGGGAATTTTTAAGTAACGAAGTTTGGCGCCATTTCAAGAGTGTGCGCAATTTTAAAGCGTGACATGTTAGGTAGCTATTTACTCGGCGTAACATCATCTTTCACATTATGCAAAAAAAAATTGGCCTAATTTCACTGTTTTGTTTTGTTTTTTTAATACATGAAGCTGTTTTTTTTTCCCAAATACCGTTCAAGATAAAAAGTTGCAACAACCACCATTTTATTACCTAGGGTCTCTGCTAAAAAAAAAAACATATATAATGTTTGGGGTTCTGAGTAATTTTCTAGCAGAAAAATTATGATTTTTACATGTAGGAGAGAAGTGTCAGAATTGGCCCAGTAGGCAAGTAGTTAAATAGTCCGCCTGGTGGCAACATTTGTGACAAATGGACGTGTATGGGCATGGGATTGTGCACGCAGATGCACACCTGCACCTTTGAACGTATAGGACTGTATGCAGGCCTGCGGCTGCACACAGAAATCTGCCTAGAGGAACTGCACACAGAAATCTGCCTAGAGGAGCCATCTTGCCTGCTGGCATACCCTTCTTTACATTTCCCCCCCCAATGGGCAGCCTCCAGATGCTTAACTGAGCCAACATTTTTGAATGAATACGATTAACTTAATGATCCACTTTTATATATTCAAAAAAATGATTGATATCCCAGTGAAACCAGTCCATATGTGTATAACATCTATTGTTGAAAAAAATAGTTCATTTATCACAGTGTATAAAACAATCCACCGCTGTGCTTATCCGTCCTAACTGAGATCAATACTTGTGTATCCTTCACCAGCCAAATTGCCTGCTCACCTCACAGATGAGTAAAAAACTCATATAATGGTCACTCCTTTCCTCTACTCCACGCCACAACAGCTGATCCTTCTACATTCTCCAAGCAGTATGCTCATGCTGACAGCTTCACAGAGAATAAGTCAAGGCAGTTTCTCCTTTCCTCACCACTTACAGCTCAGCTCCACTTCTCTCTCAAATCGATCGTTCACATGTAACAACAAACATAAACTCCATAGTGCTCTCTGCTTGTTACTTTATTAAAAACAGCCCCCAAAATTAGGCACACTTACAAGATCCAAGTATAAAAACAGCATAAGAATATACATCCACTCATTCACCATTACCATGGACTCACGGTGACTGTGTGATGTCACGGGCTCGGCTCCTCCCCCTTATACGCGTGTCACCCTCTGATTGGGCTTCATCAGTAGATGGGCGGGCCAACTCCCCTAATCATTTATATATATATATGCTAATGTTGCCATAGCAAACCTTGAGGCATCATTACGGCCGTCAGCTTTGTCTACAGACACTCCCACTTCCCCTAGACCACAGAACATAGATTCAATTGGAAAAAGGAAGCATGTCACTGTGTGAGGGTGCACCTTTTTGACAAAATACACACATGATTAAATCTGACCTCCGCAGTGATCACCCCACACAATGTAAACAGCAATAAAATGAATTTTAATAATGCCTCCATTTATTTATTCATACTCTTAGCATAATTAATTTATCTATCGTATATCCTACAGTCAAATGACATATCCCATTAACCAATATTACTAAAAAGGATAATATTTTTAAATTTAAAATCACTCTGCATATGCACCTGTTTTAACCATTAAAAATGAAACAGTTTAGGTCAAAATCTACGTTGAGCCCCCTAGGCGTTAAAACCTGGGTCTCATATATCCAGGCTGACTCACGTTGATTGAGATATCTTATAAAGTTGCTCCCCCTCCAGTGGTGTCCCACCTTCTCAACTCCCCAGAATTTTAAACCTTAAAAAGTTTTTTTTAAATAAATATGTAAATGTCATACAGTGCTTCACTATAAGTAAATAATTGTTCAATTGGTATGGTGAATCACTGTGAGGGTTACAGCAACTGTAGGTTTTTTTTTTCAAATACATTTTCTTCATATTAATTTTTAATATCTATATAGTTTTATGCACATTGCACTTTAGATCTTAGATTCTTGGCGTTAATTGTCACTATACACTTCAATACGATTAACTGCTCAAATCATCTACATGGTACGGATATTGTTTTCAGGTTCCCAAGAATTCTCTTCAGGTCCATACCTCCTCCACTTAATCAAATACTGGAGTTGTTTTCTTCTTTTCCCATAATCCAGAATCGCATGAAGTTTGTATTCTTCATTCCCATCAACAATTACTGGTTCAGGTGGACCAGTAATTCCATTCTGGAATTGGGTCCAGAACTTCAGGTTTAAGTAATGCTACATGGAAGATACGATAAATCTTAAAAGAACCCCGTAACACCAGCTCATAGGTAAATCATTGATCTTCTTCACTGCAAATGATCCTATATATTTAGGTCTCGAATGTCTTTGAAGGACAGGCCATCTTTAAATTTGCTGTGGACAACCATACCGGATAACTAGGTTCCAGAATTATTTCTCCCCATCTCTTTATCAAGGATCCTTGTATTGTCTTCCTGCGCCTTGGCTACCACCTCCTGTAACACTTTGTTACTGGAACCAAAAAGTTCTCTGTCCTGAACAGCTGGAACTGAGGATTCAAGAATCATATATGACAAAAATGAAGAAGTAAATCTGTAATTGACAAAAAATTGAGATTGGTTACTGGTGGAAAGGTTCAAGTTATTCTAGGCAAACTCAGCTAATGGTAAAAGTGACACCCAGTCATCCTGGAAGAAGGAGGAAAAACATTGAAAGTATTGTTCAAGGGTCTGATTGGTTCTCTCTGTCTGGCCATTAGTTTGTGAGTGTTAGGCTGAAGAGGAGGATAACTCAATTTTTAAAAATTTACAGAGTGCTTTCCAAAGTCCCGAGGTAAATTTAACCCCATGATTTGACACAATGTTAGTAGGAATTCAATGAAGTCTTACAATTTCTCTAATAAAGAGTCACGCCGTCTCCATAGCAGATGGTGTACCTTTTATGGGTGTAAAGTGTGCCATGTTAGATAATCAATCTACAACCAAAGGAAAATGGCAGTAGATCATGTGGATGGAGGAAGCTATACAATGAAATCTATTGAAATCATTGTCCATGGCCTGTCCGAAATTAAGTAGGCCCCATGCTCTGGTTCAGCAAATCTTGTTGTGGGCACAGGTAGTACAGGCATCGACATACTTTTTACAGTTCTTCTCTAACTTAGGCCACCAAAATGTACATTGAACTAACACAGTCATTTTATATTTATCCCAAAATGCCCCGCCAAAGCATGATCATGGCACAATTCCAGAACAGTGACCAGCAGATTTTCTGGTACAAAGATTTTATCTCCAGACCAAGAGGTGAAGAAAAACCTACTGATGCTTGTTTGATCTGGGACAGCAAGTCCCCCTGCAACCAAAAAAAAAGTTCCTTGCAGACAGAACAGTATATAGAGAGGAGGATTCTTCTGAATCACCACACATAGAAGACAGTGCTTCCAGCTTAGTGTTTTTTTATCCTGGCCTGTAGGTAACTTAAAAAGTTAATCTTGAGACAGTGCCCATCTGGCTTGATGTGGTTTTAAATGCTTTGCTGCTCTCAAATACTTAAGATTTGTATGATACTTGTAGATCAGTACTAGGTAAGCTGCCCCTTGAGGAAGAAATCTCCTTTCCTAGTGCAGATTTGATTGCCAGAAGCTTGTGATCTCCTACGTCATAATTTTTTTCTGCTGAAGAAAGTTTACTTGAGAAAAATGTTACTGGGTGCGATTTAGCTTTTGCCCCCTTGACATTGAGACAGTACTGCCCCCACTGCAGTTTCTGATGCATCAACTTTCAGAACAAGGGGCAAGGCTGGATCTGGATGCTTTAGGATGGGTGCTGAAGTGAACAGACTCTTCAGGGTATTGAAAGCAAACTGTGCCACTGGTGTCCAGCAGAACAGGCTGTTTTGCTTGGTCAGTTGTGTGATGGGGAGGTAATTGCCCAAAATCCATTGATAAACTTCCAGTAAACGTTCAGTTGGTATTGGCCTGTCCAAAATGGCAGTGACTTTCTGGGGGTCCATCTTTATTCCCTCTGTAGAGAATTAGTCCCAGTAATTGGATGCTCTGGTGCTCATACTCACTTTTCAGGTTTGGCGTATATGCCATGCTGTCTGAGTCGAATGAGCACATTTCTGACATACCCCCAATGTATCTACAAGAAAACAGAGAAAATCAGAATGTCATCTAGATAAACTATGACAAAGAGATATAGCTAATCTCAGAAAATGTCATTGATAAAATGCTGGAAAGTGCTAGGAGCGTTACATAGTTCAAAAGGGACTGAATCGGGTGCATAATGTGGTCTTCCATTTGTCACCTTCCCGTATGCACACCAAATTGTATCTCCCCCTCAGACCCAATTTTGTAAAAATTGTAGCAGATCTAAGTCTTTGAAATAGTTCAGGTACCAATGGTAAAAGATAAATATTTTTAACCATGACTTTGTTAAGCTCATGGTAGTTGACAAGAGATCGAAGGGAGTAGTCCTTTTTTCTACAAGGAAAATCCCAGGCCCAGCTGGAGAAGTAGAGGGGCGAATGAATCCTTTCATAAGACTGCCATCAATATACTCCTTTAGGGCCACAAGCTTAAGCTCTTATAAAGAAAGACTTTGTCCAAAAGTAATTTCAGCTCCAGCAAGCAGTTCACTCAGAAGGTCTATGGGGGAGCAAGAGTCTCAGCTCATTTCTTGCTGAACACATCCAAAAAATTGTGATATGCTTTAGGGAATAGGGATAAACAGATGTATCTTGGCTTCTGAGTCCACATATAACAACAGGAGGGGTTGGTTGGATGATTTTTGCAGACAGTACTGTTGACAGTAAGATTGGAAATAAACCTTCCCCGTGATCCAATTTATGCAAGGTGCCTGTAGTCACAGCATGCTCAGTATATCAAGGAACAAGGGTGAAGCAATGGAATCCAGGTGTAACAGTTCTATATGATTAATGCATACAGTAGCTGGCAGCAAACAGTCTCTTGTGTAACAAGAGCTATGACTAAGCGCCAAGGAAGCATGAAACGTGTTAGATGGTGATGCTGTTCCCCTCTATTTGTATTTTTGGACATGTTTTTATGGACTTGCTAAAATAAAGGTGATTTTATTTGACGTGCGGCCAACCAGAATTCTTTTTTCCTCTTGTATAACAAATGCAGACTTAATGCAGGAACCATACGCTAAGTTGACCAAAGGTCTCTGGGATTTTGGTTGCAAAAGTATCTAACAGAGGAAATGGTCAAGCACTTTGAGAGCTTTACAGGACAGATCCATACATAGTAGCCCACTTCTCTGCACTATAGACAGACATTATTTTGCAGACAACGTTGGCATTCCTCGGAAGATAGTGAAGGATGAAGTGAGCCAAGTTGCATTGGTTTAATGGCATCAGGAGATGGCATAGCTGGACCCACAGAAGCTGAGCTGGGAAGATTGGAAACCTTTGGCAGCATCCACACAGGGCGACCCCACCCAACTCATCTTTGGGGGCTTCTGAAAGGCCCAACCACAACTGGAAATGGAGGGCCATGTCATTCCAATTAGTGTCAGAGCTCCAATGCCTGAAGTCCTTACATAGTCCTCGACTGCTCTGTGGCCTTGCTGGAGCATATGGAGGGCGACCTCTATGATGGCTGACTGCTGTGGATCCTCAGAGTTGCAGCATGGCAGTCCTGGTTGATAGAGTAGGAATTTTCTGCTCCATCAAAGGATGGGCCCATGACTGAGGTTAACCTTGCAGTAAGGAAATAACAAATCCCACCTTGGTGGATTCAAGGGAATAGTTTCAAGGCTGTAATGCAAAGTACAGTTGGTAGGCATTGTGGAAAGCTCACCTAGAGGAGAGGATCCTTGTTCAGGCTCGGACATGGCTGCCTTGTACTGTCACGTACCTAGTGATAGAGTCTGACGTGATGAGTGAGACCTCTCTTACACCTCTAGCTCAGGGCCCCTGATAGAGTATGAACAGATGGCATGAGAGCAAGGAGTGGCATGAGTGCCTGTTGGTCTTGCCAGCAGCAGAGCCAAAAAGGGTTTTCAGGCTGGAGTGGAAGGATGCCAATAGTGGACCACAGCGGAATAACTGGCTGACAACAGCAGATAAGTAGTAGGCTGGAAAAGGTTGCACTCCAATGCTCCTTGATGCAAATGCCAGTTATAGGTGGGGGCAATGGCTAACTTCTGGCTCATCTACCGAAGAAAACTGAATAAAGGAAGAAATTGGCTGCACACCAACGTGATTGAAGTCCATTTATTGAATGTTCCATGCAAACAATGACGCACACCATGGTTGCAGTAGGCAGAACAGAGGTGGACTAGTTTCATACATCTACACTGTGCCTACGCATCACCTTGAAGTGTGCTACTGACATTCCTTAAATAGCCCCCCCCCCTCCCCACACCCGTGTCCACAGGTGTAGTTTGGTATCAGTAGACATACCACCTGTCCCAATTCCATATAGAGCTGCATATTCAAAACCAGGTTGGGGGAAAGAAAATGACACATATTATCTCATATTGTTTAACAATAAGCAAAGATTTAACTTGAAGTATCAAATGCACATCAATAAAAGCTGATCACCCCCTACCAATCTGAAAATGCCCATATGCAAATAAATACAAACAGACAATTGACCATGACAATACATGTAACAAACAGGAAGAAAAAATACAATATATATATATATATATTAAGAGGACAAACTTCAAATGACACACAAAAGGAAAAAGAAAGGAAAACAAGACCAAAAATTGCATGTAAAATCATGAATGATCTTCTGTATATAGAGAAAAATCATGAGTGCATATATAAGCATCATATACTAAATTAACCTAAAAAATGTTTAATGCACATGTCTTACTATTATAAAGCAACCAAATGGAAGTACTGATTTGTAAAAGACAAATTGTAAATATGACTATCGCACACTGACCTAGACATGGAGAAGCCATGCCAAGTATGGAACTGTGTACCATGCATGTAAACATCCACCTTCCAGATCATTACACCAAAATGGTATATGGCTATACAATGCCGTGAAAAAGTATTTGCCTCTTTTCTGACTTTTTATTTTTTTGCATATTTTTCACACTTAAATGACTCAGATCATCAAAAAATGTTATTATTACACAAAGATAACCCCAGTAAATACAAAATGCAGTTTTTAAATGGTGGTTTCATGTATTAAGGCAAAAAAGGCTGTCCAAACCTGCCTGGCTTTATGTGACAAAATAACTGCCCCCTAAACCTAATAACTGGTTATGCCACCCTTGGCGGCAACAACTACAATCAAGCGTTTGCGATAGCTGGCAATGAGTCTTTCACATTGCTGTGGAGCAATTTTGGCCCACTCTTCTTTGCAAAATTCAGCCACTTTGGAGGGTTTTCCAGCATGAACGGCCTGTGTAAAGTCATGATACAGCATCTCAATTGGATTTAAGTCTGGGCTTTGACTAGGCCACTCCAAAACCTAAACTTTGCTTTGTATGAACCATTTAGAAGTGGACTTGCTGTTGTGTTTAGGATTATTGTCCTGCTGCCTAACCCAAGTGCACTTGAGCTTAAGGCCAGACATTCTCTGGTAGAGCTCAGAATTCATGGTTCCATCAATTATGGTAACTCGTCCAGGTCCTGAAACTGCAAAGCAGCCCCAGACCATCACGCTACCACCACCATGTCTGACTGTTGGTATGATGTTCTTGTTTTGAAATGCTGTATCCGTTTTATGCCAGATGTAACGGGACGCACTTTTCAAATAATACATTTTTTGTCTCATCAGTACACAGGATATTTGCCTAAAAGTCTGGGGGATAATCAAGATGTTTTTTGGTAAATGTGAGATGAGCCTTTGTGTTCTTTTTGGTCAGCAGTGGCTTTGGCCTTGGAACTCTCCCATGCATGCCATTTTTGCCCAGTCTCTTTCTTATTGTTGAATCATGAACACTGATTTTACCTGAGGCAAGTGAGGCCTGCAGTTCTTTAGATGTTGTTCTGGGTTCTTTTATGACCTGCTGGATGAGTCGTCGTCATGTTCTTGGAGTAATTTTTGTAGGCCGACCACTCCTGGGACGGTTCAACACTGTTCCAAGTTATCTTCATTTGTGGATAATGGCTCTGCCTGTGGTCCACTGGAGTTCCAAAGCCTTAGACATGGCTTTGAAACCCTTCCTAGACCGATACATGTTTGTTTCTAATCTGTTCTTGATTTTTTTAGATTGTGGCATGATGTGTGGCCTTTTGTGATCTGTTAGCATGCTTCACTTTGTCAGACAGCTTCTATTTATGTGATTTCTTAATTCAATAGGTCTGGCAGTAATCAGACCTGGGTGTAGCAAGTGAAATTTAACTCAGCTTTCAAAAAAATTCTGGTTAATCACAGTTCATTCATGATTCAGCATTGGAAGCATGGGAAGGGGCAAGTATTTTTTTCACATAGGGCCAGGCAGGTTTGAACATATTTTTTCCCTTAATAAATGAAATAATAATTTAAAAACTGCATCTTGGATTTACTCGAGTTATCTTTGTGTAATATTAAAATTAGTTTGATGATCTGAATCATGTAAGTGTGAGAAATATGCAAACAAATAAAAATAAAACGGAAGGGGCAAATACTTTTTCATAGCACTTTATATAAATGGTCTCCATCAGACAAAATACTAATACAGATACTGGAACGGATGGAAGAATGAACTAGTAAACAAACATGGAGCAATAAAAGATGAATGCTGCTGGGCCGCAGGGAGGCGCTGGGACTTATTCATAAAAATTATTCACATCCCATTCAAAGTTCAAACCAAAAGGGACGCGAGTCTGGAGATGGAATATCCAGAATACCTCTCTGTGGCACATCAGGCGAAAGGCATCTCCACCTCTTTTTGGGACTCTAATCTTGTCTATGACTTGAACTGGTGGATTTATTACCTCTATGACATGAAATAAAATGTTTAGCTATATTTGTAGATTTATTTTTGTCAATGCTATAGACATTTTCATAGAACCTGTCACGTAGTTGTCTAGTTGTCCTCCCCACATATTGGACACAGCAGGCACTACATGAAATTAGATAAATCACAAAGCTCGTATTACAAGCTTTGTGATTTATCTAATTTCATGTAGTGCCTGTTATGTTCAATATGTTTTTGTTCAAATTTCTTTATATGTTTATATCTATGTTTGATGGTTTTACATGTATTGTCATGTCATTTGTCTGTTGGTATTTATTTGCATATGGGCGTTTTCAGATTGGTAGGGGGTGATCAGCTTTTATTGATGTGCATTTGATACTTCAAGTTAAATCCTTTTCTTTTGCTTATTGTTAAACAAAATGAGATAATGTGTGTCATTTTCTTTCCCCCCAACATGGTTTTGAATATGCAGCTCTATATGTAATTGGGACAGGTTGTATGTCTACCGATACCCACCCACACCTTTGGCAATGGGTGGGGGGAGGGCTATTTAAGGAATGTCTGTAGCACACCTTAAGGTGATAAGTAAGCACAGTGTAGCTGTGCAAAACTAGTCCACCTCTGTTCCGGCTACTGCAACCGTGGTGTGTGTCATTATTTGCATGTAACATTCAATAAATGGACTTTAACCACGTCGGTGTGCAGCCAATTTCTTCTTTCATTCTAACTTTTTGTACTGTTGATACATTGGTCAGGCAATGCACTGACACCTTTGCAGCCATAGTGCTATATGCTGGGTGTTCAGTGTGCCCCTGTACCTTTAAGGAGGGGTGGGCTCCCTCCAGCCCATCTGCCCTCTATCTATCCATCAGAATGCATGTGCATCCACTGTGGAGCCTTATAAAAGTCAGGAGGTAGGGACTACAGGTAACAGGGTGCCTTGCCGGGGACTGTAGCTTATGCATGTATTTGCAAATGTGTGCAGACTAAACCCCTGTTTTTAACGCATACTGTTAGACAAGTCAGTTTGGTTGGTCGCAGGCTTTTTCCTTGGCCTTTTTTTTTTTACATATGTTGCCCTCCAATGCTCCTTGCTGCAAGGGCCAGTCATAGGTGGGACATCTCTATGAAAATTGTTTACAATTCAGTATTGAATGTATTTGTACTCTCTCCTATAATTCCTCTGAGGAAGGGATAAAATTCCTGAAACATGTCAGGCCAAAGGAGGAAAATTATGCTTACTGGAATTTGTAGTAGCTCATTATGAGCATAATGTTTTGTCTGTTTATACAAATGTACGGTACAAATTGTTGATGTGTTTGTCACTATACATATGTGTTTTTAAGAATAACTTTTTCAAATAAATGATCTTTTATGATATATGATTTTTCTTTTTGTTCGCCCATAAAGTCCCACTGTACTGGGGGGTACTTGTGCCCTTTTTTTAGGGTCTCTACTGAATAAGAGGACATGGTGTGCAAGGCACAAAGTAGAATAGGTGCCAGGGATTCAGGTAGCTAATAGTAGCTCATGGAATTGGTTAGCAGGGACGATGTCTAAGCAAAAGTCAGAACAAAATATTACAGCGCACACATGCAAAAAAGTGTCATGGGTGGAGACCTCAAGTTCTCCCATATAGAGGAGTGTATTTCTCCCATGGTTCAAAGAAGCAAGATCTCCCAATCTATGGATAGTGTAGGACCCACTAATCATGGGGTACTTTGTCGCAGTAAGTGGGCTTAAGCACCATATAGCAATATGGTGTGACCAAATCCCCATATTTTTTGCCAATGTTTTTTGAAAATGTCTAGGTGTTTTTAATAAGCCTTGCTGGAGGTAAATGTCTTTTTTGCATGTGTGCGCTGTAATATTTTGTTCTGTTGTATGGTCTTATGGCTGCACCATCTTTAATGCATCTTTTAGGGTGTGCCCCCCCAAAATCTTGTCTGTCTAAGCAAAAGTCAGGACACTCAGATACTCTGAGGAAGAGCTGGCAGGTTGTACACCTATTTGAGATGATGCAGGACAGGACCCTTATGCCGCGTACACACGATCGGACTTTACGGCATACTCAGTCCGGTGTACCGCATTTCGATCGTGTGTGGGCTCCAGCGGACTTTGTTTTCTCAAAAGTTTGATGGACTTAGATTTGAAACATGTTTCAAATCTGTCAGACGGACTCGAGTCCGGTCGAAAAGTCAGTTCGTCTGTATGCTAGTCCAACGGACAAAAACCGACGCTAGGGCAGCTTTGGCTACTGGCTATGAACTTCCTTGTTTTAGTCCAGTCTTACGTCATCACGTACAAATCCGTCGGACTTTGGTTGATCGTGTGTAGGCAAGTCCGTTCATTCGGAAAGTCCGTTGAAAAGTCCGCCAGACAAAGTCTGCCGTAAAGTCCGCTCGTGTGTACGCAGCATTAGGGTGAGTCTAGAAGACAGCAGTGCTGAGATCATGCATAGGTCGGTAAAGGGAGGTGTAGTCTTGGAGTGCTGGGGTCATACACAGGTAAGAGGAGGAGAGACAGCCAAGCCAAGGAGTCTTCCATCCAAGCTGGGGTTATATACAGGTAGGCAATACAGCTTGAGATAACAGAGAAGTCAGGAGCCAGGCCAGGGTCATATACAGGAGATCAGACGGAAGCGAGGTCTATTATGAAGCGAAAGTTATGATGAGGCATCAGAGAATTGCAGGAATAAGCTGAGTAAGTAACGGAGAATCACAGTAGAGCAGAATCAGGATATACAGTACAAGAACAGGAATCTCAAATTGCTAAAGATTACCCAGTAATGACAAGTCACCACTCCTTTCCTTAATTAGGTCGTTTGACGCCAGTTCTGGTGTTGGACATGAGCACTCGTGTGCTGACAGACACAGATGTTCGCACCATGCGCGTATGCACATTGATGCACCAATGTGCATGCCCATGTAGGTTACTGGCAGGGGTCCTCAACCTGTGAATTGGTTGCTGGTGAGATCCCAGAATAGCTCAGGAACATCAGGAACATGTACGTTATCCTCTGGTTCTCAGGAGTCCTCCTCAGGGGCATAACTTTTCCATTTGATAAGGTACTGGATTTGGCCACCTCGCCTCCTGCAGTTTAAGACAGACTCTGCCTCAAATTCCAAAACTTCTCCCACCATTATTAGTGGAGGCGGAGGGTCACTCTTTTTAGGGAATCGATCAGGAACAGCTGGTTCGAGCAATGAGACATAAAACACTGGATGGATCTTGTAAGATTTAGGAAGCACCAACTCATATGCTACAGGGTTATATCCCCTTTTACTTTAAACAGACCAATCAATATACCTTTGCTCCAGCTTCCATGAAGGACAGGTGAGCTTCAAATTGGCAGTAGATAACCATTTTTCCAGACAAGGTTTCCCCTTCTTCTGTAATTTTTCACTGTCCTCCTAAGCATTCTGCATGGCTTTATAGAGCACTTGAGAATTCACCTGGAAAAAGGCCAGTTTATCACTGACTGCAGGTAACGCTGTTTCTGAAATGACATCTGGCAGGAAAGAAGGATGGAAGCCATAGTTGGCCCAGAATGGGGCTTGGTGTGTAGTCAAGTGGACTGAGTTGTTACAGACAAATTCTGACAGTGAAAAAGAAGAACGGAATTCTGCACTTATGGTGACCCTATGCTTTTCATTATTGCAGTCAATGCTCTTTCATCCAAGCGCCAAACACCTCCCCCTTCGTAAGCAATACCCACCAGATTGTATGTGACCCCTTATAAAAAAAAGAAAGTCCCAAGTGCTTTTTTATTACACACTCCCACTCCTACAGGTTTCCACCTTACAGTGCTCCCCGTATTAGTACGTTTAGTTTGGCTATTACTTTGTGGGAGGTAGGCAGAGGATAGACAGGTTTCAATTGTTAAAGTTTTACACAGGGACCTCCAGAATCTAAAGGTAAATTGAACCCCCCTGTCTGTCATGCTGTTATTGGGTATTTCATGCAATAGCGTTACCTCTTTTTTGAAGGTTGTGATTTCTGTAGCTGAAGGATTGTTAACCATGAGTATAAAATTGTATGTCTTGGATAGTTGATCCACAATCACAAGTATGGTGGTGTATCCTCCAGAAGGAGGTAGATCTACAAAAAAATTCCCTATAACAATTTCGCAGAGCATCTTGGAATGGGTAAAGGCCTTAATAAGCCCCATGCTTTGAATCTATCACTCTTATGCCGATTTGGATCTATCACTCTTATGCCGCGTACACATGATCGTACATTCCGACAACAAAATCCATGTTTTTTTTCCGACGGATGTTGGCTCAAACTTGTCTTGCATACACACGTTCACACAAAGTTGTTTGGAATTTGCGAACGTCAAGAATGTGGTACGTACAAGAAAGAGGAAGTTTAATACCAAGTGCGCCACCCTTTGGGCTCCTTCTGCTAATCTCGTGTTAGTAGAATTTTGGTGACAGACAATTTGCGCTTTTCAGCCTCCTGCTTTTCCGATTGTTACTGCTCTTCAGTTTGTGCTTGTGGGTTTGTATTTCTATTACTTATTTGATTTTCAGTGCGTTCTTGTCCGCTCGTATCTGATTTTTAGCTCCGGCCTTTCTGTTTTTCAGTGCTTTCTGTTAGTTTGTTCTGACCAGTTGATCACTTTGAAGCCATGAGGACCCTCACCCCGTACCAGAGGGTTTATAACTACCATCTGGCCAGAGCCAGAAGAGTGGTGGAGAACACTTTCGGGATAATAGCCAGCCGGTTCCGCCTATTCCTTACGCCAATCAACATGGCGGAATATAAACTTAACCATATAATACTTGAATGCTGCATTCTCCACAACTATTTAAGGAGAAATTCAATGAACTATGTGGCCTCAGTTGGGCCTGAGGCCGGACTTCAACAAGAAACCCTGACGGCACTTGAAGCTGGCCGTCCTAGCTTGCCCCCCCAAAGTGCCCATGAAGTAAGACAGAAGTATGTTGAGTACTTTGCGGGTAGGGGGGCTATTGATATGCCAGAAACTGTTTAAGAAACATTTTATCAACAATTTTTGAACTTAAACTGAAAGAAGATTTCCGTTGATTTACTGCATGGGTTTCTATTAGCTGTCTCATAGATTCTCCAATGGGCTTTTCTTTTTGGACATTTTCTTCAATAGTGCAAATGTAATTTATTTGATACATGAGGTGACAATCTCTTCTTCAGCGTGATTGTGGCAAATTATAAAGCACTGTGGGTGTTATTTACTAAAGGAAATTCCACTTTGCACTCCAAGTGCACTGCAAACGTGCACATGAAACTGTATGAAAGTGTATGAAACTGCACTTGTAGTGCAAAGTGGATTTGCCTTTAGTAAATAACCCCCATTGTCACTGTAAACACCAACTTACTACAAAAATTGCTATTGAACATTGAAATAAGAAGGCACACATTGTTTAGTAGAAAACATTTTACTCAAAGCACATTCACATGTGCGTTAGAAAAGGGTTTTTGAACAAACCAACATCTTTGGTGTAACTTTTTTTTTCACATTGTAAATACCCTTTTTTGGTTAAACAGGCATGTTTCAAAGCATAACATATACAACTCAGGAACTTACAAAGTTCAACTTTGATAAAGTGAAGGCAATATCAGACATGAATATGTCCAAACTGTGTTGATATTGCCTTCATCAGATGGGGTGATGTCACCCCTGTAAAAGCCAAATTTTGAAGATGCACACAAATTGAGATTCAAACTGGGGATTTTCCTCCTGATCTCATGCCTAATGTCAACATGTGCTAGCTCCCATCATGGGGGATCAGTGGATGTGTTTTGGGGGTGCAACCCCTTCCTCTCACCTAATTGAGTTGCAAGGAAGGGATTGCACCCACAGAACGTGTACATTATATCCCGTGATGGCAGATAGCACATGTTGACACACCGGTGTGCAGCTTCAAAATTTGGCTTTTAAGATACTTTAAAACTTTTTTTCAAAGCAAAAAAACATGATTAAACGGTACAATTTTTGTGTTTTTTATATTCTGCCTAAAACATCAATGATGTTCTTAATTTTTTGTTGAACATCATTGATGTTTTCCTTTATATTTTCTAAATCATGATTGCACCCCATTCTCTCCCCGATGAGGATCTGGACACTTATACTGGTAAAATGAGATTCTTCTTCCACAACATCCACATCACCTAAAAGAAAAAAACACACCATGTATTATAAATATGCAGGCATCCATCTACTACCTCAAACTGTGGTCTCAGACACGTACCTGTTGTGGTGACAATTTCACCCACTTCATAAACATCTCCCTCCTCATCCTCTGCTTGTGGTTTTGGGATTTCCCCTTCTTTAGGAGGTGTCCTCAAATGTCCCGAGTCTTTTCTCCCCTATGTGAATAAAAAATAGGTATACTTAGCACACAGATATTTAAGGGCAGAAATAGGAAGATGAAACATTGCTTAGAAGAATTGTCTGTTTTGGCAGAGTTCCAAGCTGAAGAACATTTTATTTCCTTTCTAAAGCTGGAATACTTCCTTTTTTTGGTAAAGTATTACACATGGAGACATCCCTAGTATCCACTGGAGCACCTGTGTGGGACACCCTAAAAAGTTTGTTCTGGTGTCCCACACTAGTGCTCCTGCGTCCAGATGTGTAAACAGCTGCTGAGTGTCCTCTCCTTACACTGAATCAAGTTTATATTTCATTCTAGTTATAAACCCATCTAGACAACAAACTTACTATATTTATTGGCGTATAACACATACTTTTTCACCCTGAAAATTAGGTGCAAATAGTGTGTGCGTGTTATACACCAATACTTTAATTTTAGCTGCCTCGGAGGGGACAGGGAGGGGGGCGGGAGGAGCGCCATCAGCTTACATACAGTGAGAATCTCCTGTCTACTTGGTGGCCTCTGTAATGGGAAGTCCCATCTCCTGGACCGCCATTAGACCACTGTTCTGTCTATCATAGGAGATTCTCACTGTATGTAATCAGTCCCCCTCCCTGTCTCCTCTAGGCTGCAGATGGGCATTGATCAGGCTGCACTGATGGCAATGGTGAGGCTGCTGCATTGATGGCAATGGTAAGGCTTCATTGACGTGGACTGATGAGGCTGCATTGATGGCACTTGTGAGGCTGCAGTTGGGCATTGATCAGGCTACATTGATGGCAAATGGGCACTGACCCTTATTTTGCTTCAAAGTTCCTTATTGAAAAATTGTATTTTTTTCCCTGAAACTTCCTTCTTAAAATGAATGTGCGTGTTATATGCCGATAAATACGGTATTTTAATAAAAATAGGCCTGAACAAATGTAGTTAACCTGTATCTGCCAAAAACATCTTATAAGTGGGCGAACAAACGGTGTTTCCTATGACCAATTACTGTACCTATGAACATGAAAGTTGCCATTTTAAACTGTACAATAGTAAAGAAAAGCACATGGAGCAGCATGCAAGTAATAATATTAATAGAAACACAGGACAAATACTTACTTTTTAGAAGCAGTTTCCTGATTCTTCTGTACTGATCCTGCTCGCTCAATTTGAGGTCTGACCATCATTTCCTCAGTTGATCCTTGGATCGCCATACCCCAAAATTCCTGTGCAGACTCTTCACAACTTTAGCCATGATCTTAGCCTTTCTCACATTTGGGTTTGGGTAAGGTCCATACTTCCCATCATAGTCGGCCCTCTTGAAGATGCCCACCGTCTCCACCATCTCTATAAAGGCCATAATTGAGGCCTTATCCTCAATATCCTCCGGGATCAGGACATTCGTGGCTCTGGCCTTTCGTTGTTGCTGCTCTCCTCTGCATGCACCTGTTGTCTCTCCGCCATGTGCTCTCCCACTACGCCAAAAGAGAAGGGGCGGGGAATAGACTAGAAAAAACATCAGGGGCGGGCGGAGTTTCACGCATGTGCAGTGTATATAAAGCGGAACACGCGTGCGTTGTATGTACGATCAGTGAGTGGAGGAGAAAGTAACGGAAACGACGATCGTTATAACGAAGGTACAATTTTAACTTGGTGCATCAGTGGCCTATACTGCTTATAGATTGAGGCGCCTATATTTGGTCAAGATTAGGAGAGTTTCGCCTGACATTAGGGTTTGTCTTGTGTTGTGTCTTGCAGAGAAAATGGATCCCTTCAATGATAGGGAATTTCTAGGAATATTCATTGATATGTTCAGGGAGCTGCCCTGTCTGTGGCAGGTGAACCACCCATTTTATAATAATCAAAGAGGCAGGCAGCGCTGGAGAAACTGCTTAAATTTGTGAAGCCGGTGATCCCCAGACATCAAGTATTTAATGTCCAAAATTGGTGGCATGAGGAGCACTTATTATAGGGAGCGCAAGAAGGTCCAGGATTCCCTGAGATCAGGAGCTGCTGCAGATGACATTTATGTCCCCAGGCTGTGGTACTATGACAGACTGCATTTTCTGGCAGGCCAGACTGAACCCAGGCCAGCACTCTGCAGTCTTCCTTCAAGGCTTCCTTCCCCCCCAGCTGAGGTTTCCGACGACCAACCTGGGCCTTCCAGGCAGCAACATGTGGAGCAGCCCAGCTTGAGTCAGGTATAGCATTCTTCAAAATATTTCTGGTTGTCAAATTAATGATGTTAAATATATGTTAGTTTTGATAACTAATTTCTGATTTCACAAAGTGTTTTACATATCAATAGACAGTAGTGGCCACAAATGATTGGGACAAGAATGAAGAATGCTGGCGTCTGAATGATAGTTTTTTTTATTTATTAACATTCAATTTGCAACAGTCATGAGCTAAAAATTGTATGGGATTGATGAACCAAAAACTAAAACTGTCCCTTTTTCATATACAGGAAAGTCTCAGCCAGGAGGAGGTCTTGGAAAGTGGCAGCCAGGAGGTGGCGGGGGGTAAGTGGCAGCCAGAAGGTGGCCTGGCCCAGTAGCCTGCCCGAATCCCAGGTCCCTCCCATCGGCCTTCCACAAAAAAGTGCCAGGAAGAGGAGTAACCTGGAGGAGGCAGCACTTGGCCTATTTCTGAAGGCTTCTGAGGCCCTCAGAAACCTCCCCAGTCTTCAAGAGGACTGTGCCTGCATGACAGCCTGCAAAATGCTGGAAATTAAGGAGGGCCAACGCCTCTTATGTGAGGAATTGATCTTACAAGCCCTAAATAAGGGGTTGAGAGTCAAACTCACAAGCCAAAGCCACATTTGTGAGTTGAACCATGGTCCGTCCTCCTCTTCCTCCTCCACCTCCTGCCACAACTCCAACACCAGAGCCACAGCCTGGAGGGAAGCTTGTAAGGAAGACAAGAGAGTGATGGGCTGGGTTCAGTCTGGTCTGACAAAAGATGCAGGCTGTTGTATGACCACAGCCTGGGGACATATATGTCATCTGCTGCTGTTCCTGATCTCTTGTAGTCCTGGACCGGATTGTGCTCACTATTATAAGGACTCCTCAGGCCACCAATTTTGACTGTAAAATAATTGATGTGTGCCCTGGTGTACAAAGGCTTTGCAAATTTCACCAGTTTATCCAGCGTTGCCTTCCTCTTTATTTTGTTATGACCCAGAATAAATGGCTATTTATTTTTCACAAATACTTGGTTATGTGTTTTACTTCAAAAAGGACAGTTTGTTTGTGAGTAGGCAGGTACATTTCGAAAAGACAATGTCAAATTAACAAGGGACACCAACCAATCTCCTTGAGGTTAAAAAATACAAGATAATAATGGTGTTGTGGTAACTTGACACACGAAACGAGAAATAATATTATGGAGAGCACTAGAAAAAAAAATAAAAAAAGCTGATCTTGATAAAAGAAAAAGAAAAAAAAATAGAAAAAAAAATTAGAAACATTATTATGGAGATCTGACTAAAAACAAAATGAATATTATTCATGAGATTACGAGAAATAATAAAGAAATCAGTTTGTGAGAACCCTGTGTGAATATCAGCAGCAAAACAACTTCATTCTTCTAGCATTTAAAGAAAAAGAGCATGTGCTGCATTAAACTATTTAAAAAATTGCAGCTTGACGAATGTGCTATCTCCATTATGAATGGTAGTTTTACCAGACCAAGCGCTTCCATCTCTTAATTTATTCTAAACATGCGTGACACTTTGTGCGTTGGAATTGTGTACACACAATCGGAATTTACGCAAACTGATTTTTTTGTCGGAAAACTTAAGAACCAGATCCCAAATTTTGTGCGACGGAAATTTCCGATGGAAAATGTCCGATGAAGCCTACACACGGTCGGAATTTCCGACAAAAGGCTCCCATCTAACATTTTCCGTCGGAAAATCTGACCGTGTGTATGGGGCATTACTGTGAAAGCAAGTTGTGCAGGACTTCACATTATCCCAACAGTCTTGGCTGAGGTTGGGACACCAGAAGAATGTGGAATCAACTTGACTGTCTTATGTGTTTCAAAATATCCTGCTAAAGAGTGATCGTTAAAAGCCTTGAGCACACATGGCCAAACGTCTTGAAGGACAAAGAACTTGGTATTGTACCACAAAACTCCCCCTTACTTCCTTAAGGAAGTGTTTTTAGATTCTGGGAAAAATACAGAGGCATGTTGAATAGACGACATTAGGCCAGGCTGTATAAGCAAGAAGGTTTGAGAGGACAGGATGTACCTGAGGAAGAAGATATTGGAGTGTCCGGAAACATGCGGGAAATCTCCCTTCCTAATTTTGGACCCTGGGTAATAGGTGATGTGGAAAAAGAAATTCCACCTGGCCTTGTGAGGTCTCAGTTGTCTAGCTGTTTTGAGGTACTCTGATGCCTAGGACACACAATGAGAAAAATTGGATGTAAAATACTGCTTTCAGAGCGATTGTCTGTTAATGTGATCATTAGTACAAATAGGCGATCGTGTTAGTTCATGTGAAGTTATCAGAAGGGACAAGCACGAAAATGTTTCTCATACGGTAACAAAACTAACAATTTAAGTGTAATTAGTACAGTATTTGTACAAAAAAAAATCGTGTGACCAAGACCAGAAATGAAAGACAATACAATACAATACAATACATTACATCACTTCCAAAGTTGAATTCTGTCATATGAAAATTTTCGTAACTTAAGTATTCCATTAGTTTTCGATATGAGACTAGCCTGCAAAAAAACCCTATAGTGTGTACTAGGCATTTGTTTTTATGGTCAGTGAAGATTAGGATAGTATGTGCCAGGACAGTATATTCCAGGGCAAATCTCTATTGCTTGAAGGCAGACTTGATTGCTAGTAGCTCCCGGTCACCAACGTCATAATTCTTTATGGCCAGGTTCAGCTTCTAGTAAAAGGAGGCCATCGGATGCAATATAGCCTTTGGGCCCTGGCGTTGTGAAAGAATAGCCCCTGTTGCTGTTTCTGATGTGTCCTCCTTCAAGTACATAGAGCAATGCTGGATTGGGATGTTGCAGGACTGGGGCTAAAGTTAAGAGCCTCTTCAACTTATCGAAGGAAGACTGGGCTTCCAGGGACCAGTGGAACTGCATATGTTGCCAGGTAAGTTGCATGATTGAGCCAATAATGGGGATAATCTTTTTATGAATTTGCAAAAAAAGTTGGCAAAACACATGAATCTCTGAACAGCCTTTTGATTGGTGGGCACCGGCCACTCAAGGATAGCTGATACCATCTGAAGGGCCATGGAGATTCCTTTCCCAGAGATCACTAACACCAGAAACTGGAAGGACTGTCTGTCAAACTTGCTATTTTCTGCTTTTGCGTAGTCTGTGTTTCCTCAAAGTGGCCAATACTCTCTTCACATGAGGCAGAGGAAAGAGAGAAAATCAGGATGTTATCAAGGTACATGATTAAAAAGAGAGATCTAGATATTCTTGGAAGATGTCATTTACAAAGTGTTGGAATGTAGCGGGGCATAGCACAGACCGAACGGTCTATATACTAGGGATCGACCAATCTTTTTTCAGGGCTAATACTGATACTGATTTTTCGGCTGCCTTTCAGGCCGATAGCCAATATCAGGTGCCGATATTCTGTAGATTTAAACTTTTTATTTTTACTGTGCTTTTAAATTTATTTATTTTTTAATCACTTTTAATGCTGTCACAAGGAATGTAAACATCCCTTGTGACAGTAATAGGCAGTGACAGGTACTCTTTATGGAGGGATCTGGGGTCTATAAGACCCCACGCCCCTCCTCTGCACTTGAAAGTATTCAAAACTTTGTTTTCAAGATTGGCGTTTTTGAATACTTTCTATTTTTTAAAACTGGCGCTTTTAGGATGGCAGTTATCCAGAAGCATCATGACATTAGACATGTGCACACTGAAATATTTTGTTTCAGAATTCCGGTTTCGCACGAAAAATACATTTATTTACTTCCGAAATTCGTTTTTATTCATTTTGTTTTGTTAAAAAATGCGTTCATCCGAAAATCAGAATTAATTAAGGTCGAATCTATCTGTCAATTGAAGGCTTATGGTGTCTGTCAGATGTTCTAAGAAGATTCGACGAAGCAGCTAAACTGTGCGACACGATGATCATACATTTCTGGTCGAATGCCCTGCCCACACACTATAGTAGAATTCTAATGTTGTTTGAGTAGTAATAATTATTGTATGGTTTTAGCTGCTTTGTCCAATCTTCATGTCTCTATAACGTCAAATCTTCTCTCTATGTCGAATAATCTTGGACTAATAGAGTTAGGTTAAGCACATTCAACCGCAGGTTCGATTGACACAGATCGTTATTGTCACCGTTATGTCGAATCTTCTATCTATCTATATCGAACTGTTGTCGCAACGATACGAAAATATAATGGCTACGAAAATAAAGCATTTTTTAATTTTGGATCTTTCGGATTCTGCGCGTTCATTATTGTTTGTTAAAACGAACACGAAAATCCCCAAAATTCAGACGAAAATGCATTCAGACTAAAACAAATGCACATGATTACATGACATCGCTTCTGGGTTACTAGATCAGAGACCCAAACAAAGCATCAGCTATGTTCGGGTCTTCGGCCAGCCGGCGGATATGCTGGCTGATGGCTCGGGAGAGCCTGGACCAGCGTTGGAAGGCGGCCGGGGGGGGGGGGCGGTGTCGTTGATTTACTAAAACTGGAGAGTGCAAAATCTGCTGCAGCTGTGCATTATAGCCAATCAGCTTCTAACTTCAGCTTGTTAAAATAAACTTTGACAAAAAAAAAAAAACTGGAAGCTGATTCGTTTCTATGCAAAGCTGCCAGAGGTTTTACAATTAGGGTTCAGATAGAAGGAAGATACGTCCAAATAGAATTTCATTGGGGGGCAGTTTGATGAGGCAGTCATAAGACTGAGGGGGTGGAAGTGTATCTGCTCTCTTTTTGTTGACGATGTCCAGAAAGTCATGGCATGCAGGAGGTACAAGTTGATGATTATTAGGATCCTATTGGATGCTGAGACATAGACAGGAGTTTGTGGTACTTGAGCAGAAACCAATGTTGCAGACAGCAGGATGACTAAATCTAAAAATAATAAGAAACTAAAAATAATAAGAAATACATTTTGATGTTGAAGAGAAACTCTAGATGCATAGAAAGATATGTCTTGTATATTTCATATCTTCACAGCCCCTCCTGTGTTTAGAATTCTTTCGGTATCCCTTTTAAGCTTCTTCTGTGTCTTTAGGTTGATCTCCAGGTATACGGACCACTATCTCATGAGCAGTTCTGACTCGAGACCTTGAGGGCTCAGAAGAACCAATATTATAATGTACAAGCACGTGTGGTTATCTTCAAACAACATTTGCATAACATAGGTGCGCATTTAACTATTAAGATTATGAGGACTATAATTCCTACAATATATAGAATACCATGTAAAATACCAGAAAACCAGTTGAGAGGATTGAGCCAGGAGAGCCAGGCTTCCCAGCTACCCTCAACCCAAGCAGTTTCGGTATGCTCTTTGCGAAAATTAACCTTCATTTGTTGTACCTTTTCTACATGCGAAATGATAGCATCTTCAGGCTTAGTATCACTTCCAATCAGTGGCGGCTGGTGAAGTTTTAGGATGGGGGGGCGCCAGACCCCGCCCTTCCTTTTTGACCACTCCCACTTGTTGAAAATGGGCATGGTTTCAGCGAAATAGTGGGCGTGGCTCTAAGGTGGTGTGGTTAGCATCTGAGATGAACGAGGGATGGAGGGAGAGGGAGAGAGGGACAGCAGGCCCAGATCCTACACAACAATAGAAATATGTGTATTCTAGAAAGTTTAACAATCAGCAGATAAAGATACTCCAAACACCTGGTGTTAGCACTTCAATCATCCCGGCACCATGGTTGTTATGATGTCAGAATGATTGAAGCGCATTATTTCTATTATTACATTGTAATATAAAATTAAATCATTCAACTCACCATAATGCAGAATCAGTGGGTGCCCCGAGTGTGTCACTAGCCACGTCGCCTACAACCAGATGCCATCAGGCGTCCCCAGCAGTCCGTCCTTACTTCAGGTGCCCCCAGCGGAGTCCCTCCTTACATGCAGCCTGTGTCACATAAAATGCAGCCTCTGTCCCCCCAAATGCAGCCCCTGTCTCCCCAAATGCAGCCTCTGCCCCCCCCAAATGCAGCCTCTGTCCCCCCCCCAAATGCAGCCTGCAGCCTCTGTCCCCCCCCCCAATGCAGCATGCCTGTGTCCCATTACATGCAGCATGCCTGTGTCCCATTAAATGCAGCCTCTGTTCTCCCAAATGCAGCCTCTGTCCCCCACCAATGCAGCCTCTGTCCCCCCCAAATGCAGCCTCTGTACCCCCCCCAAAAATGCAGCCTCTGCCCCCCCAAAATGCAGCCTCTGTCCCCCCCAAATGCAGCCTCTACCCCCCCCCAAAATGCTGCCTGCCCCCCCAATAGAGCCTCTGTCCCCCTAAATGTAGCCTCTGTCCCCCCCATTCTCCACACAGCGGTACTTACCTTGGGTCTCCTGCGGTGTCCTCCTCCTCACACTGGCACCAGCATTCTTCCTGTTTCCTCTCTCAGGCGCAATGAGAGAGCGAAGCAGGAAGTGACATCTGAGTCAGGGCAGATGTCAATCAAATCTGAAGTGCCGAGTAGCTTCCGCCCGCCGCCTGCAATCTCGTGATTGCATAGACGTGGCGCTTCCCACAAGTGCACTGTGTCCGGCATCGCACTGTGTCCAAACACAGTGCACTTAAGGACCTTTTTTCCTTTTTTTTTTTAAAGGGCCAGTAATAAAAAAAAAAATGTTTTATTTTGTTTTACTTTTTTTTTTTTTGCTGCCTGGAGGGGGGGGGGGGGGGTGGCGCCCAGGCGCCCCCTATGGACGGGCCGCCACTGTTTTCAATGTAGTTACAACAAGTAGTTCCCACTATGGTGCATATTCCTCCTTGACTGGCCGTGAGATAATCCAGTACCAGCCGGTGCTGCAGAACCTCTTTTTTGATCATCTTTAATTCTGTAGCAAGGGCTATAAAGTTTCTATCATACAAGGCAGTAATGTTATCCATATCAGGTCTGCC
Source organism: Lithobates clamitans (assembly GCA_037952925.1). NCBI lineage: Eukaryota > Metazoa > Chordata > Amphibia > Anura > Ranidae > Lithobates > Lithobates clamitans. The sequence continues at coordinate 2,646,334 of JBBGZY010000943.1, forward strand.
AAATCAATGATGAAACTGAAAGCCTTTTTAATACAACATCTATTTACCCAAGAATAGAAAACAATGGTTTGATCTCTCTATCATGTGATTCAATATTTGTAAGGTTATCATCTGACTTGGATAAGATGTAGGCCTATCAGGATAATTGTCATTTTTTACATTAGTTTCAGAGTCTTCTTCTTCATCTTGTCCTGGGGGTTTATCATCTCCTGGAACTGACTGACCAGTGAGGTCCCTTCTGCTAAGACGTACAAAGTCTTTTTTAAGAAAGTGTATAGGTATTTTGTGGAGTTGTGTTTCTTGAAAGTCATTATCATCCATATACCAAGTAGCAGGTATGACTCTACCAAAGTAACAAACCCCCTTAGAATTCAAACGAACCCAAGTATATGCTTTCTTTCCACATATGAAGTAATAGCCTGGTGGGGCAGCACAAGCTTTATTGAAATTATATCCTTGCAGACACATCAATAGTTTCATATTGTTCTGCCGAGAATGTTGACGATGTGTGTAGTCATGTAATTCCTGATATCTGTCAGTACTCCACACAGTATCCTTACCATCAAACCAGTACCTGATATCGGCATTATCCATGCAATTGGAGTTCCCAATCGGTCGGGTAGTACTTTGGTAACCCTGGGAGAGTAACTCAGGTGTATAAGTTCGAGTAAAGTTAATGCAGACTGCTGGTTTTCTCAGTGGAGCATTTGTGAACAGTAGAAGTGAAATGGCTGTGTCAATCATTGTTCTACTGACTTTACCAAAGTGTGCACTGTCCTCTATTTCAGCTAAAGTGCTAGGTATTCCTAACAAAGGTATAGTCTTATGAGAAGTAGGTGCATGTCTTGGCGGCGCAGCAGGTGCATAGATACAAAAGAGTTATGGAAAGGCTCTGCTAGTTTGGCATGATATTCATGTGCTGCTTCCCTCCATGCTCTTAAGTCAGCATCTGAAACCGGTTCAAGTTGTGACATTTCTTCCATTACAGTAACATTTAAAAGGAAAGTGTCTTGCATCTTACCCTTTTCCTTCTTGTATGTCCATTCATATGCCATGACTGTAATCCACCGCAGAGGATAACACTCCAGAGCTTCACATTCATTTTAGGGCCTAGGAGATTCATTCTGCAGTCTTCTTGCTCGAGCACGAGTCAGTGGAGGAGACATAGAAGGTAATGGTACAGAACAATTCTTGCCAGTAGCAGACCGGCTTATATTCTCCTTTGGAACCACAGACTTCTTACAGTGTGAACCATGTGCCCAATACTTATAGTCTTTAGCTTTACTGCAGTAGGAGACACAAGAATGACCTGAAATGGTCCTTTCCACTTAGGGGACAAAGTAGTCCGGGGTGTGTGATTCTTGATATACACCCAATCTCCTGACTTTAGTCCGTGAGTTCCTTCACTCGTGTCTACATGTTGTCCTGCTTTGGCTCTGGAAAAAGTATCAGAAAACACATTTGCCAATTTGCGAACATATTCTATCATGGAATCTTGACCATATAATAAAGTCACTGTCTCTGGCTGCACAAGAGATGAATGTAGTCTTTTAGGCGGTCGCCCAAACAATATGTCAAAAGGTGACAGTCCATGTTTCTCCTTAGGGGTAGTCCTAAAGGTCGCCAAGGCTATAGGTAATGCTTCTACCCATGTGCTTTGTCCATTAGCAGTTATTTTGGCCAAATACCTCTTCAGGGTTTGATTACTGCGTTCCACCATCCCACTAACCTGAGGTCTGTAAGGAGTATGCAATTGCTGTTTCATACCCAAAATGTTCACTACTTCTGCCATGAGTTTGTTATCAAAATATGTCCCTCTATCTGAGGAAATTATTAACCCTATACCAAACCTTGGTATCAATTCCCTCGTCAGACATTTTACCACAGTTCTGGCATCATTTATCACCGTGGGCCAGGCTTCTGGCCAACTCGAAAATTCATCAATGCAAACCAAAAGATACTTAAATCGTCCAAAAGGGGGCATATCTGAGAAGTCAATTTGCACAATTTGAAATGGCTCCTCAGTATGTGGAATATGCTTCATGGGAGTGGGCACTGACTTTCCAATGTTATGCATTTGACATATAGAACATTCAGTAACCTGTTTAGCAGCATATGCAGGAAAACCTGGAGCCCACCAATCTCTGGCTACCACCCGACACATCCCTCCTGTTGAAACATGGCAAGGCCCATGGCTCAAAGCAAACAAAGAAGGGAACAAAGTCGGAGGAGCAACCAGTCTGTATTTTAATCTCCATAAACCATCTGCCCCACAAACAGCTCCCTTTGTGGTCCAAGAGGATGTATGAGGCGAGCTTGCCTGCAGGGCTGATAGGATGTCCAGATCCACTTGAAGATCTGTGAGCAGGAATGTTGGAAGCGCTGTAGTTGGCTCATAAGAATGTATAGCATCTTTAGCATACCTATCAGCCAAAGCATTCCCAAGTGATATACTATCATCTTCTCTGGTATGTGCTTTACATTTAATCACTGCAACTTTAAGAGGCAGCTGGACCGCTGCCAATAATCTGACAATTAACTCTTTATGCTGTATTGGAGTTCCTGCCGCTGTCAGATAACCCCTCTCTTGCCAGAATTGTGCAAAACTATGCACTATGCCTACAGCATAGGCTGAGTCACTATAGATATTTACAATAGCCCCTTCTGCTTGGGGTTAATAAATTGCTGGCATAAGGAGCACATCTAAAGTCTCCCTTTACTTCAAGTATGTTTTACTCCCACTCCTTCAGTGGTTAACCACTTGCCGACCGCCTCACGCCTATATACGTGAGCAGGTCGGCACGGGCAGGCAAAATCACGTACCTAGTACGTGATGCCTTCCCGCGGGCGGGGGGTCCGATCGGACCCCCCCCCGGTGCCCTGAGTGGTCGGCTCTCGTTCGCGGGCGATTAGGGGTCAGGGGGAGGCCATCCATTGATGGCCACCCCCTCCCGATCGCTCCCACGAATCGAATGCTTCCTCTCCCTCTGTAATGTAAACAGAGGGAGAGGAAGTGATGTCATCTCTCACGGAGCCGGTCTTTTTGATCCGACGCCGAGGAGAGAAGACATCCAAGTAAGTGCACCAACACCACACGTTCAGTAGAACACGCCAGGCACACTTTTCACCCCCCTGTCACCCCCCGATCACCCCCCGATCACCCCCCTGTACCCACTGTCACTCTGACACCAATAGCAGTTTTTGTTTTTTTTTTGCATTGGTGTCAGTTTGTCAGTTATAAGTGTTAGGGCTGTTAGGGTAGCCCCCTTTAGGTCTAGGGTACCCCCCCTTAGGTCCAGGGTACCCCCTAACCCCCCCTAATAAAAGTTAACCCCTTGATTACCCCCCGTCACCAGTGTTGCTAAGCGATCGTTTTTCTGATCGCTGTATTAGTGACACAGGTGACGCTAGTTTAGGGAGGTAAGTATATAGGTTCGCTGTCAGTGTTTTATAGCGACAGGGACCCCCATATACTACCTGCTAAAGGTTTTAACCCCCTGATTGCCCCCTAGTTAACCCTTTCACCAGCGATCACCGTATAAGTGTTACGGGTGACGCTAGTTAGATAGTTTGTTTTTTGTAGTTTATTATAGTTTATTACAGTTTATTACAGTTTATTATAGTTTTAGGGCACCCGCCGTTTATTACCCTATAAAGGTTTAACCCCCTAATTGCCCGGCGGTGATAGAAGTTAAGTTTTTAGGATCAAATAAGGTCTGCGTCGCCCCAGGCAGCGTCAGGTTAGCGCCAGTACCGCTAAAACCCACGCACGCAGCATACACCTCCCTTAGTGCTATAGTATCTGAACGGATCGATATCTGATCCGATCAGATCTATACTCCCCAGAAGTTTAGGGTTCCCTGAAACGCAGTGTTAGCGGGATCAGCCCAGATACCTGCTAGCACCTGCGTTTTGCTCCTCGGCCCAGCCCAGCCCAGCCCACCCAAGTGCAGTATCGATCGATTACTGACACTTACAAAACACTAAGCACACATAACTGCAGCGGTCGCAGAGTCAGGCCTGATCCCTGCGATCGCTAACAGTTTTTTGGTAGCGTTTTGAATCAGTCGCTGACAGTCGGGAGCTTTTTTGCCTGTGAGTCTCACTAGTGTACCCCTAAATTTAGAGGCCAAAATGGCAAATCGAAGGTACACTAGTGAAGAGGCCTACAGGATTCTGAGCATGACAGATAGTGAAGAGGAAGTCACTCATCTGTCAGATTCAGGCTCAGAATACGATCCTGTAGAGGACAGCGGCTCCATGACAGATAGCTCTGACGACGGAGTTGTGGTCCCTGCTAAGGTCAGGCGTACCAGACCCCGAACTTATGCTGTCCTTGAAGTGCATGAACCGCAGGGCTCTCGTAGGGAGCAGAGAGGTACTAGTGCCGCTACTCCTTCTGGTGAACTGGCAAGCACCAGCGGCCTAGTACACCCTGGTCGTACATCCAGCACTGCAGTATCACGTGGTGACGTGGCGAGTCCCATAAGTGCAGTTCAAGCTGGCGAGGTGGCAAGCACTAGTAGTGTCCCGCTGCCACCAAGAAGACGAACACAGGCCCGTCGTGCCCATAGTGCCCTTCCTGCTGCATTGGCCAATCCGAATTGGGTACCCACCACTTCTGCAGCACCCTTACTTCCCCCTTTCACTGGCCAACCCGGAATTCAGGTGGAAACAGTTGACTTTATGCCACTGGATTTTTATTCGCTGTTTTTCACCGAAGATCTCTTTAGATCTATTGTGGACCAAAGCAATTTATACGCTGGTCAATACATCGCCACTATGCCCCAGTCCACCCTTGCCAGAGATTGGAGACCAATTACGGTCTCCGAATTTAAGATCTTTCTGGGCCTTTCCCTCCTCATGGGGTTGAATAAAAAGAGTGAGTTGCGGTCATATTGGTCCACTGACCCAATTTACCATTCACCCTTGTTCTCTGCTTCCATGGCCAGGGCACGATACGAGTAGATTTTGCGGTTCATGCACTTCAACGACAATGAACTCTGTCGTCCTCGTGGAGACCCTGAATACGATCGGCTCTACAAAATTCGGCCCCTCGTAAACCACTTCAACCAACGTTTTGCAGACTTGTTTACCCCCCATCAAGTTGTCTGCGTTGATGAGTCCCTGGTTAAATTTTCTGGCCGCTTGTCATTCAAACAGTACCTTCCCAGCAAGCGTGCCAGATACGGGGTCAAGATTTATAAGCTCTGTGACAGGGCCACAGGCTATACATGTAGATTTATGGTTTACGAGGGCAAAGATAGTCACGTAGAGCCGACAAACTGCCCTGACTACATAGGAAGCGCTGGCAAGATAGTGTGGGACTTGGTGTCACCCTTATTCGGAAAGGGGTACCACTTGTACGTGGACAATTATTATATGAGCGTGCCACTTTTTAGCCACCTTTTTGATCATCAGATTGGAGCATGTGGCACCGTGCGACCTAATCGCCGGGGCTTTCCCCAGCGGCTTGTAGATTCCCGTCTTAGGCTGGGGGAGAGAGCCTGCTTGAAGTATAATAATTTGCTCGCTATGAAGTGGAGGGATAAGAAGAATGTTTTCGTTCTCACCTCCCTTCATGCAGACACGATGGTCCAAATTCCTACGGCGACTGGTGTTGTGGAGAAACCCCTCTGTGTCCACGAATATAACCTTAATATGGGAGGGGTGGACCTCAACGACCAGTTGTTGGCGCCGTACCTAATTGCCCGTAAGGCCAGACGCTGGTACAAAAAAGTGTCTGTTTACTTATTTCAATTGGCTTTGCTGAATGCTTATGTGCTATACAGAGCTTCAGGACGGACTGGATCCTTCCTTAAATTCCAGGAAGAGATCGTCAGAGCCCTTCTGTATCCAGACGGTGCTCCACCTCACCATCCCCAACCAAATGCAGTAAGCCGGCTGCATGAGAGGCATTTTCTTTATGCCCTCCCGAGTACCCCTACCCAACAAACCCCCCAAAAAAGATGTCGTGTCTGCAGCAAGCGCGGATTTAGGCGTGACACCCGGTATTGTTGTCCCCTCTGTCCTGGCAAACCTGGTCTTTGCATTGGTGAATGTTTTGAACGCTACCACACACTAGTGGAGTATTAGCGTAGGGTACAGCACTGCACAGACTAGGCACACTTCCACAGGGTCTCCCAAGATGCTGTCGCATTTTGAGAGACCCAAACCTGGTAAAAGTTAAAAAAGTTAAAGTTACAAAAAAAAGTGTAAAAAAAACAAAAAAAAGTAAAAAAAAGAAAAAAACACAAAAAAAATATAAAATAAAAAAACCAAAAATAGTTGTTGTTTTATTGTTCTCTCTCTATTCTCTCTCTATTGTTCTGCATTCTATACTGCAATGTTTTATTGTTATGTTTTTATCATGTTTGCTTTATAGGTATGCAATTTTTTTATACTTTGTTTTTTTTATTGTTAACCACCTTTGTGTTTTCAGGTACGCCATTCAGCTGCAGAGCGGATTTATTTATCTTGACAGCAACAGCGTTTGCTCCCACGATACATAAAGCCGCGACTCCAGCGCTGTCGGAGGTGATTTCACCACCACAGTTACATACTTCAGCATATATGCCGAAGCGTGGGGGCAGCAGTGGGTGGAGGAGCGATTTGCTCCTGCCTTTTGCGGGAGGATGCCCCCATGCTTCGGCATATATATATTTTTAGGTAGGCACAGGTTGCGTTAAATGTTTTATTTTTTACTATGTTTTTTTTGTATTTTGCTTTGCAGGTATGGTAAGTAATACTGTTATACTGTAATGTTACTTTGTTTTTTTGTTAACCATCATTTGCTTAGCAGGTACGCCATTCAGCTGCAGAGCGGATTTATTTATCTTGACAGCAACAGCGTTTGCTCCCACGATACATAAAGCCGCGACTCCAGCGCTGTCGGAGGTGATTTCACCACCACAGTTACATACTTCAGCATATATGCCGAAGCGTGGGGGCAGCAGTGGGTGGAGGAGCGATTTGCTCCTGCCTTTTGCGGGAGGATGCCCCCATGCTTCGGCATATATATATTTTTAGGTAGGCACAGGTTGCGTTAAATGTTTTATTTTTTACTATGTTTTTTTTTGTATTTTGCTTTGCAGGTATGGTAAGTAATACTGTTATACTGTAATGTTACTTTGTTTTTTTGTTAACCATCATTTGCTTAGCAGGTACGCCATTCAGCTGCAGAGCGTATTTATTTATCTTGACAGCAACAGCGTTTGCTCCCACGATACATAAAGCCGCGACTCCAGCGCTGTCGGAGGTGATTTCACCACCACAGTTACATACTTCAGCATATATGCCGAAGCGTGGGGGCAGTAGTGGGTGGAGGAGCGATTTGCTCCTGCCTTTTGCGGGAGGATGCCCCCATGCTTCGGCATATATAAATGGTGCATGTATGCCCATCATTAGAAGTGGGTGGATGAAGGGAGGTATTCTAATGGTGGGCATACCCACCGATCAATATCTTTTTTTCGTTCAGCCCACAGGCTGCATGAAAAAAAAGTTTACAATGTATGCCCAACAAGGACCAGCAACGTACAGGTATGTTGCTGGACTTTGAGTGGTTATACCAGAATGATGCCTGCAGGTTTAGGTATCATCTTGGTATCATTCTTTTCAGCCAGTGGTCGGCTTTCTTGTAAAAGCAATCCTAGCGGCTAATTAGCCTCTAGACTGCTTTTACAAGCAGTGGGAGGGAATGCCCCCCCCCCCACACCGTCGTCCATGTTTTTCTCTGGCTCTCCTGTCCCAACAGGGAACTTGAGAATGCAGCCGGTGATTCAGCCAGCTGACCATAGAGCTGATCAGAGACCAGAATGGCTCCAAACATCTCTATGGCCTAAGAAACTGGAAGCTACAAGCATTTCATGACTTAGATTTCGCCGGATGTAAACAGCGCCATTGGGAAATTGGGAAAGCATTTTATCACACCGATCTTGGTGTGGTCAGATGCTTTGAGGGCAGAGGAGAGATCTAGGGTCTAATAGACCCCAATTTTTTCTAAAAAGAGTACCTGTCACTACCTATTGCTATCATGGGGGATATTTACATTCCCTGAGATAACAATAAAAATGATAAAAAAAAAAATAAAAATGAAAGGAACAGTTTAAAAATAAGATAAAAAAGCAAAAAAAATAATTAAAAAAAAAAAAAAAAAAAAGCACCCCTGCCCCCCCCCCTGCTCTCGCACAAAGGCGAACGCAAGCGTCGGTCTGGCGTCAAATGTAAACAGCAATTGCACCATGCATGTGAGGTATCACCGCGAAGGTCAGATCGAGGGCAGTAATTTTAGCAGTAGACCTCCTCTGTAAATCTAAAGTGGTAACCTGTAAAGGCTTTTAAAGGCTTTTAAAAATGTATTTAGTTTGTCGCCACTGCACGTTTGTGCGCAATTTTAAAGCATGTCATGTTTGGTATCCATGTACTCGGCCTAAGATCATCTTTTTTATTTCATCAAACATTTTGACAAAATAGTGTGTTTTAGTGTATTAAAATTTAAAAAAGTGTGTTTTTTCCCCAAAAAATGCGTTTGAAAAATCGCTGCGCAAATACTGTGTGAAAAAAAAAAATTAAACACCCACCATTTTAATCTGTAGGGCATTTGCTTTAAAAAAATATATAATGTTTGGGGGTTCAAAGTAATTTTTTTGCAAAAAAAAATATTTTTTTCATGTAAACAATAAGTGTCAGAAAGGGCTTTGTCTTCAAGTGGTTAGAAGAGTGGGTGATGTGTGACATAAGCTTCTAGATGTTGTGCATAAAATGCCAGGACAGTTCAAAACCCCCCCAAATGACCCCATTTTGGAAAGTAGACACCCCAAGCTATTTGCTGAGAGGCATGTCGAGTCCATTGAATATTTTATATTGTGACACAAGTTGCGGGAAAAAGACAAATTTTTTTTTTTTTTTTTTTTTTTGCACAAAGTTGTTACTAAATGATATATTGCTCAAACATGCCATGGAAATATGTGAAATTACACCCCAAAATACATTCTGTTGCTTCTCCTGAGTACGGGGATACCACATGTGTGAGACTTTTTGGGAGCCTAGCCGCGTACGGGACCCCAAAAACCAAGCCCCGCCTTCAGGCTTTCTAAGGGCGTAAATTTTTGATTTCACTCTTCACTGCCTATCACAGTTTCGGAGGCCATGGAATGCCCAGATGGCACAACCCCCCCCCCAAATGACCCCATTTTGGAAAATAGACACCCAAAGCTATTTGCTGAGAGGTATAGTGAGTATTTTGCAGACCTCACTTTTTTTCACAAAGTTTTGAAAATTGAAAAAAGAAAAAAAAAATACGTTTTTCTTGCCTTTCTTCATTTTCAAAAACAAATGAGAGCTGCAAAATACTCACCATGCCTCTCAGCAAATAGCTTGGGGTGTCTACTTTCCAAAATGGGGTCATTTGGGGGGGGTTTGTGCCATCTTGGCATTTTATGGCCTTCAAAACTGTGATAGGTAGTGAGGAGTAAAATCAAAAATGTATGCCCTTAGAAATCCTGAAGGCGGTGCTTGGTTTTCGGGGCCCCGTACGCGGCTAGGCTCCCAAAAAGTCCCACACATGTGGTATCCCCGTACTCAGGAGAAGCAGCAGAATATATTTTGGGGTGTAATTCCACATATGCCCATGGCATGTTTGAACAATATATCATTTAGTGACAACTTTGTGCAAAAAAAAAAAAAAAAAAAAAAAAATTGTCACTTTCCCGCAACTTGTGTCAAAATATAAAATATTCCATGGACTCAACATGCCTCTCAGCAAATAGCTTGGGGTGTCTACTTTCCAAAATGGGGTCAATTGGGGGGGGTTTGTGCCATCTGGGCATTTTATGGCCTTCAAAAATGTGATAGGTAGTGGGGAGTGAAATTACAACTTTACACCCTTAGAAATCCTGAAGGCGGTGCTGGGTTTTCGGGGCCCCGTACGCAGCTAGGCTCCCAAAAAGTCCCACACATGTGGTATCCCCATACTCAGGAGAAGCAGCTAAATGTATTTTGGGGTACAATTCCACATATGCCCATGGCCTGTGTGAGCAATATATCATTTAGTGACAACTTTGTGCAAAAAAAAAAAAAAATTGTCACATTCCCACAACTTGTGTCAAAAAATAAAATATTCCATGGACTCAACATACCTCTCAGCAAATAGCTTGGGGTGTCTACTTTCCAAAATGGGGTCATTTGGGGGTGTTTTGTGCCATCTTGGCATTTTATGGCCTTCAAAACTGTGATAGGTAGTGAGGAGTGTAATCAAAAATCTATGCCCTTAGAAATCCTGAAGGCGGTGCTTGGTTTTCGGGGCCCCATACGCGGCTAGGCTCCCAAAAAGTCCCACACATGTGGTATCCCCGTACTCAGGAGAAGCAGCTGAATGTATTTTGGGGTGCAATTCCACATATGCCCATGGCCTGTGTGAGCAATATATCATTTAGTGACAACTTTTTGTAAATTTTTTTTTTTTTTTTTTTTTTTTTTGTCATTATTCAATCACCTGGGACAAAAAAAATAAATATTCAGTGGGTTCAACATGCCTCTCAGCAATTTCCTTGGGGTGTCTACTTTCCAAAATGGGGTCATTTGGGGGGGTTTTGTACTGCCCTGCCATTTTAGCACCTCAAGAAATGACATAGGCAGTCATAAACTAAAAGCTGTGTAAATTCCAGAAAATGTACCCTAGTTTGTAGGCGCTATAACTTTTGCACAAACCAATAAATATACGCTTATTGACTTTTTTTTTACCAAAGACATGTGGCCGAATACATTTTGGCCTAAATGTATGACTAAAATTGAGTTTATTGGATTTTTTTTATAACAAAAAGTAGAAAATATCATTTTTTTTCAAAATTTTCGGTCTTTTTCCGTTTATAGCGCAAAAAATAAAAATGGCAGAGGTGATCAAATACCATCAAAAGAAAGCTCTATTTGTGGGAAGAAAAGGACGCAAATTTCGTTTGGGTACACCATTGCATGACCGCGCAATTAGCAGTTAAAGCGACGCAGTGCCAAATTGTAAAAAGTGCTCTGGTCAGGAAGGGGGTAAATCCTTCCGGGGCTGAAGTGGTTAAAACTATAGTTACTCCTATATTTATTAGTATACCTCTGTCTAGCAGACTGCCAGGGGAGTATGGCGATAAAACAAAAGAACATTTATGACACTGACCTCCCATTCTTACCTTTAGAGGCTCAGTGACTTTGGCAGTAATTACATCATTACTTACCCCGACCAAAATTCCCTGCTGATTCGAAGTGGAAAAATTGGCATCACATATATTTAGCAAACTCTTTGAATCGCCTTTATCTATTAAACACAAGATAGATAAACCATTAACTGACACATCAATCATTGGTTCTGTATTTTGTCCCAAATTCAAGACAGCAAGCTCAGGGAAGGAATTAAATTTTCATTACTCAAATCACCACACTCCACTATCTGCTGAACCCGAGCCCCCACTCTTGGGGCGTTTCTAACATACATCTTAGTTCTGCTAGACTTAGCTTGTCTTACCCTTCCAATTTGAACAGCCAAGACCTATACCTCAATACTTTCCATATGCAGTGCTGCTTTTCCCTGTACGGGAACGTGTTATACATTCATTATTGTTTATTTTTATCTCTATCCTTATTAATCTCTCAGATTCTGTAAAATTCAATATTCATTAGTTCTAGCGATGGCTTCTTTCTCCATTCTCTAACTTCCTGTAACAATCCTCCCATGAAACTGTCAACCAGACCCTGTCTTGGACAAAGCAGTTTCATCTACTGGGATCCAATCCTTATGCTTTTGAATAGCATCTTTAAATCTATTCCAATAATCTAACACATCCTCACCTTTCTTCTGAACAACATCCATCAATGCTCGCATATCTTGCCCCTTATCAAAAGTGGTTGCTACCCAATCCCATAGATTTCATTCAATCTGCTAATTGTCTCTTCATACTCAACCGGGTCTAGTGGTGGATCTTCCACCTTCATTATCCCTTGACCATATGCTCCCTTATTTCTTACAAATACATCCCATACATCCACATACTTTTCAGGCACAGCACAATCAATCAGAATCCACATATCGGTATATGTAGCTTGTTGCGTTTAATCTATCCACATCAGCTTTTTATACCATTTCTTTGGACATTTCTCTAAGCTGGGTAGATCAGCAACAATTGCCCTAATTTCTTTGGGTTTCCAAGGGACATAAACTTTTCCTATTCTTGCGGTATAATTCCCCTGGTCATCTTCCTCTCCTGGTAAAGCTACCTCTCTCAAGGGCATTTGTCCAAATGGTTCTAATTTTGAATCTAAAATATTCTTTTGTCCTCTGTCTATCCTCTGGGGTACGCTGAGGCACTAATCCCAAACGTTTTACCTGTTGCCTAGTTAGCACAGGTGAGGCAGGATCCCTGGATCCCCCTGCTGGAGGAGTACTAGTAACAAATTCACTTAATTTATTAAATCTTGCCAAGGCATCTGCTCTTGCTGGAGTGTACTGCCACAGTTCCCCATCTTTTTCAAACGTCATTGTACCATCTGCATCATATAATGGTTCCTCTCTACGGTAATGTGGGGAATACTGTTTAGAAACAAGTTTACCTATGTGTCTACGCTGTGAGGTTTCTGTCATAATACTTGGAGTGGCCTGTTGATAACCAGATGCTTCTCCTATATCATCACTAGCTGACTCCCCTCATGTAGTTTCCACTTGCCCTACCATAGGTGCAGACGCTCCTGACAATTCCCTTCTTATTAAGTCATTAGGAGAAGCCCAGGCATTGGGCATCTCATCCTCATCTTCTACATGTAAAGCAGCTTTCTCTGAGCACATTTTATAGGGGGGCGGTTTTATATCCTTCCTGGATACTTCTTCCCAGGCTGCTAAACATTCAATCCCCCCACAATCAGACATTTTAAAAAGCAGATTAAATAATGCATCAATTGTAGGTGTATCAAGGGCCCCTCTGGCGGCCACCATTTAGATGAGTCCTCTTTATACTCCTATGTTAGTTTACACCATTTCACATGATGTTTCAGGGCATCTGGGTCTCCATTCACCATCATTCTGATGATAAGAGCACTTGGTTATAATTTGGCAATACTTAACCCTGTTGCATTTGCTATTTTTAATAACTTTTTTTTTTCCTATCTTTTGTTAACCCAAATGTATTCATCACAGGTAAAACATTTTTTTCAAGCAAATTTCCCATATTTATCACAATTTCTCATTACTCTCTTCAGAAATGACAATAATTTAGAACTCCGGGACTGAGAGTTCTTGTTACTTATCTTTGTGGCTGTGTACCAGCAGCCTAGTACAATAATCTGAGATATCTCACTCGTTCTACTCTCAGAAGGACGTCTCCTTTCTGAGTGGCAATAGGCTAGTCCCTATCCAGACTCCCTACTCCAGAGAACATACAGCAGGTCATTCACCCATTTGTGGCTATCCGCTGAAGGCAAACCTATCAGCCTTAGGACCACAAATGTTCAAAAAATCATACATACAAAAAATTCAACACCACCAACTTCTACTCACTCTTTAGAAATTGTGGTACCTGCACTTATACATCCCTTTACAAAATATATATACATTGTCATTTCTGGGGATAAGGAGAAAAGGCAAGTGCTTAAAATGATAATTCGTTAGCATGCTTAAATTGTAATAGGTACCTTTAACATTCTCAGTAATCATGCAGAGACAGAATGCAGGCAAAATCAAATAGGAAACGTGTTTACCTTCTGTGGCTGCACTCCCCACCTGGCACCTCAACACCGCACAGAAAAGACAGTATTTAATATGAGAAAATAAAAGTTTTCTCACCTGAGGCCTCTTTGCTGCCGTCCGTCCTGATGCGGGTGGAGAGCCGGTGGTGGAGATGCAGACAAGAAGACACGAATCGGGGTCACCAAATGTTAAGTAGAGCCTTGAAATAAAAGACATCAATGCCAGAAGAGCTGCATTCATCTCATGTATGTTTACTTCAGAATATGCACTGTACATACAGCGGATCACATCTTCCAAGGGAATGTGATACAGAATACAAGTTGATACAGCCTTTTATAGAAAATTATAACATTGCAGTCTATGGCGGGCACAAACCCAAAGTTACACATCACAAAGTGCGTATTTTACTAAGTATTTCAACATAACTTTTGGTCAGCTTTTTGGGTTAGCTTGACCTGGCTGATTTATAGGTGACAAGTTATTTTGACAAAAAGGGAAGAATAATTATTTCAAGGGATTTAATTTGACTTTTAAACAGAGACTTTCCGTATCAACATCTTTCCATATCAACATCTTTTCCAAGAATTGTGTCATGTCATTGGCAGAACATTTCATGTCAACTGGAGGCCAACCAAGACAGCCACGTGTGTTGCAATACCAAAAGAATTCAGAAACATTTTACTCAAAATAATAAGAAATACATTTTGATGTTGAAGAGGAACTCTAGATACATAGAAAGATATGTCTTGTATATTTCATATCTTCACAGGAGGTCTCTTGCAGGGGTGATATCTATGAAGCAGCTACATGCACCAGAGTCAATGATTACCTGAATTTTGCTTTCCCTTCCAGCCACCTGCAAGGATAATCGGAGAACAATGGGAGCTGACCCCAGTGCTAGGATGAATGGCATGTAATATTGTCGGTATACATAGGTTGATAAGCTAGCTGCAGTAAAGTCATAAGTTCTCTCGCATGTGTATTGTCCCTAAGTGGGACTTTGTCAGGGGCATGTCAGCAGTCGTCGGGTGAATCTGCGTGCACGTAGGTCCTCAAGGATCATTTCCAAGCATATTCAGCCAAAATCCCCACCAGGGGGCACCGGAGCGCTCCCGCGAATGCGCGTTCGCGGGTGCGCGCCTGTTCGCGCTAGCGCCGTTTGGCGCCAAGGGGCCTTTAAAAGGGTGACAGGTGCTCATGTTAGCTGCTGTTCGTCTGCAGCTCTGCACCTGAAAGTTCCTGTATCTGCCTGCTTGTTGTTTGATATTGACCCGGCTACGTCTGACCATTCTCCAGTCTCCTATCCGACCCGGCTTGTCTGACCTTGTTTCTTCTGCTACCCGTTGCTGAACTCCTGCCTGTCTGACTACTCTTGGATCATCCCTCCTGTTGATATCCTGCCTGATCTCCTGCCAAATACGGACTGTCTGACCTTGCTTGCCTGTGTCCTGTCACGCTGCTCCAGCCTGCCTGTTTGCATCCAGCTGCTGTCTACGCATCCGGCTACCAGCCTACCTACCGGCCTGCACCAATTACCTGCATCCACAGCTCAGCCATCCATGAGGGACTTCATTCCAGTTCCGGTGTCTGCTTCTGCTGGAACCCGCATCAGGCCCTCCTACCCACTGTGCTCAGGAGACCACTGTTCCCACTTCCAGCGGCTCCTGAACCAGCGCTTAAGAGAGGTCTCCTTCTACCAGTCAGGCTCAACTACCAGGTACATTACAGTACGAACAGCCATGACTGAGCCTGCAGGAGAGACCTCTCCCATTCAGGAGATCTGTACACACTTGGCGGCCCTCACCCAAGCAGTAAAGACTCTACAAGACAGTTATAACAGACTGGAAGGGCAAGTGTTAAACCTCAGTGGTTCCGGTGGTGTGGCCGCTGCACCCGCAGCTGCTCCAGTACAGGCTGCTGCACCACCCTCAGTGGTCATGCTCCCACCAGAACCAAGAGTACCTGTTCCTGACAAGTTTTCCGGTGACCGAACTAAGTTTGTGGCCTTCCGCAGCGCTTGTCAACTTTATTTTGGACTACAGCCACGGACTTTTTCTTTAGAAGCCACCAAAGTGGGGTTTGTTGTATCCCTCCTGCAGGGGGAACCCCAGACCTGGGCCCATCGCTTGATTGAATCCAACGCCATACAGGTTCAGACCCTACCTGCCTTTTTTGAAGCCATGGCCCAGCTTTATGAGGATCCTCAGCGGGCTGCCACCGCTGAGGCAGCTTTGATCGCGCTCCAACAAGGCCGTAGACCGGCCGAGGACTATGTCATGGACTTTCGACGCTGGAGCGTGGATACTCAATGGAATAATGCAGCCCTACGCCACCAGTTCCGCATGGGGTTATCTGAGGGTCTTAAGGATGAGCTTGCCCGAGTAGGAATGCCTGACACCTTAGAAGAGCTCATTGCCATCACTATCCAGATTGACCTGACGCCTTCGTGAGCGCCGGTCTGAACGATCTGCCCAACAAATTCGGCCTATGTGGATGACTGCCAGAGCCCCGCTGCCTGCCTCTCGGTATCTACCTTCTGCCGGGCCAAGTCCAGTCAACCCGCAACTGATGCCCCTGAACCCATGCAACTTGGACTTATGCGTACCACTCTGACCCCTGAAGAACGGGCACGCAGGCGCTAACTGAACCTTTGCCTCTATTGTGGCGGAACGGGCCACTACGTGAACAACTGCCCAGTGAAGATCCGTAAGTGTTTTTCTTCAGCTCCAACCAGTTTGTCTGCTTTAACAGCCAATGCCACTCAACTTGTTCTCCCTCTCTCATTACAGCTCCAGGGAAGAACAATTCAAGTCAACGCCATTGTTGATTCCGGGGCATGTAGCTGTTTTGTTGACTCCACCTTTGCCACACAGCAAAAACTTCCTCTGAAAGACAAGACACATAGACTCTCAATTTTTCTGGCCGATGGGTCCCGTATAAAGTCCGGGCAGGTCTCTCAAGAAACCCTTCCACTATCTGCTATCTGTTCACCCCAGCACCGAGAGATCTTAATCTTGGACGTCATCTCATCACCTCTTTTCCCAATCATTTTGGGTATGCCCTGGCTTCAAGCCCACAATCCTCTTGTTAATTGGGCCACGGGCGAGATCAAGTTTCAGTCACCCTATTGTCAAAGACATTGCCTACCTGAACCTGTTAATCCTGCTACTACCCTACTATGTATGGACACTGACCCAGATCTGCTTCAAAACGTACCAGAGGTCTATCAGGACTTTGCAGGTGTATTCAGCAAGAAGGGAGCAGATTCTCTGCCACCCCATCGCCCCTATGACTGTCCAATTGAATTGCTTCCTGGAGCTGAGATCCCTTTTGGGCGCATCTTTCCGCTGTCTGAAAAGGAACAAGAGGCGCTTAAGGTTTACATCGATGAAAATCTAGAGAAAGGCTTCATTCGACAGTCCACTTCACCAGCAGGAGCGGGAATATTTTTTGTCTCTAAGAAAGATCATACGCTCCGCCCTTGCGTGGATTATCGGGAATTAAACAAGGTTACGGTCAAGAACCGTTATCCGTTGCCCCTAATACCAGAACTGTTTCAAAAATTACGGACCGCCATTATCTTCACCAAATTAGACCTGAGAGGGGCCTATAACCTGGTCCGCATTCGGGCCGGGGATGAATGGAAGACGGCTTTCCGGACCCGTTTCGGGCACTACGAATATTTGGTCATGCCCTTCGGCCTTTGCAATGCTCCTGCCACATTTCAGCATCTGGTCAACGATGTGTTTAAAGACTTCCTGGACATCTTCTTAATTGTTTACCTGGACGATATCCTTATCTTCTCCAGTTCACTTGAGCAACACAGGGAACATGTCCGTAAAGTCCTCGCACGACTCCGCTTGCACAGATTGTACGCCAAAGCGGAGAAGTGCGAATTTGAACAAAAAGAGATTCAGTTTCTGGGGTTGGTCATCTCCCCAACCGGTATTAAAATGGATCCCCAGAAAGTGTCTGCTGTGTTAGAATGGCCAGCACTCATGGACAAGAAAGGCGTACAACGCTTTGTTGGCTTTGCGAACTTTTACAGGAAGTTTATCAGGGGGTTCTCTGCCATCATCTCCCCCATTACACAGCTAACCAAGCAGAATCTTCGTTTCCACTGGAACCAGGAGGCCCAGGAGGCCTTTGAAGAATTAAAAAGGCGTTTCACGTCAGCTCCGATTCTTAGCCATCCAGACCCATCTTTGCCTTTTATTCTAGAGGTTGATGCCTCCGAAGTAGCTGTGGGTGCTATTATTTCCCAACGTCAGGGCAACAAAGATCTGATGCATCCTGTTGGGTACTTCTCTAGAAAACTTTCGCCAGCTGAGCGGAACTACGATGTGGGGGATCGGGAGTTACTTGCCATCAAGACTGCTTTGGAAGAATGGAGATACTTGCTTGAAGGTGCAGTCCATCCAGTACTGATTTATACAGATCACAAAAATCTGGAGTATCTAAGATCTGCTAAAAGACTGAAACCCAGACAGGCCCGTTGGGCCCTATTTTTCACACGATTTTGCTTCCACATCACCTACCGGCCGGGATCCAAGAATACAAAGCCAGACGCATTGTCACGCATGTTTGATAATCCTAAGGACTCTTCTGTCCCTGACACTATTTTGCCGGCAAACAGTTTTCTTCTTCTTCAGACAGATTTGCTATCCATGATTAGAGAAGCATCCCCAGAACCTTCAAGTCTTCAAGAGCCTTCCTTAACACCTCGAGATGGACTATTATGGAGGGGAAGTCAAATCTTCGTGCCAGAGAACGTTAGAGTCAAGGTGCTGACGCTTTTGCATGACCACCCACTTGCAGGACATTTTGGGGTCCGTAAGACCCTTGAGCTGGTGCAGCGCACCTTTTGGTGGCCTAACTTAAAGGAATTTTGCAAGAAATATGTCAACTCCTGCTCTGTCTGCATCCAGAACAAAACCCCCAGGAACAGAGCGTGGGGTCTACTAAGACCATTGCCTATACCAGATAGGCCCTGGAGAATGATAGCAATGGACTTTATAGTCGAACTGCCACATTCGGAGGGGTGTTCGGCGATCTTTGTGGTCGTCGACCGGCTATCCAAAATGGCCCACTTTGTGCCCCTAAAAGGAACACCTTCTGCTGTAGAGACAGCTCGTGTGTTCATTAAAGAAATCGTTAGGTTACACGGGATTCCCGCAAATATAGTGTCTGATAGGGGGGTGCAGTTTACTTCACGTTTCTGGAGAGCCCTTTGTGAAAACTTGAAGATTGAACTAGCCCTGTCCTCAGCATACCACCCCCAAACTAATGGGCAAACTGAAAGGACAAATCAAACTCTGGAGCAATACATTAGGTGTTTTACATCTTTTGTGCAAGATGATTGGGTATCCTTGCTGCCACTTGCAGAATTTGCGTACAATAACGCCAGTCACTCTGCCACCGGTCAATCTCCTTTCTTTGCCAATTATGGGTTTCATGCATCTTTTTTACCAGATTGTCTTTCAGAATCTTCAGTTCCAGCGGTCCAGGACACAGTGCAGTTCTTCAGTCATAATAATCGGATCTTGCAGGAGGCGGTATCCAAAGCGCAAGCGGATAATAAGAGGTTCTTTGATGAGAAAAGAAGGGGAGATCTAAACCTCCAACCTGGCGACAAGGTATGGCTGTCCACTAATAATATCAGATTGTCATGTCCTTCCAAGAAACTTGCCCCAAAATTTATTGGACCTTTCCCTGTGAAAAGGAAAATTAACGAAGTATCGTATGAATTATGCTTACCTGATTCACTTAAGATACATCCTGTATTTCACGTATCACTCTTAAAGCCTGCTGTAGATGATCCTTTTCCTGATAGGGGCACCAGGGTCCCTGAACCAGTTCTGGTGGACGGCAATGAAGAATACGAAGTGGAATCCATCCTTGACTGCAGAAAGAGGTCTGGGCAAGTACAGTTTTTAATTAAGTGGAAAGGGTATGGTCCGGAGAACAACTCATGGGAACCTGACTGTAATATTCATGCCAAACGTTTAATTCATGCATACTTCTCTACCCATCCTGAAAAAAAGGCGCATCTGGGCATCCGGAGGCTGCCCGTTGGGGGGGGGCAATGTCAGGGGCATGTCAGCAGTCGTCGGGTGAATCTGCGTGCACGTAGGTCCTCAAGGATCATTTCCAAGCATATTCAGCCAAAATCCCCACCAGGGGGCGCCGGAGCGCTCCCGCGAATGCCCGTACGCGCGTTCGCGGGTGCGCGCGCCCGTTCGCGCTAGCGCCGTTTGGCGCCAAGGGGCCTTTAAAAGGGTGACAGGTGCTCATGTTAGCTGCTGTTCGTCTGCAGCTCTGCACCTGAAAGTTCCTGTATCTGCCTGCTTGTTGTTTGATATTGAGCCGGCTACGTCTGACCATTCTCCAGTCTCCTATCCGACCCGGCTTGTCTGACCTTGTTTCTTCTGCTACCCGTTGCTGAACTCCTGCCTGTCTGACTACTCTTGGATCATCCCTCCTGTTGATATCCTGCCTGATCTCCTGCCAAATACGGACTGTCTGACCTTGCTTGCCTGTGTCCTGTCACGCTGCTCCAGCCTGCCTGTTTGCATCCAGCTGCTGTCTACGCATCCGGCTACCAGCCTACCTACCGGCCTGCACCAGTTACCTGCATCCACAGCTCAGCCATCCCTGAGGGACTTCATTCCAGTTCCGGTGTCTGCTTCTGCTGGAACCCGCATCAGGCCCTCCTACCCACTGTGCTCAGTAGACCACTGTTCCCACTTCCAGCGGCTCCTGAACCAGCGCTTAAGAGAGGTCTCCTTCTACCAGTCAGGCTCAACTACCAGGTACATTACAGACTTCTTCAGCTCACTGAGGAAGTCCCGCTTAGGGACAATACACGTGCGAGAGGACTTTATGACATCACTGCAGCCACCTTATCCACCTATGTATACTGACAATATTACATGCCATTCATCCTAGCACTGGGGTTACAGTGCTTTTTATGTGAGTACCTGATTTTCATGAATAAAAAGAAAGTATTTTAGCCACACAGTGTGCACTATATATTTTTTCATTGGTTTTTTCATGGTACTATGGTTGGAATTTAAGAGTGACAACGTGTAGTTGTTAAAAGTGGTTGGACATCGTATCTTATTCATCTGTACATTCAAGCTTCCATCTGTGACCACTGTAAGTGGCGAACGCCTGTTTGACCCATCTGTTAGCTCAGGGGTCCAGTGATTGAGGTGAGCAGTTTGGCTAGCTGGTGGAGGAATCACTGATTAGGAGATATCACATGAATGTCTATGAACAACCTTATCACCGCGGAGGAGATCTTATCTGTTAACTTTAATATCCATCTTTTATACCAAAGGGGACTTTTTAACATCTTATGCTATGAGCAATCTGTTATTTTGTTTCTGTATATATTCTTAGCGCTGCACTGTTATTTACCTATTACATGATCAGAAGGATTTTCATATATTGAACTTTTAGTGTACAGCTGCTTTAATCCCCTTTTGAATGCATGCCAATATTCTGTTTGTTTTGTTAGCAGCAGCTTGGCATTGCATGTCATTGCTGAGCCTATCATCTATTAGGACCCCCAGGTTCTTTTCCATCCTTGATTCCCCCAGTGGTTCTCCCCCCAGTGAGGAGATTGCATTCATATTTTTGCCACCCAAATGCATGGGACAGCCCAAAGACTAAAAGAGGATATGAAATAAAATAAATAAAGAGACACAAAACAATTTCATGTTGGCAATAATGGCCACGGCATTTATTAAGGGGTTACCCAAAGAAACAATAATCATTTATAAAAAAATCTTTAACTTAAAATTCCATAACCATAAAATATTTAATTTATTAACCAGTTGCCGACCGCCTCACGCTGATATACGTCAGCAGAATGGCACGGGCAGGCAGAAGCACGTACCTGTACATGATCTGCCTCCCGCGGGCGGGGGGTCCGATCGGACCCCCCCCGGTGCCCGAGGCAGTCAGCTTCTGACTGGGAGCATTCAGAGATGAGGGGGAGGCCATCCATTCGTGGCCCCCCCCTCGCGATCACTCCCAGCCAATCAGATCATTCCCCTGCCTCTGTATAGTACACAGAGGCAGAGGAAATGATGTCATCTCTCCTCGGCTCGGTATTTTCCGTTTCAGCACAGAGGAGAGAAGACTGCAATGTGAGTGCACCAACACACACACAGTAGAACATGCCAGGCACACAATACACCCCCCTTTACCCCCCGATCACCCCCCCCCCCCCTCCGTCACACTGACACCAAGCAGTTTTTTTTTTTTTTTTCTGATTACTGCATTGGTGTGAGTTTGTGACAGTTAGTGTGGTAGGGCAGTTAGTGTTAGCCCCCTTTAGGTCTAGGATACCCCCCTCACCCCCCCTAATAAAGTTTTAACCCCTTGATCACCCCCGTCGCCAGTGTCGCTAAGCGATCATTTTTCTGATCGCTGTATTAGTGTCACTGGTGACGCTAGTTAGGGAGGTAAATATTTAGGTTCGCCATCAGCGTTTTATAGCGTCAGGGACCCCCATATACTACCTAATAAATGTTTTAACCCCTTGATTGCCCCCTAGTTAACCCTTTCACCACTGATCACCGTATAACCGTTACGGGTGACGCTGGTTAGTTCGTTTATTTTTTATAGTGCCAGGGCACCCACCGTTTATTACCTAATAAAGGTTTAGCCCCCTGATCGCCCGGCGGTGATATACGTCGCCCCAGGCAGCATCAGGTTAGCGCCAGTACCGCTAACACCCATGCACGCAGCATACGCCTCCCTTAGTGGTATAGTATCTCAACGGATCAATATCTGATCCGATCAGATCTATACTAGCATCCCCAGCAGTTTAGGGTTCCCAAAAACGCAGTGTTAGTGGGATCAGCCCAGATACCTGCTAGCACCTGCGTTTTGCCCCTCCGCCCGGCCTGGTCCAGCCCACCCAAGTGCAGTATCGATCGATCACTGTCACTTACAAAACACTAAACACATAACTGCAGCGGGCCTGATCCCTGCGATCGCTAACAGTTTTTTTGGTAGCGTTTTAGTGAACTAGCAAGCACCAGCGGCCTAGTACACCCTGGTCGTAGTCAAACCAGCACTGTAGTAACACTTGGTGATGTGGCGTGTCCCATAAGTGCAGTTCAAGCTGGTGAGGTGTGTTTATTGTGTTTTATTGTTAACCATTTTTTTGTCTTCAGGTACGCCATTCACGACTGAGTGGTTATACCAGAATGATGCCTGCAGGTTTAGGTATCATATCATCTTGGTATCATTCTTTTCAGCCAGCGGTTTGGCTTTCATGTAAAAGAAATCCTAGCGGCTAATTAGCCTCTAGACTGCTTTTACAAGCAGTGGGAGGGAAGACCCCCCCACCATCTTCCGTGTTTTTCTCTGGCTCTCCTGCCTCAACAGGGAACCTGAGAATGCAGCTGGTGATTCAGCCAGCTGACCATAGAGCTGATCAGATACCAGAGTGGCTCCAAACATCTCTATGGCCTAAGAAACCGGAAGCTATGAGCATTTAATGACTTAGATTTCGCCGGATGTATACAGCGCCATTGGGAAATTGGGAAAGCATTTTATCACACCAATCTTGGTGTGGTCAGATGCTTTGAGGGCAGAGGAGAGATCTAGGGTCTAATAGACCCCATTTTTTTCAAAAAAAGAGTACCTGTCACTACCTATTGCTATCATAGGGGATATTTATCCCTGAGATAACAATAAAAATGATAGGAACAGTTTAAAAATAAGATAAAAAAGCAAAAAAAAAAAAAAGCACCCCTGTCCCCCCTTGCTCTCGCGCTAAGGCGAACGCAAGCATCGGTCTGGCGTCAAATGTAAACAGCAATTGCACCATGCATGTGAGGTATCACTGCGAAGGTCAGATCCAGGGCAGTAATTTTAGCAGTAGACCTCCTCTGTAAATCTAAAGTGGTAACCTGTAAAGGCTTTTAAAGGCTTTTAAAAAAGTATTTATTTTGTTGCCACTGCACGCAATTTTAAAGCATGTCATGTTTGGTATCCATGTACTCGGCCTAAGATCATCTTTTTTATTTCATCAAACATTTGGGCAATATAGTGTGTTTTAGTGCATTAAAATTTAGAAAAGTGTGTTTTTCCCCCCAAAAATGCGTTTGAAAAATCGCTGCGCAAATACTGTGTGAAAAAAAAAATGAAACACCCACCATTTTAATCTATAGGGCATTTTCTTTAAAAAAATATATAATGTTTGTGGGTTTAAAGTAATTTTCTTGCAAAAAAAAATAATTTTTTCATGTAAACAAAAAGTGTCAGAAAGCTATTTGCTGAGAGGTATAGTGAGTATTTTGCAGACCTCACTTTTTGTCACAAAGTTTTGAAAATTGAAAAAAAAAATGTTTTTTCTTGTCTTTCTTCATTTTCAAAAACAAATGAGAGCTGCAAAATACTCACCATGCCTCTCAGCAAATAGCTTGGGGTGTCTACTTTCCAAAATGGGGTCATTTGGGGGGGTTTGTGCCACCTGGGCATTCCATGGCCTCCGAAACTGTGATAGGCAGTGAAGAGTGAAATCAAAAATTTACACCCTTAGAAATCCTGAAGGCGGTGATTGGTTTTCGGGGCCCCGTATGCGGCAAGGCTCCCAAAAAGTCCCACACATGTGGTATCCCCATACTCAGGAGAAGCAGCTCCATATATAGCCATGGCCTGTGTGAGCAATATATCATTTAGTGACAACTTTGTGCAAAAAAAAAAAAAAATTGTCACATTCCCGCAACTTGTGTCAAAATATAAAACATTCCATGGACTCAACATGCCTCTCAGAAAATAGCTTGGGGTTTCTACTTTCCAAAATGGGGTCATTTGGGGGGGGGGGGTTTGTGCCATCTGGGCATTTTATGGCCTTCAAAACTGTGATAGGTAGTGAGGAGTGAAATCAAAAAATTTACGCCCTTAGAAATCCTGAAGGCGGTGATTTTTTGGGGCCCCGTACGCGGCTAGGCTCCCAAAAAGTCCCACACATGTGGTATCCTCGTACTCAGGAGAAGCAGCTGAATGTATTTTGGGGTGCAATTCCACATATGCCCATGGCCTGTGTGAGCAATATATCATTTAGTGACAACTTTTTGTAATTTTTCTTTTTTCTTTTTGTCATTATTCAATCACTTGGGACAAAAAAAATTAATATTCAATGGGCTAAACATGCCTCTCAGAAATTTCCTTGGAATGTCTACTTTCCAAAATGGGGTCATTTGGGGGGGGTTTGTACTGCCTTGCCATTTTAGCACCTCAAGAAATGACATAGGCAGTCATAAACTAAAAGCTGTGTAAATTCCAGAAAATGTACCCTAGCTTGTAGAAGCTATAACTTTTGCGCAAACCAATAAATATACGCTTATTGACATTTTTTTTACCAAAGACATGTGGCCGAATACATTTTGGCCTAAACGTATGACTAAAATTGAGTTTATTGGATTTTTTTATAACAAAAAGGAGAAAATATCATTTTTTTTTTCTAAATTTTAGGTCTTTTTCCGTTTATAGCGCAAAAAATAAAAACCGCAGAGGTGATCAAATACCATCAAAAGAAAGCTCTATTTTCGGGAAGAAAAGGACGCAAATTTCGTTTGGGTACAGCATTGCATGACTGCGCAATTAGCAGTTAAAGCGACGCAGTGCCAAATTGTAAAAAGTGCTCTGGTCAGGAAGGGGGTAAATCCTTTCGGGGCTGAAGTGGTTAATGATATCACGTAGTCCATCCAGAACTGGATGACAAACCCCACCAAAAAAATGCCATGACAGATTTAAAAATTATATATTTAGGGTGGGAGGGTGGGAGCAGCGGGGGTCCGTCTTCTGTAGAGTCTCCTCAGGCGGCGAACGGAGCGGGACAGCCGCCAGCTTATATAGCCACAGCCTGGCTCAATCTCGCCCGATTCAGCCAAGCTGCTGGCTTTTAATAAACACACACTTACCTGTCCCACGATCCAGTGATGTGCTCACCTGAGCCATCGCTTGTCTCCCTCTTCTCTCCCCAGCATTTGAACTGTGGGCACCCAGTTGTGACAGATTGCGGTGCCGGGTGCACACTGAGCAAGTCACGCTGCGTGTCCTGAATGGTCTGGCAGTCATCTGAGACCTGCAACATGTCCCAGATGACTGCAGGGAGGGAGGGGAGAGGATAACTTCTGCTCACATCGCCTAGGCCAATTCACTGCCAGGCCCTGTGCTCCACTTTTAAAGTGATTGTTAAGGTTTACATTTTATTTTAAAAAAAGAATAAATATGTTATACTTACCTGTTCTGTGCAATGGTCCCACCCACCGCTCCCTGCTCACTGGCTGTCATTGACAGCAGCAGGAGCCAATGAAGGGACAGAGCTGGTTGAACTTCTGCTCGCGTGATGGATTAAGATTGGGCTCATTGGGAAGGCATTACACCTTTGGTGCAATCTTTCCTGTGTTAGGGGATAATAAAAGAGTGATATTTTTATACAGATGTTCTTATCAATCCTGTGCCCAAGGCAGAATGGTACTTACAGATCTGTGCAGGATTTGAGAGAAATTATTAATCTTGTAATACTGATAGCCCCAATCGTCCCAGATGTATTATCCCTGATTTTCTCTATACCCAACAGTGCCAGAGTTGTTGTTTTTTCTCCTGTCATTTTATTTAAGTAATGTTTTTTTTCCCATTCTTGTTGACAAGGAGACACAACTGCTTATGGTTTTTTCCTGTTTTGAAAAGACCCAGTATACCTGGGCTGTTTGCCTTAAAGCTATGTCGACTCACCTGTAGTCTGCTCAATAGTGCTCCATGAGACTCTATGCTCATGGTCGGCTGAACATGGTTCTGTCCTCCTTCAGTATGCCAATGACTTACTGTTGTGCAGTCCCTCCCTGATGGCTTTTCAGTTAAACACTTGGTTTTGATGAATTGTCTGTGTAAAGAGGGTCATAAGGTCTCCCAGTCCAAGGTCCAGCTCTGTCTCTCACAGGTTGAGTATTTGGGGTTCACACTCATCCCCAGGGAATGCAAAGTAAGCTCTGCAAGGGTTACAGCTGTCATGGGAGTGGCATGCCCACTAAACAAAAGACTCGCTGTCCTCTTCAGGTACGATTGGTTACTGCGGCCAATAGATACCTGACTGTTCCCATTTTTTTAAAACCTACTCAGACAAAGCACTTAGACAGAAGCCCTGGATCTAGTGACTTGGGATGATGAGAAAATACATGTGTGTATAGGGTTAACAACCTGCGATGGTTATTGCCCAGGGTTGGGACTCCATGTGTATTGTTATTTGTGCACAAGGGACAATTGTACAACCATGGCAACCCATCCTAGCCCAAGAGCATAGGAGTAAGCTGAGACCTGTAGCTTCTTTTCTTGCCAAAGTGGTTCCAGTCCCGGTACAAGGCATGCCGGCATGTCTGCACACCCTAGCGGCCTGCGCCATGGGTATTTAGATGTCAGCCATGATAACTCTGTGATATGCTACACATGTACATACCCCACACCAAGTATTGTTTTTGTTTGAGTCTGAACACTCAATATGTGTCCATTCAGAGGCTCACTGGATATGAGGTTATTCTCCTTTCCACTGCAGCTCTGACCGTTTTGTTTCACCCACCTCTGGACCGGCTCCTATTCTGAATGCAACTTTTGGTTTGAAGGGACAGGTGGAAGAGGTGGTAGAACAGCATGACTGTATAGACGTTATACATTCTGTGACCTCATCGAGATCTGATGTAATGTATTTATGGGTGGTTCATGGGTGGTTCATGTTGCAAACTTTGACAACATGTATTATGCAGGTTTTTGAGGGACAGCAAGTAAATATTCATATAGATTCCAATAATGCTTATAGAGTGGTCCATGATTACAGATGGATCTAACAGCAGAGAGACTTTGTAGAAGCAGATGGCAAAACAATTCCCCATTCTGCTTTTATAAATCATCTCTTAAAAGTCATACAGTTCCCCTCACAGCTGGCCATTATTCACAGGGGCACAGGGAAGATATTCTGTATTGATCTTCACAAGGTTTGGAAATTACTCCAGAAGGGGTCATTGCCAAAAAGAGGGGGGTAGGTACACCTCGGAGCAGCATGGAATGGGACAGAAGGGGGTTAACCACCAAAGGTTTTAAATGTAGATATTTTTGTAGATATTTTTGTATATAGAGAGAAATTATAGAGAGATGGGGCTGTCCATTGCAGATCAAGTCAGGCAATGGGCCAGCCTTCATTTCTAAGGACAAGATTAGAAATGTTACTGGAGGCACATTTGCCAGGTGGGAAATTGTGCTGCCAGCAATACTAG
This sequence comes from Lithobates clamitans, assembly GCA_037952925.1. Classification (NCBI taxonomy): domain Eukaryota; kingdom Metazoa; phylum Chordata; class Amphibia; order Anura; family Ranidae; genus Lithobates; species Lithobates clamitans. The sequence goes on from JBBGZY010000943.1 coordinate 2,674,345, forward strand.
CAGAAATAAAAAATGACACCTGCTGAATAAAACAACTAAGCTATCACCATTTGAAGTGATTATGGGGAGAACATTTCCAATACCCTGGGCAAAAGGCCCACCTGTTTCTATGGTTTGAAATTGATTCAAGAAGAGTATTGTAGAAAATTGCTTCAGACTTTGAATGACATCTTTGGTGACGTGCCTGTCTCTTCACAGGAATCAACACACCCTTTCCAACCAGGAGATGTGGTAGTGATAAAACAACTGAATAAATTCAAGGAATCTGGATTCCCCTTTGGACCACGGACATCGGTGATCGCAGTGACCAGAACAGCAGTCCTGACGGAACAGTGTCCCCTAGTGGATCCACATGACCAAAGTAAAGAGAGTAACAAAGAGGGGTGAAGCAGGTGATACAAGACCCCGGAAGTAAGACAACAGGCAAGCCGAAAGAAGACACAGAAGATGTCCTGGCTACTGTCTCCCCAAACTTCTGGGAAAACACTTTGTGGACTTAGCCTCCTGATCCTGACCCACCTCTTTCTATGATCTGAAATTGATTCAAAAAGAGTATTGTAGAAAATTGATTCAGACATTGAATGGCATCTATGGTGATTTATCTGTCTCTTCACAGAATTCAACACACCCATTCCAACCAGGAGATGTGGTCGTGATAAAGTAACTGAATAAATTTGAAGGATCTGGATTACCCTTTGGACCATGGACAACAGTGATCGCAGTGACAAGAACAGCAGTCCTGAGGGATCAGTGACCCCTAGTGAATCCACGTGACCAATGTAAAGAGAGTAATAAAGAGGGGTGAAGCAGGTAATACAAGACCCCAGAAGTACCACAACAGACAAGCCGAAAGAAGACACAGAAAATGTTCTGACTACTGTCTCCCCAAACTTCTGGGAAAACACTTTCCCAACGTTCCAGCTTCAACGTTGCCACCATTTTAACTACCAGTGATCACTTTTTATTCTGTAAAGTCTTTTTATCCAATAAAATCCTTAAAAAATTTTTTTTTGACCTACGCCATGTGGAGCCTCTTCTTTCTTTTTTCTCCATGACTTCATCCGCAATGGGTTTCTTTTGACCTTTTTTGATCCTGGAATTGGAGAGTGTGCGAGTGAGCCGATAACCTCCACCTATGACAACCCTGCCTATCGGTGATCGTGACCCAAGGGACAACATCTGGGTGGATTCTACGGGAGGTCACCTCCACAAGCTCTGACAGACGTACTGCTACACGGCAGATATGTCCTACAAGATCCGGTAAGAGTACCTAACCTTAGATGTCTATGACGTGTTCCCTGTGGTTGTTTTACATTCAAGTCTTCAGTCAACATCCTTTGTTCAAGCACCTCCTCTGTTTGAGAAGACTTTTTTTTATTTATACCTATGGACTCTGGTTTCAGAACATAGCACATCACAATATAGACATTTGTGTATATTCCACAAGTTTTTTTATTGTGTTGATTCACAATTATTTATAGTTTTTAAAGTCACAGATTTATTTTTGTTCCATACATGATTTCAGTTTTGGTTTGGGACTCTAGCGCTGCACTTGTTTTTTATACATTTTGGTGTGACTTGGTTTGTTTGTGTGTCAGCTGCTGTTCACTATATTGATATTTTTTTTTTGGGTCAGCGCAGCATTTTTTCTTTATCACTTTGTGAACTTAGCCTCCTGATCCTGGCGGTATTTTTGCCAACATGGATCATAACAAGCTGTGTGCATCACCCGGATGCCCATTTAGGTCTGTGTGTTTTGAGAACATTTACAGTATGAATGAGTCAAACTTGCCCATGACACACACTGTTGCTCATGACACTATGAACAAGTCACACCGAATGCAGAAAAGATTTTCAATACATGACACTTTAGGAGTACTGAGTATAAGTTCCGTGTTAAACAAAGGAGAGTTTTGTGGCAAGGATGAAGAGTGATTTAACCCGCATGCAGGGAAATTTTACTCGTTTGCCTAATGACTTATGTGTCATTTTTAGTACTACGATACCCCATGACCGGATAGTGTTGGGAGTAGTTGTAAAGTGGGGAGTAGTTACTTACTAATGCTTCTACGTGTGTGATAAATGTTACTAGAAATTTAACATCGTATCACTGGCAAAAGTGGAATCATACTCACCCTCTTTCTTCCCTTTTTTATATAGAGGAGGTTAAAACCCATATGAGAAGGAAAGCTAGATGGACTGGGTCCTCCATGGTAAGGCTCATAGGTTCCGATATACTTATAACCAATGATTCAGAAATTACTAATAGATTGGTACTTATACCTAAACTAACACCTCTTTGTCTAATCAAGAAATCCAAGTAACTTTACTACACCCAATGTATTTATCAGTAATCCTAGTTCACATAAGAGAAAGAAAAGAGCCTGGTATGACAAACTCCTGGGGGGGGGGGGGGGGGCGGGGACAACCCTTGGAATCCTGAATGGTATTGATTTTGAGACTGTCAGAAGTATGCCTGCAGCTGCTGCAAAAGATAGTGTGGATGCCCGCTACATATTGGGTGACTGGAATCTTAGCACCCCAGGGGGCCCAGTTGAACCTAGATAAATCGATGGTGACTCAGCTTGGTGGTTTGACTGTACTAACAGGTGATTTGACTAAGGGTCTTGCAAATTAGATCATATGTGCTGTAAGGTTCCTTTGAATGAGTCAACAGAGAGATATGTTGGAAAACAGACTTGCATCCCCAGACAGCTGAGGTCTCTTTTCAAGATTCCTGCGGATCATTGGGTAATATCTTTTCCTCAGGACACAGTGTGTCACACCAAGATATTTAGCGGTATATCTAGTTTCTATTGTATGGGACATTACAAGGTATGCGTCCCTAAAGATTATGGAATCACTATGTGTAAATTCTTTACTCTCCCTATCCCTATGCCAGATGTATTCACTGATACTGTTGCATGGTGGGAACCAAAGTATGAAAGAACTTATATAGCTGTAGGTTTAAACAACACTTATAGCTTGAATGACTGTCAGAAAGCTGATAATGGTCTCAATTGTACACATAGGTCTCCTGTGTTTGAACCCTGTCTATTGTGTAGGCCAAATGTTAACATGTGTACTTGGACTTTAAAACCACAGGGTTATAATGCATTTATAGAAGTAGGCCCACAGCAGGTATGCTTGGCAACGGAAGTAGGAGTAAACATTATTGAAGTAGATATTCATTTACACTTTTCAGGCGGCATAGAAAAGGTTTGATTATTGTATTGGCATGGGAAAAAACTTGTGTTGGAAAGTGTCACAGAACACTTCCACAGTATCTACTGGAGACCAGATGCACTCCCAGTGGGTGATTTCTCCTTGCCCATAGGACCAGTTGTAGAAATACTCAAACAACAGAAGAAATCTTTGCAATATCTTAAGACATATAATTTGACAGTACATCAGGCAATCGTAAAAACTACCATTATGAGAGGTAAACTTGAAACAGCCACTACTCAGTTATCACAGGATGCCCATCATTCATGGCATGATGAGTTTACAGGTTGGTCACCGACGGGGGTGAGGTGTTGAAAACTTTCTTCTACCCACTTGCCATCTGTGTCATGATTTTGGTTATGCTTGTCATGTACAATTGCTATTTGGTTTGTACTATAAAGAGGAAAATTACCAGAATGATCAATGAGGCTTATGCTAAAGCCTGGGCAAGATTATTTCCAAAATAATATGGGGAAAATTATCATATTCATGATAAAAGAGGGGATTGAAGGGTTAATGATGTTTCTGCTGTCTGTTCTGTAAAATTCCATATTATTACTATTATGTTCCTATTATCTGAGTTTGACTTATGCCCCGTACACACGGTCGGATTTTCCGATGGAAAATGTCCGATCGGAGCGTGTTGTCGGAAATTCCGACCGTGTGTGGGCTCCATCGGACATTTTCCATCGGATTTTCCGACACACAAAGTTGGAGAGCAGGAGATAAAATTTTCCGACAACAAAATCCGTTGTCGGAAATTCCGATCGTGTGTACACAAATCCGACGGACAAAGTGCCACGCATGCTCAGAATAAATAAAGAGATGAAAGCTATTGGCCACTGCCCCGTTTATAGTCCTGACGTACGTGTTTTACGTCACCGCGTTTAGAACGATCGGATTTTCCGACAACTTTGTGTGACCGTGTGTATGCAAGACAAGTTTGAGCTAACATCCGTCGGAAAAAATCCTAGGATTTTGTTGTCGGAATGTCCGAACAAAGTCCGACCGTGTGTACGCCCTATTAGAATGTGTTTTCTTGTTAGATATGTTTTGACTAATAAGATCAGAATGGCTGTAACGGCTGTATTGTTTTGGAACACTTAGTCATGACATTTTGATATATGCCTCTCTCACAGAAAATATGATGAAATTGCACATTATATGGCGAGAAACACTTATTATTAGAATTGTTATTCTGTTCCTCTGTAATCAAGCTTTGAATTTATTGTAATCCATCCTACCTTGATATTGTATAAAACGGGCACTCGCCCAAAATTAAATTGGGCGTATTTTCAAACTCACTCATGGGTGTCAATCTATGTTACCGAGATCTCGTGTGGGAATTATCCAGGTGTCCGGTTCGGTCCCCTACAGGGCTGCAGGGGCATGAGGGAGGGTCAGAAATGGACTCTGTAGGGGATGGTGCCAGTGCGCTTAAACCCTCTGAAGGACATATGTCCTAAAACCAACTATAAAGTCCTGAGTGAAAACAAGGTCCCTGTGAACATGAGGGAGGACTCATTCTCACTCAACAGAGCAGAGAAAGAATCCAACAGTTGTCCCAAGTTCAAGATTGCAGGTGTTGGTTCCATCTAGGGATCTAGGTAAATGCCTCTAGAATCACTTGTGGAGTAAGGAATGAAGTTACCTGTGACAGGGGGACTGCCCCCTCTATGTCTTATGGTAGACAAGTTGCTTCCACGTGGTGGTAATGCAAATAAGCCCAAAGTAAGGCATGGCTATACAGAAAATCCAGATCTGTGGTGGGGGAGATTTCTTCTGAGGGAGAGCTGCATACAGGAGGATCGTTGCTGGGGGGAGCTGTACTAGGGAAGATCTGTAGTAGGGATAATCTGTACTGGAGGAAATTCTGTACTTAAAGGATTGTATTTGGCATAGAGAGGGAGGTAACTTCTTGTTGCACCCTGTCTACTGACCCTTGCACTCTGTGTGTTACATATCCCAGTACTCTGTGGCATTAACGTATCTCATTTCCTTATATAGTATACACTATGCTGTGTATGTCATACCTCTGATCACTGTCCTAGGTACATTGGGCTATGACCTATTCCTAAACACTGCACTATTTATATTGTACAACAGTTTCTGCTTTCTAAATAGTCACTGAGTAGGTTAATAAAGTTCTTCTTCAAGGTAGCCTGTGTGCAGAAAAGAATATGTAATGGAAGAGTTTCATTTTCTACATATGATTATGTTGAGATTGGTACAAAACTTTTAGACTCTTCTGTGCGGCACAGTAATTAAAGCTTTTTTAGGGGAGGTACAAGGACTGTCATATGTTACCGTGTACACAGTGAGTAGGTTCCAGTTTTAAGATAGTTAGCACAATTTTACTACATCTGCAATTTGTCACAGCAATCGCACCTCCCAATTTTTATTGTCATGCCCAAGGCTAAAACCACGCTAGGAAAAAAAACAGCCCTGCAGGAAGACATTTCAAGGGGCTAACTAACCTCTGAGTAAAGTGTAGCAAAAAATAGTTTTAAACCTAATTGGCTGACCCCTGCTGCTGTAAGAATAAATTGTCATTTGGCTTAGGTGACAATCATCTCATCTACAGCCAGCTTAATATTAGAGGAAAAGAGTTGTGTAAAATGAAATGAGTGAAAAGCAAATCAATTCAAAGAAATATGATTTAACTAGGCTCTCCTCAGCATATTTACTGGCACTGTTGGCTCATCATTTCATTCTGGCAACCTGTCCATGCACTTATGCATCACGTACTTGCTGTCCAAATCCCCTATACCAGGGGTCTCAAACTGGCGGCCCTCCAGCTGTTGCAAAACTACAAGTCCCATGAGGCATTGCAAGGCTGACAGTTACAAGCATGACTCCCACAGGCAGAGGCATGATGGGACTTGTAGTTTTGCAACAGCTGGAGGGCCGCCAGTTTGAGACCCCTGCCCTATACTCTCAAAACATTTGTTCTGGGTCTACCTCCACTTGCAGTCTCTAAAAACCAGCCAAAAAAATGTTGTCATGTATTATTACGGTGGCAAAGTGTCTGGTGGCCCTGAAATGGAAGTGTACTACATCTCAGTGTTTACCTGAACTACATATGAGGATAAGGGATGTCAGATGGATGGAATATCTTACTGCCTCACTCAATGACTCGCTGGAGCAATATAACAAAGCATGGAAGCTATAGCACACCATGAAAGCTTCCATGTGATCTACTTATTCCATTATTTTGGTCCTTATGTGAGCTTGGGGCAGTAAATGTGTGTGTGTGTGTGGGGGGGGGGGTGTGTGGCTCAGAATTTATGGGGAAGTCACGGTAATTTTCTTATCTTTATCGCATACCGTCCCTATTTTTCTATATTTCTTTTTCTATTTGCTACCTCTCATTCCCCTTCTCTTTCCTTTTTTTCTTTATTTCTTATTTTACTCTTTTTATTGTTAACCAGTTCCTGTCTGCACTATAGCCGAATGATGGCTACAGCGTGGACCTACATTGCCAGGAGGCCGTCAATAGACGTCCTCCCCTTTGCACGAACCCCGCGCGCCCCCCGCAGGGAGCACGCGGCGTGCGCTGTGATCCCAGAGTCAATGAGACTCGGGTGATCACAGATTGGAGTAAGGGGGCCGATCCCAGCCCCTTACCATGTAATCAACTGTTAGCCAATGACAGCTGATCACATGCTGTAAACAGAAGATCATTTTTTTTTCTCCTCTCCCGATCACCGGCTTCTGTGTAAGGGACATCGGTCCCGAAGAGGAAGAGGCACAGCCACTTCATCTGTGGCCACCAGTGCCGTCTGCCAGTGCCACCTGCCAGTGCCCACAGTGCATATCAGTGCCACCAGTCTGTGCCCACCAGTGTATATTAGTGCCAACAAGCAATTGTCGTTCAAAGAGTGACAGCGCTGAAAGCTTAAAATTGGTCTGGGCAGGAAGGGGGTTTAAGTGGCCAGTAAGCAAGTGGTTAAGGGTTAACTAAATTGTTGGCCATCCTGCTGACTTTGCTCATTGTATTAAAAACCTTTGTTTGCAATATATATTACTGCCAGGTTGGGCACTAGAGTTGATGCCTTTTTGCACTAAAGCTCACTATGTGCCAAGGCCTAAGAGCCCTTTCACACTGGGGCGGTTTGCAGGCGCTATTGCGCTAATAATAGCGCCTGCAAACCGACCCGAAAGTGCCGCTGCCTTCATTCCAGTGTGAAAGCCCCGAGGGCTTTCACACTGGAGCGATGCGCTGGCAGGACGGTAAAAAAAGTCCTGCCAGCAGCATCTTCGGAGCGGTGAAGGAGCGGAGTGTATACCGCTCCTTTACCGCTCCTGCCCATTGAAATCAATGGGACGGCGCGGCTATACCGCCGGCAAAGTGCCTCTGCAGAGGCGCTTTGCGGTGGTATTTAACCCTTTCTTGGCCGCTAGCGGGGGGTAAAACCGCTAGCGGCCGCATACCGACGGTAAAACGCCGCTAATAATAGCGGCGTTTTACCGCCGACGCCGCCCCCCCGCCCCAGTGTGAAAGGGCTCTAAGAAAATTGACCCCTTTTTATCCTAGAAGCTACAGTATGTTGCTCTTCAGTGTTTGTAATCACCAGCTTGATTTTCTTTTCTTTTTTTTTTGTATATCAACCATTCCTACAACATCCTTTTTTAAACTGTGTGACTCATTTATATGTCACAATCTTTGTTATCTTATACACTAGAAATTCAAAAAAGGCAGTTTCCAATGCATAGTTTGCAATTGCACAAAATCTGCTTGCTTTGAAGGTATGCAGTTTGCTCAAAAGTGTTGCAAAATACTGCAGTAAGAAACTGTTCTGTAGAAAAAGGAGGACAAACAACTCTGAGTAGTTTTTTTTATTACTAAAGAAAACCTCCCTCAGAATTTTTTTACTGATAAAACATGGAAAATGTATTGGCGGAGCACAATTTTTACTGACAACCTGAAAATGACAGAACTCCTATTTAATGTAGACAATTGATATTTGAACAGTATAAACACAATATGGAAAATCAGACAATACCTATAACAAGCATTTTGCCTGGTTTACACTTAAAAAGTCAACACAGCATGACAAATTATCAACCCCTGATATTTACAGACAGTTGTAAAAACCACAGATTTTTACAAATTGTACATTTACGGACAGTTGGCAAACCTGATAGTGATGCACAGTCCTTTATGCATTCTGCATGTGACAATCTAAGCAACTCTGGCTCTGCAGCAAAAGGTCACTAGTAGTAGTTTTAAAATGTTGGCATCTATGTTTTATTCAAACTTCTTTGTTTCTGCAGCTGAAGAAAGTGAGGTGTATAGTCTTGCAATATATATGAAAATTATTTTTTTTTGGCGCCATCTTGTGGCCATATTGGTTTGCAAGTGCTTGTCTCTAAGCAGTGCATTGCTTAATATGTATGTGAAAACAAAAAAACAAAAAATTGAGCAGTATATATAGTAGACGTACCTTTCCCCTTTTTTTAACTTTAAAGACCTTACTGTACAGAAAACTATTGGCTGATAAGCCAGAAAATGCATTCAGCTCCTAATTCCAGCACACAGCATTTTTACAGATGTCCCCTATCCCCATAGAACCACAAAACCTGGAACATTACAATTTCCAAAATGCAGATCTTAAAGTGATTCAAAAGTCAAAACATTTTTTACCTCAATTATCCCAGCATTAAGGTAAAAAATGTTTTACTGATTTCTGTCCCTCCACCTCCCTAAATACTTACCTATTAAGTCGTCAATCGATCCAGAGCTGTGCACGTCTGCATCTTTTTTCTCTGCTCTCTTCCTCTTCATACAGTTAATCAAATGCTGCAAGAAGGAAACGGGGGTGGGGCCAAGCTGCACTGTGTGTGTCTATGGAGCGTGGCTCCATAGACAAACACAGCTCGGGAGCGAGCACCCACTGCATGCCCCCATAGCAAGTGGCTTGCTATGGGAGCACACTGAGAAGAGGAGGAGCCAAGATCGACAACGGGGGACCCCAGAAGAGGAGGCTTGGGGCCGCTCTGTGCAAAACCATTGCACAGAGCAGGTGAGTATAACATGTTTAATATTTAATTAAAAAACAAGTGTGCCTTTAGTAAAGCTTGAATAAAGTTGCAAACATGCCAATCCCCTCCCACCCATTTAACTTCACTACTGGCCAATGAGGCTGCACATTTAGCAGTAATTTGGAGGATTGGAATAATTTAGAGACAGGCTAACGCTTGATCCTCCCAAGTGGTGGTGTCTGAGACTGCCATACATTTTTCGAGGCTATTTGCAAGTCCTAAAATCTAGGCATGCTTCGTCTGTTACTAAAAATAAAGCCCCTGTAAATAAAGTTGCTTCATACTGACCTGTCCCAGTAAAACATTCTGTGGTTCTGAAAGCCCCTCCGTTACTACAGAACACTGTAGTGATGCAGAAGCTGGTAGGGGGAAATAAAGAACATGGTGGGAAAATAGGATTTTTGCTGAAACTCCATTTCTCTGAGTTCATTGACAGACACAGCCTTCTTTATTCAGAACCATAGGGTTATATCGCCCCCTACAGGAGTAGGACACTAGGCAGAAAAATGACTTGGCTATGCCCATGGGAAGTCCTAGGTGATATACACCCCCTCTCTGCTATAGGCCTTCAGTTATGTAACAAGCAGTACTAGAAGTATTAACAACTCCATAGAGGGGCGGGTGCTGTGTCTGTCAATGAATTTAGAGAAACTGATTTTACGGTAAGTCAAAAATCCTATTTTCTCATTCGTTCATTGACAGACACAGCCTTCTTTATTCAGAACCATAGGGATGTCCCAAAGCAGTGCCAAACATGAGGGATGGTGCAGCCAACAAAAAAACAGGCCAACCAAACAACCTGGAGCTCAACCTGAACAGCAAAAAAAAACCCTTCATGAGGAAAAAACCCTCTAGACCGTAGCCTGCAGAACCTTGTGGCCAAAAGAAGCATCCGCAGATGCCAGCACATCCACCTTGTAAAATTTTGTGAAAGTATGCAACGACGACCAGGTGGCCGCCTTGCAAACTTGCGTCACTGACGCCTGTTGACGAAAGGCCCAGGAGGCACTCAGCGCCCGAGTAGAGTGTGCCTTTTTCCGGGAAGGGAGGAACCCAACCCTTGATAGAATAGGCCTAAGTCACTGTCTGTCTGATCCATCTAAAAATGGTCACCGAGGAAGCAGATAGCCCCTTCTTTGTTCCATCTGTGATCACGAACAGGGAGTCTGACTTCCGAATGGCCGCTAAATACACACTGATCGCCTGTTCCATATCTAAGGTGTGCAAGGCAAATTCCCTCAGATGTGACACAGAGAAGGCAACACAATGTCTTCATTTAAATGGAAATCAGAGACAACCTTTGGAAGGAATGAAGGACAAGGACGAAGCACCACCTTGTCCTTATGAATCACCAGGTAGGGCGTGCGACAGGATAGCGCCGCCAACTCCAACACCCTGCGAGCAGAAGTAATAGCCACCAAGAAGGCCACCTTCTGTGATAGTGTGAGCAGGGGAATTTCTCGAATATTTTCAAATGGAGTCTTCTGTAGAACTAAAAGTACCAAATTCAAGCCCCACGGTGGCAAGGGAGATCGCAAAGGTGGAACCACATATCGCACTCCCTGAATGAAGGTACGCACCAGGGAATGTGAAGCCAGGAAGCGTTGAAAGAAAACCACCAAGGCCGACACCTGGCCCTTGACAGTACTCAAGGTCAAATTCTTTTCAACGCTCCTCTGAAAAAAAGTCAAAATTCGAGCCACCGAAAAGGAACTTGGGTGAAACCTCACTGACTCACACCATGAAATGAACGCTTTCTACGTCCGATGATATACCTTTTGGAATTAGACTTCCTAGCTTTGAGCAGTGTCGGAATCACCAATGCAGATAAGCATCTATGCTTCAACACCTGGCTTTCAACAGCCATACCATTAAAGCCAGCGACGGTAAAGCAGGGTGGAAGATCGGCCCTTGGGATAGTAGATCCTTCCTGAGAGGCAGCCGCCAGGGGGGCGTCTGCGATCAGACGCACCAGGTCGACATACCAGGACCGATGACCGGAATTCCTTCGGCCTCGATCCTGCGCAACAGCCGCAGCAGAAGCTTGAGAGGAGGAAAGGCCCCACGGAGCCACCAGAGCATCTGAGATGTCTGCCAGAGGGTGCCGAGATCTGGCAACAAACCTCTGTACCTTCCTCTTGATTCGGGATGCCATCAGATCAATCTCTGGAGATCCCCAGTGTAGACAGATCTGTTGAAATAGGTCCTGATGAAGGGACCATTCCCCTTGGTCCAATACTTGGCGACTGAGGTAATCCGCCTGCCAGTTGTCCACCCCTGGAATGTGAACGGCAGAGATGGCTGAGACGAAACGCTCTGCCCGCCGTAAAATGCCGGCTACTTCCAGGCTGGCTAACACACTCCTTGTCCCTCCCTGGTGGTTTACATAGGCCACCGCCATGGCATTGTCTGACTGGATCCGTATCGGAAGCCCCTGAAATCGATCCGTCCAATGATCCAAAGTCTGATCACCCGGAGTTCCAAGATGTTGATAGGTAGCCTGGATTCTTCTAGGGTCCAGTGACCCTGAGCCGAGTTCAGGCCCAGGACTCCTCCCCACCCGGACAGACTGGCAGCGGTGGTGACCACCATCCAGCACAGAGGCAGAAAGGATTTCCCCTGCCGAAGAGCTGGGGAACAAAGCCACTAGATCAGGGACCGTTTGGTTCCTTGACTCAGCCGAATCTGACTGTCCAGAGACTAAGAACATTTGTCCCGTTTTAACAAGATCTCCTTTTGCAGGGATTTCGTATGGACATGAGCGAAGGGGACAGCCTTGAACGTAAACACCATCAGGCCCAGCACCCGCATGCAAATCCGCAGGAAGACCCACCCGCTGGACAGCAGTAAGCGGGTTGCCGCTTGTAATTTCTGGAGTTTGTCCTGTGGAAGGACCACTCTGGCCCGAATCCAGAGTCAAACCCAGATAAACCAATTTCCAAGCTGGAATCAATGCAGACTTTTGGTAATTTATCAGCCACAAAAAATCTGCCAGAGTCTGAACAGTGATCTCTGGGGGTCTGGAGAAACCCGCTCTCGGTTTGCCCAACCAAGGTCGCTTGGAGCCTCCCGAGGGGGGCTTGAAAGACTTCGAGCCTTTGTCCGTGGACCCTGAGGGATGAAAAAACTTTCTGTGCCCCGAGATGGAAGGACCACGCTTGCGACTTGGCTCATTCCCCTTCGACTGTGGAAGAAAAGTACTCTTCCCCTCTGACACTCTTAATGATATCATCCAGTGTGGCCCCAAACAAACAATCGCCTTGAAAAGGCAGATCAGTTAGGGCTCTTTTAGAGGCCTGGTCCGCAGTCCGACAAAACAAAAAACTTCAGCCACAATATCCGTCGAAGCACTACCGCTGAAACAGACAGCTTAGAAAGCAAGGGAGCTGCGTCCAAAGAGGCATCACAGACAAACTGAAGCCCCTGGACCAGTTGGTCCGCTAACTCATTGAAGGCAGGAGGAAACTACTCACCCTCGAGGTCACGGCGCAACAGCTTCGCCCACTCTGTCAGCGTTTGAGACACCAGGGCAACAGCCAAGACCAGTTGAAGCGCCAAACCCACAATAGTGAACATAGTGAGGCTCAGAGACTCTGCCTTCCTGTCAGCCGGATCTTTAAAGGCCGGAGAGTCCTCAACCGGAATCATGGTGATTTTGTTCAGCTGAGAAACCCGGGATCCATCACAGGTGGAGTCGTCCCCTTTTTGAGAAGACTCTCCTCAAAGGGATAGCGCACAGCGAAGCACTTTGGGATCGGAAAGGGATGTTTTGGATGCTCCCATTCTTTATAGACAAACTTGTCAAAAAAGGAGGGATAAGGGAACACTCACAAGCCACGCGAGGCGGCTTGTGAGTGCCAAAACGAACCAGCACCACCACCGCAGCCGCCGCTGCATCCTCCATTTTTAAAATTTCCTGCACAGATGCAATCAGTGCGTCCACCAATGCTTTCTCATGCGCAGCCACTGGGGCAGAGGAATCATCATCACTGTCCGAAATATCTAGGAGCGCTGCCGCAGACCTCGCAGGGTGGGCCCCATCCATGGCAGCTGAATAAGATCAGGGTCTGATGAGACATGAAGCAGGGGAAGGTGGGGGACGCTTCTTGCTAGTCCGCCGCCAAAATGCCACCTCCACGCGGGACCAAAGGACTCCAGGGCTGCCGTCAGTGCGTCAACAGATGGCTGGGACCCAGAGGGACCTGTAGCCTCTGATAGGGGGTCAGGTGGGGAAACATGCTCCTGAGACTCCATAGGAGAGAAAAAAAAGAGACCCCCACACCAAGAGTGACCACTGCAATGGGACACCCCCCACACCGGTAGCGGTACCGGATCACCAGGAGACCCCACAGCAGAGAGAGGAGGAATCCCCCAGACTCACCATCCCACCAGCATAGCACTTGCTGCCTCGGGTGTAGACCCGCACACACGTGGCGTCCGAGGAAGAAGAAAACACAGGAGTCAGCACCGGGTTAAAAGAAGGAGCTTCCGCCTGCTAAAAACGCCATCCTGGGCTAAACAGTAATGGCTGCTGTTGCCTGAGCCAATATCCACCATATCATGGCCTCCGAGCTACACAAACATGGCCACCGGCCATAGGAAGTCATCAGGCACTAGGAGAAAGGACGCCGGCTATTTTCACAGATGCTGGTGAGAACACTGTAGCCTACCAGGATGAGAGCGACTAGGTCTTTACTCCTGACTAGGCAGAAAAAAACTGAAGGCCTATAGCAGAGAGGGAGGTGTATATCACCTAGAACTGCCCATGGGCATAGCCAAGTCTTTTTTCTGCCTAGTGTCCTACTCCTGTAGAGGGCGATATAATCCTATGGTTCTGAATAAGGAACTCTGTGTCTGTCAATGAACGAATGAGAAATGCAGGTCGCCCTGTTTCCCCTGATCTTCTGCATCAGGGTGCAAAAAGCCTTTTAGGCCATGCTAAAGTCCTTCTGATGTGAATAGTGGTGAAGACAGGGAATGAGTGTCTCATCAGAGTACAGAAAATGCATTTTATGTGTGGACGTTCCTTTATTTATGAATATTCAGGCCTAAGGCGGGGAATGTAGTAAGCACCAACACCCTGCTAATCGCAAGCCCTCTTTACAATTCTAACGTAGTCTGATGTGAATAGTGGTGAAGACAGGGAATGAGTGTCTCATCTGGGAGTGTGTCCATCTGGGCAGAGCTATGGAAGGGTCATTGGAAGAGACTGGTATACTGATCAAGGCGCCTTGATTCTACTTGGTGACGGAAGCTGAATGCTGTGGACTTCGTATACATGAGGCAAGTAGTCCAAACTCTGTGGTGCTCTCAAGCAAAGGAAGTGTTAAAGGAAGAAATTGTTTGTTGGCGTTCTGCGCCTAATGGACAACTATGTCTACTGTGTAAGGCATTCTACGACAAAGAATTCTGCTAGTATGTCAAATGTGATGTCAGGAAAAACTTGAAAAGCTACAGTAAAGTACAGAAAATGCATTTTATGTGTGGACATTCCTTTATTTATGAATATTCAGGCCTATGGCGGGGAATGTAGTAAGCAAGAAACACCCTGCTAATCGCAAGCCCCCTTTACAATTCTGACGTAGTCTGATGTGAATAGTGGTGAAGACAGGGAATGAGTGTCTCATCTGGGAGTGTGTCCATCTGGGCAGAGCTATGGAAGGGTCATTGGCAGAGACTGGTATACTGATCAAGGCACCTTGATTCTACTTGGTGATGGAAGCTGAATGCTGTGGACTTCGTATACCTGAGGCAAGTGGTCCAAACTCTGTGGTGCTCCCAAGCAAAGGAGGTGTTAAGGGAAGAAATTGTGAAGTGCAGAAAATGCATTTTATGTGTGGACATTCCTTTATGAATATTCAGGCCTATGGCAGGGAATGTTGTGAGCACCAACACCCTGCTAATTGCAAGCCCCCTTTACAATTCTGATGTGGTCGGCAGGATACGACACATCCCCTATGCCACATGTTGGGATCTAGGAGTAGACGGGAGTCAGAAGCAGGAGCGTCGGGCTCAAAGCAGTGTGCCTTTTTGTCAGAATACGTCACATGTGCAGTGTGTTCATGCATGCCTGGCTCTATGCTATAGCAAAGCCTCACTATACATGCCTCGGCTGTACAGGGAGGTTTCGCTAGATACTGGCATATGGGTAACACCAAGGAGAGACTTTGCAGTTTGTCGAACCAGTACAACTGAGACCCTGGTTTCGGTATGTGTGGAGTGTAGGGAGCTAACTGGGGACTTGACACCTTGGGCTTATTGTGGTGCTTGCAAGGCCTTCCTTTTTGAAGTTCTTCCTGGGAGTGAAGCACCATGAGAATACAAAGTTCTGTGGGAGGATCAGGCTATGTGGGTGGCTGTGGGGACTCCCAGCAATCCCCTCTACCAACAGGAGGAATGCCACCTGGGATTTCTGGACCTGTGGACATTGATGCCTAGACTCTGTATATGGAATATTATAGCGCAAATTCTGTTATTAATTGGTTATGTTTACACGTGTTAATTTTTACATTAAATTTCGATTTCGTTTTAGTTATAGTCTTTGGATTAAAATGCCATTTTTTTTTAGTCCTATTTTAGTCATCTGAATTGTTTTAGTTTTAGTCGTATTTTAATCGACTAAAATCTCCAGTACATTTTAGTCAACTAAAATCTCCAGTACATTTTAGTCGACTAAGCCCAGGTTCACACTGAACTGCTGGAATGAAGCCGTGCGAGTTCAGCTGAACTCACACAATTTCACTCCCGCATGTCAGTCCCAATTTCGGCCGCGATTTCAGAGACATTTGCACAGATGTCAATGTAAATCGCAGCCCGAAATCACAAAAAGTAGTACAGAAACTACTTTCTGAAATCGGTGGAGCACCGCAGATGCCATCAATGGCACAGCGTTTAGGACGGTGCCATTGGCAGCAATTGCTGCCGATTTGACATACAATTTGACATGTCAAATTACATATCAAAATGCTCCAGTGTGAGCCAGGGCTAAAATCTAATGGGTTTAGTTAAATTTGAATACATTATTTAAGCATTTTTTTAGAATTACCAAACTCATTACATACTCCTGGAGAAAAATCGAATACCATGTTTTAAGTTATGGTATTAAGGTTTGAACATACACTACAGACACAGACCCTTGTGATATATAATGTCTTTATAAATAAAACCAAGTTTTATAAACAAATAGGTTGCTTTTTGACAAGCAGAAGTATAATTTGAAAATATAAAAAACACAAAAAACTGTTAACTTTATTGGCTGTAATGCCATTACACATATTACCTGATTATATTACCAACATTGAGAGTGGATGATTGGGCAAAATGTCCCTGCGATCTACATATGGGACAGGGGCAAACAAAAGAGTTTTAAATAAAAAAAAAAATACGCTTGTCAGTAGTACTTACCTGTAATTGGTTAAAGGTGGTTTCTTACGGTGGTTTCTAACAGTACCTATAAAAAGAAAGAAAATGCGTCAGTACTAGCAGCAGTTGGCGGGGATTGAAGAAAGAAGCACATCTGCGGCTGTCTTGTGCTTGGCTATGGAGTCCTTATTGAGGAGGATTATGGAGCAAGCTAGCCTTGTGGATGGAGAAGAGTGGACGCTACAATGCTTGTCACTACCTCAGGCATCCTCCGTTTCAACCCCGTCTCTACTTAATAGTATGGGTGTTCCCCAGCCACAGCCCTCCATTACTGTTATGGCCCTGCCGCTGCTTCCTGGAACTCACCTGGATGACGCTGTTTCCTCTCATGATGTCACCGCGGTCTCCTCCAATTCAACGGTTCGTTCACGCGAAAGCCATGATTTCGCTAGGCCAGCCCCTATGACTGTTGCCCCTGATCGACAAGTGATGCAGCAGAAGAGAGTAATAAAGTGGCCGCGCAGGTTCGATTCCCTATCCCAGCAAAGAACAAGGGACAGGGGAGAGGAGCCGACTGTAAAAAAAAAGGTATCAGAATTCAACAACAACACACTGCAGTGAATAATAATGAATTTACAATGGATACACATATTGCTGAGACACATAACTCGGTAGTTGTTGTAGTTGATAACTCCATGCCAACAGCTTCTTCTTATATTAATCAGCAAATGAGTTTGGAATTAAATGAGCAAAATAATGCTATTTATAATGACAATATGACTGCTTTATCTAGTTTAACTCCTTTGCCTGTACCGGACCTGTCAGTTGGCAATAGCACTGCTGCCTTACATGTCAACAATACAGTTGCAATGGATACCATAATGACACCAGCTGCTTCATCCACTGCTGTTGCTCTTGCTCCTATACGCACGGTTAACCCTTCAATGGTTGCTACAAACATAGTTGGAGATGAGTCTATTGATGTCTCTGTATTACAAGAATTTTCTGTGTCCATGTCTAATTTGTTGTCAAAATTATTGCCTTCTTCCTTGTTGTCACAAGCTTCTGATCTGGGGCTTGCTTCAGTCTGGAAAGACATCCTAAATTGTGCAGCTAGTTTGCTCTTGACACATAATATTTCATTGACCACACCACTTGTGTCGACTGAGCCTTTACCTTCTCCCTCTTTGCTTGTCCCTGAAACATTTCTGAGAGAGCTTCCCCTCTTGTGAATTGTCTCAATTAGGATTTCACCTTCCTAACACTGTTAAACAGAGGATATGGAAAGGCGATTATATAGATCTCCTTTCATTATTGCCGTTGGCTAAAGAGAATAGAATAGAAAAGAAAGATGATAAATTTATGGATGACAGACGTACATACTCTATTCCTCATAGTTTCAATAACTTGCTTCAGACTCTCAGTATTTTTGCCAGTGTTCTTGGAGAAAGAAGTCCTGATTTGTGTAGTGGGCTCTTCCAACATGTAGAAATTATCTTAGAAGCATACAAAAATTTCCCAGGACTTTCCTGGCTTTACTATGACAAGTCTTTCCATTAAAAACTTTTGGTACATAGTTCTTTTAAATGGGGCATAAAAGACATTTGCCTTTGGTTCAATCTATTATTGCCCAAGAAAACAAATTTCTAAACCATCTACATCTACACCTGGACAATACCGCAAAGGTTTTTGTTTTAATTATGATGAAGGTCAATGTAAATGGCCTAATAATTGCAAATACAGGCATGAATGTGCTCATTGTAATGAAGCACACCCTGCTGTACGTTGCTTTGAAAAATCAGCTTCGAACACTGTGCCTACTTCTAATAAGGATCTTTTTCTTAAAAGTGGAAATGCTGGTGAACTTGGTAAACATGTTACCATGGCTTCACCTTTACCCAGATCGCAAGGCGGCGGGTATGTTAATTGAAGGTTTTAGTTATGGTTTCAAATTGCCTTCGTTATCAGGTTCTGGTTGTGTAGTTTTTATGAATTTAGCTTTGGTTAATGTAAATATGGATGTGGTTAGAAACAAGATTGTAAAAGAAATTGCTGAAGGTAGAATTGCCAGTCCTTTTGCTATTCCGCCATTTGCGAATTTCCGGGTTTCCCCATTGGGAGTCATCCTGAAGAAAGAACATAATACATTTCGATTAATTCATCATTTATCGTATCCTGGCGTTTTTTCTCTTAATGATGACATTGATCCTAATATGTGTTCAGTTACTTACTCATCTTTTGATGATGCTCTAGTTAAAATTCGAAATGTTGGCGATTTCGCTCTTTTAGTGAAAGCTAATATATAATCAGCTTTTCGTTTATTGCCCATACATCCATCGGCTTTCAATTCTTTGGGTTTTGTTTTGCAAGGAGAATATTTTTTTGACTACAAATGCCTCTCGATGGGCTGTTCTATTTCTTGTAGTTACTTTGAGCTTTTATCTACTTTTCTGGAATGGGTTGTGTGTTATCGATCTGGTTCTGTTAATTGTATACATTATTTTAATGATTTCCTATTTATTGCTAAAGCAAACTCTTTGGATTGTCTTTACTTATTCACAGAATTTCGGATAATTTGCCGATCATTCGGGATTCCTTTTGGCTCCTGAAAAATCTGTGCCTCCAACCCATTGATTAGAATATTTAGGTATTCAGATTGACACTGTGGCTATGGAATTTAGGCTTCCTATGTCAAAAGTGGCTAAGATCAGAATTTTGTTGGATTTTGATTTATCTAAGAGGAATATTAAATAACATTCCATTTAATCTTTTTTAGGATTATTGGCTTTTGCATCTAGAGTGATGCCTATGGGTAGGGTTTTCTCTAAACAATTGTACAGAGCTATATCTGATTATTCTTCGCACATTCATTTTGTTAGAATCACTACAGATATTCAGGATAATTTGATTGTGTGGCAAAAGTTCTTGTTGGAATTTAATGGTTGCTCTTTGTGGCAAGCCCTTTTTTGTGTTTTATCTGCTCTAAATCTTTTTACTGACTCCTCTGGTTCTTGTTGATAGGGGACATTTTGGCAAGGACATTAGTCTGTGAATGTATGGCCTACATCTTGCATCCAGAAAGGTATTACAACTAATTTAATACTTCTGGAGATAGCCCCGGTTCTTGTAGCACTGGAACTTTGGGGCCATCCATTTCAAAATAAGAGAATTCTCTTGCAATAAAGGTGTTGTTTATGCAATAAATTGTCTGGTTTCTCGGTCTTTGCCGGTTATTGCTATTCTGCGTCATCTGGTTTTTTAATGTTTAGATCTGAATATATGGCTGAAAGCTAAATTTGTTCCGGGAGTTGACAATTCATCACTGACTCTCTGTCCTGTCAACAGACAGAAAAATTTTGAATGTTGGTTCCAAATGCAGATCTAGATGGCCTTGAAAAGCTACAGTAAAGTACAGAAAATGCATTTTATGTGTGGACATTCCTTTATTTATGAATATTCAGGCCTATGGCGGGGAATGTAGTAAGGACCAACACCCTGCTAATCGCAAGCCCCCTTTACAATTCTGACGTAGTCTGATGTGAATAGTGATGAAGACAGGGAATGAGTGTCTCATCTGGGAGTGTGTCCATCTGGCAGAGCTATGGAAGGGTCATTGGAAGAGACTGGTATACTGATCAAGGCACCTTGATTCTACTTGGTGATGGAAGCTGAATGGTGTGGACTTCGTATACCTGAGGCAAGTGGTCCAAACTCTGTGGTGCTCCCAAGCAAAGGAGGTGTTAAGGGAAGAAATTGTGAAGTGCAGAAAATGCATTTTATGTGTGGACATTCCTTTATGAATATTCAGGCCTATGGCAGGGAATGTTGTGAGCACCAACACCCTGCTAATTGCAAGCCCCCTTTACAATTCTGACGTGGTCGGCAGGATACGACACATCCCCTATGCCACATGTTGGGATCTAGGAGTAGACGGGAGTCAGAAGCAGGAGCGTCGGGCTCAAAGCAGTGTGCCTTTTTGTCAGAACACGTCACATGTGCAGTGTGTTCATGCATGCCTGGCTCTATGCTATAGCAAAGCCTCACTATACATGCCTCGGCTGTACAGGGAGGTTTCGCTAGATACTGGCATATGGGTAACACCAAGGAGAGACTTTGCAGTTTGTCGAACCAGTACAACTGAGACCCTGGTTTCGGTATGTGTGGAGTGTAGGGAGCTAACTGGGGACTTGACACCTTGGGCTTATTGTGGTGCTTGCAAGGCCTTCCTTTTTGAAGTTCTTCTTGGGAGTGAAGCACCATGAGAATACAAAGTTCTTTGGGAGGATCAGGCTATGTGGGTAGCTGTGGGGACTGCCAGCAATCCCCTCTACCAGCAGGAGGAATGCCACCTGGGATTTCTGGACCTGTGGACATTGATGCCTAGACTCTGTATATGGAATATTATAGCGCAAATTCTGTTTATAATTGGTTATGTTTACACGTGTTAATTTTGACATTAAATTTCGATTTCGTTTTAGTTATAGTCTTTGGATTAAAATGCCATTTTTTTTTAGTCCTATTTTAGTCATCTGAATTGTTTTAGTTTTAGTCGTATTTTAATCGACTAAAATCTCCAGTACATTTTAGTCAAATAAAATCTCCAGTACATTTTAGTCGACTAAGCCCAGGTTCACACTGGGCTGCTGGAATGAAGCCGTGCGAGTTCAGCTGAACTCACACAATTTCACTCCCGCATGTCAGTCCCGATTTTGGCCGCGATTTTAGAGACATCTGCACAGATGTCAATGTAAATCGCAGCCCGAAATCACAAAAAGTAGTACAGAAACTACTTTCTGAAATCGGTGGAGCACCGCAGATGCCATCAATGGCACAGCGCTTAGGACGGTGCCATTGGCGGAAATTGCTGCCGATTTGACATGCAATTTGCCATGTCAAATCGCATATCAAAATGCTCCAGTGTGAGCCAGGGCTAAAATCTAATGGGTTTAGTTAAATTTGAATACATTATTTAAGCATTTTTTTAGAATTACCAAACTCATTACATACTCCTGGAGAAAAATCGAATATCATGTTTTAAGTTATGGTATTAAGGTTTGAACATACACTACAGACACAGACCCTTGTGATATATAATGTCTTTATAAATAAAACCAAGTTTTATAAAAAATAGGTTGCTTTTTGACAAGCAGAAGTATAATTTGAAAATATAAAAAACACAAAAAACTGTTAACTTTATTGGCTGTAATGCCATTACACATATTACCTGAATATATTACCAACATTGAGAGTGGATGATTGGGCAAAATGTCCCTGCGATCTACATATGGGACAGGGGCAAACAAAAGAGTTTTAAATAAAAAAAAAAATACGCTTGTCAGTAGTACTTACCTGTAATTGGTTAAAGGTGGTTTCTTACGGTGGTTTCTAACAGTACCTATAAAAAGAAAGAAAACGCGTCAGTACTAGCAGCAGTTGGCGGGGATTGAAGAAAGAAGCACATCTGCGGCTGTCTTGTGCTTGGCTATGGAGTCCTTATTGAGGAGGATTATGGAGCAAGCTAGCCTTGTGGATGGAGAAGAGTGGACGCTACAATGCTTGTCACTACCTCAGGCATCCTCCGTTTCAACCCCTACTCTACTTATTAGTATGGGTGTTCCCCAGCCACAGCCCTCCATTACTGTTATGGCCCTACCGCTGCTTCCTGGAACTCACCTGGATGACGCTGTTTCCTCTCGCGATGTCACTGTGGTCTCCTCCAATTCAACGGTTCGTTCACGCGAAAGCCATGATTTCGCTAGGCCAGTCCCTGTGACTGTTGCCCCTGATCGACAAGTGATGCAGCAGAAGAGAAATAAAGTGGCCGCGCAGGTTCGATTCCCTATCCCAGCAAAGAACAAGGGACAGGGGAGAGGAGCCGACTGTAAAAAAAAAGGTATCAGAATTCAACAACAACACACTGCAGTGAATAATAATGAATTTACAATGGATACACATATTGCTGAGACACATAACTCGGTAGTTGTTGTGGTTGATAACTCCATGCCAACAGCTTCTTCTTATATTAATCAGCAAATGAGTTTGGAATTAAATGAGCAAAATAATGCTATTTATAATGACAATATGACTGCTTTATCTAGTTTAACTCCTTTGCCTGTACTGAACCTGTCAGTTGGCAATAGCACTGCTGCCTTACATGTCAACAATACAGTTGCAATGGATACCATAATGACACCAGCTGCTTCATCCACTGCTGTTGCTCTTGCTCCTATACGCACGGTTAACCCTTCAATGGTTGCTACAAACGTAGTTGGAGATGAGTCTATTGATGTCTCCGTATTACAAGAATTTTCTGTGTCCATGTCTAATTTGTTGTCAAAATTATTGCCTTCTTCCTTGTTGTCACAAGCTTCTGATCTGGGGCTTGCTTCAGTCTGGAAAGACGTCTTAAATTGTGCAGCTAGCTTGCTCTTGACACATAATGTTTCATTGACCACACCACTTGTGTCGACTGAGCCTTTACCTTCTCCCTCTTTGCTTGTCCCTGAAACATGTTTGAGAGAGCTTCCCCTCTTGTGAATTGTCTCAATTAGGATTTCACCTTCCTAACACTGTTAAACAGAGGATATGGAAAGGCGATTATATAGATCCCCTTTCATTATTGCCGTCGGCTAAAGAGAATAGAATAGAAAAGAAAGATGATAAATTTATGGATGACAGACGTACATACTCTATTCCTTGTAGTTTCAATAACTTGCTTCAGACTCTCAGTATTTTTGCCAGTGTTCTTGGAGAAAGAAGTCCTGATTTATGTAGTGGGCTCTTCCAACATGTAGAAATTATCTTAGAAGCATACAAAAATTTCCCAGGACTTTCCTGGTTTTACTATGACGAGTCTTTCCATTAAAAACTTTTGGTACATAGTTCTTTTAAATGGGGCATAAAAGACATTTGCCTTTGGTTGAATCTATTATTGCCCAAGAAAACAAATTTCTAAACCATCTACATCTACACCTGGACAATACCGCAAAGGTTTTTGTTTTAATTATAATGAAGATCAATGTAAATGATTACATGATGCTAAAAATTGCAAATACAGGCATGAATGTGCTCATTGTAATGAAGCACACCCTGCTGTACGTTGCTTTGAAAAATCAGCTTCGAACACTGTGCCTACTTCTAATAAGGATCTTTTTCTTAAAAGTGGAAATGCTGGTGAACTTGGTAAACATGTTACCATGGCTTCACCTTTACCCAGATCGCAAGGCGGCGGGTATGTTAATTGAAGGTTTTAGTTATGGTTTCAAATTACCTTCGTTATCAGGTTCTGGTTGTGTAGTTTTTATGAATTTAACTTTGGTTAATGTAAATATGGATGTGGTTAGAAACAAGATTGTAAAAGAAATTGCTGAAGGTAGAATTGCCAGTCCTTTTGCTATTCCGCCATTTGTGAATTTCCGGGTTTCCCCATTGGGAGTCATCCTGAAGAAAGAACATAATACATTTCGATTAATTCATCATTTATCGTATCCTGGCGTTTTTTCTCTTAATAATAACATTGATCCTAATATGTGTTCAGTTACTTACTCATCTTTTGATGATGCTCTAGTTAAAATTCGAAATGTTGGCGATTCCGCTCTTTTAGTGAAAGCTAATATAAAATCAGCTTTTCATTTACATCCATCGGCTTTCAATTCTTTGGGTTTTGTTTTGCAAGGAGAATTTTTTTTGACTACAAATGCCTCCGGATGGGCTGTTCTATTTCTTGTAGTTACTTTGAACTTTTATCTACTTTTCTGGAATGGGTTGTGTGTTATCGATCTAGTTCTGTTAATTGTATACATTATTTTGATGATTTCCTATTTATTGCTAAAGCAAACTCTTTGGATTGTCTTTACTTATTCACAGAATTTCGGATAATTTGCCGATCATTCAGGATTCCTTTTGGCTCCTGAAAAATCTGTGCCTCCAACCCATTGATTAGAATATTTAGGTATTCAGATTGACACTGTGGCTATGGAATTTAGGTTTCCTATATCAAAAGTGGCTAAGATCAGAATTTTGTTGGATTTTGATTTATCTAAGAGGAATATTAAATTCCATTCCATTCAATCTTTATTAGGATTATTGGCTTTTGCGTCTAGAGTGATGCCTATGGGTAGGGTTTTCTCTAAACAATTGTACAGAGCTATATCTGATTATTCTTCGCACATTCATTTTGTTAGAATCACTACAGATATTCGGGATAATTTGAATGTGTGGCAAAAGTTCTTGTTGGAATTTAATGGTTTCTCTTTGTGGCAAGCCCTTTTTTGTGTTTCATCTGCTCTAAATCTTTTTACTGACTCCTCTGGTTCTTGTGGATACGGGACATTTTGGCAAGGACATTAGTCTGTGAATGTATGGCCTACATCTTGGATCCAGAAAGGTTTTACAACTAATTTAATACTTCTGGAGATAGCCCCGGTTCTTGTAGCACTGGAACTTTGGGGCCATTCATTTCAAAATAAGAGAATTCTCTTGCAATAAAGGTGTTGTTTATGCAATAAATTGTCTGGTTTCTCGGTCTTTGCCGGTTATTGCTATTCTGCGTCATCTGGTTTTTTAATGTTTAGATCTGAATATATGGCTGAAAGATTAATTTGTTCCGGGAGTTGACAATTCATCACTGACTCTCTGTCCTGTCAACAGATGGAAAAATTTTGAATGTTGGTTCCAGATGCAGATCTAGATGGCCTGTTATGTCCTCCCCATTTACGGACTCTGATATTACAAATGTGACGCTTTCCGTTAAGAACTCGTTGGCTCCTTCCACATGGGCAGGATATAGTGCTGCGTGGAATTTATGGTGTTCCTTTTTGCATTAGCGAGAAGTTCGGTATGATCGTTTTGGGTAAAGTCTTGTGCTGTCTTTTTTTAATTATTTAATGAGCTGCAAATACTAGGGATGTACCGAATGGGTTTTTTTGGTGCCGAAACCGATACTGAAAATAAATCTTCCTTGATCCTGAAAACCGAAACCGATACCGAAACAACACCGATACCGAAAATGACTGTTTTTAAAAATATTTTTATACAGGAGATGGTCAGAGACTGGGGATATGGTACAGGAGATGGTCAGAGGCTGCAGAGCTGGTACAGGAGATGATCAGAGACTGCAGAGATGGTACAGGAGATGGTCAGAGACTGAGGACATGGTACAAGAGATGATCAGAGACTGCAGACATGGTACAGGAGATGGTCAGAGACTGCAGACATGGTACAGGAGATGGTCAGAGACTGCGGACATGGTACAGGAGATGGTCAGAGGCTGCGGACATGGTACAGGAGATGGTCAGAGACTGGGGACATGGTACAGGAGATGGTCAGAGACTGGGGACATGGTACAAGAGATGGTCAGAGACTGCAGACATTGTACAGGAGATGGTCAGAGACTGGGGACATGGTACAGGAGATGATCAGACTGCAGACATGGTACAGGAGATGGTCAGAGACTGAGGACATGGTACAGGAGATGGCCAGAGACTGGGGACATGGTACAGGAGATGGTCAGAGACTGAGGACATGGTACAGGAGATGGTCAGAGACTGAGGACATGGTACAGGAGATGGTCAGAGACTGGGGACATGGTACAGGAGATGGTCAGAGACTGGGGACATGGTACAGGAGATGGTCAGAGACTGGGGACATGGTACAGGAGATGGTCAGAGACTTGGGGCATGGTACAGGAGATGGTCAGAGACTGGGTACATGGTCAGAGAGTCAGAGACTGCGGACATGATACAAGAGATCAGTGCCGCCTCACCAGTGCCCATCAGATGCAGCCAGCCAGTGTCCCCGGTAGTGCAGCCAGTGTCCCCAGTAGTGCAGCCTGTGTCCCCAGTAGTGCTGCCTGTGTCCCCATTGCAGCCTGTGATCCCAGTAGTGCAGCCTGTGATCCCAGTAGTGCAGCCTGTGATCCCAGTAGTGCAGCCAGTGTCCCCAGTAGTGCAGCCAGTGTCCCCAGTAGTGCAGCCAGTGTCCCCAGTAGTGCAGCCAGTGTCCCCAGTAGTGCAGCCAGTGTCCCCAGTAGTGCAGCCTGTGTCCCCAGTAGTGCAGCCTGTGTCCCCATTGCAGCCAATGTCCCCAGTAGTGCAGCCAGTGTCCCCAGTAGTGCAGTCAGTGTCCCCATTGCAGTCAGTGTCCCTATTAGTGCAGCCAGTGTCCCCATTGCAGCCTGTGTCCCCAGTAGTGCAGCCAGTGTCCCCATTGCAGCCAGTGTCCCCAGTAGTGCAGCCTGTGTCCCCATTGCAGCCAGTGAAGGGAGAGGAGAGCCGCCGCCGCTTGTTTGATTACAGCGCCGGGAACATCACAGCTTTCATTTCAATCGCTGTGTGTTCCCATTGGACGGGTGATCTGTCTATCAAAGTGCCCGGACAAGGGGAGGGGCTGTATGTGACGGCGCGCAGCTGGGAAACACAGCTATTGAAATGAAAGCTGTGATGTTCCCGGGGCTGTAATCAAACAGGCGGCGGCTCTCCTCTCTTCTACGATATAGGAAGCCTCCCGCCCAGGCCCCGCCCCATTCGGTATCAGCAAAAATGATCTTTCAGCTTTTTTCCGAAAGGGCTATTTTCGGACGATATGTTTCGGCGGCTGAAATTTCGGTGCATCCCTAGCAAATACTCTTATTCCCATATCTTGAAAACTCTGTCAGGAGTGTCTTTTTTTCCTACGTTTGCGTGGAGCACCTTCATGCGTTAGTTTCTTTTGTGTGCAGTGTGCCTTGAAAGGTTATTGAAAAAATATATAGATAGAATACTAACTATAAATATAGTATGGAGCACATGGCAAGTATATGCAACACAAGAGACATATGATAAATTCAAAATAAATATGATAGATGGAAATCACATATATATACATAAAATTGATGAAAGATACAGTGTCTATAAAAATTGATAAGGGATACAGTGTCTATAAGAACCATAAATGATTGATCAATAGTGAACCTTGAAGCAACTTTGTTGCTTCAAGGTTCACCATTGTTACAACTTTGTTGCTTCAAGGTTCACCATTGATCAATCATTTATGGTTAAGATACAGTGTCTATAAAAATTGATAAGGGATACAGTGTCTATAAGAACCATAAATGATTGATCTATATATTTATATATATATATATATATATATATATATATATATATATATATATATATATATATATATATATATATTATATTATATATACATGTATATATATTTTTTTGATCTCTGTTCCACTTTGAACGTTTGAACGTGGACTGGTATGGAACTCAGAAAAACTAACTTTTCATCTCAGGCTACACCTCCCAACTAGCCATTCCTTTTTATGTACACATGTTGGCCTACTGGCCCATACAGACTGTGCCCTGGTTCTCAAGGCTCTGATGAAGAGTTTATCCTCGAAACGCGTCAGTCGATTTTAAACACTCACCTTAAAATGGGCTTGTGTTACTTTTAACCTATTTTTAATTTCCATGCTTTACATATTTTGTTACCTGTTTGCATGATACATAGTATTGGTATTATCTATTTGTTTTTATTTCATATGAATAAATTTTACAATTTTTGATGTGAGCATTTGATCACGCGCCCTTCATCCACCCTTCTCCGTATAGGCAGATTACCCTGACCACCCCGGGATCAGTTTTTGGGCAGCGGGACGCAATACCATCTCTTTCAGTTCCTCTACAGCTCACAATACTACCATTTTAAACTTAATACACCCTCACAAGCGCAGGAGTAATCTTTCCTTGTCCACAAATTGGATAATACTACCTGTGCTGTGTCATTATCTCAACAGTATTTGCGATACCGCCCATGCTAATAATTATCCACTAACCATATATCAATTCAATTCTGTCTTGAAGAAATATTTAGCTTTTTTGAAGATTGACCACCTTCCCATATCCTCTCATTCCTTCCGGATTGGAGCTGCTACTGAAGCAGCTAATTTAGGTCTTTCCGAATCAGTCATCAAGGGTATTGGTGGGTGGAAATCCAACTATTATAAATGTTATATACGCCCTAATGTTTCCATTTAATTTTCAGACTCTTCATGCGTAGTATGGATTGTTGGACATTCATATGTGTTTTGGGCACACAGAAGAGCCGAAAACAGATGTTATGGTCCGACTTTAGGTTTGCCTCCATCTCAATTTAGTATATATTGGTACGGCCTATGGGGCATAAAGGGGCCTGATCTACGCAAATTTTTCTCTATGTTATATTTGCGATGGCCTGTTCCGAATGTTATTGTTTTTCATTTAGTTGGCAACGGTATCGGTATCCGAACAACTTTGGACATAATTTCAAGTATTAAATATGATTTATCTTGCCTTCATGCAATCCATCCAGATTGCATCTTAGTTTTTTCGGAAATCGCGCCTTGATTGCTTTGACTTAGTGTCAGGGCTGGGCTCAGCCCTTCCTTCTCTGAGATGGCCGCTGTCGGCTAAAAGCCAGCTCCCATCTCTCTCCACAGTTATGCCCTGTACACACGGTCGATTTTCCGACGGAAAATGTGTGATGGGACTTTGTTGTCAGAAATTCCGACCGTGTGTGGGCTCCATCACACATTTTCCATCGGATTTTCCGACACACAAAGTTTGAGAGCAGGCTATAAAATTCGTTGTCGGAAATTCCGATCGTGTGTACACAAATCCGACGCACAAAGTGCCACGCATGCTCAGAATAAATAAAGAGATGAAAGCCATTGGCTACTGCCCCGTTTATAGTCCCGACGTACGTGTTTTACGTCACCGCTTTTAGAATGATCGGATTTTCCGACAACTTTGTGTGACCGTGTGTACGCAAGACAAGTTTGAGCCAACATCCGTCAGAAAAAATCCTAGGATTTTGTTGTCGGAATGTCCGATCAATGTTCGACCGTGTGTACGGGGCATTACTCAGCTGTTGTTGATATCCTGCTCGTCAGTCCTACCTACTTAAGCCGTCCAGTCCAGAGGAGCTCTGCCTTCGCCTTGGTCAACATCACAAGAAACATCTCCTGTGTCCCTGTTTAAAGACTGGCTTTGCTGACATCCCTTCTGACTCCAGATCTTGCTTGCTGTTCCACTACTTTGATCCCTGACTTCTGGCTTGGCTGACTATCTGTTCCGGTTACTGAACTTTGGCTATGTTTTGACTACAGTTGTTCTTTTTACTTTTATTATTAAACAAGTGTGATTTAACTGTACTTCTGTCTCGGTCTGATTTCATGGTTTCTGACAGTAGGAGAAGGCCATGAATTCAGAAGATGCAGTCAATCTACTTGTTGGTAATATTTTCTCCAGATTGGATGAACTGGATCACCGCATGGATCAGTTTTCCGTGGCATTAAAAACCCTCCTGAGTTGCACGGCTCACCTGGAATCTCCCACTGTGGCCGCCCTGATACAACTTACGTTCCAGGCCGACCCTGCTGCTGCTCCAGTCTCTGCGCAGGCACCCGCCTTGAATATTACCTCTATAAGAGGTATGTCTGGTTCCGCTCCACTTCCCCAGCGATTTGGGGGCGATCCAGTCCAATGCAGAGGGTTTCTCAACAAGGTTGAGATATGCTTTGAGATGCTGACTGCCCCAGGCGTTTCTCACGGACAGAAGCAAAGTAGGTTTGGTGATATCTTTGCTTTCTGAGAGCCTTGGCCTGGGCAAACCCTCTATGGAAGACACAAAAACCTGTTGTCTTGAGTTACCCTGAGTTTGTGGCTTTGTGTAAAAGGTTATTTGAGGTTCCCACACACTCCGCTTCTGCTGCCAAGTGCCTCATGTCCATCAAACAGAGTACGAGAACTGTTGCCGACTACGCCATTGAATTCCGTACCCTGGCAGCAGAGGTTGCATGGAACAATGAGGCCCTCGTGGCTGCTTTTTCTCATGGTCTCTCGGAAGCCACCAAGGATGAGATAGCAGCCCGAGATATACCCACTGAGCTGGAGAAGTTGATCACGTTTGCCATCCTCATTGACTCCAGACTCAGAGAAAGACTCTTTTAAGGAGCGCTTGTGGAAGCCTCCTGTACGTTCGTCTCCAAGCTTTGCAGTCCCACCCGTGCCTTCCTCACCTCCCATGCCTCCTGGTACCAAGTCGGGCAGTGAAGGTGAACCCATGCACTTGGGTTTCACGCGTCTCTCTAAGGATGAGAGAACCTTTAGGAGGAGGCAGAGATTGTGCCTTTATTGTGGCCAGGCAGGTCACTTTTTGAAGTCTTGTCCTACTCGTCCAGGGAGCGCCCGAACCTCGAGGTCCTGTCACGGACAGACCTTAGGTGGCGTTGTTTTATTCCCAGTTATCCAGAAGGACAAGCCCCTGGTTTCGGTCACCCTTTCTTGGGCTGAGTCGTCCGTCGAGATACAGGCTTTAATCGACTCTGGGGCTGCAGGCCTGTGCATTGATGCTGCCTTTGTATCGAAGCACTCGATTCCGCTGCATCTGCATGACACTCCACTTGCCATTAAGGCTCTTGACAGGTGACCTCTACAGCCTGCCCATGTTACTCATGAGACGGTTTTGTTGTCCATGGCCGTAGGGGCTCTTCACCATGAGATAATCCAATTCCAAGTTATTTTCAAACCTAGTTTCCGCTGGTTATTGGTTATTCTTGGTTACAAAGGCTCCGTGCTGAGGTTCTCTCCTGGTCACCACAATGCAGTGAGACATGCTTCCAGAAGGTAGCCAAGGTCCTCTGCACCTCTTCACTCTCCTCCCTGCCGGAGGAGTACCATGATTTTAGCAATGTCTTTGACAAAGGTCAAGCTGGTAGTTTGCCTCCACACCGGCCGTATGATTGTGCAATTGATCTTTAACCTGGTGCCATACCCCCTCATGGCCGGGTTTACTCTTTGTCAGTCTTGCAGGATAAGGCCATGGAGGAGTATGTTGCAGACACACTTTCTCAAGGTTTCATCCGCAAATCCTCATCTCCTGCTGGTGCTGGTTTTTTTTGTGAAGAAGAAGTGTGGTGAACTGGGACCTTGTATTGATTATAGGGGTCTCAATCGTTTCACGATTAAGAATGCCTATCCGATTACGTTGATTACGGAGTTATTTGACCGCCTCAAGGGAGCAACTGTTTTCACAAAGCTTGATTTGAGTGGGGCATACAATCTCGTGAGGATTAAGTAGGGTGACAAGTGGAAAACTGCATTTAATACCAGAACAGGCCATTATGAGTACCTCGTAATGCCTTTTGGCCTTTGTAACGCCACGGCAGTTTTCCAGGAATTTATTAACGATGTCCTCAGATTTATTGCAGGTATGTGTGGTGGTTTATCTCAATGATATCCTCAAATTTTCCACATCCCCGGAGATCCACCACACAGATGTCTGTTGTGTGCATCAGAAAGTAAGTGAGAACAATCTCTATTGTAAACTGGAGAAGTGCGAGTTTCATCGTGAACAGTTTAAATTCCTGTCATTTCCACTGCTGGTTTTTCGATGGACCCAGAGAAACTTTCTGCAGTCCTACAGTGGCCCCGACCCATGGGTTTAAATCCTCTGCAGCGTTTCCTGGGCTTTGCCAACTATTAACCGAAGTTTACTCCTAATTTCTCATCTCTGGTCAAGCCCCTGACTGATATGACCAGAAAGGACGGTAACCCACAGAGTTGGTCTCCGGATTCCATTAAGGCCTTTGAGAGTCTCAAGGCTGCCTTTGTTTCTGCTCCTGTGTTGGCACATCCTGATCCTACATTACCGTTTATGCTTGAGGTTGATGCTTCTGAGACTCGTGTTGGTGCCCTTCTGTCTCAACGTCCTACCTCTGAGAGCGCTATGCATCCTCATGGCTACTTTTCCAAGTTGTTACCTGCGGAGTGCAATTATGAGATTGGGGACAGAGCTGTTGGTGATCATTTTAGCCCTGAAAGAATGGAGACATCCCCTCGAAGGTACCACTGTGCCGATTCTCATTCTTACTGACCATAAGAATCTCACATTTTTGTCTGAGGCTTAACGCCTCTCTCCCAGAAGGGCGTGATGGGCTCTTTTCTTGTCAAGTTTCAATTACATTCTCATTCTTACCCGGTACTAAGAATGTAAGGGCTGACGCCTTGTCACGACAACTCTCCTCCACTTCCAAGTTGGCGTCGGTTCCGGTTCCGGTTCCTGCGATTCCGCCTGATCGTATTCTAGCTATGGTTCGCACCAGTCTCACTTCTCCTTTTGGTGACAAAATTCTTGCTGCTCAGGTCCATGCTGCTCCTGAGAAACCTTGTGACCGCTGCTTTGTCCCAGAGAGTCTCCGTACTGCCGTGCTCCAGACTTACCATTCTCCCAAGGCACCTGGTCAGCCTGGGAAGAATCAACTCGTTTGGGCCATTTCCCAACAATTCTGGTGGCCTAGTCTACGTGCTGATGTAACTGTTGTCGTAGTTGCCTGTTCTGTGTGTGCTCAGAGAAAGTCTCCACGACACCTTCCAGTGGGCCTCCTACAACCCATACCCAATTGAGAGAGGCCCTGGGCCCACCTGTCTATGGATTTCATTGTGGAGTTACCCAACTCCCAGGGCAACACAGCTATCCTTATCCTTGTCCTACCAGTCCAGGGAGCGCCCGAACCTCGAGGTCCTGTCACGGACAGACCTTAGGTGGCGTTGTTTTATTCCCAGTTATCCAGAAGGACAAGCCCCTGGTTTCGGTCACCCTTTCTTGGGCTGAGTGGTCCGTCGAGATACAGGCTTTAATTGACTCTGGGGCTGCAGGCCTGTGCATTGATGCTGCCTTTGTATCGAAGCACTCGATTCCGCTGCATCTGCGTGACACTCCACTTGCCATTAAGGCTCTTGACAGGTGACCTCTACAGCCTGCCCATGTTACTCATGAGACGGTTTTGTTGTCCATGGCCGTAGGGGCTCTTCACCATGAGATAATCCAATTCCAAGTTATTTTCAAACCTAGTTTCCGCTGGTTATTGGTTATTCTTGGTTACAAAGGCTTCGTGCTGAGGTTCTCTCCTGGTCACCACAATGCAGTGAGACATGCTTCCAGAAGGTATCCAGAAGGACAACTGGGCCCACCTGTCTATGGATTTCATTGTGGAGTTACCCAACTCCCAGGGCAACACAGTTATCCTTATGGTGGTTGACCGGTTCTCAAAGATGTGTCATTGTATTCCACTTAAGAAGTTGCCCACTTCTAAGGAACTGACTTCCATTTTTGCTCGGGAGATCTTTCGCTTACATGGGCTACCCAAGGTGATTGTCTCGGACAGGGGTAGTCAGTTTGTGTCCCGGTTCTGGCAAGCCTTTTGTGCAGAGTTGGGAATTCAGCTTGCTTTTTCCTCTGCGTATCACCCGCAGTCGAATGGGGCCGCAGAACAAGCCAAGCAGTCCTTGGAGCAATTCCTACGTTGCTATATTTCTGACCATCATAACAGGTCAGACCTATTACCGTGGGCAGAGTTTGCTCACAACAGTACCTTGAATTATGCTTCCAGATTGTCCCCGTTTATGGCGAATTATGGTTTCCAACCTTCCATGTTGCCTGACTCGTTTGTTCCGCAGTGTATTCCTGCATTAAACAAGATATCAGAGATAATAGAACACTCTGATCCTAGCGCTCAAAATGGAAAAAAACACTTTTTGCACTTCTAGTCGCTGATATAAAGTCAAACAATAATGTAAAAAGTATACTCTCTTAGGAGAAGGAAGTATTAACAGCGCTTAATGTGAATACGATCATTCATAAATATGATAGCTCATATAGTGCTAAACCATCTATTTCACTAAAACCATAAAATACATTGAACCTCTTAGTGCAAATATGTGCCTTAAGTGTTAGATTCAATCGTGGTATAAAATTGACATTTAAAATCAATGGTAATTTAAAGCTGACATGCAAAATCAGTTGCAACAACTGTAAAGTCAATAAAAGTCCTTCTGTAAACAATTCCATGCATGCAAATGACATTGGTTAAGGGAAAGCTTCTAATCCAACTGGAGTGCACTATCCGTGGGTTGCTACACCTCCACAGTATCACCACGTGAACAGCCCCCTTTTAGTGTATGCTTACCAGAGGTAAGTGTTAGACAAGCCTGTGATATCCTTACCCGCATTGATCAGCTCCTCGGCTGCTAACATGCCTCAGTCCTCCTTTGTCAGGATGTTTCTATGCTATTGATGTATCATACAGGTACAGTATCTGCTTCCCCCAGGCTCCCAGGGCAGTGCACAGGGCTGAGCTTTCTCAGCTGCTTCAATCCCATTCGTCTTTTGGCGGCAAATGCAGGGTCTAATACGGTTTTAAATACCGGTAAGTTAGTATGTTAAAATATGTTCTGACTCCTTCCCCATGAGAGTGGATGTTTGGGCAAAATGCCCCCACCATCCACATATGGGACAGGGGCAGACAAAACAGTTTTAAATAAAAAAAAAAAAAAATACACTTTATTTAGATGTCAGTAGTACTTACCTGTAATTGGTTAAAGGTGGTTTCTAATGGTCCTGGTGTGAGTCAGTACCTATAAAAAAGAAAATGTGTCAGTATTAGCAGCAGTTGGCGGGGATTGAAGAAAGAAGCACATGCCGCCCTACCTCCCATGTCGCGGCTTGAGTTACGAGGTTTTGTCCATTTCTTGCGAAATGGGACTTTGAAGTTAAAATGTTTAATAGCTTGAGCTTGTAATATCTGCAGCAATTGAATCCACAACAACAACTGTGTCCAGAGTTTTTTATATACGTTATATGCTTTTA
This sequence comes from Lithobates clamitans, assembly GCA_037952925.1. Taxonomy (NCBI): domain Eukaryota; kingdom Metazoa; phylum Chordata; class Amphibia; order Anura; family Ranidae; genus Lithobates; species Lithobates clamitans. The sequence goes on from JBBGZY010000943.1 coordinate 2,709,649, forward strand.
TATACGTTAGTATGTTAAAATATGTTCTGACTGTTGTCCCATAAATTTTAGGGAAAAAAATAAGAAAAGCCTTATTTTATTTTTCTTTTAGCAGATTAGTAGATGCCCCCTACATATTCTTGAGTGTTAGTGCAGTGTTAATTTTGACGTCAAATTTCAATTTAGTTTTTATGGAAGAGCCCTGGGGCCATCATAAAAAAAAAAATACAGAATTATGAGTTCGAAAAAACTTTTAGTGGCGGCTAGGAAGCCGCACTAAATAGTCCCGTCTATGCGGACAAGCAGTGAGGCATTCCCACATGTGGATGCAATGGCGCGATCGGCACTTGAATTTCAGGCACATGTGCAATCAGCCAAATACGTAATGTACGCTCCACCCGGCCCTCACTGTGACGTTGCATCCACGTGTGGGAATGCCTCACTGCTTGTCCGCATCGCGGCGGTGACATCAGACGCCGCCGCGATGGACGGGACTATTTAGTGCGGCTTCCTAGCTGCCACCCTCTGTCAGAGGCTTTTCGGTCCAAAGGGGAGGCTGTGCCTTTCTCCCGTCCCTGCTTGCCTGTTCATCTCATTCAGGTAATTGATCTTGAGTATCAATTTGCTCAGCACATCTGTCACCGTTGTGGTAAAAATGACTTCCATTGATACCTGTTGTATTTACCTTTGTTTTGCAGCATATGTGCACTGCTGGATCCTGGCGTTCTTAGTGTTTAGTCCCTAGGCAGGTGTCACCCTCTAGAGACCTACAACTAGCGACTTTATATACTAACAGGCCTTGAATGGCCCCTTATTACATATACCCTTGATTCAACCCAAGGTAAATTTTATCTTTAACTCTTGCAATGCCTCAGGCATCAAAATTGCTTTATTCTGTTTCTTATTTACAGCCTCCCTATATTTATATTTAATTCACAGTTCGTGACTATATACTACAAACGTTAGCCCCTCTGTGACCATAACGCTTGGGAGGCACCAGTATCGGAGACCTGCTCAGCCATGGAAATGCGATGTTTTGCGTTCCCATACCCACAATCAATGCACAATATCCTTTCTTTTAAACAGGCTTGGTAAGATAGTTGTATTTACACTTTTGTAAACTCATGTGTCTATTGCTATTTGTCACTATTGAGGCATCTATATAGGTTTATTATAATTTGATTTTTAGTAATTCACTATGAATACCTGTCAAATATCTGATTGAATTGTGCAATGATGTTTGGATTTACTTTGTCGATTTATACTATATCTCTGTCATCCACAGTTGAGACCATTTATATACCATAACTCCTGATGAAACTCAAAAGTGTCAGCAAAACATGTCGAGTAACAAAATGGTATTCATAAAATGATGGGCTTTTATTGCTTCTTCAAAAAGTGGATCTCTTAACTTTGTGTTATTATGTATTTTTCAATAAAAGAGTGTTTTATATATGTTTAGTTGCATATATTTTCTTTAGTCCTATGTACTTATTATTTTAAGCACCATTAAAGTCCCGGGGATGCAAATGCCCCATTTCCCTGTCTTCGTATATTTTCTATATGGGATGTGGTGCTAAGGGAAAACTGTTCCTGTCCTCTATATACTAGATTTAAGTTTTAGTCGTATTTAGTCGACTAAAATATCTGTAGGAGCCATCTTCCTGTAAGAGGGTTCCTACATGGCACAGGGAGGAAGGTTCATCTTGCTTGCCACTAGGTGGCTCTGTTTCCAATATAGCATTATAAAGGGAAAGTAGTAGTGAATACCTCCCACTAGTGATGTAATTGGAGTGGAGGGGGGTTAGTGCCCATTTGAATGTCGGTGTCATTTATTTATACCATTAATAGTCAATGTCAGTGTATCCTTTATACCATTAATAGTCAATGTCAGTGTATCATTTATTTATACATTTTTGCATCTAACACTACAAATATTCAGTTTTGTGAAAACTATATATAAAAACAATTGTAAATATCCTGGATTTTATTTGCCAAGCATTTAGCACACTGACACGATGATTAAAAAAAAAAAAAACGTAACAAAGCAAAACACAAATTTGCAGCATTTAAACCATTTGAACATTTGTAAGCTTTAGTTATATTGGTGCTACTGGTAATTTAATAAAATAATTTTAAAAAAAATTATTTCTAGCTGTTTATTTCGGTTTGTGTAAGGAATGATGATATAAAATGCACAATACTTCTTCTTGTACACATGGAAACACAATATAAGTATGGTTTATTTCCTAGCTGGGAACAGGTCAGGGCCCAGAAACAAAGGCTATCATTTTGGCTGTCAAAGGCTGCCTCAGTTTTTATGATGGCAATTTGCATATACTCCAGAATGTTATGAAGAGTGATCAGATGAATTGCAAATAATTGTAAAGTCCCTCTTTGCCATGAAAATGAAAAGCATCAGGGATAGTTTGATATCCTGCAAAAGGTACAGAGATTGGACTGCTGAGGACTGGGGTAAAGTAATTTTCTCTGATGAATCCCCTTTCATATTGTTTTGGGCATCCGAGAAAACCCTTGTCTGGAGAAGAAAAGTTGAGCGCTACCATCAGTCCTGTGTCATGCCAACAGTAAAGCATCCTGAGACCATTCATGTGAGGGCTTGCTTCTCAGCCAAGGGAGTGGGCTCACTCACAATTGTGCTTAAGAACACAGCCATGAATAAAGAATGGTAAAAAAACATTCTCCGAGAGCAACTTCTTCCAACTATCCAAGAACACTTTGGTGACAAAAAATGCATTTTCCAGCATGATGGAGCGCCTTGTCATAAGGCAAAAGTGATAACTAAGTGGCTTGGGGAACAAAACATCCAAATTTTGGGTCCATGGCAAGGAAACTCCCCAGACCTTAATCCCATTGAGAACTTGCCGTCAATCTTCAAGAGGCGGGTGAACAAAAAATACCCCACAAATTCTGACAAACTCCAAGCATTGATTATGCAAGAATGGGCTGCCATCAGTCAGGATGTGGCCCAGAAACTGATTAACAGCATGCCAGTGCAAATTGCAGAGTTATTGAAAAAGAAGGGTCAAAACTGCAAATATTAAATAAAATGTAACCACCTCAGCCCCGGAAGAATTTGCCCCCTTCCTGACCAGGCCATCTTTTGCGATACGGCACTGCGTCCCTTTAACTGACAATTGTGCGGTTGTGCGACGTTTCTTTTGGTGGTATTTGATCACCTCTGCGGTTTTTATTTTTTGCGCTATAAACAAAAAAAGAGCGACAATTAAAAAAATATATATATGTATTTTGTACTTTTTGCTATAATAAATATCCCAATTTTTTAAAAAATAAAACATTTTTTCCTCAGTTTAGGCTATGTATTTTTCTACATATTTTTGGTAAAAAAAAAATCGCAATAAGCGTATATTGATTGGTTTGCGCTAAAGTTATAGCATCTACAAAATAGGGGATAGATTTATGGCATTTTTATTATTATTATTATTTTTTTAACTAGTAATGGCGGTGATCAGCGATTTTTATCATGATTGCGGCGGACAGATTGGGCACTTTTGACACTTTTTTGGGACCAGTGATATTTATACATCGATCAGAGCTAAAAATAGCCATTGATTACTGTATAAATGTCATTGACAGGGAAGGGGTTAACACTAGTGGGCGATCAAGGGGTTAACTGTGTTTCCCAGGTGTGTTTTAACTGTGGGGGGGTGGGACTGACTAGGGGAGGAGACCGATCGGTGTTCCTACTTAGGAGCACACGATCTGTCTCTACTTCCCTGAGAGAACCAGGATTTGTGTGTTTACACACACAGATCCCTGTTCTCGCTCTGTCACGAGCAATCACGGGTGCCTGGTGGTCATTGCGTCCCTGGGGACACACTGTGGGTGCGCGTGCGCCTGCTAAAGCATCTTAAAGAGCCGATGTACAGCTACAACGGCTCGCGCAGGGGAGCCATCCTGCCGCAGTATAACTGCGATGGCTGGTCCAGAAGCGGTTAATGTAATTGTAAATAATAGCCTTTGACTCTTATGAAATGCTTGTAATTATACTTCAGTATAGTATAGTAACATCTCACAAAAAGATCTAAAAACACTGAAGCAGCAGACTTTGTGAAAAAATTTATTTTTAATACAGCTTACCTGTAAAGTAATTTTCTTGGAGTACATCACGGGACACAGAGCACCATAGTAATGACTATCTGGGTTATACGCTACCTTCAGGTGATTGGACACTGGCAACCAATAGTAAGAAAGTTCCTCCCATATAACCCCTCCCATACGGGAAGTACCTCATTTTTTGTAGCAAGCAATGAAGATCCCAGAAAAGAGGAGAGGAACCTCTGTGATGTACTCCAAGAAAAGGATTTTACAGGTAAGCTGTATGAAAAATCTATTTTTCTTTATCGTACATCACGGGACACAGAGCACCATAGTAATGACTATCTGGGATGTCCTAAAGCAATGCTCCTGAGGGGAGGGAACACAGTATTCCTAAGCCCACTTCTGGACAAAGGACCTTCAATGCTGCTTGCGCACACTGCGGCCAAATAGGACCTCCTCTTGAGATCTAACATCCACTTCTCCGACACCCTTCTTGCTAAGGACATAGCAACCAGGAACCAATTTCCTTGTTAACAGAATCAAAGGAATACCTGATAGGTTCAAAGAGTTGCTTCTGCAGAACTGATAGAACCAGATTCAGATCCCAGGGACATAAGGGCGGCTTAACCGGTGGCATCAAACGCGTCACCCCTTTAAAAAAGGTTCACACTAATGAATGAGATGCAATCGGTCTCTGAAGAAAACCGACAAGGCCGAGATCTGCCCTTTAATTGTCCCTAGTGCTAGTTTTAACTGCACCCAGTTTGTAGGAAGGCGAGAATTCTTCCAACTGCATATCTGCGAGGGTGCCATTTTCTGGCCTCGCACCAGTAAATACTTCTAGAGACAGGCTTTCTAGCATTTATCAGGGTAGACAAAACCGAGCCTGAAATACTCTGATCTTTCAAGATTCTTGTTTCAACATCCCAGCCAAATTTAGCAACCGTAAAGTAGGATGGAATATGGGTCCTTGAGACAGCAGGTCCGGACAGCATGGAAGGAACCATGGATCCTTCACTGCCAATTTTATCTCTGTGTATCAAGCCCTCCTGGGCCAAGCCAGAGCCACCAGGATTACTGGCTTTCGTTTCTCCTGTATCCTGCGCAGCAGCCGTGGCAGCACTTGAACTGGAGGAAAGGCATACATCAGGGAATACTACATGACCTCTGGTGCCGCCCTGGTGGATGATATATATATATATATATATATATATATATATATATATATATATATATATATATATATGCCTGCAAAGGCATTTCCAGATTGAACCTACAACAGGTTTGTCCTATAATCCAGAGCAAGTCATACTGGCCAAAAAATTACCGGCTATTGGGCAGTATTTTCTTCTGTGGAGATCAAGTCCACCGAACTGTAGCCAGCCTTAAGTCAACTTAGAGAAACTGGCATCAGTGGTTATCTTCCAGATTCCTAAAAAGGAAGAATATCAAGCACCAATCTTTTCTCTGCAAACCCCGGAAACAGAGCCTTCCGGCAAAGCAATGCCTGGATCCTCAAGTTCCGGACAGGGAATGAACCTCTACCAAGACCTGGAGTAGGGCTGTATGTAGAGAACGTGCTTTGACCCAAACACAGCTTCCTTCTGTAGGAATATATCGAAGGAACCCCTGGAATTGACTGCTTCTTGAGCAAAGATTGAGGTAAAGAGTATTGAGGTGTCTTCAGCAAGCCCAGCACTGCAGCTAGAAGCTTTCCACTGCAATTACAGAAAACCTTGATGAGCCTGGAAACAAACCGCCACATGAAACCTACCTCTTGCAGAGCGGTCATCACTGAACCGTCTAACCTATCTGAAAACAGAAGGATATTCAGCGAGTTGAGATCTTAAGATAGAACTTGTGTTCCTACTTGACTTTGGAACTGTCACCATTTAATTGTCTCACAATAATGAGCCCATAACTTCTGCTCCAAGAGCAAATGTAAGGCAAAGACTGACGATTCTGTGACAGACCCCCACCCAAGAGGTGCCCTTAACCTACCAGGTTTCTGCCGAAAAAAGATGGAACAAACCACCTCAGAGACTGCCCTAAGTCTTACTCACCTGAGATACTCTCAAAACACCCAGTAGCCTCAGATGCTTCCCTCACCCCTGTGGGGGATAGCTTACAGCATCTAGTATCCCTGGGCAGTCTCCTATCTGTATCCTAACCAGGCTTGATCCTGCTTAGGCTTGAATCAATCAAGATCAGGCATGAACAAAGTGATATGGTCACAGTCTGATGAAAAGAGAATGCGCCAGGACATACTGAAATGCCAAACACCACAGTGGTTCAATAAAGTGTAAATACCGCACTAAGACAAAAATCAAATCAAAGCAAAATCAGCAAAAAAGCAGCAACAATAAACCATCTAATACCTAATGGTGCTAATAAATGTCAAAGTAAGAAAAGTTGCGCTACATTAAATATTTCTTATATAAGAAATAGTGTAAACCAATACCATACAGAAAACTAGGACACACCTGAATCAAGAGTGCATGCTGAGCCTCCTAAACTCCTTCAGGTGATGTATACATAAATAAATTGTGAAATAAACAAAATAGCGACAGCTGAAAAAAATCATGTGCACATCAATCAATAAATGAAAAAACAATGTCCATAAGACCATTAGTGTCCATATACAAATAAAATAAAATGAGCAGCGTTTTCTTGAGATGTGATAGAAAAAATATGTGAGTTATAATCCACAGCAGGTATCAAGGTCCAGATATTCAGCCTTAAAATATCCACAAATGAAAGACAGCTCGATGTAAACTCTGTATGTGATAACCCTTACCGGAACCGGTGGACCCCCTAAAGACCGGGGTCATACGAGCAGACAGATATAGCCCTCTGCGGGGACAGTTGAATCCTCTGGTATCTCGAGTCCTTTAGTTGCCTTGAGGGGTCCGCGAGGGTTTCGCCAGATAGCAGTAAATGCTTAGCAGCTAGATGTCCCCAATCTGAAAAGAGAAGCACACTCGGGCTCCCAGCCACGAGTGAGCAGGCAGAAAGGGACTCCAGTCGTGTAGTATGTTAAAATCCAACATTTTAATGTTAACTAGATAAGCAAAAGCTCATAAGACAACATGTACAGAGGTAATGTACAGGGATATTGCACAGAAAAATTGTATAAAAGGTGCATGAATAGATAAATAGATAAAAAGCCGGCTAGCTAAAACAAACAATAAAAAGCACCCGTGTACTGGGTCACATGTGGCGTGATTGCATCAGCACAACGCACAGCCCTACATGTTTCGCAATACCTTGCATCTTCCTGGGGCACGGGCAACGTGCTGACACATCAAATAGCATCCACTTGGTACCAAGCCTCACTTTCACTCCAAGTTCGTATTGGCTGTGACGAAGACTAAGCCTCGTTATCACTCAGGAACCAGGCCTCGCTATCACTCCTAAAGCCTATTGACTAAAACAGAGATCAAGCCTCATTATCGTACGAATGACATATTGGAGCCCAGAGATCACATTGACCACAAACATGGTACCAAGCCTCAATCTGGGGCTTCAACCTAACAGGGCGAAACCCCAATATGAAATTCATAAGGAACACATAATCGTGTCTCTATATAAAACAGAGTTAATACGCATTTGATAGTAAACTGCCAAACCTTAAATAAACACGCATATAGTGCCAAAACAAAAAATAAGAAGGGGGAATATTTTAAACAAAGGGCTGTTTACAGAAAAGTTCCATGACATCAAATCCTCATATATAAACGCACAGCCGTGCCATCAAAAAAGAAGTTAGGCCATACAGTTGAACCATTATCGAGTATTCTTATGAGTTATCAATATATATATATATATATATATATATATATATAGTATATCCAGCTCATTTCGAGCTTTGAAATGGCACACCTCTTTGCCCCCCCCCCCCCCTCCAAGGGAGTTTGAGCCTATCCACTATGCACTGGCATATAATCAAAAGAAAAAACACTGCACAGGTTTCCATCATGCAGGGTCCAGCACCGTAAGGCTGCATTACAGGCAAAACCTCAAGGAATCTTCTCTCCTTCCCATGAGGCTCGGGTACCATCCATTTTAGCCTTCATGCCATCTGAATGGATCCGATTATAACGCCCTTTCTCTGGGACATCATCGAGTGTTGAAGAGCTTAAAACAGCCATGACCATCACCTTCAAGACACTGGCGAAAAAACTGAGGTAATTCCCATATTGGAGGGGTTTTATGGGAGGAACTTTCTTACTATTGGTTGCCAGTGTCCAATCACCTGAAGGTAGCGTATAACCCAGATAGTCATTACTATGGTGCTCTGTGTCCCGTGATGTACGATAAAGAAATTTATATTTGTGTCATTCTCAAAACATTTGGCCAAGGCTGTATAACTTGGGCTTTGAAAGCCTATATTTTGTTTTCAGAATTAATGGCAGCAAAAGAAAATGGAAAAGTTCATCAACAGGTATTGCAAACTAATGATCATTATAGTGAGAACTACCAGTAAGTAATGTTCAGTTATTTATCCTGTGAACAAATAAAAGCCTTTTTGCTTGGTGTGAACAGCAGTTTTTGCCACTGTTGTGCTCCACATTTTTTTTAAAAATTCTTTTTATTGAAATTTTTGAAACATACAAACAGCTGGGTTATGTCGACATGACAATTACCCAGTAAACTGGCCTCGCAGGGCCGGACATGACTATCAGACTAACATAGTCCATATACCTAACTTATAGATCCCAACTCACCCCCCCCCCCCCCCCCCAACTTGTCACAGCTCAAGGATGACAATCTGCTTAAATAAGTATAATATGTCTAGTCATCACCTGCACTTTTTTGTATTAATATGCTAGTTTACTTCATTCCCTCCACGACCTCAGTCTGAGTGTCTCCTTAATAGTGATGATAGCGGATCCATTTTAAGGCATTCACAACTGTTGCCCACTCTTAAATTCAGGAGTTTCACTGCATGTATCCTCTATCCAACCGTAATGTCAGATTCACACCAGACCTTCCATATTTTATCAAATTTTTTTTCACATCCCCTTGCTCTATATGTGGATTTATAGAAAGGTAGCATAGTATTGACCAGCTTCTTCCAGAAACTAGGCTCCGGGGCATTCTTATTTTTCCATTTAAGTAGTATTGCTTTTTTCCCATAAAACAAAATGATAGTTAATAGTGTTCTTAGAGCCCTCGTTGGAACCACTTCCTCCACCAGTCCCAACAGACAGACCTTTATTGTCATAGGAATGGGTACAGATACCAGAGATGAGATTGTGTAATTTCCTTCCAAAAATCTTGAATGTGTGGGCACGACCAGAAAATGTGTTCAGCGTTGGCTGGATTGAATGAACATCTCCAGCATTTTGCCGAATCATTACTGTATATTTTTGCAATCCTAGCCGGCGTGTAGTAGATTCTATGCAAAAATTTAAATTGGATTAATCTGTCCCTTGCTGAATCTAGGTAACTAAAATGTTGTGTCCACACATCATCCCAATCTTCCACCTGTATTTCTGGGACTTCTGCCTCCCATTTTATTTCTACAGTTGGTTACTGCCTTAGGTGTTGTTTTGAAGAATTCTTTATATGTTACTGAGAGAGTTTTGGCCAGTTCCTCCTCAGAGAGCATAGACTCAAGTGTCGAAGGCAGGGATTCTATCCTCAACTCTTGGAATTGCTTCTGGTATGCGTGTCTGAGTTGGAGATACCGGAAAAAGTAGAAATTAGGTAAGTCATGTCTGGCCTTCAGTTGGGGAAAAGTCAGCAGTTCACCAAATGATGTAACATCTTTAAGCGTTTTAATACCCTTAACTGCCCAAATCATAGGATCTGGCAAATTGTAAAATTGCGGTAACGTGGGATTCATCCATAATGGAGAAGATGGGGAAATCCCTTGGTAGCTGGGAGATGCTAACTTTACCGCCAGACCCCATGCTCGTATTGTGGCTATTATCGTCAATGTGATCGGCAGATCCGTTTTGGTACCCCTAAACAAGGCTAAGCGCAAGCTTTTATATGATCCAAGGTGGGCTGCCTCCAAAACTGTGGCGGCATCCCCATCATCTGATAGTAGCCATCTGCATGCAAACACCATTTGCCCTGCCTGGTAGTACTTATGCCAATCCGGCAACACCAACCCTCCCTGGTCGCTCGGTTCTTGGAGCACTTTGAGTCCTATCCGGGGGGTTTAGGTGCCCAGAGGAAGGATCCTACTATGCTGTCTAAACGTTTAAAATATGATTTTGGAATCCAGACCGGGGCATGTCTAAGGAAGTATAGGATTACCGGTAGTATTTTCATTTTTAAAAGACTGATTCTACCCACTAAGGACAGAGGTAGTTTCGCCCAGGCCTGTACTTTTTGTTTGAGAAGTGTTAGCAGTGGGAGTAAATTCAAGGAGTAGTAGTCTTGTACTTTTGCAGTGATTTTGACCCTGAGGTATTTGAAAGAGTCCACCCATTGTAATTTAAGGTTTGGGTCAACCCCCTTCTTAGCATTAACATCTAGGGGTAGTATGGACGACTTGCTCCAGTTTACCCTCAGCCCCGAAAATAGGGCAAATTTATTTAAAATATCTAAGACCGCCTTCAGTGAGTTATCGGGGTCATTAAGAAACAGGAGCATGTCGTCAGCGTATATGGCCAAAGTTTCATGAATTGTTCCCACTCTTATAGCCCGGACATCACCAGAGGACCTCAGGGCTATGGCCAGGGGCTCCATTACTATGGCAAAAAGGAATGGGGACAATGGGCATCCCTGCCTGATACCTCTACCCACTTCAAAGTAGGTAGACACTGCGGACCCCAATCTAATGGCTACCTTGGGATTCCTATACAGCATAGAAATCCACTTCCAGAATTGCAGCCCAAATCCCATAACCTCTAGTACTTGAAACATATATTTCCAACCGACAGAGTCGAAAGCTTTTTCTATATCTATGGACACTGCAATTCTGGAGTCCAAATCTGTGGGTGGTAATTGCATGTGGGTAAAAAGTCTCCTCAAGTTTGTGTCTGTCGATTTCCCCGGCATAAAATCCGTCTGATCAATATGAACTATGGCTGGGATGACCGTGGCTAGTCTAGTCGTCAGTAGCTTGGTTAGGATCTTTAAGTCTGTGTTCAAGAGTGCTATTGGCCTGTAAGATGCACAGTCCGTCGGGTCTTTCCCTGGCTTCAGCAATAGGATCATATAGGCCTCCAGCATGGAGTTAGGTAAGGAGGAGTTGTCCTGACAATATTCCTAGCAACCAGTTAAGTCTTGCCGCTAACTGTTCTACTTTTACCTTATAGAAATCAATGGAGAACCCGTCAGGTCCAGGGGCTTTATTGGGCGGAAAGGCATATATGGCCGCCTGTATCTCCTTGACTGTTATTTTGGCTTCTAATATATCACAATCACCATCAGTCAACTTTGGGATGGGTAACCCATCCAACAGTGAACACATTGCATCTGTGTCATAATCAGGGACCGGTGAGTATAGGGAGGAGAAGAAATCAACAAACTCCTGCATAATCGCAACCAGATTTGTGACCATGTTTCCTTGTTTGTCCTTAATAACTGGAATGTGTACAATGGGTGTTTGGTCTGCCACTAACAGCCAGGAGTCTACCATTCTTGTCCCCCTCTGCGAACACCGTATGTGCGGTTTCTGTCATTTCAGAACTGGTCAGACTCTTCATATGAAGGGATAAATGCCTTCTCGCCTCTAGCAGTGACTCATATGAGGCCCCAGTAGGGGATCCCGCATGAGCCTCCGCACACTCCCTCTCACTCTGCTTTAAAGTATTTAACTCCTCGTTTTCGTTGACCCTTGCCATTTTTATAGCCGATATACATTCACCTCTAGTTACTGCCTTAAAGGCGTCCCATACCATTGGTGGTTCAGCAGAATCTACATTAGTGGACCAGTATGACTTTATGGTTTCCTCTAAATGAGCTTCCACCTGTTCGTTTTGTAACCAACCAACCGAGAGGCGCCAGCATCCCCTTCTTGTGTTAACCGGAAAGGACAGGATGAGGGAAAGCGGGTTATGATCTCAAAGACCTCCTGCCAGGTAATCAACACTTTCCACATACTGCAGAATAATATTGTTACCAAAAGCCAGGTCGATTCTCGCTGCTGATCTGTGCGTCAATGACATGTGGGAGTAGCATTTAACCGTTGGATGTTTCCATCTCCACAGTTCGAGCAGGCCGGCCGCTGAGGCCCATCCACACAAGTCCGCCGAACTTAATCTACTCAGATTAGAAGAGTCCAATGCCGCGTCCAACACCGCATTGAAATCTCCCACCCAGAGCAGGGGAAGATGCAAAAACTGGGCCAGGCGGGTCAACATGTCATATAGCAACTGGGCCTGAAATGAGGGAGGCATGTAGATATTCACCATTAGTATCCGACTATAGTATATATCCATTACTACTGCCACATAACGTCCATTAGGATCTGTTATCACCTGGTGTACATTATATGGTATTGCCTTGCTAACCAGCATAGATACCCCTCTGGCAAAGCTGGAATAATTAGAATGGAAAGCTTTCTGTATCCACGGTTTGCGCAGAGACAGCACTCTGCTTCCATCTAAATGCGTCTCCTGCAAAAATAGTATGTGCTTATGTGCTTTCAGGCTTTGCAACCTGAAATGAAAACAGACACAGTTTTTGTTTTATCCAGTTTTTGTTATATGTATTTACTCATGTGCAACGTATAACATCCAAGTGAAAGATATAACACCAACATGTCAGAAAAAAAAAATCAAAAACAGAATCACTAAGTTGGAAGAAGGATTACCCCCCTCCTAAAAATGACTTGAAACTCAATCAAATGTAGCTAATTGCCTTCTCAATGGCGCACAAAGCAATTTGACTTTCAACTGTGATCAGCTGTGGTCAATTTGATTAGCTCAGCATGAAAAGAGCTTTCCTGGAGCATTTAAGTCCCTGATAGTTAATTGATTGCTTCAGTTGCACTATGTATGGAAAGGTACTGTCAAAAGATCTCTGTGATAAAGTTGTGGACATGCACAAGTCAGGAGATGGGTACAAAAACATTTCAAAGGCTTTATCAATGCCTAGAAGAACAGTGAAGTCTATTATTAAGGAGTGAAAGGTATTTGGTACAATGCAGACCCTCCCTGGACGTTGCTCTAAACTGGATAAAAAAAGCCAGAAGGAAACTGGTCAGAGAGGCTTCCAAGAAGCCTACAGCAACTCTAAAGCAGTTGCAGGAATTTATCACAAAGAGTGGTAATTTTGTGCATGTGACAACAATATCATAAATTCTCCACAAATGTGGATTGTATGGGAGGGTTGCAAGAAAAAATCCACTCCTCAAGAAAGACCACATGCAGTCACAACTGAGTTTTGCCAAAAAGCACCTTGAAGATTCTGAGACCACACTGAAAAAGGAGTTATGGTCAGATGAGCGTAAAATTGAATTATTGGCCACAACACCAAATGATATATATGGTGGAAATCCAATAAAGCTCACTATCCAAATAACACCATTCCTACAGTAAAGCATGGAGGTGGTAATATCCTGTTATGGGGGTGTTTTTCTGCAGGAAATGGAGCATTCGTCAGGATAGAAGGAAATGGGGTAAATTACCATCAAATTCTTGAGGAAAATCCGCCAGATGCCAGAAAGTGGTCAGTGGGAAGAAGGTTTATCTTCCAACATGACAATGACCCAAAGCACACAGCAAAAAAGACCACGTAGTGGTTTAAGGGGAAAAAGGTGAATGTCCTTGCGTGGCCTAGACAGAGCCCAGACTTAAATCCCATTGAAAATCTGTGGAATGACTTGAACACTGTAGTCCACAAACGGTCACCATCAAATTTAACTGAACTTGAGCAGTTCTGCAAAGAGTGGGCAAATATTGCAAAGTCTAGATGTGCAAAGTTTTTTGTTTTTTTAAAAAGGTGTTTATTTTTTTTTCCATGTATCTGAATACTTAGGTACTTAAAGGAGGGTGTTAGTTGGATACATGACCTCTGTAGATAATCATAGGAAGAAGGGGGACCGATAGCAAAGGCCTGGGATTTTTCCCAGCCCACTCGGTGCCCCGAGACCGCATCAAACTCCTCCACAACTTGTAGTAATTTAGTAAAAGACCACTCCCTACCATCCAGATAAACCAGGGCATCATCCGCGTATAAAGAGATCTTCTTCTCAAGCGGGAACGGAACGGATACCCCCAATATCAGACGTCTGCCGCACCGCCAGAGCCAATGGCTCAATGGCTATTGCGAACAGCAGAGGAGAGAGAGGGCATCCCCGCCGAGTTCCCCGGTTCAAAGAAAATGGTGCAGAGATGTCCATATTCGTGCGAACTCTAGCCCTCGGGTCAGCATATAGTAATCGAACCCAGTGGATAAAATTGGGGCCGATACCCATTCATGCCATACCTTCCCATAGGAAAGACCAACTCACAGTATCAAAAGCTTTCAATATGTCTAGGGACAGGACTAAACCAGAACGTTTCGCACGTGCTGCATCATGGACATGTAAGTACAATCTGCGGATATTATCAAATGTACTCCTGGAAGGCATGAAACTGGATTGGTCCGGCGGTATGAGGGATAGGATGACCGACTGAAGTCTGAGGGCAAGTATTTTTGATAAAATCTTTGCATCACTATTCAGAAGTGAGATAGGCCGGTATGATCCACATTGTTGTCTATCCTTCCCAGGCTTGGGTATAACAACAATGAGTGCCTCATTCACAGAATCAGGAAGCTTCCCCAATTGAAGGGAGTCCTGAAACATTTTGAGGAGCCTAGGAGCCAGTACCTTTATATGTGTCTGATAACACTCCGAGGGAAGCCCATCCAGGTCCGGAATTTTATTAGAGGGTAGGAGGCATATGGACTTAGTGACCTCCTCCAGCGTAATGGGTTTGTCTAGAAGGGATTGCTGAGAATTACTAAGCGCCGGGAGGTCAAGAGATTCAAAGAAACCCATAAAGTCTGTTTCTGAAGGGATATCTGTGCCCCTATACAGTGTGGCATAGAAATCCGCAAAAGTTTGGTTAATAGTCAGTGCATCAGATGTAGTCGACCCGTCCGGTAATTGAATTGTGGCAATCGAGGCACCCTGACAGTCCGAGTGTGCAAGATATGCAAGGAGCCTGCCATTTTTCCCTCCATGCTTGTGAATACGAGCCGAGAGGTACAACTGCTGTTTTCTGGTCAGGTCTACCATGTGCAGCTGGAGAGTCCTGTGGGCATCGGTCAGCATGCCCCTAGTTTCAGAGGAGGGGGCACCCGTATGACGGGAGCGGGCCTCCTCCCACACTTTTCGAAGCTCCTCCTGTGTCATCCGAGCGGCGGACCTGTAGCGCTTAATTCTGGAAACATAGGAACCCCTGACCACGGCCTTAAAGGCATCCCAGACAGGGCGCATAGCAGCAGAGTCTGTGTTAAGGGACCAGTAATTAGTCATGTCAGTCGGGATGCCCTCAGAGATCTCCGGCGTAGAGATCCAGAGAGGGCTGAGTCTCGAGGTTCGGAATGCTGGTCTGTGGCCCCAGTTAAACCCACCTGGATCATAGAATGATCAGACTCCGTCTGGGGCAGATACGCTATGGATCGAACGGCAGGTAAAAAGTCCTTCGTGGCCAGGGCATAATCAATTCTAGAAAGGGCTGCATAGGACCTAGACTGGCAGGAGTACAATTTGGCACCTGGAAATTTCCAGCGCCACAGATCCACATATCCGTAAGTATTACACCACGCACAAAACAACTTGAAATCAGATTGTAGGGGTTTTAGTCTAAATCAGGTTGCAAGACCAAGTTGAAATCCCCAAGGATAAGCATAGGACAATTAGGCAGATTGGCAAAATGGATATTAAGAGCAGAGAACATTGCAGCCGTGACCGGAGGGGGGAGATAGACCGTGACCAGAATAAGGGATGTTCCATGTACTGATATATGTAAAATAACGTACTGCCCCTTGGGATCTAGGATAACTTGGTGACACACGAAGGGCAACCCCTTACGGATTAGGATAGCAACCACCTGGGCATAATTTGAGTAAGTAGATTGATAGTGATTGGCCACCCAGTGTTTTTTTAAGTGCCATCACTTTGGACCCCATTAGGTGAGTCTCCTGGAGGCACAGGATATGTGGTTTACTATGTTTCAGGGCCTCAAAAATAGATGCTCTTTTAAATTTCGAGTTCAGCCCGCGGACATTCCACGAACAAACTGTTACTTCAGACATGGGATTGTTATTATAAGTGCTGGGTCAGAGGGGAGTGGGGGAGCAGATATTGGGGTCTCGGAGGGCTCCCCACCCCCGGTCACAGCCACATAGAATATTAAGGGCCGCAGTGCTAGACATACAACCATCCATACATACACCATGCATACAACACAACTACATACATTAACATGTGCATTACCCAACAAGGGCAATAAATTCCCTGCCCAGCTCCAAAAAAGGGGAGTGGGCCTATACCCTAAACTTGTACCATGCATGACGCACATGACCTAGAACAGGAGGCAAGAAAAAAAGAAAAGCTCAAAAGCAAAAATAGTCAGTGTTCAACAACAAAATTTCAAAAAGAAAAGGGGGGACTGAACCCCAAGGCAGCTCAGGCTCAGTTAAAAAACAAGATTTGGTACTCCCTCTCCGGAGACAAGTATGATCCTCCAAAGTCAGCACATGTTTAAGCAACAAAACAAAACTTCGCATTGATAAATAGCAAAAAATAATGCAAAAAAAGGAGAACCAGAAGGAAGGAGAAAACTTCAGTTACAGCAATGGAACCAACAGGATGTGGTGATCCGCATCAGGCAGGAGGCTTAGGAGGACAGGGTAATGATTCCCACCAGGACATGGCATCTTGTGGGGACTGAAAGAAATAGGCCTCCCCCTGGTATGTGATCTGGGGGTAGCAGGGAATAGCATGGAATATTGAATATCCTGCTCCCGGAGCTTCTGCTTGACACGCTGGTAACTGGCCCTACGGTTGCGGACTGTCGCAGAGTAGTCCGCGAAGAGGGACACCACAGCATTATTAATGCAGAGACTTCCTTTTCACCTGGCAGCCCCCAAGATGGAGTCACGGTCCCTGTAATTAAGGAGACGTATCGCCACCGTACGTGGGGGGTGAACTTCAGGCAGGCGGCGTCCTGGGACTGGCCCTCTCGATCACAAAACAGGGGGACAGCTGCTCACAACCAAATTCTTGCTCGAACCAGCTCTCTAGGAAGGCTACAGGGTCAGAATCCTCCACCCACTCCGGAAGTCCAACAAGGCGCAGGTTATTTCTGCGTAGGCGATTTTCGAGGTCATCAACCTTATCCTCTAGAGATGTAATCTTTCCCCATATGTATTTAGTTTAGGTAGGATGGGAGCGACAGTGTCCTCCAAATCACTAATATGTTGCTCAGTTTCAGTGACCCGGCCACGTAACTTGTGCATGTCCTGCCGCAAAATAGTGAGGTCAATCTTAAGCCCATCCACCTTCCCCACAAGGTCCGCATGGTTTACCTTGATAATGGCGAAGACTTCCGCCAGGGTGGGTTCCTTGTTGCCACCTGCGACCTCCAAGCCCGGGGTCGCTAGCATCGACACGGCTGCAGGGTCCGGAACCTCAGGGGATGGCGGTGGGGACCCGTCCTGGCCGTCTCCAAAAAGATCCGGAGTGGAGGCTGGTGATGAGCTGGGCCCATGGACGGTGTTGCGGCGGCCATCTTGGCAGGAGCGGGTAACGATGCTCATCTTTACCGGGGGTTGTTTCTTCACTTGCCGGTTTCCCATCCACCAAAATGCCCCTCGGTGATGCAGGAGACACACCGGGAGAGATTAGGCAAAAAAGAATTTGGCTGCTGACAATGGTTGATCAGGATGGAGCAGGATTGTATAGGGAGAGACCGGAGCTACACAGGAACACGTCCGATCACATCCTAAGCCAGGCCACGCCCCCCTAGATGTGCAAAGTTAGTAGAGACCTATTCCAACAGACCAAAGGCAGTAATTAAAGCAAAAGGTGGTTCAACAAAATACTGACACAAGGGGATGATCTTTTTTTCCTACTCAGTGATTCTGTTTTTGATTTTTTTTTCTAACATGTTGTTGTTATATCTTTCTGGATGTTATAAGTTGCAGCTTGATCAAATAAAAACTGTCTTTCTTCATTTCGGGCTGCAAAGCAACAAAATGTGATTTTAAAGAGGGGGGGAGGGTGTTGATTCTTTTCTATACCCACTGTAATTTAAAAGAGGTGGTTAAGGTTTGAGGGTATTGAGTAGCTTGTGTGCTCCATCGAGTGTGTCCACTCACTCACCTTCCTGATGGTATGGCATGATGGATAAATATCTGCCTGTATGGTCTCAGCATTGAGGACACCATTAATCCTGGCCAAACCTCCAACTCCATTTGTATAAATGCAGCCCAAAACTTGCAAAGAATCTCCACCGTGCTTGACTGCTGTACTGCTCTCCAGTGTGTCTGCAAACAAACTGCCTCCTGCTACAGCCAAATATTTCAAATTTGGGCTCATCAGTTCAGAGCTCCTACTGCCATTTTTCTTCACCCCAGTTCCTATGTTTTTGTGCAAAGTTGAGTCACTTAGCCTAGTTTCTGTGTCGTAGTTATGGCTTTTTGGCCACAATTCTTTCACGAAGACCACTTCTAGCCAGACTTCTCCAGAAAGTAGATGGGTGTACCTGAGTCCCACTAGTTTCCATCAGTTCTATGCTGATGGCACTGCTGGACATTTTCTGATGTTGAAGGGAAGTAAGCATGATGTGTCTCATCTGCTGCATTAAGTTTCCTTGGGCGACCACTGCGTCTACGGTCCTCAAAATTGCCTGTTTCTTTGCGATTCTAAAAAAGAGCTTGAACAGCACATTTTTTTAATGTAATCTTCATTTATACATAAAGAAATAAAATTATACAGTGAAAACCAAAAGAAAGAAGCACACTTAAGGAAAAGGCACATGAATTTTTTTACAAAGGGTGCAAACGATACAATGTGATGTAGTCAAATCCGTAGTACAACAATTGCATAACCAAAAACCCTGCAGAAGTATAGATATATACCACAAAAGTGGGCACCCAGAAATAAAGAGGTTCCATTCGGCGGATCAGGTAACAAAACCAGGTGAATGGAGGTGCTGTCAGATCATGACCAGGGTGACCAGTAATGGAAAGATAAAAGGTGAATGCAAATAGATACTGCAAAAAAAAACAAAAACCTGGGTGCGAAGGTCAATTCCATATATATATATATATATATATATATATATATATATATATATACACATATATACAGTATCTCACAAAAGTGAGTACACCCCTCACATTTTTGTAAATATTTTATTATATCTTTTCATATCTTTTCTTCAACACTGAAGAAATGACACTTTGCTACAATGTAAAGTAGTGAGTGAACAGCTTGTATAACAGTGTAAATTAGCTGTCCCCTCAAAATAACTCAACACACAGTCATTAATATCTAAACCGCTGGCAACAAAAGTGAGTACACCCCTAAGTGTCAACATTTTGTGTGGCTACCATTATTTTCCAGCACTGCTTTAACCTTCTTGGGCATGGAGTTCACCAGAGCTTCACAGGTTGCCACTGGAGTCCTCTTCCACTTCTCCATGACGACATCACGGAGCTGGTGGATGATAGTGACCTTGCGCTCCTCCACCTTCCATTTTAGAATGCCCCACAGATGCTCAATAGGGTTTAAGTCCAGAGACATACTTGGCCAGTCCATCGACTTTACCCTCAGCTTCTTTAGCAAGGCAGTGGTCGTCTTGGAGGTGTGTTTGGGGTCGTTATCATGCTGGAATACTGCCCTGCAGCACAGTCTCCGAGGGGAGGGGATCATGCTCTGCTTCACTGTGTCACAGTACATGTTGGCATTCATGGTTCCCTCAATAAACTGTAGCTCCCCAGTGGCGGCGCACTCAGGCAGCCCCAGACAATGACACTCCCACCACCATACTTGACTATAGGCAAGACACACTTGTCTTTGTACTCCTCACCTGGTTGCCACCACACAAGCTTGACACCATCTGAACCAAATAAGTTTATCTTGGTCTCATCAGACCACAGGACATGGTTCCAGTAATCCATGTCCTTAGTCTGCTTGTCTTCAAACTTTTTTTGTGCATCGTCTTTAGAAGAGGCTTCCTTCTGGGATGACAGCCATGCAGACCAATTTGATGCAGTGTGCGACATATGGTCTGAGCACTGACAGGCTGACCCCCCCCCTTCAACCTCTGCAGCAATGCTGGCAGCACTCATACGTCTATTTCCCAAAGACAACCTCTGGATATGACGCTGAGCACGTGCACTCAACCTCTTTGGTCGACCATGGCGAGGCCTGTTCTGAGTGGAACCTTTCCTGTTAAACTGCTGTATAGTCTTGGCCATCTTAGCCACCATGCTGCACCTCAGTTTAAGGGTCTTGGCAATCTTCCTATAGTCTAGGCCATCTTTATGTAGAGCAATAATTCTTTTTTTCAGATCCTTAGAGAGTTTTTTGCCATGAGGTGCCATGTTGAACTTCCAGTGACCAGTATGAGAGAGTGAGAGTGATAGCCCCAAATTTAACACACCTGCCCCCTATTCACACCTGAGACCTTGTAACACTAACGGGTCACATTACAACGGGGAGGGAAAATGGCTAATTGGGCCCAATTTGGACATTTTCACTTAGAGGTGTACTCACTTTTGTTGCCAGCGGTTTAGACATTAATGGGTGTGTTGAGTTATCTTGAGGGGACAGCAAATTTACACTGTTATACAAGCTGTACACTCACTACTTTACATTGTAGCAATGTGTAATTTCTTCAGTGCTGTCACATGAAAAGATATAATAAAATATTTACAAAAATGTGAGGAGTGTACTCACTTTTGTGAGATACTGTACATACACACACAGCGGGTAAAATAAGTATTGAACACATCACCATTTTTCTAGGTATATTTCTAAAGGTGGTATTGACATGAAATTTTCACAACGTTGGTAACAACCTATGCAATACATACAAAGAAACCAAAACAAATACGTTTAGAAATTAAGTTATGTGTAATAAAATGGAATGACACATGGAAAAAGTATTGAATATGCTAACTGAAAGGACACGGACTCTAATCCTACAACATTCCCTGGCTTTGTGCAAGTGTAAGAATTGATTCTGGTTTGAAGCCAAACAGATAGGTCACACTAAATATTGATTTGATTTAGATTTTTCTTTTGTTCACTCACTTTGCATTTTATAAATTGATCAAAACAATTAAATTATATATTATTCAAGCATTCTTACTTTACAGAATTTCTTCACAGCCATCTAAATCTTTTACACTACTGTAATTTGGCAAGAGTAATAGCCGAGAGTAATATTTAGAGCTTTCAACTTTTGCAAAATCACTTTAAAGTTGGATAGTGATCCATATGTACAGAAATGTAAAACTAAAGGTAAACTGTGACCTGATGGTGAGGGTCACTGGTCAGAAGACCTTTAATGGTTGGGTAAACGATGTAGGAAAGGTTCTAGCGTAAATATGCAGAGTAACGGTGACAGCTGTGTTTCATTCCATTACTGATGGAGAATGGGATTGAGCCAAAGCCATTAACTTTAACTGTTAGGAAAGCATAGAGGACCTGTATCCATAACAGAATGGGGGCGGGCATCCCCACATGGTTAATTGCATCATGAAGAATAGTCAAATCCACTGTCAAAGACCTTTTTTAGCATCAGTGAACAGGTGTATCATAGGGACATTGGAACTACTGGCCTTAGCAAAAACATTTATGGCCCTAATCACGTTGTCTTGAGCTGCCCTAGTTTGGATAAATCAAACTTGGTCTGGGTAGAGCTGCATGCCATAGATATTCCAAGATAGTTGACCTTTTATTCAGGCGTTGAGACTCAACAGATCACTCTTAATAGTAAGAATAATCGGCTGCAGCAGGCCCAGGGACAGAGCCACATTAGCTCTACTCTAGCCTGTGGACTGAAAGCACCTTGATGAAGTAATTTGACAAGGGTACAAACAAAAATCAAAGGTTTTCCCAGTACACTTACCAGATAACCAGCAAAATACACAAAATTACACCAACATGTGTTAAAATTATGTCTCATCAAGGCCCCCCTACTTAAAAAAAAATAAAATAAATTGATTCTACCTTTAATGTTTCCATGTCTATATAACATGGAGACTCCCAAAGGACAGATATGCCTGGGGTAGCCCTGCTCAAAGGCATAGGAGGATGTTGTGAAACTAAAAACTATATGTGCATAAAGTGCAGTCCTAGTGCTAATATTTGCTTTTTCATAATGGTGGATTTATCCTGGCTAAACCAAAAGGCAGGCATTTTTGTACCTTCCATTTCACTTCCCTCTGCCTGATCAATTGGACTCTGTTCAATCTTGACCCATAAAAAGAGAGCTAAGCAATGTCAGGCATCTGATTCAATAGTGGTTGACCCTCAACTTTTCTCTGATGTGTGTTTGGTGGCGGCTCCATGGTGTAGTTCTTTACAGTACTCTCATCATCAGATGGCTGCAAAAAAATTGTAATTACGTCCTTAGATAAAATCGACTGCATCTTTTCCATTTATCACATCTGGTCAATTCTTCATTAAAGCAGTAAACCGCAAAAAAAATCCCTGCGAGACAAGGGCATATTGTGCTAGTATGCATCACATACTAGCACATTATGATATACTCAGCTTAGAAGGAAGCCCTTCCGGCAGTGCCCACTCACCGCTGAGAGGTCATCTTCTCCCGTCCTTTCTTCTGGGATCGTGGGCTCCAGCACTGAGTGGCCAAAGCTGGAATGACGTCACTCCCACGCGGGCCCTCGGTTCCAGCAAGAAGCTCTGAAAGGTCCAGCATCGTATGCCAGACCTTCAGGGCTCGTGCGCCGCTAAAGTCAGCGGCTGCATGCAGGGTAAATATCCTCAAAACTGTGCATGTTTAGGAGATATTATTTTACCTACAGGTAAGCTTTTTTATAGGCTTACCTGTAGGTAAAAATAAAGTGGGGTTCACAACCATTTTAACCACATGCCGACTGCCTTGCGCAGATATACAGCGGCAGAATGGCACAGCCATGCAGAGTAACGTACCCGTACTTTAATCCCCTCCCGCGGGCGGGGGGCGCAATCATGCCCCCCCCCCGGTGCCCAAGGAGGTCGGCATCGTTGCAGGATCGATCCAACCTGAGGGGGAGGCCACTGATTCATGGCCGCTCCCTCACGATCGCTCCTGACAAATGAGAAGCTTCCTCTGCTTCTAAAAATGTAAACAGAAGCAGAGGAAGTGATGTTATCTCTCCTCGTGGAGCCTTTTCGTTCCGGCTCCCGAGGAGAGAAAACATCACAGTGAGTTTGCACTAACACTAGTACACATAGGCACATAAAACACCCCCGATCACCCCCCTGCACCCCCTGTCACAGTGACACCAATAGCAGTTTTTATTTTTTTACTATTCACTGCATTGGTGTCATTTGTGACTGTTATAAGTGTTAGGGCTGTTAGTGGTAGGCCCCTTTAGGTCTAGGGTACCCCTCTAACCCCCCCCTAATAAAGGTTTAACCCCTTGATCACCCCCTGTCGCCAGTGTCACTAAGCAATCTTTTTTCCAATCGCTGTATTAGTGTCACAGGTGACACTAGTTAGCCAGTTAGGTATTTAGGTTCACCTTCAGCTTTTTATAGCGCCAGGAACCCCCATATACTATCTTATAAAGGTTTTAACCCCCTGATTGCCCCCTAGTTAACCCTTTCACCACTGATTATCGTATAAATGTTACGGGTGACGCTGGTTAGTTTTTTCTACCCGCCGTTTATTGCCCAATAAAAGGTTTAACCCCCTGATTGCCCGGCAGGTGATAGTTAGTTTTTAGGGTCAGATAGGGTCTGAGCCGCCCTAGGCAGCGTCAGAATAGTGCCAGTACCGCTAACACCCACGCACGCAGCATACACCTCCCTTAGTGGTACAGTGTCTGAACGGATCTATATCTGATCTGATGAGATCTATACTAGCGTCCCCAGCAGTTTAGGGTTCCCAAAAATGCAGTGTTAGCAGGATCAGCCCAGATACCTGCTAGCACCCACGTTTTGCCCCTCCTCCCAGCCCAGCCCACCCCACCCAAGTGCAGTATTGATCGATCACTCTCACTTACAAAACACTAAACACATAACTACAGCTTTTGCAGAGTCAGGCCTGATCCCTGCGATCGCTAACAGTTTTTTTTGGTAGCGTTTGATACAGTTGCTGACAGCCTAGGAGCTTTTTTACTTGTGAGTCTCACTACTGTACCAATAAATTTAGAGCCCAAAGGCCGGGTTTACACTGATGCAACAAACGCTCCGACATTGGGAGCTCATGTCGCATGACGTGTGAAAATCAATCTTTCCCTATGGGAGCCGTCTTAACTGGTCTGACACAAGTCGGTCCGACTTTGAAAATGCTCCCTGTACTAATTTGGTCCGACTTTGATCCTAAGTCAGCCCATTGACTATCGTTGAAATCGGATCAAAGTCGGATTGCCGTCTTGCATGATCCGACTTTGGCATGCGACTTGTGCTCTGATGATCTTGAGGGGGAACTCTGTGCCAAATTTTAAATAAAAAACCGTCATGGGTTCCCCCTCCAAGAGCATACCAGGCCCTTCGGTCTGATATGGATTTTAAGGGGAACCCCCTACCCCGAAAAACGGCGTGGGGGGTCCCCCCAAAATCCTTACCAGACCCTTAACCGAGCACGCAGCCTGGCCGGTCAGGAAAGGGGGTGGGGACAAGCGAGTGTTTAAAAAAAAAAAAAGAGTTTGAAAAAAAATCGCTGCGCAAATACTGTGTGGAGAAAAAATAAAAAAATAAAACACCCACCATTTTAATCTGTAGGGCCTTTGCTTTAAAAAAAAAAATATATAATGTTTGGGGGTTCAAAGTAAATTTTCTTGCAAATAAAAGTTTTTTCATGTAAACAAAAAGTGACAGAAAAGGCTTTGTCTTCAAGTGGTTAGAAGAGTGGGTGATGTGTGACATAAGCTTCTAAATGTTGTGCATAAAATGCCAGGACAGTTCAAATGACCCCATTTTGGAAAGTAGACACCCCAAGCTGTTTGCTGAGAGACATGTCAAGCCCATGGAATATTTTATATTTTGACACAAGTTGCGGGAAAAAGACAATTTTTTTTTTTTTGCACAAAGTTGTCACTAAATGATAGATTGCTCAAACATGCCATGGGCATATGTGAAATTACACCCCAAAATTCATTCTGTTGCTTCTCCTGAGGGCAGGGATACCTCGTGTGAGACTTTTTGGGAGCCTAGCTGCGTACAGGACCCCAAAAACCAAGCACTGGCTTCAGGCTTTCTAAGGGTGTAAATTTTTGATTTCACTCCTCACTGCCTATCACAGTTTCAGAGGCAATGGAATGCACAGATGGCATAACCACCCCCCCCAAATGACTCCCTTTTGGAAAGTAGACATCCCAAGCTATTTGCTGAGAGGTATGGCGAGTATTTTTCAGACCTCACTTTTTGTCACAAAGTTTTGAAAATTGAAAAAAAAAAAAAAAAAAAAAAAAAAAGTTCTTCTTTCTTCATTTTCAAAAACAATAAGAGCTGGAAAATACTCACCATGCCTCTCAGAAAATAGCTTGGGGGGGGGGGGGGGGGTGTGTGCTATCTTGGCATTTTATGGCCTTTGAAACTGATAGGTAGTGAGGAGTGAAATCAAAAATTTACGCCCCTAGAAATCCTGTAGAAGGTGATTGGTTTTCGGGGCCCTGTAGGCGGCAAGCAAAAAGTCCCACACGTGGTATCCCTATAATCAGGAGAAGCAGCAAAATGTATTGAGGTGCAATTCCACGTATAACCATGGCATGTGTGAGCAATATATCATTTAGGGACAACTTTTTGTAAAAAAAAAAAAAAAAAAATTGTCATCATTTAATCATTTGGGACAGAAAATAAATAAATAAATATTCAATGGGCTCAACATGCCTCTCTGAAATTTTCTAGGGGTGTTTATTTTCCAAAATGGGGTCATTTGGGGGAGGTTGTACTGCCCTGCCATTTTAGCACCTCAAGAAATTAGATAGGCAGTCATAAACTAAGAGCTATGTAGATTCCAGAAAATGTACCCTAGTTTGTGGACGCTGTTACTGTCACGCAAACCAATATACGTTTAGACTTTTTTTTAATCAAAGACATGTGGCTGAATACAATTTGGTTTAAATGTATGACTAAAATTGAGTTTATTGGATTTTTCTTATAACAAAAAGTAGAAAAATAGGATTTTTAAAACCGCTTACCTGTTAAATCCTTTTCTTGCAGTACATCATAGGACACAGAGCCTTAAGTATTTACTTAGTGGGTTATAGCTACCTTCAGGTGTTGACACTAACACACCCAATACAGGAATTTGACTCCCCTATATAACCCCTCCTCCTTCCAGGGGTCCTCAGTTTTTGTAGCCAAGCAATATACTTACACCCCATAAAAAGAGGGGCAGGAACTCTGTGTCCTATGATGTACTCCAAGAAAAGGATTTTACAGGTAAGCTGTTTTAAAAATCCTATTTTCTTTATCGTACATCATAGGACACAGAGCCTTAAGTATTTACTTAGTGGGACGTCCCATAGCAATTCTACTTGAGGAGAGGGAGACACAACACGTAGGGCACCCCCAGACCTTGAGGACTTATACTGCTGCCTGCAGCACACTGCGCCCGAAGGCGATATCCCCATTCCTTTTTACATCCACTTGGTAAAATTTTGTGAATGTATGGACCGAAGACCAAGTTGCAGCCTTGCAGATCTGAGCAAAGGAGGCCTGGTGACGCACTGCCCAAGAAGCACTAGCCTCTCTGGTAGAGTGCGCTTTAACTTGAATAGGGGTAATCTTACCCCTTGAATCATAAGTTTGAATTATAATTTGCCGAATCCACTTAGCAACAGTGGATTTCGACACTGCCTGTCCTTTTTTAGGACCCTCTGGCAGAATAAATAAGACAGTCTTACGAATCTGAGCAGTTTTCTTTAAACAGATTTTCACTGCTCCCACCAAATCAAGACAATATAGTGACTTTTCTTCCCTGGAACATGGTTTTGGGAAAAACGATGGCAGGACAATATCTTCATTCAGATAAAAGCCTGAACCACTTTTGTCAAAAAGCCTGGACGAGGGCGTAACCCCACTCTGTCCTCATGAATAATCAAATATGGCTCTTTACAAGAAAGAGCAGCCAATTCTGAAACCCTCCTTGCTGAGGATATAGCAACCAAAAATATCAGCTTCCTAGTCAGGACTAAGGGAACATGCTGTAATGGTTTAAATGGCATTTTTTGCATAAAACCCCAGACTAAAGAATGCGTAGCAAGCGGTCTTTGAAATAAAACCGATAAGGCTGAGACTTGACCCTTAAGGGTACTTAGGGCCAACTTCATCTCTACGCTCAATTGTAGAAAGGCAAGGATTCTGCCTATAATATATCTGAGGGTGCCAACCCTTAGATTCACACCAGGAAATGTAAGCTTTCCAAACTCTAATATACAGCTCTGGAAACTGGTTTCCTTGCATTGATTAAAGTTGAGATAACAGACCTGGAAAGCCCATGCTTCTTCAGAATGTGGGTTTCAATAGCCAAGCCGTTAAATTTAGCGTTCGTAAAGTAGGATGGAATATCAGCCCCTGCGATAGCACGTCTGGCCTTAGTGGAAGAGGCCAAGGACCCTCCACTGCCATCTTTACGATCTCTGCGTACCATGACCTTCTGGGCCATGCTGGTGCTACCAGAATTACCGGATTTCTTTCCAGCTTGATCCTGTAAAGAAGTCGAGGCAGCAACTAAATTGGGGGAAAAGCGTAGACCAGTGAAAACTAATCCCACGGAGTTACCGGCGCATATGTTCCGTACGGGAGTGGATCCCTTGCTCTGGACACAAAGTTGACTAACTTCATGTTGAATCTGGACGCTAGAAGATCTATGTCCGGAGTCCCCCATCTTTGGCAAACAGCCCGAAACACTTCGGGCTAAAGAGACCATTCCCCTGGGAATAACTGCTGGCGACTTAGTTAGTCCGCCTGCCAATTTTCTACTCCCGGAATGAAAACTGCCGATAGGGATGAGACATTCCTTTCAGCCCAAGTTAGGATATGGTTCACCTCTCTCTGAGCTGAGAGATTTGTGCCCCCTTGGTGATTGATATAGGCCACAGCCGTGGCATTGTTGGATTGAATCCGGTCTGGACAATTCTTTAACCTGGAGGTCCAGGTTTTCAGAGCCAGATACACTGCCTGAATCTCTATGATGTTGATAGGCAGGGCTCTTTCGAGTTTTGACCACTGTCCCTGGACAGTCGTCTCCTCTAGTACCGCTCCCCAGCGTGAGAGGCTGGCATCTGTCGTGACTACTTTCCAGATTAATGATCTGAAGGTTTTCACCTTCAGCAAATTCTAGCTTCGTAACCACCAACTGAGGTTTTGAGACACTCTTGGGGACAGCCGCATTGGCAAGTCCAAAGCTTGGATTGTCTTGTTCCAAGCAGAGAGGATTCTGTTTTGCAACGGTCTTAAATGGAACTGGGCATAGGGGGACTGCTTCGAATGAAGCTACCATCTTTCCTAACAACCTCATGCAAAGGCAAATTGAAGGATTTGCCTTTGACCTGACCATCCGTACCAGCTCTTGTATGGAGCTGATCTTTGCTGGATGCAAGAACACCCTTTTCTGAGCTGTATCTACAATCAGGCCTAAGTAATCCAGCCTTCTTACTGGTTTTAAGGAAGACTTCTCCAGGTAACTGGTTGTAATGCGTTTTCTTTGCCTTAAGCGAGTCACTGACTGGTCTATTAACAATAGATTGTCTAGGTACGCCAACACAGTTATGCCCTGTGCCCTCAACCTGGCTAGAGGTGGGGCCAGTATTTTTGTGAATAACATGGTGTTGTGGCTAGCCCGAAGGGTAGGGCCGCAAACTGAAAGTGCCGTTGTTCCACTTCGAATCGCAGAAACCTTTGGTGAGCGGGAAATTTTTTGAGCGAATTTTTAGGAACAGATTTAGATTTTTTTAGATCCAGAATGGGTCTGACATCTCCATTCGGTTTTCGTACCATAAACAGGTTTGAATAGAAACCTAAACCTTGTTCTGTGGGGATCTGTACGATTACCCCTTGAGTCAATCGATCTAATGCTTGAAACAGGGATTGTCTTTTCCGTGGATCCTTGGGAATGTTTCATCTCAGAAAGTGAGATGGTGGAAACTCCCGAAACCCTGGTTTGTATCCTAGAGTCACTGTGGAGAGAGCCCATCTGTCCTGAGTTTCCCTCTGCCAGACTTCTGTGAAATGCACCTTTGTGAAGGGAGACGCCTCTTCATGAAGAGGTCTTAGTATTCTGCTTTGTAGTCTTGCGGCTCCAGGTCTTCCTTTGAGCCTGGGCCTGACCCTGCGATTTTCCTCTGGAATCTAGGCAGTGGCAACGACTTCCACCATCAGAGGCGGATGCGCTTGGCGCAGGAGAGAAAGTCTGTTTGAATGAAGGACGTTTATACTTTCGACTGGCAAAAGTGTTTTTCCACTGTAAATTGTCTGGATGTATTTATCCAAATCATTGCCAAATTGTCGCTCCCCATGAAATGGGAAACTAGACAGTAGGTTTTTGCAGGGTGCTTCGGCAGACCAACCCTTTAGCCAAAGGGTCCTACGCATGTGTACTAGCACAAGTGCAAGGCGAGACGCCTGGTGAATAGAATCCTTTATAGCATCTATGGCAAAACATGCTTTTGGTAAAACGGCTAAACTCACTAGCCTGTTGTGCAGGGAGATAGTTAAGGGTCTCTGTGAACTGGTCTTTTAAGGACCGACAGATGCCTATAGCTGCAATTGCAGGCTGAGCAACAGTACCTGCTAAAGAAAAAAAAAAAAAAAAAAAAAAAAAAAAAAAAAAGGATTTTAACAGGAATTCCAACCTTTTATCTGTTGGATCCTTTAGCATTTGTGCATTGTCCACTGGACAAGTTAAACTTTTATTCACACTGGAAATCGCAGCATCTACTGCTGGAACTTTTAATTTTTTCGGAACTGACAATCTCTTTGGAGGGAGAAAATGCTTATCCGGATGATCCCATTCGGTATAAATAAGCTTGTCTAGTGATGTGTGGACTGAAAACGCATGAACTGGTTGTAAAGGTTTTAAGGAACCCAAAGAAGAAACCAGACTTTCAGCTGATTCTGTTAGGGGTAGCATGAAAGCGGAGCGAACCATGTCAGTAAGGATTTGTACCTTAGATTGTGAAGCTGAAACTTCAACTGTTTCCTCCGCAGAGGAGTAATCGGTTTGTTTTTCTCAATCCTTTGAGGGCAATACCTCATCCTGTCCCCACTGTTCCCCTGTAAGGGGTTTGGAGTGGGAGAGAGAGATATAGCACGCTTCTTATCCCCTTTAATGGAGGATGCGATTAAAGGCGCTAATCTTCCTTCTAAGCCCTGCAGGGCAGAGGAATATGCATCCTCAGTCAGGTATACAGGGGCTGGGGTGTGAGAAGCAGTTACGTCAATTGCTTCCAATGACTCACACTGGCTTGCCATGTCAGGTATCTCCGGAGAGGATGACAATGTAGAGGCATGTCTGGAGTTCATAGTGCCTGGGGGTGGTTTTCGTGCCTTAGTAGTAAGGCTTGAAGCCATAGTGCAAAGCACAAAAAGAAAAAGGTGCTCTAGGAACCGTTCTATTTGAACAACAGTAGGAAAAACAGTGGTAGCATAGAATGATCTAATGCTAAACAATACGATTTTTCCTGTACTGCAAGTGCCTGTGTAAACCCCTCACGTGCAACAGCGCTTCTGTGTCCTGTGGCAGCCTTGCTTCAGCTGCTCTGATAGACACCGTTTCCCAGAGTATCAGCTTTAAGTTTTTTCAGGTGTGAGCCTGATTTTCTATGCACCACACCCTTTCCTGTGCTTTAGCAAGAGTCACCTCAGAGGGGAGGGGATTTACACAGCCTTTATCAGCTTTTCAGATTTATGCTGGTTTTAACATAACATCATGTATCCCTATCCACTCAGTTTCCCTAATTAGGGTGAGAGGAGACCCCCCCTCCAGCTGCTGAGACACATGCTGTATTAGCACAGATTTAAAACAGGGTCTATACACCATTACTCCCTCTAGAGGAGTTTTTAAGGCATTTTACAATAGAATTGAAAGAAAAGTCATAGGTGGACTTTGCAGTTCCTATGCTTTCCTCTTACCTTTTCCTCGCTGCAGGATACTGCTGTAAACAGACAGATCCAAACTCACCCATCGCTGCGGGCAGAGTGTTTAAACCTTAAAAGACTGGGGCCCTTTTAATAGGGGTTCCATTCCTTTGGACCTGTATAGTACCCCTCAGGACAGCTTTAGGTAATGTAGCAAGACCACAAAGTGTCATGGTTCCTGGGGTCCAGCCCTCAAAGAGGAGCATTACAGGCAAAACCTCATTCTTTTATGAAAGGCCCGGGTACCATCCTGGAGCTACAGTGGCGGGATGGATCCGGTTGTGGAGGCTTTTTAAATCCAGCATGGATCCCTCCTGGAGCTCCGCAGAGCACATCTTTACTCGTGCCAACACCTTTAGACACTGGCAAAAAAACTGAGGACTCCTGGAAGGAGGAGGGGTTATATAGAGGAGTCAACACCTGAAGGTAGCTATAACCCACGAATACTTAAGGCTCTGTGTCCTATGATGTACGATAAAGACATGTTCCAAATTTCCGTTTATATTGGGGGGGGGATAAAAAAAAAAAAAAAAAAAATCGCAGAGGCAATTTAATACCATTTAAAAAAAAGCTCTATTTGTGTGAACAAAAGGACGCAAATTTTGTTTGGGTACAGCATTGCATGATCGCACAATTACCAGTTAAATCAGCGCAGTGCCAAATTGTAAAAAGTTGTCTTTAGGCAGCCAAATGGTCTGGGGCTCAAGTGGTTAAGAAAGCCACATCGCAGTTGTCATGGTTTTCATTGCAACCACATGTTGAAATACTGTTTTCAGTGTGATTACTGCAAGTCAAAAAGCATACCAATACTGGAGGGGTCTATAGCAAGATCTGAAAGCCCTGAAGTCTAGAAGCAGTCAGCACTTGAGCCCCACTTAGAATACAGGTGTCAGTTGTAACGGATGATTTCAGAGCAGAAGTCCCTTTGCAGTTCATAATACATTTAATGTAAATTTTGGGAATGAAGTGAATGAGCTAGAATGGGTTAGTAAGGAGAAGGCTGAGCAAAAGGTCTCTCCACTGCAGTACACTACCTTGTTTAGAGGAAAATTCATGAGTAATTAGGTCAATAGTGACTGACTAGATTTTAATAAATACCTACCCTCCAGCAAACCAACTTTTGTTATACGTTTATAGGTTACATTTCAGATCCACAAATATTAAAGCCAAACTCCAGGCAGCTCTAGAGATGCAAATTAAAGGCAGTTCTACAATGGTAAATTCCAGCTCCAGGAAAAATTGAAATGTAAAATGGATCATTGTGGACCTTACTCCTCAGTCTTGATTCCAGACACCTCTTCCTAAGCCATCCTGCAGTATAATGGGTCAAACTTCTCACTATGAGCCAAGATTATTTCACTGGGGACCAGACATTTTTCCCTGCTTGTTATCTAGGCAACTGGTCCTCACCGCCTCGAGTTCTTGTGCCTCTGGAGCTTAAGAGGACCTGGCCACCTCCAATAGGAAGTGTACACATCAAGTAGGCAGTGATGTGGACAACAGAAGTAAGCAGACGAGAGAAGGATAATCGTGCGATTGTGCCTTTTTTTTTTTTTTTTTTAAATACCAGTGCTTAGTTAGAAGGGAGTGGGGCAGGATGTTGCCAATATGTTGTTTATTTAAAAAATTGCACACAATCACTTTAAAGCCAAACAGGTTTATATTTACCTGCTTTGTGCAATACATTGCACAGAGCGGCTCCCAACCTCTCCTGCTTGGTTTCCTTGCCGACACTCCTGGCTCCTCCTCTCTGGAGAATTCTCCCATGAAAAGCCACTTAATATGGGGACACTTGTGCATGCTCGCTCCCAAGCCTCACTGTCTATAGACAGACAGCAGGACTTAGTTCTGCCCCCTATTCCCTCACTTTGATTAACAGCAGTCAGAGTCAATGGTTCGTGCTGCCTCAGCAAAGGCGTGAGACCAAGTAGTAAGGGGAGAAAAGAGCTGCATAAAAGGCACAGCACTGGATCGAATGAGGGCTCAGGAAAGTAAAAGGGGAGGTGAGAGGAACGCACAAGATATTATTCTCTTGCAATCCAATGTGCAGCAGAGCTCAGAGTGGCAGCGGAAAAAGCAGCACAATGAGCCAGCCAGGTATGCTGCAGTGCTTGTGTGCCAAGGAGCATGCTAGCAAGAGCAATAAGCACAGTGGCAAGGATGAGCTCAATAACACAGGCCTGTCCAATCCCAGGTGTGTATGTGTGGTGAAGTATTACAGCAGAGAAAAATTGGGTCTTCGTGTTGTGCACTTTAGTTTGGTTTGCCATAGTTTTTAGCTGATCTTCTGAATACGATATATACACACGATAGATAAAATTAACATGGTTCCTTTTTTGACTTGCATGAGGCTTTGCTGCACTTCCTGACTGGGTATGCTTATTGCTGTCTTTGTGTGGTTGGCTAGGTAACTTGTAAAAGTGTGATGAATATCCGGTGGAGACACCAATTGGTGTGCTTCACATTATATAAGGACCCGTACCACACATCTATTCATGCTCTGAAGAAATTCAAGTCTTGAGTGAAACTCGGCAGCATAACACCATCACGCTCTGAAGTGAGGGCACAGACAGTCTGCAAGAGACATTCCCCTATCTGACACCTCCGGATGATCGTAGGTATGCGGACGCGCTTCCTGGATGCTTGCGTGAGACGCGTGTGGCATAAGCTGGGCAGTGAGCGGACGCATCCCTTTCTCATCTCGTGAGGATATCAACTTCTACCTTGACCAGTCGGCGGCTTGACAGCTTGGAACGAACTGGGAACTTGGAGAGAAGTGAGCTGTATCTATATCTACTACACCCAACAGGGTAATTGATTACCTATATACAGTGGGGCAAAAAAGTATTTAGTCCGCCACCAATTGTGCAAGTTCTCCCACTTAAAAAGATTAGGCCTGTAATTGTCATTGTCAACTATTAGGAGACAAAATGTGGAACAAAGCCAGACAATCACATTGTCTGATTTGGAAAGTATTTGCAAATTATGGTGGGAAAAAAAGTATTTTGTCATTATCAAAAGTTCATCAATACTTTGTTATATATCCTTTGTTGGCAATGAGAGAGGTCAAACGTCTTCACACACTGTTGCCCCATTCCTCCATGCAGATCTCCTCTAGAGCAGTGATGTTTTGGGGCTGTCGCTGGGCAACACTGACTTTCAACTCCCTCCAAAGGTTTTCTAGGGGGTTGAGATCTGGAGACTGGCTAGGCCACTCCAGGACCTTGAAATGATTCTTACAAAGCCACTCCGTTGCTCAGGCAGTGTGTTTGGGATCATTGTCATGCTGAAAGACCCAACCACGTTTCATCTTAAATGCCCTTGCTGATGGGAGGTTTGCACTCAATCTCACGATACATGGCCCCATTCATTCTTTCATGTACATGGATCAGTTGTCTTGTTCCCTTTGCAGAGAAACAGCCCCAAAGCATGATGTTGCCACCCCCATGCTTCACAGTAGGTATGGTGTTCTTTGGTTGCAACTCAGCATTCTCTCTCCTCCAAACACGAGTTGTGTTTCTACCAAACAGTTCTACTTTGGTTTCATCTGATCATATGACATTCTCCCAATCCTCTTCTGGATCATCCAAATGCTCTCTAGCAAACTTCAGATGGGCCCAGACATGTACTGGCTTAAGCAGGGGGACACGTCTGGCACTGCAGGATCTGAGTCCCTGGAGGCGTAGTTTGTTACTGATGGTAGCCTTTGTTACGTTGGTCCCAGCTCTCTGCAGGTCATTCACTACTTCCCCCCGGGTGGTTCTGGGATTTTTGCTCACCGTTCTTGTGATCATTTTGACCCACGGGGTGAGATCTTGCGTGGAGCCCCAGATCGAGGGAGATTATCAGTGGTCTTGTATGTCGTCCATTTTCTAATTATTGCTCCCACAGTTGATTTCTTCACACTAAGCTGCTTGCCTATTGCAGATTCAGTCTTTCCAGCCTGGTGCAGGTCTACAATTCTGTTTCCACTATGGTGAAGACCAAAGAGCTGTCGGAGTGTGACTGTTTGAGGTTGTGGACAGGTGTCTTTTATACTGATAACGAGTGCCATTAATACAGGTAATGAGTGGAGGACAGAGGAGCCTCTTGAAGATACAGGTCTACGAGAGCCAGAAATCTTGTTTGTAGGTGACCAAATACTTATTTTCCACCATAATTTGCAGATAAATTCTTTCAAAAATCAGCCAATGCGATTGTCTGGATTTGTTTCCACATTTGGTCTCTCATAGTTGAGGTATAGCTACGATGACAATTACAGGCCCCTCTCATCTTTTTAAGTGTGAGAACTTGCACAATGGGTGGCTGACTAAATACTTTTGCCCCACTGTACACCCACCTTCCATACAGACATCTACTAGTCTTTCCACCGGTCCTGGTGGTATCTGTACTATAAGCCTAGACTGTCCAATTGTGAGAATCCAGGTGGCTTCACTTGCCCCTGCCTTTATTTCAATTACCTGGATTTTCCGCTGATGTATTTAAATTTCCTACATCAGGGAATGTCCCTAACCACACTCACCTATTTCCTACTGTAATTATCTGTGGAGCTGCCATTTCTCTTCTGCGGAGAAACACACTGATATTATACTGACCTGCTCTGCTAGTATTGCGATTCATCCCCTATTAGAGCCAGCCCCCAGTGAATTTAGTGGTTCATGCCATGTGTGGAGTGAATGTCTGTGGTAGTTTCCTGTGCCTTCAGACAACACTAATTTTATTTGAATGTGGTGGAGGTTATACCCATTTTTTTTTACCAGTGTTTATGTGGGATTCATCAATAAAAGATTGTTTTGATAATACCAGATTTTTTTTTTTTTTTCTGGGATTCTTGGAATCTTTCCCCTTTTTTCTACTTCTGCCCTGTCAGATGGGCTGTGCTGTGTGGCAGAGCTGTCTAAACCCCAGAACTGGATGAACAAAAGAAAATCATTTCGCAGGTAAGACTGCTTTTGTATGCATTTTATCTGTGCATTTAGCTTTTCTTTTTGAAGTTCAACTTTAAGATCTGTGAAAATTTTAGGAATGTGCAATCCTAAAACCTGGCTGAGACCAAGAAAAAACACACACACACAAAAACATGTCAACAAGTTTCAAATACAACAAGTGTGTTTATTTCTATGCTACAAGAAAAAAAGAAAAAAAAAAAAAAAAAAAGAGCATCAGTCCCTTATTTGTACAAAAATACCTGAAAGGTTACATTTAGGTTCACAAGCAAGCAATTTACACTAATAGGCAGTATATTGATTACATGATTTACCTTAACATTCCCTGATCACTTATTCCATATGTTACAGTCAATGAAATCTTGCATTACAACATTCTCTTTGAGTCATTAAAGATCAAAATTGAAGGATTAAGCAAATATCAAAAGCACAAACCTGACAATTACTGGATTCTGTTTACATGTGACCGTGGACAAATTTTTATCACAGCTAAACAGTTGCCTACCATTTTTTTTTTTTTTACTTAAAAATGCCCAAAAAGTAAACACTGAAGGCTCAGTAAATCACAAAGCTTGCAATGAGTAGGATATTTAAACCTAATCCCATTGCAAGTTTACTTAAAGCTGACCTGTCACATACCCACAGAGAAAGCATTCACTTTGTAGTCTAGGACAATACCCAGAGTGGTTAGCTAGTAAGTGATATCACCGAGACTCTTGTGATTTAAAATTCATGAGGCCTTGTTTTCAGCAGCTGGTTCCTGCTGAGAAGGCTACAAACTCATAAATCAGACCACAAAATGAATTTCTCTAGTGCACATAGATGACATGTCCACTTTAAAATAAATCAAGCAAATATTAACCCCTGGAAAGGTGCATGGGTTCTTCAAACCCCCAGGTATTTAGTGCATTAAGACGAACCAAAAAAAGTAGAATTGAATGGGTACATTTCAAAAAGGTCAAGCAAATTATTCTATACTTAAAAACAATTTTACATACACAGTTAAGTTTCTATGAACAATTCAGAAAATATATATAAAAAAAAGTTTGGCATCTAACTTGATGTATTAAGTAATACTACACAACATTAAGAAACAGAACAAATTGACATGAATCAATCCTGAGCATCCCTTTACATACATTCATTTGATACAAAAATATTGTCCTTCAGCCCCTTGCATTCTCTTCCTGGCTGGTGTGGGGGTGTGCATTAATGCACAAGAAAAAAAAAAATGAATATAGTATATTAAATTAGGAAATAGTTTTTGATGAAAATATTGCACAATACCTTCCAAGGAAGCAGAGTATTTCAACGAGTTCAACACAAGCATAAAAATCTTTTAGAGTAGATGATCATAATTTAAATGCATTAAATCCTTATCTCGTCTATAGTGACGACTATTCACATTTAAAATGAGTAAGTTACATTGCTCACTAAATTCTTATCGTTAAGCCTCTGGTCATTTATACAGTCATTCAAAAAGTTCAACCCATAAATATCTTTTCAGCTTAAAGTATAACTAAAGGCAAAACTTTGTTTTTAGTTTTGGATAACGTAACGGGGGGGGGGGAGAAGTTTTGGTTGCGATTAGAATGCTGGTCAGTTTTTATTGCTGTCTGTGTCCCTGTGTGGGAGATCCGCCTTCCCCATTTGTTACCATAATCATTGAAAGCGAAAAAAAAAAGCCTGGAATTTGGGTTTTCCCAAGAAAAGTAAGAGGGGAAATCTTCCAATGCGGACACTAGTTCTAGTGACCTGGGGTTCCCCAAGGAATTCCTTTAATATGCAGGGATTTCCTCTCACTTCATGTTTGGCTATGGGACAGGAAGTGAAGGTAAATCTCTCCACTGGGAAAAAGGCAAAAAAAAAAAAACCCTTGTAGGTGTTCTAACCCTCTTATTTCATCCAGAATGAAAAAAAAAAAAAAAAATAGTTTTGCATATAATTCTACTTTAATGCATGGTGAACTGAATAATCTGTGTTAAACTGCAACTTTTTAAAGAGGGGGAGCCCGCTCATAAAAACCTTAAAATTTGTATTTATTTAGACTCTCCCATGTACAGACAGTTCCTCCAGGTTAAATACCCAATTGTTTTGCCATATTTAAGTGTGCTATATATACACTAATATTTTACATACACACAGTATTGGAGAGAATTGGTACTGGCACACAGCACTGAGCAGTAAGTCTGGGTGCATGCATAGAAGAATTGCAGTAGAAACCATGCAAAAGTAGATTTAAAAGTATGCCTGACATTTTGGCGAGACTTATTTGATTTATAAACTTAAAAAACAGGTGTACAATTTACTTTGCTATATCAGTAAAGGCTCTAAATTACATTAAATATATAGGTTTAATTTACTGTAACAGTCTATACTGAAGTTTTTTCCCCCTTCTATTGTTTTAACCTATGGTTAAACTTTCAAAGCTTTATACTTTATCAATAGCCCACTAATAGGGTTTCTATTAAAAAATAAAACAAAAAGCCGAGTTCTTATCCACAGTGACCAGTCAGGTTTTATCGGTTATTGGATACTATGGATAACAAAAATGTATTTGTTCCAGTTTCTTAAAATACTTTGTGATTTAAGTATAGGATGAAACAAAAATAACAGACCTATAATAAGAACAATTTGTTGGTTGGCATTTCTAGCCACTTCTAAAAATGCTGGTTGTCTAATCATCATGCCGATTTGGTCATCAAGGATGACCTGTAAAAAAAAAAAAAAAAAAAAAAAAAAAAAAGCAAATCTGTAATTTCATTTCCACTGGCCGTGCTTACTCGTGTTTAGAAACAAGGTATTTTAGCCAGAGATAGTCAGGCAAACAGCATTTTGAAAAGGTGGTCTGCAATGGCAGCTTCCTCATTTTTTAGTCAGGTTCCCCTTAACCCTCACCGGCCCACCTTTTTTGGGACACTACCTTCTAAATTTAATTTTAAAAGCTGAAACCCTGACATTGGGCACATCAAAGCATCTAAAGCACTGTTGAGCAATATGAGGCACTATTAAAAAAAAAAAATCAAGTTAAATGAATAATCAGAAGTTGACTAAACACAAAATGCAGCTCAAGATTGTCAGTGCCAGAGTACAGCATTAACTGGTTCCCGACCAGCTCGCGTATATATACTAAGGCACAATGGCACCGCAGTGTGAAACCCCGTATCTATACATGGGGTTCCTTTAAAAGCCGCCGGAGGGGCAAGGGAGCGCTCGCTGCGCAGCGGGGGACCTGATGCGCGTGGCAGACGATCACGTGCACGAGCGCCAGCACGGGGATTTGTGTGTAAACACACAAATCCCTGTGCTGTCAGAGGAGAGGAGACACGTTGTTTGTTCCTAGTAAGTAGGAACAGCGAAAGGTCTCCTCTTACCCAGTCCAATCCCATACAGTTAGAACATACTGAGGGAACACACATTTAACCCCTTGATTTGCCTTAGTGTTAACTCCTTTCCTACCAGTGTCATTTACACAGTAATCAGTGCATTATTATAGCACTGATCGCTGTATAAATGTCAATGGTCCCAAAAATGTGTCAAAAGGGTCTGATCTGTCTGCCACAATACCACTAAAAATTGCAGTTCACTATCATTACTAGTAATAAAAAAAAAAAAGACAAATCTTTCCCATAGTTTGTAGACGCTATAACTTTTGTGCAAACCAATCAATATACACTTATTGCAATTTTTTTTATCAAAAAGATGTATATATCGTCCTAAACTGATGAAGAATTTTTTAATAATTTAATTATTAATTATAGCAAAAAGGAAAATATATTTTTTCAAAATTGTCGCTCTTATAGCGCAAAAAAAAAAAAAAAAAAAAAAACTCACCAAAAGAAAGCTTTATTTGTGGGAGAAAAGGGAAGCAAATTTAGTTTGGGTACAGCATTGCATGACCGCGCCATTGTCAGTTAAAGCGACGCAGTGCCAAATTGAAAAAGTACCTTTAGCAGTTTAAGTCCTCAAATAAAGTTTTTTTTTTAAATCATTCTAGTAATAAAAAACAAAAAACAAAAAGTTGAACAACTTCATCCATTAGGCCTGCCTATTGACAGTTTGAATCTCGTCTGGTTGAGCAGGAACTGGCCAAGATTCGAACAGTGTATTGCCATCTCTTGCATCTTCCGTTCACACATTTGAAGAGGGATTTAAAAAAAGTTAAAACCTCATGTGTTTGGGGCACTTTCTACCAGTAATATACATATTTTGTATTGGCAAAATGGTTCATTTAGGATGTGTAAGGCAGGCCAATAGACTGCAATTTTTTTTTTTTTTTTTTGCAAGACATGCGCACAATTCCCCCATCACAGTGTTGACAGGAGAATCCCTCCTGCCAAGTCATTGTATTCTCCTGGCAGGGGGAAGCCGCCCCTGCCAGGAGAAGACCGTGATTATCGCTAGCGGCTATAGCAGCCTTTCCAATAATCTCAAGTAAATCCGACAGGCTAGTTGTACCCAAGTTGGTTGAGCGATCAACTTTGTACATTCAGCCTTCCCATTAATGGTTCAAATCTCGGCCGGTTCCTGCTGAACCAGTCGAGATTTGAACCGTATATGGCCGGCCACACAACCGGACAGCAAAAACTTTTGTCTTATTAGAAGTTCTTGGAAAGACCGCATACGTGTAGGAGGTGCCAAAAAAAATCCTTTTAATAAAAATTTAGTGTATAAAATAAATTTTCCACCCATTTTAGGTAGGGTGGTGAGGGATCAGAACCCACGTTGGTATTTTGTCTCTCTGCTGTCACAGGGACACAGTAAAAAAAACAATTCATGATAATTGTGACCCGAGCAGAAAGGGGAAACCTAAAATATTTAGTTATTAGAACAGGAATAGGGGGAAGTTTCTTCCATTGGAGAGACAAGTTCTGGTGACGGTCTAAGGGTGAATGCACACATACTGCGATGACAGGCGTTTACTGCACTGTAAAACATCTGTCACTGCAAAGAACACAGGCAATCCATTTCCAATACAAAGCAACCTAGACATGCTGTATTTTATTGCAGTGAACTATGCCGAATCACATGGCTATGCACGGCAGTGCAGCACATTGCCCTGCAGTACATTACTATGAATGAAGTGTACACTTCAAAATTTGCACATAAAAAAAAAAAAAGTTGTGCGATGCACTGAATCACACAACACTCTGCCCCCTACCACAGCTGACAATGAAGAACTGCAGGAGCGATAAAGCACTCCAGCAGGTCTCCGTTGTAGTGTGAATACAGCCTAAGAGAAGATTTCCTCTTACATCCCATTATGCCTTGAGACAGGAAGTGGAGGTAAATCTTCCTTAATGATACACAGAAAAAAACTGACAGGTGTTTAACCATTTCCTACTCTATTAGAACACTTGCAACTATCTAGTTTTCATGCACCAATTCCTAAACTGTAATAAAGATACCTATAGGTAATGCCCGATGATTGTGCTATATCTACAAATATTGACCTGGACAAAAAAAAAAAAAAAAAAAAAGAAGAAAAAAAAAGGTCAGCATAAAAGGGAACCCATACGTTTCATAAACATTCAGGGGTCATGGTTTTGTTGCCATCCTTTTGCATAGGTATCTAATACTAAAGAAACTGTACCTAAATTCTAAATTCACAATAAAATGTATAGAATCTTTAATTACTCATTAGGGGTCAAAATCATTTGGTTAAGGAATTTACATTTTCTGCCTAA
The DNA here is from genome assembly GCA_037952925.1 of Lithobates clamitans. Lineage (NCBI taxonomy): Eukaryota > Metazoa > Chordata > Amphibia > Anura > Ranidae > Lithobates > Lithobates clamitans. The sequence goes on from JBBGZY010000943.1 coordinate 2,751,570, forward strand.
AACATACAAGTTTTAAACCTATGACCAACTTGATAGAACACCTATATTCAAGTATTTGAAACGTACTTTTCCTTTTCCCCATTTGCTTATGTTTCCGACTATAAGCTTATGTCTGTATATGTACAGAGATAGAATATTTTACCTTCCGATTTGAGGTTGTATTCAAAAAGTTAAAAGTTTTCCATCATATGAAGGCATTTAATGTGGGAGTATTACCATTCATTCAGACAAATCCCTCAAGAATGGCTTCTATATTTGATCATGATGCATGTCAGTGACTCAACAATGGACCTTTACCTTGGTAGAATCAGAGATAACTTTATAGTAGTCACTTAAAGTGTTACTAAACCCACAACAGTAAAATCAGTCTGTATACACAGTAAAGCATGCTTGTTCTACTCACTGTGGAATCTAAGGAGTTAATCCTTTGCATTGTGTATAAACGCTGTTTGATCCTGTCTCTTGGATCCTGCTCTTCCACTGTCAAAAAACAAAAACAACCTGATATTTACAGAGCCAGTGGACAGGCTGCACATGCTCAGATGCTAAAGAATTTTTTCTTGGGAGGGTGCATGTGATCAGCACAGGTCCAATCAGCTTTATCCAGACATGTCCAGACAGAGGATCAGTGCAGTATGAAAATTCCTCCCACAAGGTTTACCAAGTCACAGGGCTGCTATATACTGCTGATGAGAAAAGTTTTATTTTACTAAAATAATTGCATTTTCATGTACTATGGGAGACCAGATATAGTGAATGTAGGTTCTGGGTTTAGTAACACTTTAATCAGCCACAATTCTTGGGTGAACTTAATTGAAAAGTTACAAATCTGCTGTGTGGATTGCACTCATAATTAACCCATCAGAAATTATTAGGGAACCAGTCTGAACAGAAGTATGGAGGCAACTATTGCATGCCTGTTTTGAAGATGTATGCTCTAAGGCTGTTTTGCTCATCATTCCCTTCAATACATGGCAAGTCACTGACCTGGAGCAAGCATGTGTAATCAAGTATGCAGAATAAGTAGTGAGGCAAAAGCAGCCTGGATCCTGCACCTTCAAACAGGTCATCAATGATCACTCTTTCCTGACAGATTTTGCTTTGAATTGTTCATGCTTCAGTCAACACCTCCTAAAGAAAGTATCTGGTGACATTTTGGATTGTAAGATAAATAACCATTTGTTCATTTTTATTCTGTTTTGAACAAACAAATTCCAGACAGTCCACATCATTAAAGCCTTGTAAAATTGGGCTTCAGATTTGTATTAGGCTAGTCATACATGGGTTGCAGAAAAGAAATACGCATGATTCCCTCATCAGACTGCTGACAGGGGAATCCCTCCTGCTGAGCAATGTCTTCTCCCGGCAGGGGGAAGATGGCGATTATCGCTAGCAGCTGGTGATAAATCATAAGAAAATACAGTAGGCTGGTTGTACCAATGTTGCTCGATCAACTTGGTATATTCAGCCTGCCCATTAATGATTCAAACTGTGTATGGCCAGACTAAGACTAATTCAAGTAGCTTTGGTGAAACTTTTAAAACTCCCTTTAGCTCCAGTTTGTGAAGGTTAAACACAGATATGTGGTTGTCACTTTAAATAAGCTGCCATCAGGCTTCAGGAAGTAAAAAAAAAAAAAAACCTATTTAAACTTTGAAAGCCTGCTAGCAGCTGGGTTAAAAAAGTGAGTAAGTGCTCCCATTAAATAAGGTAATATTTGCAGCCCAGAATGTGGTGGCTACAATAGGTTTATTTTTGCAGCAAATACAGGAAACGCAGTGATCAAATGCAGGGTCTTGTCACTTCCTGTGAACTGGAAATCTCAAAGGCAACCAGTCCACCCTGTGTGGCAGCCATGGCTTCCTCCATAGATGCAGTGCAGTAGTGAGCATGCTAGGGACAGGAAGTGTACTGTATTTGCTGAATTACTAGGGTAAAAAAAAGCCTGAAAAAAAAATCCAATGCAGGCACCTAATTTAAGGTTTATAAGCTGCCATATTTTGTGTTTTGCATTTACATAGACCAGAGATTCCCAAACTTATCTGGCCTACCGCCCCCTTTCGAGGGGGGGGGGGGGGGAAATAAAAATAAAATGCCCCCCTGGAAATCTTCCTTTAAAATGAACAAAATAGACAAAATTCATGTGTTTTTTTTTTAATCTAAATTTCTACCTAGGGGAAAGATAAAAAGAAGATGTACTTACCTGATCCTCCACTCCTCCCTGAGCAAAACTCATCTCTGTAGCTCCTGCACCTCCATGCTCTAGCAGTTTTGAGTCCTGACATCAAGCCCAGAGCTGTCTCCATAGCCATGCTCTGGACGTCAGGAACAGTCCACCACTGGATCAAGGGGGAGCTCCGTTTTCTGGAGGAGCCAAGGTTCGGGAAAGTAGAAAGGTTTCTCATCTTCCCTGGACAAAATAACACTTAACCCTTGCAGCGTGGGCGCAGCCCCACTGAAAGGGATCTTTCTTCTGCCTGGAGTTGGGCTTTAACACCCGTCAGCAGTCTTGTCCATGGTTTGGTTATACCTTACTTTAGTATCCAAACACACAAATGCAATCACTGACATGTGTTTCTAAATTTTCTTATACAGGATTTATATAGCATCAACAGTTTGCACAGTGCTTTACAATGTAAGGGCAGACAGTACAGTTATAATGCAGTTTAATATGCTTTCACTGCCCCCTTACTTTTATTCAATGCGCTTCTATTGCACCTGAGGGTACTGAAACACCCCACCCCCACCGGATCATTCCAGCACTCACCAGGGGGTGGTATTGCCAGCTCTGGGGAAGCACTTAATTTATCTAAGTTTCATGCTCAACCTCTTAACACTGGAGATTAGAAGAGAGATTTAAAATTGCTTGAAGCTGTTTAAAAGCTTTGCAAAAAATTAACGCTACTCCCCACCTTTTAGTAAAGTTGAAATAGTTTGTTTGGACCAAGCTGGTCCAAACTATTACCTTCACCAAGATGTAGTGGTTGAAATGCTGTATAAACTGTATGTAGCCACAGCTACACAGTAGGATGGAAAGTCCCCATCCCACACTCTAAACAAAATAGTCAGACTGTGCCGAGCTGCCCTTAGAATGCAAAGCTCCATGTAAAGGCCTCTCCACCGTAGCCAATCAGAAGCAGCTTTGTATTCATTCATAGAATACAAAAGTTCCATGTGAAAGGCAGTTCAGCCCAATGCAGCACTTTCAGCCGCTGCATCTTAGTGAAGGTAATGGTTTGTATGGACAAAGAACTATTTAAACTTCACTACAGGCTAGATATCAGCTTTAATAAAAGCTTATTGTACGCTTTCCCATATGTAGGTGGTCTTAAAGTGGACTCTTTGGGATAGAACAGGGAAGCATTAGACCAGTGTTTCTCAACTCCAGTCCTCAAGGCGCCCCAACAGGTCACGTTTTCATGCTCTCCATTATTTTGCAGTCGATTTGATCAGTTTCACTGTTAGTAATTACCACAGCTGTTTCATCTGAGGGAAATCCTGAAAACATGACCTGTTGGGGCACCTTGAGGACTGGAGTTGAGAAACACTGGTCTAATGCTTTTCTGTTCTATCCCAAAGAGTCAATTTTAGGACCACCTATGGGCAAGCATACAAGCTTTTATTATCTATATCGATATCTAGCCTGTAGTGAAGTTTAAATAGTTCTTGGTCCATACAAACCACTACCTTCACTAAGATGCAGCGGCTGAGTGTGCTGCGCTCAGCCTTTCACATGGAACTTTGTATTCCATGATAAAAAGGAGATGTAACACTGCAATAGACACCCAGCTGGTTTAAGTGTCCCTACCAAGATTTTCCCTCATTTCTTGTCCCTTTTACAGTGGTCAAAATAATATTAGGAAATCTCACCAAAAGGGATGCAGCAAATTTAAAAGATCCTCACCCTTCCCCCACCATCAAAAAAGGAAACAAAGCATTTGGAGTACCACCTTTAAATTCCTGAACCCACAGAAAAACATACAAGATAAATACATAGACATTACAAATCAATTTATTTCAATCTTTAAAATTGAAATAAAGTTTGGTCATGTTACCATGCAAATACTGTATTTGTACTAGGCTATGTACATCATGTATTTACACATGTGTAAAGCAACAAAAATATAGGGCAATCATTTTTTGAGCTGCAACACACTACTGCAGTGCACTTTTTTGGGGTAGATTGGGAGGTGGTTATTACCCATTTGTGGATTGTGTAGCCGATGGTACACACCAACTAAGAATTGCTCCTCACTTTGTTCCAGTAATAGGCGATCAGATGGAAAGTGATGGGACATTTATCTACTGTGGACAGAGCGATGAACATTTTTTTTCTTTAAGAGCGTTTAGGTGTTAGAATCTCAGGAATTATTTACACTGCTGTTTATGCATTTGTGTAATCTCCCTTGCTTTATACCAGTGTCACATAGAAAATAAATCTGCCCAATAGGGTCACAAACAAAATTGGTTTAAATTTGGGCATTAAGATTTTACAGACTGGCTTTTGGTATGTATAATGTATGTGTGTGCGCCTTTTTTTAATATATATATATATATATATATATATATATATATATATATATATATATATATATATATATATATATCATAAAAAAGGCACACCAGTTTATTTTTTTTTATTACCAGGCATTACAAAAAAGTTTGAAGCCCAAGTTTAGCAAAAAAAAATACATATAAAAACACAAGGGACATAACTTACAGTTCGTATGATGTATCCCTTGTCTTGATTCTTCTTTTAGCAGAAATCTTGCCATGAGGGGGTTAATACAACTAGTGGGGGTGTCAGAAACTCTCCTCAAGAGGGCTCAGCTATGCCTGCCCTTTCTTGGCTGAACCACCACTCGCAGAAGCCTTATCACAGCTTCTATGAATGAAACATGATCTCTGAATGAGAAGGAGCGCCACCTCCTCCATTCACAGATCCCGTGTAATTCGTAGAAGCTGTATTAAGGCTTCTATGAATGGCAGATCTGCCAGGAAAAAGTGGGCGTAGTCGAGCTCTTTGGAAGATTATGGCAGCAGGAGCTGGCTTTTACGACATGGCAAGATATCTACTGAAAGCAGAAGAATCACCACAAAGGACACACAAGTTAGGTCTCGTGTTGATTCTTCTGTTTTAAGTTTTAGTTAAAACTTGCATGTTTCAACGAGTTCCTTTCAAATAAAGCAAAACTAGCAAACAGTTAGCAACCTGCATTGTGTTAATTGTGATCATCAGTTAATAGAACCAGCTTTCTCCTTCATACCCATTAGACAGGTTAGACCAGCTGGTCTACTGATTTGCCTTACGGTTTTAATGACCGCAACAAGGTGGAGCCCAACAGAATGTAGCAATTAAGCCTGGATGAGAGATCTTTTTCCTCCCTCTCTCAATACTTAAATTCTTCTCTCAAGCCCAACTGAAGAGTGTTCTAACTTTTATCTACACAGTCGATGCGAATGTATTTTTTTTTTAAACTCTTACACTGGTTATGTGTAATGAATACTCCCTGCTCATAGTCTCCTCTCCAGTGGTGTTAAGTTGTAGAACACCACTTCTCTGTGTGAAAGCACCAATGAAAACCACTGCTAGTCTGTAAAGGCTTTTTTACCCAGGTAATGGTATATCTGTCACCATCTTTCTTCTACATGTCGTATTAACATCTCTAGCCTGGCAGTTTGACAATTCACACCTTTAGCCATGTAATGTGAGGGTAGCTTTGATTTTTACCCTCCTTGTTTTTTGATCTCCTTTGCACCAACAGCTATGCAAGCCAACACTCACAATGGGGTGATACAAATAACCCCCCTCTACAGCAAAGGCCCTGCAATTAGGAAACCTTACACTGCATATTCATTGCCAATTTCTGGCTGTTACCAAGCAGGGGAATGTAGCACTGCTGCTTCCACACAGAAAAGTGGTCCTTCTTTGCAGCTTACTGCCAGGGTAGAGGAGTTTTTGTACTGGCTGTGTGGGTTAAATAGTTAACTGGTACAAAACTTAGCTGCAAATGCATTGTGTTTAGCCAAATTAGCGATAACTAACAAAGTGGGATTAAAGAGATCTTACATGATCAAAATAGTTTTGCCCTATCGTTTACATTTCCCCTTAAAATGACCCCATCCATAGAAAGTCAGCAAAACCGTATACAGTAGAACCTTGGATTGAGAGCATAAATCATTTCCGGAAACATGTAAATTTCCTAAGAAATAATGTAAACTAAGATTTGTTTCACATAAGTCCTTCAGTTTATAGTCCATTCGATTATAGCAATTTGATAGGTTGTGTAACCATAAAATGGAAATCCACAAATGGCAGCCTTCACAAGAGGGATTAGAAGCAAAATCAAATAGGAGCTACAGATTATAAAAAAGAGGCGCCAAGTGTAGCAATATGGTTACAGGTAATGAAGGTACAACATTTAGCAACTTGCATGGTTGATGAATAAGAGGCACATCTAAGTATTCAGGCATCCGGGGTAAAGCACCACATACATTCCTCCTCACCGCCGGCTCTCACTGCTGTCAGTCTGCAATCATGACCGGGAAGACTACCCTGCAGTAGAGCGATCCAAAGCAAAGCCTGAAGTGCAGCGTGGAAGGGTTGACGTTGACGGCGGTGCGAAGGAAGGTCTATGTGGACAGCTTTCCCCCCCGGATGCCTGCATACTTATGTGCATCTTTTAATCATCAACCATGCGAGTTGCTAAACTTTGCACCTTCATTAAATGTAACCATATTGCTACACTTAGAGGCACCTCTTCTCCTTTATACTCAGTTGTGACATGACGCTACTTGTAAATCAAGACATCACTTGTTTATCAAGTCAAATTTTGTTTGTCTTGCAAAACTCTCAATCCAATATATATATATATATATATATATATATATATATATATATATATATATATATATATATATATATATATATATATATATATATATATATATATATATATATATATATATACACACATACACACATACACACATACACATACATACACACATACACACACACATATACAAACACATACACTTTTCAAAAAAATGTACTTCGACTTGTGGCCAAATTGGAACAGCACCCGCTTTATAATTATGTGCGCTTATTCACATGGCAGAATTTTAAAATTGCTTTTAAATGCTCTTTTCTGAAAACTCCAGCACTGAAAATAACTACTTCATTCTGTTTAACTTCTAAAGAGTTACAAAAAAAGAAAAGAAAAAAAAAAAGAAAAAAGGAAAAGCACAGACCTTAAACACAGAGCCCGTAGGTACATTAAAAGGGGATGTAAACCCTTGTGTTTTTCAACTTAAAGTGGAGTTCCACCCAAAAGTGGAACTTACACTCATCGGATTCCTCCCCCCCTCTGGTGTCAGTTGGTACCGATACCTGTATATTACAGGTATCTGTACCCACTTCCGGCATAGATAGCCGCAGAATCTGCGGTTATTTACGCCACTTCCTGTCCCCCCCCCCCCCCCCCGCTGTCTGCTGGGAAACACACGGGTCCCAGAGACAGCAGGGACCAGCCGTATTGCGCTGCGCGACTTGCGCATGCGCAGTAGGGAACCGGGAAGTGAAGCCGCACGGTTTCACTTCCTGATTCCCTTACCGAAGATGGAGGTGGCAGCACCCGAGGACCGAGAGACGGTTCGGCCTCGGGTGCCGACATCGCGGGCACCCTGGACAGGTAAGTGTCCATGTTTTAAAAGTCAGCTACAGTATTTGTAGCTGCTGACTTTTAAAAAAAAAATTCGGCGGAGCTCCGCTTTAATGCATCCTATGCATTAGGGTGAAAAAACTTCTGACACTGACCGGCCCCCTCGCCCCTGTTACACTCACCTGAGCCCGTTCCCTCGGAGACCCGCTCTTCCTGTCCGTTGTCTTGGCTATTGGTTTGATAGATTGATAGCAGCGCAGCCATTGGCTCCCGCTGCTGTTAATCAAATCCAATGACACGGGCACCGGGTCGAGTCCTGCATTCTGTGTGAATGTACACAGATGCAGGACACGGAAGCGTGCCCACATGGGTGTCCACCTTAGGAGAGCCTTCAACATGGACAATCGATGCGGGGAAGAGCTACCAGCACTGCTAGGGGGACCCCAAAAGTTGAGGATCAGTGCCACTCTGTGCAAAACCAAAGTATGACTTTCTAAAAACAGAAGAGGGTTTACAACCCCTTTAACTATATTTAGTGACAAGTTGACAAGTGCATGGCTCTTAGTATACATTGTCTAAAAACAAAAAAAAAACAAAAAACTGCAAATATAGATAAAAAAAATGTTAAGTAGATGTAAAATGAAAAGAAAGGAGGAACAAAAACAAAAAAAATGGGCCTGTCGGCAAGGTACTATACGAAAAGATAGAGATGCTAACGGTATTGAGGTCAAGTAGAAGAATTCTAAGATAGTGGGGTTGCAAAATTAGGGTTATTCATGTAAGATATCGAGGGAAGCCATACTTCCTGGAAAGGAGAATATCAGTCATGTAACTGCCAATAGTTCTCATAAGGTTGTTTAATTCAATTAGCGATTCTGTTTTTTTCTGTTTTTTCTTCTTTAAGGTATGCTGTGTAAATGTGAACACTGTGCGGTTTTCTCAAATTTGACTTAAAAAATAGAAATACATTTTAAGTTCTGGGCACTGTACTAAACTGAAAATGTAACAGACTTGTATGCTACTTATACAGTGGGAACAGAAAGTATTCAGACCCCCTTAAATTTTTCACTCTGTTATATTGCAGCCATTTGCTAAAATCATTTAAGTTCATTTTTTTTCCTCAATGTGCACACAGCACCCCATATTGACAGAAAAACACAGAATTGTTGTCCTTCAGGTGTTTTTTAGCAAATGGGCTTTCAAGTGTCTTGCACTTAGGAGAGGTTTCCGTCGGGCCACTCTGCCATAAAGCCCCGACTGGTGGAGGGCTGCAGTGATGGTTGACCTTCTACAACTTTCTCCCAACTGCATCTCTGGAGCTCAGCCACAGTGATCTTTGGGTTCTTCTTTACATCTCTCACCAAGGCTCTTCTCCCCCGATAGCTCAGTTTGGCTGGGCGGCCAGCTCTAGGAAGGGTTCTGATCATCCCAAACGTCTTCCATTTAAGAAATATGGAGGCCACTTAGGAACCTTAAGTGCAGCAGATTTTTTTTTTGTAACCTTGGCCAGATCTGTGCCCTGCCACAATTCTGTCTGAGCTCTTCAGGCAGTTCCTTTGACCTCATGATTCTCATTTGCTCTGACATGCACTGTGAGCTGTAAGGTCTTATATAGACAGGTGTGTGGCTTTCCTAATCAAGTCCAATTAGTATAATCAAACACAGCTGGACTCAAATGAAGGTGTAGAACCATCTCAAGGATGATCAGAAGAAATGGACAGCACCTGAGTTAAATATATGAGTGTCACAGCAAAGGGTCTGAATACTTCAAAAATGCAAAAACTGCAAAAATGTCAACAATTGTGTGTTTTTCTGTCAATATGGGGTGCTGTGTGTACATTGAGGAAAAAAATGAACTTAAATGATTTTAGCAAATGGCTGCAATATAACAAAGTGGAAAATTTAGCAAAACACATCAGGTCTATCTATATAGGTCTTCACACAACTCATCCAAGATTCACACATTTTTCTAACTGGATTCAAATGGAAAAATGTATGAATTCTGTGTGAAAGTTAAGCGAACGTTGAGGGGAAAAAAAAAAAAAGCACTCCGCTCATTAAAATAAAAAAAAATATGTTAGAACAAGGCACTCCAATAAGTAACATTTGCGTTGCACTATACCATATTAACTGCCTGCTTCTTGCTAAGAGATAGAGAGAAATATATATACGTACAGACTGTTCAAGCATGCAATACAAGGTTCATAATACAGTACCACAGCATCCTTTAGGTCCTTTTCCTTAGAATGCCAATTGAAGCTACTGACCTCTGCAATGGTGTTTTGAACATTTATACCCCAGGTCAAAAATGACCCAGCTGTAATAAAGTAAAGTAAAGCCTAGCAAATGGGCCGATTGCCGGGGAACATTCGGCCCATGTGAAGGGCAGCCAGTCCAAGAGAAGTCGGCCATTTGGCTGTCGGACAAGCATGCTGGAAAACCAGCAGCTGACTGACTGTCTCCCGATCAGTGCTCTCAGCCAATGGCTGACATCGATAACTGGAGAGTTCTAGTGGGGAGGCCGCCCCCCTGTCAGAACACAATAGCACAGCAGGGGAGATCGCTGTACTAACGCCAGATCGTTAGTAGAGCGGCTCCGACCTGAGCCGTCAGTTTTTTTTCTGTTCTACCCAGAAAAAACCTGATAGCGTGTACTAGGCTTAAGTACACACACTGTGGACATGCTTTTACAGTGAATGCTACACAGGGTGGTGGTAGTTGACAGCATATCTATTCATAGAATAAAATGCTGTTTTGTTGTGGTCTTTGTTTATGGTTAAAAACAAAAAGCAGTTACTCGATTTCCTGTAAAAATGTAAGAACGCACCACACTTAAACGGATAATATACGCAAAATCTGATTTTGTACAAAATGTATGCCAACATTTATACCTTTGTGAAAACCATGAAATCTAATATCTAATTTCTCACTACTTCTTTACATCACAATAAAAAAAACTTGGTATATGCCTTTATTATATGGAATATGGCTAGGCATTTAATGAAACATTTTAGTAACTTCAGCTAGCAGAAGTTAAATTGTTCATACTTCTACAGGCACATTATAGTGTGCAGAAATGCAAAAAAAAATTCTTTCCAATTTGTACTAAAGCATACACAGGATTTTGGTTGCTATAATCAAAGGCAATTTTATTTTGTGCAGTTTTTAATATGCTACCTACCTGTCTAATACAACAGATTAATGAATCAAGCATTGCATTTTTATCCAAAATATACTATTGAGATAAAATTAAGTATAGCCACACATTCTCAAATGCTAAAAACTTGCCATATCACACCTGGATAGGTAGGTTAAATTGTACGGTCCAATTGTACTTCATTGAATTCTTAAAAACAAGACAGAAACTGAAAAGGAAATGCACATTTGGCAACACCAGCATACTTCACAGTACTGCCCTGGTCGATAGGTAGAAAGTACAAATTATTCCAGTTAAAAACTGGAAAGTGTAAATGAATTGCTAGGCACTAGATACAGGTGTAGAGAGGCAACAATCCACATAATTTTTAACAGTCACAGTCAAAATATAAACCACGTAGAGATAACATGTTTAAACACTCAAGAAGAATCTTAAATTTTAAGCCTAACTTGTATCATTTTTAAACATGTGGAAAATTCTAAAAACAGGAACAGTTCAAAGTTCTGTTCCAATATGAAGAAAATAGATGGCTGATGTCAAAGGTCATTGTCCAATCATGTCAGCACGCATTTATGTCTTCATCTCAAGATTTCTTTTGTATGCTTTTACCAGACAATTTTTTTTTCCGGTAATAACAGCAAAAACTTGCAAGAGTTGGCCTGTTTCTTGATTTCATGCTAGTGTGAGAATGCATGGTCGCTAAAGTTAAAGCATTCCTAAACATGACCATCTAAAGCTCCCATGTATCTGGTTTCCCAGATTTTTTTTTATCTTTCATTTATATGTACCAAAATTATCAGGATAATGTAGAAATAGTCACCTGCAACATTCATCTAACATGCTATAAAAAAAAAAAGGTAAGAACAGGATTTTTTACCCCCAGCATGACAAATAAAGAAACCTAGGCAAACCCTCACTCATGAAATTTGCTGTGTAAAAAGAAATTGGACCTATCCATAAAATACAAGACTTCCTGTGAATAGAGAAGGGGGAAGAGGGGCAGATAAATATCAGTATGTCAGCAGCAGCTCTCAGAGCAGCACTGGAAGAATAGTTAAAGCTATACTATCTGGCAAGAATATAATTGACATTGTAAAGAAAGGGCAGAAAACCTAAGTGGCCTACACCTTTTGGAGAGTAAACTTTTTACACAGCACATTTTAAAGAAAAAAAGGTTTGTCTGGGGGTCTGCTTTAATGTACTTTTTGGTTTAGGATTTTTAGATTTTTGGGAGCTTTAGGGTTCATGTCAAAACAAACACATAATAGCTAACAAGCAATAAAATGTACGAATACAGAATAGAGACTGAAAACTCCGGTAAAAAAAAATACCCTAGTCACATGATTTATTCTATTTAATTCTTGTATCAGACTTCATGAGGCATTGCTTAATAACTAAAACCAAGAGGTCTAATTTAATAAAAGCTATAATTGTTCCAAGTCAACATGAAATGGCACACAAAGAATTGCAGGCTTTTGCTTTTTAATCAGCCAAGTGCATGGTTGTCAATGTGATGATCAAAAATTCATAAGAAAGTTCTGCCAGTGTGCAACATGGCATTACGTTCAAATAAAAAATACTGTACATTAGAAAAGAAAAAAAAAACAAAAACATACATAAATCAAGTTTCTTCATTTTATATGAGGCAAATACATGGAATAAAGTAAAGACAATGTGCTCCATAATCTAAAATACAGTGTTTCTATACCATTGTTGTATAGTACAGCTGATATGTTTCAAGGAAACTTTTACTGTCATGAGTGATTCTCAAGTAACATAGCCTTGAATTGTAATTATCTGTTGCTCTTCTGCTAACAGGATTTAATGTCAGAATTAAGCTCAAGATTCTATAAAAACCTGTCATATGTTACAATGAAATCCCAAATGAGCATTGTCATCCCCTTTAACAGTGGTAGATTTAGGGGTGTCAAACACTGCAGAAATACAATAAAAACATGAAAGAAAAAAAAAACCCAACTTATTCTAGGTAGACCTTATCACAATATCTGGCATATTCTGAATGACCTTGGCCATCGTGTCCTCTACTGTATGATAACATTGACTTCCTGATAAACAATATAGATGACTAGACAAACCGTAGTTCAGACATTTATGCATAGTTATCACTTACAGACTCAAGCTTATTAGGACAGACGTTTAACAGCCATTTTGTTTTTGGTGAATATAAAAAAAAAAAAAAAAAAAAGGGCCAAAGTAAAAAAAAGTAAAGGGAATTGGCTTGCTTCAGTTTGAGTAAGCTTTTTAAAAGATGCATGCAGGTGAAAAGGAGCACAAGCTTGTCAGAAAGTTCTTGATTGTATCTTCACCATAATCATTTTAGGTCGTAGCATATATGATAGTTTACCAACTGCTGGGTGATTTAAATGCCACACTCGCTCCTTTTAAAAGGCTGCAAATCATAAATCAAACAAAAAAAAAAAAAAAAAAAAACAGGAGTGCAAAAAATGTATTTCAATAAAAAAAAAAACAAAAAAAAACAAAAAAATAAGTAAACGCATCAGTCTTAATGGTCAAGATTATTCCAGGGCAATAGTCCTTATTCCCACCCTTTTCTTGCTAAACTAGCTTCCACTTGTAGCCAAAGACATTGTTCAGGGCTTTCATTCTGATGAGCAACCCAGCCTTAGGATATTTTCAGCTTTTTTGCATTTTAAAAAATTCCCAGTCTAGAGCATGGCTGATCTGCAAAAAACAGCCTATTGTGATAAACTGGCACCAGTTGCTAAATCCAGAGTCAGAAGGTGCACGTTTAAAACACAAAAATCTATACCCCCCTCAAAACACAGGGACATCCAAGCTTTACTGTTACCAAACAGTCTTTTCTTGAAGGTCATAAGGCTACTATGATGCAGTGGTGCTTGAGCTTGCAAGGCAGGACTCCTTTGTTTAGCTGATAAAACTCAACAAGCTGAATTAAATCTGTGAATTTGGTATTGCCATCATCAAGGCTAAAGAACAACTGCCCGTCATCTTCACACTGCAAACACAAAGTTTAAGACATAAACATGCTTTTATTGTACAGATATTCTAAAAGGAAATATTTCTGTTTATAAAATTCAGTAATGGCTCAGTTCTAGTACTTGAAATAGAAGAATTGCAAAAAACTCAACTCTAAAAGCAAAAATTGCAGTGAGGCAGGCACCATTTGGAACCAGAACAGGCCCCCCTCATCTCTGATTAAACTCTTAAATTTATGTAAAGTTATTACTTTTTCTTTGATAGATTGGGAAAGTATTAGAACCCCTGTAAAGTTGTAGTGCTTTGCAGACCTCCATTAGAGATTTTCCCCCTCTTGCTGTCCCCCATGACAATGGCTTCACAAGACAGGCAGAGGGAAAAATCTCCAAAAGTAGAATCGGAAATGAAAATGCTTTTAATTTGTGGAAACGGTTACAACCTAATGCCAGCATTTAGGAAAAAAAAAAGCGGTCTGGATTGGACATAAACCTTACTTTTTTAGTGGAATGTGGACCAAATAATGAATTTTCATGTACTGCTATTAGTGAAATGTAAATGGGTCTAAAAATCTGGGCAAATCAACATAAGCATATGATCAACATGCATAATTAAAAAAGGTCACATTTGGTGAAAACTGCATTTCAAAACACTCCAGTAAATCCAGAGATGGCTAGGTAGGTCCTATTGGTACTTACATGATGTCTCAGACATTAATGTGTTGGGAAAGGGAAGGGCTAAGCCAAAAGTTTACCGAAAAAGTTAACATTTGCATACAAAAACTTGAAACAGCGAGACCACTTTGTCATGCTCACTGAAGGCAACTATAAATTGTTCACATACTGTAGCTGGTATGGGCACTAGGTTTGCCTAGAGATCAACTGAATATATTTTTACAATTCCTGCCACTTATTTAAATGAACATTTCTAAATTAGCATTTTAAAATAATTTTTCATTTATGTATCCCTGCTGGGTAACTTTCTTCAGATGTATAACAGCTTTTGCAATAATCCTGATCTACATCTCATAAGGAATTGCTATATGAATACATTACATATTAACACATGTTGTACATTATACTTAATAGTTTTCATAGCATTCTGCAGGGGTTAAAAATGTTGTCATTACTTTGAGTAGAATTTATAATTTGCACCATATAAATCTAGAATAGATCACTTTCATGTAGTCTACACATAAATTGCCTGGAGTTCAGCTTAAAAGTGAAATGTCAATTTATGCTAAATACACCAGTGAAAGACTTGCAGGTCTTGTCCCTCTCCTCTAGCCTGTGACTAGACAGTTAAAACACAGCAATGACCTAATCTTTGTTGCACTTCTCTCTATTAGCATACTCGTTACCCTGCAGCTCAATTGATTGGCTTTATGTTGCTTCTGCGCCTCCCCCCCCCCCCCCCCAGTTAGAGCCATGGTATCCAGAGACTGAAAGAGGCAGAGTACCACAAGTCAAATTCGGATACTTTCACCAATTACATTTGAAAAGTATTCAGTCCAAAACATGCTGGAAGATGACATGCACCAGAAATGCAAACTCAAACAGATATGAATAGTTTTATTAAAGGTTGTTCTACTGTGATAGCTACAGTGTGGCATCTTAAACACAGACATTATAAATGTGCAAATGTTTGCTGTCAATCATAATATGAAAGCAGTGGGCAGAGTCTGCCCTCTCAGGTTCTGAAATGCAAGATTTTTTTTATTGCAAAGCAAGAAAAAAAGAATAAAAAAAAAAAAAAATTGATGTCATGGACAAGCAATACTTACAGGTAAAATCTGGAAATGCTTTATTTTCTGGTGATGACACAGTGTAAGAGCAAACGCCTTTGGATTACTCTGACTATCTCGTATGAGAAAGAGGCTGAAAAGAATTAGGTCCAATAATTGTTTAGCAATAAATTAAAAAATGTAATTACAACCTAATGGTTAAAGTGCATGCAAACAAGGAGCTTTTGTAGATCTGTAAAGAGCTGAGAAATATTCAAACCATGTCAGATTTTTTTTATGTGGTCTGTGTTCCCCACCAAGATTTAGCCCTTCTGGTTACCAGTCACTAAAAAAAGTGATGACAAACTTAAAAATTTTACAGTTACCAGAGAAAAAGTTTAAATCTTTTAACAGACTTCTGTTCTGGCGATAACTGTCTAAAGACTTGTACACACGGTACGATTGTGAAGCGTCTGATTTTTGTCAAAAGGGCGTGTGCCAGGAATTTGTCTTGCAACAAACACGAACATAGTGACGCACTACAAGGAATTTCAGCTTGTACTGCCTATATGAAAATCAGACAGACCGTTGTCCACCGAAAATTTACTAGCCTGTCATCCAACTGTTGGCCGAAAGTTGGACAATTGACAAACGGCCATATATTAAGACAACAGTGTCAACAGACAATCTCCAGCCAACAATCGCATTGTGTGTATGAGGCTCAAGTCAAGCATGCTGACCTGGCTGAAATTCAAGCCATGGGCAGCTCTGCCAGCTACTGTATACAGACACATGCAGCATCCATGGCTGCCTGAATTCCCCAAACAGTGACTGCATCTGATTGGCTGCAGTCTGTTTGGCTGACATTTTTCTATCTGGCTCCCTCAATTTAGAAAATTTGGTGAGCCAGCCACAGCTCAAATTTTGGCTGGTTCAGCAGCCATCTAACAAAAACTATGCATGGCCAGCTTTTAAAGCGGAGCTCCACCCAAAAGTGGAAGCTCTGCTTTTCTGCCTTCTCCCCCATCCCACATTTGGCACCTTTTGGGGGGTTTACCTTGTTTTGACGGGTATCCACTACCAATTGCGGATGATCTTGCTATTACCCACCTCCTCCTTCCCCAACTGCAGGGCCATTCACAAAGTGCAGAAGGGAACAGACTGAAGCCGCAAGGCTTCACTACTGGATACCCTTACAAGCAATGGCGGCAGCAGCACCCCACCCCAGAAGCGATACAAAAATCGGCTGGGGTGAAAATACTGCAGGATCCCTGGGCAGGTAAGTTTCCTAATATTAAGTCAGCAGCTACAAATTTTATAGCTGCTGACTTAACAGGAGGAAATTTTCTTTACAGGATAAATAGAATTCCTCTTAAAGGATCTCCAGGCTCCTTCAGAAAAAGTTAAGTCTCTGGAAAAAACAAAAAAACAAAAACAAAAACAAAACAAAAAAACTGAAGGAAAATTTCCTCAAAAGAAACAATATATACAAGAAAAAGTTGTGCTACTAGTGTAAAAAATATGAAAATTAGCCAGCATCAACAATATGACTAATTGTGAATAGAATAAAAAATGCAGTGCTGAAAAAAATACCAAGAGTCACCCTGGGATAGGGAATTCACTGGTGAAATAGTGAATGTTACTGCAAATGTGCAATAAAAGTGCTCAGTGCAGAAGTGAGGACAGTGGGTGAACTCATATGGCACAATCACAAAAACCAAAGGAGTACATATAGTCCATACAGTAATTACACTTTAAGTGCTTATCTGACATGGGCCAATCAGCATCACAGTATGCCTATAATGCACATTAAAAAGTCCTTGGAGACTCTAATACAAGATATATAGTCTCTTACAGATGACAGATGCAATCATTCTTATGATGAATATACAATGTAGGGAGTGAGCTACCTTTAGGTAGATAGCCTGCTTGGCTCTACATACCGCGCTTTTATTTGATGTCTGAGCACACTATGTACACATCTGGAAAGATGTTTTGTACGTTTTTTATCCATTTTATTTGAATACATTTTTTATCCCAGATTCATCTGCACTATGTGGAGGCCTTTGTTTTATCTTTTTCCCCCCATGATCTCTGCTGCCGTTTGGAAGACAACGAATACCTACCTGTTGGAGCCCCTACTGCGACAACTTACCACCGACCCCCCTAGATGTTGATATGCATCATCTTCTCTGCAGGAGTTCTGGTTGGAGAGTTCTCTTTGGAGGATTGTTTTATGCTCGATTGACCCACCGCCACTGGCGTGTGCGTCCACGATTTGGGGTAAGAGTACCCATCTCCCTCCCCCTCGTATTGGATGCACATCCCAGAATGTCATGTGTAAAACTCACTCCCTACATTGTATATTCATCATAAGAATGATTGCATCTCTAGGTCATCTGTAAGAGACTATATCTTGTATTCGAGTCTCCACTGACTTTTTAATGTGCATTATAGGCATACTGTGATGCTGACTGGCCCATGTCAGATAAGCACTTCATGTGTAATTACTGTATGGACTATATGTACTCCTTTGGTTTTTGTGATTGTGCCATATGAGTTCACCCACTGTCCTCACTTATGCACTGAGCACTTTTATTGTATTGTATTATTTATATATTGTTCATTTGCAGTACCATTTACTATTTCACCAGTGAATTCCCTATCCCAGGGTGACTCTTGGAGTTTTTCATTTTTTTTTAAATTTCCTCAAGAGGACACAGGAAAAAAATAAATACATTCAAAGATGTTTTAATCTTTCTACCCATCTAAAGTTTTGGCTATACATAATATTAGACTGTCTGCTCAAGGACTGCCCCACATACATATACTGCAGTAGGGCAGCCCTTTAGTGTGAAATTACATACCTGCACGTCATTTTTTTCTTCCGGGTCTGGGGAGCGCACGCGCACCGGCAACCCGCGCCTGATGTCCGCCGGGACCCGCCGATCGTTCGAGGCAGATCACTGTTCTGTGACAAGAGATCTATTTTCTCCTGTTTCTGCCAAGCAGGAACACGGATCTGTGTCTTACAGTACAAGCACCCCTCCCCCAGTTATAAAACACTTCCTAGGGACACATTTAACCCTTTGATTTCCCCTGATGTTAACCCTTTCCCTGCCAGCGTCATTAGTACAATGACCTGCATATTTTTTAACACTGATCACTATTAGTGTCACTGATCCCCAAAAAAGTGTCACTTAGTGTCTGACTTGTCAGCCGCAAGCCCGTCACTGATCGCCGCCATTACTAGTAAAAAATAAATACAAAAATTCCATAATATCCCATAGTTTGTAGACCCTATAACTTTTGCACAAACCAATCAATATACGCTTATTGGGATTTTTTTTTTTTTACCAAAAATATGTAGCAGAATACATATTCATACTGGCCTAAATTAATGAAGAAAAAAAAATAACAAAATTTTATTTGGGTACAGCGTTACACGACCATTCAATTGTCAGTTCGCAGTGCTGTAATCACAAAAAATGGCCTGGTCATGAAGGGGATAAAACCATAGGATTTAAAGCCAATTTTAGCCTTTAATGTAAAGTCATTCGCTAAGCAGTTTACATTTTAGCATATAGCAGACAACTATTAGACTAATACTCTTAAAGGAACAGTAAAATAGAAATAGGTTTTTGTAACTAATACAAGTTTTTTGTGGTGAAAGGTTATACTATCAGGTTTGTATTGCTGCCTCTCCTCACCAAGGAGTCTCACCCACTGTCTTGGGTTTACAGTCATCAGTGCAGTGGTGAGGGAAAATATTTTATTTGCTACAACTGTGCAAGCGGCAATTGCCCAAGATGGTATTTGGAAAAGTGACTGAAGAATAATATTTGTTAACAGTACTATCCTAAATATTTTTTTGTTTTAAAGTTCTTACCCATCCACAAGCCCCTGTTGTTTAATGATTGTTTGAGACTCTTCTCGAGATATTCTACCATGGAACCAAGGCTGTGTCCTATGAATAACTACAAAAAACAAAAAATGTTGTTCCAATAAAGCAGGGCAAATGTACAATTTTTTTAAAGTATAAAAGTCAAAGTTCAGTTACTTACCGGTGCTAAGTGTAGAAGGATGAAGTGGGCTTTGGCTTCCTAAAACATTCATCCGTGAACTGCGTTTCTATAAAACAAAAAGATACATCCTATGAGAAATTACAGTAAAACAAGCAATTTTGTTATACATGGGACACATGTAAAGGAATGTAAAAGGTCAGGGACTAGAAGCATAGACATTAAAAAAGGTTTTATTTTCAAAAGGCAAACAAAAAATTGCTTCAGGCCTTTGTACACAAAGAGGGGTATCAAAAGCCTAAGCTGCATGTGCTCTTAGGAGTTTACAGAGTATACACCCCTCCTGCAGATAAACAATCCCTCTACTGTCTTAGAGATCAAATAAGCGCAACATCTATTGCTTGTACAGGACCCATCCCTGACATCCTTTACATTATAGCCATCTCAGC
This sequence comes from Lithobates clamitans, assembly GCA_037952925.1. Classification (NCBI taxonomy): domain Eukaryota; kingdom Metazoa; phylum Chordata; class Amphibia; order Anura; family Ranidae; genus Lithobates; species Lithobates clamitans. Next base: position 2,771,561 of record JBBGZY010000943.1, read on the forward strand.
CATATCTGCCTCAACTCGGAGGTATGGAGGCATAAGATACCCTACAATTTACAAGGAGACATCAGCATTTTAGAACCATCACCTAAGTCTATGCTCTACCACAAAAACTGGAGGGGACAGGAACCAAGGAGTCACTCTGGCTTTTGCTTCCTTGATTTGACTCATGCAGGTCAGGGAGTCTAAAGCCCACTTTATGGCAGCTTCCGGATTATTTTGCTTCAAATCCTTCACTAGAGCAGTGGTTCTCAACCTGGGGGCCGGGACCCCCTCGGGGGTCGAATGACGATTTGCCAGGGGTCACTAAATCCTGGGCTGTTCCTAAAGCCCGCATCGCTCTCCCAGCCTTTTCGCAGCCGCCCATTCATTTCACGGCATGGCTCGGGGGGCAGAGACTAGAGGTCAGCTGACTGGTGAGGAATGTGAAGTGGGAGGGGCTGGAGAAGACCCTATCTCCTGATTTCAGCATAGGTGTCACTGCTGCGAGACATCATAAAGTCGGAGACACAGTGAGTAACACTACCTATGATTATAGTTGCCATTAAAAGCCAGCACTGCCACTCATCTCATTCCCCCCACCAAAGAGTAAGAGAAGGAATGAAAATAGAGAATACATGGAAGGGAGAGGAAAAGAGGGGGAGGAACAAAGAAAAGGGGAGAGAAAGAATAAGAGAAAGAAGAAAGACGGCTAGAGAGAGGGATGGGGGGAAAAACAGGAAATTACGATAGAGATAAAAGGCAAAGAAAGGAGAACAAAGAGTGGTACATCCTAAAATGTACCATAAGGGGTTTTAATACTGTACGAGTGGAAGGGACTCAGGGAGCCCTGAATGTCCGTGGGTTAGGGGTGCAAATTATTTGTCTTGCCTTGGGTGCTGACAATCCACGCTATGAAAATAATTTTTCTGTTAGGGGTCCCCACAACTTGGGAAATGTTATCAAGGGGTCACAGCACTGGAGTGGTTGAGAACCACTGCACTAGAGGAATCTTAGTACAACTAGGAAAAAATGCCAGGAGCAACCATACCTGGATGTTGGCATAATGCAGCCTTAAGCATCAGGAAATCCTCCTCTGCATCATCATTCAACTGAATCATCACTAGACTTCCTGCAATTTGTCAGGTGTGTCAGTGGTGAAGAGAAAAAACACCTGAATCGCGCTAATGATTAATCGTAGAAATCGATAGGTGATCAGTGATGAATAAAACCAAGTATTAACCTTATTAATATACAACTCTATGCTCATTAATGATAAACCTTAAGTGCACAATGTAGACAACAAATGATAAAAAGAAACAAAGTCTCTCAATAAGTGATAAATAATCCACCCGTGCAAAACACAAATTGCAAAAGTCCATCCATAAGAAATTCTTCAACTGTTATGCAGCGAATGATGTGAGCCACCACCAGTATAGAAGGGGTTACTTCTTACCGGACATAAATGATCCCCCATTACAGAGGATCATAGCAGGCATGTCAGCTGTATAACTCCCGTGCTGGACTACTGTGGCTGTGCCTCAGATCATCAAAGGGACCAGATCAGTGCAGTGGTAAGTATTGCATGTAACACAAAGTGGGAAACTCCGATCGTGTAAAACCTTTAACTTATTTATATAAAAAGTCAAAGTCTGAGCAGGACGGCGCGCTGATATCACCTCCAGACTGTGTTCTCTTCCAGTAGGACGGGTTTGTCCGTGTGTGTTCGGCCGACACAACGGACTTTAGGCTTGTTTTCGGATGTTCTAGGCAAGTGTGTCTGACTTTTTATATAAATAAATTAAAGGTTTTACACGATCGGAGTTTCCCACTTTGTGTTACATGCAATACTTACCACTGCACTGATCGGGTCCCTTTGATGATCTGAGGCACAGCTGCAGCAGTCCAGCACGGGAGTTATACAGCTGACATGCCTGCTATGATCCTCTGTAATGGGGGATCATTTATGTCCGCTAAGAAGTAACCCCTTCTATACTGGTGGTGGCTCACATCTTTCGCTGCATAACAGTTGAAGAATTTCTTATGGACGGACTTTTGCAATTTGTGTTTTGCACGGGTGGGAATATTTATCAATTATTGAGAGACTTTTCTTTATCATTTGTTGTTTACATTCTGCACTTAAGGTTTATCATTAACGAGCATAGAGTTATATATCAATAAGGTTATACTTATTGGTTTTATTCATCACTGATCACCTATCAATTTCTACGATTGCTCATTAGCGCGATTCAAGTGTTTTTTCTATTTTTGATTGGGTATGTGTGTCATTTTGAATTGCAGCTTTCACGATTATTGGTTCATGGTACATTGTTTTCACTTATTTTAGCGCAGTTTAATTTTTTCTCTCTGTGTCAGTGGTGAAGTTGAATACAAACCATCTGTAGTACTTGACCACTTCCACACCGGGCCTATTCTGGCACCCCTCTCCTACATGTGAAAAACAATTTTTTTGCTAGAAAATTACTCAGAACACCCAAAACATAAGGTTTTCAGCAGACACCTTAAGCAATAAAATGACGCTCGTTGCAACTTTTTATGTCACACTGTATTTGTAGAAGACAAAATGAGTGTAGCGCTATAAAAATATATAGAAAAGTCCAATGTCATAAACATTAAACCGGCAGTTCAAAGTAGAGCTGGCAAAGAAGAGACTTCCTGAGGAACTTCACTGATGAGCTCAGTGTATGTCGGCGTGCTCCTCTCCTGCCGTCAGAATAAAGGTCACATGACCGGGGAGTCAGGTCCTCCCAGAGCTGAGGAGAAGAGTTGAAGTGCGAGGGACCATGTCACATCTTCCCAGAGAGCACCACTGAGCGGAGCCCCGGCTACCTCCCATTCCCACACAGAGACTCTCCCCGGCATCCCGGACGACTCCTCTCCGCACACCAGCGGTCAGGTACGGCACCTGGGCAACACAAGCAGCCGGAGCAGCGTGCAGTGCATGGAAGCCTGAGCTGGGTGGCGAGAGCGAGGCTGAGGGGTGGGACCCAGTCTACGTGTCGGCTGTTCCACACTCCTCGGTTGACACAGCAACGTGAGAGCCACCTCACCGCTCCTCCAGGCCGTCTGCAGACACTCACCACCTAAGCCTATCTGACCCCTCTTGGCGTATGCCCTGGCGGGTCCACTCAATCCGGTAAGCCTCTTCATTGTTGGTGGTGTTGTGTATATTTTCACTCCAGATGATGTATGAATTTGAAGTGTCTAGCTCCTGAAGATTTTTCCGTCCCATTCCTCAGGAAGTCTGTCAGCTCTACTTTGAACTGCCGGTTTAATGTTTATGACATTGGACTTTTCTATATATTTTTATAGCGCTACACTCATTTTGTATTCTACTGTTACCCTTGTTGGTTGTGTTAGCTGCTTGTTTTGTATCTTGGCAGCGCAGAATTATTTTTGCCTATATCTACACTATTTGTGCAACAATTTTTCAAACGTGTTTATGAAAAAAAAGTTTGAATTATAAAAACAGAAAAGTTAGCCCAATTTTTTGGTAAAATGTGAAAGATGTCACGTCAAGTAAATAGGTACCCAACATGTCACACTTTAAAGTTGTGCACACTCGTGGAATGGTGCGAAACTTCAGTACTTAGATCTCCACAGGCGCTTTTTTTTTTTTTTTATTTACAGGTTACATGTTTAGAGTTAGAGGTCTAGTGCTAAAATGGTTGTCCTCGCTCTGACGCACGCGGCGATACCTCACGTGTGGTTTTAACGGCATTCACATGTGGGTGGTGCTTGCGCTTCTGTGCACGAGCACACGGGGACGCTTTAAAGAATGCGCTTCTGTGCATGGGGACACTTTAAAAAAAATTTTTTGTAATTTTTTTATTTTTACACTTTTTTTGATCACTTTTATTCCTATTTTAAAGGAATGTAAACATCCCTTGTAATATGAATTGTGTGAGACAGGTCCTCTTTATGGAGAGATATGGGGTCTATAAGTCCCCAAAACTCTCCCCCAGGCTGGAAAGTATCAAAAAAAAAAAAAAAAATTACAGATCTAAATGCTTTCCAGCCAAGATCGCCGCTTTGACATCTGTGGCCTGGGCCTTCGATGGTCCCACAGATGACTAGTGACCATCTGGTTACCGGAAATCTCTATGCTCTTCATCTGGCGGCTTCTTTCTCCGGGTCCCTGATGGCACAGGAGAGCATGGAGAAGCACTGGAGGGGGCCGGGAGGGGGCTGTCCCATACCGTCGCCTGTAAGAACGATCAAGCGGTGGAACTGCCGCTATGATCATTCTTATGGTGCACAGGATCGCCGGCAGAAAAGAATGATATCTGAATGATGCCTGCAGCTGCAGGCATCATTCAGATATCCCCACTGAAAGTCAAGGAGGTCATATGACGTACTGCGGGTGGGAAGTGGTTAAAGTAGATGCTGCCCCTTAAGGAAAAAGCAGGTCATGGCATTATTGGGCATATTTGTGCAACTGGTGCTTCACCACACCTCTAAGCACAACATACCCCAGGTACCTTGCTTCCTCAAACCCAATTCAAATTTAATCAGGATTAACCGTCAACTCTTCTCAGAGTCCTACACGACCTGAACCATGTAACTTATGCTGCCAAGGATTATGTTCTCAAGGTAGACAAATCAAGAGGGGGGGGGGGGGGTAGGGGGAGCATAGCAAGGCTTTTGAAAGGTGGTGGGATGCATTTGTGCTGGCTCTCAGTAATAAATGCAGTATTCTCCCTGCCTTTTTCTTTACCAAGAGTCTTTGCCAGCACTCGTTAGTAAAGTCCAGTTTAGTGATGTATTGGGCTGGTCTTAACGCCTCTTAGAAAATTCATCTACCCAAGGCATAGGATAAGTGTCAAACTGACACTTCAGAGTTTTCTAAAGTAACTGTAAAGCGATATTAGGCTTCAATAGCACACAATTCGGCTTGAGCAATCACTCCACAATTCTTAAATTGACATCTAGTTCTAGTATTCTCATTTGTTCTGAGATGGGCTATGAGCCAGCAATTTTTGGTTCCATGTTGTGAAGTTCATTTAAATTTGTGAGATCTGGCAAGTCCTACAGATTTGCTCGTTTCTCTTCATAAACGGACTTACTTGCTGTGATATGGCCAGGGTTACTAGGCACCTTCTCCCAGTCGAGATTAACTTGGAACCCCAGGTTTGTACTAACCAGAGTGGAAACCTGTTCCTTGTGTCTGCAGGGTTTCAAGTAGTTCATGCCGTAAATTTGGTAGGGTTTTCGCTTTCTAGGCTGATGTACCCTGTAGTTTACTACCCTTTCCATGACCACAAAGATACCCATTTGGCCAGAAACTCTCTCTACCATGGGTTTTAGCAAGACCACCGGATTCCCAACTTGAAATTGCCTAACCCGTTTATACTCTGTGCCTCCTGAATGCTCTAAAAAGGTTTCTTCACTAAAGGCATTACATCGGGGACCCTCCCGCATCAGAGGTGTTTTATTGCTGTGTGGTTTCATTTTTCAATGTCGCTTATTACTAAAACAAGGCATTCATAAAGTCTCCACCCTTACATCATTTTAAACTGTAAAAGATCCTGTGGATGGGTGTGGAATCACCAATATGGCAAATCATGCAGGATGTAATAATCCTAAGCATTCCTATCTCATTGTACTACCCACTTAAAGACCAAGCTCTCGACCAGACTAGCCATCTATGTGTGATGGTCCTTGGCAGCTGCCCAATTGGGAACAAATCTGCCATCACATTCGCCAAAGGGTGCCTCGGTTTAATCAGGATCTCCTTACAAAAAGCTGTCTTTGAGAACATAAAGGAACTCTTGTGCAATTGCTTTAAAAAGGAACACTCAGGATATCTAGTCGCAAAATTTAACTACCAATATGTATCCGTGTCCTCTGGTTTACTTAACTGAATTAACAAAAAAGTAGACCCATTTTAATGCATATAAATTGAACTTTGATTATGGGTAGAGCTACCAAGGGGTTTCAGAAGTGACACCAGAATGGTTAACTGGCAGGAAGCTCAGTATCTTCTTCTTCAGCCTTCAAGCATGGCCAGCAAAACCAATTGGTTATCCACACCTCAAACTGCTTAGTCTCCTGGTATTCACTTAGTGCTTCATTGTGAGCTAAATTGCCCACCATCAGCCTATATAGCTTAAGAACCAGCAAATACTCCAACCTCACTGTGGATCTTGGCAACTCAATGAAAACTATAATGAACTGCAAAAAGAGGAATCCGGTTTTCAGTATCAGGCATGGAAATGTATACTTGGGCAGTATTATATGTGCCTTTTAAAACGTCCACGTTAGATGCGCATGATTATGGAAGTCTCATCCTACTGCCCAACCATGACCTACAATAAGAAGTTGCACACCCCCAGATCTGCTAGGTCTTTAAACCTGGAACAGCAAAATCTTAGCGTCTGCAGTCTGGTATGTTCCCTTGAAGAAATGTAACCTTTTCCCAACAAGTGAGCAGGCTTAGGAGTTCCCACAGTTCCAAAAAAAGGACAGTCCTTTCCACCTATGATGGAATAAATCAACTTTGTTACCACCCAGCCTCTTTACTAGTGTCACCATTTGCACAAAAAAAAACAAGGTTTTACCTGCCAGGTCAGTCACTCCAAGCAGTCTTGAATGCATAAGTGTCACCATGCTGCCCGAGCTAGCAAAGTCTTGGCAGGGAGATGGTTCACAAGCACAGTACATATAAACTGCCCCTCGCAAAGGCCAAGAGTGCATTGGGAAATCTTAAACAAAAGGACACCCTCCAGATGTCTTCACGTTACACAAGCTACTCCTGTAGTGGACATCAAAACTCAAGGCTGGAGATCGACAGGCAAGGATAATATATCACAACCTGCTCCACAATCTGGGGGTCAGAGACGGAGCCTCTGGCTGCAACTGCACCAGGTGGTGCATTTGGGTGTTTGATAACTCCAGCTATGCATTCTTTGTGCCTGGGCAGAAGCAGTCACCCCAGCATCGCAATTTTAACTGATCATGATGACCTGGTCTCACCAGGTGGGAGGTAACAGAACCTGCAATGAGAAAAGAGGCAAACAGGCCATCTTACGATTCTTGGGGCCACCCCTCTCTGTAGTCCTCTCAAACAAGGTGAGGTATGCCAGGAATCAACGCAACTCAATAAAAAGTTTTTTTTAAAAAGGCAAACAAAATAGGGCTTTCTGCAGCAAACCATGTACAACAAACCAGGCTCAGGACTTTTACCCACAACACTATCTAGCCAAAGAACTCCTAAGCAGACAGAGCTTTTAGTAGTGCTCAATTCTTCCTGACATGCTCAAAACTCTGTAAATTTCACATGTGCTCTCAGCAGTCTAAATATAAATCACTACCATAGGTAAAGTAACCCTCTACTGCCCCTTAAAGGGACCATAATCATGTGCCATCAATTGTGTATTCTTGTCTCATTAGAAATGTGATACAAGGGGGTATTTATAGGGAGTAGTACCTTTACTTTTTTTTTTAACTGCTCTGTTGGTTGGGGAAGCTTTGATGAATTATCAGGGGTTTAAACAGTTCCTTTTTCAGCCTCAGCTGCATTGGACAGTGAATGAATAGGAAGCACTCACAGGCTTCCTGTTCACAAACTAAAGCATAGTAAACTGTGTACTATGCTTCAGTGATGAATGGACACAAGTGATTGGTACCAATTGATCACGTTAAAGTAAATGGCACAAAATGGTAATACAACCTTTACCCCCCCCCCCCACTCTTCATCCTGAAACATCCCCCATGTACCTGCAGCAGCTGCTGGCAGGAGAGGAGGAAGCCGGAATCGCTGCAGGGGAGGGGGGGGGCGCAGATACTGATCCTCCTGCAGCGCAGGAGGGAGAAGAAGTCGGCAGCTGTAGCAGTGGGAGCCACAGGAGTGGGCAGGAAGGCAGTACAACTGGTCGTCCTGCTCAGGTGGCCCCCACTCCCCCTTTTTTGAACTGATGGGGCCTGGGCTCAGTACAGCAGGGCCGGCTGTACTGCCTTAGCAGCCTTGATTTTGGGACTTGTCCAGCAGATTTGAATAATGAAAATCCAACTGTAAATTTACAAATCTTTCAAGATTAGGATTGAAAAGCTTAGTGTCAATGGACCTTTGTTCTTAGGGACTACACTTTTTCAAGATCAAGTCTGAAATGGAAACCATTAATGGGCTGAAAAACTAGGTCATGGTGGATTACCGGTTTCAACATTGGAAGGTCTAAGGCCACGTTGGAGCCTCTTCTCCTAAATTTCTCTGCAATGTGCTGAGATGCTTAAGGCCATCTTTTTAATTAACCTGTGAATTGATGAACAGGCATACACAGGCACACCCAGTTGTGAGCCAAGGTACTGTGGAAACTCGTTGTGAAACGCTTCAACCTCTTAGCTCATGCAAAGATAACTTGTTACAGTTCATTCATATGAATTACACAGCTGTCAAGGACACTTCAAATTTTAGGCAGGTGCACATGCATGTCCTGCGGGTACCCGCCGTGCTGGGAACAAAATGCGCACAAATATTTTGCCAAATGCGAACGCATTAGCCATTTAAGCACTGGCGCCAAAACGGCCTATATAAGGGCAGCAGCTGCACTAGTGCAGTGCTGCCTGATCTGCAGCTTTACCAGAGTTTTGTTCCTATGCCTGTATTGGAATCCTATATTGACCTGGATTTCCTGACCACGTTTGCTTTTCTCCAGTCCTAACCTTGGCTTGCCTAGACTTCGTTATACCTGCTTATCTGCCCGATATCCTGTTGCCAATCTCTGCCTGCCGCTTATGCCATACATCTTATTATCGGTGATCGATCTGGCTTGTCTGATCCTGCTCCAGTCTATCCTGCTCTGTCCAGTGCCTAGTGACGCTGTCCTGCATCCGCTGTGTATCTGCGCCTGCTGTTCCTGATGCTACCTGCTGCTCAGCGATCCAGTTCAGTCTGGTGATTCACTGGCCACACATCTCTGCTGTCAAGAGAAGACCTTGCAACGTCAGTGGTTCCTGAGCCAGGGCTGTAGGAGAGGTCTCCCTCTGCACATCAGGCTCTACCACAAGGTACATGACAGCATGTCTGAGCCTGCAGGAGGGACCTCTCCAATGGAAGAGATCTGTCAACGTCTCGCAGCCCTCAACCATCCTGTCAAATCTCTGCAGGAAGGCTACGTCCAGCTAGAAGAATGTGTGCAGTCTTTGGCCACCTCTGCAAGCTCCACCAACAGACTGCTACCACACCATCTGTGGTGATGCTACCACCTGAACCCAGAGTGCCTACACCTGAAAGGTTCTAAGGGGATCAAAGTAAATTCAGGGCATTCCCCAATGCATGCCAGTTGTACTTTGCCCTACAGTCCTGGACTTTCTCTCTGGAATCCAAAGTGGGATTCATCATTTCTTTACTCCAAGGGGAACCCCAGACCTGGGCCCACCGGCTGCTAGAGGAAAATAACGCACAGATTCATGCCATGTCATCTTTCTTTGTTGCGGTTTGTTGTACAGCTTGGCTATTGCATCAAACTCAAGGTGGAAGCTGCTCTCTATGCTCTCCAGCAAGGCCGCAGATTGGCTGAGGACTAGGTTACGACTTCAGATGCTGTGAGCGCAGATTAATGGAACGACGCAGCTCTGCAACATCAGTTCCGCCTTGGACTGTCCGAAGGTCTTAGAGATGAGCTAGCCCAGGTTGGGGTACCCAATACCTTGGAGGGCCTAATCACCCTGGCTATCCAGACTGACCATCGGCTCCGTGAGAGTCGGTCAGAAAGGTCTACCCAGCAGTCCCGTGCTGTATGGATGATGCCGAGCGCCAGTTCCTGCTCACTCTACGTTTACCAGTTCAGCTCCTGCCAGTTCAAGTTCTGTCAATCCTGTATCAGATGTCCCCAAACCAATGCAACTCAGGTTGATGCGTCCTGCTCCGTCTCCTGAAGAACGTTTACGCCGCCGACAGGGCAAACAGTCTTTATTGCAGAGAAGCCGCTACTATGGGCGGACCTGTCCTGTAAAGATGTGCAAGTGTCGTTTCCTCTGCCAACCCATCATCTGTCTAATGCAACTCATCTAGCTCTGCCACTCTCCTTCCAGCTTCTGGAAGGAACAATCTCAGTCAACGGCATTGACTCTGGGGCATGCAGTTGTTTCGCTGACTTAACCTTTGCTACTCAGCAGCATATTCCACTGCGACCAAAGACACAACAACTTTCTGCATACCTGGCGGATGGCTCATGTATCAAGTCAGGACTAGTGACTCAGGAAAGCCCTCCATTAACCGTTCTGTTTGGTAGGAGTAAGGAGTTAGAGCCTTAACGCATCTCTTCATTAATTCCCATCTTGGGCCTACCTTGGCTTCAAGCCCATAATCCTCAGATCGATTGGATTGCTGGAGAAGTCCAATCACGCTACTGTCAGAAACAGTTTTTCTAACTGCAATCTCGGAACACCCAATAAGAGGAGGATAATATGCGACCGGTCTAAACTACGTGGCATGTTCACCAATGCCAGGAGCCTGGCGGATAAGATGGGTGAACTAGAGATACTGTTGTACGAGGAGGATTTGGTGCGAATTTCAGAGACCTGGTTCAACAGCTCTCATGATTGGCTGGCAACCAGTCAAGGGTATACCCTTTATCGCAAGGATAGAGAGGGTAAAAAAAGGGGGAAGGGTATGCCTATATATCAAAAATAATGTACAAGTGAATGTGAGAGATGACATGGAGGTGGAATCCTTATGGGTAGAGCACCAAAAGGATGAAGCTAAGTTCCTAAATATCTTGCAGGACAATTTTATGGGTCAGATGGTAGACACACCAACTAGCAATAAAGTGTTACTGGATCTACTGGTTAGCAATACAGACCTGATCACAGATGTGGAAATACGGGGCAATTTAGGAAACAGCGATCACAGAGAGATTAGAGATAGATATATATATAGATAGAGATAGATAGATAGATAGATAGATAGATAGATAGATAGATAGATAGATAGATAGATAGATAGATAGATAGATAGATAGATAGATAGATATAACCAACTTTCCTAAACTACAAACCCTGCTAGAAGGCATAAATTGGGATAAAATCTTAGGAACAAAGAACACGGAGGAGAAAAGGGTTTGCTTCAAGAGCATATTAAATAAGGGCATTAGCCGATGCATCCCATTGGGTAATAAATTTAAAAGAGCGAACAAAAGTCCTGGATGGCATAACTCCAATGGAAAAATGCATAAAAGCAAAGGAGAAGGCCTTCAAAAAATACAAGGGATCATCCTGAGCATTCAGACTTTATATAGAATGCAACAAGAAATGTAAGGGTACAAAAAGGACGGCTAAGATAGAACATGAAAGACACAGAGGAGAGCAAAAAAAATCCCAAGAAATTCTTTAAGTATGTAAACAGTAAAAAAGGAGGACAGACCATATTGGCCCAATAAAGAATGAGGAAGCACATGTGGTTACAAAGGATGGGGAGATGGCAAAGGTACTGAATTTATTCTTCTCAGTCTTCACAAGGGAAATCGGGGGGCTTCAGTAACCAAAACTGCAGTGTTTATCCTCATGACACATCAGAGAAAACACCTCCATGGTTAACAGAGGACAGAATTAAAATTAGACTTGGGAAACTTCACATTAATAAATCACCTGGACCAGATGGCTTGCACCCGAGAGTACTTGGGGAACTCAGGGAACTTAGTCAAGTAATTGCCAGACCATTGTTCCTAATTTTTACTGACAGTCTGACTGGAATGGTACCAGCTGATTGGAGAAAAGCCAATGTAGCACCAATATTTAAAAAGGGCCCAAAATACATCTCTTGGAATTACAGACCAGTTAGCCTAACATCAATAGTATGTAAACTTTGAGGGGATAAGGGATTATATACAAGATTTTACTAATAGGAACAGTATCATTAGCAGTAATCAGCATGGATACATGAAGAATCATTCTTGCCAAACCAATCTATTAACCTTCTATGGAGGAGGCGAGTTGCCATCTAGATAAATGAAGGCCCACAGACGTGGTGTATCTGGATTTTACAAAAGCATTTGACAGTTCCCCATAAATGTTTACTGTACAAAATAAGCAGGGTGGGTACATGGATTGAAAACTGGCTACAAGGGCGAGTTCAGAGGGTGGTGATAAATGGGAAGTACTTGGAATGGTCAGGGATGGGTAGTGGGGTCCCCAAGGGTTCTGTACTGGGACCAATCCTATTTAATTTGTTCATAAACGACCTGGAGGATGGGGTAAACCATTCAATCTATGTATTTTTGGACAATACTAAGCAGGGCAATAACTTCTCCGCAGGATGTGGAAACCTTGCAAAAAAGATCTGAATTAATGGGGTGGGCAACTACATGGCAAATGAGGTTCAAATGTAGAAAAACGAAAAATAATGCATTTGGGTGGCAAAAATATGACTGCAATCTATACACTGGAAGGAGAACCTCTGGGGGAACCAAGGATGGAAAAAGACCTGAGGGTCCTAGTATATAGCAGCAGCTTGGCATTGCATGCCATTGCTGAGCCTAACAGAACATTGGCATGCATTAAAAAGGGATTAATTCCAGAGATAAAACTATAATTCTCCCACTCTACAAGACTCTGGTCCGGCCACACTGAGTATGCTGTCCAGTTCTGGGCACCAGTGCTCAATAAGGATGTACTGGAAATGGAGCAAGTACAAAGAAGGGCAACAAAGCCAATAAAAGGGTCTGGAGGATATTAGTTATGAAGAAAGGTTGTGAGCACTGAACTTATTCTCTACGGAGAAGAGACACTTGAGAGGGGATATGATTTCAAGTTACAAATACCGTACTGGTGACTCCACAATAGGGATAAAACTTTTGCGGTCGGGAGTTGAACAAGACTCGTGGCCACTCATTAAAATTAGAAGAAAAGAGGTTTTAACCTTAAACTATGTAGAGGGTTCTTTACTGTAAGAGCGGCAAGGATGTGGAATTCCCTTCCACAGGTGGTGGTCTCAGCAGGGGGCATCGATCGTTTCAAGAAACTATTAGATTAGATGAGTGCCTGAACGACCACAACATACAGAGATATACAAGGTAATACTGACATACAATCACACACATAAGTTGGACTTGATGGACTTGTGTCTTTTTGACCTCACCTACTATGTATCCCCTCCAACGCCTCAGTAACTCTGCTATGCATGGACTCTGATCAAGGTATAGACAAGTTGGTGCCTTAGTCCCATGAGTTTCTCGATGTCTTTAGCAAATGGGGGGCTGACACTCTCCCTCCACATCGGCCATATGACTGCCCGGTAAACTACTTCCCGGGGCCAAGATGTCCTTCGGGTGAATATTTCTACACTCTAAACAAGAGAAAAAAAAAAGGAATCATCTGCCCATCTACTTCTCCAGCAGGAGTGGCAATATTCTTTGTTACAAAAAATAGACAAGTCCCTGTGGCCATGTGCAGATTACCAGGATTTGAATGCGATCACGGTTAAGAACCCCTTATCCCCTTCCTCTCGTGCCCAAATTATTTCAGAGATTAAAGGTCCGCAACTGTCTTCACCAAGCTGGACTTGCGAGGAGCCTATAACTTGGTTCATATCCGTGAAAGGGAGGAGTGGAAAACGGCTTTTCGTACCAGATTCAGCCACTTTGAATACCTGGTCATGACCTTCGGCCTCTGGAATGCCCCTGCCACCTGCCAGCACCTGACTGACAATTTATTCAGAGACTTCCTGGATATCTTTGTAGTAGATGGGGAATAAAAATGAGAGGGGGGAACCCATGGCATAAAACCATATTTATTAAAAATTCCAATGTAAAAAAAAAAAAAAAGATAAAAAAAAAAGAACACTCACCTGCTAGGGTGCCTTTGTCTAGCTCCCAGTGTGATCAGTATGCATCTACAAAGGGGTTAATCAGGGCAGTCTCCTTTGGACGCCACAAAATCACGGTAAGGCTCAGTCCCCTATGAAGTTTGTGTGATCTGGTGTCTCGCGATGACGTGATCAAGCCTCGCGACACCAGATTTGCCCGAAAAAAAAAAAAAAAAAAAACGATCAAAGGTGACCGATCCTTACCGTGACTGAGCTCTGTCATTTTTACTCTCCATCCATGGAGGATTTGCAGTGCAGCTGACTTTTGAAAGACACCATCTAGGGCAGGCAACCTCGGTACTCCAGTTGTGGGAAAACTACAAATACAATAATGCCTCTGACTCTAGGAGTCATGCCTGTGATTTTCATTGTCTTGCAATGCCTCATGGGACTTGCAGTTTCACCACTGCTAGAGGGCCAAGGTTGCCAACCCCTAGATCAGGGGTTATTTCCCCACAAAGTGCAAGTGAACACTCTAGACATAGGTGGTCAACATCCAGGGTGAGATTACATCCTTGTGGGGCACTTTGAACACTCAAGCACCGATTTACAATTTATATTGAAGCACAAGCACTTTCTTCACCATTTTTACAAGAATCGAACACTTGATATACATCTTATGATTTATTAACCACGTTATACTCAAGCGCGGTGTTCAACCATTGTTATATTGCAGGGACGCTAGTCAGCTCACATTACACTGCTGCTGTTTCACCAATTATTTGTTTCAGAGTCTTTTATGTTATACTAGTGTAGTGCTGTCTGATCTGCAGCTTTACCCAAGTTCTGTTCCAGTATTGACCCAGCTTTCCTGACCACGTTTGCTCATCTCCAGTCCCGACCTTGGCTTGCTTAGACTTTGTTATGCCTGCTTATCCACCTGATATCCTGTTGCCAACCTCTGCCTGCATACTGACCATACTCTGCCTGCCACTTATGCCATATCTGACACCGATCCGATTTGTCTGATTCTGCTCTGTCCAGTGCCTATTGATGCTGTCCTGCATCCGCTGTGAGTCTATACCTGCTATTCCTGCCACTCAGAAGTCCAGTCCAGTCCAGTCCGGCGACTCAGTGGCCACACATCTGCTTCCAGAGGACCTTGCAGGCACTCTAACACCACTGCACTCTCGCATCCACTGTTGCAACTCGTGGTTCCTGAGCCAGGACTGTACCAGAGGTATCCCTCTAAATGTCAGGCTCTGCCACAAAGTACACGACAACCACATAATATTTTTCAATGATTTTAGACTTTTTATTGGAAATTTTGTAACATTAAATTTACAAGTTTTGTGTAATAGTCTCTGGTAACAGTAAAGTCCATAATAAGGAAAGGTTTCTTGGTAGATGGTAAAATAGATAGATGAGGTACCCCCTAAATTAGCCGATTCCTTTCTATAGTTGTATAGAATATATTCTGTTTTATTATACAGATATTTCTATTTAACCGATTTGCAATAACCTCAGTGTAATTAATGATGTTCCAAGCCAGTTTCTGAATTATAGCCACTGTACAAGAAATCTCTTATCTGGAAAGCTAACACATGTACTGCTTTATTTGACCATATAGCCCAGGCTAATGCATCAAAACCTAAATATACTCTGTAGTTTGGCTAGATAATATATCCATCTCTTAGCTTATTATAAAAATATACACCCACCAGCCTCTATTAGGTACACCTGTTCAATTGCTTGGTAACACAAATTGTTAATCAGCCAATCACATGGCAGCAACTCAATGCATTTAGGCATCTAAACGTGGTGAAGACGACTAGCTGACGTTCATACTGCGCATCAGGATGGGGAAGAAAGTGTGTTTAAGTGACTTTGAACGTGGCATGATTGTTGGTACCAGACGGGCTGGTCTGAGTATTTCAAAAACTATTGATCTACTGGGATTTTGCATGCACAACCATCTCTAGGTTTTACAGCGAATGGTCTGTGAAAGAAATATCCAGTGAGCAGCATTTGTGTGGACGAAAATGCCTTGTTGATGTCAGGAGAATGGGCAGACTAGTTTGAGATGATAGAAAGGCAGCAGTAACTCAAATAGCCACTTGTTACAACCACCGTTTGCAGAATACCATCTCTGAATGCACAACGCATCGAACCGTAAAGTAGAAGGGCTACACCAGCAGATGACCACACTGGGTACCACTCCTGTCAGCTAACCGGAAACAGAGGCTACAATTCGCACAGGATCCCCAAAACTGGGCAATAGAAGATTGGAAAAACGTTGCCTGGTCTGAGTAGTCTCAATTTCAGCTGTGACACAGATGGTAGTGTCAGAATTTGGTGTAAACATGAAAGCATGGATTTATCCTGCCTTGTATCAATGGTTCAGGCTGAAATAGTCCCATTATTAACATTTTCAATATTCTTATCTTGCTGAATTTACACCTTTTCAAAAGATCCCCACTTATTCACATACATGGAAGCCCCACTTAATACACACAGCCAGTTCTGTCACCATAAGGATATGAAGGGGTTTCAGAAAACAAGCATCCAATATATTTTTTACCTGGTAAAGTACATAATTATAAAGTAATGTGCAAGAAATGCTTGCAAACATTTACTTGAAAGCGAATCACAGTCCTCCAAAGAAGGCTTATGCCAACTTTGAGGATCACCCAGGTAGGCCCATTTCTTTGAGGGTCAAGATGCTAGCCCAAAGATGACAAGCGTGTAAATATTGCTGCCTGTGTAGAAGTGTTCCATAGTTCTATGAGCACCTCATCGGTCCCCTGTTGTCTCAATATTTATACAACCCATGTTAAAAAAAAAAAAAAAAAAAAAAGGGTGGGGGACAATGTGGATGAAAGGGGACAGAGGACACTGCTTTGGGGGCACAGGAAACTTGCTATGGGGGGGGGGGGGGCAGAGGACACTATGGGAGTGATGTGAAGGGGGACAGAGGGCATTGCAATGTGGGGGCCCTATTAGGGATCCCTTCTCACTTGGGGACAGGGACCCCATTCTCTAGACCATGCTGGCTGGCAACAGCCACCCTTGGGTGTCAGGATGGAGGAAGGAGCAGTAAAATCCAAATCACCAGCCACATGCTCCCTCAGAGTGAACTGGCATTGTATTAGTCAAGCACCTTTAAGTGAGGTAAACCTGTACTGTTTTATTACTATGTTAGGATTATTATCATCATTTATTAGCAGGTGAATGTGGCCCTCCATGCATTCACAGACACTGAATCCAGCCCTTTAGTGGAAAAAGCTTGCTGACCCCTGCTCTATATGATCTGTTAGGAATCATTTCTGTGCAGTTTTGTAGTTGCCAAAGGGTTTTACTATATATAGTTCAATTGTGAACCGAAAGATAGTGGCATACACAGAAGGGAATTTACTAAAACTGGAGCAGACAGACAAGCTGTGCATAGGAACCAGCTTCTAATGTCAGCTTGTTCTGGTAAGCTTTGAAAACTAGAAGCCGACTGCTATGCACAGTTGCTCCAGATTCTGTCTGCTCTAGTTCTAATAAATTGCTCTTGTAGAATACTGTATGGCATCAGTGTGGAATAATTTTTAAAATTTTTTTTTTTTTTAGGAGGCCAACTGAACCCTGAAGACCTAAGTAGAAATTTTTCAAGCTTTTCAAGGGGTCTATGTCCCGCACATTCTCAGCAAGTAAAGAAACTCCAAATTAAGATGAACTGGAAGCAAAATTACCCATCTTGTGTAAAATACTTATTCCGCCTTCGCACAATGTAATGAGGTAAGCAGACATTGAGTGGCAACCAAGGTTCCCTCCATAGAGGCGTGAGCGTAGGCGACCATCAGGAAGCATGTTTTTGCAGGATTACCAAGTGAAAAAGCCCACCACATCTGAGGACCGGTAAGTGGATTACATCTAAATGTTTCAGGATGAGTTTCGCGCCATTAATCAGGATATCAATAAACCCACCGTGCAGGGCTATGGTTTTGGTGCTAAAATCCCTGTGCTGCTGTACACTTAGACCTGCTTAAAAAAAAATATATACTGCTCAAGTGAGGCTTGATATTATTCAATTAAACTTACTACCCTAACAAGCTATACCCAAAAATGCAGACTACAGAGTTGTATTACATAAGTAACATATAGAGTTCGAAAGACTCAAGGCACCTGCCTACTGCACCATAGTGTCACATTAGTAAATGAGATTAAGCTCCTAACCATGCAGCTGATTGCTTAAGGAAAGCCACTTTCAACCTGACTTCAGGCAGCAGTGAACTTTTTGACACAGAAGCTGCTCGAGAGGCGTTTGTCATACTCCGCTTTTTCTTGGATGCTTACCCAGAAGTTAGATTACACTTGCATGTAACGCATTTCAGACAGCAAGTAGAACCTCCTGTGCACAGAGTAAAGAACACACTGCTGTGAAAAGCTGGGGAAGGATACTTGTCCAACTAAGACATTAGATACATTTTTTTTTTTTTAGTATAGCCAAAAAAAAAAAGCTACATATTCTCATCCATACATTAATATTAGGTACCTGCACAAAATTAAAATACACATCCTTAGGGAGAGCTACATGCCTTATTGCACTTCGAGGAAATTTTTTTGGACTATTATGAATTTTTGTATTGCACAGAGCACTCTTTAAAGGACACTTAGCTACTTTTGGTTGTCACATTTTGAATTTTCATTGTACTGCTATTTATATTTAGCACTTAATAGATTTGGCACATTCAGTGTCTGAGGAGCACAATTCTTGTCTTTACTTTGACAACATATTCTCCTCCATGCTGCACCTGTCCCACATTGGCTCCAAGACAGAACTGAGTGATAACTGCTGATCACTCATCTTGGTCTGCTCGGAGTTTAAAGCAGTGAATGCCAGTCACCCCTCTGCACTCTAAACCTACACTGGTCACTAGAGTGCTAGGGAAGGGGCAGGTGCAGCTGGCTGGAGCCAGCTGTCAACCAGGCAGCTGGTGGATCCTGACAATTTTGTTGGGATCCTTCCACAGCCTGGAGCAGCTCTGCCTCATCAGCTGATACCAGACAATAGAACACTATCAGCCGACTCTAGGTCACAGAAGAACAAAAAGTGAGTACTGTTATGACCCACAAGGGAAGTATGGCCAAAACAATGTAGAAAAATTGCATTTTTATACTCCCTGTAAAATACTTTTGGCAATCCAGGGCCACAGGTATTTATAAACCGTTGGGTTATACTGCTGCTTAGAGGACAATGACACTGGCAGCAAAAAAAAAAAATGACCAGCATAGGATAACCCTGCCCACACTCCTTATGCTTTGATCAAAAAAGAGCAAAAAGCACTCAGACCTAGAGTGTACCTTGATCAAAGAGGGTCAAACCTGATCCTTAAGACTAAAAAACTTCAATGGTTTGCTGGAGTCACAACGACTGCAGTCCAAGAAGCTGGGGAACCATTATAGGGTCCACTCGAAATACAGCTTCAGGAAGACGGTTCTCTTTTTGTAACAGATTAACCCTCACAGCCTGGACTACATCCAGACAGACTTTCTGCTGAATAAGAGCTGCATAGGCGGTTGGAAGAAAAATATCCTGGTTGAGGTGAAAGGCAAAAAAACAACCTTAGGCAAGAAGTTCTGGACCCCAACACCCCCATATGCAAAGCCAGGAAGAATTCCTTGCAGTATAAGAGCACTTTTTGGACACCCCAAAAGGTGAGGACTACAGAAAGCACCACGTTAAGACCCCATACACACTATACAACTTTTGTTGTCAGATTTCCTTTAGATTTAGCAAAACCATGTAGTGCAAGGGCCTGCCTGATTGCATACAAATTGAAACTTAAGGTTTGACCTCATATGGTTTTGGTAAATCTGAAGGGAAAAAAAAAAAAAAAAAATCTACAGAAAATTGTATAGTGTGTATCCAGCTTAAGAGTAGAGGGAATGTCTAATGGTTTCACATAATGATCTACGAAGCAGGGAGAGAACCAGGTTCAGATCTCAGTCACAGGGGACTTATATGGAAGGCCCTAAATGTAAAGGTTTAACTTAAGATATGAAAGAACAACAGTCTATGAGACAATTTAAACCAGGAAGAAATCTGGCACTTGAAAGTGCTCAAGGCCAAAATGCTGGTCCAGATCCAGGTGCAGAAAAGGGAGGAAACTCCTAAGGTAGAAATCTTGCAACTAGCAATAAGTAGAGTATGCCTTCCAACTTTATGGATATACCTTATGGAAAGTAACCTTCCTATCTTTTAGCATTGTAGGAAAAACCAATTGAGAGATGCCGCCGATTCAACACAAGGCTTCAACAACTATGCCCTTAAAGCCAGAGTGTCAAGTAGTATGGCAAAACAATCCTTGGGACAAAAAACCCTAAAGGATTTGGCAAAGCCAACAGTGCATCTGCCAGATGTTCTACTACATTAGTGTACCACATCCACCTGGGCCAGTCTAAAGCAATGGGAATCGCTGGAATGCATTCCATCTCAATCCTGTGAAGCAGACAAGGATGAAGTTTTAGGGGAGAAAGGCATAGCTCAGGTTTAATCCCAAAAGCATCCACTGCTTCCTCTAAAGGAATTACTTGGGAGACAAAGCCTGTGCAGTTTGTGAACCTTCTTGCCCCCCAGGTTTAACATTCAGCCTCCCCCACCTGTAACAAAGATCCTGGAACATCTCTGCATGTAGGAACCTGTCCCCTGGGTCCATGATTTGTGCTCTCAGGAAGTCAACCTAAAAATAGTCTATGCCTTGTTTCGAAAAATCGAGACCATGAAGCTATGCCCAGGAGAGGATCAAAACTACCTGTCTTGCCAAGACTTCTGATTCCTTCTCGACAGCAGTTGTATGCTACTGCTGTGGTGGTGTTCGACTGAATCTGGACTGAGACTTTCAGAGATTGCCAAATCAACCAAAAGTTTCAGGATGTTAATCAAGAGATTCGGACTACCAAGTTTCTCCCATCAGCCTGATGTCCAGGACTCCTCTCCAGCTGACATGCTGGTATCTGTCATGAAGAGGTTTCAGAATATGGAAATGAAGGAAATACCCCCAATTCCAGAACCAGCTTCCTGAGCAATCAGTCCAGGGACAGAAGACAGAACACAATTTGATTGACAGAAGCAGAAGCCAATGGCTCCCACTGCTGTCTGAGTCCTGTGAGTGCACTGCTACTTTCGTGCACAGTGCTGGATCAAGATCAGGCTGAGGTATTTGGAGGGGTAAGAACCGATCATGTAGTTTTTTTTTTTTTTAATACCCAATTGCACTCACCTTAGCCTTTACAACCACTTGCTTACTGGGCACCTAAACCCCCCTCCTGCCCAGACCAATTTTCATCTTTAAGTGCTGTCACTCTTTGAATGAGAATTGCGCGGTCATACAATGTACCCAAATGAAATTATCTTTTCCCCACAAATAGAGCTTTCTTTTGGTGGTATTTGATTGTTAAAAAAAATAAAGACCGAAATTCAAAAACAAAAAAGTTTTATATTTTGTTAATAAATTTTGCAAACAGGTAATTTTTCTCCTTCATTGATGTACGCTGATGGAGGCTACACTGATGGGCACTAATAGGTGGCACTGGTGTGAACTGATAGATGGCATTGATGGGCAGCACTGCTAGGTGGCACTGATTGGCACCACTGGTGGGAAATTGATAGGTGGCACTGATTGCTGGCACTTATGTACCGGTGGGCACTGATTGATGCCACTGGCAGGCGGTACTGGTGGGCACATAATAGGCTGTTCCTCTTCGGGACCAATGTCCCTTCAACAGAAGCCGGTGATCGGCTTTTTTTCTCCTCACCCTGTCAGCATGAAAAGAGAAAAAACTGATTACCGATCTGTTTACATCACGTGATCAGCTGTCATTGGCTGACAGCTGATCATGTGGTTAGAGGCCGGGTCGACCTCTAACTCCGATCTGTGATCACCTGAGTCTCATTGACTCAGTGATCGCACTGCATGCGCCCTACAGGGGGTGTGCAGGGAGCTTGCAAAGGGGAACACGTCTATTGATGGCCTCACAGCAAAGCAGATCCGCGCTGTAGCCGTCATTTAGCTATAGCGCGGATCTGAAGGGGTTAAGAAAAAAATTTACTAATCTGTCCAAGAGTGTAGGGCTGAAAGTATAATCTCCAAGGACTAACAAAGGATCAGTAAGGATTTTAGCTGGATCCATTCCCTTAAGTTTTGACAGACTTACATTATGGCTATGGGAGGTTGCAAAACTGGGCCTACTAGAGAAAACAAGGTTTTGAAAAAATGTTTCTAAACATTCCTCAATGGGAAACCTTAACCACCAATACGTCCTCAACATGTATGGTAAGCGTTTTGTTAAGGCGGGATATTTCCAGATTGGTCTTCAAAAGGGTTTGTGAGGAGTAAAGCACTCCTATGTAAGAAGAGCAAAGTTTTGATCGTCTAGGAGCCTCTCAGCGATCCTAGGCCAGTAACAGCACTGGTAGAAGCTACAGCATGTTTTCTTTTTAACTGGAATGGTTGTTTAACACAGGAATCTATGGCAGCAGCCTGCCACCCCTCAAACGAAATCCTCCAATGATTAGTGTGACTTATCAAATAATGCCTCCACAGAAGGCTCAGGGGAATGCTACAGTTGCAGGTAAGTGAAACAGTTTTTATTTTTTTTATTTTTTTTTAGGGGAAGGCATAGAAGTACACCTACAGCCTATGGATTCCAATTCAGCATATTTGCAATTTAGTCTATAAGAGTATAGCTGCAAACTTCTGCCTGAACAAGGCGGGGGGATACACCTGACAGAACAAGGGGAGACTCCAAGTAGTGTATGGACTCCAGCAGGGAACAATACTGTAGGCTGGCCCATTAGTGGATTGTGGGCTGAAGGGGCCTGATCCAGTAGGACTACTCCCTTTTGGATCTGAACTATTGTACTGCTCAGAGACAACTTACACACCTGATAAAAACCAAGTACTCACACTAACTTCTGGAAGGAGGGGTGTAAATGGCAATAGTGGACTAGGTCACTGTAGGCCTACAAAAAAGAACCAACCAAGGTAAAAAAACTGGGTATATCTTGCAGATAGGAGCAGTGGCAGTAAGATGCTATCTGAATAGGCAGGAACAGGGTATTGAATGCATGCACGTGACACTAGCAATGTAGCACATAGTTCAACATAGTTAACCTTTTCTATGGAAACAAAAAAGGTGAAAATTTAGGGGCTCAACAGCACAAATGTAGCAGTGCCCAATGCCCACACTGCATATTCACATTCACAAGAGTCTTCAGAGACTGGGTCACGGCAGAGGTTGTGCATGGCTCTGGACCTGGAAAGGGCTCTACAACTTGGCACCTAAAACGTTGGGAAATGCCACAACCAGTGCCTAAAGGTAACATTTCTAGGCAGGCCCCATAATAATCTTTAGTCCAGCAGGGTCTGGGTATGTCCTACAAAAGATATTGTTGAGGAGATGCCAAACACGATGGCTGCAAAAACAGACAGGCTTAGCAGCATGTGGAAGCAACCTTGACTAGCAGAGGAGAGGTCCAGTCTGGAAACCAGCAAAAAACTAAGCATTCTGGGAGTGGGAGCAGCCATACCTAGTTTGTCAATGGATAAAAAAATGAAGAAACTCCTGCGCTGTCAGAAATACCTATGCTAAGGGGCACTGCTGCAACACCTAAATGGCTGATCCAAACAGACAAAAAAGTCTGTTCATACTGCGCATCAGGATGGGGAAGAAAGTGTGTTTAAGTGACTTTGAACGTGGCATGATTGTTGGTACCAGACGGGCTGGTCTGAGTATTTCAAAAACTATTGATCTACTGGGATTTTGCATGCACAACCATCTCTAGGTTTTACAGCGAATGGTCTGTGAAAGAAATATCCAGTGAGCAGCATTTGTGTGGACGAAAATGCCTTGTTGATGTCAGGAGAATGGGCAGACTAGTTTGAGATGATAGAAAGGCAGCAGTAACTCAAATAGCCACTTGTTACAACCACCGTTTGCAGAATACCATCTCTGAATGCACAACGCATCGAACCGTAAAGTAGAAGGGCTACACCAGCAGATGACCACACTGGGTACCACTCCTGTCAGCTAACCGGAAACAGAGGCTACAATTCGCACAGGATCCCCAAAACTGGGCAATAGAAGATTGGAAAAACGTTGCCTGGTCTGAGTAGTCTCAATTTCAGCTGTGACACAGATGGTAGTGTCAGAATTTGGTGTAAACATGAAAGCATGGATTTATCCTGCCTTGTATCAATGGTTCAGGCTGAAATAGTCCCATTATTAACATTTTCAATATTCTTATCTTGCTGAATTTACACCTTTTCAAAAGATCCCCACTTATTCACATACATGGAAGCCCCACTTAATACACACAGCCAGTTCTGTCACCATAAGGATATGAAGGGGTTTCAGAAAACAAGCATCCAATATATTTTTTACCTGGTAAAGTACATAATTATAAAGTAATGTGCAAGAAATGCTTGCAAACATTTACTTGAAAGCGAATCACAGTCCTCCAAAGAAGGCTTATGCCAACTTTGAGGATCACCCAGGTAGGCCCATTTCTTTGAGGGTCAAGATGCTAGCCCAAAGATGACAAGCGTGTAAATATTGCTGCCTGTGTAGAAGTGTTCCATAGTTCTATGAGCACCTCATCGGTCCCCTGTTGTCTCAATATTTATACAACCCATGTTAAAAAAAAAAAAAAAAAAAAAAGGGTGGGGGACAATGTGGATGAAAGGGGACAGAGGACACTGCTTTGGGGGCACAGGAAACTTGCTATGGGGGGGGGGGGGGCAGAGGACACTATGGGAGTGATGTGAAGGGGGACAGAGGGCATTGCAATGTGGGGGCCCTATTAGGGATCCCTTCTCACTTGGGGACAGGGACCCCATTCTCTAGACCATGCTGGCTGGCAACAGCCACCCTTGGGTGTCAGGATGGAGGAAGGAGCAGTAAAATCCAAATCACCAGCCACATGCTCCCTCAGAGTGAACTGGCATTGTATTAGTCAAGCACCTTTAAGTGAGGTAAACCTGTACTGTTTTATTACTATGTTAGGATTATTATCATCATTTATTAGCAGGTGAATGTGGCCCTCCATGCATTCACAGACACTGAATCCAGCCCTTTAGTGGAAAAAGCTTGCTGACCCCTGCTCTATATGATCTGTTAGGAATCATTTCTGTGCAGTTTTGTAGTTGCCAAAGGGTTTTACTATATATAGTTCAATTGTGAACCGAAAGATAGTGGCATACACAGAAGGGAATTTACTAAAACTGGAGCAGACAGACAAGCTGTGCATAGGAACCAGCTTCTAATGTCAGCTTGTTCTGGTAAGCTTTGAAAACTAGAAGCCGACTGCTATGCACAGTTGCTCCAGATTCTGTCTGCTCTAGTTCTAATAAATTGCTCTTGTAGAATACTGTATGGCATCAGTGTGGAATAATTTTTAAAATTTTTTTTTTTTTTAGGAGGCCAACTGAACCCTGAAGACCTAAGTAGAAATTTTTCAAGCTTTTCAAGGGGTCTATGTCCCGCACATTCTCAGCAAGTAAAGAAACTCCAAATTAAGATGAACTGGAAGCAAAATTACCCATCTTGTGTAAAATACTTATTCCGCCTTCGCACAATGTAATGAGGTAAGCAGACATTGAGTGGCAACCAAGGTTCCCTCCATAGAGGCGTGAGCGTAGGCGACCATCAGGAAGCATGTTTTTGCAGGATTACCAAGTGAAAAAGCCCACCACATCTGAGGACCGGTAAGTGGATTACATCTAAATGTTTCAGGATGAGTTTCGCGCCATTAATCAGGATATCAATAAACCCACCGTGCAGGGCTATGGTTTTGGTGCTAAAATCCCTGTGCTGCTGTACACTTAGACCTGCTTAAAAAAAAATATATACTGCTCAAGTGAGGCTTGATATTATTCAATTAAACTTACTACCCTAACAAGCTATACCCAAAAATGCAGACTACAGAGTTGTATTACATAAGTAACATATAGAGTTCGAAAGACTCAAGGCACCTGCCTACTGCACCATAGTGTCACATTAGTAAATGAGATTAAGCTCCTAACCATGCAGCTGATTGCTTAAGGAAAGCCACTTTCAACCTGACTTCAGGCAGCAGTGAACTTTTTGACACAGAAGCTGCTCGAGAGGCGTTTGTCATACTCCGCTTTTTCTTGGATGCTTACCCAGAAGTTAGATTACACTTGCATGTAACGCATTTCAGACAGCAAGTAGAACCTCCTGTGCACAGAGTAAAGAACACACTGCTGTGAAAAGCTGGGGAAGGATACTTGTCCAACTAAGACATTAGATACATTTTTTTTTTTTTAGTATAGCCAAAAAAAAAAAGCTACATATTCTCATCCATACATTAATATTAGGTACCTGCACAAAATTAAAATACACATCCTTAGGGAGAGCTACATGCCTTATTGCACTTCGAGGAAATTTTTTTGGACTATTATGAATTTTTGTATTGCACAGAGCACTCTTTAAAGGACACTTAGCTACTTTTGGTTGTCACATTTTGAATTTTCATTGTACTGCTATTTATATTTAGCACTTAATAGATTTGGCACATTCAGTGTCTGAGGAGCACAATTCTTGTCTTTACTTTGACAACATATTCTCCTCCATGCTGCACCTGTCCCACATTGGCTCCAAGACAGAACTGAGTGATAACTGCTGATCACTCATCTTGGTCTGCTCGGAGTTTAAAGCAGTGAATGCCAGTCACCCCTCTGCACTCTAAACCTACACTGGTCACTAGAGTGCTAGGGAAGGGGCAGGTGCAGCTGGCTGGAGCCAGCTGTCAACCAGGCAGCTGGTGGATCCTGACAATTTTGTTGGGATCCTTCCACAGCCTGGAGCAGCTCTGCCTCATCAGCTGATACCAGACAATAGAACACTATCAGCCGACTCTAGGTCACAGAAGAACAAAAAGTGAGTACTGTTATGACCCACAAGGGAAGTATGGCCAAAACAATGTAGAAAAATTGCATTTTTATACTCCCTGTAAAATACTTTTGGCAATCCAGGGCCACAGGTATTTATAAACCGTTGGGTTATACTGCTGCTTAGAGGACAATGACACTGGCAGCAAAAAAAAAAAATGACCAGCATAGGATAACCCTGCCCACACTCCTTATGCTTTGATCAAAAAAGAGCAAAAAGCACTCAGACCTAGAGTGTACCTTGATCAAAGAGGGTCAAACCTGATCCTTAAGACTAAAAAACTTCAATGGTTTGCTGGAGTCACAACGACTGCAGTCCAAGAAGCTGGGGAACCATTATAGGGTCCACTCGAAATACAGCTTCAGGAAGACGGTTCTCTTTTTGTAACAGATTAACCCTCACAGCCTGGACTACATCCAGACAGACTTTCTGCTGAATAAGAGCTGCATAGGCGGTTGGAAGAAAAATATCCTGGTTGAGGTGAAAGGCAAAAAAACAACCTTAGGCAAGAAGTTCTGGACCCCAACACCCCCATATGCAAAGCCAGGAAGAATTCCTTGCAGTATAAGAGCACTTTTTGGACACCCCAAAAGGTGAGGACTACAGAAAGCACCACGTTAAGACCCCATACACACTATACAACTTTTGTTGTCAGATTTCCTTTAGATTTAGCAAAACCATGTAGTGCAAGGGCCTGCCTGATTGCATACAAATTGAAACTTAAGGTTTGACCTCATATGGTTTTGGTAAATCTGAAGGGAAAAAAAAAAAAAAAAAATCTACAGAAAATTGTATAGTGTGTATCCAGCTTAAGAGTAGAGGGAATGTCTAATGGTTTCACATAATGATCTACGAAGCAGGGAGAGAACCAGGTTCAGATCTCAGTCACAGGGGACTTATATGGAAGGCCCTAAATGTAAAGGTTTAACTTAAGATATGAAAGAACAACAGTCTATGAGACAATTTAAACCAGGAAGAAATCTGGCACTTGAAAGTGCTCAAGGCCAAAATGCTGGTCCAGATCCAGGTGCAGAAAAGGGAGGAAACTCCTAAGGTAGAAATCTTGCAACTAGCAATAAGTAGAGTATGCCTTCCAACTTTATGGATATACCTTATGGAAAGTAACCTTCCTATCTTTTAGCATTGTAGGAAAAACCAATTGAGAGATGCCGCCGATTCAACACAAGGCTTCAACAACTATGCCCTTAAAGCCAGAGTGTCAAGTAGTATGGCAAAACAATCCTTGGGACAAAAAACCCTAAAGGATTTGGCAAAGCCAACAGTGCATCTGCCAGATGTTCTACTACATTAGTGTACCACATCCACCTGGGCCAGTCTAAAGCAATGGGAATCGCTGGAATGCATTCCATCTCAATCCTGTGAAGCAGACAAGGATGAAGTTTTAGGGGAGAAAGGCATAGCTCAGGTTTAATCCCAAAAGCATCCACTGCTTCCTCTAAAGGAATTACTTGGGAGACAAAGCCTGTGCAGTTTGTGAACCTTCTTGCCCCCCAGGTTTAACATTCAGCCTCCCCCACCTGTAACAAAGATCCTGGAACATCTCTGCATGTAGGAACCTGTCCCCTGGGTCCATGATTTGTGCTCTCAGGAAGTCAACCTAAAAATAGTCTATGCCTTGTTTCGAAAAATCGAGACCATGAAGCTATGCCCAGGAGAGGATCAAAACTACCTGTCTTGCCAAGACTTCTGATTCCTTCTCGACAGCAGTTGTATGCTACTGCTGTGGTGGTGTTCGACTGAATCTGGACTGAGACTTTCAGAGATTGCCAAATCAACCAAAAGTTTCAGGATGTTAATCAAGAGATTCGGACTACCAAGTTTCTCCCATCAGCCTGATGTCCAGGACTCCTCTCCAGCTGACATGCTGGTATCTGTCATGAAGAGGTTTCAGAATATGGAAATGAAGGAAATACCCCCAATTCCAGAACCAGCTTCCTGAGCAATCAGTCCAGGGACAGAAGACAGAACACAATTTGATTGACAGAAGCAGAAGCCAATGGCTCCCACTGCTGTCTGAGTCCTGTGAGTGCACTGCTACTTTCGTGCACAGTGCTGGATCAAGATCAGGCTGAGGTATTTGGAGGGGTAAGAACCGATCATGTAGTTTTTTTTTTTTTTAATACCCAATTGCACTCACCTTAGCCTTTACAACCACTTGCTTACTGGGCACCTAAACCCCCCTCCTGCCCAGACCAATTTTCATCTTTAAGTGCTGTCACTCTTTGAATGAGAATTGCGCGGTCATACAATGTACCCAAATGAAATTATCTTTTCCCCACAAATAGAGCTTTCTTTTGGTGGTATTTGATTGTTAAAAAAAATAAAGACCGAAATTCAAAAACAAAAAAGTTTTATATTTTGTTAATAAATTTTGCAAACAGGTAATTTTTCTCCTTCATTGATGTACGCTGATGGAGGCTACACTGATGGGCACTAATAGGTGGCACTGGTGTGAACTGATAGATGGCATTGATGGGCAGCACTGCTAGGTGGCACTGATTGGCACCACTGGTGGGAAATTGATAGGTGGCACTGATTGCTGGCACTTATGTACCGGTGGGCACTGATTGATGCCACTGGCAGGCGGTACTGGTGGGCACATAATAGGCTGTTCCTCTTCGGGACCAATGTCCCTTCAACAGAAGCCGGTGATCGGCTTTTTTTCTCCTCACCCTGTCAGCATGAAAAGAGAAAAAACTGATTACCGATCTGTTTACATCACGTGATCAGCTGTCATTGGCTGACAGCTGATCATGTGGTTAGAGGCCGGGTCGACCTCTAACTCCGATCTGTGATCACCTGAGTCTCATTGACTCAGTGATCGCACTGCATGCGCCCTACAGGGGGTGTGCAGGGAGCTTGCAAAGGGGAACACGTCTATTGATGGCCTCACAGCAAAGCAGATCCGCGCTGTAGCCGTCATTTAGCTATAGCGCGGATCTGAAGGGGTTAAGAAAAAAATTTACTAATCTGTCCAAGAGTGTAGGGCTGAAAGTATAATCTCCAAGGACTAACAAAGGATCAGTAAGGATTTTAGCTGGATCCATTCCCTTAAGTTTTGACAGACTTACATTATGGCTATGGGAGGTTGCAAAACTGGGCCTACTAGAGAAAACAAGGTTTTGAAAAAATGTTTCTAAACATTCCTCAATGGGAAACCTTAACCACCAATACGTCCTCAACATGTATGGTAAGCGTTTTGTTAAGGCGGGATATTTCCAGATTGGTCTTCAAAAGGGTTTGTGAGGAGTAAAGCACTCCTATGTAAGAAGAGCAAAGTTTTGATCGTCTAGGAGCCTCTCAGCGATCCTAGGCCAGTAACAGCACTGGTAGAAGCTACAGCATGTTTTCTTTTTAACTGGAATGGTTGTTTAACACAGGAATCTATGGCAGCAGCCTGCCACCCCTCAAACGAAATCCTCCAATGATTAGTGTGACTTATCAAATAATGCCTCCACAGAAGGCTCAGGGGAATGCTACAGTTGCAGGTAAGTGAAACAGTTTTTATTTTTTTTATTTTTTTTTAGGGGAAGGCATAGAAGTACACCTACAGCCTATGGATTCCAATTCAGCATATTTGCAATTTAGTCTATAAGAGTATAGCTGCAAACTTCTGCCTGAACAAGGCGGGGGGATACACCTGACAGAACAAGGGGAGACTCCAAGTAGTGTATGGACTCCAGCAGGGAACAATACTGTAGGCTGGCCCATTAGTGGATTGTGGGCTGAAGGGGCCTGATCCAGTAGGACTACTCCCTTTTGGATCTGAACTATTGTACTGCTCAGAGACAACTTACACACCTGATAAAAACCAAGTACTCACACTAACTTCTGGAAGGAGGGGTGTAAATGGCAATAGTGGACTAGGTCACTGTAGGCCTACAAAAAAGAACCAACCAAGGTAAAAAAACTGGGTATATCTTGCAGATAGGAGCAGTGGCAGTAAGATGCTATCTGAATAGGCAGGAACAGGGTATTGAATGCATGCACGTGACACTAGCAATGTAGCACATAGTTCAACATAGTTAACCTTTTCTATGGAAACAAAAAAGGTGAAAATTTAGGGGCTCAACAGCACAAATGTAGCAGTGCCCAATGCCCACACTGCATATTCACATTCACAAGAGTCTTCAGAGACTGGGTCACGGCAGAGGTTGTGCATGGCTCTGGACCTGGAAAGGGCTCTACAACTTGGCACCTAAAACGTTGGGAAATGCCACAACCAGTGCCTAAAGGTAACATTTCTAGGCAGGCCCCATAATAATCTTTAGTCCAGCAGGGTCTGGGTATGTCCTACAAAAGATATTGTTGAGGAGATGCCAAACACGATGGCTGCAAAAACAGACAGGCTTAGCAGCATGTGGAAGCAACCTTGACTAGCAGAGGAGAGGTCCAGTCTGGAAACCAGCAAAAAACTAAGCATTCTGGGAGTGGGAGCAGCCATACCTAGTTTGTCAATGGATAAAAAAATGAAGAAACTCCTGCGCTGTCAGAAATACCTATGCTAAGGGGCACTGCTGCAACACCTAAATGGCTGATCCAAACAGACAAAAAAGTGGTGTGAATAAAGTAAGTGGTGATTGTGCTGTGATAAGTGGGGAAGGAAGGAGGAGGGAGGGGAAGGGGCTAGCTCAAATGTATAGAGAGGTGAATGAAAAAATTATACAAAATATAAAGGTATGAGCATGAGGGCTAGTATCATACTAGCACATAAAAAATATGTAAATACTGAAACAGAAGAAAAGATAAAACTCAGTGCAAAAGGGCTAGTATCATACTAGCACATATGTAGTAACTCAGCAAATACTTAATGGTGACTCCAAGTAAATAACTAAATGGTGAACAGTCCCACTGCCTTGTAGTACAAAGTGCTCAAACAATGAGTCACCAGTTCCAAAAGGCAAAATGGAAAAATTATTCAAAATATAAAAGTGTGATGAAATGTAATAAAGTGCAGTCTAATGAGCACTAAATCCGAAATAAACTGAAGAAACAAAATAGTCTAAAGCGTATAAAAAGCTATGAAATGAGTGACAAATACAGTGTGGGTACAAAAAAATTGAACAAAATAAAATATATAAATCAAAGTCCATGTGCATGAGGGCTAGTATCATACTAGCACATAAAAATATTGTAAATACTGACACAAAAGAAAAGAAAAAAATCTCAGTGCAAAGGGGCTAGTATCATACTAGCAAATATGTGGTAACTCAGCAAGTACTTATTAGTGACTCCAAGAAAAATAAATGGTGAACAGTCCCACCACCTTGTAGTACAAAGTGCTCAAAGAATGAGTCATCAGTTCCAAAAAGGCAAGTCCACAAGCCACAGGAAAGGGAAACAAAGTTTTCAGTGGGGACACCTCTGTGTTTGCAAGCAGCTCACCTTACTGCTGCAAGACAACAGCTTGTAATCCAGTAACAAATCACCAGCAAGCAAGGGTCCCATCCAGTAGTTCAGGCGATTCGGGTGGTAGGTGTGCAGGATGGTATATAAAAAACATAAGCAGACAGTATATAGTATAACTCTGTGGCAGCCAAAGTGGAAAAAAGAGACAGGACACAGAAGGGGGATGCACTCACTTTTGTAAAATGAGTGTGGGCGTCAATCCAACGAACGCCGAGTTCGTATACCTCAAAAAGGGTGTCTTCAAACCGTCCCCATTTCCTCAATGCTTGTCACAGTGGGATGCATATATGTAGAGTATTGGGAGAGAGTGCACATAGCATGATCCCGTATATAAATGAGTGTTATTAGGTTAAAAACAACATGGTACACTTACATTTAGCAGAAAGCTATAGTAAAAAACATCCACGAGCGCCGAGCTCATATCCTATCATCAGTCTGTGACAGTTCCCATGCTCCAAACCTCACTCGTATCGTCACGTCACGTGACTTCATCAGAGGATAACACGGGATGAAGAGTCTATGCTTTTATATGGTCTCTATGTAATGGGCGTTTGGCGGCCATTTTCTTGAAGCCTGCCACTACAAAAATGGACGCCCGACGGTCATTTTCCCGAAGCCCGGCACTGCACTGGGCGAACCCAGCACTGGACAAGTCCGTTGGCCATTTTGTTGAGGTCTCACTCTTATATTAAAAGAGGTACTAGTAGTCATAGTCATGCTTAATAAAAAGCAGCCAAGAGGCACAGCAAGCCGCATACACTACAAGGTGCATAGCAGCCAATATATGTAGTCCTTAAAATCCTCACTTTGTGTCCCCCACGCCATGGTTTGGTATAGGGCACAATACCCCAAAATCTCAGATGGCTAGGGTCTCTATTGTGACATTTATCAAAATGCCTAGAGACATTGTGTTTGTCATACCCCTTTTGAATGTTTTGAATATGTTCCTTGATACGAATTCTCAATAGCCTTTTGGTACGGCCAATGTATTGGAGGCCACAGCTGCACTCCAACACATAGACCGCTCCCTCAGAGTTACACCCAATAAACTCGTTGATCTCATATTTTGTGCCATTGCTGTTTGATTGAAACGAAAACACTTTTTGGTTTGGACGTTTAGTGCGGGTACAGGCATAACATCGTTTACAAGGGTAAAAACCCTTGCCTGTGAAGAAAGAAAATAGTTTCTTTGGAGGATCAATCACACTTTTAAACTAACCGATCTCTTAGTGTGGGTGCCCTTTTGTAGATAAATTTACATTTATCTGGTAGCACCTCCCTGAGCCCTCTATCAGATTTCAAAATATGCCAGTGTCGTCATACGATGCTTACGATCTTCTTATATTGGGAATTGTACTCAAAGACTAGGGGCACCTGGTCCTGTTGACATGTTGGTCTTTTGTCTTCGAGCAATACTCATCTTTGCATTTGTCCTACTTCTTCGATTTTTTCTCTTATAAACTCTTGACTGTAGCCTTTATTTATGAATCTTTTTCCAATCAGACTGGCCTGCATATAGAAGTCTTTTTCAAGAGTGCAATTACGTCTTAGTCGCATAATCTGGCCTTTAGGGATGTTAAATAGCCAGTTTCTGTGATGGCAACTTCGCAGAGGTAAGTAACTATTACGGTCGACGTTTTTAAAGAAGGTCTTAGTAATGAATTGATTGTTGATACGTGAAATTTCAAGATCGAGAAACGGAATAGTGTTCCTCTATTTGCCACGTTAATACAATATTTTTGGTATTGTTGTTTAATTTGGAAAAAAATTAGATTAAGAGGTCACGATCACCTTCCCAAAAAATAAAGATATCGTCTATATACCTTTTGAATAGGCGTAATTCCTTGGGTGGGTCCGTAAAAACAACTTCCTCTTCCCATTGGGACATAAAGAGTCCTGCGACGCTGGGGGCGAATTTAGCCCCCATAGCTACTCCTGTCTTCTGTTGGTAAAATTGTTTGCAGTACCAGAAATGGCTGTGTTTCAGGCAAAAGTCGAGACATTTAACGAGGAATTTCCTCTGAAAGCAAGGGAGTTTTGATGTATTTTCTGAGGCCCCATTTAATCGCCTCACATGCTGCAAAGTGGGGTATGATCGTATAAAGTGATGACACGTCTGCTGTTGCCATCCACACAATACCAGTATCTACTCTGTTTTCAAGTATTTGAAGCATTTGTTTCGTATCACGCAGATAGGCCTTAGTGCTTTGTACAGCCAGTTGAAGATATTTGTCGATTTATTCGCCCAATCTTGCTGTGATTGATTCTATACCGTTAACAATCGGTCTTAAAGGGGGATCGGTTTTGTCCTTACGGATTTTCGGTAAAGCGTAGATAATTGGGGTTCTGCAGGCTTCTGGAACCAGATATTTTGCTTCTTTTTTGTTAAGTATACCTTTGAGGCCCAGTAGTACTACTTGTTCAAGCTCTTTTTTCCCATTTAAAAATAGGGTTCTTGGATAATAGGCAGTATGTGTTGTGATTTTTTTTTTTTTTTGAAAAATATTTATTGATTTTTTTCAAGATATATTCATAGAAGACATTGTACAGAACAATTGTAAGGCATGAATATACACAATT
This sequence comes from Lithobates clamitans, assembly GCA_037952925.1. Lineage (NCBI taxonomy): Eukaryota > Metazoa > Chordata > Amphibia > Anura > Ranidae > Lithobates > Lithobates clamitans. Next base: position 2,806,266 of record JBBGZY010000943.1, read on the forward strand.
ATTCTTTATATAAAATGCACGTTCTATCTAAACATAAACATATTTATAAGGAGCGCAGGGGAAGGGGAGGGGAGAGGGGAGGGGGAGGGGGGTAAGCAATTCACATTTGCCAGCTTGTCACTAACATTGGGCAATAAGTTGCCTAAAAGGTTCATCCTACATTTTCGTACCTTTAGGGAATGGAGACGACTTATGTGCCTATCTAGCTAGATAACCTACAATATGGTCTAGGTGATACATTTTATTTGGGTGAATATAGTCCCAGAGTGTAATAGCTGAAGTTGATGGATGCCAAGGAGCTTCAAGTGATTGTAGGCCGCTTACGGTGGTTTAAATGAAGAAGGATCAGAGGCCGGAGGAATTTTAAGCTTGCCGAGTGAGTTAGTGATGTCTCTCGTCAGGTACCATTCTGTATATCTAAATGGGTGCATTATGTCTTGGATGGTCTGTTGAGGAAATGTGTCTTCCTGATCTTCTAATAACTTCATCATGCCTTTGTGGTATTGTTCGGTGGTTTGAATCACAATACCACCTCCTTTATCTGAAGGCCTTATCACGAGGTCCGTTCTTTTGGTAAGTTTCTGGATGCCGGTCTCAATGATCCTGGGTTCTTCTCTTTTCTTTATGGTTAAATGCTTAATTTCTTCCGTCACTAGGTTCTTAAAAACTTCTATATGGGTATTGCCCTTAGGTTTATGGTTATACGTTGATCTGTTCCTCAGATTACTATGTACCACTGAATTGTTGTGTGGTGCTGACATTAATGGGTTTTTCGATCAAATATTTCTTGATATTAAATTTTCTTATATACTTTTTTATACTGATATACGTCTCAAATTTATCAAGATTTTTCACTGGTGCATACTTTAACCCTTTGTCTAGCACTACTAGTTCTTCCCGAGCGAGTGGTACATCTGTAAGATTAAAAATTCCGTCTATGTCTCCCTTTTTCGTTTGTTTTCCCTTTCCTGCTCTGCAGCCTCTTTTATTACAGGGCTTTTTCTCCTTGTTTCCTCTGTTCTCCTCGGTGGATGGTATTCCGTTCCTCTCTCTAAAAAAAGATCTATTGTGACCCTGTTCATGATGGTAATCATATTGATGTCTCCCGTCCCTATCTGTGTCCCGGAGATCCCTCAAGGGGGCATAATAGTTTTGCGTATAGATGGGACTACGTTCTCTAGGTCTGTATGGTACATTAGGTGGACCTCTTCCTTCTCTGGGTGGATTGTGATAGTAGGGGCCAGGGCTTCTATCACGTGATCTATAATAATCATATTGCCCATGTTGGTAGTCTCTCGTCTCATGGTTATTCTGGGGGTACGCTGGGTGCCTCTCTTGCCTATATGGCTCATGAGGAGGGCCTCTTGCATTTCTTGATGCATTATTAGGTCGTGTCCAATGAGGTCTTCTGTTATGATTTCTCCGATTGTTGGATTTTTTCCACCACTGTTGTGGGGTACGTTGTGGGTAGGGTGGTTGTTTCCAGGTGTTATATGGAGTATTATTACTGGAATGCCTGTATCTAGCATCATACTTCATGTGTCTTGGGGAATCTTCCCTAGGTGTATAATTGCCCGAATGTCTACGGGAAGTGCTATACCGAGGTGATCTGGGTATAGGTGATAGATCAGTATGGCAAGGGTTAATTTTAACCACCTTTTCCAGAGTGGAGAATGCAGAAATAGGTTCAACCTGTCCAATATTGTTCTGCCATTTAAAAAACAGGTCCTTTTTAAAATCGCTGATATCCCTGGAGAATTTCTTTCCCTTTCTTTGCTGAGCTTCAGCGTCCTTTCTAGAAAGGTCTTTATTTAATTGTGCAATGAGGCGTTGAAATTCAGCTGCATCTTTGTGGGCCTCTAATTGCTCTTTCAATTCTGCTATTGTTTGCTCTACTTTTCTGATTTTCTTCTGTTTTCTTTTCAACAAGAGTTGTAGCAATTCAATACCCTTATCGTTAAAAAATCTGAACCACTCATCTATAGATTCTTGGTCTGTGAGGCCATCATTTAGAGGGACGTCCCACCTAAGACGCCTAGGCACAATTTTGGCCTTAATATACCTGTCGAAGGTGGTGACATCCCACCACATATTCACTTTTTTCTCCATGTTATGGCCAAGCTTGCATACTAAGCTCTCAATAGTACTATCTGGTTTTTTATCTTCACTGTTGAATACTGCATCAAGATTAACCTCTCTGCGTTCTATAAACGTGAAAATATCCATGACTGCAGCAGGGGTTAACACAGGTGGATAGAAACAAATGGATAAAAAAATGAAGAAACTCCTGCGCCGTCAGAAATACCTATGCTAAGGGGCACTGCTGCAACACCTAAATGGCTGATCCAAACAGACAAAATTGGTGTGAATAAAGAGCTTGAACAAGTAGTACTACTGGGCCTCAATAAAGGAATACTTAACAAAAAAGAAGCGAAATATCTGGTTCCAGAAGCCTGCAGAACCCCCAATTATTTACGCTTTACCGAAAATCCATAAGGACAAAACTGATCCCCCTTTAAGACCGATTGTTAACGGTATAGAATCAATCACAGCAAGATTGGGCGAATACATCGACAAATATCTTCAACCGGCTGTACAAAGCACTAAGGCCTATCTGCGTGATACGAAACAAATGCTTCAAATACTTGAAAACAGAGTAGATACTGGTATTGTGTGGATGGCAACAGCAGACGTGTCATCACATTATACGATCATACCCCACTTTGCAGCATGTGAGGCGATTAAATGGGGCCTCAGAAAATACAACAAACTCCCTTGCTTTCAGAGGAAATTCCTCGTTAAATGTCTCGACTTTTGCCTGAAACACAGCCATTTCTGGTACTGCAAACAATTTTACCAACAGAAGACAGGAGTAGCTATGGGGGCTAAATTCGCCCCCAGCGTCGCAGGACTCTTTATATCCCAATGGGAAGAGTAAGTTGTTTTTACAGACCCATCCAAGGAATTACGCCTATTGAAAAGGTATATAGACGATATCTTTATTATTTGGGAAGGTGATCGTGACCTCTTAATCTCATTTTTTTCCAAATTAAACAATACCAAAAATATTGTATTAACGTGCCAAATAGAGGAACACTCTATTCCGTTTCTCGATCTTGAAATTTCACGTATCAACAATCAATTCATTACTAAGACCTTCTTTAAAAACGTCGACCGCAATAGTTACTTACCTCTGCGAAGTTGCCATCACAGAAACTGGCTATTTAACATCCCTAAAGGCCAGATTATGCGACTAAGACGTAATTGCACTCTTGAAAAAGACTTCTATATGCAGGCCAGTCTGATTGGAAAAAGATTCATAAATAAAGGCTACAGTCAAGAGTTTATAAGAGAAAAAAAAATCGAAGAAGTAGGACAAATGCAAAGACGAGTATTGCTCGAAGACAAAAGACCAACATGTCAACAGGACCAGGTGCCCCTAGTCTTTGAGTACAATTCCCAATATAAGAAGATCGAAAGCATCGTATGACGACACTGGCATATTTTGAAATCTGATAGAGGGCTCAGGGAGGTGCTACGAGATAAACCTAAATTTATCTACAAAAGGGCACCCGAACTAAGAGATCGGTTAGTTTAAAAGTGTGATTGATCCTCCAAAGAAACTATTTTCTTTCTTCACAGGCAAGGGTTTTTACCCTTGTAAACGATGTTATGCCTGTACCCGCACTAAACGTCCAAACCAAAAAGTGTTTTCTTTTCAATCAAACAGCAATGGCACAAAATATGAGATCAACGAGTTTATTGGGTGTAACTCTGAGGGAGCGGTCTATGTGTTGGAGTGCAGCTGTGGCCTCCAATACATTGGCCGTACCAAAAGGCTATTGAGAATTCGTATCAAGGAACATGTTCAAAACATTCAAAAGGGGTATGACAAACACAATGTCTCTAGGCATTTTGATAAATGTCACAATAGAGACCCTATCCATCTGAGATTTTGGGGTATTGTGCCCTATACCAAACCATGGCGTGGGGGACACAAAGTGAGGATTTTAAGTCAACTCGAGTCCCAATGGATCTTTTCTATGGACACTCTTGTACCCAAAGGGCTTAACATCGAGTTTGACCTGAATTGCTTTCTTAGCGACTATTAATCTTCTGCACCCCATGCGATTATGTTCACCGGGTCCCACATCCTCTCCTTTTTTAATCCTTTACTGATTTTCTTATATACTCTCCTGATTAGTTTTACTTATATATATATTTTTAAATTTTTTATCTTCTTGGTTTTGCTATATTCTCACTGTCATATATACATATTTTAATTTTAGTGTATTTACCTTATGCATTCCCTTTCAGTGAGCCTGTGATATTCCCCGAGCTCCAGTATAATTTTTATTTATTTATATATTTTTTTCTATATCTCTGTTTATTCTATTTATTTTTTAAACAATTTTTATATTATCCATTGCTTTTGACATTTATTGGATGCCCCCTCTCCCGCTGGACTAACCACTAGTCTATTTTTTTTTTCTTAATAATTTTGCTGATGTTTGCATTTTCGTTTTTACTGTATATTTGCCTTTTTATACACTTTTAGTTTGCTATACATTTCCCAGTTTATTAAATTTTTTCTCCCAGGACTACATATATTAATTGGCTGCTATGCACCTTGTAGTGTATGCGGCTTGCTGTGCCTCTTGGCTGCTTTTTATTAAGCATGACTATGACTACTAGTACCTCTTAATACAAGAGTGAGACCTCAACAAAATGGCCGACGGACTTGTCCAGTGCTGGGTTCGCCCAGTGCAGTGGCGGGCTTCGGGAAAATGGCCGCCGGGCGTCCATTTTTGTAGTGGCAGGCTTCAAGAAAATGGCCGCCAAACGCCCATTACATAGAGAGCATATAAAAGCATAGACTCTTCATCCCGTGTTATCCTCTGATGAAGTCACGTGACGTGACGATACGAGTGAGGTTTGGAGCACGGGAACTGTCAGACTGATGATAGGATATGAGCTCGGCGCTCGTGGATGTTTTTTACTATAGCCTTCTGCTAAATGTAAGTGTACCATGTTGTTTTTAACCTAATAAACTCATTTATATACGGGATCACGCTATGCGCACTCTCTCCCAATACTCTACATATATACATCCCACTGTGACAAGCATTGAGGAAATGGGGACGGTTTGAAGACACCCTTTTTGAGGTATACGAACTCGGCGTTCGTTGGATTGACGCCCACACTCATTTTACAAAAGTGAGTGCATCCCCCTTCTGTGTCCTGTCCCTTTTTTCCCACTTTGGCTGCCACGGAGTTATACTATATACTGTCTGCTTATGTTTTTTTTATATACCATCCTGCACACTCACCACCCGAATCGCCTGAACTACTGGATGGGACCCTGGCTTGCTGGTGATTTGTTACTGGATTACAAGCTGTTGTCTTGCAGCAGTAAGGTGAGCTGCTTGCGAGCACAGAGGTGTCCCCACTGAAGACTTTGTTTCCCTTTCCTGTGGCTTGTGGACTTGCCTTTTTGGAACTGATGACTCATTCTTTGAGCACTTTGTACTACAAGGTGGTGGGACTGTTCACCATTTATTTATTTTTCTTGGAGTCACTAATAAGTACTTGCTGAGTTACCACATATGTGCTAGTATGGTACTAGCCCTTTTGCACTGAGATTTTTCTTTTCTTGTTTCAGTATTTACATGATATTTTTTATGTGCTAGTATGATACTAGCCCTCATGCTCATTATACCTTTATATTTTGTATAATAGAAAAATTTGCAGCAGCTTAAGAAAAGTAATGTGGCTGGGCAGAAGGGTACAGAGCCCACCAGTGTGCTTTGTATGACAGTCACTCTAGTGGAACCACATGCAAAGCTGCTACTTCCTGCTGAATGCAAAGGATGTGCGACACCACTGCAGGAAGGGCTGACACTCACAATCTATGCTTCATCCAATAACAGAATTCCTTGTATTCATTGATAAAATCACATGATATTCTCTAAATGGTGGAGTCAGTGAGCAAACAACCCTGTGTTCTGTTCACATAAGGTAAGTCACTTGATTAGCACTTGAAAGATCAGTGCTAACCATATGTAGCACAGATTACAATGAATTTTTGCATCTAAAGTTGGCTGATGTGCGTTAGAGGATTAGAAGGATTAGATAACCAGGGTAGAACTTGTAAAATTGAAAAAAAAAAAATTCAGTCTAGGATTTAAGCTTTAAAGTGTTTTTCCACTTTTGCAGTCAAATCTGGAAAAAAAAACACCATTATGTGTTATGTATTCCTATTTACGCAGAATACCTAAAATAAATGTATATTTCTTACCTTTCTAGGTGTTTATTCAGCGTAGGCTTCAGGCAGGCTGCAAGCTACTCTGCGTTTCATCATTCCGTCATTTCAAATTGTTCAGTCAGTCCCCACTGACAAGAGGAACACACCAAGTTTCCCTTCATCAACAAAATTCAGAGCCCTACTTCTAGATTTTTAACCCTTTGTTATCACAGATTATGTTCAAAATGAGTTTATAAATGAGATCTGCCAGCAGGATACAGACTGTTAAATATCTAAAGATTAATCGGTTTTGAGTTTTCAGAAAAGAGCAATTACAATTTAAATTAGAACTATAGGCAAAGCTATTTTTGCCCATTTTGGATAAAGTAGGGAGGGTTATAACCTGTCAGATTTTTTTTTTCACCATCTGTGTCCCCATTGCGGAGATTTTCCTTCCCTTCCATAACCGAACAGGAAGCGAGAGGAAATCAACACAAATAAAGGAATTCTTTAGGGACCCCCAGGCCACCAGAACTAGTGTCCCCATTGGACAATTTCCCCTCTATTACTTTTCTGGGGACAACCCAAAATTTGGGATTTTTTTTACCAATGATAATGGTAAACAGGACAAATAATAAAGGGTGAATCTCCTTAACAGGGGCACAGACAAAAACTGACAGGTGTTCTAATCCCTCTTCACTCGATCCAAAACAAAAAAAAAAAAATATGTTTTACCTTTAGTTATACTTAAACCAACAATTTTTATTTTTTGAGCTATGTGAATGCAATTTAACCAATATACAAGGTGTTCTCAACTAGCTGCAAAAGTGGAAATACACTTTATGGAAATAATTTGTTATAGTTCACCTTTTCTCCTCTGGTGGTTTTGGACAAAATCATAATTTATTGGAACAAAAAAAAAAATTGGCTGCAACCAGTCACCAGCAATGGTATGAGCCAAAGCTACAAGAATGCTTTAAAGTAGTGAGAAGAACGGAAACATGCTGACTTCTTAAATATACTACGGCAGTAAACTGCAGGCTTGCTCTTTTGCAATCGTTTTTGTACTTCAAATATTAGTTTTTCAGTCTTGAAATTCATAGCAAAATGATGCAGGGCGACATTTACCCTCCATGCGTGACCTTCTTCGACTGCAGCACTTTGTGCTTCTAAAGGATTTTCAATAACCCTCCCTGTCTGCCCAGAGAAATCCATGGCAACTAAGCAATTTTCTGACACACTTCTCTGAAACGAAACACAAGAACATTAAGAAAATACATTTTTGGTTACACAGACTAGCTTGCGATTATATAACTTATTACATAATGCTATTTTAGAGTTCTGATCAGATGGCATTAGGTTTGTTAGAATAGATTTGCTTGTGTGAGCACTTGTTGCAGTGTGTACTTTAAAAATTAAAAAAGTTACACACATGTACTAGACTTTGCTTTTTAACCTCTTCCTGTTCTGATGTGAACATTTAACAGCATGTCCAGCTGCTACTAGGAGCCGTGGATGTTGGGCAAAATATCAGGAATCATCTGATTGTGTGATCATCCAATTGACCACTTCCCTGTTTAGTTCTGGTGCTGACTGTTTTCACGAAGTGCACAGCACAATTAGACTGCAGGCCTTGAGGCTGCAAGCTGAAAAGAAAATCAGGAATGGATCTGTATGGTCCATGATGGGGTCATTAACATGATTAGCCAATCATGCGGATCACAGGAAAAGTTTGTTACAATAACCAACCTATTTACAGGAGGTACAAAATACTTGTAAAAAAAACAAAAAAAAAAACTAAAAATATTTTATTCTATAGCCCCAAAATTACCATTAGAGGTAATGGATGACATTGCCACCATTAAACCCAGTGAAATACGAGTTATTTTCTTTCCACTAAATGGAAAATAAACTTTTTGGCATTAGTTTCAGAAGGAAAACACAAATCTCATTGGTACATCAAACTCATTCAATATGACTTCAATTAAATTGTAGCTGGAAACCCAACAATGTACTTCACTAAACTCTGAAATGCAATAACTGATAGCAAAGCATATGTGTGGATATCCTAATCAGTTCTTGAATGAAAAAAAACATTTTTGTACATGCCATAAAATTGTTTTGAGCCCATTGAGGAACACAGGAAGACTTACGGTTATCTACAGGAGAATTGGACACTCAAACAAAAAACACTAGCTTTGCAGCAACCAGCATTGAGAGTATGATTGGACTTTTGCCCCTCAATGGATTCTGAGAAAAACCATGTTAAACTACTTTTTTTTTTTTTTTTTTGTGCTTTCTGGCGTTTGGCTGTGTTGCCCAAATTGACTGCTTGTGGATATCCTGAAAGTAAGTTGTCCTATGTTCCTTATTGGATGAGCACATAAAAAAAAAAAAAAAAAAAAAAAAAAGTAGTTTATGTGCTCATCCAATAAGGAACATAGGACAACTTACTTTCAGGATATCCATAAGCAGTCAATTTGGGCAACACAGCCAAACGCCAGAAAGCTCAAAAAAAAAAAAATAATAAAAAAAAATAAAAAAGGGGACGGATTGCAGATCAAGAAGCCGCCTGCAAGAATTTATGGTGCAAGCAAACCCCAAATGACGCTGCTAAGTCCAACTAGTAGAACGTGTAAATGGAAGATCAGGTAACAGCCTTGCAAGCTAGCAGATAGCTGCCTCAAAAAGGAAGAAATAATCACAGCTCTAGAAGAGTGCCTTGACAGGAAAGTGTGGAACTTGATCCTTGAGACGGTAAGCTTGGATGTCTACCTGAGCCATCACAGATCTATTTTGATATTAGCTCCTCCGACTACCACCAATAACTGGGAAACAACCATAGCGCCCAATATTTTGGAGGTGATTCAGGAGTTAATATACATTTCACCTATGAGAAATTCCTTGCACATATCCACCAACGCCTTAAGGCTTTTTATACCAAATAGTCAATTTAGGATATATGTTTATTGTTACAAGAATGTAGAGACTGATGTGGACTCTCTAAAGCTCTTCTAGCAGAATGTGCCTTGACTAATGGTGCTTCTTAAAAACGGTTTCCTTATTCTTTTTTTCCCATTGCTGTAAACTGCAAAATTCACATTGCTCTACAGTACAGATAGCATTACAAATCCTAGATAATGCCAGCTACCTCAAATGAGTATTGTCTACAATTTTTGTATCATTCAATTGTATTGAATATCTTGATGGATAAAAGCAGTCTGTACTTCTGATTAAAAATTATTTTAAAGGATACACATTAGTGCTGCAGTCTATAGCCTGCAGCACTGATCAAACGAAAAATCAGGGGGTTCGACAGAAGTCAATTGGTAGATAGACTTCTGTTAAACCACAGTGGCCACACGTGGATCGAAATTTGTCCAGTACCTGCTGAATCAACTGAATTTCAAGCATTTATGGCCAGTTTTAGGGAAGAAGGTGGCTCACCACCTTGTCCCTATGCAAAACAGTTATTTGCAAGACCAGACCCCCCCAATGTATACAGATGTGATGGCTACAATGAATACCACCTTACTGGAAACATTGGAATAGATTTGCTAAAGACAAAGACTGCCATTTGCACGTGCAGTTGCTCCAGAGATTAGTAAATGAGGTAAAGCCTCCCTTCACAATGAATACCCAATTACATGCAAGAAAAAAAACTGCATCATTGCTTGCATATGATTGGATGATGGAAGTCAGCAGATCTTTCCCCTTACTAAGCTCCGGAGCAGAGCTTCCCCCCTTACTAAGCTTTGGAGCAAGTGCATTTGCCAAGGAGCAGTGGAGGAGCTAGAAAGACTTCCTGGACAAAAAGGTCTCCTAAACAAGATAAAAAAGTCTAGAAACCTTTAAAAAATGTGCTGAAAGCCAAACACTGGTCCAGACCCAGCTGTAGGTAGGAAAGGATTAGTCCTACAGAGTACTGCTAGGGTGGAAGTCTTGAGACTCAAGTGAAGTATGCCTTCCAGGTCTAAAAGATAAACCTTGCAAGAAGCAGACTTGTTGGCTTTACTATTGTAGGAATCAAACCAGGAGATGACAATCTTGCAGAACCTGGGCTTCAATAGCTATTCCGTTAACACCAGCAACCATAAAGCAGCATGGTATATCGACCCATGACACATAAGAGCTGGAAGATTTTCTGGAACTCCTGGAACTTCTGCCAGGAGCCTTGCATCCTCCTGAGCCAAGACAATAGAAATCTTTGGAAATGCCCTCCAATGTAATCATGTGAAGCAGATAAATATTTGTAATGCCCTGTACACACAGTCGGACATTGATCGGACATTCCAACAAAATCCATGAATTTTTTTCCCGACGGATGTTGGCTCAAACTTGTCTTGCATACACATGGTCACACAAAGTTGTCGGAAAATCCGATCGTTCTGAACGCGGTGGCGTAAAACCCTTACGTCGGGACTATAAATGGGGCAGTAGCCAATAGCTTTCGTCTCTTAATTTATTCTGAGCATGTGTGGCACTTTGTGCGTCAGATTTGTGTACACGCGATCGGAATGTCCGACAACGGATTTTGTTGTCGGAAATTTTTATAGAAAGCTCTCAAACTGCGTGTGTCGGAAATTCCGATGGAAAATGTGTGATGGAGCCCACACACGGTCAGAATTTCCGACAACAAGGTTCTATCGCACATTTTCCGTCGTAAAAGCCGACCGTGTGTACAGGGCATAAGAAAGGCATAAATCAGGACATACAGGTTTCATGGAGTCACCAGAGCATCTGCTGCTTCTGCTAGCAGACCCTTGTACCTGGAGAAACTTGAGGCCAGGAGGTCTACATCCTGCTTCCCCTGTGGCACATACTAGAACACCTGTAGGAACCAACCTCATCATGTCCAGACATTAACAGCTGAGAAGTCCACCTGTCCATTGTTTAAGCCTACAGGGCCACTCCTGAAGAAATCTCAGGTGGCAGCTCCACCCTTCCTACCATACGGTTTCACTTACTGAGAGGCACCTTACTACAACTTTAAGACTTGAGCAATTGATATGTTGACATTTGCACTATTGATTTTCTTTTGACTTATTTTGTATATACTGACCCAAGTCATACTAGTGCAGGATTCTTACTGAATTAGGAAATGCTGGCTTATTTGGCTTACTAGTATTGGTGTCCTGGTATGGATTTTTAGATTTTTTTTTTGTTCATACATACTTTTTCTATACATGGAACGTCAGTGCTCCTTTCCTTGTATTTTATAAAGGATTTTTACATTTTTTTGTGCATGGTGGTGTAGGCATTTAGTCGAGAAGACATGTTGTAGCCAATTTTCCTCTGGGAGGTAAATGGCAGACAATGCTGTAACATGAACCTCTACCCAGCACAGCATCTGCTCTACCTCTTGCCATTGTGAGATTTCTGGTTCCTTTCCAATTAATGAATGATACTGCTGTGGCATTGTCCAACTGAATCCAGATCAGAAGAGCATTCTGCGGGATGACCCAACTCTGCAGACAGTCAAATCATCCAAAGCTGCAAAATGCCATATGGGAGGCTAGATTCCATTGACAATAAAGTCCACTATGCCAACAAGGTGCTTAGGACACCTCCCTAGCCCAATATGCTGGCATCTGTTGTAAGAATCTTCCTAAATAATGGAAGGAAGGACTTCCAATTTAAACATCAGATTTTTGCACTACCAAGCCAGGACAAATAGCGCTGCTGTAAAGGAGGCTACCATTGAACCTAGGACTCCTGCAAATGTAGAGGCAATGACACTTTGGTTAGGAAGATCAGAGAGCTTTAATCATATGTGCGGTGATACAGAAAGGTTGGAGGTGAGAAATCCAGGTGGTTCAATCAATCGAGGAAGCGATTTTGGCATTTCTAATCTTTGCAAATTAAGTCAATGAATAAAAGATGGAAAAAAAAAAAAAAAAAAACCCTTTATGGCTTGCTTCAGTATATAACAAATGGAGGCCATCAGTATATAACAAATGGAGGCCAGAGAGTGTACTTTAAGCAGGAGCCATCAGTTCCACCAATTTCATGGTATAGCATACTGGCTGGAGACTGAAATTACTCTTGAAAGATTCTTTATAGATTCCACATCTGATCAGATTTATGCAGAGTAGTCTCATTGAACCAGTTAAGTGCAGCATGTCTTTTGCCAGATTTAGTACGGGAGAGGGGATACAAACGTTCTTGGTGCCAGAATCGGCATTGGTCTCCAGCTGCGATATGCACTCCTTACAACATTTAGTAATTTAAGCCACTTACACAGGCAGAATGGTGGGAGACATTTGTCAGCTCAAAAAAAAAAAAACAAAAAAAACGACATTCTGCATTTTGTAAGTCAGTCTGTGCCACAGAAGCCAGCCATGCATTGCTGGAAAACCAGCCGACTGACTCTCGATCAGCGCTTTCAGCCAACGGCAAAGATCACTGATCAAAGCGTTCTGGCCAGGGGGGAACCAAGGTGCAAAAAAAAAAAATTTAGAGCGAAACAAGACACTGTGCAGCTGTAGGGGACAAAACCAGCAAGTGTGTGCAATACCTCCACCCCCAGCAGTGACGTCACATGAATGTCTGGAGGTGAGGAGAAGTATTGGAGGCTGCAGCACAAGTAACTGTGCTCATATGCCACCTCAGTCACACAAAATGAGGCTGCAGCAGCTAACCTCCAAGGGTGAGTTAACAGGATGGGGCACTGCCATAGCTCTGACCAAGACTAAGGCTCCTATCACACTAGCTATCTGACTTTGAAGTGACTTTGATAAGACTTTTACACTCTGGCACTAAAGCTGTGTCAAAGTTGGATCAAAGCAGTGCAAAAGCCTTTTCTGAATTTGCAGTGACTTCAGTAGCGTCAATTGGAAAGGCTCTGATACTGTCCTGCAACCTGGGGTCTCACAAGTCAAATCCCAAGTTGCACAAGTGTAAAAGGAGCCCAACAGGTCAGGCTAGTATTCTGGACAATCTGTGAAAGTGTAGCAGAATCCTGTAAAACTCAAAACACAGACTGGGTTATCCATCAAAAATGTCACAGGATCAACCAGTATACTAAATGTAGTGGGAAGGGGGCGTGTCCAAAATGGCGAGGTGAGTGGCTGCTTCTAGCTCGTGCTCCACTGGGCCATTCCTGATACTCCAGATCCTGGCAGTTTGTCTCACTGGAATTCGACCCTGCAGCACCTGGATGAGACGAAGATCGGGCGCTTCTGCCGGTAAGGGAAGGGAGGCTCCGTTTCCTGAAAATAGAGTAGAACTTGTCGCCTCTCCCTCCCACCCACGTGGAGACCCGCACCAAATGAGGCTCACACAAGGACTCTCAAACGGCACTGATGGAGGAGCCCGACTTTAGACCTCCCTGGCTTGCGGAGGTGATGGCAGCCATTGCTACCTGCCAATCTGCGCTCACGGCAAAAATAGAAGCCATTCAGCTGGACATGGGCCTAATGTGGCAGGACATGGACAAGTTGCGGTCTCACGTGACGGACACTGAGCAGCGGGTTGGTACCGAGGAAGACGAAATTATGGAGCACTCAGCGGCTATCCGGTCCCTTCAGACCAAGGTGAAAGCCCTAGAAGAGCAGAGAATGCTGAAAACAGTAACAGAAGGAACATCCTCTGCATCGTGGGCCTAGCCTAGGGAGCAGAAGGGTCCCATCTGACTACCTTTGTTGAGGATTTGCTGCGCTCTCTCCTCCCAGATACCCACCTGTCCCCTCAATATGTGGTGGAGAGGGCGCATAGTGTACCACCCAAGCTGGGACCTCCGGGATCCCCACCGAGGACCTTCATACTCAAGCTTCTGAATTTCAGAGACAGGGACGAGATACTCCGAGCATCCCGTGCTATAGGAGACCTCCACTTTCAAATTGCCAAACTGCTCATATTTCCCGATAATACCAGACACTCCGAAAGTCGTTTGACCAGGTCAAAGTGGCCATGAGAGCCAGAAACATCCACTATAGTGTTCTGTTTCCAGCGCGCCTGAGAGTTCAAGATGGCAAATCCACATGTTTCTTCACTACGCCTCGTGATGCCGCAGTGTGGCTAGAATCCCTGACACACACCTGCTAATGTCTGAAACCATGAGTTACACCTCTGCCCCCCTTCACACTGATTACTATCGAAACACCCCCCCCCCCCCCCCAAGCCCATGTCACCCTATTCCTCTGGACAGCATGCGGCCTGAACGGAGGCCTCAGCTGGGGGCCCCGGTCCGCTCGCATAAGCACTCTGCGGGAACCATTACATTGTCCTGACCTTCTGTGACACATTCTACCCTGTGCTGACCAAGTCCTTGGGCCCCAGGTCGCACTACAGACTCATGCTGAATACGGCGATTGCTTGGGGAAGCCCGAGGGGGACTCGTGAGAGAGGTTTTGGTTGCACCTGTTGTGCCATGTTGTGTTCACTTATGCCATACAAGTCTGCACCCCTGACGGTGACAGGAGACCAAAGTTGCACATTCCACCTGTTTGTTACGATGGGAGGCTCCATACTCAGTACTGCTCCTTATGCCTTGGATCATACATTGATCTCTACCTATTCTGGTCTGCATCCACCCCCCCCCCCCGCTCCCCTCCCCAGGCCTCTGAACTGCCCCAGCGGAAGCCATGGAGCAAAAGACTTACCAGCCCATCTGTACCCTCCAGATACTTTACGGAGGGGCAATATGGCCGCTTGCACAGGCCCCCCCACTTGGTCAGTGTGCCGTAATAGGTTTTGGGTTGCAAACCCTCCTTAGTTTTAGGGGGGCGGGTGGGGGGGAAGGGGTGTTGGCCTGTTGATGGCCATTCTGTTCTTGGGATTAATGTTTTTTTAATTTTACACTGTTAATTTACATTCAGACAATTGTCATTTCAGCTTTGCATTGTGTTGAGATGTGTACGTCCTGGGTCTGGGAGCCGGGTTGTTTTATCCTAAACCCCCTACCGATTTTACAGCCCATGTCTGCATTTAACATCCTCTCCTGGAACACTAGGGAGATCTCCACCCAAGCGCTCCTTGGTGTTCCAATTTATTAAGTCTTACAACCCGCACATCTGTGTACTAAAAGAAACGCACCTCATGGGGAGTAGAATTCTCTCCCTTAAACCATGGGTGGGCTACCACTATCATTCCATGCACTCCAGCTTTGCTAGAGGGGTCAGTGTACTGGTGCTCAAAACCCTCCCATTTCGGCTCCTGGATCTCGACCCGGATGGTAGGTATGTCATAATTCACGCTACGATTTACTCTTTAACCTGGACCATTGTAGGCATGTATTTGCCTCCACCAGTCTCATCGCTACTGAACCAAATAAGCAAAATGACCGAGTTTGCCTTTGACAATAATGTGATTCTGGGGAACTTTAACCTTGTCCCTGACTCGGGCATGGATTGGCTGACGTCTGAGGGTCAACCCTGTTCAAGGCTGGCTAAGTGGGCTGCCACCTACGGGTTGACAGACGTGTAGAGGTGGCGACACCCGCACGCCTGAGCTTATACATGCCACTCGGCCTCCCATAAAACGTTCTCCCACATAGACCTGGTATATGCGGGGGCCCGGTCCTGCCGAGAGTTACAGATATACAAATACTACCCAGGGGGATCTCTTATGCGCCGCTGCTCCTGACCTTGGATCCCTCTGTGGACCCAACTGCCAGACTATGCAGACTATCCAGGTTCTAGATACGGCTGTGGATGACCAATTTCAGACTGAGCTGACTGGCTACTGGGCAAACATTGCTGGCACGGCAGGCACCACGATTGTGTGGGATGCCTTTAAGGCCTCCACAAGAGGACAATACCAGACCACCATAGCCAAAGTTTGCAGGGAGCGTAGGGCGGCCTTGATGAGGACTGAGAGGGAAGCAGCTAGTGGAGAGGAGCTTTTTATTAGGACCCGGGATCCCCAGCACTATGCCCACCTGCAGCTCTTGACTAGAGAGGTTCTTAGTCTCCGCAGCTCTCTCACCCAGAAGAAACTACTTGCTCAGTCCCAACGGATTTTTGAGTAAGGTGAGAGGTGGGGAGATTGCTGGCCTGGCTTTCTAGAGAACAGACTGGAGGGATGAGCGTCTCACATATCATGGGCCCCAAGGGAGAACTGATTTCCTCTCCGGAGATCAATCAATGCTTTGCAGAATACTACCAAACGCTCTACAGCTCAAGGGCAGACTATAGGGACGAGGACCTCACAACTTACCTATTAGATATTGACATACCGGTCCTTACACCGACCTACCGTAAACAGCTTGATGCTCCCATCACGGTGATGAAAATCCAGCAGGCTCTTAAGTCCATGTAGACTGGCAAGACACCGGGCCTGATGGAATTCCTGTAGAGTTCTACAAGCACTATGCTGCTTAACTCGTCGTTAGAATTCACACCCTATTCGCTGCGTCGTTGCAGCTGGAGAGGCTCCCTGACACCATGAGAGGCAGTCATAGTGGTGATCCCCAAGCCGGGGAAGGATCCTGCCCTGTGCTCCTCGTACCGCCCTATTTCTTTGTTGAACGTCGACGCCAAAATCTTGGCGACCAGGCTAATTTCGGTCACAACAGCCCTGGTGCACTCGGGCCAGACAGGCTTAATGCCAGGCAGGGGAACAGACATTAAATATCAGACGCCTCCTCACTCATATTGACAGGGCCGATGAAGGGTCAACGGGAGTGGTGGCCTCACTTGACGCGAAGGTGGCTTTCGACTGTCGTGTGGCTACCTGTGTAAGGTACTTTCTAGCTTCGGATTCGGACCAGGCTTCATGAAAAGGGTACGCATGTTATACAACTGCCCCTCAGCTAGAATTCGAACTAAATGGGTGCCTCGGAGAGGTTCCCACTGGGTCGGGGTAAGAGACAGGGGTGCCTCCTTTCCCCCGGGCTTGTTCGCCCTTGCTATGAAACCCTTGGCTATACTATTGAGGGCGGAGACGAGAGTTAAGAGACTGCAGATAGGCCCGATCAAGGAAAAGCTTTCTATGTACGCAGATGATGCCCTGCTGTATCTGTCGGATGCCTCTTCCTCCGTGCATATTGGAATTGGATCAGATTAACCAGTTCGGACAATATACTCAGGCATTCGCATCAGCTGGGACAAATCAGTTCCATTCCCACTACACCCCTCGACCCCGCGAGCCATGACACAAACGCAGCTTAAATGGTAAAAGTTTACTTAGGCATCAAAATTAGCGGCAGTACGGGCGATTACATAGGTAAGAACATACAATCACTTCTGACGCAACTAGTAGCCAAGTGTGCTGTATGGCGCTCTCTACCCCAAATGCCAGTGGGGAGAGTCAATCTTCTGAAGATGATCCATCTCCCAAAATTCCTATACTTCTTTCGTAACACCCCCTCACATACCTAGGTCATTCTTCAGAAGGCTGGAGAGTTTGCTGATATCCTTTGTGTGGGCTGGGAGACTCCCGAGTGGCGAGACAGATACTATACTCTCCCTCTGTAGGGGGACTGGCACTCCCGAACTTTCTACTCTATTACTGGGCGGCTGTCCTGGTCACTGAGGTGGTGGTTCTCCCAGCCTAGACAAAATCCAGCTGTCACCATGGAAGCGGCTGTTTTGGGATCTTATGCAGCCTTGAGTAACCTGCCATTCCAAGTCCTCAGGGCTAGCCCCTTTGTTAAAAAAAAAAAAATAATGTAGTGGGAAAACCGGACTCGCTAGTTTACTAGAGAAACTTTCAGAATTTAAGTATCCATCTTGACTATGCCAACCACCATTGAGTAAAATAATCTTTTGAATGAACAAAAATCAGAGCTTCAGAAAACGTGTCCGCTCTCCAGAGGACCCTAGCAAAAAACTGAACTGAGCTGGTATCGGGAGGGTTGATTCCAGGCTGGCCTACAGTTTACAAATGTCCAATTCTCCTGTAGATGGCAGTGTAACCGAAAAGATGCAAGACTGTGTCCCTCAAAAGGATGAAAACACAAAAGTTAGGTACACTGACCCTCTGAGAGAAAAAAAAAAAGTGCCAGCTATACTAAACATGCTTTGCTTTGAGGTTTTTAGATATACCATTTGAGGGTCAGTGCAATAGTCAGAAAATGAACCATGGTAATACAGCCAGAAAACCATATGGACACCCATTTACTCTAGGCCCCATAAAATACCTATACAGGAAATATCTCCACTTTCAGAAAATAGTAGTTTAAAATATATTTGGTTTCTTTTTCAGCTTGTCATTCTGTGCATATAATTATGTCTACAATGACACCCAAGTGAAAAATTTTCTTGTGATATGTGCCAGTAAAGATTGTCAATATTACAAATAAAACACTTTCAATAACCCAAGGTATATTATTTCAATTGCTTCACACTCCACAAATTAAAGCCACTTTTTTGTCCCTATACCATAATTATATGCATCAAACTGTTCAAATATGTGGGTTCCTGGTGAATCAGAAAATATTTTATAAAAATATCTGAAATGGTATTGGCTATTAAATGTTAACTGAAAAAAGCAAGCCAAGTTTGTATGTTTGCATAACTTTTGCCTGTGTCAAAACTCAAAATTTGCCCTGGTCGAGCTTTCAAATGTTTGTACATGAAGGGGTGAAAAACTATTTACATTTATTAATTTTTCCCTACTCAAACTATTAACATATCACCATGCAACAAAGCAGCCTTTTTCAAATTGACAAAAAATGTTACGGTCTCTTAAAACAATTTCAACAAAACAGTAGGCATCATACATTTAGCAACAAAACCGGAACCTACAGGTGCTGTGAAGTTTGTTTGCAGACTTTTCTGTTGAGGAATTCTGTAGTTCTGATACAGCAGCACACCGTACTGTAAAAAAGGAGACATTTAAGTGGAAAATGGAACCTGCCATAACAAGCATACTGTTGCTCATGTGATATAGTTGTGCTCATAAGTGTACATACCCTGGCAGAATTCTTGATTTCTTGGCCATTTTTCAGAGAATATGAACACAAAAACAAATTTTAATAATGGTAATGTTTGGCTGAAGCCTTTTATCAACTGGGTTTACTCCTTTTTAAATCATGGCAACAGAAACTACCCAAATTAACCCGATCTAAAGTTTACATACCCCAATACTTTATCAATGACAGCTTGAAGTCTTGTGGCATTTGTGGATGAGGCTCGTTATCTTCTCAGATGGTAAAGCTGCCTAATCCTCTTGGCAAAAAGCCTCCAGTCCCTGTAAATTCTTGGGCTGTCTTGCATGAACTGCACGTTTGAGTTCTCCCTAGAGTGGCTCAATATTGAGGTCAGGAGACAGATGGCCACGCCAGAAACGTCTTTATTCTGCTGTAGCCAATGACAGGTAGACTTGGCCTTATGTTTTGGATCATTGTCATATTGGAATGTCCAAGTATGTCCCATGCGTAAATTCCTGCTGAATGCAAATGTTCCTCCAGTATTTGATAACATACTGCATTCATCTTGCCAATATTGACCAAATTTCTGCTTTTTTTGTGCCTTTTGTAGCTCACACGTCCCCAAAACATCGGTGATCCACCTCCGTACCTTTAGTCATAGGCCTTGTTGACTCCTCTCCAAATGTAGTGTTTATGGTTGTGGCCAAAAAGCTCAATTTTGGTCTCATCACTCCAAATGACCGCGTCAGAAGGTTTGAGGCTCGTCTGTGCCGTTTAACATATTGTAAGCAGGATAATTTGTGGCATTTGTGCAATGGCTTTCTTCTGGCGACTCGACCATGCAGCCCATCTTTCCTCAAGTGCCTCCTAATTGTTCATTATATCATTTCTTGTTTTATACAGTTTAACTACCTTTTCTCACAGATCCTTTGACAATTTTGCTTTCCCCATGATTTAGAATCCAAAAACATCAGTGCAGCACTGGATGAAAGATGCGAGGGTCTATCAGGAGTCCAGAAATGCATTGACCTTTTATACACACACACCATTTATAAGCAGATTACAGGTGAGGATGGTTACCTTTAATAGCCATTCAAACCCATTTGTGTCAACTTGTGTGCATGTTATTAGGCCAAAATCACCAGGGTATGTACACTTTTGATCAGGATAATTTGGGTAGTTTGTTGACATTATGATTTATAAAGAGTAAACGCAATTGATTAATAAATGGCTTCAGCCAAACACTAAACGTGAGTGAAAGAAAAGTTTGTTTTATCATTCATATTCTCTGAAAAATGGTCAAGAAATCATAAAATTCTGCCATGGTATGTAAACTTATGAGCACAACTGTATATACAGTGAGGGAAAATATTTGATCCCATGCTGATTTTGTAGGTTTGTCCACGGACAAAGAAATGATCAGTCTAATAAGTAGGTTTATTTTAATAGCGATAGAAAAAAAAAAATCTAGGAAAACGCATTTCAAAAAAGTTAGTTTTACATTTTAAAGAGTGAAATAAGTATTCGACTACTTCACAAAACAGGATTTAGTACTTGGTGGCAAAACCCTTGTTGGCAATCACAGAGGTCAGACGTTTCTTGTAGTTGACCACCAGGTTTGCACACATCTCAGGAGGGATTTTGTCCCACTCCTATTTGCAGATCCTCTCCAAGTCTCTAAGGCTTTGAGGCTGACGTTTCACGGTTTTGAGGCCGGCTCCCTCCACATTTTCTATGGGATTAGGGTCTGGAGACTGGCTAGGCCACTCCAGGACCTCAATGTGCTGCTTCTCAAACCACTCCTTTGTTGCCTTGGCCGTGTGTTTTGGGTCATTGTCATGCTGAAATACCCATCCATGACCCATTTTCTATGCCGGAGCTGAGGGAAGGAGGATCTCACTTAATATTTGAAGGTACATAGCCCTGTCCATCGAATCACTGATGCGGTGAAGTAGTCCTATCCCCTTAGCAGAAAAACACATGTTGTTTCCATTCCCATTTTTGACAGTGGGGATGGTGTTCTCGGGGTCATAGGCAGCATTCCTCCTTCTCCAAACACGGTGAGTTGAGTTGATGCCATAGAGCTTGATTTTGGTCTCATCTGACCACAACACTTTCACGCAGTTCTCTGAATCAGATGTTCATTAGCAAACTTTAGACAGGCCTGTACATGTGCTTTCTTGAGCAGGGGGACCCTGCGGGTGCTGCAGGATTTCAGTCCTTCATGGCGTAGATTGTTACCAATTGTTTTCTTGGTGACTATGGTCCCAGCCACGTTGATATCATTGACCAGATTCTCATGTAGTTCTGGGCAGATTCCTTACCATGATCATGGTGAGATCTTGCATGGAGCCCCAGACCAAGGGAGATTGACAGTTATTTTGTGTTTCTTCCATTTGTGAATAATCACATTTTTGAAATTAGTATTTTTGTTGTTCTGCCATCTCTCACTGTTAAAATAAACCTACCTTTAAAATTAGCGACTGATCAATTTTGTCAGTGGGCAAACTTACAAAATCATCAGGGGATCAAATACTTTTTTTCTCTCCTCAGTCTACAGTAGATACACAATTTATACAAAGCCCCCCTACTGTCATTTACTAATCACCCAAAATTGAAAGAATCTTACACACCAGAAAACTACATTGGCAATTCCTCAGAAATGCAAGAGTTAGCATAATTGTCTTGGTTTAGGTCACTAAACTAGGCGTATTTAACCAGCCATCCTCAGCTATGCTTACTAAAAACCGTTACTATGGTATAGGAGGACTGTTACAGATTAGGGAATTGTGAAACAAAGATTTACACACAAACCCAGCATACATACTTTTAAAGCCTCCGTAGTAGTGCAAGAGATTAGGGGGTCAACAGGCAAGATTGTGCTACATGTCCACATTAACTGTAAACTGTTATTCAGAGTACTAGCAGAATCCGCACCTGCCAGGCTTTTAAATAAATCTATATTCGGTTTTTGTTTTTAGGGAGGCTATTGTCATCTATTGCTTAAATCTTTCCTCATGACAATACTGGTACCTGCCTACTGACTTTAAGAACAGTTCAAATCCTTAAATTCTGTAGTTGTACTTTGCAGCATTTAGGCAGATATAAGCTTCCCATTTCAGTTGTACAAATACTTGAATTTTGTTTAATTGCGCATTAAGCTGTCTTTGTACTAGCTTTCTGCAATTTCCTGTACATCACTATTCAAACTAGAAGATGGAGTAGTTTGAAGTTCCAACAAGAAAAGGGCAGAGATGATCAGTGTGCTACAGTTTGTCCTTTATCCAATCACAGCCTTGACTAAGCTGGAGTCTAAGTAAAATGGTTAGGAAAATTATGGTGCATGATCGTGGTATATAATTTGGAAAAACTGTCAGAACAAAGACATGCCTAAACCAACACTTTACCAAGTTATTGATCTAACAACACTATTACCTGCTTTTTCCAGGGTATTTCTCTCGAAATTTTACCTTCAAAAGTCTGAATGCAGTCATCCAACATGTCCTACTTTGTTCGTCTTCTGCACACAGAAATCGCAGGTCTTTAATGTCAGTTCGGACTCTGTTGGGCTACATTAAAAAATGTCAAGGCACTATTTGAACAAGCGCTTAACTTGTACAACCTCATGCTAGTCACTCTTATATCCCCTCCAAGAGGTTTGTTCCCAATTACTCCCCATATATAAAGTAGTAATAGAGTTAATGACTTTAATCACTGTCTATTTTATAACTAGTCTTGCATAGGTTTTATTCAGATGGCCTACTCTTCTCCCCCCCCCCCCCATTGTGCCACTGTGATATTTGTAAATTGAGAAAACATTACAAAAGTTAAGATTTCATCACAAGTAGAATAAAATTACACAGAATTCAGACCACAATAAGTGATCATGATTGACAGTACAGCAGACAAACCCCCCCCCCCCCCCCCCCACACACACACACACACACACACACACGCACACACACACATCTTTATGTACAACAAGGGAAGAAAATACATGATTGTGCAGAGTTTTTACCCACTGCTTGTGAGACACTGCAATGCATCAAGTGGCATCTAAACTCACAGCTAAAGTGCAGGAACTGAGGATAGCAAAATATGTAATTTACTAGAACTGACCTCAGCTACTGATTTCTAATTTGGAAGGGCACCAGAGAGGAGCCCTGCAACTGGACACTTCCTTTGTTACTAGCAAATTCTGCACTTTTAATTTATTTTATTTATTTCAGGTACTTATATAGCGCCGTCAATTTTACGCAGCGCTTTACATATACATTTTACATTCACATAAGTCCCTGCCCTCAAGGTGCTTACAACCTAAGGTCCCCAACACATTTATACATAGTAGGCCCAATTTAGACAGGATCCGATTAACCTATCAGCATGTCTCTGGAGTGTGTGAGGAAACCCGCACAGGGAGAACATGCAAACTCCAGGCAGATGTGTCTTGGTCAGGATTTGAACCAGAGACCTTTTGGTACTAGGTGAAAGTACTAACCACCACACCACTGTGCTGGCCAATGAAGTGATTTAAAAAAAGGATAGCTATGTTCAGCTGTATGTAATCAAATGTCAAGCACAGGATTAGCAGAAGTGCACCGCTACCAGAGCATTAAAACAATACCATTTAAATCCCATAATAGTACGAGTACACGGTGCATTCTGTGCTCTGTATTTAGCAGTTTCTGATCCTGCTACTCCTATGAATGAACCTGACTGTGCCCACAAGCTTTTGACAAGTGGAGGAAGTCTGCCACTGGCTGTATTTAGTATAAGCCAGCTCCAGGCAGACACCAACCACTTGCCTGCCGTTTGTAGACACAGCTAGGTCTAGTAATAGGAGTAGCACCCCTTTGGAATATAACAAATTACAGATTTAATGTATTAAAAGCACCGTACTTACCATTTCTTACCAGCCCTACTGCTATCCTTTAAATTATCTCAACATAAAAAACATCAAGATGACCGATATGCAGCTCAATCTCCTGAACACATTACTTTGCATTAGGTAAAGTATATGCAGTATACCATATAAAACGAAATTGGGACTAAATATTTTCCGTATATACAGATTAATAAGGCTCAAGGCTAAAAGTATACTCGCATAAAAAAAAAAAAAAAGCACACCAAGGGCTACGAAATTCTCATGGATACAATATATGGCACCATCCACTCAGACTCTCCCGACCCAAATATGGCCATAATGTGACGTCACTGGTGTGGCTTCGCCCCCTTTATCCGTTACGCCCAAATGACCAGCTTCATCGGTAAGTCCATGGTATCTCAATTCAATAAACGCACTGGTGGCTGGAAGCACGATTTTATATGGATGTTATGCTGGCCTTTTTAAGGTTGCGTTAAGTTTATTGTATACATTTAGGTGTGTGGTGAAATCACTCAATGGTGTTTTAACAGCAACTTGTGTTCAATTATTAGTTATAAATTGGTTATAAATTTTGACTGCAGATTGCATTTTGATTATAATATTTTGTCCCTGCTCATCAATCTGAGTTGTCACCCGGTCACATACACCCTCTGTGAAGGTTACAAATGACTAGTCCAACACACATTCCATGGGTACACTCCACTGTTGGCACTACTAGGAAACCCTTCCTCTTTAAATGACAGTGGTGGCTGGTGTGAAAGTGGCGGCAAAGCCTGCAAGAGATGAGCAGCTATAGTATGCTACAATGAATTAAATGAAGTCCAGTTCATTCACCGATTCAGGTGCAAATTTCTTAAGTGTATCCAATGCACTATTCCTAATTCACACGTTCCTGTAGAAATGGCCATGCATACAAGTGGGTGCTGAAGCAACCACCGGCTGGAATCATGAATATTCAGAGCAGGGGTCTTCAAACTATGGCCCTCCAGTTCAGGCACTACAATTCCCATCATGCCTAGTCATGTCTTTGAATGTCAGAGTTACAATGCCTCATGGGATGTGTAGCTCCGCAACAGCTGGGGGGGCGTAGTTTGACGATCCCTACGTCAGAGCAAGAGAATGTCAGCAGCACATGGATCTCCAGACTAGGTCCAAAGCTTTATTCCGCTTTCACATCATTACAGCAAATCGCAATGTTTTGGAGCCTCGTAGGACCCCTTCAGGCATGTGACATGCCTGATTAAGGGGTCCTGTGAGGCTCCGAAACATTGCCATTTGCTGTAACGATGTGATTACTGAACAAACACATTCTGGGTCCATGGTGTGCTGGTAACAATTCTCTTGCTTTGGTAAGTGTATGACAATTGAAATCACGCCTAAAATTGTACAGGACTTTTGAAAAAAAGTACTGTGGCCGGCCTGCAGATGTGAACTGGCTCCATAGAAAGCCGGTTCAGTTCACGTCATGCAAATCAGATGCGGTTCAAACCGCATCCAATTTACATATATGTGAAACAAATCCAAGGTGCTTTTGTTTTAAAAAATAAAATAAAACCTGCAATGGCTTCTAATACATAATGTTTTTGGAAATCAAAGGCCATTTAGTTAGGGTTTTCAAGTACTTTAAAAACGGTATCTGCTGTGTCACCTACCATACCCAAATTCATAGGCCAGCCCCAAATAAGTTTAGGTTTACAGAACAAAATATCTTGATGCACATTGTATTTTATTTTAAGTGTCCCAACCAGTTCACAATCTACATAGTGCAGCCCCAAGACAATACAGTATAATGTAGCCACTGACGAGAAGAAAAAAAGTTTATAATTAAAATGTTATATGCATGGCTGTGGAGTTAACTGAATAAGAATATGCTTTTAGTTAAGAACTATGAATAACTCAGCAGCTCACATGAAAGCTGCACATCAACTCATTTGCCTTAAGAGTACTTTGTACCTGGAGCAGAAACGTATCTAAGTAGTCCAATGCAAAGCCTTTGCAATGCTAATGTAATGGACATTCTTGTATACTTCCAATTATTTACAGTGCCTTGCAAAAGTATCCACCCCCCTTGGCTTTTTACCTATTTTGTTACATTACAGCCTTTAGTTCAATGTTTTTTTAAACAGAATTATATGTGATGGATCAGAACACAATAGTCTAAGTTGGTGAAGTAAAATTAGAAAAATATATACCCAAAACTATTTTTCACAAAAAAAAAAAAAAAAAAAAAAAAAATGATAATTGGCATGTGCGTATGTATTCACCCCCTTTGTTATGAGGCCCATAAAAAGCTCTGGTGCAACCACTTTCAGAAGTCACATAATTAGTGAAATCATGTCCACCTGTGTGCAATCTAAGTGTCACATGATCTGTCATTACATATACACACACCTTTTTGAAAGGCCCCAGAGGCTGCAACACCTAAGCAAGAGGCACCACTAACAGTGTTGAGACAGGGTTAGGTTATAAAAAAAATATCCAAATCTTTGATGATCCCTAGGAGCACCATCAAATCCATCATAACCAAATGGAAAGAACATAGCACATCAGCAAACCTGCCAAGAGGCGGCCGCACATTAAAACTCAGACCAGGAAAAGAGGGCATTAATCAGAGAGGCAACAGAGACCCAAGGTAACCCAGGAGGAGCTGCAGAGTTCCACAGCAAAGGCTGGAGTATCTGTACATAACGACAATAAGCAATACGCTCCATAGAGTTCGGCTTTATGGCACAGTGGCCAGAAGAATGCCATTACTTTCAGCAACAAAATGGCACGTTTTGAGTTTGCGAAAATGCATGTGGGAGACTCCCAAAATGTATGGAGGAAGGTGCTCTGGTCTGACGAGACTAAAATTGAACTTTTTGGCCATCAAAAGAAAATGCCAGGTCTGGTGCAAAGCCCAACACATCACCCAAAGAACACCATCCCCACAGTGAAACATGGTGGTGGCAGCATCATGCTGTGGGGATGTTTTTCAGCAGTCGGGACTGGGAAACCGGTCAGAGTTGAGGGAAAGATGGATGGTGCTAAATACAGGGATATTCTTGAGCAAAACCTGTACCACTCTGATTTGAGGCTAGGACGGAGGTTCACCTTCCAGCAGGACAATGACCCCAAACACACTGCTAAAGCAACACTTGAGTGGTTTAAGGGGAACATGTAAATATGTTGGAATGGCCTAGTCAAAGCCCAGACCTCAATCCAATAGAAAATCTGTGGTCAGACTTAAAGATTGCTGTTCACAAGCGCAAACCGTCCAACTTGAAGGAGCTGGAGCAGCTTTGCAAGGAGGAATGGGCAAAAATCCCAGTGGCAAGATGTGGCAAGCACATAGAGACTTATCCAAAGCGACTTGGAGCTGTGATAGCTGCAAAAGGTGGCTCTACAAAGTATTGACTTTAGGGGGGTGAATAGTTATGCACATTGACTGTTATCTTGTCCTATTTGTTTGCTTCACAAAAAAAACAAAAAAAAACCCCACCATCTTCAAAGTTGTGGGCATGTTCTGTAAATTGATGCAAATCAACAATCCATGTTAATTCCAGGTTGTGAGGCAACAAAACACGAAAAATGCCAAGGGGGTGAATACTTTTGCAAGGCACTGTAGCTACCTTTTATAAACATTGCACACTGAATTTAAAATTAGATCTAATCTACAAAAAATATGTTGCTTTCTAGGCCACTTTAAAATGTATCTAGGCTCTAAATAAATGTGTATTACCTTGACACCGAATCCAAAATCTGTTGGTGAGTTATACAGCTTCTTACAGGATATCAGTGAATAAATATTGCTATCTTCTAAGTCTGATATTCCCTGTAAATGTCTTGGTTCCTGCAAAAAAAAAAAAAAAAAAAGAAGTCTCCACTGAAACATGAGATCATGCTGCTCATTGATATTTCCAAGGTATGACGAGAGCTTAACTTTTGTTCATTAACACCACTACAAACTAGAAGAGCATCCCACTGTTTTTGTAGGGAATTCCAACTTTTCTCTCTACCTTAGGACAAAAACCTGGCTTTGTTCACTTGTTTCCAAGATAAAGTCATCTCCTCCTTGAAAACACAGACCGACAGCCAGGAAGCCCTTTACTAAATACTGCAAGTGCTTGCTTGAATATTTTCATATGGACCCAACACCTTGCTGGCCACGAGTGGGAGGTTGCTGGCATTACAGTCTACCTTATTCAAGTGCTGTTAAACACAGCATGAACTCAGAAAGCATCAGGCTGAAACTTTCCAGAGATGAGGAAGATTAACATTGCACAAGATGAAGTTCAAGCCCAACACCAACCATTCCTAAACTTTTTGGTCTGCTCTGGTCCAGTCACGTGATGCTGTGTCAACTGCAGGGGAAAGGAGGAAGCACCAATAATGACTGGCCATGGCTCCTGTAATTCCAAGCCATTGTTGAGCATTTCATGACTCAGGGGAGCCAGGGATTGCAGAATCACAACTGGACTGAGCTTACAATTTTTTTACATAGGGTAGGCAGAAGAGGTAGGGGGAGGGAAAGTTTAAGAATAGTTAAAAGAAGAAAAAGAAAAAGAAAAAGAAAAAAAAAGAAAAAGAAAGAAAATCTACCCCTAGGAAGGGAAATTCACTCATGTAAGAGCTATTATGGGGAAAAGGTACCTCCACTTATCCTTTATCACCAAGGCTTGTTTCCACAACAACCCAAAATTTTCAAAATCCAATTGTCATTGGGACAGAAAGTGAGGTGAAATCTCTGAACAGGGGCACACACAAAATAAATGTTACTGGGGTGTTAACCCTTCCCTATGCTATCCAAAAAGCTTAAACATAGTTTTTTTGGCTGGAGCTACACTTAAAAAAATGTACCTGTTCCAACTTACAGATTCAACTTAAGAACAAGCCTACAGTCCCAAACTTGTTTGTAACCCGGGGACCCCCTGTACTTTAGTTTTGTAGCAAGCACTAAATCCTCAAAAAAGAGGGGAGGGCTCTCTGTCCCATGATGTACTCAAAGAAAAGGTTTTTACAGGCAAGTATCACATAAAAAAATCTAATTTTTATTTTCATACATCATGGGACACAGTCAGGCTAATATTCATTACCTGCTGGGATGTCCCAGAACAATAGCCTTGAGGGGAGGGAGGCACTCTGCCAAACAATAGCCATCAGAACTTATACGGCAAACAGTACACTGCAGGCCGAATCTTCGGCTGCTCGAACCTCCACTTAATAAAATTTTGTGAACGTATGCACTGAAGAAAAAGGGAACAGCCTTACAAATCTGAGCCATAGATACCTGATGGCAAAAAGCCCAGGAGGTTCCTACACTCCTGGTAGAATAAGCCCTCACCCTAAAGGGAGGAGCTTTAGGTTTCAGACCATAATCCTGAATAACCAATTGACGGACCTAACTGTCAATGGAAGCTGCCTGCCCCTTCTTGGGTCCTTTTGGTAAAAAAAAAAAAAGTCCTCAGATCTCCGCAGATCTAGACAGCTAAACCTTGACTGCCCGGACAACGTCCAAAGAATGCAGTCTCTCTTCCGCCGAACAAGGCTGAGAAAAAAAAAAAAAAAAGGCAAAATAATGTCCCGATTTAAATAAAAGGCTGACACCACCTTTGGCAAGAAGGATGGAACAGGTTGTAACACGACTGTCATGGTGAAGGATCCAGTACGGTTCCATGCATGAAAGGGCCGCCAACTCTGACACCCTTCTAGCCGAGGTGATAGCCATCAGGAAGGCTAGCTTGCGTGATAGCAAGTCTAATGGAATTTCCTTAATAGGTTCAAATGGTTGTTTCTGTAACACAGACAGCACCAAGTTCAAGTCTCAAGGACACATAGGTGACCAAATGGGGGGAAGCAAGTGAGTTGCCCCTTGCATAAAGGTTCAGAACAGTGAATGGGAGGCTAAAGGCCTTTGGAATTATACTGATAGGACCAAAACCTAACCTCTGATTGTACTCAAAGCCAACTTGATTTCCACAGCTGATTGTAGAAAAGAGAATTCTCCCAATCACATATTTCCAAAGATGCCATCTTCTGGCTTCACACCAAGCAATACAAGTCTTCCAGACCTCATTATAAATCTTCCTAGTGACAGCTTTTCTAGCATTCACTAGAGTAGACGCCACTGGTCCCGAGAAGCCACGGTCCTTTAACATCCTGGCTTCAATAGCCATGCCGTCAAATTGGGCTGGAATATAGGACCTTGATACTGTAGGTCGGGGCGATGTGGAAGCGTCCATGGCCCGTCTATCGTCAATCTCCGGGAACCAGGGCCTTCTGGATCAGGCTGGTGTCACCAGAATGACTGGAACCCCCTCTCTGAATCCTGCGCAACAAATGTGGAAGGCGAGGGATCGGAGGTAAAGCATAAACCAGGGAGTACTGGTTCCATGGAACCAGCAGAGCATCTGCTCCAATTGCCAGAGGATCTCTTGTTCGAGACGCAAACTGCTGTAGCTTGTTGAACCTGGATGGCAGTAGGTCGACCTCTGGCCATCCCCAACGTTGGCAAATTTCTCAGAACACCTCTGGGTGTAGGGGCCATTCCCCCAGGCAGATCTGTTGGCGGCTGAGATAATCTGCCTTCCAGTTCTCTACTCCTGGGATACGGACTGCCGATATCAATGGCACATGTCCCTCTGCCCAGGCTAGTATGCAGTTCTCCTTCAGAGCTGAACGACTCCTGGTACCGCCTTGGTGGTTTATACTGGCCACTGCCATGGCATTGTCGGACTGAACCCTGATGGGGCAGTCCTGAAGCTCCACCGTGCAGGACCACAGGGCCAGACGTACTGCCCATAATTCTAGGACGTTGATGGGCAGGCTCTGCCCCTGACCATATCCCCTGAGCTGTTAGGCCGTCTAGGGTCGCTCCCCAGCCTGAAAAACTGGCATCTGTAGTCAGTACTCTCCAAGTTACAGAAAGAATGGATTTTCCTTTTTGCAGGTTCTGATCCTGCAACCAGTTTAGGCTTAAGCATGCATTTTCTTCCACTATTCCAAGCAAACTAGATGTCTTGTTTTAAAGGCCTGGAATGGAACTGTGCATAGGGCACTGCCTTGGAGGATACCATCCTCCCTAGAAGACTCAAAGCCAAATGGCGGGTTGTCTGGTGCCCCATATCCAACGCACCTGATCCTTCAGGGCACAGATCCCTACGGGTGACAAAAATACTCTTGCTTAGACAGTGTTTAGAATCAGAGCCAAATATCTTGGCCTTGAGACCAGCTCAAAGTCTGACTTTTCAGTATTTATGATCCTGCCTAAGCTTTTCAAATACCTCACTGTGCATACTATGCTCTGTTCTAGAGCCTGTACTGCGTGATCTCTGAGCAGGATGTTGTCCAGATACTCAAGCACCAGGATCCCTTGGGCCCTTAAAAGACCCAGTACTGGTATTAAGACCTTTGTGAACACCCAGGGAGCTGGAGCAAGCCCGAAGGGTAGAGCCATAAACAGTCGAAAGTGACGTTCCTCTACCTCAAAAAACGCAGGAACCTCCGATGAGGCTGAAAAGGTACATACAAGCACGCGTCCTTTATATCGATGGAGGCTAAAAAGTCTCCTCTGGAGTGAGGTTACTACTGAGCAGACAGACTACATCCGAAAGAACTGTATCAATAGATGCTTGTTCAGGGACCTTGGGTCCAAAATGGGCCTTGTGTCCCAGTTTGGCTTCTGAACCGTAAACAGGTTTGAGTAAAATCCTGTGCCCCTTTTGAATACAGGAACCTCTAAATCACTCCTTGATGCACTAGATGATGTAGTGCCTGAAGCAATAAGTTTCTTTTTAGAGGATCCGAGGGAACGCTGGATCTTAGAAACCTGAGGGGGGTGTAACTTCAGCTCATAACCGAGAGATATAATTGAGGTGACCCTCTCATCCTGAATTTTCCAAAATATCCTCAAAGTGCAGCAGCCCCCCCCCCCCCGATGGAGTGGGGGCGTCCCCTAAAAAGGAGGGCTTGGTGCTGGGTTTAGAATTTTCTGGCCCTGGCCTTGCCCCTGGCCCTAGCACCCTGTTGGTGGCAGAACCGTCCTGACGCTGAGACATTTGAGGAAGCAGTCCCTGAGTTTTTAAACGGATGACGTTGTGTGCTTTTCTTCACAGGAGGTAGAGAACGCTTCCCTCCGGAAATATTTTGGCTATAGTTGTCCAAATGATCACCGAATAAGTGTTCCCCATGAAACAGGAAACTTGCCAATAACTTTACAAGGAAGCTCGGCTGACCAGTTCTTAAGCCATAAAAGTCTGCGCATATGTACAGACATGAGCCAGACAAGAAACCTGCTGTTTTAATCCTTTAAAGCATCAACAGTTAAACACAGCACTCAAGGAATATTGGACTCAGGCAGATCATCCTCCTGATTAGGCCTATCCAGCCATTTGACTTGATCCTTTATGGACTGGCAAATACCAATTGCTGCAACAGCTGGCAGAATAGCTGAACTGGCCAAAGAAAAGGAAGCCTTTAATAAAAACTCCAGTTTCTTGTCAACAGGGTCTTTCAAGCCATGTGCGTTATCTACCGGACAAGTTAAGTTCTTGTTTATGGAAGAGACTGCTGCATCTACGGCTGGCATACTCCATTTTTTTAACAAACTTTTCATCCATGGGTTATAAAAAGGGAAAAAACTTTTAGGAGTCAAAAAAGTCCTGTCAGGATGTTCCCAATCAGCATACATCACCTGTTCCAACAGGGGGTGTAGCGGGAAAGTCTGTGCAACCTGAAAAGGTCTCAGAGATCCCAAAGAGGTCCAGGGGGGCTCAGTCACCTCTGCAAGAGGCAACTTAAAGGCAGAACAAACCATTTCGGTCAGTCAGGATCAAAAGCCTCTACAACTAAGAGGCAGACATCGACTGGATATCTTCTTGTCCAGACTGCGCAGAAGCAGACTCATCTGCTGGGCACGCCACCGAATCCGGAGCTTTAAACTCTTCCCCATCAACAACCCATTACTGCGCCAGACTAGGAGACTTTGGGGAGGCTGATCTGTCACGGTTCCTGCCACACTGCGGGATGGAGGCAATCATGCCGGCAATCCTGTGCTCTAACCCAGCTAGGGCTGAGGACAGTTTATCCTTAGTGAAAGGGTGAAGCAAGCAGCGTTGACTGTAGGCACAATACCAGATAGGCACAGCGGCTCAGATTGCCCGGGAGCCTCTGGTCTTTCAGGGGATACAGCACTAGGGATACAACAAGGTTCATCAAGAACTACTGATATAGGTGTGCCCTTGCCTATGGTGTTAGTCCCACTCCTCTTTTTGGAAGCCATTCAATGCCACAAACAAAAGAGTACTTGGGTGTAGTTAAAAAACCTCAGAAGGGAGACCCTTTAATAGGGCTCACCAAGCCCCTATGCAACAATCTTTGCGCCAAAACACAAGGCCAAGTCGACCTGTCATTGGCTACAGCAGAATAAAGTGGAGTTTCTGGAGTGGCTATCTCAATCTCCTAAACTCAATATCATTGAGCCACTCTGGGGAGATCTCAAACGTGCAGTTCATGCAAGACAGCCCAAGAATTTACAGGAACTGGGAGGCTTTTTGCCAAGAGGATTGGGCAGCTTTACCATCTGAGAAGATAATGAGCCTCATTCACAAATGCCACAAAAGACTTCAAGCTGTCATTGATGTTAAAGGGGGCAATACTTGGTATTAAGAACTGGGGTATGTAAACTTTCGATCAAGGTCATTTGGGTAGTTGTGATTATTTAAAAAAAGAAGGTTAAAACACAATTGATTGATAATAAATGGCTTCAGCCAAACACTAACCATGAATGAAAGAGGTTTTTGTGTCATCATTCATATTCTCTGAAAAATGGCCAAGAAATCAAATTCTGCCAGGGTATGTAAACTTATAAGCACAACTGTATAGGGATTATTTTTGAAAAAAGAGGGCAATTTTGACTTGCCTGCAAACTCCGTAGAGTCAGGGCCGTCTTTAACGCTGGAAAAAAGGGGCAGCTGCCCAGGGCCCAGTTATTGTGGGGCCCGAAGCAACAGCCCCTTGAGCCCACTCCAGTGTTGCCATAGATTGGACATTCTGCTTGCCAGTGTGACACCGCTGCAGTCCCACCTCCTGGCTCCTGCCGACAATAGGTTCGTTGCTAAGACCACCTGGAGTCGAGCAACAAACCATGGGGCTAATCTGACTCAGACTCCGCCCCCGTATTCAGCGGAGTGAAACTTTCCTGCAGCCCTGCCTGCTGCCACCCGGCTCCCCCCTGCAGATGTCAGTGGTGATTGGTTGCTAGGACACGATTACTCGGCTCTGCAACCCCCCCCCCCCCCATGTTCAATGGAGGAGCATGGGAATGCCTGACTAACTGTCCTTCCACCCCTCTGTTAACTGGAGCATGGGGCTTCTCCCTCCAGACCTGGCTGCTGCCAGTGCCAGCTCAGTGAACTCAAGGAAAAGCTCAGATTTATTTTGGGCGGGCTCTCTGGTGACCCTCAATGAAAGGAGGGGGTTCTGCACTGACCCTCATTATCCCCATCCTCCCAAGCACTGAGCCTCATTATCCCCATCCTCCCAAGCACTGAGCCTCATTATCCCCATCCTCCCAAGCACTGAGCCTCATTATCCCCATCCTCCCAAGCACTGAGCCTCATTATCCCCATCCTCCCAAGCACTGAGCCTCATTATCCCCATCCTCCCAAGCACTGAGCCTCATTATCCCCATCCTCCCAAGCACTGAGCCTCATTATCCCCATCCTCCCAAGCACTGAGCCTCATTATCCCCATCCTCCCAAGCACTGAGCCTCATTATCTCCATCCTCCCAAGCACTGAGCCTCATTATCCCCATCCTTCCAAGCACTGAGCCTCATTATCCCCATCCTCCCAAGCACTGAGCCCAATTATCCCCATCCTCCCAAGCACTGAGCTCAATTATCCCCATCCTCCCAAGCACTGAGCCCAATTATCCCCATCCTCCCCACAGCTCAGAAAACCAATGAGTAAGTGGTAATGTGCGGTAGCCTCTAGCAACTAATCAGTGAGCCATGTGTGCTGTAACCTCTAGCAACCAATTGTAATCGCTGCCTGATCTGCTGCAATTAAATTTTGAGTCTAGATGCCATTAATTGTATGTCTCAGAAGGTGGGGAGCAAAATTGCATAGAGGGCCAAAATGTAAAAAAAAAAAAAAAAAAAAAAAAAGTGTTTGCCCAGGGTCCTATCAATATTAAAGATGGCCCTGCATAGAGGACAGGACATGGGTAACTAATTCATACACCATGGGTTATAGGCTTGTACCTTCAGGTGATTGGACACTAAAGCTTAGAACCCCCTTCCCTATAACCTTACCCCACTTTGCGAGTCCTTCGTTTTGTATCAAGCCATGCAGCGAAGAGCGTTTAGGGAGGGTGTCCCGTTTCCTTACAGAATTTACAGATACAGAATTTACAGGCAATTCAAAATTCCTTTGATCTTAATCATCCAGTACAAGACACGGGCAACTTATTCATACACATGTACGCAAGCAATGAACTGTCCAGGATTGGATGACTTATTCCCAGCCTGACAGACTTGTGTTGGTAAGAACTTTACAACTGTAGGGAAGGAAAGATTTTCCGACTGTTAATGAAGTGGTGATCCACGAGGACTTTGGGAGGATAGAAGCATGGGTAAGGGCCTGCTTTTTTGCATGCAGACAGGGTTTAGTTGGAGAATTCTTGAACTGAATTGAGCTAAGGGTACTGCCTCAAAAGAGGCCACCTTTAGGCCCAGAACTCAAGCTAAATCTCACTACAAGTTGAGCATCCAGCTAAGGCTTTTTTGGACATTTGTAAGAATTGTGAGAAGGATCCTTCAGGAGGTAGTCTTGCTAGACTGTCACCCAGATGTCTTGAGTTCTGAGAAGGGCAAGCAAAGATCTTTGTGAACACTGTGGTAACAGAACAGACCAAAAGGCAACGCGACAAAATTGGAGTGGTCGTCTGCCACTGCAAAGAACAGAAACCGAGTGAGGTGGGTAAATGGGAACATGTAGATAAGCTTCTTTGATGTTCAGATACCACGAGTTTCCCTGGTCTCAGAGAAGCAATTACAGACCTTGCAGATTCTATACAAAAATTTTGGAACGTGAAGGCATTTTTTGAGAAGTTTCAAGTCCAGGATAGGACAGATACCTCCGTTGGGCTTTGGTAACAAACATGTTTGAGTATAATCCCAGTCTTGTGGTGGTACTGGTAAAATTACTCAGACAAGAGGTGGCGCATGGTCTCGTTGCAAATTGTACTGCCCTTGGTCGGTTCTTGGTTGATCTGGAAGCAGAAACTGGTGGCAGAGTGTTGAACTCTAATTGAAACCAAGTCTGGGAAGTCTGTTACCCAGAGATGCAAACTGCTTCAGATGTCCCCCCACTCTTAAGTGTGAGGGCACCCCTTCACTGTGAGGAGGGCTTTAGAGGACTTGGTGGCATCCGAGACAAGCCTTGTGCAGAAAGGAAGGGCTAAATCTAGGTTTTGATACTGAAGTCTGTGTAGAGCGAGGTGCTCTGGATTTTGAGGACCTTGGAGCTCGAGGAGAGATTTTTTATCATGTTGGTTGTCGTAGTCCAGTTAGCTGAAATTTGACATACTGAAATAGCAAGAGCTGGTTTAAGGGCAGGGCCTTTTTGGTTAAAGAGTACTTTGAAAGTAGGTCTCAAATTTTGTGTTTGCAGAAACTTTAAAAAGGCATAGCATCATTAATAGGTACAGTGAGATTTTAGTTTAAGACAGATGGCAGGGGTCAACCACATAACTAGCCAACTTTTTTGCAAACTTTTTCTACTGGGTAGAGTTCAAATATTTTTTGGGGAGTAAGAATCAGAAGATAAAAAAATAAAATTAAAACTAGTGAAGGTGGTCTCTCAGGGATGGAGAAAATGTCCATCACCTACAGCTATCAGGAACCTTAGGATGTATGCAAGTGGGGTAAGGTCATAGGAGAGGCACCCCAAGGGGGCATGTTCTCAAAAGCTGGACTGTGTCTAATCACCTGAAGATAGGAGTCTATAAAAACAGTGGTGTATGAATAGGTTGCCCATGCCTTGTACTAAACATTAGGCTATAAAGATGTAGTTTAGTGTCACTTTAATGTTGAAACTTATGTTTCGGACTGACATCTGCTAACCTTTAACATGACTGGAATATAGAGTCAAAGGACCCTTATGGAGGAATTTGACAATTTACTACACAAATGGTGTTGTAAATTGCATACACCAGGTTAAAATATGTTCTGGGGTAGAATAGAAAATGGGGTTTGTGGGCCGAGGGACCTTAGAGAAATGTTTATTTTTTATTTTATTTTTACAAAACATTCTTCCTGAAAGCAGCAGTTTATTATGACTTGTATGCTTATTACAAAATTACATTTTAAATTGCCTCAAAATACAGCTTTGCAAGCCTATAAGTGCTGCATTAAAAAAAAAAAAATAAATAAAAAGGAGAAAAGAAAGCTATACCTTTGAGGTTCCTTTAGTAGAGCAATAAAGTCCAGATCTTCTCAGACAAATGAACAGTTTCTTCCATGACTTCTTCCCTACATCTTTAACATACAAGAAGCCTTGTATTTCCGGACAACTGTTGGCATTCAAAAAATTCTGTAAAAAAAAAAAAAAAAAAATACAAAAGCTGGTGACAACCAGATGTTGATTCCAATATTAGAATCAGCCCCTTTAACCCAAGCAGCTTAAAGTCTACATAAAAGGTATGGAACACAATTACAGCACCAGTCATAATTAGGTCTCTTTTCTAAATTATCAGTAAAGATAAAGTTAGGCGCTGAATACAAGTATGGGTTCTTACTC
Source organism: Lithobates clamitans (assembly GCA_037952925.1). Classification (NCBI taxonomy): domain Eukaryota; kingdom Metazoa; phylum Chordata; class Amphibia; order Anura; family Ranidae; genus Lithobates; species Lithobates clamitans. The sequence continues at coordinate 2,843,989 of JBBGZY010000943.1, forward strand.
AGAAGTGCATAGGAATAAATGCACAGGCACCTGGCTGAGGAAGATTTGAGAAACACACAGGCAATCTAGCCAGAGGCTGGATGATATAAGAACAAGCATCTACATTTCATCTTTCTTGGGAATCAAATGGGATTACTCAATTATGCAGGCTGGAAGATCTCTGCAACCAGTGCTTTCTATTGGTAATGGCTTGTTTTGATAAATGCTCAAAGCTTGGATTTGTTAAATCTTAACCCATTCATGCCCAAGCCTAACACCAAAAAAATCTGTATTTTTGCTAGAAAATTACTTAGAACCTCCAAATACTGTACATATTTTTATTTTAGCAGAGACTCTAGAGAATAAAATGGAGATTGTTGCAATATTTTAGGTCATGCTGTATTTCAAAGGCATTTAATGTCACGCTGTCTTTCAAATGCATGTTTTTTTGGAAGAAATACACTTTAACGAATTAAAAACAAAAACCGTAAAGTTAGCCCATTTTTTTTGTATGTGAAAGACATTATGCCGAGTAGATAGATACCCAACATGTCAGGCTTTAAAAACTGTGCTTTTGTGGAATGGCGACAAACTACGGTGCTTAATCTCCTTAGGCGAGGCTTATTTCTACAGTTTACCCGTTTAGAGTTACAGAGAAGGTCTTGCTGTAGAATTATTGCTCTTGCTCTAACGATCGCACCAATACCTCACGTGTGGTTTGAACACTGTTTACATTTGCGGGCGCGACTTACATATGCGTTTGCTTCTGTGCGTGACCACGGAGGGGATGGGGCGCTAAAGGAAAAAAACATTTTTTTTGATCACTTTCATTGCCGTCACAAGGAATGTAATCATTCCTTGTGACAGTTAAGCAGTGACAGGTACTCTTTATGGAGGAATGTGGGGGTCTATAACCCACATCACTCCGTTGCACTTAAAAGCATTAAAAAGGACCTAGCTTGGTCGTTTTGAATATGGTAATTTTATTTAAAATTTGGCGCCTTTAAGGCTCAAGTCAACAGGGAGCAGTGCCATGACATTGCTTTGTGTTACTAGATCAGAGACCCGATAAAAGCCGATTCCGGCTTCGTTTGGGTCTCCAGCCAGCAGAGGTGTCGGCTGGTCACTCGGGCCTCCCCCCCTCCCCCCCAGGACTCACCACTACCAGCCGGAGAAGGACTATGTTTAGACCCAGCAGTTTGCCATGTGTGCTAGCAGTCCCTATATCTGGGAGAAGGAAGAGGGCCCGGAAGCCCTGGCATTGCCGCCCGTCTCCAGTGTCATGTCAGACCAAGGGAAAATGGCCCTTGTGATGTCACGGACCACACAAACATGGCCACCTGCCGGAGACCAAACCAAGGGGAAATATCCGCAAGAGTCTAACTGCGCTGCGCCCTCTGCACTGAGACCACCCAACAGCAGGTACTGCACCCCACATGAGCCCCACCAGGGAACAGCCACCGAGGGGGGGATGGAGGGAAAAAACCGAGCTTACATGAGGTATTCAGGAACCTGCAGGCAGGTCCTACCATCCCTGGAGGGTACCCGCTTCCACCACACCCATATGAGGAGAGGGGATTGTACTTACCACTCCATGGATATGGGTGTCCCTCCAGACCAAACAACTCCCCATTGAAGTGGGGGGGCTGTCGGCCAGGGGGACGCTACGACTCGGACCAGAGGCCAGTCGTACGTGACCCTGCAAGACATTTAACACGGGGGCCAGCCTCCATCCATTGAGGCTACGTCGCAGCCGGCCTAGCGCGTAGCTAGGGGAACCCACTGGATCTAGATTATCCAGCCTGTCAAAGGGAGGCAAAAAGATGCATGGAAGGAGAAAAAAAAAGTTGCTAGAACCAAAAGATCCCAGCCTAGGTCTTTACTCCTGACTAGACAGAAAAACTGAATACCTATTAGGAGAGAGGGGGTTATATACCAGCTATGGACAGCCCATGAGTGTAGCCAATATTTTTGTTCTGCCTAGCCCTACAGAAAGCGATATAACACTATAGTCAGGATTAATGGAGCGCTGTGTCAGTCGAACTAAAGAGAAAATGTTTGCTTTTAGGTTCAATAACCCTTTTATACCCAGGATGCATCAATTATTACCTGCAATAAATCAGATTGGGGAATGCTACCATTTGATTGTTGACACCAAGCAACCATCTGCTCTGGAAAGAAATTCTGAAAGAAAGGATTAAATGAATGTGTTATAATGATCCACACTATAGAGCTGTACATAGAAACAGATGTGTAGGCATACACAAATTTAATCTCATACAAGAGGCATTAAGAGCTATGACCACAATATACACATCTTTCAATGGTGACGTTAGTAATGGGCAAAAACGGTTTAAGGTTTTATGGAGTGGGATTGTGTTACAGGGGAATCCTCAAAAGATTTGCCAGTAATTACCTGAAGGTACCAGCCTATAAGAGTCTATGAATACTATGCCTGTGTTAGGTACTGTTTGATTAAGTGACACCTGTTTAAGGTGGTTGTAAAGACTTTTTTTAACTTTATCTATGCATGAAGGTAAAAAAAACAAAAAAAAAACAAAAAGATCCCCTCTAGATCCAGCAATGTCCAAGAGAGCCTTGCCTCTCTGGGGACTCGCACTCCCGATTGGCTTTTGGCAGCAGCGGGAGCCATTGGCTCCCACTGCTGTCACAGGCAGTGAGTCAATCAGGAGACGGAGGGGGCGGGGCTGAGCCACAGCGCCGTATTTAAATGAACACACAGAACTGTGGGTCAGGAGCGTGCCTGCTTGGGAGCAAGCGGCTTTCTGTGGAGGCACCTGAGGAGGATCCAGCCTGATCTGTGCAAAACCATTACACAGAGCAGGCAAGTGTAACATGTAGCAAGTGTAACATGTTTGTTATTTTTAGAAAAAAAAAGGCTTTAATATTACTTTCATTTCTCTCAAAGGAAACGCAGTCCAATTGAAGTTGGTTTCTCAGAAAACCTGGTATACAGGGATATAGAAACTGTTAGACATACAAGAACTGCATGGACCTGTATTCTTCATTCAACCTTAATACTTGGAAACTATAACATAACAAAACCATATTTATAGTTTCCCTTTCTCTGGCACATAGCTAAACTTGTTTCAAGCCTGAAAAATATGAATTATGTTAATCATCAGGATAAGTGTAAGAAAAATAAAAAAATATGAACAAAAATACTGTAAACAGACTTGATTCTAAGCTATAACAGATTCCATTTATTGTCTCAAAATAGTAAAGCCAGGTTTTCAAAGTAATAATGCAATGATGATTGTCCTCTGCATAAAGCAACATGCACATTATGGAAGGGTAGTCCCCCAATTTCCTATGGTAGATACAGAGGGTTTCAGTCCATACTTGTCAATCAAAGAGTGCACACTCCCCCTATACAGAGTTGTCCTTCCAATAGATTTAACAGTTTTTAAAAAGAAACCAATTTATTGGTGTAACAAAAGACAAAATAAAAGATTTAGATTTTTACTTTTAATTGCTCATTGAGCCAATGTTCACAACTTTTCATTGCACCAGTATAAGCAAATCTGTAAGCGTGTTGGTGTGCCAAAGGAAGCATTACATTTCTCTGGGTGTGTTCATTACAGAGAAAAATGTAACTATTGACACTTGAATCCACCAGACACTGCTTCTTGGGTGAACTCTGTGCAAACAGTGGGCTGTAGCAATGTTAAATACTTCGGAAAGTGAGGGAAATGCTTATATTGCAGTCAAGAGTCCATTTTTCTAGTGTAGATAGATAAAAGCCACCTAAATAATAATGGCTACATATGTCGTTACTTTTTAATTGTTTTTTAATGATCTACAGTACTTCACGGTTGTGAAAGTAGATTTGAAAACTGATGAAAGGCCGTATGAAGAATTATTCTGCCATTCAGGTTGACTAGTTCTTTGGAATGATGGCCACTGACTGGCAGAGATCTAACTTGCTTTTTATGAAATTTCTACAGACAGCAATCTGCTTAACTTCAAAGACGCCGTTTGAGCCCTCAGACCTGCTGCTATACTCGCCCAGCAACAGTGTAGCAATTTGATTCTACTTTCTAAGAGCCGGTTCACACAGGGGCGACTTGTCAGGCGACCTAGCCGCCTGGCAAGTCGCCTCCCGTTCTGTACAATGGAACCGTTCTAATAGGAGCGACGCAAGTCGCTCCAACTTAGAAAAAGGTTCCTGTACTACTTTGGGGGCGACTTGCATAGACTTCTATACAGAAGTCGTTTTGCAAGTCGCCGCGGAAGTCGTTTGCAGGTCGCCTCGCTGAGGCGACCTGCAAGTCGTGCCGCCCCTGTGTGAACCGGGGCTAAATCATAACCCTCTCAATGAGATTCCGCAAGTTGCAACTCTGACCACTGAGGACATTCATTACTGATACCTAAAAGTAGAAATAACAAAAATGATAGGTCTGACAGCATCAACTGTACCTTACCTAAGGCCCCTGTCACACTGGGGCGGTGGGCGTATCGGCGGTAAAGCGCCGCTATTTTTAGCGCCGCTTTACCTTCAATTTCACGACGCTATTCGGCCGCTAGCGGGGCGCTTTTACCCCCGCTAGTGGCCGAGAAAGGGTTAAAACCGCCGCAAAGCGCTGCTGCAGCAGCGCTATGCCGGCGGTATAGCCGCGCTGCCCCATTGATTTCAATGGGGAGGAGCGGTGTATACACCGCTCTAAAGATGCGGCTTTTTTTTTTTTTTTTTTTTTTTTTTTTTTTTTTTTAACGTCCTGCAAGCTCACCACTCCAGTGTGAAAGCACTCAGGCTTTCACACTGGAGACAGTGTGTAGTGCCTGTAAAGCGCCTCAGAGTGAAAGGGGTCTAATAGCAACATTACTGTCGATTGGCAGTAAATTAGAACTCTATATAGTGCCTTGCAAAAGTATGCACCCCCCTTGGGTTTTTACCTAATTTGTTATATTACAGCCTTTAATGCAATGTTTTTTTAATCTGAATTATATGTGATGGATCAGAACACAATAGTCTAAGTTGGTGAAGTAAAATTAGAAAAATATATACATACAACTAATTTTCAGAAATAAAAAAAATTGGCATGTGCGTATGTATTCACCCCCTTTGTTATGAAGCCCATAAAAAGCTCTGGTGCAACCAATTACCTTCAGAAGTCACATAATTAGTGAAATGATGTCCACCAGTGTGCAATCTGAGTGTCTCATGATCTGTCATTACACACCTTTTGAAAGCCACTGAGGTTGCAATACCTAAGCAAAAGGCACCACTAACCAAACACTGACATGAAGACCAAGGAACTCTCCAAGCAAGTCAGGGTTAGGCTATATTAAAAAAAAAAAAAAAAAAAAATCTAAATCTGATGATCCCTAGGAGCACCATCAAATCTATCATAACCAAATTGAAAGAACATGGCACAACAGCAAACCTGCGAAGAGACGGCCGGACACCAAAACTCAGACCGGGCAAGGAAGGCATCAGAGGCAGCACAGGGACCTAAGGTAATCCTGGAGGAGCTGCAGAGTTCCACAGCAGAGACTGGAGTATCTGTACATAGGATGACAATAAGCCGTACGCTCCATAGAGTTGGGCTTTATGACAGAGTGGCCAGAAGAAAGCCATTACTTTCAGTAAAACACAAAATCGCATGTTTTAAGTTTGCGAAATGGCATGTGGGAGACTCCCAAAATGTATGGAGGAAGGTGCTCTGGTCTGATGAGACTAGAATTTAACTTTTTGGCCATCAAAGAAAACGCTATGCCTGGCGCAAAGCCAACACATCACCTAAAGAACACCATCCCCACAGTGAAACATGGGTGGCAGCATCATGCTGTGGGGATGTTTTTCAGCAGTCAGGACTGGGAAACTGGTCAGAGTTGAGGGACAGATGGATGGTGCTAAATACAGGGATATTCTTGAGCAAAACCTGTACCACTCTGATTTGAGGATAGGACGGAGGTTCACCTTCCAGCAGGACAATGACCCCAAACACACTGCCAAAGCAACACTTGAGTGGTTTAAGGGGAACATGTAAAACGTGTTGGAATGGCCTAGTCAAAGCCCAGACCTCAATCCAATAGAAATTCTGTGGTCAGACTTAAAGATTGCTGTTCAAAAGTGCAAACCATCCAACTTGAAGGAGCTGGAGCAGTTTTGCAAGGAGGAATGGGCAAAAATCCCAGTGGTAAGATGTGGCAAGCTCAGAGACTTATCCAAAGCGACTTGGAGCTGTGATAGCCACAAAAAGGTGGCTCTACAAAGTATTGAATTTAGGGGGGTGAATAATTACGCACATTGACTATTATCTTGTCTTTTTTTATTGTGAAGCAAACATCTTCAAAGTTGTGGGCATGTTCTGTAAATTAAATGATGCAGAGCCTCAAACAATCCATGTTCATTCCAGGTTGTGAGGCAACAAAAACACAAAAAATGCAAAGGGGGTGAAAATTTTTGCAAGACACTGTATACTACCTGCATCAGCTAAAAAAGTGAAAATATCTTCTAGCATTGTTTATACCTACTCACCACAGGATTCTTGAAAAATTCATATTTTGCATAATTCTTCCTGAACAGAAATTTGCTTTCACTTGACATCATGGACTGGACTTGTACTACAAGTTCATGGTCTTCAAGGTATCTCTCTGGGGTAAAAAGACAGATAAAATATGAAGATTGCATTTGCTTAGGATTTGGAGAATTTGACAAAATAAAATTACTACTAGTTGGGTATAATTATTAAAACAAACTTTTTCAGGGTACATTTTGCCAAAAGAAAAAACAAGTTATGGGGCAGTCCATCTAAAAGAAAAAAAAAATTAAATGGGGAACTAGGACAAGCCAGTAGGCTCCAGGGGAAAAAAAAAAAAAGTAACATTCCGTCATGCACACAAACAATATAAAATATTAACTATTTCTGGGAGTTGATAAAAGTACAAAGATTTGACTAATCTTCCATTATATCAATTACTTTCTTCAACCAATGTTTTGTGCCCCATTCATCTACTTGATAAACTGTCCATACCAGTGGGAACCAGGCTACATCTGCTTATCCCTACATGTGTGCTCCCCATAACCCCAAGCAGGCCTGATTTATCAAAGTTTACTTTCACATTCCTAAAAGGAAATCTATGGTCACAGCATACACTCATTCTATCAATATAAAAAAAAAAAAAAAAAAGTTTGTTTTGGCAATTCAACATAAGTCCACTTGAAAAACCTGTTTTCATGTTGTGAGTGCCGTCTGTCTGCTGGCCATCTCTTCACAACATCGTGGATTACCTGCATGCTTTGTAGCATCTACTCAGAAACTGAAGATAAACGGCAAAGGACTGTATATCCCATGGCATCTTGCTGCCTGCAAGCATTGATTCCTATACTAACTGCTTGTAGTTCAGAGGCAAGCTCTACGAAATATGCAACAGCACCCACTGACGGGGCATAGTTCATGTGTCATAGAATGCAAGAAGTAAATGTGTGGGGATCGCTACAAAGTTTTCAAAATTTCAAGACTGTTCAGTTCTTTCTAGCCTACTCCTATTAATCTGAAATACAATGTGGAAATTATAGATTTTGTATATTTTGACCATCGATAAAGCAAACCCCTGGTCTAACTAGATATATTTACAAATGTTCTAGTATTCAAAGGCATAAAGCAAGTATAAAGCCCCAATCACTTTTACGGGGCTCTAAAGATGCGATCCCCCCCCCCCGGATGTAAAGTGGTGGTTCACGGACTCTAGCCCTGTACTGCAGTAAAGTACTGTAAAATTGACAGCAGAAAGTGATCAGGGAACATCAGCTTTCTAATCCATTTGAGGAAACCCGCATCTACATCGCATGTAAGGCGAGTGACCGGCTCTCAATGGAGCCGGTTCACAGGGCCGGGGCAGCTGCGGTCCGGATTGCAGAAGGGTCCTGTGCAGGTTTGGGTCTGGTTCAGGTGCACATTTAGGCAAAAATGACCTCAATTGCACCTGAACTGGTGAACCGGCAAACAAACCCCATGCTGTGGAACCGAGGCCGCACATATACAAACCCAGCCTTAGGCTGGCCAGAAGTGAATCAAGCAGGATCTGTGCTTGATAGTGTTACCTTAGTAACACTGAACTCTGGGGAGGTGATCAGAATTTTCTTTCTGCATTCTATGATTGCTTATAATAGTAATATTCATTGTTATAAGCAACCTTTTTTATGAATGACATCCAGTCAGTGTGTACAATTGTGATGAGTGGTGATTGGCCACAGCTAATCACATGGTACAGATGGGCTGTGATTGGCCCTGTCCGTACCATGTGATCACAGATCAATACAATAGTACACAATGATTGTTATGAATGGAAGGCATTTATCGTGAACAATTGCCAAGTGATGTGCTGCGATTGGTCACAATGATCACAAGGTACCAGCAGTGGCCTGGTACGCTGATCTGTCATCCACTGTGTCCTGTGGGCACAGCAGGTGGCAGATCCCACGGCAATGTGGCCCATGGGGCTTAATACTGCGAGATCATATGAGATCCATCCAGGATTAGAGAGCACCTATCTGGCCATCATTTGTCTGTAGGCCAGGTGGGAGTTAACCACTGGGCTTTATTTTTTGCTATATAAAATTTTCACAGTTACATTTTTCTTCATAAATTTAGGCCAAAATGTACTCCGCTACATTTCTTTGGCAAAAGTAGCTCAAATCAATGTACAGTATATTTAGTGTGAAAGTTAGAGGGATAGAGAGTGATATTTGGTTTGTAAACTCGATCTCAATATATATCTCTAAAAACCAGTCGTGATGCCCTGACTGCCCATTTCATTTCCTCAGTCTCCAAAATGCCAGGACGGTACAAATACCCACCAAAATTACCCCTTTTTGGAAAAATAGATAGTCCAAGGTATTTCAGAGGCATGGCGAGTTTTCTGAAGGTGTAGTTTTTGTTATTTTCACAAAGTTTCCATTTTAACAAGTTATTTCTTAATTATTTCTTTCTACAAGGCATACTTCGGATTCCATCACAAAACACATTTTACTATTTCTAACACATCATGAGCATAGTTAGAATTACAGCCAAAAACATTCTGCTACCCCTCCCGAGTATGGTAATTTCACATGTGAGTTTATCATAGCCTAGCCACAGGGGGCCCAAAATCCAAGGAAGCACATTCTCCGGACAAATAATGCATCTACTTTCCTGAATACCCATCACATTGAAGGCCCTGGAGCACCAGGACAGTAGAAACACCCACAAACATTTTGTAGAGTAAACACCTCAAGGTACAAAGGAGGCATGGAAAGTCTTTAAGACTTCATTGTAAGACTTCAATTTGCCACATTGTTTTTAGAAAATGCAGATTTTATTTTTTTTTTTTACACACAAAGTAGTCAATTAAGCCATTTCTCACACAGCATGGGAATACTTCGAAATGCACCCAAAAAAAAACACATTCTGCCACTTCCCCCTAGTACGGTGATACCACATGTGAGACTTTCACTGTTTAGACTGGTTAGGTACCACACATTTCATCTTGTATATCAGACTCCAAATTTGGGGGGGGGGGGGGATGTTGCCCAAGTTCTACCCCACCACTGGTAAATTTGGGGCTCCTGCGGCCTTTGGTTCCAGAGATATGGGGCTCCTTGCGCAGCCTGTCAGAAGCTAAATACAGAGCAGCCATTTTAAATACAAGCTGACACTTTTTGCAGCAGAGGATAAGCTCACAGTGCCTCACTTGTCAGAGGCACTGAGCTCAATGAACAGCTTGGAATCTTGGACCAATGGTAAAGTACCATTGGTCCCAGCTGTCCAATAAAAATACTGCAGTGGAGGCACGTCTCACTGCAGTGTCATAGAAGGGGCATGTGTCTAAAAGACAAATGCTCCATTCCAGACCAGTTCTCTTAACTACAAGGAAATACATGTGTTTATGGGTATAAGATTTACCCACAATGCCATGTTTTTCTGTGCTTTCACACTGGAGTGGTGAGCTGGCAGGACTTCAAAAAAGGTCCTGCAAGCAGCATCTGAGGCGCTTTAGGAGCGCTGTATACACTGCTCCTAAAGCTCCCCTGTCCATCGAAAATCAATGGGCAGAACCAGCAAAGCGCCGCTGCAGCAGTGGTGCTTTTAACCCTTTTCCGGCCACTAGGGGGGGTTAAAAAGCGCCCAGCCAGCAGCCATAAAGCGACACCAACGCCCCCATAGGGAAAGGGCTCTTAAGAGGGAGAATCTGCTGCTGAAAAAGGTACAAACTAAATCATCATATATGATAAATTATGTTATAACATAATTTATTATCCATTTACTGTGAAATTACTAGTTGGAAGTTATAACTTCAAACTTCAGGATTTGTCCATTAAGCCACCTGCTTGAGTACAGATTTTGAAAATATAGTAAATTACCTTAAAAACAATAGATTTGTATATGACTTACTTATGGTAATTAACCCCTTGCCGCCCAGGCCAATTCTGACACTTCTACATTTAAAAATCATAATTTTTTTGCTACAAAATTACTGAGAACCCCCAAACATACACTGTTTTAGAAGACACCATAGGGAATAAAATAGTGGTTATTGCAACTTTTTATGTCACACGGTATTTGCACAGCATTTTTTTTGGGGAAAAAAAGTTTCATAAATCTTAACAAAAAACAAAAAGCAAACACCAAACAAAACCAACGTTAGCCCGATTTTTTTTTTTGTATAATGTGAAAGATGTTAGGCAGAGTAAATAGATACCCAACATGTCACACTTTAAAATCGCGCACACTTGTGGAATGGTACCAAACTTCAGTACTTCTAAATCTCCATAGGTTTTATAGGACGATCTAAATTTTTTTTTTTTTTTTTACACATATTCCATGTTTAGAGTTAGAGATCTAGTGCTAGAATTATTGCTCTCACTGTAACGATTGTGGCGTATGTAACCTGTGTGCATCTGGCTCTGATACTAGCCAGTGCCTCACCAGCCACTGACCTCACCGCACGTTCCTGGTATCTTGCAACAATGTAGTTAGTGGGATGTGCAGATGGGCAAGTTAAGGGCGCAGGCAGAGACACGATCAAACAGGCAAAGGATCAGACCAGGCAGGAGGCAGAAACGCCCAGTGTTCGTACAGACGGCAGGCAGAGGCATCAGGGACATGGACTGTGGTGGCGGTGATCAAGACCAACATGACTGGGGTGGCAGCAAGAGTACGTCCTTCTGAAACTAAAGAGCAGAGAGTGTCGAAAAATAGCAGCCCCATGCACACCCCAATGCAAACAAGCAGGTTAGGGTGTGATCATAGCAAATTACATGCCATGTGAGGCATCGCCATGAATGTCAGGGTGAGAGCAATCTCTCTATGGCCATAATTCACAGTTAACGTAATTAAAAAAAAAAAAAAAACTTTAATTGCAAAAACTATGGTATCCAAAATCCTCCATAAGTGATGCCATTTCACAGGCATGCACAATTTTAAGGCTTGATACATTTTTTTTATCCACTCAAGGCATATAATTTTACCTAAAGGCATGCAAAATCTTGTGTGCAGTAGAATTTTAGTGTACTTTTTCTTGAATATATGTAATTGATAAACACCTGTGCAACATAAAAGACTGCAACTGCCACTATTTTATTTTCTTCAGAGTCTGTTTAATATATACATTTTGGGGGTTTAGAGCAACTTCTGGCCAAGAAATAAAATTTTTATCACAGCTTACCTGTAAAATCATTTTCTTGGAGTACATCACGGAACACAGAGCCATAGTAGTTACTATGTGGTTATATAGGCCACCTTTAGGTGATGGACACTAGCACACCCTAAGGCAGGAAGTTCACTCCCTATATAACCCCTCCCCTTACTGGGAGTACCTCAGTTTTGTAGCAAAGCAATATACGTGTATTAAAAAAGAAGGGGGGGACCTCTGTGTCCTGTGATGTACTCCAAGAAAAGGATTTTACAGGCAAGCTGTTCTAAAAATCCTATTTTCTTTATTGTACACCACGGGACACAGAGCCATAGTAGTTACTATGTGGGATGTCCCAGAGCAATGCTATCTGAGGGGAGTAGGGTGCAATCAGACCTGAGGACCTATACTGCTGCCTGCAGCAAACTGCGCCCAAAGGCGATGCCCTCATGCCTTCTCGCATCCACCTGATAGAATCTGGTGAATGTATGGACTGAAAAAAAAGTTGCAGCCTTGCAGATGTGAGCCATGGGAGGCCTGGTGATGCACTGCCCATGAAGCACTAACAGCCCTGGTGGAGTGCGCTTTGATTTGAAAAAGGTGGAACTTTCCTCTTCAAACCATAAGCTTGAATAATTACTTGCCGAATCCACCTAGCAATAGTAGATTTTGACGCTGCCTGTCCTTTCTAGGACCTTCAGGCAACAAAACATCCGTTTTCCGAACCTGAGCAGTTGCCTCCAAATAGATTTTGACCGCTCTCACTACATCCAGAGAAAAGTAGCGACTTTACTTCCGTAAAACAGGGTTCTAGAAAAAATTAAGGCAGAATAATATCCTGGTTTAGATGAGAACCTGACACCACCTTCGCAATACTACTCTATCCTTGTGAATGATTAAATATGGCTCTTTACAAGAGCTGCCAATTCTGATACCCTTCTTGCAGTGGAAACGGCTGCCAGAAAAACAATCTTCCTTGTCAAAAGGACCAAAGGAATATGTCGTATCGGCTCAAAAGGCTGTTTCTGTAATGCCGACAGAACTAAATTCAAGTCCCAAGAGTTCAGGGGTGCTCTAACCGGTGTATTAAGCCACGTTATCCCCTGTATAAAGCTTCAGACCAAAGAATGCGAAGCAAGCGGACGTTGAAACAATACCGATAAGGCCGAGACCTGGCCCTTGATATTACTCAAGGCCAGCTTCATCTCTAACCCCATTTGGAGAAAAGCAAGGCTTCTACCAATGACATACTTTATGGGATGCCAACCCCTGGATTCACACCATGAAACATATGCCTTCCAGACTCTATAATAAAGGACTCTGGAAGCTGGCTTCCTTGCATTAATCAAGGTAGATATCACTGAGCCTGAAAGCCCGCGATTCTTGGACTCTTGGAATGTCTGGACATGGTGGTAGGGACAATGGGGGCCCTACCGCCATCTTTACTATTTATGCATACCAAGATCTTCTGGGCCACGCTGGGGCTACCAGAAGCACCAACTTCTTTTCCCGCTTGATCCTGCGAAGAAGCCGTGGTAGCAGCAGAATAGGAGAAAATGCATAAATCAGTGAGAACTGATCCCACTGGGTCACCAAACGCATCTGTCCCGCATGCAAGTGAATCCCTTGTTCTTCACAAAGAAGTCGAGCTTGTTGTTGAACCTGGACGCAAACAGATCTACGCCCGGAAACCCCCATCTTGGGCATATAGCCAAGAAGATGTCGGGGTGAAGAGACTATTCCCCTTGGAACAACTGCTGGCAACTTAAGTAGTCCACCTGCCAGTTCTCTACACCTGGAATGAAGATTGACGATATGCACGGCACATGCTTTTCTGCCCAGGTTAGGATCTGGTTTACCTCTCCCTGGGCTGCACAACTTCTGGTGCCCCCTTGGTGACTGATATAAGCCACTGCTGTGGGATTGTCAGATTGGATCCTGACAGGACAACCCTGCAACCTGAATGTCCAGGCCTTTAGCGCTAGGTACGCTGCCCGAATCTCTAGAATGTTGATGGGTAAGGTCCTCCCGGCTCTGGACCATTTCCCTTGGACAGTCTCTTCCAGAACTGCTCCCCAACCCGAAAGGCTGGCATCTGTTACCACTTTCGAGGTAACTGGTAAGGAGGATTTCCCTTTCCGCAGATTCTCGGGTATCAACCACCAACCGAGGCTCTGACGCACTATTGGCGATAAATACATTGGAAATTCTAGCACCTGGACTTTTTCCAGGCAGAAAGGATACCATTTTGCAGCAGTCTAATGAACCTGAGCATAGGAAACCGCTTCGAATGAAGGCACCATCTTTCCCTACAACCTTCTACAAAAAGGCGAATAGAAGGACCCTTCTTCACCCCGACTACCAGAACCAGCTCATTTATGGTGCCGATTTTTGCCTGGGGTAAAAAACACCCTCCTCTGGGTTGTATCTATAAACCAGACCCAAGTACTCTAGTCTTCTTACTGGTTTTAAAGACGATTTCTCTAGGTTAAGGACCCAACCTAGGTATTCCAGGTAGTTGACTGTGGTGAACAAGCTTTGGTCTAAGTGGGCTACTGATTGATCTTTTAAGAGCAGGCCGTCTAGGTAAGCTATAATAGTTATACCCTGGGCCCTTAATCTGGCCAGGAGAGGGGCCAGGACCTTCATAAACACCCGAGGTGCAGTAGCTAGACCGAAAGTTAGAGCTACAACTGAAAATGAAGTTTTTCCACTTCGAAACAGATACTTCTGATGAGCAGGGAAAATAGGTACATACAGGTATGCATCCTTGATGTTGATTGATGCCAGAAGTTCTCCTCCTTGTAGGATGGAGACTACTGATCAGATTGATTCCATGCAAAAAGAGTTTTTAGGAACCGGTTTAGATCTTTGAGATCTAGAATGGGTCTGACATCTCTATTTGGTCTTGGCACCATGAAAAGTTTTGAATAAAACCCCAACCCCTGCTCTTCCATGGGAACTAGCGATAAGTCCCTCCAGCGCTTAGAGAGACTTTTTTCTCTGGGTCTTTGAGGAAATGAGGAGACGGGAATTCTCAGAACTCTAGTTTGTAACCTAGAGTTATTGGAGACCGCCCATCTGTCCTGAAAATCCTCCTGCCAGACCTTTGAGAACTGTAGCAGTCTTCCTCCCACTCGAACAAGTGGGGGCACCCCTTTATAAAGAATCTTTAGCGTTCTGTCTTGTAGGTTTCCTCCCCCAGGACTTTTTGTCCCTGGGGTTGACTGAGTATTACCTCTTGAACCACCTGATGGTGGAGGCCGTCGCGCCTGCCTGGAGGCTGATGTCCCTGGCACTGGAGAAAGAGCCCGTTTAAATAAGGGACGTTTACTCCTTTTCTTAACTGGCAAAAGGGTACTTTTACTTGAAATCTTTTGGATATAATTGTCCAAATCATCCCCAAACAGCCTTTCACCTCAGAAAGGAAACCCAGCCAGGAGCTTTTTGCATGGCGCTTCGGCTGACTAATTTTTCAACCATAAGATTCTACACATATGCACCAACCCAAGCGCAAGTTGAGAGGTCTGAAGGATAGAATCTCTGAATAAGTCAACTGCAAAACACAAAGCCGCTGGCAGCTCGGCTAACTCCTGGGCCTGCTGTTCAGGGAAAACCTTGAGCACCTGTTACAAGTGGTCTCTCAGTGATTGACATACCCCAATTGCCGCCACTGCAGGTTGAGCTACTGAACCTGCCAAGGAAAAAATGTTTTTTTTTTTAACAGGAATTCCAACTTATCGGTTGGATCCCTAAGCATTTGAGCATTGTCAACAGGACAAGTCAAACTTTTGTTCACGGAGGATACCACACATCTTTGTAAATTTTTCCTCCATAGGATAAAGTGTTGAAAACTTTAGGAGGGAAAAAATGTTTATGTGTGATCCCACTCAGAATAAATAAGCTTTTCCAGCAATGAATGAACAGGAAAAGCATGCACAGCTTGAGGAGGCTTCAGTGAACCCAAAGAAGTGGGCTTTTCAATCAACTCAGTTACGGGTAACTTATATGTGGAGCAGACCATTTCAGTAAGAATGCACCAGCAATTTCTCACCCTGTGAATCTGAAAAGGGTCCTTCCCCACTTAATACCTCAGAAGAGGAGCCATCAGTCTCTTCACGGTCCCCAGAGGGGGATTAGTCTCCCCTTTGAATGAATGAATTAATGATTTGTAAAGCGCTGCAAATGCGAACTGAATCGCCTCAAGGCGCTGGATGCATTCTCTGTTGTCAGCTTCTCAGAAAAAGGAAGGTCTTTAATTTTTTCCTGAAGGCCTGGTGGTTTACTTCCATGCGGATGTTGGCTGGAAGAGCATT
This sequence comes from Lithobates clamitans, assembly GCA_037952925.1. NCBI lineage: Eukaryota > Metazoa > Chordata > Amphibia > Anura > Ranidae > Lithobates > Lithobates clamitans. The sequence continues at coordinate 2,859,924 of JBBGZY010000943.1, forward strand.
CCATAGTTGAGGTCCTTGGACTGCGAATCTTCGTTCTCCCTTTGCTTTGTAGTGGTATTTGGGAATGGCAAGGAGGTTTTGGTTAGCTGATCGAAGACTACGACTGTGTAGTGTTTTATTATCGCGGAGATATAGTGGGGCGTTTCCTTGTATGCATTTGTGGGTGAGGCAGAGGGTCTTGAATGTGATCCGATTCTTCACTGTTAGCCAGTGTAGGCTCTTTAGGGAGGGGGAGATGGATTGCCGTCGTGTTTTGGATGAGTTGTAAGCGCGCAAGCTGATATTGGGGTAGTCCTACATAGAGCGAATTTGCGTAGTCGAGTCGGGAATTGATGATTGTTCCCACAACTGCCGCTTTGTCCTCTTCTGGGATGAAGGGGATGAGTCTACGTAGCTGGCGGAGGAGATGGTGTGATCCGCTCACCACTGATCCTATTTGTGCATCCAATGTCATTCCTGAGTCAAAAATTACTCCGAGACTTTTGGCTTTGGTGCTTGGAGAGATGGTCTGTCCAAGGATGGTGGGAGGTGTCCATGGAGTCTTTATTTTGGAATTTGTTAGCTTGTAGGAGAAGAATAAGTTTTGTTTTTGATCCGTTGAGTTTGAGGGAGCTAGTGGTCATCCAGTCATCTATTAAGGTGAGGCATTTCTGTAATTGCTGATGAAGGTCTTTTTGTCCGTTGATGCGAAGGTAGAGTTGGGTGTCGTCAGCGTATGAATGGAAGCAAAGATCGGTTTTCCTGATGATGATGTTGAATATGTTGAATAGTACTGGTGACAAGGGTGAGCCTTGAGGGACTCCACAGGAGACTGCCCGGGTTTCCGAGGTGAATGTTCCTAGTTTCACTGTCTGGGAGTGATTCTCCAAGAAGGATGTAAACCATTTTAGAGCAGAACCTGTAGCTCCTGCAACTTCAGCGAGGCGGACAAGTAAAGTATTGTGGTCCACTGTATTGAATGCTGCGCTAAGGTCGAACAGTACCAGGAGACTCGGTTCTCCGTCGCCTGCTGCTTCAAGGGCGTCGTCCCATATTGAGAAGTGCCGTCTGTGCCATGGCCCGGGCGGAAGCCTGATTGCAGAGGGTCCAGGAGTTGGTGAGTGTCCAGGTGGTGTTGTAGCTGCTGTACTACTGCTTTCTCCATAATCTTGGAGATGGCGTTGAGGCTAGTTATTGGTCTGCGGCAGTTAGGGTCCTTAGGGTCGAGATTGGCTCTTTAGCAGGGGTTTGAGGATGCCTTGCTTGAGGGAGGTTGACACAGTCCCTTCTTTGAAATGATTGATTTATGAGATGTGTTAGGGTAGGGGCCAAGATGTCGGAACATTCTTTAAGCAGTTTAGTGGGGATGATGTCGTTCGGTGATGTGCCGTCTCGAAGGCTTCTGATGTTTTTAGTCGTGTCTGGTGATTGGTGACAAGGAAATTCGGTGGTTGAGTGATGTTCGTGTCGCTCTCCTCTTTTTGCTTAGGTTGAGTGAGGTTGGTTGTTTTCTGATAGATTGATTTCCGAATGTTGTCAATTTTGTCGATGAAGAAATCTGATAACTCATTGCAGAATTCTTGAGTATCGTTTCCTGGGGGCTCTAAGCAGGTCGGGTTCATTGACTGAGCAACTATTTTGAAAAGTTTGTAGTAATACATTGTTTAAGGAGTTGAGAGGTTTGAGTTTAGCAAAAGAATTTTGCTTGATAATGTAGTTTTGAAGAGATCAGAGTGAAGTTTCTTCTGAGATCTATTCCAGTGTGTTGGTGTTGCGGGTTTCTGTTTTTGGAGGATGGTGTTCGTGGTGATTTTAAATTTAATAGCATGGTGGTCCGTCCATGGTAGTGGAGTGTTGTCAAATACGTTGATGTCCATATTCTGTTTGAAGATCAGATCTAGAGTGTGTCCTGAACCATGCGTGGGAGAATTCATCAGTTGTTGAAGGCCAAGTTCTTCCATTTGGTTGATGCAGGCGGTTGCGATGGGGTCTTGGACAGAGTTTGCCCACAGGTTAAAATCCCCAAGTACCAGCAGGTTTTTGGTTTTCAAGGTGTGTATCGAGAAGAATTCAGTGAGTGGCGTGAGATTGGTCTTTGGTCCTGGTGGTCTGTAGCATAGTAGTATGTGAATGGTGTCTTGAGGTGTTTGAAGATGCAGCGAGAGTGTTTCCATGAAAGGCACCGAGTTCTGTACGTTTAGTTTGGTGAACCCAAGATGCGATTTGAAAATCACTGTTAGGCCTCCTCCTTTTTTTCCCGATTCTATGCTCGGTTAGGATACTGTAGTTCTCGGGCACCAGTTCAGTTAAGATGGTGTTGCAATCGGATGTTAGCCAGCTTTCTGTAATGAAGAGGAAATCTAGGTTGTTTTCAATGACAAAATCGTGGATTTCCAGCCTGTGCTTGACTGCAGATCTGGTGTTGATCAGGGCGCATGCTAGTTGTTGCGGTTGGATCGGTGTCTCCTTGCATTTCCTGGTTGATTGAGGGTTGGTCCTTAGTAATTGTTCTTTTTTTAGTCTTTGAGTGGCGGTCGGTAAAGTTGCGGCAGCGTTTCTTAGCCTGTGGATGGTGTCTGCTGTGTATTTGAAGTTGCACATGATGAGGAGGATGGTGTTGCTAGTAGGAAAGGTGTTCTGATGGTGGTACTGATGCGGTGATGATCCACTTGCGGGGGGGACGGAGGGGTCTGATGGCTACCCACTGCTTCTGGAGTGGTGTGGCGATGGGCTAGAGTGGGTGCGGAGGTACTTGAGGAGGTACGGCTGCCTACCCCCCTGTCGTTGATCCAGAGGAAGGCGAAAAACCCCTAGCTGCGAGGGCCAATAGTGCAGCAGAGGAAAAAATTCCTTCCTGACCCCCCCGAGGGGCGATCGGACTAGGCCCCTGGATCAACTGTTAGAGTACCCCCAGTGGCTTACCTGTACGTGTGGTCCGGTGGACGACGGGGGGGGGGGGGGAACGGACTATACTACTTACTGGTAAGTGGTGCGGTGGCTGCGTCTGGGATGATTAAAGTTGGAGTAGCCTCTGGTGAGATACCAGAGCCCCTGCGGTGATGTTCAGTAGTGGGGGAGGGGTGATTCCAGGTGATGAGGGGCGCGGGCTCTGTTGGACCAAGTGGGAGGGGGGATGAGTGGCTGGCTGGCAGGAACTAAGCCGCAGCTGTGGTCTGTCCCACCGAATCTAGCAGCTAGACTATGGTGAATTAGACTGCGGCTGCGGTGGTGTACCGGGGGGGGGGGCTAGAAGGGGGGAACCAGGGATAGTGGGTCCAACCGGGGGGTGACCTGGCTGGGGGCTGGTGGCCTCAGATGCTGCACCGGGGGTCCTCAGTTGCTGCACCGCCGGCCCTGGGTGTGCCAATATGTCCGCCGGCTAGGCCTGACCCGCGGGCTGGACGGCGGTGGGTGTACCAAGATGGCCGCCGGCCAGGCCCGAGCCGCGGACTGTCCTGCGGTGTTTCCGGACGTCCAACGAAGGTGTGCGGGAGAATCCGGTGAGGAAGGTAAGCAGGAGGGGGGGGGGGGGAGCGGCTCGCCGGTCGGGCAGACCGGTCGGTAGAGGGAGGAAGCAATGAAATGCTAACAGCCGAGCTAGGCCGGAGCCGCGGAATATCCTGTGCGGCCGGCCAGCTGGCTGAAGGCGGCGTCAGGAGAGGATAAGTGCAGGTAGGGGGGTCCCGATGAGTAGTGTAGGGGGCTGGGCCGGACCGCGGAGTGGCCTGGCGGCCGGCCGGCTAACTGACGGAGCGAGGGGTCTGAATGGAGGACGATCGAGCGGAGGAGGGGGAGGGGGGGTCCCGGAGCTGCTGCAGGGGGGAGCTGGTCGGAGCCACAGAGAGCCCCGAGCGGCCGGCCTGCTGGCTAATGCGGCGTGGGGATGTGGGTCGGTGGCGGATGGAGGGGAGGGGGGGGGGGTCGGAGTGCTACTGCAGGGGGAGTCGGGGATGAGTCAGGATCCCAAGGATGGGTGGCCGGAGCTGCTTACAAGCCGCTGCAGCAGAGCAACAGCAGAGGTCTGTTCTCCACAGTGTCAGCACTCACTTTCCCAGAGTTCCCCTGTTTGAAGGTCCTGGGTGGTAGAAGGGGACCCAATGTGTTTTCTTCCAAGATGAAGATGCGATTAAGGCCACTAATCTTTCCTCCAATCAACTCATGGTTGAGGAAACCTCCTGAGTAATATATACAGGGGCTGAAATGGCAGAAGCAGCTGCAGCCCCTAACCCCGATGGCTCACTCTGACCAGCCTCCCTAGGTCTTTCAGCGGGAGATGGCATTGCGGGGGGGGGGGGGGTTCTCAGAGCCTGAGGGAGATCCCTTTGAGCCCCTATTTTTCGGGGTATTTGCACTTCCTTCTGCCCATAGTGCTAAGCACCCACTACTGAGCAAAATAGTTCAGCAACTATAGGTTGGACTTGATGGACTCGTGTCTTTTTCAACCTCACCTACTATGTACCTGCCATCAAGGTTCAGTCTGATGCTAAGTAAACGTGCCTGGGAATGCCTGTGTCACCCACACTCACATGCCATCAACCTGCTCTGTGTCCCTCCTTTAGCTGTGTGCACATGCAAAAAGTGAACCTTTATAGCTATGCATAGCCTGCGTTGTGGGCATTGAACCATGCCGACGCCACGCTGATCCTCCGCCACCTTCTGCTGCCCCTTATCTTTTGGAAAAAAAAAACACTTTTCACGCACGAGCTCCGATCGGATCGCACGTGGTGGGGGGCCTGGGGGGGGGGGGGTTTGGGAGGGCAGGTAGATGGAGAGCCGCCGTAGTGGTGCGGATACTGCCAACTGACCCATGGCCTCTAGCCTGGAAAGAAGCGGTGGAGGTACATTCCTGAAAAGAGAAAACCCCTGCTTCCCACATTCTACCTGGAGCTTAGGCTCGGAGGAAGCATGCAGCTTGTGACACAGAGCAAGACTGACAAGCATGGAATGGTTACGTGCTCGACAGCCCCGGTGGCAACTTTAAGCATAGCAACATTTACTTAAAGGAGAAAACACAAGAATTTGAAAAATGACTTCGGAATCTCCCTTACCTTATCTGCCTGCAGGGTTCTGCAGTAAACCAAACAGACCCAATCTTCACCACTCACGGTGGGCTTCGTTTAAAAAACCTTTAGGAACCGGGGCCTCGTTAAAATCGGGGGATCCACACTCCTGAGCCTGTAAAGCACCCCGCCACAAAAATATGGCTGAAAAAAAAACAAACACTGGATCCCGGGGTCCAGCTCTCTAAAAAGAGAAGGTAGTTTCTGATTTTCTGCTCCGGCCTTTGTTTTTCAGTGCTTTCCATTAGTTTGTTCTGACCAGCCGTTTTGAAGCCATGAGGACCCTCACCCCGGACCAGAGGGTTTATAACTACTGTCTGGTCATAGCCAGAAGAGTGGTATAGAACAGTGGTTCTCAACTCCAGTCCTCGGGACCCACCAACAGGCCAGGTTTGCAAGATAGCTGAAATACATCACAGGTGATATCACTTGCTGCTCAGTGATTGCAGTATTCTAGTCTGCAACTCCAAGGTAATACTTAAAATCTGGCCTGTTGGTGGATCCCGAGGAATGGAGTTGAGAACCACTGGTATAGAACGTTTTTGGGATAATGGCCAGCCGGTTGTGCCTATTCCTTACGCCAATCAACATGGCGGAATATAAACCTAACCATATAATCCTTGAATGCTGCATTCTACACAACTATTTAAGGAGAAATTCAATGAACTATGTGGCCTCAGTTGGGCCTGAGGCCAGACTTCAATAAGAAACCCTGACGGCGCTTGAAGCTGGCCGATCTGGCTTGCCCCCTCAAAGCGCTTGCGAAGTAAGACATAAGTCGAGTACTTTAAGGGTAGGGGGGCCATTGATATGCCAGAAACGGTTTAAGAAACATTTTAATCAACAATTTTTAAACTTAAAATGAAAGATTTCCTTTGATTTACTGCCTGGGTTTCTTTTAGCTGTCTCCTAGGTTCTCCAATGGGCTTTTCTTTTTTGACATTTTCTTCAATAGTGCAAATGTAATTTATTTGATACATGAGGTGACAATCTCTTCAGCGAACTATCATGTTGTGGGTCTGCTACACACCTTGTTTTTGTTGTTAATGTAATGCATTACTGACAAATTTTAATCATTTTCAGCACCATGAATGAATTTTGTGGAGCCATAAAAAAGGCCGTAATTGTGGCAAATTATAAAGCACTGTGGGAGTTATTTACTTAAGGCAAATAGACTTTGCACTCCAACACTGAAAACTGCAAATGAAAGTGCACTTTTAGTGCAAAGTGGATTTGCCTTTAGTAAATAACCCCCATTGTCACTGTAAACACCAACTTACTGCAAAAATTGCTATTGAGCATTGAAAGAAGAAGCCACACATTGTTGAGTAGAAAAAACTTTTACTCAAAGCACATTCACATGTACGTTAGAAAAGGTTTTTTGTAAAAACCAACATCTTTAGTGTAGATTTTTTTCACATTGTAAAGATCCTTTCTTTGGTTAAACAGGCATGTTTCAAAGCATAACATACACAACTCAGGAACTTACAAAGTTCAACTTTGATAAAGTGAAGGCAATATCAGACATTAGTATGTCCAGACGGTGTTGATCTTGCCTTCAGATGGGGTGATGTCACCCCTATAAAAGCCAAATTTTGAAGATGCACACAAATTGAGGATTTCCCTTCTGATCCCATGCCTAATGTCAACATGTGCTAGCTCCCATCATGGGGGATCAATGGACGTGTTTTGGGGGTGCAACCCCTTCCTCTCACCTAAATGAGTTGGGAGGAAGGGGTTGCACCCACAAAACGTGTACATTGATATCCCCTGATGGCAGATAGCACATGTAGACACACTGTGTGTATCTTCAAAATTTGGCTTTTCTAATACTTTACAACTTTTTTTTTAAATTAAAAAATACACAATAAAACGGTATAATTTTGTTATTTTTTTATATTCTGCCTAAAACATCAATGATTTTCTTCATTTTTTGTTGAACATCATTGATTTTTCCTTTATATTTTCTAAATGACGATTGCACCCCATTCTCTCCCCGATGAGAATCTGGGCACTTTCACTTGTGAGATTAGATTCTTCTTCCACAACATCCACATTACCTAAAAGAAAACAAAACAAAAAAAAAAAACACCCCATGTATTATAAAATATGCAGGCATAGATATCTTACCTGAAGCTGTGGTCTCAGACACTCACCTGTTGCGGTGACAATTTCACCCACTTCATAAATATCCCCCTCCACATCCTCTGCTTGTGTTTTGGTGACTTCCCCTTTTTTAGGACGTGGGGGGTCCCTGGTGTCCTCAGATGTTCCGAGTCTTTTCTCCCCTATGTGAATAAAAAATAGGTATACTTAGCACACAGATATTTGATGCCAGAAATAGGAATATGAAACATTACTTGGAAGTGTCGTACAATTGTCTGTTTTGGCAGAGTTCCAAGCTGAAGAACATTTCATTTCCTTTCTCAAGCTGGAATACTTTTTTTGTTAAAATATCACACATGGAGACACCCCTAGTATCCACTGTAGCACCTGTGTGGGACACCCAAAAAAGTTTGTTCTGGTGTCCCACACTAATGCTCCTGCGTCCAGATGTGTAAACAGCTGCTTAGTGTCCGCTCCTTACACTGAATCAAGTTTACATTTCATTGTAGTTACAAACCCATCTAGACAAAAAACTTATTTTAATACAAATAGGCCTGAACAAATGCGGTTAACCTGTATCTGCCAAAAACATCTTAAAGTGGGCGAACAATGTTTCCTACGACCGATTACTGTGCCCATGAACATCAAAGTAGCCATTTTAAAAATGTACAACAGTAAAGAAAAGCACATGGGACAGCACGAACGTTAAGAATAGAAAACACAACAAAATACTTGTTTTGCAGCACTCTTGAATCTTCCGTACTGATCGTGCTCCCTGAATTTCAGGTCTGACCAGCGTTTCCTCAGTTGATCCTTGGATCGCTGTACCTCAAAATTCTTCTGCAGACTGCTCACAACTTTAGGCATGATCTTGGCCTCTCTCACATTTGGGTTTGGGTAAGGTCCATGCTTCCCGTCATAGTCGGCCCTCTTCAAGATGTCCACCATCTTTACAAAGGACATATTTGAGGCCTTCAGTCCCCTCCGGGATCATGAGGTTCGGGGCTCCGGCCTTTTGTTGTTGCTGCTCTCCTCTACATGCGCATGTCTCTCCGCCATATTCTCTCCCACTGCGCAGAAAGAGAAAGGGCGGGGAATAGACTACAAAGAACGTCAGGGGCGGGCGGAGTTTCACGCATGTGCAGTGTATATAAAGCCTAACGCGCGTGCACGATCTGTGAGCGGAGGACGAAGTAACAGAAGCGACGATTGTTATAACAAAAGGTACAATTTTAAGTTGGTGCATCAGTGGCCTATACTGCTTATAGAATAAGGCCTATATTGTGTCAAGATTAGGAGAGTTTCGTCTGACATTAGGGTTTGTCTTGTGTTGTGTCTTGCAGAGAAAATGGATCTAGTCAACAATGAGGACTTTATCCCCATATTCATTCATATGTACAGGGAGCTGCCCTGTCTGTGGCAGGTAAACCACCCGTTTTATAACAAAACGAAGAGGAAGGCAGCGCTGGCACAATTGCTGGAATTTGTGAAGCCGGTGATCCCCACAGCAGACATCCCCTATTTGAAGGCTCTAATTGGTGGCATGAGGAGCACTTGTAATAGGGAGCGCAAGAAGGTCCAGGATTCCCTGAGATCAAGAGCTGCAGACGACATTTATGTACCCAGGCTGTGGTACTTTGAGACTGCATTTTCTGTCCGACCAGACAGAACCCAGCCCAGCAGTCTTCCTCCCCCCCCAGCTGAGGCTTCTGACGACCAACCTGAGCCTTCCAGGCAGCAACATATGGAGGAGCCCAGCTTGAGTCAGGTATAGCATTTGTCTAAATATTTCTGTTTGTCAAATTAATGATGTTAAATATAGGTTAGTTTTGATAACCAATTTCTGATTTCAAAGTGTTTTACATATCAATAGACAGTAGTGGCCACAAATGATTGTGACAAGAACACTGGAGTCAGAATTATAGTCTTCTATTTATTAACATTCAACAGTCATGAGCTGAAAATTGTGTGCGATTGATGAACAAAAAACTAAAACTATGTCCCTTTTTTATACACAAGAAAGTCTCAGCCAGGAGGAGGCAGTGGAAAGTGGCAGCCAGGAGGTGGCCAGGCCCAGTAGCCTGCCAGAATCAGAGGTACCTCCCCTCAGCCTTCCACAAAAAAGTGCCAGGAAGAGGAGTAACCTGAAGGAGGCAGCAATTGGCCTATTTCTGAAGGCTACTGCGGCCCTCAGAAACCCACCCCAGTGTTCAAGAGGACCATGCCTACATGACAGCCTGCAAAATGCTGGAAATGGAGGAGGGCCAACGGCTCTTATGTGAGGAAGTGATGTTACAAGTCCTAAATAAGGGGTTGAGGGGCGAACTCACAAGCCAAAGCCACGTTTGTGAGTTCAACCATGGTCGTCCTCCACCTCCTGCCACAACTACAACACCAGAGCCACAGCCTGGAAGGAAGCGTCTAAGGAAGACAAGAGTGTGATGGCCTGTGTTCAGTCTGGTATGGCAAAAGATGCAGGCTGTTATATGACCACAGCCTGGGGACATAGATGTCATCTGCTACTGTTCCTGATCTCTTGTAGTCCTGGACCGGATTGTGCTCCCCATTATAAGGATTCCACATGCCACCAATTTTGACTGTAAAATTGATGTCTGCCCTGGGGGTACAAAGGCTTCGCAAATGTCAGAATTTTCTCCAGCGTTGCCTTCCTCTATTTTGTTATGACCCATAATAAATGGCTATTTTTCACAAATACTTGCCTATGTGTTTTACTTCAAAAAGGACAGTTTGTGGGTAGGCAGGTACATTTAAAAAAATACAAAGGTCAAATTAACAAGGGACACCAACCAACCTCCGTGAGGTAAAAAAAAAAATAAAAACACAAGATAATAATGGTGTTGTGGTAACTTGACACAAAAGAAATTTTATGGAGAGCACTAGAAAAAAAAATGCAGATCTTGATATAAAAAAAATAAATAAAAAGACAAACATTATGGAGATGTGACTAAATAAAAATTAATATTCATGAGATATAATAAAGAAATCAGAACTCTGAATATGAGCATCAAAACAACTTCATTCTTCTAGCATTCTAAAGAAGAATAGAATGCGCTGTATTAAACCATTTAAAAAATTGCAGCGCGACGAATGTGCCATCTACATTACGAATGGTAGTTTTACCAGACCAGCGCTTCCGTCTCGTAATTTATTCTGAATGGCAATTTGTGCGTTGGAATGGTGTACACACGATCGGAATTTACGGGAACGGATTTGGTTGTCAGAAAATTTGAGAACCAGATCTCAAAATTTGTGCAATGGAAATTCCGAAGGAAAATGTCAGATGGAGCCTACAGGGTCAGAATTTCCCACAAAAGGCTCCCATCGAACATTTTCCGACGGAAAATCTGACCATGGGTATGAGGCATTAGGGTGTGCCAGTGTCCATCACCTAAAGGTGGCCTATATAACCCACAAACTACTATGGCTCTGTGTCCCGTGATGAATGATAAAGAAATTTTTAAGATTTTAAGGTGTGAGTGAAAAAGTGAAAATATTTTTACAGAAAAGTGGTTATGTGCATCTATAGGCATATACAGGGTACAACTATGACAGCCAATTATGTGTCAAGTTAGGCTATAATCTTATGATTGGTTATTGGGAGGAAAGAGATTTGGAACAACCACCCCCCTCTTCCCATTTGGTATTCTTTGTTTGCTAAATTGACAATTTGGGATGGACACATTACTCCCAAATTTTTCTGTCTAATGGCCCGTACATATGATTCGAATATTGTACGACAGATCGTACAACTTTACGCAGAAATTAAATAGGTAACCAGTCATGAAAATTCTCGTACGACGACAAAAAATAAAGAAAAAAAAAGGAAGTGATGTCATGTTGTAATGTATTTGTATTTTCAGAGGACAACTATACTGACTAAACGAAAATCGTACAATCTGGTATTGTACGAGGAAAATTTTCATGCTTGTCCTCGGGCGACAGATTTCGTACAATATTCGGATTGTGTGTACGGGCCATTACTGTAAAGCACATGGCTTCAGATTGAAATTTACATCACTATAGGATTCAACTATTTTTTTAAACTAGTGCTCTACCAGAATGTGGCAAAGCCATTAAAATCCAGGAGACATTTAATACCAACTGCTGGTAGTTTAAATTTAAATTATGCTTGCTGCTATTACCCGTGCTATAAGTACAATAGTCATGTCGGTCCTTAAATGTAGTTAAAAAGGTTACATAACTAAGAGCTAGACTCTAAGCCTGCATTCACACCTGAGCAGAGCATATTCCGGCTGATTTTGAAGCTTTTTGCACATGTATCAATCTTTAGGAGCTACCTGGGCTCTGCAAGGGGAGGCGAGCAGGTCTATTGCAGGTGTAAAAAAAAAAAAAAAAAAAAAAAAACCACACACACACAAACCACAACAAAAACACGCACTGCCAGAATAGGCAAAAAATAAAATAAAAAAAATATTAAAAAAAAAAGCAGCTCATGTGTCATGTACCAGCACGAACAAGGTTGACGGACATTAGGTTGGAAAACAAATTTAAAGGCTTAAAAAGAAACTCACATCATTTGTAACATTTGCTACACTGAAGCCTCCCTTCAACCACTTTGCATTTATTATATATACACTGCAATTCTGTACTGGCCAAACATGCTGCAGAAATCTCCCTTCAAGTCTGGCTGCAGTCATTTTAACTGTGGGCAGCTGCTGTCTGTTCACTTCCTGGATTTACACAGACACACCTCCAATTGGCCGTCTTATAACGCACACCCCCCCACACCTCCCTTCCTGGCAAACTCGTGAGAGAGCTGTGCATGTCATAAGCCTAGGCTTTTTACTAGACAAGAAACAGGAAGTGGGCTGTACAAGATATTTACTGACAGAAAAAAAATGTTTTACTATCTAAAGTTAAAACAAAGGCAGAAGATTGAATAGATGGAAAGTTGAAAAAAAAAAATGACTGAAGTTCCGCTTTAAGTTCACCTTCAGCACTAAAAATGTAATTCCTTTAGATATCATGGCTAACATGGATGATCTTAATATGCAATGAAACTGCTGAGCCATGTTTTCCAGGTATCATGTGCATTCTGTGTGCCTGGAGCGGCTGGTCAGACACATGAACTAGCATTTCACTCTGCTCAGCTTTCTCTTCCCACTGATCTCCACACTGCTATGACTGGGGGAGGGAGAGCTTGAGAAGATGTAGACATTTTGTCTCACTAGTCTCAAAGCGAAGCCGGCCATACATGGATTGAAATTCAGCTGGCTCAGCCAGCACCAGATAAATTCTGATATATTTATGAACAGGCTTGTATTCTTATGTACAACCAGCCTGCTGGAAAATGGTCTCTCGATGAGTACCGCCGGCAATACCCTGAATTCTCCCTGCTGACAGAATACAATAGTTCAGCAGGAAGATTACCCCATCAAGAAGAGTGTGTGGATGGGGGAATAGTCATTTTTTGTCAGTGATTCAACCGGTTGGCTGTGGAAATTTTTTTATTTTTTTATAAATACCCCCCCGGCACCAGCCATGCCTCCTGAACATGTCCTCAACTGCTGCAAACTGTCCCCACTTCTAATAAGTCTGTGGTAGGGCATTGGTGCGGGGTCTCTCGGTTGATCCCTGCAGCCAGATCCCTTCTGCAAAGAGACAAAAAAAAAATAAATAAATAACAAAAAAAAAAAAAAACCACAAACATGAACACAACCACCTCTTCCCCCTTCCTTTTGGTGTTACATTTCCTATTGTGTGGGATTGTGACCCCTTTGGGTGCTAATTAAATTAGGCTATCAACTTTCTTAGTGTCTGGGTTTAGGTCTGCCTTGAGGCGCCCAAATATCATTCGGAGCAGGGTGGGATTGGGGTGCCAAAAATGGGACTGGCGATCGGGGTGCCAAAAACGGATAGACTGATGATCTGGTTGCGAAAACTGGTGAGTGGGGTGCCAAAAATAGGGGGACTGGTGACAGAGTTGCCAAAACCAGCGGTACAGGTGATCTGAGTGCTGAAACCAACGGTACTGGTGGTCTGGGTGCTATAATAACCGGCGGTACTAGTGATCACTTTAATGCTCGTCACTTCTCCAGCCTGTGACCCCCATCCTCCCCCCGCCCGAGACAATGGCTTTAATTTAGGAGGCTCCAGGTAACCCTGTGATTGCATCTGATACTTAGGAAAATACAGTGGTGGTGTCTCTGGTGAACCCCTCTAATACTCCTCTATGATCCAGCAACGTAATCTCCAGAGCAGGTTAATGATCAGAGAGTGGAAGGTCAGCAGCTATACTGCGCTCCGGTATATGCATATATAGCGAGCAGCGATTTATGGATAGCATGCCGGAAAGTGTGGTGTATATTGTCCTTGCTGTCTCCTGATGTGTCCCCACCGCCCATTTAGTCCTACTCACCTTCTGAACCACTGCTATACTGTGTGCTCCCAAGGTGCTGTACCCTGTGTGCCCGGGGTAGCTCTTGCCCCAGTCGAGAAGATCGCTCAACACCGCTAGCTGCCCCCATGCACTGTGGTAAGCATACCGCAGCCCTGTTTCATCTCATGCCGCATGTCCAGCTGGAAGTTGCTTGTCCCAGCTCTCTACCCTCTTGCTGCTGCTGAGGCTGCACTGTCTGCAGACACAGATAAAGCCGCATCCCAGCAGGAGGATGTTAGGAGTGGAGTCCTGGCGAGGAAGCGCTCTGATCCCACAGAGTCCCCACACAGTGAGAAACAGAAGATGCACAGATCCTGGGACAGCGCTGGAGAGGCTGAACAAAGGGAGGAGAGAGAGGGCAAAGCACTGGGGGTGATCAGGGAGAGGAAGGGACACTAGAGGAATGAGCGGAATTGATATGAGGGGATGTAGGGGGTGAATGGAATGCATGACATGGAGCGCCGGGGTCTGTCTACACAGGCCGGAGGCATTTTACCACTCCCCCATCCTGGCACACTAAAGTGGCTGCCGCCGGCCCTACACATATGGCCAGCCAAAAAATGGCAAGGCCCAAAATACATTTTAGCATTGCCAAAGCAATTGTGTGTTTGTATGGGAGGATAGCTCTAGGGAAGTTTTTTTTTTTGGGGGGGGGGGGGGGTGTAAAAAGGGGATAGAGGATAGTAGGATTAGTCCATGTACAGAACTCCTAAAGTGGTTCTGAAGCATAAACAATCTTTACCTTAATGCATTCCGTGCATGAAGGTAAAAAGGTTTAGGCACAAGCATCTCCCCCCCCCCCCCCCCCCAGTCCCGAGCCTTCAAGCCAGCGCTATGCATGTCTGCAGCTTTTCTTTTCCCTCACTTCCTGTCTCACTGGGTTTACTGTCAAAGCATGTGACAAGGGAGCAGGAGGTAGGGCCAAGTCCCGCTGTTCGTGTCAATAGACGCAGGGAGCGTGCGTGCCCCGCCCCCATAGGAATCGGCTTCCTATAGGGGCACTCACTGGGGAGGAGCCAGGGCGCCAAAAGTTTCAGTCAAAAGTTTAATTGAACAAGCCGACGTTGGAAGCCGATTGGTGCAGCTGTGCATGGTAGCCAGATTTTGCATTCCAGCTTTAGTAACTCAACCCCAAGGCCACATTGTGCAGCTATTCACTATTGGCTCCTTTCTCCAAGTAGAATTTGAAGGTTACTCCTTTATATAGAAAGAATTCTGGGATGAGCGCAGAGAACCTCTGAAGTAAATCTCTCAATGATGAGTACTTGGGGCACCACAGCAGTAAATAGGCCTTCCAGGACCCCCTGGCCACGTTGCTGGCACAGTCTTTCGCTGGGCTTGTAGGTCTGTCTGTTCTTTCCTGATTTGATTTCTAGGCTGTGGGCGCTCAGTCTGTACAAGTTTGGGGTCTGTGTTATGAGTATTGTAGCACCTCCAGGTATGGTGCCAGTTTATAGTCTCTCTGTAGTGATGTAAAGAGTTATGTTACATAGTAAGGTTGAAAAAAGACACCAGGCCATCCAGTTCAACCTGAGTGTGGGTGCGTGTCTACAATTATCCCTATTTAAAAAGGTACCCATATATTGCCGTCAAATTACGCAGCGCTCCACATATACATCGCACACTCACATCGGTCCCTACCCTCAAGGAGCCCACAATTCAAGGTCCCCAACTCACATTCATATACTAGTGCCAATTTAGGACAGAAGCCAATTAACCTACCAGCATGTCTTTGGCATGCGAGAGGAAACCGGAGGAGGAAACCCACGCAGACACAGGGAGAACAAGCAAACTCCAGGCAGGTAGTGTCGTGGTTGGGATTCAAACCAGTGACCCTTTTTACTGCTAGGCGAGAGTGCTACCCACTATACCACTGTGCCGTCCATGTCCATTCTCCAACATTCTTTGGAATCGTTTTAGTTGATATTTTGTCATAAGGAGACATTGTTGGGATTGCGGTTTTATAGGTGGTTTTTGTAGTGCTATCATACTGGGGTATGACACCGCACTTCTGTACTGTGAGCAGTAAGGGAAATCTGCCCAGCTCAGACTGGCAAGCACTGTTGAGGTACTCCAAAGACTTGGAATATTTCTGTTGGACTGGAATCCCATTTGGATTGATCTGGGTAGGCAAGAGGACCCCAACTGTCACTGCCATTAAAGCTGGCCACACACTATACAATTCTATTGTTCAACTTTCCTTTAGATATACCAAAGCCATATAATAGGAGGTCAAACCTAAACAATTTCAAATTGTATGCCTTCAAGCAGGCCCTTGCACTACATAGTTAAAGGTAAATCTCAAAGAAATTCAATAAAAATTGTATGTGTATCCAACTAAAGGACTGGGGTGATGCCATCAAAAGGTTTTAGGGCGGGCTCTTAATCATAGACTCCCGATTAGTTAATTTCTAGGCCGTGGTATGTGCGACTGTTAACTTCATCAAGAACGCAATTCCGGGGGCGTGGCCTAGGCATGGCGGCGTGACGACATATCCTTACAGGGCTCCCGGCCAGTGGTTATCCCGCAGCATATTACCGTACATTACCGGCACCTACCTGCCTCCTTGGACGCCTGGGGAACCCGATCGCCATCCACCCTCTCCGGAGACCGGCATGGACCATTACCTACGCTCACTGCAGCCGGCGGCTTCCACACCAATGGCCGCAAAGATGGCACCGGCCCGCCACACAGCACAGGACACAGCGGAGGTCTCCAGAGTTGCTAATCTCCCTCCACAGACGGCAGACGATCACACCATGCCGCCCTTCTCACCACCCAGTGATCTTTCGTCTTGCCTTCCCAGATCTCTGGCAGCATCACCAGACAGAGAAGACACCCTGCACAGCCCAGCGCTCCCAGCTTCACCCACAGCTCCCATTTCATCCAGCGCTCTGTGTTTCAGCCCAGGGCACATGGAGGAACAGAGGCAACTAAACATGCATCAGAACGCAGTGAGTTCACTATATTGCACACAGCAAGCACAGGGTCTCCCTCTCCATGCTTCCTCTGAACAAAGACTGTGGGATTTCTTACAGCAGTTACCCACAAGAACGGATCTGGAATTGTTCAGAGGATGGAGACAGCCTTAAAGGGCAAAATACAATCAGACAGGTTGCAGCAGTGCTGGACTCCCGTGTCACTGTAGTAGAGCAGGAATAGGTTATTGTGTCTCAATCTGTGCAAACCCTGCAGACATCCCAATCCGAACTTACTGACCAAAATCATACAGCTGCATCTACTTCAGGATGACCTGGAGAATCGCAGGAGCAGGCAGAACATCAGGCTGAGGGGGTTGCCCGAAAGTGTTCCAAACTCAGAATTGCACTCAACAGTGGTTAATGTCTTTAACCGTTACCTAGACCGCCCGCCAGACTGAGATAGTCATTGACAGAGTTCATAGCACCCTGGGCCCTCGATCGGATACATCTGACAGTCCTATGCTGTTTACACTCCTTCAGCCTCAAGGAGGATATATTACAGCAGGCTTGGCGGGTGGGAGTCCTGGAATTTGATGGCGCAGCTGTCCACCTTCTACCAGATGTTTCCAGAAAGACCCTCCTTATGCGACGATCATTCAAACCTCTCCTGGATGGTCTTGGGGAGAAAAGGTCTGACGTACAAGTGGGGGCACCTGTTTCACCTCATAGTCCGCAAGGGCCCAGATACCTTTTCTTTGCGTCACCCTTCGGAGCTTCCAGACCTGTTCTCCTTTGCCAACGTGGAACCGTTTCCAGTGCCCAATTGGCTGACAGTTATTACCAAAGAGCCGATGCGCCAAGCTCCCCCGGGTAGACCACAAAGGGCCCACTACAGTCGCTGTGGTCATGGGAACCACTCGCAAGCTAGACGGGTGGGGAACTCTCGCTCACAACCCCCGAATGCAGAAGTGGCGGGCTGATCCTACATACGCAAATTGTTGACACGCATCCAGCTCAGTATTTCCCTATTTCTTGTTTCCCAGGTTGAATTTTGAGTTTAACCACTTGCCGCCCGCCATATAGCAGAATGACGGCGGCAAAGTGGTTTCAATATCTTGACTGGACGTCATATGACGTCCGCAGGATATTGGGGCGCGCGCATCGCAGCGATCGTTGTTGCAGGGCGTCAGGCTTTTCCTCACTCGCGTCTGACAGACGCGAG
Source organism: Lithobates clamitans (assembly GCA_037952925.1). Lineage (NCBI taxonomy): Eukaryota > Metazoa > Chordata > Amphibia > Anura > Ranidae > Lithobates > Lithobates clamitans. Next base: position 2,877,634 of record JBBGZY010000943.1, read on the forward strand.
TAGAGGAGAGCCAATCAGCTGCTCTCCTGACAGGGGGGATCTTTATCAGCACAGCCCCCCCACGGATCCGACCTAGGACAACCAGGAAAGCCGCCCAGGACCACCAGGGAAGCCGCCCAGGACCACCAGGGAAGCCAGCCACACTGGACCACCAGGGAAGCCCCCTAGACCCCCAGGAAATACTGATCTGTGCAAAGGCAGCTACCAATCACTGCCCAGGCAGCTGCCAATCAGTGCCCACTCCAATGCCTACCAGTGCCACCAGGGATGCCCATCAGTTGCACGTATCAGTGCCCAGCAGTGCCGCCCATCAGTGCCACCCATAAGAACCCATCTGTGCAGCCTTTCAGTGCCCATCAGTGTCGCCTAAAAGTGCCCAGTGCCACCCATGAGTGCCCATCAGTGCCGCCTATCAATGCCCATCAGTGCTGCATATCAGTGCCACCCACCAGTGCCCATCAGTGCTGCATATCAGTGCCCATCATCAGTGCCTGCTCATTGGTGCCACCTCATTGCTACCGCCTTATCAGTGCCCGTCAGTACCGCCTTATCAGTGCCCATCAGTGAAAGAAAACTTACTTATTTACAAAATTTTTAAACAAAAGCAAAATTTTCAAAATTTTCGGTCTAAAAAATAAAAACCACAGAGGTGATCAAATACCACCAAAAGAAAGCTCTATTTGTGGGAACAAAATGATAAAAATTTAGTTTGGGTACAGTGTAGCATGACCGCGCAATTGTCAAACTGCGACAGCGCTGAAAGCTGAAAATTGGTCTGGGCAGGAAGGTGTCTAAGTGCCCTGTATTGAAGTGGTTAAATGACTTTACTGTTGCTTACGGGTGACATGCCAAGATCATTGTGTGTAAAGCCTGCAAACTGGGGGCCTTCCAGCTTGCCATTCAGAGCACACTGGTCCATGGATGAAAATAGGCCTCCCCTTTGCACTGATCATCCCACGTAATCGATGGCTTGTTTCCATTGTGACAAACCCAGTACTGCGCTTGGTACCTTCAACTTTGACCCAACGCCTTCACACTGGTATACTCTGAAAGTACAGCTGGAGCATTGGTTCCTAACCTACATGCAAGAGCAATTTCTTTTTTAGGGTTGGGCTCCATTGCCGAGTAGACGTATATTTAGGATGTTTGTTTTTTTTTTGATGACCACGCCCAGGCCCGGAGTATTAGATTAGTGAAAAGGCTAGGACTGCCTGATGGTGGAACCGTAGACATAACGCATCACTTACCATAGAGATTTGACGTAGTAGTCATACTATTCCCTATGATGCGTATGTAAATACCTAGGGATATTTATGTTCTAGCGAGGGGTTTTTATGTATGTGCAAATGTGAATAGGTAATTGTTCTTCTAACACCTTGCCTTTTTACAGGTTTTACATTTTGGTTACAGTTTTTCGGGTACCACTTGGATCCTGTGGCGCTGCCTCGGGGTGGTCCCGGCGGACCCACGGTGCCTTGATTTGGGCGCCGTGAGGATTCGGGGCTGGGACTCGGGACCGGTACTGTCCTAGGTTAAGGCTTGCTGCTAACGCAAATACTTTGTGATTTCGTCTTCAACTTTTTTTTTCCCCCTCTTTTTCTTCCCCAGCCAGGTAACAATAATGGTGCCTTAATGGCACGACCAAAGGCTGCGGGGGCCCATATGGCCGGGGCCCGGAACTCAGCTGTGCCTTACTACTCCCAGCACTAGGCACACTCTGCCCAGGTGGCAGTAGCTTCTCTGCGGAGTATACATTCTTGACTACTAGATCTCTTCTCATCTTTTTTTTTTTTTTTTCCCCTCTCCCTTCCCCCATTTCCCTCCCCTCCTCTCGCACCCCGGGAATCGACGCAAGTTGACCTAGACTTAAACATGACTGTCAAGATCCTCTCATGGAACATAAAAGGGTTGAATTCCCCGGAGAAGCATACTAGTTGTCTTGCCGAGCTTGAGACAAAGAGCGCACATTGCATTTCTCCAAGAGACTCACTTTAGGGCAGACAAGATACCCAAACTAATGAACAAACACTTCCCAACGGCCTATCATAGTCCATCTTTGTCCTCTAAATCTAAAGAAACGAGTATACTCATTTCTAAGTTCCTCCACTGGCAATTCCTCGAAGAGTTCCGTGACCGGGAGTGTAGATTCCTCCTCATAAAGGGAAAAATTTGTTCTCAAACCTTCACTCTTGCAAACATCTACTTTCCGAATTCAAACCCTCTCCCCACCCTTGAGGCTTTCTTATCCACCCTCAACTCCATCCTCGAGGGAACACTTGTCTTAGGTGGGGATTTCAACCTAACATTGGACCCTCATAAAGACTCCTCCTCTAACCTGTCTTCCCTCCCTAGGGGAACCCGACTTCGCCTAAAAGATCTTTTACACTCACATCAACTAATTGATATCTGGAGAATAGTACACCCTCAAGAACGGGACTATACCTTCTATTCTACCGTTCATGGGTCCTACTCCAGAATTGACCTTTTTTTAAAACACTCGGCCATACCCATGGTCACCAAGACGGAAATAGGTCACATCGCACTTTCCGATCACGCCCCAATTCTGTTGGAGATGGCTATTCACAAGCATCCCCCCGGGACATCCACGTGGCGACTTAACGAGATGCTCCTAAAAGACCCAGAGATTGCCGCTGACGTCCTTCGGGCACTCAAGTCATACCTTTCTGTCAATATAGACTCTGTAGACAACCCAGCCATTGTATGGTCAGCGCATAAGTGCTTCATTAGAGGCATACTAATCAAACACGGTCATGCGGCCAAACAACATCGTGCTAAAACCTTGTCTGACCTCTTGGCGCAACTTCACACTTTGGAACGTCAACATAAGAGTTGGCCCTATAGTGCCACCGAAGCGGAGCTGGTCAGTCTTCGGGAAGCTATACGAGACCATTCCATGTACGAGGCGAAACATGTACTACTGAAGGCCCGTCATTCTTTTTACGAATACGGCGATAAATGTGGTCGGCTCTTGGCCAACGCTTTACGCGTAAAGCGTTCTCAGACATACGTGCCCGCTCTTCTCTCGTCATCGGGCTCCAGAGTCCATTCGTCTCCGGAGCTGGCGGACACTTTCCATGCTTTTTACTACAAGTTTTATAATTTGGATCCAATTTCCACCCCTCAGTTGCTGCCCAAAAAGCCCTGGATATTCGCAAATATCTTCAAGAAACTGACGAAACTGACCTTCCTACGCTGACGACAGAAGAGAGTGTAGATTTGTCCAAACCTATTACCACGGAGGAATTTGCAGCCGCAATAGCTGACACCCAATCCGGTAAATCTCCTGGACCAGATGGTTTTACCCTCCCCTATTACAAAATGTACCGGACACTTTGGCACCTTCATTACTTGCAGCCTTTAATTCTGAGATTGACGGACACAGTCTCCCTGCACACATTCTGCGCGCCTCTATCTGTGATCCCTAAGCCAGGTAAAGACCCACTATGTGCCAGTTATTGGCCCATTTCACTTCTGAACTGATATGAAACTATTCACTAAAATCCTGGCCTTTAGGATTAATGCCTTATTGCCACGTCTAGTCAGAATAGACCAAATCGGTTTCATCCAAACTAGAGAGGCCAGGGACACCACCCGGACACTGAACATCATAGAAAAAGTGAAGCGTTCCCGAATACCCCTGCTGCTCCTTTCCACAGATGGCGAGAATGCTTTGGACAGGGTGGACTGATCCTTCCTTCGGGAGACACTTAAATTCGTGGGTATGCCAGATTCCATCTGGTCATGGATTTCGGCCATCTATGATAATCCCACAGCGACTGTTCGGGTAAACTGCTTTGACTCCAGCCCTTTATCTCGAACGGCACCAGACAGGGCTGCCCCGTCTCCAATGCTGTTCTTCCTCTCCCTGGAACCTTTTCTACGCCATATCAGAAGTAATCAGTCCATAAGAGGCATCCAATCGGATCAATGTCAACACAAAGTTGCGGCTTATGCCGACGACCCTTTGTTCTACATTACTGAACCCCTCACCTCTCTACCCTCCTTGTTACAGGAGCTGAAGCGTTATGGCACCCTTTTCTAAGTTGAAGGTTAACTTACAAAAATCAGAGGCTTTAAGCGTTTCCTTGTCAGATTCTACCATTTCTAACCTACGCCCCTTCTTTCCATTCAAATGGGCTGCCCACTCAATACAATATCTAGGAACAAAAATCTCTGCAAAATTACAAGACATCATCACCCTCAACTTCCAGCCCCTTTTATCTACACTCGCTGATCTTGGGAGGTGGAACTCCCTGGCCCTTTCCTGGTTCGGCCGCTGCAATATACTTAAAATGAATGCAATGCCCAGACTCCTGTACTTATTGCAGGCGCTGCCCATCAAGATACCTCAAACATTTTTTCACGCCGTTCGCTCATTATTCATCACATCTGGCGTGGAAAACACCCACATCTCGGCAGAACACTCCTATTACGACCAAAGATTAGAGGCGTCTCGGATTCCCAGATCCAGCTCTATACTATACTGCGGCACATATGACCAGGGTCGTGGACTGGTGCAGTCACAGTGATTTGAAGCTCTGGGTGTCGCTGGAGTAGGAGGCAGCCAGAGCCTCACTGGCGTGACTACCTTGGGCTAGGAAAACTCCTGCCACCCACTTGACTACTGACCCACTGATTGGATCAACTCTTATGGAACTGAAGAGGTTTTTTCGATTGGCCTCATTAAGAAACTTTCCATCCCCACTGACGCCACTTATTGGTCATCCGGATTTTCTACCTGGCCTCACTGACCCATCCTTTCGATAGCAAGCCCCACAGGGACTCATGAGGGCCTCTACGCTCCTGTGTTCCTCTGGTTGGCCAACTACGGAGAACTTGCTCTCAGGTCAGGCACCACTCCAATTAGACCACTGGAGGATCAACCAACTATTTCACTTTCTTAGCTCACTGCCCAAACCAACCCACTGTCAGAAAGCTCCACTCTTGAGGAACTCTGCTTGGGTGAGGGACCGATCCTGAGGTCCTTATCAACCTCCTACAAATCCCTGTTGGACCTTCACGCCACCGAAGATCCCCCATTCTTAGCAAAATGGGAGAGAGACTTGCAAGTCACCTTCACAGAACCCCAAAAAGACCACACACTTTCGCACAGAAACCCTGTGCAGCAAATACCAAGAGACCGCATATAAAATAGTGACGCACTGGTACAGAACCCCTTCAGTGCTAGCCAAGATATTTCCTTTACAAACTGACCGCTGCAACCTACACCCAGGCACTCTATTACATATATTCTGGGACTGCCCTGTGCTCCAAACCTTTTGGCAGCCGGTGCTTAAGCTCATACAGAAACTCACGGATATCTCCCTTCAGGATAATCCAGCTGCGGTTCTTCTTAACCTTACTCCCCTATCAAGGAAACGTTACCACAAATCCCTCCTCAAGCATCTCCTTAATGCGGCTTGGGCTAGCATCCCACATCTTTGGAAGCAACAGTGTGCGCCAATGGTGGCCCAATGGTACGCAAGGGTGAAGGACATTGAGCAGATGGAGGATCTGACCTCTGCGTTGCGGGATAAGTCGGAGGAACACAAGTCCAGATGGTTTTATTGGAACCTTTCACTTCTCCATCTAGGATCCCCATCGACAGTTCAGCATTGTCGAACTTGGCTCCCCGGGGGCACACAGGCGTAGCGGCTTTGATGTGGGTAGCAAAAGGGACCTTTAACATTGCCCCCCTTTACAAGAACATAGAAAATTTTTTAAAAAGGTAAACTAACCTGATGATCAAGCAAACAAATCAAAACCAAACAAAAAAACTTTGGGCACATACTCAAACAAGGACCCCAAGCTAGGCCCAATATTGCCACCAGAGCCCAAAACTATTTGAGAGCCCCTAGTGTATGTATATGTATATATTAATATATATTACATCATTGGTAAGGTTGAAGACACTGGTCCATTCGTTTCAACCTGAGCGTAGGGCAGTACTTATCCAATAGTTTTGAATCTACTCACTGACACCAACTGTGAAGAGGAGTTCCATATACTTACCACTCCAACAGTATAGAACAGCTTACAAATTTAAGACTGAACCACTCTTGTTCAACTTCATTGTGTGGCCAAATGTCCTTAGGGACCTTAGGCTAAAAAAGTTTCCCAATGATAGTCACCATTTAAAAGATCTTTAGATTGCAATCATATCTCGTCTCTTAAGAGAGTCTTCTCTACAGGGAGAAGTTTAATGTATGTAGTGATAACTCATAACTAAAAAAGGTCCTCTAGCCCCTTGCTAGCTGTGCTGCCCTTGTCTGGATTCTCTCCAGTTCAAGAGCATCCTTCCTGAGGGCTTGTGACCGCATAATCAAGATGTGGCCAAAACCAGGATTTTTGTAAAGTGGTAGAATTACAGTTCTCTTGAATAAATACCTTTAATCTCTTTTTAATGCATGCCAATAGTCTGCTAGCCTTGCTTGCTGCAGCATTGCATTCTATTGCCAGATCCTTTTCCATCCTCTATTCCCCTAGAGGTTCTCCACCTAGCAAGTAAGGCCCCTTTCACACGTGCGGACAGTATGTCCATATTTCATCCATACGTTTTCGGATGAAAAATGGACATACATGCATCCCTATAGGATGAACATCCACTGACACCTGATATCATACGTCCCCGCTATGGTCCGATTCTGCAGGAGGAAAATCCTATTTTTCTATCAGTCTGCAGAGCGGATCGGATGAACACGGACAGACTGTCTGTTTTCACTCCTTTGCCCACTCCTCGTTTTGAAAGGTCTTGTAAAGTAGCTATAGGAACGCTTTTTGATTCAGCTGCTGAAGAAGCTGGGAGAAGTCCGGTGAAACCGGGCTGGCGATTTATGTGACCACTTCTGATGTTGTGACCACAAAAATATCACCCTGAGGATTTGAAGCATGGCACTACCTGTGATGACCAAGCATTGACTTTGATAAAGCACCGCAGGACCGGAATAAGTACCTGTTCAATATTTTATCTTGAAGAAATAGCGGCTGTAACAACCTACTTAGTCTGGATTATGTACGCCAAAAGACTCCACAGGAATCTTGATAGCCCAGTGCTCTACAAAGACTGTGCATCTATTTTTAGTGGGAGGGAGTCTAGGATACAGAGTGGTTTTACAATTGAATACATGAATATATGAAAGATACTTCACTTTCACATCTTGTTCCTGACATTTGAACCTCTAGACCACTACTACCAGTCTCCGGCACCTTGATAAATTGCATCTGTTTAGGACTTTTTAGAAAAAATGTGTGTGGCTAACATACAGACGACGACTGGGAAGGACACCATTAAATTAATCTTTTCACGTCTACTTAAAACACCCTCCCCTCAGTCTAGCACAAAAAAAAAAAGTTCTCCATGACATAATCGGCGTAGTATAAAGTATCTCCTAAACGGTGCAAGGCCAATCAAAGCAGCTCTATGCTAATTATAAGCAAAACAGAAGACAAAAGCGACTCTAAACCCCACAAACCCAAACCAACTTCCACTTAAAGCGGAGGTCCGCCGAAAAATATTAAAAGCCAGCAGCTACAAATACTACAGATGCTGACTTTTAATATATGGACACTTACCTGTCCAGGGAGCCCGCGATGTTGGCAGCCGAAGCCGACCAGTCCGTGCGACTTCACTTCCTGGTTCCCTAGTGCGCATGCGCGAGTCGCACTGCGTGTCCTCTCTGGTCCCTGCTGTGTTCTGGGACGTGTGTCTCCCAGAATACAGCGGGGGAGGACAGTGTAGGCGCCGGAAGTGGCGTAGGTCACCGCAAGCGCCGATGTGATCTATGCCAGGATGTGGGAGCAAATACCTGTATTAGACTGGTATCTGCTCCCTCCTCCCCCCTGAAAGGTGCCAAATGTGACACCAGAGGGGGGAATCTAAAAAAGTGGAGGTTCCATTTTTGGGTACAACTCCACTTTAAATTGGTTGTAAAGGCAGGTGGTTTTTGATCTTAATGCATTAGGATAAGCATTCTGGGTGCAGCAGCCCCCTATTTACTTGAGGTCTATCTAGAGCCAGCGATGCACGAGCGACTCAGCTATCCGGGACTCTCCCTCATTGGCCGAGATTGCGGCGCCATTTGCTCACGCTGCTGTCAAACTCAGTGAGCCAATGAGAGAAAGGGGGTGGGGCCAGGCATCGGCTCCATGTCTGAATGGACACAGGGAGCTGCGGCTCAGGTACCCCCATAGCAAGCTGCTTGCTGTGGGATCACTCAACAGGAGGGAGAGGCCAGGAGAGCTGAAGAGGGACCCAAGAAGAGGAGGATCTGGGCTGCTCTGTGCAAAAATCACTGCACAGAGCAGGCAGGTATAGACACGTTTGTTATTTTTAATAAGAAAAATTAAACTTTAGTATCACTAACCCAAACAGCAGTTTGCGTATAAGTTTTTAAAAAGGAGTGCAGTTCGTTCAACAAGCCTGTGACTCATTTTCAGCAGAAGCCCGCTGTCGGCTGATGTCACAGAGCCAGTCAAGGCTTGGGAAAGATCGCGACCATATGGTCGGGATCCGCCCACATGCCTGGACAGGCACCACCTCAGTAAGCCACAGAGAGCCACAGCCAGCTGCTGCTGCTCCCTCCACATCCCAGCGCTCCAGTGAGCGCTGGAGGGGCAGAGCAGACAGTGGTGACCAACAGCTGCTCAGGGAGCTAGAACTGCATCCACCTAGGCAAGCATGATTTTTTTTTTCACAGCATCACTCCTATCCAATTTCTAACACACGACAAGGTTATTACCTGCCACTCAACTTCAAGTATTCACTAAAGTACATTGGATCCTCACCTCACCCAAGGCAACACAATCAGTACATTTTCCTTCAAAACCAAATGTAGAATTTAATATATTGAACCTCACCCCTTACACACCCCCCGCCCCCCCCCAACAAGCATTGGATGTACTCAAATTTGGGTTAAGTTTCTGTCCTTTCACCAATTTAGATAAATACAATTAAATACATTTACCTCTTTGCTAGGAATTTGACCTACAAATTTATGTTTGATCAGGACCTCCTTAGAGCCAAACTGGAAGAGGAACTTTGATAGTTCTAAACATTTCACCAGGCAGGACTTTAGCCCTCTGATTTAATGTCATTAGAATAGAACGATGACTCGGATGATACAACTGAGGATCTAGAAACTACACAGTTACAGTATCCCATTTAACCACTCCGCCCAAATCTTACAAAAAAAAAAAAAAAAAAAGGCACAGAAATACCACAAACCAACATTTAGGCCTTCCTCAGAGCTACAGTGAGTGATGTGATGCCAACTAATCGATGTGTAATCAATTAGTTGGGCAATTGGAAAAAAAAAAAAGTGGTCTAAAAATTTTAGTTATGTAAAGTTTTAAAAAACCCAATTTATTCTTTAATATCTGTGTGCAGTGGTAAATATAAATAACCAGCTATATGGTGAGGGAACAAGATATCCGATCTACTCTGACAGACAGAAGAGATTTATATACACACACACACGTGTGGTACCGATACTAAAACTGATACCTTTAACGATTCCATTGTTCTTGCATCGACTTCTGTTTTCATTGCGACTTCATTTAACAGAAGTCCAAATCACGCTGATCTGAAGCTTTGAATAATGCTGAAATAGCACAATTTCAAAGCCACAGAAGAACTGTTCTTCATAATGCTAAAGAAACTAATTTTGTCAAAAAAAAAAAAAAAAAAAAAAAAACCTGTCAAGATTTTAAAAATGGGTATCGGTAACTGATATTTTGGGGAGTACTTGAGGAAAAAGTAGTATCAGTACTTGTACTTCCTCTTCTGGGGTGCCCCGTTGGCGCTTCTTGCTCCTCCTGTCTTCAGAGTGCCCCTATAGCAAGCCACAAAGTAGAATATAAAGTTCCCCTATAGCAAGGTAAAAACCTTCTGCTTTTAAAAGCATTTCCTTCTCCTTGCCAGGACTACATGTCCCATGAGGCATTGCTCCTCACATTCACAAGCTCTCAGGCACTAATCGATCGTGAAAATAGTTGACATCTATTTTTCTAAGTAACCCAACACGTACACAACATCACGCCATTATCAAACTACAAAAACATCTAGGGCTAGTAATTAAAGCATCGGATAAAGGAGGCAACATCCTGCTGATGAAAACACGATGTGAATGGACATCTAAGAGTGGTACCGACGCATTCCAGTGCCATAGACATCCTCCTTTAAGTCAGTCTGTCAAATGCCTATTAATGCTGCTCATCAGGCCGGTTAGACCAGGATAATTACAAATATCTTAATACCCAATTTCCTAGAAAGGCAACTTATGTACTACTCAAAAGTACACAAGGATCCAGTCCTGCCCCCTGGAAGACCTATAATAGCAGACTCCAGCATCTCACGATCAGGGTGTGGGGGACAGTATGCACATTCCTATGAGAACAAAGTCAGGCACAATGGAGGTTCAACAAATTTATACTGGCATTATGATCTTTTTTTCTTACTCACAACCGGTTTACTTTTACAGTTTTTTTCCAGGCAAGTCATGTAGATACACCAATCATGCATTATGTAAGATGCATTACATAGATATTTTTATCGTATGGACCGGCACCAATGACCATCTCCAGGAGTTTGTAGACCAAAATTAATCTGAAATTTACGGTCAGTAGTGATCAACACCAGATCACATTCCTGGACCTACAAATTTTCAAAGACGTGGATAATTGTTTAGCAAATCTATTTTGCAAGGAGACAGCGGGCAACATCTTGCTGTACGCAGCGAGCGCACATCCACCATCACTTATTTGCAGCATCCCTCACGCACAGTATTCGGTTAAGACGTAACTGTACTCATTTACTGTATCTGACTAAGCACCAAGTATTACAGCTTCGCTCACACCCATTACAAAGGGGTTATAGCAGGTCATTGTTGCGGAAGGCATATAATAAAGTGCTACAAGAACGCAACACGCTCTTATATAAAATTAAAATGTGCGATTCTAGCAGGTCTACTGTTCTAAATATTCTTCAAACATGAATTTAGAAATATTTTGTCTAATCAATGGCACCTACTATAGGAAAAACCCATTTTTAAAAATATACTGGAAATTATCCTGAAATTGTGTTTAAATGAGCTACATTACTAGGTGATAAATTCGTAGCCATTATTCTCCAGCTACAGGACACAAGACAACTTAATGGCATTTATTAATGTGGGAAATGTACATTTTGTCCCTGGATACATACTGATACCCAATGGAGATGTGTTCACCCCTAGATTTTGCCAACTGTGGCACCCAGAGGGTTATCTACTTAATGCTCTGCCAGTGTGTAGCTCTGTATATAGGGAAAACAATCCGCCAGAGAGTTTAAAACAAAAACAAAAAAAAAGAAAGAATATACACACACACACACACATACACAACTGTAAGATGCCAACTACAGTGAGTAGACACATACAAATTAAAGATTTGCCACCTGTCTCAATTTTCGTTTCGGAGGGAATCCCAGAGGCTCCCAAGAGTGGCAACTGAAATAAAAGGATTCTCCAGAGGAAAAGTGGATTTAACGCCTAAATGCCATGTATCCACCTGGCATCAATGAGGTGAAGTCCTACAAACCATTTCTTTAACGAAATGCCCATTTGATGAGGTCGTTTTAGGTCCTCAGATTCAGGTAAACTATAAATAGGACAGGGACTTTTTGGAAATTTAACACTGGTCGAACAAAGGTCCATGGGACAAAATGATCAAAACATGAAGTTCTAAATAGGGTAGATATTCTGCCATAATGCTGGCTGCTTCCTCCAAAATGTTGGAAAATATCCCATAAATAAAATGTTTTGCAACATGCCCATGACATATCAATAAAGATCATATATGCCAGTGTAAATGTATTAGCCTGGGAAATTGCATTATATAACAAAGTGATTTGATCAATTGATTTCCCTAGTATCCAATATAGGACAAAGAACAGCACCTTCTAAGTGGAGCAAGTTAGATATTTTAAATAGTTAAGAATAAGCTTAGAAACACTCAGACCAGTGGCATTTTTCAGCATAAGTATATGAAAATTTTGCTTGTTTATGAGTGTTTCTATGCTTATTGTTAACTAATATCTAACTTGCTACACCTAAAAGGCGCTGTTCTTTGTCTCTCCCATGTTCGAGTGCAACTTTTGAACTGGTAACAACAAAGTGTGGGGAATGCCCAGGAAAAAACACAAGCCTGCTTACCACCAGCTTTTTTTAACTTTTGAACTGGCAGCCTTCAAGGACAGCACATTGTTCTCCTTACACGGACTTATTGACTTATGTGGACTTGTTTTATTGCCCAGTTCATTTCTTTACCCCATACCCTTTTGTTAGTAGCATATAGCCATATCCAGAGTGTGCCATATTACCCAATTGTTTGTATGCTATACTGGATATTGCCTATTGCTTTTATAATTCATTGTGTATGTTTTATGGTTTTTCTTGGTTTGCTTTGTTCCATGGTGCATAGTTTTGTGAGCCCACGTGTGTGGGGCCACAAGGCGCCAACAGGACCTATGAATCGTCATGGCTCTGCACGGTGGCTGCGGCGTTGGAGACTACAGCTAGGAGACGCTCCCACTATTCCTCCATGTGTTGCGATCGGCCCCCTTCTCATCCCCAGGACCCGCTGACTCAGGCGCATACGCAGGCACCAGCACATGTTAACTACTGGCAGTTATATAGCCATATAACCCTGCCTACTCCAAGAGGCTCCAGTTTTTTTTTTTACTAGCGTCCTTAGGTGATGGACAACTATTAGAAGAAATTCTCTACTTTACTCATCTATCTTTACAAAGAAAAAAAATTCTGGCAAAGAAAACTGCATTTGATGGAAAAACCAAACAAAAATTAAACATTTTTTAGATTTTTAGATTTAAACTTTAGATTTACTTTCAACTATGTAGTGCCAGGGCCTGCCTGATTGCATACAAATTGAAAACGTTTAGGTTTGACCTCATATTATATGGTTTTGGTAAATCTAAAAAGGGAAAAATAAAGAGTGTGTATCCAGCCTAAGATTTCTCAATACACAACAGATTCCTAGGGCTCCAATACGCATTTTAGGGCAACTTTGGGGTCCGTGTGGGGTTTCTTAATATAAAATAAAAATGGTGCTTGGCATGCAAACTTCTGTCGTTTGGCAGATCCCTGTAGAAATGAACCCAGGGAAGTTCAGCTCATTACTGGTTTTGATTAGACCTTGTATATCCTCTTCATGACACCTTGGTTCCAAACTTGTGCATTCCCTTTTGCAGGAAGTTGCCCTTCATTGCAAAATTTGTGCCCCTCTAGGGAGGCTTCTGTCCAATAGTTCTACTTTGGCTCCCCGTGCAACCCACCTAGGATGCTCACTTTTAATATGCTACACAGGAATTCCTGGGGCTGTTCGCCCCCCTTAGGAATGCCATTCTCCCTGTGTGTCCTATCTTGAGGACACAACACTTACAATAGGTCTATGGATGGAGTTAGATCTTAGAACTAATTAGAGCTTCTGTCCCTCTAACTACCTGCACTAATTTTCCCTGGAGGTTGGGGTTCTTGGGTCCTTTACTTTACATTTACAAAAATCTGACCATTTCATGTCTCTGGTTTCTCCCCCAAGCCGTATTCAATTTGTGTAAGCTTATGGGGGGGGGGGGAAATTGCAGTTAGGCAAGTCTTAGGCTGGATAGAAACAGAAAGGAAAAACAAAAAAAAAAAACACCAAATACAAACAAACAAGTATAGAGTATAGATGTTTGTCTATTTTTGGGGGCGTACCCATGTCTAAGTACCTTTATTTCAGTTCCATTATATATTGGGCATTCTGGTTTGATTTTGAACATCACTGCCCTTTACATTTTTATTGAACAGCCCTATTTTTAGCATTTTTTTTATATGAATGCTCATGTATGAAAAAAGGTTGTGGTGCTCTGCTGCTTATTAATGCACAGCATTAATGTGAAGTTAGTCCCGAGGAGGAATACCTTACCTGCTGTCTTAAAAAAAAAAAAAAAAAAAAAAAAAAACCCACCACCTTTTAGCTTCACATATACTTTTGGTTTTGTAAAAGATTGATCTAGTGAGTGTGCACATTACTTTTGAAAAGGTGTGTGGGTCTAAGGCTATGAGCATGCACTTTTGTTTAGTGACCTATTCACTAGACAGGAAGCACAGTGTAGTGATGCAAAGGGTATAGTAACCCCAGGACAGCAGTGTGGAGAGTGCCGACACCTAAAGTCTCATTGCAGGCAAGTTGAATAATGTGTTTCAGAAAACCCTGGAGTCAAAAGAAATTCTGTACATCCTAGTTACTTGTTGGTACAACCTCAAAGTACAGTACATCTAAATCCAAGTACAAATCTAATGTTAATCCCAGCAGCAGCTGTATAGTTCTGACAGTGCCTGTAGAGCATGATCAGGTAGGTAATCCACTAAAATCTGATGTCCACCAATGCTTCTGCTTTACTCCAAGCCTACCCCCTTTTCCTCCCCTGATACTAAGCTTTCTCCTCACCGTGCTGGGCATTTTGACCTCTTTCCAGTGTCGAGCATACTTCTGTCTCCAATTCCAAATGAAAAGCCAACAAAACTAGCAAAAACTTGGTTTCAAGTTTTCTTCCTTGTAACTTCCACAAACACCATCTCCCCTACATTTGCTAAATTTGGTCACGAAATATCACAATGAGTGCATTAAGGCTTGGTGCCTAGCTTGCTGAAGTAGGCACTGGTCCATCGGTGCCAGCTCAAGCCATTATAAATACAGCTTATGTGTAGCTTTTGTATTGTGAAATTTGGCACTGCAGCATGTGTAATTTAGGAACACATTAAGTAGAAAAAATAAAGTCAAGTGGTTTACAGGACAAAAAAAAAAAACAAAAAAAAAAAAACAAAAAAAAAAAAACACAACAACACAACACTGATAATAAGCATGTTAACGGGAGCTTTTGCTTTCTCCTCAGTGAAGTAAGCTAAATGTAACTCCAAAGTAAATATATTTTTAACCAGATAGTTAAAGGTAAAGCCATTCTGTAGTTCTAAGAAAGGTCCACTGCATTCAGTAACAATTTTATAAATTATGTTCTAGAAATATGTTTAATCATTAGGGTTAAAAATTGCATCAGAAAAGCAGTTCAGAAACCAAAAAACATTGCTTATTAAATGTAACTGGAATGCAGCATTTTTACCACTAAAAGATGTATTTAAAAAACAAAACAAAAAACACAGCTTTGGCGATGTCCCCAATCCCTCTGAAGTTATAATAGCCTTTACAGCTTGCCAATTAGATTAAAATGTGTTTAATCCACACCTTAATTTGACATTTGCATGTTCACAACAACAGGTGACAAAAAGGAATAAAAATAAAGAACAGTTTATAGTTACAACTAAAAAAGTCGAAGCCAACATTATATACACGTTTAATATAACTGTATTGAAAGATCTTATTTTATCTACCCATTAATTGTAATCAGAAATTATACATCAAGGTAGTTGCTGCATATTGGATGAACACTATTTGAAAAAAGTGTGATTGATTTACACAGGGCAATTGAACTGAACTGTTCATTAACAAGGGAAGCTAAACTTTCCATGGGAATTTTCACCATAGCTTAGCAAATGAGGTGACACTCTGCTGACTTCCATCATCTAATCATGTGCAGGCAAAAATGCTGTTTATTTTCTTTGCCTGTGATTGGGTAGTCTCAGCAAAAAGTAAAAGTGCATTCTAAGCTTTGGGGAAGATTTCCTTGCAAAGTGAACAGCCTGTTTGCCTCTGGTAAATGAACCCTGACTCCATTTAAAATTGGAAAGCCCTTACAAATGCAGGGTGTGCCAATTTAGAACGATAAACAGAATCCTATACGGCAATTGCCAGAGAAAATATTGTTTGGGTGCAGTTACAGTATAGTGTAAATACAATAGTATAAAAAGTATGTTAAGCGTAAAGAAAATATAACACCTGCATAAAAGTAGGCCTAGCATGTATGCTTTGTAGAAGTCCAGTAAAACAAAATATAGCAGTATTACATCTTGATCACCTTCCTTGACCATTCCCTACCTAATCCTAGGTGAGGGTGGTGCTCCACCAGCGTCCAGCTGTTATCATCCACACAATGACTTTTGTAAATCAGCAGCTGGCAGAAGTCCCTGGCTGTCATGTCTGCTAGAATCTCCACCATTTTGCTTGTCCCATCTTCACTAAAGACTTTAACAACCTGTAACATAAAGGACACACTTAATAGCTTGATGTTCTATCACAATGCATTAACAATAACCTTGCCTTGTCTTCTGCCTCACTAAGGTCATTGTGCTAAGAACATATCATGCTACCACTATGGGTGAAACTTTAGAATCCTGTGAACTAATTAAGCTGTACTATCACTTTGCGCTGCAGTAATAAGTGAATCTTGTTACTTTTTCAACTTTCTAAAAAGGCTGAGTGTTTAAAAACTGGTTATATCGTTGGTATTTGTGCCCATTTAAAAAGTTCAACTGGAAAAAATAAGATCTGATGCTATAACTAACATTTTTTATAATACTGGTGTTTTTTTTTGTAAGGTTTACAGAGCATGCATTGTATCACTCCGTCATAAAAATTGCAACCTGAAAATTAGGCTTCACTGTATATTTTTGCATTGCTAACATTTTTATATTCTTTCCTTACAAATTTCTAGACTCTTGCAATTAGGCTATGCAATTTAAAAAGCTACTCTGTCCTATGCTTACACAGCACATACTGTTCTGCTTATCCTGCAATGCACGTCTTTATCTGTGTTATGTAATTTTCCCTTTGCAAGATCATATTTATGACATGCATGACAACTGGCACCCAGGAAAGTCTTGCACCTTTGCAGAATTACATCTAGATCTAAAAAAAAATGCCCATATTATAAATTCACATATGTATACAAGAAGGTTGCCCAAGCTATAATGTGAAACACATGCATGCACACACACTAAAAAAGGTGTTAAATAATTTCTAAAGGATTTAAACTTGTGCACAAGGATGAGCTCAAATGGGTTTAAAACAAAGATGATACATGTACTACATACACAAATATGTAGGTGAATATACAAGTGCATATATCATATACTAATGCACTCAGTGTAGCGAGTGAAAACACAAACTAATGAAGATATCATCAGAATTTTAATATGAAAAATCTTACCTCTACTGCATGGAAAAGGCAGCAATCAGGAGAACAAGATGGCATTTTAAGTCTAGATTGCCTCTTGAAATATTTATATTTTTCCTTTTTTGCTTTCCAGGCCCCTCTTGCAGACTAAAAGCTGCACACTCAGGGTAGAATACACAGTGTCAACGGATTACTGTACTGTACCTGTCACGTAGCCAGTCTTACATGGCACTGTTCCTGGGGAAAGGCAGGCAACTCTTCCAGACCTCCTCTCAAAGGGTTACACAGTCAATCTTTTAGGTTGTGAATCAAACCACATTTTGCAGACCAATCGTAGTTCTCCTCTGACTGATGTAATCATTTCCCACACACTCTTGCAGACTTGCCAGATTTTTTTTTTTAAGCATTTATAAAAAAAATTCCCACCCCAGAAAAAACATGTTTTATGACCACCCACATGTTAATATCCAAACCCCCAAGATAATAAAAAGTTCAAAGAAAGAAAGAAAAAAAAAAAAAAAGAAGAAGAAGGAGGGGGACGAATCTCTGCCAAAAGCATGCGTGTACTCTGAATCCTGATTGCTGTGCCAAACTGCACACACAATAGCCCTGCCTGGAAGCAGCTGATGTCATCCACATGCAACCTAAGCATCTAAACTTCTGGTGTGCTTGATAACTATTTCCCTTTGCAGATGGGGTCAGAAGAAATAAAAAAAAAAAAAAAGCCTGTTGTGGTATGAATGTATATGTACACTAAAACATTAAAAAGAACAGCAGTTTAGGCTGTAGTGCCAATGAGCAAATGCAGGTAGATTAATTTGCATTAACTGCTCAAGCCATTTTCCTGCACATTTTTCAATACATATGTACAGAGGGTGTTAAAGGCTTTTTCCTCAAATTAAACGATATTTCATGGAAAACTAAATATTTCAGAAAGGTGCGCAAAAGCAAAAAAATTACCAAGATGTAACTTTCAACTAATAGAGACGCATTTAAAGTGTTTAACCCAAAAAAAAAAAGAAAAAAATTGATCCTGGTCCCTTAACCACTTCAATACCAGGCACATACCCCCCCCTTCCTGCCCAAGCCAATTTTCAGCGCTGTCACTTTTTAAATGAAAATTGCGCAGTCATGCAACACTGTACCCAAACAAAAATGTTATCATTTTGTTCCCACAAATAGAGCTTTCTTTTGATGGTATTTGATCACCTATGCGTTTTTTTTGCTAACAAATTTTGTACAAAAGTAAGTTTTTGCCTTCACTGATGGGTGGTACTGAAAGGCACTTATGGGTGGCACTGGCAGGCATTTTTAAAATCGGCACCGATTGCCAGCTGCCTGGGCACAGATTGGCATATCCCTGGTGGTCTAGGGTGGCATACCTGGTGGTCCTGGGCAGACATCCACGGGGGTGGGGGGTCTGCGCTGGAAAGCTGCAGATTGTCTTGCGTCTGTCAGATTGCTGCTTATCCTGCTGGATGTCATATGACGCCCAGTCAGGATAACTTTAAAGCAGATTAAACTGCACAGTGCTTATGCTGTGTAATCTCTTTAAACTGTAGAAAAAAAACCTCCCCGAACATGCCACTTCCTGTATCCCCCTCTGCGCTGACCACGAAAATCAGGCCTGGCCACCATGGTCAGTGCATGTCCCACTGTCATCCACAGCTCTGCTCTCAGCTCTCCCCTAGCTCTGTCTGTGTCCGTCTACACCCCATTCCCGTCTCCATTAGTTCAAATAAAGGTTTACAAAAAGGTCACTGCCAGCCCCTCCAATATAGTTAGGCATAGCACACTGTATAAGTATTTTATAAAAAAAGGCATTGTAAATACAGTTTTAGAGCGATCTTCAGGCCGGTGACGCGACTCGCGGCTGGTCTCCAGGGCCACTGGGTGAGGTGCTTAGCAGCCATGTGAACTCCCTGGCTCATGTTAGAGGGGAGATTTCGGCCCCTCCTGCAGAAGCCATAAATAGGATGTCAACAGCGGCCGTGAGTCATTTGACCGGCCTGAAGATCAACCTAAATAGGTGATTACAACGCTTGTTTTTATAAAAAAGACTTAGTGTATGCTATGCCAGGCTCTAATAGAGGGGCTGTTAGTGATTTGCACATGTGGGTTAACAAACACTTTAATTTAAAGTAAGTAGTTAAGCAGAAATTAACATGTGATTAGTTACAGCACTTGCACAACTTAGGCCCACATTTGTTTGTGCATGCATCAAAAAAGCAAGCTGTGCTTTACCATTTTAAATGCAACAAAAACAAATCTAAACAGTTTGCGGTGATCAAGCACGGCTTGATCACCGCAAACTGGTTTAATACCCCAAGTTGCATTGAAGCGGATCCAGATTTATAGTACATCAATTTGTGTGTTTTCATGCAAGCAGCCCATTATACAGTATAAAAATGGATAGAGGATAGAGATTAGAGATTAGAGATTAGAGATATATATATACATACATACTGTATTTATTGGCGTATAACACTCACTTTTTCACCATGAAAATTGGATGCGAATAGCATGTGCGTGTTATACGCCAATACCTCAATTTTAGCTGCCTCGGAGAGGGCATGCAGGGGGGCGGGACGAGCGCCATCAGATTACATACAGTGAGAATTTCCTGTTTACTTGACGGTCTCTGTAATAGGAAGTCCCTTCTCCTGGGCCGCCATTGGACCACTGTTCTGTCTATCATCAGGGATTCTCACTGTATGTAATCTGTCGGTGCTCGTCCCGCCCCCCTCCCTGTCCCCTCTAGGCTGCAGATGGGCATCAATCAGGCTGCACCGATAGCAATGGTGAGGCTGCTGCATTGACGACAATGGTGAGGTTGCTGCATTGATGGCAATGGTGAGGTTGCTGCATTGATGGCAATGGTGAGGCGGCAGATGGGCATTGATCAGGCTGCATTGATGGCAATGGTGAGGCTGCAGATGGGAACTGACCCTTATATTGCTTCAAAAGTTCCTTATTTAAAATTGTATTTTTTTTCCTGAAACTTCCCTCTTAAAATGAATGTGCGTGTTATACGCCGATAAATACGAGATTATTTATATATATATATATATATATATATATATATATATATATATATATATATATATATATATATATATATATATATATATATATATATATATATATATATATATATATATATATATATATATATATATATATATCTCTAAACAATGGAAGAATGACAGCTGTTGTGTTTTACTATATTCTTTTGTACATTGGTCTGAACATATTTCACCTTCAATAGACACAGCATTCAGGCTCTATTCACAGATGGGCATTCCGGAATCACAGGCGATTCTGCCCGCAATTCCAGAATCTTGTCAAAATGGGGGACTCGTTTGCAATGCCATTACTTCTAATGGCATAAATTGTATTGCACTGCAATCATGGCAAATTGCTTTGCTGACACCAAAAAGCTCCTGCTCTTTGAGCATCAAGCTTTACAGGGCAAAAATCGCACCATGCTTGGGGTGCCATTGGAAGTAATGGCATCTCAAATGCGTCCCACAATTTGCCACGATTCTGGAATCTCGGGCAGAATCGCCCACAATTCCGGAATGCCCAGGTGTGAAAGGAGCTTAAGGGCATGATTGGCACAGACTTACCTTGCATAGCAAGTGTTCCTTTGCTACTTTTAAATTAAAACATTTGGACAGAAATAGGAACAACTTGCTGTATAATCCTTTCTTGGAGTTGAGTAAGGAACTCCAGATAAGATATTAGGAGACAATTGGATTATATTGCTACTTACAGGGGAATTGGACACTGAAAAGTATCAGTCGGGCAATATAAACCCTCCCACAACCAGCAAGTCTCACTTTTTGGCAAAGCAACTGAAGATGGGATAGTGTGAAAGAGGGGAGGGACCTGTGTCCCTTAATCAACTGAGAAAAGCATTTTACACCAAGTCATTTTGGTTGCAGGATCAAAGACAATTGGAATATGTAAATCAGTCAAGGAAAGGGTGGGCAACAGCAAACAAAACACTGACAGGTCTTCTGAGACCAAAGCATATATAAAAAAACCAAAACACCACACACCCCCCAAAACTGAGGGCTTGTTTCAATTCACAGCTTACATCTGAAGTCGGCATCAGCTGAGGCCAAACTTCCACCTTGTAAAACTGAACGTGGAATTTTTTTTTTTTTTTAAATCTAACAGTCAGAGGAGGATGCTGTCCAAGGTATGTCCAATCTGGGACAACTCCTTCAACCTACTCCACAACACAGTCTGAATACCTTCAGTGATTGATTGGTATAGTCACGAAGCACCACGGTGCCACAAAAGAAATAATTTTTGCCTGTGGCCATCAAATTTTATAATTCTTCAGTGTTAATCTGAACTTACGATTCAGATTTTTAGGTTGTAGTTATGTTAGCATTAGGTTAAGGTATGTAATAATTTGTAGTGTAATATTTTCATTTTTTAGTTTGACTCTACGAATTCAACCAGTATTTCTTCAATGCAGTGGTTTATTACAGTATTTAATTTTGTCTAGAGAGTCACAAGTGTTCATAGAGGGGGGAACTGATCAAAGCCTTTGTGTACAGAATTACTCAGAATGAGGCAAGCAGCACCTGGGAGGCAATCATAAGGGATGGAATTTGGCCACTGAAGTGCTCAACACTTGATGGTCCAGACTGGATTGGAGGGGGGTGGGGGAATCCCACATTACTACCTGGTATGAATGTGATCACACCCCTTTGGCACCTGATGGGATATATGGATTTGAGCATGGGTATAATTTTGTTTCTACTAACGGGGATGAAATCGCCTCAATAAATTTCCAGTATTCAATGGTACATCTAGAAAAAAGGTGAATTTTGTAGCTTTTACAAGCATAGGAACAACTGAATCTGATCGATCCCCATTCTTTAGGACCCTTGGCTTCCACAGCCATGTCAGTAAAGCCAAAGAACACAACTGGATTGTAAACCACTCCACAGAACAGAAGATTCAGATGCTCTAGAAGAGCCCACAGAGAGTCTGCCAGGGACCTGATATAGAACTGAGCAACACACCCTCTTGTTTGATGCAATATCACTGGAATGCCTTGCATCTCAATCCAGTGGAGCAGGTGAGGAAGGAGCTGCAGAGGATGAAATACATACATCAGAAACAGAGCGTCCACTGCCATGGCTAAAGGATGCCTGGACCTGGAAACGAGAATTCCTGAGTACAGACATTGTCAACTAGTGAAGTACACTTGCCAATTTTCAACACCTAGAATGTGCATGTTAACATTACAGGAATGTAAAGTTCTGCCCAAGAGAATCAGGTTGGCTTTACAGAGCCACAAGACTTCTGGTTTCTGCCCAATAGTTATCGTATGGCATTGCTTAGGCACTGACTGAATCCAGGCTGAATGATCTCGACATCAAGAGGTTCATTGAAAAGGTTGTCCAGGACACCTCCCCAGCCTATCCGGCTGGCATCAGATCAAGAATCTTCCAGACCTAGTGAAGGAAGACATTCCTGACTAAAAGCCTGGACTTGTGAGCCACCTGGCCAAAGATAACTTTGCCCTGGGGCAAATCTGCATTCCAGAGACAATCTTGTCTCATGCAGCCAGATTCTGTTGCAAAGCTAGTGAAATGGGGCAAATGGGACTGCCTTGAAGGAGGCCATCATAAAGCCCAGTACTCTCATGCAACAAGGACTCCTGGACTTCAAAAGATGAACATGAGAGCAGAGATTCAGAGGTTTTACAGAATGAAAAACGCTAGCAAACTGGCATTTAGGGAAATGCCTAGATACTACCAACTGAGTCAGTACCAGCACCAACTTTTAAAAGTTCAGAATTTAACAACCACAAGAGAGACTGAACAGCACTTTGGGCAATGGCCAACAGTCAGTACCTTTGGACTTTCCACTGCACCTTGAATTAGAAAATGGTGTGCCCACAGCAAAACACGGGTAGCACTGATACTGGAAAGATGGGGACATGCAAGTAAACATCCTTTATAGCCACAGACCGTACATTTCCCTGAAGGGAAGCAATGACTGCCCTGGTGGATTCCATGCTGAAATGTTGCACTCAAATATAGACATTGATCAAGAATGGAGTGTATCTTGATGTTGGAAACCATAAACATGCGTGGAGAAAACCCTGAACCCATTCCTGTTCTGAAACAATGGCAATGACTCCTGGAGAGAGGAGTTGTTCCAGAGCAGTGTCAAGGTCTATTAATTGTTAGAGACATTGGCAGGACTCAACACAAAGCAGGATAGGAGCAGAGAGATTGAAACTATTCTCAATCAAGGACATGGTGTACAGTGAGACACTACAAAATAGTTTATCAAAATTAAAAGTAGGTTAAACTTACATGTTCAGTGCAATGGAATTGCACAGAGCGGTCCCTTGCCTCCTCTTCTGGAGTTCCTCTTTCCTACGGGTGTCCCCTCAGCAAGCTGTGTGCTATGGGGCACCTGTGCAGGCACTCTCCCAAGCCAGGCTGTGTCAACAGGCAGGAGAGAAGTAGTGGGGGTTTTTTTTAACCTTAAAGAGTGCATTAAGGCAAAAAATTTGAAAAATTTTACTTTAGCACCACTAACCCACACATCTGGAGACCAGTTGGACACGACAGAGAGCACAACACAAAATGTAATTGCAGTGCTGGTCTCTCTGGATACCCATGACAGATACAAAAGTGTTGTAGCATAATCTCCATAGTGGAGATCCCTGGGGGAAATCCAAAAGGAGGTCCCCTACACAGGCCAGGTTCACTTAAGTCCCAATTAATGCAGCGGTGGTCTTGAGAGCTCCCAGTTGCAAACAGCAACCATGTAATGATTTGCTTTTCCCAGGAGATGAAGATGTCCATTCACTAGGACACTAGCAAAAATTAAAACCTGGAAGGGGAGAGGATATACTGGCTCATTAACAGCTTACATAGTTGGTAAGGTTGAAGAAAGACTCCAGTCCACCTAGGTGAGCGTGTATAGTTTTTTTATTTTAAATTTGTGACACTTCCTGCTGAAACCACCAATTGTGGAAGGGCGTTCCATGTCCTTACTGCTTTGACAGTAAAAAACAAAACCCTAAGCCATTTAAGGTTGGATTTTCTCCTGTCCAACTTCATTAAGTGGCCACGTGCCTTCTTGAGTGACCCGAGACTAAATAGTTTCCTCCCAATGTTGGAATCAGCATTAAGAGATTTGTATATCACGATCATATCCCCTCTTAAGCATCTCTTCACCAAGGAGAATACAGTGGATCCGGAAAGTATTCACAGCGCTTCACTTTTTCCACATTTCATGTTACAGCCTTATTCCAAAATGGATTAAATTCATTATTTTCTTCAAAATTCTACAAACAATACCCCAGAAAGACAATGTGAAAGAAGTTTGTTTGAAATCTTTGCAAATTATTAAAAATAAAGTAAAAAAAATTAAAAGATTCACACGCACAGCCTTTGCTCAATACTTTGTTGAAGCACATACATACTCTTGATTGTCTACTCTCTCCTCAGTGACACCATATTGTCCCAGTGCATAGCCTTTTGGGGCTCTTGCGATTTGCTTCTGGAGACCTTTTCCATCTTCCCCACGGTATTGTTTGGTTTGGGATACAGGTCAACGGAGATTGCAATTATTTGAAATGGTTATGTTTTTATGGACTATGGCCTGTGTGGGTTCATGAATTTGAGGACACCAAGTATTGTCTCTAAACCCACAGCTACAGGAGCCACCAATATATAGAGAGTTTGATGAATGTTTTTAACATGACCTAAACATTTAGAAATACTGCACCTACACGAATTGCAAAAGACTTCCCCTGAGGAAGGAGTCAAGCGGCTCCGAAACATGGATATGTTACAACAACTTTTCTTTAAACATTGAATAACTTATGTGAACAAATGGTGTGGTAATATGTGCATTTTACTGTGTACTGTATTTTTGATAATTACATTTCTACTTTTTGTAAAATGAACCACTTCAATACCAGGCACTTTTACCCCTTCCTGCCCAGGACAATTTTCAGCTTTTAACGCTGTCGCACTTTGAATGACAATTGTGCAGTCATGCAACACTGTACCTGACTATTTTTTTTGTTCCCACAAATATAGCTCTTTTGGTGGTATTTGATCACCCCTGGGGTTATATTTTTCTAAACTAAAAGATCCAAATTTTTGAAAAAATATAAAAAATTTTTTAGTTAGCCATAAAAATGTAGTTTTCTTCTTCACTGATGGGCACCGATGAGGCGGCACCGATATGCAGGACTGATGGGCAGCACCGATGAGGTACTGACAGGTGTTACTGCTGGGCACTGTGGCAGGCACTGACAGACTTTCATGGGGCACTGCTGGCAGCTCTGATTGGTCACAGCTGATCATGTGGCAAGAAGCATCTGTCAGAGGCTCCTTACCACAATCGGAGATTGTGTGTCAGATTGACATGCCGCACTAGCAATCACTGCAGGCGTGCGCCAGCATGTTATCCTGCTGGACGTCATATGACACCCAGTCAGGATAACAGAACCACTGCCCGGCCATCAACCTGTTATAGGCCGGGCAGGAAGTGGTTAAACTTTGCATTTTAATACAAATATTTGTTACTCTTACGCCATTAAAGTCCCATTGCAGAGGGGGAAACTTTTTCCCTTGTGTTTCAGGGATGTGTCTATATCTAGCAGATATTTGAACCTTTAAATTTTTCACTGTGCTCATTGGGACCTTTAAATGCTGCAGAAAGGTTACTGTACCCTTCCCCTGATCTGTGCCTCGAAACAAATCCTGCCTTTGAGGTCTACAGACAATTCCATGGACTTTACGGCTTGGTTTGTGCTCTGAAGTGCACGGTTAACTGTGGGACCTTACATAGACAGGTGTGTACCTTTACAAATCATGTCCAATAAACTGAATTTACCACAGGTGGACTCCAAGTTGTAGAAACATCTCAAGGATGATCAATGGAAACCGGATGCACCGGAGCTCAATTTTGAGGAGTGTCATGGAAAAGGCTGTGAATACTTGCATGTGATTTTCCTTTTATTTAATAAATGTGCAAAGATTTCAAACAAACCTTTAACATTGTCAATATTTGGTTTTGTTAGTAGAATTTTGAGGAAAAGAATGAATGTAATCCATTTTACAATAAGGCTGTAACAAACGTGGAAAAAGTTAGGCGCTGTGAATGCTTTCCGGATGCACCGAGACATAAGCTATAAGAATTGGGTGGTGTGCTGGCCTGCCAACATCCTAAATAGCATTGTAATGAAAAGAAGTGCAGAAAGATGCACTCAAGGGACGCCCGCTTGGACTTTAAAGGGCAGGAACAAGTAAATGTGAAGTAGATGAGTGTAAACCAACTTACATCAAGCATGTCTGAAATAGCTCCACAACAAAGAGCCACAGGAGGCAGGAGTGTGATACCACTAATTTTTTATTGCTCAAAAATAGCACTTATAGTTCAACATAGGATCACAAACAATCCGCTTGAGGGGAAGCAGAAGCCAGCCGGACGCCGCTATATGACTGGCGGTGTGCAATGCGTCTCAGCTTTCCAGGCGGAAATAAAGGGCTCCTAATGTTATGAGTGTCAGGCCTCGCTTCTTTGCATTTCATGCTAGAGCGCACATCAGTGGGGCACTTCCTGACAACGCATGCTCTGGCGTGAAATGCATGCCAGTCATATAGCGGCGCCCGGCAGGCTTTTGCTTCCCCTCAAGCAGATTGTTTGTGATCTTGTGTTGGACTATAAGTGCTATTTTTAAGCAATAAAAAATTAGCGGTATCACACTATATCCCGCCTTCTGTGGGTCTTTGTGGTGGAGCTATTTCACAGACATACTTGATGTACGTTGGTTATATGCAGTGGAGAATACATAAAAGGTGAAGATACCTACGTTTAAAACCTGCATATTGAATTGGGATTCAGCTACCCCTACACATGATTGATTGGAATGATATACTTGGAGATATACCATTGAACCGAGGATTTCTCTAAAAAAAGTCACTTTTTGTGGTCATTCTGTGGCCGAGGCCATCTGGTGAGCGCATTTTATCACTTCGGGGGAAGAACTTTTATAAAAGCAAGATTCTTGAAGCACATTTGCGCTTTATAATTCAGACAGAAGCAGCTGGATAAATTCTGCAGTGTTTAGAGATATACTGTCAGCCCAATGCAGTAAAGTTGGACAGAGCTTCACAGTACAGATGGACAATGATTCAAAAACACACTGCAAAAGCAACCCAGGAGTCAATCACTTGATCTCAACCCAATTGAGCATGCATTTCAATTGCAGAAGGCAAAACTAAAGGCAGAAAAACCCACAAACAACTTAAGACAGCTGCAGTTAAAGCCTGGCAAAGAATCAGAAAGTAGGAAACCTAGTCTTTGGTAACCTCCACAGGTTCCAGACTTCAGGCAGTCATTGCCAGCAGGGGCGTCACTAGGGGGTGGCTATTGGTGCTATAGCCCCGAATCTGGAGCCCATAGCCCCGAGTCTTGCCGCAGGGTCCCTGCCTAACCAGCAGGTCGCGGCCGCAGCGGCGGGCAGGCTGGCTGCATTAGACAGACGGAGGAGATGAGAGAAGTGAGCGGGTGGTCAAGCAGAGATGACAGATGACAAGTAACACGCTGCATCTGGTGGCAGGAGATAGGGCAAGTGACACACCCAGGGCTCCCACTGATTCTGCATTATGGCAAGATGAACCACTTCATTATATATTAGAATGTAACACTAGAAACAATGTGCTTCAATCACCCTGACACCATATCAACAATGGTGCCATGATGATTTAAGGGCCAACACCAGCCATTGCCTGCAAACTATGGCTTACCACCGGCGTGCCCCCCCCCCCACGGGCCTGCAAAAAGGTTTGTGACCGCTATGGGCTCTAGCCCCAGATCTTTTGAAGACCTAGCAACGCCCCTGATTGCCAGTAAAGGATTCTCAAGAATATATTAAAAATGAATATAAATCATAAATAAAAATGTTCATTTGTCCAATTACATTTGAGCCCCTGAAAATGAGGGGGCTGTAAAAATGGTTGCAGATCCTAAAATTTGTACTTTATATTTATGTTCAACCCAGCTGAAAGCCTGTACTTCAAAATTAATTTGGATGGCTGTTTTAATTTTATTCTGGTGGCATGCAGAGCCAAAAGTATGAAAATTGTGCCTCTGTACAAATATATAATGGACCCAACTGTAGATGGGCCAAAAGAACAGCTGGTTGTCTTGATTACTTGTTTCGGTGCACACCCCTTTGTGCCTTTGTCAGGTCAAGCTATAGAAACCTTGATTTGGGAAATTCTGTAGGAGACAGGAATTGGATAAACTCCTGACCCCATCCACTAAAAATTTAACCCATTGTGACAACTCCTATTCTAAAAAAAAAAAAAAAAAAAAAAAGCCTAAAGAGGCAGTGTTCACCTGTGTTGCAATGTTCTTGTAACTTATGTGTGGCGCACAATAAAGTGGGTATAGAGCGTGATGAGTTGCCTGATATTATCTACTCTTCCAGATTTATCCTTGAACGTGGTCTACCCATGTTGAACGAACTTGTATGTCAAGCAGCCACATTTTTTGCATTAAAAAATACCAACTCTCAAAGAATGATCTAATATCAGTGCTCTTTGACCTACCAGGTTGCTCGAATTTACTTGGTGCAATGTGGTTTTTTTAGTGTACGCACCCTACTAAATGTAATGAGACCAACGGTAAATGGAGGCCAATCGTGGGTCAGATTTTAACATGTGCCAATATTTCTTAATATGGCCAAATGGCTTTACCGTCACTATTGAAACTTGTAATAAAACTTGATTTTGTGTCATAAGACGGGGGGATTCACAGAAGAGGGAGGTGGATGGTCTGCTATACTTTTAAAGGTTCCCTCTATCAAGTCCTCAGGATAACCCTTCTCTCTGAATTTATTCATGTGAAGCTTACTTTGTTCAACATAATCCAGTTTTTTGGTACAGTTCACTATAGACTTTTGCATCTTTGGTAAGTGGTAGAAATACGGGGGTGCTGCATTGGGAGACCAAAATTGTTTTTCCTTTTTGCTGAGCACTCCATCTCTACCAGCCGCTTCCACCTTTCATTTGAGGGATTTTTGGAAAACAGGAAGTGGATCTTCCCTCAACATGATAGAATGTTGGGGGTCAGATAATCTTATTCTGAATTACTAAACTACCCCCTTCATCAGCTTGTTTATGATTTCCTGATTCATCTACAAGTTTCTCAAAGCTAAAAATTTAGTGGGAGGATAGACTGGGCTTAGTTCCATGTGACTTTTCAAACAATGAAAGTCCCTACAGGTGACTTGATATTAAGCTTAAAGATATGGACCTTTCGATTGGGAAGGGAAAACTGAATTTAGGGCAGAAATTGGTGTGTTGCACAGGAGGATCACACCAATTTTTCTAAAAATTGGTGCGTCTAGGTGCATATACTTTCATCAACATAATTAGACCTCAATTTGTGGATTAAGCGTTTATGGGATACTGTGTTAAATGATTTGGCAAAGTCTAGATACACTACATCCATAGGCCTTCCTTTAGTCAGATCACAGCTCACTTCCTCAGAATGCTAATAGGTTGGTCTAGCAAGAACAATCTTTCATAAATCCATGCTGGTTACTACTAATCACGCTATTTTTATCAGCAAAATGACCCCCCCTCAAACAGTTTAGAAACTATTGATGTTAGACTCAGTTGCTCTGTAATTAGCCGCCACCCCCCCCCCCCCCACTCATGAGATGGGCTAGACACTACGGGACTAGCATTGTGCATAGAGCAGTGCATATGATTGCAACTAGCGTGCACTCAAATTGCACTATAGCCATGTGCTGTCTACATAAGAAAATCCCTTAATCCCCTGGTGCAGCTGCTGGTAAAATTCAAACACTCCCTTAGTGCCCTACAATCTAATGAGCAATTTTGTCCCCAAGCTACTCAGTAACTGCATACAACAGTGTGTATATAATACAAACAATGTGAAAGGATAATCGTTAAACTGAAACAAAACATGAAGTATGACAAAATAAAGTCTAAAATGAAAAATACATCCTTTCAAGTGCATTTATCCTTTTCCTCCAATCACAACTTCTCCACCATGATCCTTGTGAGTTAAATGGGTGGCGGTTCACTAGAAAATATTGATCCCTTATGAATAGGCAAGTCAAAGGACACTTTTCCAAGTGGGTTTTTTGAAGCAGGCCAGAGAGTCATAGTATTTTTTCACTCAATGGATCCACTTCCTGATCAACAGGCTCAGTTTACTACTTTGTTTTACAAGTTATACATGCTACACAATGGAGATTTTTTGTTTTCTGATAAATTGTCCCTAAACAAACTATTGTGCAAACCAACTGTTATAGTTAGCTCATCAAGAATAAAATCTTAATGTTCGACTATCACCTTTCTACTCCAAAAACTCATGCAGTCAATACAGTTGGCTTAGGAATGGTATAGAGAAAAGATGCAATAGTGTAGTATGCTTGCATAAACCCAAAATCCCCTTGCATAAACCCAAAATCCCCTAAAAAGGTTACACGCAAAAATAAAGGCCAATCCAGTTTATGCCACCATCTCTACTTATTAGATATATATACACCCCTTCACCAAGTGGGTGTAAACAGCACTCACCACAAGAAAATGTTTGCGTCCCTTTAAACCAATAACCACAAGTGAACGCAAACAAAAATGATGCTCGCCAGATAAATAGGATTCCCTTCCTCAGTAAGGTCAGTCACAAACCACTCTATACAGTAATGGTCAAAACACCTTAGCAATCCCTCCAGTTATCTCACAAAAGCGTGAAAGATCGACCAAAAGTTTTAAAGCCATTTTCATTCATCTGTCCGGCTTAAAGTGATTTTAAAGTAAAAAACATGTTATACTTATTGCCTCTGTGCAGTTTGGTTTTGCACAGAGCAGCCAGGATCCTCCTCTTCTCAGGTCCCCCTTTGCTGTTCCTAGTACCTCCCTCCTTTGAGTGCCCCTAAGCCAGCAGCTTGCTACAGGAGGCACCCAAGCCGAGTCAGAGCTCTGTGTATCCATTCAGACACGCACAACCCCTCTCTCCCCTGACCTAACTACTTTTTTCTCCATCAGCACATCCTCCAGTTATTACCTTTTGTATTACTTGACCCTCCCTTTTAGATTGTAAGCTTCAACAAGCAGGGCCCTCTGATTCCTCCTGTATTGAATTTTATTGCAACTGTCCTGTCTGCCCTAACATTGTAAAACACTGCTCAAACTGTTGGCTCTATATAAATCCTGATTAATAATAATTTTCCACATTAACAGGTCCCCATATTTATTAGCCCAAATCAACATAAATGCAATGTTGCTCGAATACTTATGATTGGAAGAGAAAAAAAAAAAAGTTATACGTTTCTTTCTACAAGGTTATGCATGTTGGAAAGGTTTATGATAGACGCTGAACTATACAGTTTTATGCACCAAGATCTCAACAAGAAAGACCTCAGCATCTGTATTGTCTGTTAAAGCTCCAGTGAGCCATTGCACAGCTTTGCATTGCTAAGGGATAGAATGATGGCACTAGAGGGCTTTCCAGGAAAAATCTAGGTCAGCACAGCCACCCAGATTGGATCTCCATGTGGGTAGAACTGGCAGGATGAAAGTCAGAGGTGCACTTCTTGCCAATTGTTCCAAAACCTGTCACTGCTCATTAGCAAGTAAAGGCCTGACTAAAATGTGCCCCAGAGCTAAATAAAATCTCAAAAGTGAAAGTTTATAACAGGTCTGTGTAATCTTATGATAGTTCAAAAAAAAAAAAGACAAGTTTCAATTTAAAAACACCAAGGCAGGTTTAGCAGATTACACGAAGCCTAAAGTCAAACTCAAGGCAAAACAAAATAAACATTACACAGCTGCTGCCGATAAAATCACATGGCAGTTTGTGCAAACCTGAATCGTCAGCCAGTGCCACAGTCTATTAACGGGGGATACGGTCACAAGGTGTGGAGGCATAATGGCAATGGTGGGGGTGTACTGTATGGGAGAACCAGGTAGACCCTTCATTAACAAAAAGAAAAAAGTAAAAGTATATTGCTTGGCTACAAAAACTGAGGTACTCCTGGAAGGAGGAGGGGGTTATATAGGGGAGTGAACTTCCTGTATTGGGTATACCACTGTCAACACCTGATTGTGGCCCATAACCCATTAATTACTTAAGGCTCGGTGTTCCATGATGTACTCCAAGAAAAGGATTTTACAGGTAAGCCGTTATAAAAATCCTATTTTTTGAAGGTTAAAGTAACTAAAAGGTATAACTTTTTTTTTTTAAACTTTTGACAAGAATGGTAAACTGGACAGACGCGAATCTTCCTCAAAAGGGGCACAGGCAGCAATATTAAAAATAAAAAAAAAAGTTATACCTTTAATATTGCTGCCTGTGCCCCTGTTGAGGAAGATTCGCGTCTGTCCAGTTTACCACTCTTGTCAAAAGTTTAAAAAAACAAAAACAAATAAAGTTTTGGGTTGTCTTTAGAATAGTAATAAAGGGGAAATCTTCCAATTGGGACACTGCTCTGGTGGCCCTGCTTGACACCCTGTGATTCCCTCACTTTAGAGGGGTTTCCTCTCCCTATTTTGCTTATGGGACTGGAAGTGAGGAGAAATCTCCACAATGGGACACACATGGCAAAAAAACCTGACATGGGTTATAGCCCTCTTACTCTATCCAAAAATACAGTGCCTTTTTGTTCTACTTTAAAATAGTACCGTTTGGGAAGTGTAATCAGAAAACTGTGCCAACTGAGGAGGAAGGTGACAGATTTGGTTTCGATTTGACTGACAAAACTAAATTTAAGTCCCAAGGGCTCAAGGGTGAATTAACTGGCGGATTAATCCGCATCACCCCTTGCATAAAACCCCGGACTAAAGAACACGTAGCAAGCAGTCTTTGAGATAGAAATCGATAAGGCTGAGACTTGGCCCTTAATAGTACTCAGGGCCAACTTCATCTCTACGCCTAATGCCCTGTACACACGACAGGATCTGATGGAAAATGTGTGATAGAAAATTCCGACCGTGTGTAGGCTCCATCACACATTTTCCACAGGAATTTCCGTCCCAAAATTTGAGATCTGGTTCTCAAATTTTCCGACAACAAAATCAGTTGTCGGAAATTCTGATCGTGTGTACACAATTCCGACGCACAAAGTGCCACGCATGCTCGGAATCAAGCAGAAGAGCAGCACTGGCTATTGAATTTCTCTTCTCAGCTCGTTGTACGTGTTGAAGATCACCGCGTTCTTGACGTTTGGAATTTACGACCAACTTTGAGTATGCAAGACAAGTTTGAGCCAACATCGGTCAGAAAAAATCCCATGATTTTGTCGTCGGAAAATCCTATCGTGTGTACAGGGCATAATTGTAGAAAGGCAAGAATTCTTCCTATGATATATCTCAGAGGGTGCCAACCCTTGGATTCACACCAGGAAACATAAGCCTTCCAAACTAATATATAGTCCTGAAAGCTGGTTTCCTTGCATTATTTAAAGTAGAAACAACTGACCTGGAAAGCCCACGTTTCTTCAGAATGTGGGTTTCAATAGCCAGGCCATTAAATTTAGCGTTCGTAAAGTAGGATGGAATATCGGCCCCTGTGGGATCAGGTCTGGCCTTAATGGAAGGGGCCATGGATCCTCCACTGCCATCTTTAGGATTTCTGCATACCATGACGTTCTGGGCCATGCTGGTGCTACCAGAATTACCAGCTTTCTTTCCAGCTTGACCCTGCAAAGAAGTTGTGGCAGCAACTGCAGAGGGGGGAATGCATAGATCAGTAAGAACTGATCCCACAGGGTTACCAGCGCATCTGTTCTGTATGCGAGTGGATCCCTTGTCCTGGACACAAAGTTGACCAACTTCATGTTGAATCTGGACGCTAGAAAATCTACATTTGGAGTCACCCATCTTTGGCAAACAGCCCGAGAAACGTCAGGGGAATAACTGCTGGCGGCTTAAGTAGTCTGCCTGCCAATTCTCTACTCCCGGAATGAAAACTGACAATAGGCATGGGACATTCTATTCTGCCCAAGTTAGAATATGGTTCACCTCTCTGAGCTGAGAGACTCGTGTCCCCTTGGTGATTGATATAAGCCACAGCCGTGGCATTGTCGGATTGGATCCTGACAGGACAATTCTTTAACCTGGAGGTCCAGGTTTCCAGAGCCAGATGCACTGCCCGAATCTCTAGGATGTTGATGGGCAAGGCTCTTTCGGTTCTTGACCACTGTCCTTTGACAGTCTTCTTAGTACTGCTTCTCAGTCTGGAAGGCTGGCATCTGTCGTTGCTACTTTCCAGATAATTGGGATGAAGGATTTTCTTTTCAGCAGATTCTGGTTTAGTAACCACCGAGGCTTTGGGAAACTCTCGGGGACAGCCGCATTGGCAAGACCAAAGCTTGGATCATTCTGTTTCAAGCAGGCATGATACTGTTTTGCAACACTCTCGAATGGAACTGGGCATAGGGAACTGCATCAAATGACGTTACCATCTTTCCTAACAACCTCATGCAAAGGCGAATTGAGGGATTTCTTTTTGACCTGACCATCCGCACAAGCTCTCGTATGGAGCTGATCTTTGCCGGAGGCAAGAACACCCTTTTCTAGGCTGTGTCTATGATCAGGCCCAAATACTTCAGCTTTCTTAGCGGTTTTAAGGCTTCTCTAGGTTGAGAATCCAACCCAGACTTTCCAGGTAACTGGTTGTTGCCAAGACTGTTATGCCCTGTGCCCTTAGCCTGGTTAGAGGTGGGGCCAGCACTTTTGTGAACACCCGAGGCGCTGTAGCTAGCCTGAAGGGCAAGGCTACAAACCGAAAATCCTTCTATTCTACTTCGAATCGCAGAAAACTTTGGTGAGCGGGAAAATAGGGACATCAGGGATGCATATCTGCATGTCCCTAGATGCCAGAAGTTCTCTTCCCTGTAGCATAGAAACTACTGACCTGATTGACTCCATGCAAAAGGAGCAGATTTTCAGGAATGGATTTAGATTCCTTAGATCTAGAATGGGTCTGACGCCTCCATTTGGTTCTGGTACCGTAAACGTTTAAATAAAACCCCAAACCTTGATCTTTTGTGGGGATCTGTATGATCACCCCCTGAGCCAATAATCGGTCTAATGCTTGAAACAGATTGCCTTTTCCCTGGATCTTTGGGAAAGTTTGATCTCAGAAAACGAGACAGTGGAAACTCCCAAAATTCTAGTTTGTATCCTAGAGACACCATGGAGATGACCCATCTGTCCTGAATCCCCTTTTGCCAGACTTCTGAATTTCAGAAGTCTTCCCGCCACTCTGGTGAGGGGGGCGCCTCTTCATGAGGCTTTAGTATTCTGCTTTGCAGGTTTCCAGCCCCAGGTCTTTTGTGCCTGGGTCTGACCCTGAGGTTTTCCTCTAGAGTCTGATGGCGGAGGCGTCGCTCCACTGCCTAAAAGGCGGATGCCCCTGGCGCAGGAGACTGGCAAAAGAGTACTCTTCCCACTAGAAATAGTTTGGAAGCATTTATCCAAATCATTCCCAAATATCGCTCCCCATGAAAAGGGAAACTAGTAAGAAGCTTTTTTGCAAGGTGCTTCTGCTGACCAATTTTTTAACCACAGGGCCCTACGCATGTGTATTAGCACAAGGTAGGACGCTTGGAGAATAGAGTCTTTTATGGCGTCTATGGCAGAACATAGCGCATTTGGTAGTTTGGCCAACTCACGGGCCTGTTGTGCAGGGTCCTCCCTAAGGGCCTCTTTGCACTGGTCCTTTAGGGACTGACAGATGCCTATTGCAGGGACTGAAGGCTGAGTAACGGAAAAAGAGGATTTTAACAGAAACTCCAAGTTTTTAATCTGTTGGATCTTTAAGCATTTGTGCATTGTCTACTGGACAAGTTAAATTTTTATTCACACTGGAAATTTCAGCGTCAACTGCTGGTTCCTTTCATTTTTATTTTGCAAATTTCTCCATGGGATAGAGAACCGAGAATCTTTGGAGGGAGAAAATGCTTATCCAGGTGATCCCATTCAGCATAAATAAGCTTTTATAGTAATGCCTGTATCGGAAAACGCATGAAAAGGCTGTAAAGGTTTTAAAGAACCCAAGGAAGAGACCGAACTTTCAGCTGACTGTTAGGGGGTAGCATGAAACTGGAACAAGCCATCTCCGTAAGAGTTTGTACCATCAATCTCTGACTGCGAGGTTGCAAAAGGTTCATCAACTGTAGTTTCCTCTGCAGAGGGATAATCGGCTTGTTTTTCCACATGATCGCCTGAGGGTGATACCTCATGTGCTCACTGTTCCCTTGGTAAAGGGTTTGAGGTGGGGGAAGGGGATCTAGCACACTTCCTATCCACTTGGATGAAGGATGCTATTAAAGCCGCTAATCTTCCTTCTAAGCCCTGCAGGTCAGAGGAAAAGGCATCTTCAGTCATGTATACAGGGGCTGAAGTGTGAGCAGTTGCATCACCAATAGGTTCCAATGACTCACCCTGGCTTGCCATATCTGGTATCTCCGGAGAGGATGACAGTGTGGAGGCATGAGTGGAGTTTCCAGCGCCTGGGGGTGGAAATTTTGGCACCTTTGTGGTACCTCTGGAAGTCATAATGCTAAGCAGAGGCACTTTAAGACAAATACTATTTGCTGAGCAATAGTCTAGCAACAAATGCTACCATACAGATCAGTTTTTGATACTGAACAACAATTATATTTCCTGTACTGGAAATGCCTGTATAACACCCCTTACGTGCCCCAGCACTCCTGTATCAGCTGCTCTGATAGAGACTGTCATAAGAGCGTCAGCTTTATGAAGAGACTTCAGGTGTGAGCCTGATTATCATCCCAGTGTGTGCTCCACGTGGACACCGAGTCCTGCACACAGCGCCGCCTGCTTTAGACCATGCCCTCTTTCAGCGACCCACCCTCCTTTCAAATGAACCTTATCCCGCATGCGGAGGCACGGCATTCGGATCTGTAATGCAGAACCGAAGGAGAGGAGGCTCCATCTGGCGCTCTTAGCAGGTTTCACTTTACATGGGCACAACATGGCTTTAAACAGGCAGGTAAAACATGGTAAAAATGTTTATTAAAATCCTCAACACTGCTGGCTGCTAAACCCCCCAAACCACAGCAAAGCTCCGGTTCTCCTAATGTATAAATAAGCCGCCCCGCACCCCTCTGGGGGGGGGGGGGGGGGGGGAGATTTATTTTTAGCAGTTGGGGCTTATATTCTGTTTTATAAGTGTGAAGCAGTTTTTCAATTACTCAGACATGCAACACTGCCCAAATGTAGGATGTAGTACAGCTTTTACAGAATAAAAAAAAAAAAATGATGTACACCCAGCCCCAGCGTTTCCCCAATTAGGGGGGGGGGGGATTAACATCTTGTTCAATTACGAACCCCCTCCTGCTACTGGGACACATACGCCGTTGTAGCTGGACACAGAGCTGCTGAGGAGCAACCTAAGGTATGCGTATCTTTACTCCCTCTAGAGGAGACTTTAAGGCATTACAAAGTTTTCATATGGAAAAAAAAAAAAAAAAAAAGCCATAGGTCGACTTTGCAGTTCCTATGCTTCTTACCTTACCTTTTACTGGCTGCAGGATACTGCTGAAACGGACATATCCAAACTTCACCCATCACGGCAGGCAGCGTTAGTACACCTTCAAAGACGGGGTCCCTATTATAGGGGTTCCACTCCTTTGGACCTGTATAGCACCCCCCAGGAGCAACTTTAGGTAATGTAGCATGACCAAAAGAGTCCTGGTTCCTGGGGTCCAGCCCTCAAAAAAGAGGCTTCCAGGCAAATCGTCATTCTTCTATGTGAGGCCTGGGTACCATCCTGTGGCCTCAGTGGCTTGGATGGATCCGGACAATGAAGGAATTTAATTCCTGCATGGATCCCTCCTGGAGCTCCTCAGCACATCTTCACTCGTGACCAACACCTTAGACACTGGCGAAAAAACTGAGGTAGTCCTGGAAGGAGGTGTTATCTAGGGGGAGTGAACTTCCTGTATTGAGTATACCAGTGTCAACACCTGACGGTGGCACATAACCCATTAAGTTATTACTCAGGCTCTGTGTCCCATGATGTACGATAAAGAAATTATCGTTTTATCTCTGGAGTTGATCCCTTTTTTAATGCATGCCAATAATCTGTTGGCTTTTTTAGCAGCAGCTTGGTATTGCATGCCATTGCTGAGCCTATCTACTAGGACACCCAGGTCCTTTTCAATTCTAGATTCCCCCAGAGGTTCTCCTCCAGTGTATTCATATTTTTGCCACCCAAATGTATGCTACACCAAGCATTTTCCATGTACTGCTGTATTCTGATTGACAACATTCTCAACCTTATTTGTGGCAGAGCGCATACTAGACTCTTTGCAAACTACCCGTATTTATCGGCGTATAACACGCACCCCAATTTAGGAGGGAATTTTAAGGAAAAAAAACTTTTAGAAGGGAATTTTAAGGAAAAAAAAAAACTTTTAGGAGGGAAGTTAAAGGGAAAAAAAACTTACATTTAAATGCGCCCCAGTGCAGCCTTGCCCCAGTGCAGCCTTGCCCCAGTGCAGCCTGGGATCCCCTGTCCCTGCTTCCAGGACTTCAAAATCGCGGTTCGCGATTTAAAAATGGCGCCGAAGTACACAGAGCCGGTCCTCGGCTCTTTCCGGCGGCTCTCGTTTACTTTCGGCTCCACTCGTAGTCCCGAGCGGAGCTATTCGAGTAGGTTCTGAGAGCCGCCGGAAAGAGCCGAGGACCGGCTCTGTGTACTTCGGCTCCGGCGGCGCCATTTTCAAATCGCGGTCCGCGATTTTGACATTTGGACAGCTCGGGATCGGCGGGGATCGGCGTATAACACGCACCTGCGACTTTCCCCTGATTTTAAGGGGAAAAAAGTGCGTGTTATACGCCAATAAATATGGTATACATTTGTACTTTAGTTCCAACAACAGATTGGTCAAAGATTGGACTGTGTAGCGATACCATCAGAAGAGGATCAAATACAGAAAATGTTTCTACAAGGAGCAGGTGTTCATCTCTGGAGAAAAGATTAAATGTATCCCTTTGTGGACCAACTAACCCATTGGTCAGGTTGATTAAAATTCAAGAGGTTCCAGAAGCTGTCTAGGACAGGGGTAGGCAACCTTTGAGAGGTAGCAATCTACCAGGACAACAAGGAAGAGAGCAAAGTTCCCTAGGGTGCGGCACAGCGCCCTTTAGGTCAACTAGCAAGCCCCCAATGAAAAAAGGACAGCATGGAAGAAAAAAAAAAAAAAAACCACTTTAAAAAGTTGGCTTCAGCCAGAAACTCGGCATTCACTTTCATTCACAATGACCGGGGAGTAATTGGTCACTCCCTCAAATCTGATGCAGTTTATCATGAGGGCAGAACATCTGGTACTGCAGGCTGCCTTGCTTGATTAGTTTCAGGCCTGGCTTCCTGCTATGACCAGTGTAAGTAGTAGGTAGGGTAGTGTGCAGGGAAAAGTAGGGCAGTGGATGTGGTGAGCAGGACAGGGGGGTCAGCAGAGCAATGTACAGGGGGCTCAGTATGGCCTGGCAGGTGACGTTTAGGAGGGCACGTGGCTGGGGGGGGGGCATGCCACTGGGTCCTCAGGATGACAAATTGTTGCAGAGATATGCAAGCTACTGTGGCAGATCCAACTGTTCTAGTGCGGACCTCAGCCAGCCCTCCTCTCTCATCCATCCCACATGTCGTCATACAAAAGCGCCTAGGATAGACGGAGGGGATCAGCTAGGGTGCCTTCAGACAACTGCCAGAATCCGGCCGCCATCATAGGCAGCAGAGGCTTTCCCTGCCCAGCAGCTCTAACCTGCTCGCTGTCATTGGATGCAGAGATTTTCTTCACCCCCGCAGCCAGAACCCACCCGCTGTATAAATGGCAGAGGCTTCCCCTACCCCACAGCCACACCTATGCAGGGCATGCTGCGGGGGTGGGGAATGCCTTTGCCAGCTTTTGACAGGTTCCCAGCTTGCGGCTTTCCTGCACAGCTCTGCCAGTTGCAGGTTGGCACAGGAGGGACTGCGAGATTTAGAGAGATTGCGATCTACCAGTCACCTGTTTTAAGGACAACTGGTAGATCACAATCAACGCATTGCCAACCCCAGATCTCGGATGTGCAGAAGTTAAACGGTCTTTCTAAAGCTGTATTTTTTTCAAAAACCTGAACGCAGAAAAAAAAAAAACCCACACCACAGGTCTACTTTAACTTCTTTTTTCTCCTGCTGCTCCATTTACCAGGGTAAGAGACTTCTTGGTATATGGGTCAGCATGCACTTTCCACCATATGACTGTGTAGCAATTAGTTGCTCAGCACACACAGGAGGAGGCCTTAGAACAGTGGTTCTCAACTCCCGTCCTCAGGATCACTAACAGGCCAGGTTTGCAAGATAACTGAAATACATCACAGGTGATATTGATTGCAGTATTCTAGTTTACATCTCCAAGGTAATACTTAAAATCTGGCCTCTTAGTGGTTCCTGAGGACAGGAGTTGAGAACCACTGCCTTAGAAGCATACACAGACATTCCCAAAAGGCAAAGTTACAGACGAGAGAAGGGAAGGAAATTATAAGCTGCTGCAAGAGACAGCATTAACCCATGTGTTATAACTGGACAAAGTACAGTTGTCAACTTTCCCTCTACAAAAAACTGCTACATACTGCTTATATGCCATGATAGATTTTCTAGCGTGAGGCTAGACGTACTTAAAATATACTCCAATTGTTCTCCAATTGAGCTAGAATATTTAGTCCATGAACAATGCTATCAAATCTGAAACCTTTACATTTCCCACAAGGGACTCACTACATATGAAAGTTGTATATCAGGAAATTATTCTGAGCCTATGCATCTTCAGTTTTGGTGATACTTACACTTCTTTTGCTGGCAGGCTGGTTTTGAGGTAATGATCCTGGTGCAAGTACTGGAGAACCTGCAGGTGTGCAAAGCTCTGGAAATGGATTTGGAATTGCTGGCAAAGATGATGTACGCGGTTGTTCCTCCTGTAGGCGTCTACATGGAAAACAGAAAAAAAAGCCCCTCATTATAGGAGAATTAGGATGGGCTTGAAAATACAGTGGGGAAATTTGATTTCCTGCAGCTTTTGCAAGTTTGCCCACTTACAAAGAAATAAAGGGTCTGGATCATTTAACCACTTAAGGACCGGGCCTCTTTTAGATGCATTTACAAGTGAAAGTTTTTTTTGCTAGAAAATAACTTAGAACCCCCAAACGTTATACTTTTTTTTTTCTAACACCCTAGAGTATAAAATGCCGCTCGTTGCAATACTCTGTCACACCGTATTTGCGCAGCAGTCTTACAAGCGCACATTTTTTTGGAAAAAAAACTTTTTTGAATTAAAAAAACAGTAAAGTTAGCCCAATTTTTTTATATTGTGAAAGAATGTTACGCCAAGTAAATTGATACCCAACATGTCACACTTCAAAATTGCGCCTGCACGTAGAATAGCGACAAAATTTTACCCTTAAAAATCTCCATAAGCGATGTTTAAAAAAAATTCTACAGATTGCATGTTTTGAGTTACGGAGGTCTAGAATTATTGCTCTACCGATCGCAGCGATACCTCACATGTGTGGTTTGAACACTTTTCATATGCGGGCGCTACTCATGTATGCGTTCGCTTCTGCACACGAGCTCGGCGGGACGAGTTTAAAAAGAAAAAATTTAGGTTTACCTTTTTATTTTTACACAGAAAAAGCGTCACTTTTATTCCTATTGCAAGGAATGTAAACATCCCTTGTAATAGAAAAAAGCATGACAGGACCTCTTAAAATATGAGATCTGGGGTCAAAGCCCTCAGATCTCAAATACACTAAAATGCAATAAAAAAAAAAAAAAAAGTAATTTAAAAAAAAAAAGGATTTAAAAAAATGGCCCTTTAAGAGCCATGGGCGGAAGTGAGGTTTTGACGTCGCTTCCGCCCTGCAATGTCATGGAGACGGGTGGGGGCCCATCTTCCCCTCACTCGTCATCATGCACAGCCACCGAGAGGATCCGATCGCCTCTGCCCACGGCTCCAGTAAGCGGCGGAGGGCACCGGAGCGCGGCGCCCCCCCCCCCCTCTCCCGCCACCGATAAAGGTGATCTCACAGAAAAACCACCACAGAGACAACTTAACTTGTAGCCGGCCGAACACGAGGATACCAGGGTTATGGCAACTAGCTGCTGTCATAACGATACCCATCCTCAAAGGACGTATATCGCCGGTTGGCAAGTGGTTAAATTACACCTATGATAAAAATTTGAAACAAACAAAATTTAGAGGGACTGCAACATTGCAGCGGACAAATCTGACCCCAAATTACACTTTTTGGGGACCAGCGACATTACATTGATCAGTGCTAAAAAATAAAAATAAATGCATTGATGTAAAAATGACACTGCCACGGAAGGGGTTAACACTAGGGAGTGATCAAGGGATTAAATGTGTTCCCTAGGTGGGTTCTAACTGTAGGGGGGGTGGGCTGACATGGACATGACAGATCACTTCCCGATCACTGGGAACAGTAGATCTGTCATGTGGCAGAACAGGGATCCGCTTGTTTACACTGGCAGATCCCCGTTCTGCCTCTGTACTAGGCGATCGCAGGTCGCCGACAAACAGTCTGCCCGCCTTGCAGGCTTGCTCCCGCAGCGTTCAATGAGAGCGCGCCGTTGTACAGCTATGGCGATTCGCGCAGGAGTGCTGATCTGCCGCCGTATAATGACAGCGGCTGGTTGGCAAGTGGTACTTTTGTTGCCTTAGCAGTATGTTTTGGGTCCTTGTCATGCTGGAAGACCCATCTTTAGTGTTCTGGCTGAGGGAAGAAGATTCTTATCCAAGGTTTTACAATACATGGCCCCGTCCATTGGCCCCTCAATGCGGCAAAGTCAGCCTATTCCTTTAGCAAAGAAACGGCCTTAAAGCATGATGTTTCAACCTCCGTGCTTGACTGTAGGGATGGTGTTCTTGGGGACAGAGTCAGCATTTCTCTTCCTCCAAACATGGCAAGTCAAGTTAATGCCAAAGAACTTGATTTTGGTCTCATCCGACAGCCCTTTCTCCCAAGCCTTCTCTTTAGGATTTTCATGGGCAAACTTCAGGCGGGTCTGGATATGTGCCTTCTTGAGGCAGACACTGTGGGCGCTGCAGGATTTTAATCCATGGCAGCATATGGCACTTTGGGGACTGTGGTCCCAACTGCCTCGAGATCATTCACAAGCTCCTCCAGTGTCGTTCTGGGCCGATACCTCACTTTTCATGATCATCCTTACCCTACGAGGTGAAATCTTGCATGGAGCTCCAGACCAAGGACGATTGATTGTCATTTTGTATTTCTTCCATTTGCAAATAATTGCTCCAACAGTTGTCTCCTTACCAAGCTTCTTGCTTATGGTCTTGTAGCCCATTCCAAACTTGTGCAGGTCTACAATCTTGTCCCCGTTCTTTGACAGCTCTTTGATCTTGCCCATGGAGATTTGAATGAAAGAAATTCTGTGGACAGGTGTCTTACACATAGCAAACAGGAGCACCTTCTTAAAATTGACAGGACTAATCTGTGTACCAAATAAGCACATACTGTAGCCAGTCTGTTGAGCCAGTATTGTTGGTAGGGGATCAAATAATTTTTTTACTCACTGAACTGCAACTCAATTTATAACATTTGTATCATGTGTTTTTCCTGGATTTTTGGTTGATATTCTGTTATTTAAAATACACCTATGATTAGATCCTTCATTTCTTTGTAAGTAGGCAAACTTATAAAATCAGCAGGGAATTTTATCCCACTGTACAATATAAAAGCAAATTACAAAGATAGTTATTGATGGTCAATACAAGTAGGGTGGATGAAT
This sequence comes from Lithobates clamitans, assembly GCA_037952925.1. Classification (NCBI taxonomy): domain Eukaryota; kingdom Metazoa; phylum Chordata; class Amphibia; order Anura; family Ranidae; genus Lithobates; species Lithobates clamitans. The sequence continues at coordinate 2,921,639 of JBBGZY010000943.1, forward strand.
CCTATCACTGTATGCGTCTTGCTGGAAATATGAGGACTTCTTTAAAGAAGATTTCACATGAATAGTGATCCCATAGATACCATCGGTACATGATGTGGATATATTTCCATCTCTGTTCATTGAAATGCAGCTAAAATGACAACATACCTTATGGAAGGTTGGATATTCTAGATTTTTTTTGAAAAAAAATACCAATACCTATTCTGATGCGTCAGCATATTATGATTTTGCATGTTTATAATCTAGTATTTTTGGCAACTTTTGTAGATTCTCCTGTACAGTACATTCTGCCTGGAAAAATGGCTAGGTGGGCTACAATTGCATAGTGGTTTGGGCCCATATTTGTGCTGATCACAACCCCCTCAGCCCCAAACCTAGGTTTTCGCACTGTAAATAGGTTTACTTACAATAAATCCTTTGTAGTGTTTATAAAGTAGAATTCTACTAATATGGCAGTAGAGTATTGTAACCTCTTTCCTTTGTTTAGCCCTGCTTCACATACTGTATATGGAACACATGGGCTTGTTCCTGCTTCTGGCTGACATGTATAAATAATGCACTGCAAATTGCTTGGGCATTTTGCAAGATTTCTTACAAGAGAACAGGCATTTTTTGCACTTACCAAACAGATTTAACAATAAAATGCTTAATGCTATATTTAGCAGAGCAAAAAGGGAGTGAGAATATGATAGTTTATTGTTGAGGTTTACGTACACCATAAACATCTCAGTCTCATTTTTATGACCAGGCCCTGTCAGTTTAGGGTACTTCGTTAGGTTTCCTTCCATTTTTGGCATACAGTATTCAGGGACCAGAGGTTATGACATTTGGGGAAATTGTGCGATTTTATTTATAGGGTGTTCATTTGTAGAATACTGTTTTATACATGTTTTCCTGCAGGGTCATGCATTTTGAAATATTCTTTTGATTTACCATCTTTGAAAATGCTCTTCGTTTTAAACTATATATTTTAGAGCAGCACAGATATTTGAGGTAATTTATCTGTCCAAGTCAAGTCTATAGGCTATGGCGATAAGTGCCAAGCCAACCAGGAAGCAAACTGCATAATAAAAAGTATCAACCTTGCAATCAGGGCCACAGCTGGCCCACAAGAAAACTGGGAGGATTCTCCAGTGGATCTGGGCCCTGCCTGATAACACCTTTAAAAAAGGAGTTATAAAAAACCTTCTGCCTTTACCTTAATGCATTCTATGGGTTAAGGTAAAAAACCTTGCGGTGAGTAGCCCCCCTCATTGCTTACCCTGCTTCTCTCTCCAGCGATGTCCATGATCCCCTCAGCCACCCAGTACACCCCTGATTGGAAAGTCAACCAATCAGGGGAGAGGGCACGGGGCCAGGTCGGGGCTCTGTCTGAATGGATACATTGAGCGCTAACTCGGCTTGGGTGCCCCCTGTATGTAGCAAGCTGCTGGCTCAGGGGCACTCAGGGGAGGGAGGGGCAAGGAGCAGCAAAGAGGGAACCCAAGAGGTGGATCCGGGCTGCTCTGTGCAAAACCAACTGCACAGAGGAAACAAGTATAACCTTTTTTTTTTTTTTTTTTTTAAACAAGCCTTTACAAATCACTTTAAAACATCTTTCCAGGGGCCCCTAATGGGCAAATAAGGTGCTCCTCAGCTCCTTTGAGCACAATGAGTCCTATGGTAATTTGTTCGGACACACAGAGCTGCGGGGGGGGGGGGGGGGGCGCAGCAGCACTGGGAACATGTTCCACCCTAAAAATCAGGTGTTCCAAAGGTGAACTTCTGCTTTAAAACTGAACTAAACTCATTGAATAGTTTTGAAAAAAAGATTTCTGGCATGCCAGGGAAAGCCAACTGTCATGTTTGCTTGTGCTCTCAACCAAACTGAGAAACCATGAAAGGCTGCCATCATAACTGATAACATATGCAGCTCAATGGCAGTTGAAGATCAGAGGTGCAGACAGCTTCCTTGGCTGAAAGGTTTAGTTCTAGTGGTTCACCGAAATGAAAATTCACAATGCACATGGCTGAAAACTGAAATGGACAGTTTAAAAAGACATTTTAAATGTAATGTAGCTGGAATTTTTTGCACTGAAGTCAATGGGGGGGGGGGGGGGGAAGGAGGGTGCAGCATTTTTCAACATGGTCAATAGGGTGCAGCATGCCATTAGCTGCACTTTTTTTTCTATCACCAAAAATGTGATAACCCTATTTTTTGGCTGATAATTTAATTTTCAGCAGCTGATATATTGGTGCATCCCCATTTAGTTCCAACCCCATATTCTTTACCCATTCAATTTTTTTTCAAAATAAACTAATGATTTTGACCTGAAGCAATGGATACAGGCTCCTACCCACTCCAATGGCAACACCCTTGACCTTGCCTTCTATCTGTGCACTCCGTGCAACCTTTCCAACAATCCACTCCCACTCTCTGATCACCACCTTATTAGTTTTGCTCTCTCCTTGTCTTCCACCTCTTCTCCCTCCAACCGCCTAACAGTTACACGTAGAAACCTTCGCCACCTCAACCCTTCTCTTCTCTACTCTGCTACTGATCACCCCTATGACAAAATCTCCCCCCTGTCCTGCCCCAACCTAGCTACTTTCATCTACAACAGCTCACTGTCTTCCTCCCTAGACAAGCTGGCCCCCCTCACTACACACAGAATTAGGCCCCGACTGCTACAACCCTGGCAAACAGATGACACCAGAAGTCTCAGAAAACGTAGCCGCGCTCTTGAGCGCCTGTGGCATAAGACTAAGACCCAGGAAGACTTCACACAATATAAATCTGCCCTCCTAAAATACTACTCCTGCCTTCACACGGCCAAACAGACCTACTTTATCACACTCATCAACACCTTCTCATCCAGTCCACGTCAACTCTTCTCTACCTTCAACACTCTACTCTGTCCTCCACTGCCTCCACCCACCAACTCACTCACTGCCCAGGAGATTGCCAATCACTTCAAAACTAAGATTGATACAATTCATGAGGAGATCGCCAATGCACAAAAACCTCCCCCATGCAACACCCCATGTTCACAGACACAATCATTACTTCCCTCATTCAACCCTGCTACTATTACTGAGGTTGCTAAACTTTTATCTAGCACTCATCTAACCACTTGCCCCCTGGATCCTGTTCCCTCGCAAATGCTACGCTCACCCTGACTCGATTCTACGCTCTCTAACTCACATTTTCAACCTCTCCCTCTCTTGTGGCATCTTCCCAAACTCTCTAAAACATGCGCTAGTCACCCCCATACTAAAAAAGCCCTCACTGGATCCCACCAATCTCAACAACTTACGTCCCATCTCCTTACTCTCCTTCTCCTCCAAACTTCTTGAAAGACTGGTCTACAACCGACTAAGCGACCATCTGACCATGAATAAACTTCTTGATCTCCTTCAGTCCGGTTTTCGCCCTCAACACTCCACGGAAACTGCTCTCCTTAAACTCTCAAATGACCTACTAATGGCTAAAGCCAATGGACACTATTCTGTACTACTTCTCCTGGATCTCTCTGCTGCCTTTGACACAGTGGACCACCCCCTCCTCCTCAAAAAACTCCACTCCTTTGGTCTCCATGACTGTACTCTTCGCTGGTTCTCATCCTACCTATCACACCGCTCCTTCAGTGTCACTTACAACTCTACTTCCTCCTCTCCTCTTCCTTTCTCCGTTGGGGTCCCCCAAGGTTCTGTTCTTGGACCTCTCCTTTTCTCAATCTACACCACCTCCTTGGGTCAGTTGATTGCCTCCCACGGCTTTAAATATCACCTCTACGCTGATTACACCCAAATCTATCTCTCCACCCCCCAGCTCTCTCCATCTGTCTTCTCACGCATTACCAACTTACTAGCAGACATATCAGCCTGGATGTCACATCACTTTCTCAAACTCAACCTATCCAAAACAGAGCTCATGATATTTCCTTCCTCAGGTGCCACTTCCCCTGATCTCCGTCAAGATCAACGGCTCAACTACCAACCCATCTCCCCACGCCAAGGTCCTAGATGTAATCCTGGACTCTGAACTAACCTTTTGACCCCACATTCTATCACTATCCAAAGCTTGCCGCCTCAGTCTTCGCAACATCTCCAAGATACGCTCCTTCCTAACCAATGACACCACAAAGCTTCTAATCCACTCCCTGGTCATCTTCCGCCTTGACTACTGCAACTCCCTCCTCATTGGTTTACCTCTAAATAGGCTATCCCCACTTCAGTCCATCATGAACGCTGCTGCCAGGCTCATCCACCACACAAACCGCTCAGTGTCTGCTACACCCCTCTGCCAATCCCTCCATTGGCTGCCACTCAGTCACCAAATTAAATTCAAGATACTAACTATAACTTACAAAGCCATCCACAACCTGGCCCCCAGCTACATCTCTAACCTAGTCACAAAATACCAACCTAATCGTTCTCTTCGCTCCTCCCAAGACCTCCTGCTCTCAAACCCCCTTGTCATCAGGACTTCTCCAGAGCCTCCCCCATCCTCTGGAATGCTCTACCCCAATCCGTCCGATTTTCTCCTAATTTATCCACTTTCAGACGATCCCTGAAAACTCTTCTCTTCAGAGAAGCCCATCTGGCCCCCACCTAACAACTGTACATTCATCTTCTCAATCAGCACATCACTAACAGTTATTACCTCTTGTATCTCTTGACCTTCCCTCTTAGATTGTAAGCTCTAAGGAGCAGGGCCCCCTGATTCCTACTGTATCAAATTGTATTGTATTTGTACTGTCTACCCTCAAGTTGTAAAGCGCTACGTAAACTGTTGGCGCTATATACTGTATAATAATAATAATTTTGCCACCAGCTAGAACTTCCTAGATCGTACAATCAGGTAACTATTCGGGGAAAAAAAAACCCACACGCGTGCCTTCCTACGTGATACAGTAGCACATTTTTGATTGGAAATGCCTTAAAGTAGAATTATAGGCTAAATCTCATGATTCTTTTTGCGGTGTAACAGCTTTCACACTATACAAAAAATAAAAAAAAGGGGGGAAAGGAAAAAGGGGGGGGGGAGAAGGAGAAAGGGGGGGGGGGAAGGAGAAAGGGGGGGGGGGAAGGAGAAAGGGGGGGGGGGAAGGAGAAAGGGGGGGGGGGAAGAAGGAGAAAGGGGGGGGGGGGGAGAAGGAGAAAGGGGGGGGGGAAGAAGGAGAAAGGGGGGGGGGAAGAAGGAGAAAGGGGGGGGGGAAGAAGGAGAAAGGGGGGGGGGGGAAGAAGGAGAAAGGGGGGGGGGAAGAAGGAGAAAGGGGGGGGGAAGAAGGAGAAAGGGGGGGGAAGAAGGAGAAAGGGGGGGGGGAAGAAGGAGAAAGGGGGGGGGGAAGAAGGAGAAAGGGGGGGGGGAAGAAGGAGAAAGGGGGGGGGGAAGAAGGAGAAAGGGGGGGGGGAAGAAGGAGAAAGGGGGGGGGGAAGGAGAAAGGGGGGGGGAAGGAGAAAGGGGGGGGGAGAGAAGGAGAAAGGGGGGGAGAGAAGGAGAAAGGGGGGGGGAGAGAAGGAGAAAGGGGGGGGGGGAGAAGGAGAAAGGGGGGGGGAGAGAAGGAGAAAGGGGGGGGAGAAGGAGAAAGGGGGGGGGAGAAGAAGGAGAAGGGGGGGAGGGAAGAAGAAGGAGAAAGGGGGGGAGGGAAGAAGAAGGAGAAAGGGGGGGAGAAGAAGAAGGAGAAAGGGGGGGAGAAGAAGAAGGAGAAAGGGGGGGGGAGAAGAAGAAGGAGAAAGGGGGGGGGAGAAGAAGAAGGAGAAAGGGGGGGGGAGAAGAAGAAGGAGAAAGGGGGGGGGAGAAGAAGAAGGAGAAAGGGGGGGGGAGAAGAAGAAGGAGAAAGGGGGGGGGGAGAAGAAGAAGGAGAAAGGGGGGGGGAGAAGAAGGAGAAGGGGGGGGAGAAGAAGGAGAAGGGGGGGGGGGGGAGAAGAAGAAAGGGGGGGGGAGAAGGAGAAAGGGGGGGGGGGGAGAAGGAGAAAGGGGGGGGGGAGAAGGAGAAAGGGGGGGGGAGGAGAAAGGGAAAGATTTTTCTAGCAAAAATACTGATTAACTTGTAAGCAACAAGTGTCAGACAAGGTTTAGCCTTCAAAGGGGTTGTAAACCCTAGAGATTTTTCACCTAATGCATTCAGGTGAAAAACCTTCTGTGATGCAAAGCCCCCCCTTTTACTTACCTGAACCTGGTCTTTCCAGCGACGGGGACGAGCACACCAGCTCCAGTCGGTGTCTCGGGTCTTGATTGGATTGATTGCTGCTGTCAATCAAATCCAATGACACAGGGGCAGAGTCCTGCTGTCAATGGACGCAGCAGCAGGATATGGGAGCGCGCGCGCGCACACACACACACACACACACAGGGAGAGAAAAGGAACACCGCTGAGGCACCCCAGAAGAGGAGGATCAGGGCCACTGTGCAAAACCAATTGCACAGAGGTGGCAAGTATGACCTTTTTTTTTTAAACACGAACCTTTACATATTCTTTAAGTGGTTAAACTGATCTGGTTTACAGACCGAAGTGCATTCCTTTGATCTAAAAAGAACTAAATGATACCTTGTATGTTCGCCATCTCTCAGTGCTGAGGAATGTGGATAAACATTTGTTGGCTTTTTTGACAGCTCTGCTCGGTTTACATAAAATCACAGAAATGGCTGATTAGCATAGTCAGGGGGGTTGACTCGAGATTGCGATTTTAACGGTTAATCGTGCAGCTCTACAGAGTACAGATAATTTCGGTCAAGTACTCGTCAATAGGGATGAGCTTTGCGTTAGAGTCGAACCCATGTTCGACTCGAACATAGTCTGTTCGATCGTTCGCCAAATTGCGAACGATATGGGCCGTTCGCGCCAAATTTGTGTGGCGCGTCACGGCCCATAATTCACTGCGGCATCGCAGTGCATTGCTGGCTGATTGGCCAAGCATGCACTATGACCCGCATTGCTTGGCCAATCACAGCACCGTCAGTAGAGAGAGCTGTGATTGGCCAAAGCCAGGGTGGCTTTGGCCAATTATGGCTCAGGGGGGTTTAGAACACGCCCCATACTATATAAGGCCGCCTGCACGGCGGCCCTGTGTAGTGTGTTCCGGCGTGCTTAGAGAGATAGTGTCATCTCATTTGAGTTAGATAGATTAGGCAGGACAGTCAGTGAGTTGGCTGCACATATACACATATATATATATACACATATATACATACACACACATACATATACATATATATACATATACACACACATACTGTATTCAGTTTAGCTAGATCCGTTCCTGTTATCTTCCTACTGGCAGGCTTGTCTTGTTACAGTATTTACAGCTACCTGAAGAAAATTGCTGGTGTTCTTTTGATCCTATTAGTACCACAGTCAGGCAGCTAGACTATTTACAGTTAGTGTAGTGCATGCTCCTCACAGTGTTCAGTTAAAGCTACAAGTTAGGGTAGTGCGTCCTCCTCACAGTGTTCAGCTAAAACTACAAGTTAGCTTCTTGTTTTTTTTTTGTTTTTTTTGTTTTTTTTTTGCCACTTCAGCGAAGTATTTTCAGGGACTATGTTTTCAACTTTTCAGTTCAAGCCTATCCCAATAAGCATTCACATCACTGTGGCTATTTTTCCTTCTTTAATTCAAAAGAAAAATTCTAGAGAGGACATCTCCTATAGAAAAAAGAAAGAAAAAAAAAAGAAAGAAAAAAAGAAACCCAGTCCCTTCCCCCGTGACCCCCTAAGCCTACCCTCCCCCTACCCCCCCACCATTGCTCCCGTGTAATCCTACCCATTCCCGACTCCAGCTCCTACACCCGTATCTCAAATGCAGGTTCAAAGCCAATATGCTTTTCCTAGTTTAGCAAGTTACTACCTAGGTAGTTTTTTTTTTTTTTTTTTTTTACCATTAAATTCCCCACAGTTCTGCCGCTTGAAGTGAGTACCTAAAATTCACCCAATCCTTCCATATCTCCTCGAAGGTTTTCATCTCTACTCCTTCACTGTACTTCAAGTATTCAAGACTATAAATCTCGTTTATCTTGCCTAGCCACTCCCGTACCGTAGGTCTCCTTTTATCTTGCCAATATCTGGGGATGAGGCTTTTTGCAGCGTTTAAGAGGTGGGGAAATAACGACTTCAGATATGCCTTCGTGGGGACTTTCCTCCCGTGGTGTAAAAACACCCAGGGGTCTAAGGGGATGTCTGTCTTTAAGATCTTGTTGATGATTTGCCTAAACTCCCCCCAAAATTCCATGATTACCGGGCACTGCCACCATATGTGCGCCATAGTCCCTATTCCTCCACAACCTCTCCAGCATAACTGTGACCTTCCCTCCGTAATTCTATACGCTCTATCTGGGGTTATGTACATCCTTGTAAGGATCTTGTAATTCATTTCTGAAAGCTTGTAATTTACTGAAGTAGCGTTCACCCTTTTCATAATCCTCCCCACCTCCTGTCTGTCAATCTTAATATCCAGCTCTTCCTCCCACTTCTCCACGAATCTCAGGTCTCCTACCCCCTCTAACTCATTGAGCGCTCTGTAGGTCTTGGCTATACCTCCTTTCCCTTTTTTCTCAACACATAGTTTCTCCAGAGGAAGTAGTTTCTCTATCGGTCTGATTGGTTGCGGGAGTGAATCAACAAAGTGTTTCAGTTGGTAGTATCGCCAGGGATCTATTGTCAACCATTCATTTTTAGCTTTTATTTCTGCCATTGTACACATCTTCCCCTGTTTCATGACGTCTTTTAATTGCAAATCCTCCTTCATGATCCACCTCCCAAACACCTCTTCTTTCCCTGGTGCAAAATAATCTGTATTTTTTAAAGGAATTAATGGTGAATTGAACTCCCAGTGCTCTTTTGTGTACGTTATCCCAAATATTAAGTGTATGCTTTGTTATATACGTTGTTTCTGTGCCCAATTTTCTATACTGTGGTGGGATCCAGACCATCTTACTCAAATCAGCTCCACTCAGACTTTTTTCCATTTTCACCCATAATTTTTCTTCATTATTTTTTACCCAATCTAACACACGTGATAAAGCAATCGCAAAATAGTATTTTCTAATGTCTGGTGCCCCCCACCCCCCCTTCTTCCTATCCTTTATTAATTGTGCTAATTTTAATCTAGGTTTTCTCCCTCTCCATATAAATCTTAAGAAGACAGTGCGTAGCTTATTGAAATAAATCTGAGGGATTGGGATTGGTAACATTTGCATTTTGTAGATGATTTTTGGCAAAATTGACATCTTGAATAGGTTGATTCTCCCTCCCCATGATAGTTGGGTGTGTGCAATTCTGTTAAGGTCAGTTTTGACTTCGTTAAGGAGTGGTATGAAGTTTACGTGGAATAGAGACTCCTTGGTGGTGGTTATTTTAATACCTAGGTAGTTGAGCTCTTTTGCCCCCCATTTGAATGGAAATGACGATTGATACGCCGTATCGCTCGTACTACCCTTTATTATCTCCAGCGTTTCTGATTTGGCCTGGTTCACTCGGAAATTGGACAATCTGCCGTATTCTTTAAGGGTCGCCACCAAGTTCGGGAGTGAGATCCTCGGGTGCGTGATATAGAACAATACGTCGTCCGCAAAGGCGGCGAGTTTGTACTCCTCTTCACCCAGCTTTACCCCTCTAATATCAGGGTTAATCCTTATCTTTGCCAGGAGGGGTTCTAAAGCAATCACAAACAACAATGGGGAGAGGGGGCACCCCTGTCTCGTACCATTGTACATTCTAAATGGTTTCGACAGGGTTCCATTTATTTTCACTCGCGCTGAAGGATGTGAATATAAAGCTTTTATCCAGCTGATCAGTCTGTCTCCTAGGCCAATCTCCTCCAGGGTGTCCCATATGAAGCCCCAGTCAACCCTGTCAAAGGCTTTCTCAGCGTCAATTGACAGGAGAAGACCTGGGGCCCCACTGTCTTGGACACCCTGGACTGCCAGTAGCGTCTTGATGGCATTATCCCTCCCCTCCCTGCCTGGCACAAAGCCCACCTGGTCTGGGTGGATGACCTCATTAATTATTCTTTTCAGCCTGTAAGGTAGGATTTTAGCGAATAGCTTTGTAGCGACGTTCAGGAGTGAAATGGGCCTGTAGCTCGAGCACAGCGTATTATCTTTTCCTTCTTTCCAGATTACAGTAATGCTGGCCTCCAGTGCTTCTTTCCTCATCTCCCACTTCTCCCCTATTCCGTTCATATACGAACACAACCTGGGAGTCAAGAGTTCCTGAAATTTTTTGTAGTACAGGGCGGTCAGGCCACCAGGCCCGGGGCTTTTACCATTTGGGATTTCCTGGATAGCTTTCTTAATCTCTAACTCCGAAATGGGGGCCTCTAATATGCATTTGTCGCTTTCTGTTATCCTGGGTAGCATTGCTTCCTTTAAAAACTTTTTGGTTCTTGCACTTTTGCTACTTTTATTCTCTTGTGTGTTTTTAGTATTGATGGCATAAAGCCCTCCATAGAATTCTTGGAAGGTATCTGCTATATCCCCTGTTCTATATCTAATTTCCCCAGACTTTGTCCTTATTTTCTCTACATAGTTGTTATTTTTCTTTTTTTTTTAGGGCCCTTGCTAATAACTTCCCCGGTTTGTTCCCATTGATATATCTGTCTTTTTTCACTAGATTGAATGTCTTGCGTGTTTCCTGCTCTATTAAATCCCTCAACTCTTCTCTTCTCCTCAATAATCTGGCCAGTATCTCCCCGTCTCCCTTTTTTTTGTGTTGTTGCTCTAACCCATGGATATTCTTTAATAAAATATTCTTCTCCTTGGCCCTGCTCCTTTTTTTTTCAGATCCCACCATCATAAGTATGCCCCTGATGTAGGCTTTATGCGCCTCCCAAGTTGTGGCTTCAGATGTCTCTCCTGGTACATTAATTTTAAAATACAGATCTCATTCTTCTTTAATTCTTTTTTCTACCTCTTTATCATGTAGGAGCTCCTCGTTTAACCTCCAGCCGCTACTCTGTATTTGGGGCATCTCTGTTATCCATTGGAGACTCACCGGGGCATGGTCAGAAAATGTGATGCTGCCAATGCTCGACTCAGGAACCCCCTCTAGCAGTCTATGTTCTATAAGGAAGAAATCTATTCTCGAGTACGTCCCGTGCACGTGAGAGCGGTAAGTGTAGTCTCTGAGATCTAAATGCTGTGTCCTCCATATATCCACCAGCTGGAGTTGGTGCAGCTTCCTTTTTAACTTAAACCCCCACCCTCCGCTCAGCTCACGCACACGGGACGTACTGTCCATCCCTGGGTCCAGACACAGATTAGCTTCTTGTGAGCTCTGCACAGTGTTCAGCTAAAGCTACCTGTAGAAGGTTGGTGGTGTTCTCATACTACAGGCAGTTGATTTTGCTAGCTGCAGTATCAATAATAATCTATCCATCTATCTAAGCTTAGTGCAGCTACAATCCATTAGTATGTCTGGAAGGTCAACAAGGAGAGGCAGACAGTCACAAGCCAATTAAAAAGAGGCAAGCAGGCTCTGTCTAGAGGCAACAGTGCTGGTCATGGAGACGGTGCATCCTCATCAGCGCGTGGCCGTGGGACACGCTTGGCCTTTTTTCGGCAGCTGGCCGCGTTGAGCCACAACATGCTGAAGACTTGGTCGAGTGGATGACCAAGCCGTCCTCATCCTCTCAACCATGCTCATGGTACTTTGTCTGGCAAAGCAGCTGCCAACACGGCCTCTTCCCTCAGCTCAATGGCATCAGTGACTCCTTCCCTAGCCCCACCATGTCCTCCTGAGGAGTCCCTCAAACTGTTTGACCATACCACAGTGTTGGGTACATGCTCCAGGACGATGCCCAGTGTTTAGAAGGCTCTGATGATGATACTGAGCTAGATGAAGGCAGTAACGTGAGCATGGACAGAGGGGGTGCCCAAGAAGGACAGCAATCTGGCAGTCATGCTCCCCCTGCTGCAGCATACTGCCGGAGAGGAGGGAGGGGATGATGTCACTGACTCAACGTGGGTGCCTGATAGGAGGATGGAGGAGGGAGGAGGGACGAGGAACATCACCAACGAGGCAGGATGCCCTCCAGGTGCCAGCCTAAGGGCAGCACACTGACTGCATTACACCCCAAAGCGCCGCATGTGCAGGGCGCTGCTGTCTTTGCGCTTTATTCCAAAAGTTTTTTGGTGTGGGCTTTTTTGAGACTAGTGCATCAGATCGCACCGCTGCCATTTGCAACATATGTCTCAAGTGTATCTCGCGTGGCCAAAACATCTCCCGCTTGGGCACCACATGCTTGACCAGACATATGTTGACCTGCCATGCAGTTCGTTGGCAAGCGTATCTAAAAGACCCACACCAAAGAACAAAGGGGACCTCTCCTTGCTCCTTATCAGCTGAGATCTCCAACCCCACTGTACCTTCAGTCCTCTGAGACCTGCACTGAGAGGAATGAAGGTGTAGAATTAGGTGTGTCACAGCCAAGTACTTGTGGGCAATCTGCATTCGGTACACCGACGTCAGATTGTACCAGGCAAATTTCCCTGCCCCAGCTGCTGCACCGCCGAAAGAAGTTCGCTCCCAGCCATCCACATGCCCAGCGGTTAAATGCTAGCTTGGCTTAACACTTCAACTGCTGCCTTTTCAGTTGGTAGACTCTGCCCCCTTCCGTGAGTTTGTGGAATATGCGGTTCCTCAGTGGCAGGTACCCAAACGCCACTTTCTCACGGAAGGCAATGTCGGCTCTCTACTGGCATGTGGAAGGCAATGTCCATGCCTCGCTGGACAGGGCAGTCAGCTGCAAGGTCCAGCAGGCATGGACAGGAACGTTACCCAAGTTTCACCGCGCATTGGGTGACTGCTGGCAGCTGGGAAGGATGCAGGACAAGGAGCAGGAGTGTTGGAGGTTGTTCCGCCACCAAGCCTCCAAAATGCCACTACTGATTGTGACTCACCTCTCTCCTCCACCCCCCCCCCTCTTCTTCCTTCATGGCCTCTTCCTGCGCTTTGTCCTTAGAACCAGCGGTGCTCCGTAGCTGTTCAAGGGGCTACGCAAGTATGCAGGCCAAAAGTTGGCTTGGCGTCAACCACTTCTGAACCTGCCCCTGCAGAGCTGACAGAACCTCTGCCCCAGTGTGGCTCCTGTCCCCCAAGCACACCAGCTCAAGCACCGCATCTTTTGGCCTGCATACTTGCGTAGCCCCTTGAACAGCTACGGAGCACCGCTGGTTCTAAGGTGGTTGACGCCAAGCCAACTTATGGCAGGAATGGTGTTTGAGACAATGGCACCAACCTCCTCTCTGCCCTCCGACAGGGACAAATGACCCATGTGCCCCGTTTGGCTCACGTCCTTAACTTGGTGGTGCAGCGGTTCATGTGCAGGTACCCAGGCTTACAGGATGTCCTGAGGCAGGCCAGGAAAGTCTGCATTGCCGGTCATATAATGCCAGTGCTCGGCTGGCAGACCTCCAAAAAAGGAGATTAACATGCCCAAGAACCGCCTCATCTGTGACATGCCCACCAGGTGGAACTCAATGTTGGCGATGCTGAAGCGGCTGCACATGCAGCAGAGGGCCATCAAAGCGTACCTGTGCGACTGGCACCAGGACAGTGTCAGGGGAGCTTGTTTTTTTTCCCCACGCCAGTGGGCCATGATCAGGGATGCATGCACTGTCCTGTCATCATTTGAGGAGGCCACGAGGATGGTGAGCAGTGACAGTGCATGCATCAGTGACACTGTCCCCCTTGTCCACCTGTTGGAGCACACGCTGCGTGGAATAATGGACAGGGCACTTGAGGCAGAACAGGCAGGATGAGGAGGACTTCCTTAGCTCTTAAGGCCCCCTTTATCCAGACAGTGTTCCTGTGTGCCCGCCGATCACAGAGAAAGAGGACGAGGAGGAGGAGGACGAGGAGCATTGTGTCAGTATGGAGGTGGAACCTGACACTCAGCATCAGCAGCAGTCTTTAAGGGATCAGTCCCAAGAAACACATGGACTTGTACGTGGCTGGGAGGAGGTGGCTGCGGACCATGTCGTCCTTAGTGACCCAGAGGACTCCGGACCGAATGCCTCAGCAAACCTACGCTGCATGGCCTCCTGATGCTGCAAAGCCTGCGTAAGGATCCTCGTATTCGTGGTATCATGAAGGACCAATACTGGCTGGCAACCCTCCTTGATCCACGTTACAGGCATACCTAGGGGCAAGATCTGACTTGGACACCTTTCCCACCGAAAATCCTCTGCAAGCTCTGGCCAGTGATCCATCCTCAAGACCCAGTAACCCACAGTATGCAATTGAGCTACTGGCCTGTCCTGCATCAAGCGTTCTTTCGGAACGCACATTCAGTGCTGCTGGAGGCTTGGTAACCGATCACAGGGTGCGTCTGTCCACCGACTCGGTCGATCGACTGACCTTCATAAAAATGAATCAGTCTTGGATCACCACCAGCTATCAAGCACCTGATGCTGATGTAACCAAATATTTTTTTTTTAAATCTCAGATCCCTTCAAAGACTTCTATGCTGATGCCGAGTGACTATCCTGAGTAATTACCCTCTTCCTCAATGATCACGCTGATAGCTTGTAAGAACATTTTTGGCTCTGGGTGCTGCCACCAGTGCCTAAGGCCCAATTTTTCAGCCCCTGTTTAACAGGGGCATGTAATTACAATTTTTGATCTTATATTTCACAGCAGGGCCCGTTTCTGCGCCCACCAAGAGCGAGTGAGGACTTATAGGGCGTACACACAGACGGACTTTGTTTGGACATTCCGACAACAAAATCCTAGGATTTTTTCCGACGGATGTTGGCTCAAACTTGTTTTGTCTACACACGGTCTCACAAAGTTGTCGGAAAATCCGATCGTTCTAAACGCGGTGACGTAAAACACGTACGTCGGGACTATAAACGGGGCAGTGGCCAATAGCTTTCATCTCTTTATTTATTCTGAGCATGCGTGGCACTTTGTCCGTCGGATTTGTGTACACATGAATTTCCGACAACGGATTTTGTTGTCGGAAAATTTTATCTCCTGCTCTCCAACTTTGTGTGTCGGAAAAACCGATGGAAAATGTCCGATGGAGCCCACACACGGTCGGAATTTCCGACAACACGCTCCGATCGGACATTTTCCATCGGAAAATCCGACCGTGTGTACGGGCATTACAGTGTTGTGGCACCAGCACCACCACCAAAGGCCCAATTTTTCTGCCCCTGTTCAACAGGGGCATGTAATTACAATTCTTTATCTAATATTTCACAGCAGGGCCCTGTGAGGGCTTACAGTGTTGTGGCCACAACAACACCTAAGGCCCAAATTTCTGCTGAGTATATAGGGCAGGTCCCTACTTTCAAACATCCAACTTACAAACGACTCCTACTTGCAAACAGGAGACAACAGGAAGTGAGATGAAATCTACCCCTAGGAAGGGAAATTCTCTCCTGTAAGAGTTAATATGGGAAAAACATTTCTCCTTTCCACTGATGCTTTATCACCAATCCTTGTTTCACAAAAAACCCCAAATTTTCAAAAAACATTTGTCATTGGGACAAAAAGTGAGGTGAAATCTTCTGAAGAGGAGCACAGGCAGCAAAACAAATGTCACAGGGGTGATAACCCTTCCCTAGGTTTTCCAAAAAGCTTAAAATAGATTTTTTGTCTGGAGCTAAACACGTTCAAAATGCACCAGTTCAAAATTACAGATTCTACTTAACAAACCTACAGTCCCTGTCTTGTTTGCACCGCCTGTATACTACTGTTCAGAGTACAGACCCTGTATACTGCCGTTTCCTTTTTTAATTTGGGTGTGGGGTTACCCTTAATATCCATACAAGACCCAAAGGGCCTGGTAATGGACTGGGGGGTACCCATGCTGTTTCTCACCGATTTTCATCCATATTGCCAGGACCCGACATTACATTAAACCCGCAAGCAGTTTTAAATGACTTTTTTTCCTTTAAAAATGACATTTTGTGCAGGGACTGTTCTAAGCACGGGAAACACATGCCACTTTACAGGCATACTTTAGACCAGGGCTTGACAAATTTGCTTGGAATCTAGGAGCCAGCTAAAAAAGTTAGGAGCCAGGTTTTTTTTTTTTTTTTTTTTTTTTTAAACGACCGACAAAGCTTAATTTTCAATATAAAAATTAACCAATCTTAAATTTACACAGAGACGACTAGAACGAATGTGACTGCTTTTATTTCCTGCCATGCAGGGACATAAGACCGCCATATTCCCGCTAAGGATCCAATCAGGTCCGCCTGAAAAACTGACAGGTGAACCTGATCAGACAGCCCGTGTGAAAGGGGCCAAGCAGGGAGATGACAAATTCATTTTGATGAACCACTTCATTCCCGCTCTGCAGCAGATTTGCAGCGAGATCACTTTTAATCAAGGGAAGGAGAGGGCCCCCCCTACCGCCACGCTCCGGTGCCCTTCACCGCTTACCGTGGCCGTCGGTAATGGCGGAGGCGATCCGGATCTATCCCTGGCCTGACATGGAGACGAGTGAGAGGAAGATGGCCCCACCCTTCTCCAAGTCATTGCAGGGCGGAAGCAACGTCAAATCGTCACTTCCACCCATAGCTCTTAAAAGGGACATTTTATTATTTTTTTCAAATGAATTTAAAAAATTTTAATGCATTTTAGTGTAAATATGAGATTCAAGGTCTTTTTGACCCCAGATCTCATATTTAAGAGGTCCTGTCATTTTTTTTTTCTATTACAAGGGATTTTTACATTCCTTGTAATAGGAATAAAAGTGACTTTTTTTTTTTTTTTTTTTAAAAGAACAGTGAAAAAAAAGTTAAAATAAAAAAAAAAAAAAAAAAAATTAAATGTGCCCCATCCCTTGTAATAGAAATAAAAGTGACACCATTTTTTTTTTTTTAAACAGTGTAAAAATAAAAAACAAAAAGTAAAATATATAAGAAAAAAATAATAATTTTTTTAAACGCGCCTCGTCCCGCCGAGCTCGCTTGCAGAAGCAAAACGCATATGTGAGTAGCGCCCGCATATAAAAGCGGTGTTCAAACCACACGTGAGGTATCGCCACGATCGTTAAAGCGAGAGCAATAATCCTAGTCCTGGACCTCCTCTGTAACTCAAAACATGCAACCTGTAGAATTTTTTTAAACGTCGCCTATGGAGATTTTAAAGGGTAAAAGTTTGTCGCCATTCCACGAGCGGGCGCAATTTTGAAGCGTGACATGTTGGGAATCAATTTACTCGGCGTAACATTATATTTCACAATATAAAAAAAATTGGGCTAACTTTACTGTTTTATTATTTTTTAATTAAAAAAAAAGTATTTTTTCCCAAAAAAGTGCGCTTGTAAGTCCGCTGCGCAAATACGGTGTGACAGAAAGTATTGCAATGACCGCCATTTTATTCTCTAGGGTGTTAGAATAAAAAATATATATAATGTTTGGGGGTTCTAAGTAAAGGGAAGGAGATGAGCAGGCAGTGAAAACAGGCAGGGGAAGCTCCATTAGCATTGGTGGATGTCTTGTCATACCAACGGCCACCACCAGAGGGCGCCCGATTGCAGAAGGAACCATAGGACTGCAGTAGGCTGCAAAGCCGGGGCCTCAATTACCAAGGCGGCCCAACGCGATCGCCGGGAAGGGGGGGGGGGGGGATGTCGAACGGACACAGGACACCCCAGCCGTGCCGCCCCAGGCGCCAGGTCGCTAATTCTAGTCGCAAATGCGACCTGGCACCCGGGGTTTGTCGAGCCCATCTATAGACACCCCAGGTAAGATATTTAAAGGAATATTTCACATTTACTTTAAGCATCATTAAAATCACTGCTCCCAAAAAAACAGCCCTTTTTAAAAGTTTTTTTTGCATTGATACATGTCCCCTGGGGCAGGACCCGGGTCCCCAAACCCTTTTTAGGACAATACCATGCAAATTAGCCTTTAAAATTAGCACTTTTGATTTCGAACGTTCGAGTCCCATAGAAGTCAATGGGGTTCTAATTTTCGTGCGAATTTTCGGTCCACTCGCAGGTTCTGGTTCGAACCGAACTGGGGAGTGTTCGGCTCATCCCTACTCGCCAATACAGAGTACCGCTAGTTTGCTATGCTATTTGCATCTATACAAGACTGAATGGGCACAAATCGCACTACAAAGCATTGCATGCGATTTGAACAGCAACTGCTCCTGTGTGAACACAGGCTTGCCATAGTGATCTTGAGCCCGAATTGACACAGGAGTAGTGTGGAAACCACCTTGCATAACAGGTTTGGGCTCCTCTTGTGCCTCTTATGGCTTTGTTCCCTGCATCTCCCCCAGCTCACTCCCCCCAGCTGCTTCAATCATCCACTGGACCGCCCCTCCCTCCCGCTGTACCAGATTGCCACGATCCCCCACTGTCAGACACCAAAAACTCACTTCTCGGGTCCGGGTATTTAAAATCCCCACAGCTTTCTCTCCTCTCCTTGCAGTGCTGACAGTACAGGCTGGATGGCTTCTGATTGGTCAGCACTGTTCATGTGACTGTGCTGACCAATTAGAATCCCTGTAGTCTGTACTGTCAGGCTAGGGGGAGAGAGCTGCTATAGATGCTGGGAACAAAGTCATGGGAGAGGTAGGAGGAGCCCAAGCTGCAGATGTAGTGTCAGACTGGGAGCCAAAATTGGTGGAACCCATCATGCAGGGAGGTTTCCCGCACCACTCCTGTGTAAACTCGCTGTGCAGGAAACCACACGC
This sequence comes from Lithobates clamitans, assembly GCA_037952925.1. Taxonomy (NCBI): domain Eukaryota; kingdom Metazoa; phylum Chordata; class Amphibia; order Anura; family Ranidae; genus Lithobates; species Lithobates clamitans. Next base: position 2,940,282 of record JBBGZY010000943.1, read on the forward strand.
AATTTGGACAGGAATTGCATTGCTGTTTAAATCACATGCATTTGCAGTGCAATTTGTGCCCGCTCATTTTGTTTGGATGCAAATCGCACCGCAAAGTATCGGTTTCCAGTATCGGGAGCATTTTCATGAGTATGAGTACTCGTGAAAATACTCAGCATCGATAGCAATGCATCCCTACCATTTACTTGACATAACATCTTTTATATATTTTACCAATTGGGTATTATATGGTGTTTGTATGCACTAAATTAAAAATTTAGTTTTCCAAAAAAATCTGAGCGTTTGAAAAACTGTTTATGCGACAATTTTGCAACCAACTTGCAGGTCTTCGCTTTCAGAAAATATATAATTGTTTGGTGGTCCTAAGTAATTATCTAGTAAAGATTTTTACATACATGTGTGACGTGTCAGATTTGGCTTGGCAGCAAGTGGTTAAAGAAATGGCAAAAACGTTCCCAGCTTTGGATAGTGTGGAGAGGGATTAACACACCTTGTTATTGGTGGCCCTATTAGGGAGATTCACCATCTTCATTTGTCCCGTTTACTGTCACCACGTCAAAAAGGACAGTAGTATATATGGGTGATATTACAGAGATTGTCATTCGTGCATGGTTCATACCAGCTAATGCTCTGGAAAGCTCTCAGTGATGATCACTTTTTAAAGTGTGCCCAAGGTCCGACATTCAGGAGGCGATCTTGCCACATCCTGAATGCCTATTTTTTTTAGTGGCAAATGCCAAAAAATATTTTTTATAATGGGGCTAATGCGCTGCAACTGCAAGCAAAGAGTTTTTTTGTTATGATTACATTGCAGCCCTATTGACTTGAATAGCCGAGTCTGACGAGTTGACAAGCAGCAGCAGGATCAACTAACACTGCAATAAATTTGCTGCAGTATATGCAACAGCCTCCTCTAGTGTATTTTTAGACTTTAGGCAAGAGGCTAGGGGCTGTAAAAACTGTAAAACTGCAGCTCAACCACCTGGGTGAATGAGGCTTAAAGCAGAACTTTAGTATCACACCCCCCCTGGCCCCCAAAACACTAAACAGTTATTACATTTGTGAAATTTCTTACAGTTTAAGAGATATGAAGAAGGTTGGAATTTTCAGAACGTCAGCTCTGCGATTCAAAAAAATGCAGCCTGTATTCTGGCAAGGAGGTGTTTGTTAGAACAGGAATTGCAGCATATCCTCTCCTTCCTCGCTAACTGTAAACAGACTACATTTCCCATGAATCCTTGGGATTGGAGTGAATGTGGGAGGGTACACTAGGCTTGTACATGTAAACGTGAAATCGCCCACTTCAACATAAATTACACTCCTCATTCTGTAGCCAGCAAGTTATACAAACACACTTGGGGAAGGTAGGAGATCAGCAAGAACATGAAAAAAAAAAAGAAAAAAAGATGCCCAGAGTTCTACTTAAAATTTTAAAGTTTGTTACTCAAAAAAAAAAAATAAATAAAAAAAAAAATCCTGTCCCTTCAAAGTAGGAATAACCACAAGGTGCTTGGGCTGTGTAATTTTGACCTTCGCATTACCTGAAATACCTGGCTGATCCTGCCAGTTTCTGCCCTCCCCCTGTAAACTGACTACATCATGGCTGCTGAGCCACAACGCCGTGGTCAGTTTACATGCCTCTGTCATCCACAGCAGTTACTCCTCTCCCCCCCTGCTTGTGACAGTGCCTGCCCCTCCCCCGCTGTTGCTGAAATAACTTTAGATCATGCAATGTCACTAACAGGGGACTGCCTTAAAATTCTAGTATCTGTGCCTTTTTAAAAAAATAAAAATGAAAATGCCTCCGTATACCTAATTTCCAACCACTGCTTGGCGCTCACGGGACTGGACGTATCTCTCCACCCGACTGAGGTCAGTGAGGGATTCTCGGCCCCTCCCGCTGTAACTGTCAGATCAGGAGAGGGGGCCAGTTACGTGAGCATCACTGAAATCAGGTATAGCACTGCATTTTTAAAAAACAGACACTGAAGGCATTGCAGCACACAGGGGATTGCCTAAAAAAATGCTAAAGTGGGTTAAGAACCATTTTAAAGTGAAAGTAAAGTTTAGTTTTAAACTTCTACCTACAAATAAGCCTATATTAAAGGCTTACTTGTAGGTACAGTGAATATGTCCTAAATTTGCACCATCTAAAAGATATGCACACAGGATGCAGCCAGTGGTGTCACGGGCGCATGCCGTCCCTTCAGAGCCCCCTGTCATGACCCTGACTCGCATGCTTGGGAGCGACATCACGCCTCGGCCAATCAAAAAACTGAAGCCAAAGAAACCCAGAAGGAAAGCCAGGTGAAGATGGAAGCCCTGTCAGCGCACCACTGGAGGGCTTCATTTTAAAGTAAGCATGCCATGTTCTAGTATGCAGTGCATACTAGCACCTTATAACATTAACTTGCAGGTGGACTTTTTTAAAGAGCTTCACTGCAGTTTTAAGGGCCCATTCACACCATAAAAAAAAAAAAAAAAATCACAGAAACATGCAATCCAGATACACAGTGTCATTTCAGCTTAATTATCTAAAGCGGCTAAAATTTCTCTGGACCGTAGCAAAAGTAGTGCATGTACTTTTAAAAAAATGCAGAGCAACAAGATTACATTGTACTAATCTACCATGCAATCCAGTGCAGGCAAATACATGGAGTTTGGCCATTTTTATGTACTACTTAAAATTCCACTTTAATGACACGCCAAACACAGGTCATAAACAGACAGAATTTTAATGCAGAAGAGCCATGCTTTGTCTCTTCTGCATTAAAATTACCCGCATGCCTGTTCGCCCACACAGTTAATTACGCATGTGCAGTAGACCTGCAGAAATTTGGCAATGTTGCAGCTGAGGAAGCGGCCTTGCATGAGAGTGACATCATCCCCATTTAAACTATGAAAGCAGCTTTAGGTTTACTACTGACCTCTGAACACTGCCTTACCTACTACTGACCTCAGAACTCTGCCTCTCGGTGACCATGTCTTCTGCCCTGCAGAACCCTGTACACAGCCTTACAAACTGCTGACCTCCCATCTTTTAATGCACCCAACATCAGACAGGCTAGAACTGACCCTGTCCAATAGCGAGACCACAGGAGGCATACAGACACACAGAAGGCTCATCTTCATGCATAAAATGTAGATAAAAAACCTTCTGACCTTACATCCCCTTTAATTTGCAGGGATTTACCCAGTTCCGGTTTTGGCTATATAGGGGATAAATCTCTCCAACGGAACGCAAAAAAAAAAAATAAAATAAATAAAAATGATGATATGATAGGTCTTAACCCTCCCCCAGTTCAAAATGAAAAACACAAAAGCCTATAGGTCTACTTTAAGCTTTTTACAGCTTTTGTTTTATTTTTCCTTCTGTGGCAAAAGGTCACTAAATGGAAAAATTGCTCTAGGTACATTTCATTTTCTCTTCATTTTGTTAGCTGCCCCCACAAAAGAAGAAAAAAAAAAGCCACTGCACCAAACACTAAATATACCGGTTAAGTTGGCTAAGAAGACATGTCAAGACAATCCTGAATTAAACATGATTAGGTTTACAACCTGACTGCTTGTATTTGCATTGGTTGGGAGCGTTGCATCTTCTGTCTCTGTTGCGTGGACGGAAGATTGTTGGTTCCTGAGTTTGATAGCTGGCTTCGATTAAGCTGTCCATTTTTAAGAAGTGGCACAGATTCCGATACCCTGCTGCATGTAGAGTACAAACTGCCCAGAGAAGAATTCATATCATTCACAAGAGCCTCTAGGTCAACATCATCATCTAAAAAAAAAAAAAAAATATATAAAAAAAAAAAATTACCAAACAAAATTAGCAAATGTGTTATAAAAATGCAATGGAATTTGCCACCAAGGCAATTTACATAGCACCACAAATAGGGCACTTGGCAGGCATTCCTGGTAATAAAAGTGGTTTTAAAATGATATGAAAGCTTATCCTTCTATAGTGTGTACTTGTCTCACTCCTAAGCAAATAAGCTTGGTACACCAAGTTTTTTGTTCAACCTGCTGGGTTGAAAAAAAAAAACAAAAAAAAAAAACAAAAAAACTGACAGCTCCGGCTGGAGCCACTGTACTAACAATCCAGATGTTAGTACAACAATCTCCCCTGCTGAGCTGTTGTGTTCTGACAGGGAAATGGCCCCCCTACCAAAACACTCCGTTCAGCTAATCAGGAGATGGTCATTTGCTGCTTACCCAGCAAATGGCCGGGTTCTGTCGGACCGGCTGACCTACACACGTGCCAAATGTAGGCCGGTTTTTATTGAATCGGTTGAGGTCTCCCAACATTCAGCCCTTGTGTACGGGGCTGTAGTGTGATGTCTGGCAGCCATTTCCTTGACAGTTTATGCCAACACCAGGTAATCCTGAGCTTCACCCACCATCAAGCACACAATAGGTTGTGAACAAGCAAGTTAAGTGTGAAACCAGTCTACCAAAGTTCTTGTAACGTCCTGTCTATGTCCTTTGGCACCTTGACAATAAAGTAACTATTCTACAGAAGTTCTTCCTTCCATGGTGTGCGACCAATCTTTCTTCAACACAATAGGTAAAAAAGTTTTCTAAATTTATTTAGCTCTGTTTGTGGGGGATGGGTACAGCAATGCATGACCACAGGGTTGTCAATTAAAATAACTAAACGCAGTGCCGTATCGCAAAAAAAAAAAAAAAAAAAAAAAAAAAAACAACCCTGGTCATGAAGGGGGAATCTTCCAGAGGGCAAGTGGTTAAAACTGGCAATGCTATGTGCCGCGGGTCACATTGTGCTGCTTTTTACACAACTCAAAACCATCATTGACTGTCTTTGCTTTAGGCTACTCAGAGTTCATGCAAAATGCGTGCATTCTGCTTGCAGTCAGTCCTCCTTTAGAAAAAAAATCTCATCTCATTTTGAGGTGCTAAAATGGCAGGGCAGTACAAACCCCCCCCATGATCCCATTTTGGAAACTAGACACCCCAAGGAAATTGCCGAGAGGCATGTTGATCCCATTGAATATTAAGTTTTTTTGTCCCAAGTGATTGAATGACAATGACATTTAGCTGCTTCTTCTGAGTATGGGGATACCACGTGTGGGACTTTTTGGGAGCCTAGCTGCGTACGGGGCCCCGAAAACCAAGCAACGCCTTCAGGGTTGGGAGTACGGGTGGTGCAGAAGTGGTGGGTTCCCAATAAGGATTGGCGAATGCAACAGGAAGGGTATTATGGGCAGGACGGGCCTGTGTTCGCCTTCTTGGTGGCAGTGGAACACTACTTGTGCTTGCCACCTCACCAACTTGAACTGCACTTATGGGACTCGCCACATCACTAAGTGTTACTGCAGTGCTGGTTTGACTACGACCGGGGTGTACTAGGCCGCTGGTGCTTGCCAGTTCACCAAAACGCTATATTAAAAAAAAAAAAAAAAAAAAAACTTAGCGATCGCAGGGATCAGGCCTGACTCTGCGAACGCTGCAGTTATGCGTTTAGTGTTTTGTAAGTGACAGTGATCGATTGATACTGCACTTGGGTGGGCTGGGCCGGGCGGAGGGGCAAAACGCAGGTGCTAGCAGGTATCTGGGTTGATCCCGCTAGCACTGTTTTTGGGAACCCTAAACTGCTGGGGACACTAGTATAGATATGATCGGATCAGATATTGATCCGTTCAGATTAGAGGTCGACCGATATATCGGCCGATATTTGGTGTTTTTTACTTAATCGGCATCGGCCGATTGTGCTGATAAAAAAAGCAGATATAGCTTCAGCGCAACTTACAAAAGACTTCTGTAATAGAAGTCAGTGCAAGTTGTCTGTGTGAAGCGACTTCTCCCCCTCTCTGGGCAGCCTGCCAAATCTGATAAAAAGAACCTGAAGGATACAATGTTTACAATTATGAATGAACTAAACTCCCTGTGGAGAAGTTCTCAGAAAAGATTTAGTCTTTAAATGGTTAAACTGACATTTGTTGCTTACAAGTAAAAATCCTGTATTTTCTGCTAGAAAATCACTTAGAACCCACAAAAATTATATATATTTTTTTTAGCAGAGACCCTAGGGAATAAAATAGTGGTTGTTGCAATATTTTATGTCACACGGTATTTGCGCAGCGGTCTTTCAAATGCAATTTTTTTTTTAAAAATACACTAATAAAAATTCAAAAAAAAAAACTAAGCAGTAAAGTTAGCCCATTTTTTTTCATCCAGAAGTTTTGATTACCTGTTTGTGTATTTAATATTTAAGAGAGGTGTTTTTTTATATTTTTTTTTATCTAAATTCTACATACAAGTGAACTGATTGGAGGTTTGTTTTGTTTAATAAATGTTTAAATGTAAAAAATTTTCCGTATCACTGAAGGTTGCTTTCACACTGGAGCGGGCATGCGTTGACTGTAAAACGCTGCTAGTTTTAGCGGCTCCTTACCATCATTTTAGCAGCGCTATTCAGCTGCTAGCAGGGCGCTTATAACCCAGCTAGCGGCCGAAGGAAGGAGTTAAATGCGCCCCTGAAGCGCCGCTGCCAAAACGTTTTGCAGGCGCTTCGGCAGCGGTGCGCATTCATTTCAATGGGCAGGAGTGGTGGAGCAGCGGTATACACCGCTTCAAAGATGCCGCTTGCAGGACTTTTTTTTTTTTAACATCCTGCCAGCGCATCGCCTCAGTGTGAAAGCACTCGGGATATCACACTGAGACTGCAGGGGAGCCGTTTGACAGGCACTTTACAGGTGTTATTTTTAGCCCAAAAGCGCCTGAAATACGCCCCATTGTGAAAGGGGTCTAACTTTTTTTTTTTACCTTCATCTCAAAAAATCTAAGAAAAAAAAAAAAAAAAAAAAAAAAAAAAAAAAAAAAAATCGGCCTAATATATCGGCCCCAAAAAAATCGGCATCACATATCGGCCACCGCGATTTGTAAATATCGGCATCGGCCAGTGAAAAACCCATATCGGTCGACCTCTAGTTCAGATACTATACCACTAAGGGAGGTGTATGGTGCGTGGATCTTAGCGCTACTGGAGCTAACCTGACGCTGCCTGGGATGACGCAGACCCTAAAACCTAAGTTATATCACCGTCGGGCAATCAGGGGGCTAAACCTTTATTAGGTAATAAACGGTGGGTGCCCTGACACTATAAAAAATAAAACTAACCAGCGTCACCCGTAACAGTTATACGGTGATCACTGGTGAAAGGGTTAACTAGGGGCAATCAGGGGGTTAAAACCTTTATTAGGTAGTATATGGGGGTCCCTGACGCTATAAAAAGCAGACGGCGAACCTATATATTTACCTCCCTAACTAGCGTTAACCAGTGACACTAATACAGCGATCAGAAAAACGATAGCTTAGCGACACTGGCGACGGGGGGGTACTCTAGACCTAAAAGGGGCTAAGACTAACTGCCCTACCACTTCTGTCACAAACTGACATCAATGCATTAATCAGAAAAAAAAAAAAAAATCGGGGGCTGAAATGTGTGCCTGGTGTGTTTTACTGTGTGTTGTGTTGGTGCACTCACTCAGATGTCTTTTCTCCTCGGACCGGAAAACCCCCGTTAGACTTACCGGTAACGGTATTTCCAGGACAGCTACTTGAGATGATCGGCTCCGCCCTCTACAGGAAACACAAATCAGAATTTAAAAAGGCCCCTCCCTTTCCTCTGACCCTCAGTTGTTTAGAAGATCAAGTAACCTCCACCGAAGGTGCACTCGGCAGAGGAAAAAAATAGAAAACATAAAAACACACCACCACCAGGAAAACATAGTTGACCAGTGAACAAATAGAATAGGGTGGGAATATAGACACTGTCCTGGAAGGTTCCTGGAAATACCGTTACCGGTAAGTCTAACGGGGGTTTTCCCCCCCTCACCTTCCAGAACAGCTACGAGAGGATAAGCAAGATATTATACCTTAGGGAGGGACGACAGCCTGAAGCACTTTCCTACCAAAGGAAAGATCCTGGCTGGAAAGCATCTGAACTCTATAATGCTTGACAAATGCATGAGAGGAGGACCAGACGGCAGCTTTAGAAATAGCTTCCCATGAAGCTCCCGCTCTTTCTGCCCATGATGTGGAACTCATTGAATAGGCCCGAATTCTAGAAGGAGGGCTGCGACCTGACGCTTTATATGCCTCAGGGCATACAACTCCCCTAATCCACCTAGCAATGGAACTTTTAGATGCTTTGGACCCCTTCTTGGGGCCACTGAACAAAACAGTTGGGAGGAACTCCTAAACCCACTGGTCTTTTCTAGATAAAGTAGAAGACATCTCTTTACGTCTAAAAGACCAAACCTTTCCTCTTCTGCATTCTTGGGAGAGGTGCAGAAACTAGGGAGGTCTACCTCCTGGGACCTATGAAAGTTGGAAGAAACTTTGGGTAGATAGAGTGGATCGGGTTTAATCACCACCCTATCCTCTAAAATTCTCAGGAAGGGATCTTTACAGGACAGGGACTCTAGATTAGAAATCCTTCATCCTGACGTAATAGCCAAAAGGAAGGACAACTTCAAAGAAATTATTTTCAGGGAAGCCTCATGCAAAGGCTCAAAGGAGCCCTTGTTAGTGCATTTAATTCCAATGACAGATCCCAGGGAGGAACATGTTTGAGGATCCTGGGAGTATGCCTAGCTCTGGCTAAAAGGAACCTCCTGACTAAGGAATCTACTGCTAGTCTCTCTGAAAATAAAGATAGGGCAGCAACCTGAACCCTAAGGGTGTTGACAGAGCCCCTTTTCCACTCCCTCCTGCAGAAAATCTAAAATGCAGGGAGTGGAAAAAGAATCTAAACCAAATTTCCTTTGCCAGGAAATAAAAGTTTTCCAAACGTTCCCATAGATTCTTCTTGTGACCAGTTTGCGGCTGTCCAGGACAGTATGAATAACCCTCTCTGAACATCCACTTAACTGTAGGATGCGCCGCTCAGCCTCCAGGCCGTCAAATGGAAGGTCTGAGGGTTTGGATGCAATACTGGTCCCTGATGGAGTAGTAGATCTGAACTGGAAGGGACCAGGGAGGATACACAGATAGGGCCTTCAGAGAGGAGAACCAACTCCTTCTGGGCCACCAGGGGGCAATCAGAACGACTTCTGCTCTGTGCTGAATAATCTTCCGAACCACTAGGGGCAAAAGGGGAAAAGGAGGGAAGGCATAGGCCAGGTTGAAGTCCCAAGGGAAGGACAGTGCATCCGTCCAAGGACTCGGTTTCTCTCCAGAGAGAACGCCGGTAGTTTCTTGTTGAGACTTAAGGCAAAAAGATCCACTTTGGGGAGACCCCATCTTAGCACCACCTCCTGGAACGTGCCTTGATGTAGTTCCCAACTGCTGGAACTGATGCTCACCCTGCTCAGAAAGTCCACCAGCACATTTTCTGACCCCTTGATGTGAACTGCCCTTACTGAAGAGACATAGATCTCTCCCCAGCACAAAATCTGCTGCGTTATTGACAGAAATGATTCCGAGCGAGTGCCCCCTTGCTTGTTCAAATACGCCACTGTTGTGGCATTGTCTGTAAATATTAAAAGGTCCTTTGAATAGACCCTCTCTCCCAGAGACATAAGCGCTTTTTCTCACAGCCAGAAGTTCTCTGAAATTCGAGGAGCGACCTGCTTCCTCTGGCAACCAGGCTCCTTGAGCCCGCCAATCCTGTGAGTGAGCACCCCAACCCCACAGACTGGTGTCTATGGTAATTTTAACCGGGCAATGTTGTGCCCAATCCTTCCCCCTCTGCAGATGTTCTTGCTGCTCCCACCAGGCGAGATCTAGAAAATTCCCTTCTGGTAGTTTTACCAGCTGATCCAGAGAATTTTTCCTGCGATCCCAATGGAGCAAAAGAAAAGTCTGAAGGGGTCTGGAGTGCAATTGAGCCAAAGACACCCCTGGAATGGCTGCAGACATAAGTCCCAGCAATTGCATGATTCGCCGAAGGGAGATCTGAGGGAGCAATTTGAAGGTCCGCACAGAGAAGAATTTTCACAATTTTCTCTTCGGGGAGAAAAACCTTTAGGGCAACAGAATCCATTAGATACCCCAGGAAAAGTATGCTCTGTGAGGGTACTAGGCAAGATTCCTGTTGGTTGACCTTCCACCCTAATTTTTGAAAGGTCCGCAAAACCAACTGTAGGTCCTGAATAAGGGACTCCTTGCCCTGAGAAAAAAAAAAATCGTCTAGATATGGGACGATTGATACACCATGAATCCGAAAAAAGGCCATGACTTCGGCCATGATTTTTGTGAAAATCCTTGGTGCTGCCGAGAGACCAAAAGGAAGGGCATTGAACTGCCAATGAGACGGCTCATTTCCCATGAGCACTGCAAACCTGAGAAACCTTCGGTGGCTCTGGCAGATTGGTACATGAAGATAACGCTCCTGAAAATCCAGGGTCACCATGAAGACCTCTGGTAACAGATTTCTTACTGAATAAATGTTCTCCATGCGGAAACGTCTGTAAACTATGTATTGTTCAGGACGCTTAAATTTATGACCATACGAAAGCCGCCGGAAGCTTTCTTGACCAGAAAGACGCGAGAATAAAATCCCCGGAACTTCTGATACAGAAGAAATAACTCCCTCCGTTTCCCAGACAGAGATCAAATTCAACATGGCTTGCCGTCTCTTGGTCTCTCGGCAGGTGGGCAAGAAAAAACCTCGGGGGGGGGAAGATTTTTTAACTCCAATCTGTAACCCTTTAACAGAGTTTGAAGGATGAAGGAATTGGTGGAAATTTCTGCCCATTCCTTGATTAAATGGCACAATCTTCCCCCTACCCCTAACCTGGCGTCACTGGGCATTCTTGGAAGGGGAAATTCCCCCTTTGAGTTTGTCTTTGTTGACCATTTCTTTTTTGCCTGTTGGCTTTAAAATTAGCCTCGTTTTTGAAGCTACGAAAAGGCCTCTTATTCTGGGGCTTTGTTCCTTTCGTTTACCTTTCTCAGAGGAACGAGATAAGACTTCTTCTAAGGAAGAACCAAACAGTTTGCCTTCGAAAGGAATGCCACAGAGCTTATTCTTGGAGGTAAGGTCACCTTCCCAAGATTTAAGCCAGATAGCTCACCTAGCTGAATTAATGAGAGCAGAAGCCCTAGCTGCGGATTTCACTGAATCTGCTGCTGCATCAGCTAGGAAGGCGACTGACTTGGCAATGAGTGGGAGAGATTCTCTAATCTCTTCCTTGGGGTGTCAGATGCCAGAAGATCATCTAGACGCTGTACCCATACATCTAAATTTCTGGCCACACAGGTAGATGCAACCGCTGGGCCTAAAGAAAAAGCTGAAGCATCCCAGGCCTTATGCAGCAATGAGTCGGCCTTCCTATCCATTTGATCCTTAAGGACCCCAGAATCCTCAAAAGAAAGATCTGTTCTTTTGGACACCTGCGACATAGGGGCATCTAATCTAGGACACCTAAAGAAAACCTCCTCAAAGTCAGGCTGAAAAGGAAATCTTTTGTGTCCTCTGGATTGGAACAACCTTGTTTCAGGTTCTTTCCATTCAGATAGAATCATGTCTCTAAGAGACTGATGTACCGGAAAGGTTCTAGATTTCAGTCACTGAAGGCCCCTATACATTTTATCCTGCACAGATTGAGCATGCTGTGGTATCTCAATCTGCTCTGAGGTATAAATTGCTTTTAATAGTTCATCAATATCCTCCACTGGAAAAAGATACTTGGATGAGCTACCTGTATCGTCCTCTGATGCAGACTTTTCATCAGATGGAGACTGAATTCTCACCTTCCTCCAGATCAGAGGTATTGCGTGAACTAATAGTCTCAGATACTAATAAGGGAAGGGACCTGGCAGACGTTGAAGGATCTTGAGCTATGGGTCTAGAGGAGGAAGGGCCTATACTAGCAACCCTGTCATTCAGTGACCGAAAAGAATCCACTACCTCCTTCATAGAAGTCATTAACTCCTTAAAGGGGGAAGACTCTGAACTAGCTCTGGGTGGGATACAATCCTCACAAAATAGCTTTTTGTAACTATCAGAGAGCCTGGCTCTACAGTTCCCACATTTCTTCTTCACCGGTTTGGCCTAGAAGAGAGCAGAAACAAGGGCCATGAAAAAAGGATCCATACAAAATAAGTCCCTTGCTGCAGCTATCCACAGACCAGGGCTTACCTTGGGGGCAGTATGGGACCCGGATGCTGCCGCTGGTTCAATATGAACGGATGTTCCATCCTCAGACCTGTCCTCAAGCTCCATGAAGCAAGCGGAGAACGGTCGCCGAGAAGAGTGCTGCTGTACCGCAAAAACTGCGCCTAGAATGGCGTTTTTAGCAGGCCATTCCCCTGCAGCATGTCCTCGGTGTCTCCACACCATGCTCCTTATGAGAACTCGGCGTACGGAAGTGCGTCATGTGACCTCCGGTTCCGGCGCCATCTTGCTGCATCACTGGAAGTCCTCCTGACGCCATCTTGGTACACCGGAATGAAGCATTTGGGAGGACACCGTTCCACACAGCAGCGCTGGGGAAAAGGGAGTTGCCAGCATTTTCAAAGGCAAGCAACCCTTTAGAAATAGGGAACCCTTCTGGTACAGACCATCATCCAGGACTTGGCCACAACTAGTACTGGATGAAACCAGAGAAGGGGGGTCCACCAAGCACAGTTACCAGACCATAGGAAAAACAAAAAAACGTGTCGGTGCTCCAGGGGGGGCTGGAAACACAAAACCACTGAGGGTCAGAGGAAAGGGAGGGGCCTTTTAAATTCTATCTGATTTGTGTTTCCTGTAGAGGACGGAGCCGATCATTTCTCAAGTAGCTGTCCTGGAAGGTGAGGGGGGAAAATACCGAGCCTAGGAGCGATGACATCACTTCCTCTGCCGCTGTTTACTATACAGCAGCAGAGGAAGATTCTCATTCGTTGGGAGCGATCGCAAGGGGGTGGCTACGAATGAGTGGTCTCCCCCTCAGCCTGGATCGCTCCCCTAACGAAGCCGACCGCCTCGGGCACGGGGGGGGGCGCGATGCGCCCCCCGCCCGCGGGAGGCAGATCACGTGCCAGGTACGCGATTTTGCCTGCCCATGCCATTCTGCTGCAGTATATCTGCGTTAGGCGGTCGCCAAGTGGTTAATACACTAATGCCTTTATTTAATATGTTCCTAAAAACACTCAAATGTCTGTTGGGTTTCTAGACTTTGATTCTATTTAAAGCTGCATTAAAAAGTCTGCTTTACTTGTACCTACAGGTAAGCCTATAATAAGGCTTATTGGAGTGTCTGCACACAGTGAAGCACGGTGGTTGTGTCTTGTAAGTTTAGGGCTGCATGTCTCCATATGAAGTTGGAGACTTTGTCAGGATCAATGGTGTCCTCAATGCTGAGAAATATAGGCAGATACTTCTCCATATCATACCATCAGGGAGGTGTGCGATTGGCCCCAAATTTATTCTACAGCAGGACAACCCCAAACATACAAAGTCATTAGGAACCATCTTCAGGGTAAAGAGCAAGAAGCCCTGGAAGTGTTAGTTTGGCCCCCAGAGCCCTAAACAGTCTATCTGGGATTACAACAGACAAAAGGTTTTAAGGCAGCCTACAACCAGAGATTTGTGGTTAGTTCACCAAGCTGTTTGGAAACAAAACAAACACACACACACCTTTTATTTCTGAAAGCAATTTTAATGTACAGCATTTTTTCACACCCGCCTAAAACTTTTGCACAATAGTGTAAGTGGTACTAACAAGAAAGAGCTGGAAGAACATTGTTTGCAATTCGGTTAATTGGCAACCAGTCAGTAACATAATGGAGTATAAAAAGAATTTTAGAGAGTCAAAAAGCATCAGAAGTAAAGTTGGACAGAGGTTCACTGATCTGTGAAAAGAGGTGTCTAAATTGTTGAGCAAACGCAGAATAAGGTTCCTCAACATGAACATTTCAAAGACTTTATATCATCCACAGTACATAATCAAAAAAAGTTTAAAGCGGTTGTATAGTTTTTTTAACTTTTACCTACAGGTAAGCCTATAATAAGGCTTACCTGTAGGTAAAAATATCTCCTAAACCTGTACGGTTTAGGAGATATTCCCCTTGCTATGAGCTGCTGACTGCAGCGGCGCATGCGCACAGGGGATTCTCGGCTGAAGACCCGGCAACTGCCGGACCTTGCCGGGAAAGAAATCTCTCGCGCATACGCGAGTGTGATGACATTGCGGCTTCAGCCACTCACAGCGCTGGAACCACGATACCTGGAAGACACGCCGAGGCAACATGTCAGCTACCTGGCGTGGACCAGATAAGATACAGACGCCTCGTTCTTAGGCAAGCATTTCATAATGAGCTAGTATGCGGTGCATACTAGCTCATTATGGCTTTTGCTTTACAGGGGTTAAAAAAAAAATTCAGCGGGTATACAACAGCTTTAAGAACCTGGAGAAATCTGCACAAGTGAGAAGGCCAAAAAGCTATACTGAATGCCAATGACTTTCAGGCCCTCGGGTAGCATTGCATTAAAAAAAATAAAAAAAAAGGCATGACTGTCATGGACATCACAGCATGGACTCAAATACTTCCAAAAAGTCACAACTCCAAAATGCAAAGTAAAGCTCTATGATGTAAGGAAGCCATATCTGAACAGAAACAGCCATCTTCTCCAAGTCAAAGCTCATTCAAAAATGGTCTGTTGAAAGTGGAAAACTATGGCCAAACAAATCAAAATGTAAGTTTTTTGGAAACTATGGGCACAATGTGGGACCTTTGGCTTATCAGCACTTGGTTCAAAAGCCTGCATCTGATGGTATGGGGGTGCATTAGTGTGTATGGAATGGGCAGCTTGCACATCTGGAAAGGCACCAATGCTGAAAGATATACCCAGGTTTAGGCGCATTATATGCTCCTATCCAGATGTTTCAGGGAAGGCCTTGCATATTTCAGCAGGACAATGCTAACCACATACTGCAACAGCAGCATGGCTTCATTAGCATGATCATCATGACAGTACAGAGCTTTCGCCAAGTAAAAATATTTGGCGCATCTTGAATCAAAACAAATAAAAAAAAATAATAATAGTTACACTTACCGGTAATGTCTTTTCCAGTAGTCTTTCAGGACAGCCACTTTGAGAGACCTTGGCTCCTCCGTTTCTCTGGAAACACTGCGCCAGCCCCCATAAATTTACACCTCCCCTGCCAGCCTCAGTTTTTTCTAGAGCACCTCCGGTTAGCTTGGGAGACACAAGAACACATTAACATACTATCACATTACTATTGTGCCCCTTTTTAGGTGTTGACCCCTCAAAAATTCGGGTGGGTACTAGGGCTGTCCTGAAAGACTACTGGAAAAGACGATACCGGTAAGGGTAACTTTAATTTTCCCTCCCAGTCTTTCAGGATTGCCACTTTGAGAGGCTAGACAAGCACTAACCACTTAAGGTGGGACAACAGCTTGCAATACCTTTCGCCCAAAGGATTGCTCACTTGCTGATACCAGTTCCACTCTGTAGCGTTTCACAATTGTGGTGAAACTGGACCATACAGCTGCCTTGCAAATCTGCTCTTGTGTTGCTCCAGATCTTTCCACCTGTGAAGCTGCCATAGCTCTGGTAGAGTGCTTTAATTCTCATGGGGGCTTCTCTACCCGCTAGCCTGTAGGCCTGAGTAATAGCTATTCTGAGCCATCTGGCAATGGTGCGTCTAGATGTCTTCTGTCCCTTTCTTGCTCCACAAGAAATAAAGAGTCCGACTTTCTAAAACTCTTCGTCAGCTCTAAATAAACGTAGGATACATCTGACGTCTTAAGTATGAAATCTAAAATTCCCTTTCACTTGAGGGATTAGGACAAAAAGTTGGCAAAATTACCTACTGGCTTCTATGGTATTTTGAAGCCACCTTCGGCAAAAAAGCCAGGTCAGTCTTAAAAACGACTATCCGAAAACACAACACAAAAAGGGGGGTCTAACTGAAAGGGCCTCTATTTCACTGACCCTCCTGGCCGTGGTTACAGCCACCAAAAAAAAAAAAAAAAAAAAAAAGCGCCTTATAAGTTAGATCCTTTAGAGTACACTCTTCTAAAGGCTCGAACGGGGGTTCCGTCATAACCTGTAAGACCAGGGAAAGGTCCCAATTAGGGAAGGAAGGACCCTGCACTGGTCTCCATCTTGAAAGGGCTCTGAAAAACCTGACTACCCAGGAGTTGGTGGCCAGGGATTTCTCTAGGTATGCACTAAGCGCTGAAACTTGGCTTTTAAGGGTACTGATAGCTAACCCCTTATCTGCCCCGCATTGCAGAAACTCCAGGACTGCTATAGGGCTCTGCACCTTAAGAGTTTCCTAGGCACCAAGCTCTAAAAACGCACCCAAACCTTTTGGTAGATTTGGCACGCCTTCTTACTATCAAGGAGGGTGGATACGAGTTTTTCGGAAAAGCCCTTGCTTCTTAGCATCTCTTCTTCAGAAGCCAAGTGGCTAAGTTCCAGCGGCCTGCTTGGGGACAGAGAACTGGGCCCTGCGATAGGAGATCCTTTCTGGTCGGGAAGGAGCCAGGGAGGTTCTGCTGCCAACTGCCCGAGGATTGAGAACCAAGCCCTTTTGGGCCAGTATGGAGCCACTAAGATCAGCGTGGTGTTTTCTACCGGAAACTTCCTTAGAACTGCTGGCAGAAGCATGGGAGGTGGGAAGGCGTAGCAAAGTTTGAAGTGCCAGTTTTGTGTTAGGGCGTCTACCCCTAGCGCATTCTCCCATCTGCTGAGAGAGAAGAAATACGGGGTCTTTGTATTGCTTCCCAAGGCAAAAAAGGTCCACCTCTGGGAGGCCCCACCTCCTGACTGAGGTCGAACACTTCCTGATTGAGTACCCAGTCGGCCTCTTAGCTGTGTTCAGCTGAGGAAATCAGCTACTACGTTCTCTTTCCCCCTTAGAAACACTGCTGAAAGGAAAAGAGCATTGGCTTCTACCCAGCCAAGTATCTCAGCCAAGAACTCTACCCAGCCAAGAACTCCGCTTCTTGTGCCCCCTTGCTTGTTCATATAAGCAATGACCGAGGAGTTGTCCAAACGCAACTGGATATGTTGTCCCAGGAGGTCCCCTTTGAAGGCACTGAGTGCCAGTCCCACTGCTTTTAGTTCTTTTCATTTGGACGACCTCCTGAGTTCTTTTTCCACATCCCCTGCACCCACCGCAATCCCAGGGGTGCGCCCCAGCCTCTGCCACTTGTCCGTGGAAATCACTCTGGACACTGGAATGATCCACAAGCGCCCCTGCGACAGATTTATCTCCTTCTTCCACCACCAGAGGGATCTCTTGATCCGAGGAGGAATTGAAAGCAGGGTGTCTAAAGACTCCTGGCTGTGGTCCCACATTTTTAGAATCAGTGCCTGCAGGGGACGGAAGTGAAGACCTGCCCACTGGACTGCAGGGATGGCAGAGGTTAGTAGGCCGAGAGCTGACATGGCCATCCGTATTGACACCTGTTGATTGCTCTGAAGGAACGCTACTGCCCGGTCTAGCTTTAGAATTTTCTCTGGTGGGAGAAAAAAACTTTCAGCTGAGTAGAATCCAGCAGATATCCTAGATAGGAAATCTGTTGAGCTGGAATTAAGCTGGATTTTTCCAGATTTAGTAGCCATCCTAGCCCCCTCAGGGTTGTCTTTGTTAGTTCCAGATCCCTGATAAGTTGCTCTGAGGATGCTTTGAATAGAAGATAGTCTAGGTATGCAATAATTGATATCCCCGATTCGCAGAAAAGCCATGGCCTCTGCCATGACCTTAGTAAATACTCGGGGTGACAAGGATAGGCTAAATGGCAGCGCCTGAAACTGCAGGTGAATGGTTTCCTCTTCCACCTTTACCGCCATGCGCAGGAATTTTTGAAAGGCTTCCGCAATGGGAATGTGAAGGTAAGAGTCTTTCAAATCCAGTGACACCATGTAACAGTCCTGGGGCAGTAATGCCCTGACTGTAAATATCGATTCCACCTGGAATCTTTTGTAGACACTTTGTTCAGGGGGTTTCAGATTTAGAATTAACCTGTAACCGAGGGTTTTCTCACCACAAAAACGTGTGAATAAAAGCCTGTCCCCTCTTCTTTTGGAACTTTGCAAACTACATTTTGTTGCTCTAGTTCCTTTAATGCCCCTAGGAGGGCTTCTGCTTTTGCCGTACACCTGGGGAAAAGCTTTAAGCTTCGACGTGGAGGGGGCTCTGTAAATTCTAGACAGTACCCCCTTCGTATGATCCCCAGGATAAATTGGTTGGGGGAGATTAATTCATATTGTGGAAGGAAGGCTCCCAATCTTCCCCCCACTGTGACCCCCGAGTCACTGGGTCTTACTGGGCTGCTCAGAGCAGATCACCGGTCAGTGGAATGCCACAGTTTAATTTTTGAGGCATTGTCACCTGGCCATGAGTTGGCCAGTGCAGCAGTCCAGGCTGACATGCGCACTGACTCAGCCGAAGCATCCGCTATATAGGCTATATACGCTATATCAGAGATCCAAGATCCTCGAAGGCCAGATCTGTGTGTCTGGACACTTGCGAGAAAGCTGCGTCCAATCTGGAGTTTTTGCTCCAGATTGAGGCAGGGTCGTGCGAAAAAGGGAATCTTCTTTGTAGGGACCTAGAAAAAAAAGGTTTCTGTTCGGGATCCTGCCATTCCTTGACCGTTTCTATTAGGACCTCATGAACAGGAAATACTTTCCTTTTCTGTTCCTTTAAGCCCCTATACATCTGGTCATGGAGAGATGGGGTTTTTTGTCCTCCTGAATACCCAGGGTGGTGTAGATAGCCCCTAGGAGGACCTTTACCTCATCAAGGGACAACTTGTACCTTGAGGGC
The DNA here is from genome assembly GCA_037952925.1 of Lithobates clamitans. Taxonomy (NCBI): domain Eukaryota; kingdom Metazoa; phylum Chordata; class Amphibia; order Anura; family Ranidae; genus Lithobates; species Lithobates clamitans. Next base: position 2,959,037 of record JBBGZY010000943.1, read on the forward strand.
TTTCTGCATTCCCCTTCCCTACTCTCTCCCTCCAAGCCGTCCTGAGAACCGGAGGTAGCACTGTCTGGTTCTTCCCTAGCTTCCTCTCTGGAAGTGCCCGCCACTTTAGAAGATGCAGATTCCTGTGCTAAGAGCGGGGTTGTATTCTGCGATGCAGGTGAGGGTTTAAGGGGAACCTGTAACCCTTCAAACAGGGTCTTAAAGAATTGGAAAGTTGAGGATAATTCCTTGACTGTTGCTGCTAACCCTGACTCTTGCTCAGATGCCCTTTCGTTAACTAGTGCATCAATACAGTCCTTACATAAGACCTTTCCAAGCCTCCCCTAGGGTATCCCTACAGGAAGCACTTTCTCTTAGAGCTACGTAGGGGTTTTTTTCTCAAAAGATTTCTGAAATACATGAAAAAAAAAGAAAAAAAAAAAAAACCAAAACACCAATCAATAACCCCATAAACCCTCACACAGAAATACAACCATGGGGAGAGTCAAGTTCCTCCTACAGAATGAGGGACCTGGTCTCTCCCTCCCCCCCCCCCGCCCACCTAGAAGGGTTCCTTCCCCTCCCCCCACTACAGGAACCATGAGGGAGAGCCTAGGTAAAGGGGGAACCCTTCCCCAGGGTACCCTTACCTTAGGCTGGCTGAAGCTGGCATCGCTAAGCGCCGTCTGAGCATCCGCCTCCGACATGCTGGTGGAGTCTTCACACCGCCTGTGCTGTGAAACTCATCTCCAGCCTGTGCCCGGCCCTCTAACAGCGCTGCGCGGCCCGGAACCGGAAGTCGCGGGTCAAAGGACACATATCCGCCCCCCCCCCTCTGCCGGAAATGACATCAACCGCCGTCCTCCATTTATGGGGGGTGGCGCAGTGTTTCTAGGGAAGAGGAGGAGCCAAGGTCTCTCAAAGTGGCTGTCCTGAAAGATAGGGAGGGAAAAATACGACAAATCCCCCGGACTATTGAGCAGTCCTAGACTAAGACTGGTACAGCATTTCTCTCCCAAAACCCCAGCAGCAACTGGTCTTCTCATTTCCCAGAGGTTTACAGAATGTATAATGGAAGAGGGGATGCTACACCATGGTAAACATGGCCCTGTCCCAACTGATGTTTTGCCGCCATCAATTTCAAAATGACCTAATTTTATTCTAAAAATGGTAAATTCTCAGTTTAACATTTGATAGTTTTCTATTGCGAATAAAATATGGGTTTAGGAAATTTGCATTCTGTTCTTATACAACATCCCAACTTTTTTGGAATTGGGGTTGTACATATCAAACCAATGATTCAAATTCCCAGTGGGGGCACCCATGTGACAACTGCAGAGCAGGAAGGGTTAACAGTCTGTTGTGATTAGATCACTGTAGGCCGCAGTAAGGTCACCATGTTAACGGTACACACGTGAGATTATACCAGCAAGTCTTACTTGTGAACCAACTGCAGGTGCAGGAAGAGAAAATTTAGTGAAAAGGTTTAGCTTCTCACCGAGTATTCATTCTCCTAAAACACTAGAAATAAAACTGAAGCACAATTGGAGAGGAAGGGTGATGCAGTCTGTTTTTGCTGTAGGTGGCAGCATTACCTTATGTATTAGACTTGATACTTACTCACCCTGTATCGATTAAACCCGGGATTAAAAATGCAGTATATTGCAGCCTATAGTCTTTATGTGATGGCTTCCTTTAGGTTTTTTCCCCCCAAGCCAAGAACATTTTTTGGCAAATGTGGAACACATTTGTTGATCTTGCCAGAAGTGTAGTGCCCTTGTCACTTTAGGTGAGCTTTTTAGAAGCTTTTCCTTCCTAGCCATCTTCTGTAAACTACCAATTGCTCTTCGCCCCCCCACCCATGTAATGGAGCGGGAAAGACATGTTTGTAGTCCAGGACTGGACAAATTTACTTTGAATCTAGGAGCCAGCTAAAAAAGTTAGGAGCCAGTTTTTTTTACCAACAAATCTTACGTGTGGAATCTGAAACACACAAACACACAAACACACACAAACACACACAAACACACAATGCCCTAATTTTTTGGTAAGATATAAAAGCAGAGGTTGCAGCGAGTAAAAAAAAAAAATACATGTCAAACCTTAAACATGTCAGTAACCTATATTTTCCATAGGCAATGCATTAAAAGCCACCTATAAAGGCATCAATTTAGCGTTACAAAGGAGGTATGTAACATGTATCGCAACTCACATCAGGCACAGGAGCCCTGTCCCTTGTGTTTACGTTTGTACATGCGTATATGTGGAGGGCCTCAAATTTTTGGGGGGCAGGGTTTTATCTGCTTGGGTGTAATAAATGTTTTTACAATACATTTTTTTTTTTTTTTTAAATAAAAACCACCTCTCAGCCACCACACCAAGGAATAGTAAGCTGCAATATACATTTTTGCTTTTCAGGACTGGGACCACTACTACTCGTGGCCAACGCTATATACAAGAACGAATGGGGGTCTGGTTAGTAATTTATCTTTGTTATTACAGCTTTATAGAATTAGAAAAGGTTTTCATTTGATCCCCATTTTTCCCCAAGCATCACCAGCCACTGTATTAAAGACTCATTACTTGATCAGGTCCCCCCCACCAAGTCATACAAATTAAGCAGAAAATACATACTAGTATTGTGCAGTCAAATGTGAAACAGAGGCATTTCCAGTTATAACAAAGTCGTTGTAGTTCCACTTTTGCTTGAAAACGATGCTCACAAGTCTGGTACCATGGTATCTGTGGAAGTCTAATTTCCCTGCTTTATGCAGAATTTCAGCAACATTTTTAGGCATTAACAGCTCTTTTCAGGTCTTGCCAGGACATTTCAACTCTGTCGTAAGACAGGATATAGCCTATGCCAAACTATAACTTGCATTTTGCCACTCCTACAGCATTCCTTCAGCAAAAGGTTGCTGAGTGTTAATGACTAAAATGTGATAAAAAAAATAAAAAATAAAAAAAATAAAGGGGGCACGAAGCAATGCAGAGCAACAGAGCCCCCTGGAACTTTATGTGCACATACCATTTGCTTTGCCCGTTCACATTGCTTTACTTCATGGTGGCTGAACTACCCACCCAATACATACATGTGTGGATCTGCAGGGTGCCCCATTCTTTTTGAATGGCTAAGGGATGGAAAAAAAAAAAAAAACACAACCACAGAAGAAAACCACAGTCTTGCCTCTATGCTCTGTGTGGTCAGTTTAGAAGAAAGGTGACTGGCAGTATCAACCCCAGTACTTCATCTGAAGTACATGAATACTATTGAAACTATGATTTATAAAATACACATGTGCATATGTATATGGGGAGGGAAAAAAACAAAAAACAAAAAAAAAACCCTCACTAGAGCAGCGACATTTTACTGCTGTAGCTAGTGAACATGTACAATGGTTGGCTGCTCTGATATCACTATGGCAGTGCAGTCAGCCTGTGTCTGATGACTAGCCACAGCAATGCAAGGTCACTAGATTAGTGCATCCTGTCACACACTGATTGCCACCACAGCAATCCGTGCCACCATTAATAGGGTAGCCAGCCAGTGTCCCCAATCCCCCCCCCCCCCCCCCCAGCAGATTACTGCCACACCAGTCGCAGTGTCACCAGAACAGTGTATGCCAGCAAAGTTCCTGATCACTGCCACACCAGTCTTAGTGTATGCCAACAGCATTCCAACACTAGTCAGTGTCACCAGACCATTGTATACCATCAACAGTTCTTGATTACCACGCCAGTCCCAGGCCTTACCAGACCAGTGTAAGCCAGAAACAGTGTTCCTGGTTGCTGATGCACAAGTCCCAGTGTCACAAGAGCCAGTGAAGCCATCAACTGTCCCTGAGCACCACCACATCAGTGCAGTGTTGCCTCTTCCTGCCATCTGTATTTGACCACATCTCTGCCTGCTACCTGGACCAATACTTTTTTTTAACATAGTTTATTCAATTTTCCAAATAAACAGACATAGAAAAAGGGGTTACAAATCATCACAGACAGAAGTTTGGCAACAGGAGTACAACCATTACAGGTATAGGGCATAAACAGTAAAGTCAATAGGCATGTAATCTAGTTTCCACGGATACAGCAAGTTCAAAAGGAACAGTGCTATATGGGAAGAGAAGGGGGGGGGGGGGGTCTACCTCCCATCATGTCTAGCCAGTGACAGTCAATAGGGTTGGGTTTAAGGTTGGTCCTGGGAGAGCAAGCAACACTAGGGGTAGGTAGGGCTCCTAGGTTGTTCATTCGAGGGTCAGATGTTTTGCCTTCACCCACACTGCCCAGATTTTAATCAAATTTCTTTGGGGAGTGTCTACGTCGGTATGTTAGTTTATATAGTGGAAGGGCTGTGTTAACCAAGGTCTGCCAAAGTTGTCTAATAGGCGGTTGAGCCTGGTTCCAATGTAGGAGTATTGCTTTTCTAGCATACATTGTCATGTAAAAAAAAAATAAATAAAAACTGTTTTCCTCTGAGGGGCCCCAAGGAAGTCAGATACCCAGTAGGAGGGGCATAGGGCTATATGGGATATTTCTCCTATAGAAAAAATATCAGCCAAAACTGCCTTCCAGAATTCCACTACACTGGGACAGGACCAGACCAAATTATAAAAATCGGCGTTGTCCAAGCTACATCTAGAGCAGTTGGGCATTCGGTCAGGATAGATTCTCGCCAAGCATGCCGGGGAATAGTAGGCGTGGTGTAAATTTCATCTGGATAAATCTCGTGCAGAGATAGTCAGGGGTATATATTGCTGAATTCCCTCCTCCCAGTCATCTGCTAGTTCTGGAGCATAGACCGAGAGCAGTTGAGAAACCTTAGATCAAGAACAGCAAGTCTGTTGTAGAGTGTTCACACCATCCGGGGATTGGAGGATATCCTCCACTTCAGACATCTCCAAGCCCATCGGGGAGGGGAATTGAGAGTGAAAAGCATAGCACAGCTGGAGATAAAAATCGAAAGAACATCTGATTCGGAAGTCCCCGATCCCACTTGAGATAAAAAAAAAAAAAAAAAGTCAACTGTCCCTGGGACACTATATCCCCCAATGTTGTGATCTCATACCTGGCCCAGATAATCTGGTCTGGGATGGAGCGGAAATGGGGCAGACGGAGGTTTCCCCAAAGTGGAGTATTCAGGGATCAGACATTGGGCCTCCCCAGTTTCCAAGCAACAGTGGCCCACTGGAAGAGTTGCACGCATGGGGGGGGGGGGGGGGGCTGGTCACCTGATGATTGGAGCAAGGGCCCCTGTGTATCAGGTTCCTCAGTTCAGTATATGAACCGAGTAGTGCCGCCTCTAGCATAGACGCAGGGTTAGCTGGTTCCTCAGAGAGCCACCATTTAACAGTGATGAGCACTGTCGCCTAATAGTATTTTATAAAACAGGGCAGTGCCAGACCACCTAGCGGAATGGGTAGCTGTAGGGTTGTTCGCTATTCTGGTAATCTTCCCATTCCAAATGGAGGTAATGATACCATCCAATTTCTTGAAGAACCGGTCAGGTAGGGGTACAGGGGTCTGTCTGAAGAGGTAGGTAAATTTGGGTAATGCTGACATCTTGATCAGATTAACCCGACCTATCATGGTCAGTGGTAAGGATTTCCAGGCTATACATTAGGGCTATAAATTGCTTCAGGTCCCGATGAATTTCAACCCCTAAGTATCTGAACTGGGAAACCCTCTGGAGTTGCATGTCTATTGGGAGGGGGGTCTGTTCTGGAGTGGAGCAGAAACATGGATTTCCTCCAGTTTATACAAATACCCAAGTAACACCCAAACTTGTTAAGTAACAGGGCCACCCATAGGGAGGCCCAGTCATCTAAGGTATAGTAGGGTGTCATCCCATACAAGGATATTTTCTTATGAAGTGGGCCAATGACAATGCCCTGAACCTTAAAAAAAAAAAAAAAAAGAATCAGACAGCGCACAACCAATACTAACAGTATGCAGCTGAACACTGGAAGGCAATATAAAACCATACTTCAGTCAAACAGATAAAAAAACAGTGCAGCGCTCAGATGAAACTATTACTAAAAACACAGAACCACAGAGTCCGAGTGTGAAGTTTCTTGAAGCAGAAAGGGGTCATCAGCTGATAAAATGCCCTGAACCTCTGGTGTAGAGTGCAGAAGGGTGGCCATGGGTTCTATTGCCAGTGCGAATAACCCTGGGGAAAGGGTACACGCCTGTCTCATCCCCTGCACAGAGAGGATGGGGAGACAACCATGCGGACCCTGGCTGTTGGAGCCCTGTAGACAGCTTCAACCCAGGAGATGAAGACAGGGCCGAAAGCAAATCTGTGGTGGACCTCCCAAAAGATATCTCCATTCCACGGAGTCTAAAGCTTTCTCAGCATCCAGGGAGGCCACTACCACATTCGGGTCCTCTCCATCCCCAGAGGTCAAAACCATGTACAAGCTATTAGGATCTAGGTCGGTTCCCTTAACCGTCATGAAACCTGACTGGTCCTCATGTAGCAAGGTAAGCATTACCTCGTTTAAACACTTGGCAAAAATCTTGGTCAAGACCTTGGCGTCAGACTTGAGTAGGGGGATGGGCAGATAGGACGAACAGAGCTGGGAACAGAGCTGGGGATCTTTTCCTGGCTTGGGGATCACCACTATGATAGCTTGGGCCATAGAGGAAGGGAGGTCTCTCAGGGTTTTAGTAAACACATGGTATGCATTCTAGGTGCCACTTCCTCCATGTACCATTTAAGGAATTCAGGCAGGAACCCCATCTACTCCCAGGGTCTTGCCTGTTTGCATCAAGCCCAATGCTTGCTGAACTTCTTCCAGCATAAAATCGGCCTGTCTAAGCTTTCCCTCGCTGACTGAGAGTGGGGAGTGTTATCCCACTAAGAAAGTCACAAAGTTCCTCATAGGTGTATTGCGCCCTAGGAGTATAATGCAGAATAGTAGTTTGCAAAGCAATTATTAATGTCTACAGGGTCTGTTGCCAAGGTCCCATCCTCTCCAGAGACAGGCCACAGCGTAGACCGGGGATTGTTCCTTAAACAGCCAGGCCAAGAGCCTACCTGTCTTGTTTCCTTACTCAAATATCTGCTATGCTTGGGCCAATTGCAGTTTTGCTTTGGCTACTCTAAGCAGCATTACTTCACGGTATGACCCTCATGTCCTGGCCTGTGATTTGGTTGGATGTCAGGGTTTACAGAGACTCAAGGGCTTGGGCTTCCACCTCCTCCAAAGTAACCCCATCGTTCCTACGCTCTGGCAATAGAGGAGAGATAGCAACTTCTGATGTAGGCCTTAAAGGCATCCCAGACATATCCTGGTGTGGCAGTACCAGCATTTAACCGCCAGAAACCCCTGATGTGTTTGGCCATTTCAATCTCTAAGGTGGGGTGGGCAATCAAGAACTAAGAGACGCCAGGGTCTGTTGGACTGAGGGGTTGTAGTCTGGAGGGAGCACAGCAGGGGGGAGTGGTCAGATATACAATGGGGAAGGATTGTGATCTCCTTAATTTTGGGGAGCATAGTAACACTGGCATATAGTAGGTCAATGCAGGATAAGGTGTGACAAGTGTACATACGATCTGTGGGGTGTTTCCAGCACCACACATCTTCCAACCTAAACAAACGTGCCCAGAGAAACAATGCAGAGTCTGTAGCAGGGTCTGCAGACAACCTGTCAAGGGAGGGATTCGGTGGGATGTTAAAATCCCCCGCTAGGATGAGATTATCTGTAGGGAATTCGGCAAGGAGACAGAATAGTGTTTAGCAGTGGGAGATTAGCAGGGGCATTAAATATACACCCACTTTTACCATTTCAACCGTGTCCTGGATTACGTGGAGCAGGATGTACAGTCCCTCCAGGTCTATTCTAACATCAAGGAGTTCAAAGTTAAGACTTATGGACCAGAATGCTGATCCCTTGAGCATAGCCCGAATGAGCAGCATGATAGTGGTGCCCCACCCATGGTCTTTTGAGACTCATGGTCCTACCTCCCACCAAGTGCGCCTCCTGGAGAATGCAAACATGAGGTGCACACCGTTCCAGGTAATCAAAGACCAGGAATCGCTTGATTTTGTTGAGGCCTCCGATATTCCATGAAAGGATCTTCATCAGCGCCATATCCTGGGAGGACAGAGGAAATTACCGGGGAAGACACTGTTGGGTACCCGGAGAGAACGGTACACCCAACTGGACCAAGCCAACACATAACCATCTCGAGTGCACCTATGTAGGCATCTTAGCAGTATATAATAACATAATATTACATTTACTGTTGCATGACAGTCTGAAGTAAAAAAAAAAAAAAAAAAAAAAAAAAAAAAAAAAAAACTTAACTGAAAAAAACCGAACACCCATCCCAACCCACCCCCCCGATAAATAACCTACGGGGTGCTTGAGTACCAAAACTTAACCCAACAGAACACATAAGTAGGAGAGTCTATGGGGGCTGTGCATAACAGGTAGCACCCGAGGACTTAGTTCCCAACATTCGGCGCAAGGGACTCCACAGTTAACATTTTCTGGAGGCAACATTAGGTTAAGGGATCATGCATAAAAATCTTAGGTTCATATGTGGAATAGCGCTATTCACTTAGCGCAATCTAAAGGTTCAAACTTTGTTACATTCATCCTTTAAAGAACCAGGATGGAAAGAGGTAGCTTAACAGCAACCAACAGATAAACAGATCTAAAATGGTGGGTACAGCCCTCTCCCCGATTCATCCCCCAGCAGCAGTAGATTCAGGCAAAGACCCAAAATGGGGTGCATTTATAGGGCAATCCCTCATAGCAGCCATGTGGGAGCAACAGGGTAGGGAGAGAAACATCCCCCTGCAGTGCCCCCCCCCCATTCAGATAGTAAAAAGGGAGATAAAACCTGCAGCTTCCCCCAGGGCTCCCCGGCCAACGGTTGCAGTAACACTGATTCACAGTTCAGGAAGGGCTGTCCGGAAAGTATTTGAGAAGGGGGGGGCACAACCAGATGGCAGGACCCCAGGACAACATGGATCAGACAAGTTCAAGGGAACAAGTTTCTCCAGCATGCCTGTGGGGGAAGGAGGGTTCCAAGGTCATGTTATCCCCCATGGCAACAGCAGATGCTGTGGAATACCAGATAACAGGGATGCCCGTGCCTCAGCAAAAAACGGGGGCGACCTCTGAGGGACAGGGAGGCCTTTCACAGAGTGCAGTATGTTCAGAGAAACAAAGATCTGCCGGGTCTACCACTGGATAGAACAGGTGAACCGGGTTGGGAAGAATAATAGTAGTAGGGAGTGCTTGTGGAAAGGATCAGTGACCACGAGGGAGAGATTCCAGCCATCTGGACGCTTCACCTGGGGAAGTGAAGAATCTAGTCGATGCACCATCCACCACCCGGAGACGTGCAGGGATCATGTTGTACTTGAGCCCTTTGGTGTGCAGCTGGGCCTTGACCTGGTCAAATGTTCTGCGGAGCCTCTGCGTTTCCACTGAATAGTCGGGGAATATCATAATCCTTGCATTTTCGTCGCATAGTTCTTCCAGCTTCTGTGCCTCCTGCAAAACTAGGTCCCGGTCTCTGAAGTTTAACAGGTGGAATATAAAGGTGCTTGGTGGTGCGCCTTTAGCATAAGGCATTCTGTGCGCGCTTTACACCGCGAAATGGGGAGAGAATGGTGCTAGGGGGTAGAGTGCGGAGCAACTCGTGTAGGCCACCGGATCTCTGCCCTTCACACCCTCAGGTTATTTCTGCGGTTTCTATTTTCTTGGTCCTCAGCTCGAGACTCCATAGCCTTCAACCAGACCTGTAGTGTGTGGAGGGAGGACTCCTGGTCCTGCACCATGTCCTCTGTAGCGCTTGTCCTCCGTTCCACCTCTGACAGCCTGTCTCTGTATCTGTCCATGTCCCATCTCATCAGTCCCATTTCCATCTGCATTTGCTCTATTTTGGTAGTGAGTCAATTGGCAGGATGAAATAACTTGCATGAGTGCCTGGAATTGATCAGTTCCCAGGGGAAGGGGGCTCAGGCTGCTCCATCTGGGACGCCATGCTTGTGGACAGCGGCGCACACGTGCCCCGAGACGGCAGTGAGGCTTTGGAAGCAGAGTACCTCTCTCTGCAATCTGGAGGTCCCCTTTCTCATGCCCGTTGTCTGCCCACACCTAGGTAGATGAGGGCGATTGTGACTAAACGGTTATTCCTAGATGCAAACCTCCCTCTACTAGGTCAACCCCCACTGCGCCTAGGATGTTTCACCCAGATGGTGTTACACATCCGGTGAAATAACACCTACCTATAGCTGCCACTTAATATGTAAGACAAATATGCAATGAAATTTAAATTTGTGCTGAGTGATACCCAATCACCCCCCGTGACAAAATTAAATTGTGGCGCTCTCTCTAAAACATTAAATCATCTCCTACAGTGAGAAATACAAAATCTAAATTCTAAATCTAACCCACACCCTAATGATGGTGTGTATTTAAATAAAAAACAACTGTACAACAGGTATTTGAAAAAATGCCTGCTGGTACCCTCACAATGTGTTCATTGTAAGAGGTAAGTGAAAACAACAATAGTGACACCAAAAATAACTAATACATAACGTGACTTAGTGTTAATATTAATCAGATATTGCTATACAAGTTCCCATATAGTAGATAAGTGTACAATCTATATATATAAGTGCATAAACACAATGCAAACAATAGTGTCCGTGATAGTAATCAAAACCAACATATGATGTGCAACGGCAAGTCCTGCTGTAAGCATGTGAATACTTCTGCCAGAAATCTTCCACCACACCTCTGTGCTCAGTGACCAATCTCCCTATGGACAGTCACTCACCAGCTCCTCATGCCTCCACTTTCGTAAGAGGCTAAAAAGGCATAGATGACTGCTGCTACTGGCAAGGGTTAAGCCATGTCCATCCAGGAGGTGCGTTCCATATAGAAAAAAAGACTTCCAATAGTGTAATACCGTAAACACTTTAATCCACACTGCAAATTACACTACAAAAGTTCCACTCACATTGTGTATAAAACAAACAGCACAGCAAACTCCACAGCAATCTGCCCGATTGAATATCAAACCACAGCTGAGATAAACCTCCTAGGGGGTGTGCGGTCACAGCGGACCCTCTATTCGCCAGCGCTCAAAGTGTCTCACCCTCTCGTCGCTTGCTTCATAGATGGGTATAGCTGTCCTCCCCACTGGGTAAACTAAACAGCCAGCTTCTTCCTGTCACTAGTACGTGGTGTTCCTCTTCTTACGGCCACGCCCCCGACATGTTTCGATACGCCTGTACCTTAATCATGGGATAGGCCGTTTTGGACATCCATCACCCCTTATATTCCCTCCCATTGTCAATCTGACTGAGGACGCACAAGTGCGCATGCGCGCCTCCATATTCGACGGCCAATCGAATGTTCCCCGTCGGAGATAAGGGCACCCTAGTGCGCGTGCGCCTCTCTCTCCCCAGCGTCTGCGCTCTACGAGTGTCCCCGTGACCGCAAAACCCCGCTGATTTGTATAACACAGCTCATATTGGAGCTGCATATTCTAGCGTTGTAACCTTAATTCCTCCCAGCCAGCATAGATGGTGGGTTACCAGATAGCGCTATTATACCCTGACATGTTAAACGAAACACTTCCTATACTTTTTACATATTACAGCGATTCACCTATATAAAAGCATGTCCCCACATTATCTTCTCTATGCTCTTATAATACAATATATTAAAAGCATGGTTACAAACTCTTCCAACTATTGCTGTGGTGAGAAAATTGGTATATCCTATAAATACTAAATGAACTCTATTTACGTATACATATAAAACCAAAAAATTAAAACATTAAATAAAATAAGCAAGAATGGCTGAAATACATTATTTCAAACCCCAACCTTCACTGTTAAGTAAAGGATGGGGAATAGATACTATCCAAATCTATAGGCTTCATAAAATTACACTACAAATTGATCTGCTCCCAAATTCGATAGACAAATAATGCTCATATTAATAATAATTATGAAATCTACACGAAATAAAAATCCAAAAATTAAAAAAATTTATTTAAAATTACCCAAAATTATTTTTCACTCGTAGCAGCATGAGTGAATATGGAATATTGGACCATATAGTCTACCTCCAGGGACTATCTAAAAATCATTTAAAAAACAGTTTAGATCTAGTTCGATATTTAAGCCTCTCGGAGTTAAACTCTTAAAAAGAAATATCCATTCCGTCTCTCTCCGTGATAGGTCCCTTACTCTGTTGGAACCCCTCCAGGACGGATGGACCACATCGATACCGCAGAATTGTAACAGCGAAGGGTCTTGTTGATGTTTGATCTTAAAGTGCATGGACACACTGTGGTACTTGTATCCATTTTTTATGTTGGTGAGGTGTTCACTAATACGGGTCTTTAGCTGTCTTTTCGTCCTCCCAACATAGTACAAGCCACAGGGACACCACATGAGGTAAACCACATGCGTGGTGGTGCATGTACTAAACTCTTTAATTTCAAATCTTTCCCCTTCTCTGTTGGTCACATTAGTAATACCTCTGTTACTAACTCTCACTGTTTTGCAGCAAACGCACTTCCTGCAACAGAAAAAACCTTTAAAATTAAAGGATAAAGTTCTCGGTTTTGGTGCGTCCAGAATCTTCCTCACTATTTGGTCTCCTATGTTCGGAGCCTTTCTATAAATAAACTTCGGACTTGTTGGTAATATTCCTCCCAAATGTTTATCTTTACAAAGAATGTACCAGTATTTTTTATAGATGTTCTCAATCTCTCTATACTGGTAGTGGAAACCTGAGATGAAACTTAATTGGTGTTGAGGTTCACCTATGGGTGCTTCTTTCTCTTTCAGGCACTGTTCCCTAGGGATATTGGCCACTTCTTGCACAATCTTAGTGAGCTCTCCATTTTTATACCCCTTCTGAATAAATTTCTCTTTTAAGAAATCTGATTGGGACAAATAATCTTCCATAAGAGTACAGTTCCGACGGATCCGCAATAGCTGACCCTTCGGAATGTTTTTAATCCATGCAGGATGATGGCCGCTGGCTACAGACAGGTAGCTATTGCGGTCCGTCGGTTTAAAGTACACCTTAGTTTTTAACGAGTTATTGAATTTCTCAATAGTGACATCCAGGAAATTTATTGATTTATCACTAATCAGGTATTCCAACTTGATATTATTCGTATTCGTGTTCAAATGTTCCAGGAAGAGTACCAAGGCTTCCCTAGATCCCTCCCATATCAACAAGATGTCGTCAATGAACCTTCGGTAGAAGATCAATTGAGGTCTATGGGTATTGAATACCTGTCTATCCTCCCATTCAGACATGAACAGGTTGGCGAGGCTGGGGGCATACTTAGCCCCCATTGCCACGCCAACCTGTTGGGAATAGAACTGTCCATCAAACCAAAAGTAACTGTGGGACATGCAGAAATCTAGTGCATGTCCCACAAATTTCTTCTGTATATAGGGGATGTCGTCTCTTTTGCTCAGTGCCCAGTTCAGGGCTAATGACGCATCTTCATGTTGTATACTTGTGTACAACTTGCTGTTACCAAATAAGACGTTATTGTAGGGTTAAATTTCACTAGTTCTAGCTGGCGTAGCAAATCTGAGGTATCTTTCAGGAAAGCTCTAGTCGCCTTTACGCTGGGTTGGAGAAATCTGTCTAGATATTCGCCAAGCCTGGCAGTTACAGATCCAATCCCATTAACTATAGGACGTGGGGTGAGCCATCCGGTGGAAGCAGGCATGAGAGCTGTGGTGACATCGGACAAAATAGACAGTGGCTTGAAAAATAGATCAATCTTCAATCCCCAAATTCCAAACAATCATTATGTGGAGGTATTCAAGAACTTGGTATTGAAAGATATTGAGGACCTTCCAGTGAGGAAAGGAGTGAACCCCCAGTATTTTAAGGAGGGGATAGAATCCTTGGAAAAGAGGAGAAACATTATTATTCGCCCGGCGGATAAAGGTGGAGGGGTGGTGGTTATGGAGAAGGAGTTCTACCATAAACAACTGGTGGAGTTATTAAGTGATCAAAATACTTATAAAAAGCTAAAATCTGATCCCACAGACTCGTATAGTACCCAATTGGCTGCACTGGTGGATTGGGGTTTTGGGGTAAAAGCCCTAAACTCGAAGGAAAAAAGATACCTCGTACCCAGTGCCAATCGTATACCAGTAATTTACACACTACCTAAAGTGCACAAGAACACCGAGAAACCTCCCCCACGTCCTATAGTTAATGGGATTGGATCTGTAACTGCCAGGCTTGGCGAATATCTAGACAGATTTCTCCAACCCAGCGTAAAGGCGACTAGAGCTTTCCTGAAAGATACCTCAGATTTGCTACGCCAGCTAGAACTAGTGAAATTTAACCCTACAATAACGTCTTATTTGGTAACAGCAAGTTGTACACAAGTATACAACATGAAGATGCGTCATTAGCCCTGAACTGGGCACTGAGCAAAAGAGACGACATCCCCTATATACAGAAGAAATTTGTGGGACATGCACTAGATTTCTGCATGTCCCACAGTTACTTTTGGTTTGATGGACAGTTCTATTCCCAACAGGTTGGCGTGGCAATGGGGGCTAAGTATGCCCCCAGCCTCGCCAACCTGTTCATGTCTGAATGGGAGGATAGACAGGTATTCAATACCCATAGACCTCAATTGATCTTCTACCGAAGGTTCATTGACGACATCTTGTTGATATGGGAGGGATCTAGGGAAGCCTTGGTACTCTTCCTGGAACATTTGAACACGAATACGAATAATATCAAGTTGGAATACCTGATTAGTGATAAATCAATAAATTTCCTGGATGTCACTATTGAGAAATTCAATAACTCGTTAAAAACTAAGGTGTACTTTAAACCGACGGACCGCAATAGCTACCTGTCTGTAGCCAGCGGCCATCATCCTGCATGGATTAAAAACATTCCGAAGGGTCAGCTATTGCGGATCCGTCGGAACTGTACTCTTATGGAAGATTATTTGTCCCAATCAGATTTCTTAAAAGAGAAATTTATTCAGAAGGGGTATAAAAATGGAGAGCTCACTAAGATTGTGCAAGAAGTGGCCAATATCCCTAGGGAACAGTGCCTGAAAGAGAAAGAAGCACCCATAGGTGAACCTCAACACCAATTAAGTTTCATCTCAGGTTTCCACTACCAGTATAGAGAGATTGAGAACATCTATAAAAAATACTGGTACATTCTTTGTAAAGATAAACATTTGGGAGGAATATTACCAACAAGTCCGAAGTTTATTTATAGAAAGGCTCCGAACATAGGAGACCAAATAGTGAGGAAGATTCTGGACGCACCAAAACCGAGAACTTTATCCTTTAATTTTAAAGGTTTTTTCTGTTGCAGGAAGTGCGTTTGCTGCAAAACAGTGAGAGTTAGTAACAGAGGTATTACTAATGTGACCAACAGAGAAGGGGAAAGATTTGAAATTAAAGAGTTTAGTACATGCACCACCACGCATGTGGTTTACCTCATGTGGTGTCCCTGTGGCTTGTACTATGTTGGGAGGACGAAAAGACAGCTAAAGACCCGTATTAGTGAACACCTCACCAACATAAAAAATGGATACAAGTACCACAGTGTGTCCATGCACTTTAAGATCAAACATCAACAAGACCCTTCGCTGTTACAATTCTGCGGTATCGATGTGGTCCATCCGTCCTGGAGGGGTTCCAACAGAGTAAGGGACCTATCACGGAGAGAGACGGAATGGATATTTCTTTTTAAGAGTTTAACTCCGAGAGGCTTAAATATCGAACTAGATCTAAACTGTTTTTTAAATGATTTTTAGATAGTCCCTGGAGGTAGACTATATGGTCCAATATTCCATATTCACTCATGCTGCTACGAGTGAAAAATAATTTTGGGTAATTTTAAATAAATTTTTTTAATTTTTGGATTTTTATTTCGTGTAGATTTCATAATTATTATTAATATGAGCATTATTTGTCTATCGAATTTGGGAGCAGATCAATTTGTAGTGTAATTTTATGAAGCCTATAGATTTGGATAGTATCTATTCCCCATCCTTTACTTAACAGTGAAGGTTGGGGTTTGAAATAATGTATTTCAGCCATTCTTGCTTATTTTATTTAATGTTTTAATTTTTTGGTTTTATATGTATACGTAAATAGAGTTCATTTAGTATTTATAGGATATACCAATTTTCTCACCACAGCAATAGTTGGAAGAGTTTGTAACCATGCTTTTAATATATTGTATTATAAGAGCATAGAGAAGATAATGTGGGGACATGCTTTTATATAGGTGAATCGCTGTAATATGTAAAAAGTATAGGAAGTGTTTCGTTTAACATGTCAGGGTATAATAGCGCTATCTGGTAACCCACCATCTATGCTGGCTGGGAGGAATTAAGGTTACAACGCTAGAATATGCAGCTCCAATATGAGCTGTGTTATACAAATCAGCGGGGTTTTGCGGTCACGGGGACACTCGTAGAGCGCAGACGCTGGGGAGAGAGAGGCGCACGCGCACTAGGGTGCCCTTATCTCCGACGGGGAACATTCGATTGGCCGTCGAATATGGAGGCGCGCATGCGCACTTGTGCGTCCTCAGTCAGATTGACAATGGGAGGGAATATAAGGGGTGATGGATGTCCAAAACGGCCTATCCCATGATTAAGGTACAGGCGTATCGAAACATGTCGGGGGCGTGGCCGTAAGAAGAGGAACACCACGTACTAGTGACAGGAAGAAGCTGGCTGTTTAGTTTACCCAGTGGGGAGGACAGCTATACCCATCTATGAAGCAAGCGACGAGAGGGTGAGACACTTTGAGCGCTGGCGAATAGAGGGTCCGCTGTGACCGCACACCCCCTAGGAGGTTTATCTCAGCTGTGGTTTGATATTCAATCGGGCAGATTGCTGTGGAGTTTGCTGTGCTGTTTGTTTTATACACAATGTGAGTGGAACTTTTGTAGTGTAATTTGCAGTGTGGATTAAAGTGTTTACGGTATTACACTATTGGAAGTCTTTTTTTCTATATGGAACGCACCTCCTGGATGGACATGGCTTAACCCTTGCCAGTAGCAGCAGTCATCTATGCCTTTTTAGCCTCTTACGAAAGTGGAGGCATGAGGAGCTGGTGAGTGACTGTCCATAGGGAGATTGGTCACTGAGCACAGAGGTGTGGTGGAAGATTTCTGGCAGAAGTATTCACATGCTTACAGCAGAAGGACTTGCCGTTGCACATCATATGTTGGTTTTGATTACTATCACGGACACTATTGTTTGCATTGTGTTTATGCACTTATATATATAGATTGTACACTTATCTACTATATGGGAACTTGTATAGCAATATCTGATTAATATTAACACTAAGTCACGTTATGTATTAGTTATTTTTGGTGTCACTATTGTTGTTTTCACTTACCTCTTACAATGAACACATTGTGAGGGTACCAGCAGGCATTTTTTCAAATACCTGTTGTACAGTTGTTTTTTATTTAAATACACACCATCATTAGGGTGTGGGTTAGATTTAGAATTTAGATTTTGTATTTCTCACTGTAGGAGATGATTTAATGTTTTAGAGAGAGCGCCACAATTTAATTTTGTCACGGGGGGTGATTGGGTATCACTCAGCACAAATTTAAATTTCATTGCAGATGAGGGCGATTGTAGATCCTTTAAAAACGGGAGAAATAAGCCTGCCAGGTGTGGAGCTCCCTTCAACGTCCTCTCAGGTCACCATCTTGATCATGCCCCCCCCCAACCTGGACCAATACTTCGTTTGCAGACCATGCCTTTGCCTTCTGCCTGAACTGACCCATCTGCATGTTCCACTGACTACATTCCTGTGAGACCAGTTCCAGCCATCCCCTGCAGACAACTGCCCTCCTGAAACCACAGAAACTCATTATTCCTTTGTTTCCTTGTTCTTTCCTCCTGTATTTCCTGGACAATGAACACTGCATTCCTGGGGGCAGCCACGTATTAATAGGCTAGGCTTGCTTGGCTTATAGAAGCAGACTGCTATAGGCGACTACACCAAGCTATATTGACCAATTGCTCCAATAGAGGCGATTACAGTACACAGTTTGATACAATGTCCAATAATCAGTCCCAACATTGAAAATTCCTCACGTGTGGTATTCCCATACACAGCAGTAACAGAATGTTTTGGAGGTGAATTCCAAGTATGTTCAGGCTGCGTGAAAAATAGTTAAGTAATTTTCCCGTATTTTACAAAAATTTGATGAAAATAAAAATATAAATGAAGTTTTCAAATGACTCCCCATGCCTCAAAAACACACCTTGGGGTGTTAACTGTGCGTTAGAAGCTGAAATGCAATGGAGGCATCTTCTGGCTGGATTGCATTATCTAGCTCTTTCCTCCCCAGCCACACTGTCCTCAGCCCACTCCTTTCCTATGCATCCATACTGTATTTGGGCTACCCCTTCCATTCATTGGGATCTCTGCATCATGTGTGGGCATTAGTTTTCATTACTATGTAAGGGGAAAGGAGTAATCAGGGAAGGCAAAATATCCGCAGACTAAAAATGTCTGTTTTAAGTATAGGAAGCTAACATTTCAGTTGAACATATGCAACAAATGCAGACAAACTGGCTTTCTGACTGAACACGCAAGATGACATCACCCCAGTTTATGCAAAAAAAAAAAAAAAAAATTGTAAAGACGATCTCAGTTATCTTGAAGGTTACCCTCATAACAATTAGTCTTTTGTTCAACTGTAGATGGCCTGTGAATTTAGTGAAAAAGAAATGGGTTGGCATTAAACCAAATGTGAGAAGACCACATGGGGAAACCTCTTATTTAGGCAGTCTTTTAAACCTTCAAATTCGCAATGGTTTCAAAGAAACCAGAATCACTTCATCAGTAGTGGTCTACACATCCTATTTGCTCTAAAGGTAAATTTAAACAATATACTCATTTACCTTTCCTCACAAAGGAGTCTGTTTGCCTGGCACATATACACATAGCATAAGAGTGTTGTACATAACTTACTCAGCCAAGTCTACATTTTTGTAGAATCTGCTGCCAGAAAAGCCAATACATATGTGCAGGCTGAAAGTCATGAACAAAATGCTACATTAGGTCATTCTAAATTTTCCTGCATATTTCTGAAAATTCAGGTGCAAAACTGTAGAATGCACTAATATGAAATGATTTGACCAAAGTTACTAACAATACTAATAGGACAAATACTGATAAGACCAATACTAATAATGCTACTGCTACTTCTACGAAAACAAAAAAAACTATCCATTATATTACTCAATATGAGATTTATACCAGGGCTTGTACATAGTTTGTACATAATTTGCCAAAGAAAAAAAAAACAAAAAAAAAAACAAAAAAAAACGCAATAGTCTTTGCGAGATAATGACTAAACTGACAAATTTAGATTATTAAATGATAAATTGCGGCGCTTTACTAAACAAGCTACTGAGACACAAAATTGTACAACACTACCCTACCAGGAAGATCCAAATTTAGGCGCTCCAGGTAAAGATAGAGTTACAACAATTAATCTTAGTTCTTAGTTTTTTCCTGAATTTATGCCGCACGTTATTGTTGCATTTTCACTTGGTGCACGTATCATTGAGTTTTAGAATATTTTATGCTGCACGGCTTACATTCACGTTTATATTTTTTTCATTTAAACTTAAATTGCTACACCTGTGTAGCTTTCTCAAAGTATTTTTATTAGCAATATTTTGCATCAGTGTTTTGTTTTTGCTGGATAGACTCTCTGGATGATATGTGACACTTGGAATATGTGTTTTTTTTTTTGGATTTGTTACAATTAGGCATTTATTATCTTGAATTCTGCTATTTGTACCATTTACCTGATATTCTTAGGCTTTTATCAGTTGAGGAATTTCATTGGATCCTAAACACTCCTTTTTACTCATCTATATGGGTTTTTCGCCATCTGAATTTATACTCAATTATTGATGCAATATTGGTTTCTTTGTGTGCCATTTGTATTAATTATCTGTTATTCTTTGGTTTTTTTATCAGTGTGAGGAATTTCATTGGATCTAAAAAACATTCCTCTTTATTCATTTATCTATATGGGTTTCACGCCATCTGAATTTATACTCAATTATTGATGCAATATTGGTTTCTTTGTGTCCTCTGGTTGCACAATATTATTGGAAGATTAATTGTTGCAACTATCTTTACCTGGAGCGCCTAAATTTGGATCTTCCTGGTAGGGTAGTGTTGTACAATTTTGTGTCTCAGTAGCTTGTTATTTAGTAAAGCGCCACAATTTATCATTTAATAATCTGTCTATTGGTGTGTGAACACTACTATTTGTGGCAGCTACTCCTTTATATTTTCGTAGAATCTGATTTTTATTAATCTCTAGTGATTTTTATTAATTTTTATCATTTTAGTATTTTCTTAATTGATTTAATTTTGGTGTGCGCACAAGTATCCATTACCATTTATGACAAATTTAGATGTCACCAGCATTAGACTTGGCATTGCATTGTGGATTTACAGTTCAACAATTAAAAAAGGTGGTGAAGTACAGCCACAGCTCGTTTGGCTGTGGATCACAGGCCTGCAGTTCGTTCTGCACTCCTGTCAACCATGTTTTTTTTAGCAGAGAGCAGGCTAAAGCATGCTGTCGGCTGACGTCAGTTGGTCCAGGCTGGAGCAAGATTGTAACAATATGGTCGGGATCTGCCCACAACCCTGAACTGGCACCTGGCTCAGCCTCTCAGCAAGCCAAAGAGCCTGAGCCACCTAGGCAAGCATGATTCTTGGGGGAAAAAAAAAAAGCCGAAACAGCCAAGTAAATTTAGTTTTGGATGGAGTAGGAAGTATAAAGCAGCCCATAGATTATATGGTGGTTCAAAGGGCATGAACCACTGTATAACCACTGGGCGGCAAACCAAATAGAGGAGAATCAGGACGACAATAGGGAAAATGACGCATGTATAGGGGGGTGGTGCCCCTGCGCCCCGTATGGACAGGCTACCACTGCTTGATTCCCCCACCCACACCACTATGTGGATGGGGAAATCCTCCTTGCTGAACCATTTCGACTGTGGGGGTGACTTCCCTGCTGTCAGAATACACTAATCACCATTGCAAGCTATAGCCCTTATACTCATTCCTTTTCTCATACTATGGATGGAAGTGGGAGAGAACCATAGTACTCAATTTCTGAACTTTTATTCTCTTTAAAAATAGATTATACACACACACACACACACACACACACAAATGACATTAAAAAAGGCGTTTCAAGATAGTCAGCTCACCGCTGATACTAGGATTTCAACTGTTTGAAGTCACGGGCTTGACATTTCTCTTGCCATATAGTCATAAAAAGGGCAAGAGAGGTCGGCTCCCCACCTACTGAAGAAGCCCAATAAAAAGGACGTAATGTATATGGGAGGGAGGAGCTGAGCCGATGTCACAGATGAAATCCAAGTATCAGCACTGAGCTGAGTACCTTAAAACATCTGTATGTCATTTGTGTATGTGTATAAACTGTTTTTAAAGAGAATAAAAAGTAAAAAAAAAAAAAAAAAAAAAAAAAGGCACACTATAGTCTACCTTTTTATCTCATGCTGGATGTGGCATGAGTATAAGGATACACTCTGAACACCTGAATTGAGATGCCCACAGAAGGAGTGTAGTAAAAGGCAAATGAGACTGCAGTGGAGTCTGATTCTGGAGGTGAGCAGGGAAAGCAAAGCCGGAGGCATTTGGAATAGGATGGATAAGGCTGAAATCTGTCAATTCTAACCCGACAAATTCTGGTCAAGTCTCAACCGTAAGAGGGCCAAAATGCAAGGTACAGTGGATATAAAAAAATTCTACACACCCATGTTAAGTCAGGAAAAAAAAAAGTTTGAGGAAAAAAAATCAACCAAAATAATCCGGTTGCACAAGTGTCCGCACACTTATAACTGGGGATGTAGCCGTGTTCAGAATTAGGCAATCACATTGAAACTCATCTTAAATAGGAGTCAGTAGACACCTACCATCATTTAAAGTGCCTCTGCTTAACCCCAAAGTTCAGCAGTTTTAGTAGGTCTTTGTGGACCATGACTTTTGCTGTAGGATGTGACTAAGAAAATGTCAGGAGAGAGCTTCCAAAGCATCAGAGGGATCCCATTGTTAAAAGGCATCAGTCAGAAGAAGGGTACAAAAGAATTTCCAAGGCATTAGATACAATGTTACACAGTAAAGACCATCAAGTGGAGAAAGACAGGATTTTTTTCGTCATACTTACCTGTAAAATCCTTTTCTTTGAATAGCACACAGGACAGTTAGGTTAATATTCATAACCTACTGGATTATACGCCATCTCTAGGTGAATGGACATTGGTAGACAGTCTTAGGCAGGAAGTTTGCCCCTATATAACCCCTCCCATACATGAAGTACTTCCGTTTTGTAGCAAGCACTGAACCCTCAAAAAAAAAAAAAAAAAAAAAAAGAAAGAACCCCTGTCACATGATGTATTGAAAGTAAAGTATTTTACAGGCAAGTATGACGAAAAAAAAACAACTATTTTCTTTATCATACATCACAGGACAGTTAGGCTAAAATTCATTACCTAATGCAATGTCCCAGAGCAATAGCCTTGAGGGGAGGGAGACACCCTGCAATAAAAATAGCCAGGATTTTAAAAACAGCAGCCTGTAAAAAAAAAAAAAAAAAACTCAGCCAGTCTAGGCGTTGGATCAATCCAGACTTTTCAGTCTCCCATCGCCACCTCTTCCCACCTTGAGCGATGGAGGGGCAGAGAGCAGTGTTCGATCACTCAGTTCAGTGTGGAGGTGGTGGGGGACAGATGCAGCACCCATCTACGTGAGTTTTTTTTTATGGAAAGCTCATAATTTTTTTAGGTTCTCATCTCTTGCTGCCTTTCTGGAGTGGCTCAAGGTACAGGCAGTACTTCTGGTCTATCCCTAACCCCGTTCTCACTGGAGGCATTTACATGGCAGCTAGGGGAGTCACTCTGCGTCAGCACCATCACTAACGGATATCCCCAACATCATGCAACCTGAAGTATTTGTAGTGATGCGTCAGCTCAGGACTGTCCTCAACACTTTTCCTTTACCCGGTTTGTCACCCAATTACTCTGCTCTGACGCCTGCACAAACTTGCATCAACATTTTGATGAAGCTCGGTCCATCTTTCTCAAGACACTACAACATGGAAGGGAAAGGACTAAAACAAAGCCCCACTCACCAACACCCCCTAGTGGTGACCTCACAGTGCAAGCGTTAAGACATGCAGGGTAGGAGGTCAAAGAAAGATCACACAAGGAGAAAATCACAATAGATTATCAAAAAAGCAAAAATACAAAATCCTTACATGCACAATAAAAAAAAAATTTAAAAAAAAGATTTAATTCTTGGTGTAAGTAAATTCTGTGTAGACCATTTAGTGTAGATTTTTTTAAAGTGGAGTTTCACTAAAAAAAAAAAATTTAGATGTCAGCAGCTGCAAATACTGCAGCTGCTGACTTTTAAAATAAGGACACTTACCTGTCCCGGGGTCCAGCGATGTCGGCACCCGAGACCGAGCCGTCTCTCGATCCTCGGGTGCTGCCGCCGCCATTCACACTGAGGGAATCAGGAAGTGAAGCGTTGCCGCTTCACTGCCCGGTTCCCTACTGCGCATGCGCGAGTCGCGCTGCGCGTCTACACTGGTCCCCGTTGTGTTGTGGGAACTGTGTATTTCCCACAACACAACAGGGGTGGGCGGGGAGTCTGCGGCTAGCTATACCCGGAAGTGGGTGCAGATACCTGTATTATACAGGTATCTGCACCCCCCTCCCCCCTGAAAGGTGCCAATTGTGACACCGGAGGGGGGGAGGAATCCGATCAGCGGAAGTTCCACTTTAGGGTGGAACTCCGCTTTAATATTGTATTTGCCATAATATATATCTATATATAAAAAAAAAGCTCTGTGCCCGAGAGCCCACCACATAGCTTTATGTGATCAAAAAAAAAAAAAAAAATAAAACCACCAACACACACCTTCACAAACATGTCATACTTCTCTGCTCTGTACAAGGGTTTTGCACAAAGCAGCCCCGATGCTACTTTTCTGGGGTGCTCTGGCTCCTCCTATTAATTGGGTGCCCCCATGGAGAGCAATTTTTCATGGGGGATGGGGGTGCGAGTGCGCTCACGAGTCTCATTACTGCGTCCATTGACAGACAGCAGGACTCGCCCTATGGCTCCTGCTGCTCTCAATATCAAATGAGGACCCGAGACAGCAGCAGGAGCCGCTGAGCTAGTCGCTGGAATGATCGGGTTCAGGCAAGGGGGAGCAGCTGAAGCACAGAAGAAGGTTTTTCACCTCAATGCATAGAATAAATTAAGGTGAAAAACCACAAGACTTCACAACCCCCTTTAAGGGGATCACAGGAAAAGCCCTATGCAAAACCCATAAAGAGAAATACACCAACGAGCTGAGCAGGGGGACTGGCAGGGTCACCCGTTATTTCACACAAAAGATGCAATGCAAAAGATAACAAGATACTTTTGTAATACAAGTGCATGGCAACACAAAAATCAGAAATATGACATACGGGGGGGGGGGGGGGGTGTAACAATTGATGGCAGCAGATTTTTCACTGCATCTAAAATGCACTAAAGTTAAAGAGACCCTTGGCCAGAGGCACACACCCTTTTAGTCCATCATGAGTTGGGGTAACCACTCATTTCATTAAAAAAAAAAAAAATTATAATAAATAATAATTCACACCATACTAAATCCTGTGCACCTACTGTATTGACGTTTTGTTTCGGTGGAGAATGCCTTTGGTTTTCAGGAACACATGCCTCAAAAACTCAGCTATGAGGAAAGATTAGCTGAATTGAGAAGTGGAGATTAAGGGCGGGGATATAATCAACATGTACAACTTGGTGTAATGCAATTCACTTCAAAGTCAGAGGACAAGGGGAAACTCCATGTCTGGGAGGTAAAAGTTAAACTTGTAAATACAGAAAGGCTTCTTCATATGAGCTGTGAAAATGGAATAGACTCCCCTCAAGAGCTGGTTCTGTCCAGCGCAGTAGATTGTTTAAAAAAGGCCTAGATTCTTTCCTAAATGTACATGATATAATTGGATACTAATATTTTTAGGCAAGGTTGAGCCAGGGAAAATCAGTTCTTGGGGGATTAGGAAGGATTTTTCCTCACTGGAGCAAATTGGATCTTGCTTTATTGGGGGTTTTTGGCCTTCCTCCGGATCAACTGTAGGTATAGGATTGCGTATATGGGAGGTTTAATTTGTGAGGTTTTTCCCCCTCTAGAAGATAGATTTGTGTCTTTGCTCAACCAGAGTAACTTAATTATGTAACTATTTAAGTTCAGCCAGGAAAAAAAAAAAAAAAAATAGGAAAAAAAACGCAAGTGCAATTAGACTAAAACAAACATGTTTGTGTTGGTTCCCGATTTGGGTTATTATAGTATATTAACCCTTTTGCCGCCAGGTCCGTACGTCGTACAGACCTAACGGCTGGGTGTATTGCACACAATCCCGTGGCTGTAGCCACCAGGATTGTGTGTGAAACTGACAGGCAGACTCCCGCCCGTCAGGTGAGAGCATTCAGGAGGCGCCGCTGCCCGGTCACTCCCACGCCCCCCTGATAGACATTTTAGCAATTTAAGTACCGCTTAACTTGCTCCTACAACTGCCTCAGGGACAGACACTGCATGGTTGGACTGAATTCATTCTCTTGAGGGTATGGACCTCCAGACATTTGGAGAGCCCCAATAAACGTTTTGGTTTTTCTGACTGGTCAGATGTGTAAACAATTTTTTTTTGTGTGTGAAATTCAGTTGCTAACACTCCAATACCTGTTAAAGTGGGGTTCCCGCAAAACACATTGAGACATCAGACCCATGCTGAAGACACCCCAAGCAGAAGACATTTGACTCAATCTTCACTGATATTCCAATACTGTGAATTGTACTATGAGCACTATGAAGGGAGGCGATGGGATGGGAAACGTTATGTACAGTTATGTTAACCTTTTGAATATTTGTAATGAAAAAGTTTAGTTTTAGTTTTAAAGAGGTCTTTGCGGTCTGGCACCTTAAAACTCATCTTTCCTTTTTGCACTAGGCTGTAGATAAGGATGGGCTTGGGCGTGTTCGCACACCCCACGTGCAGAAGTCGGCACTGCGCTGATCACAGGCGGCGAGACATTTTTCTGATGTGTGGCTGCAGAGATCGGGAAACGTCTCACTGCCTGTGATTAGCGCAGTGCCATGCCAACTTCCTGGCGGGCTCTGAGCTTGGTGTGCGAACACGCCCGAGCCCATCCTTACCTGTAGAGCTTTAACAAAAAAAATAAAATAACCTTGCTGGATACAAGCATGAGGAGAAAAAGAGAATAGTTCTCAGCTAGCTTTGGTGGGTCCCTTTTGGAAGGCATTTTTAAAAATGAATTTTTTTTTTTTTAACCGTATAGCAAGCTTTGACAACTTTGCTTTGAATCTAGGAGCCAGTTTTTTTTTTTGTTTTTTTTTTTAATACAACAAATCTTAAGCGTGGAACATGTAACATGTTCCCGAAGGTGACCTTTAACACCTTTCACAGTCAGAGCCGATTTTGGGGGGTTTTTGCACACTTAAAAAAAAAATTAAAAAATTTGAGGTCTAAAGATAAACATAAAACAAAAACTCCAAAACATGACATACAGCATCTCACAAAAGTGATTACATCTCATTTTTTGTATATATTTTATTACCTCTTCATGTGAAAACACTGAAGAAATGACACTTTTCTACAATGTAAAGTAGTGTACAGCTTGTATAACAGTGTAAATTTGCTGTCCCATCAATATAACAATACACAGCCATTAATTTCTAAACCGCTGGCAATGAGTACACCAAGTGACAATGTCCAATTTAGGCCTAATTAGCCATTTTCCTCCCAGATGTCATGTGACTCGTTAGTGTTACAAGGTCTCAGGTGTGAATGGGGAGCATATGTGTCAAGTTTGATGTTATCACTCTCATACTGGTCACTGGAAGTTCAACATGGCACCTCATGGCAAAGAACTGAGGATCTGAAACAGAATTGTTGCTCTACATAAAGATGGCCTAGGCCAGTGATGGCGAACCTTGGCACCCCAGATGTTTTGGAACTACATATCCCATGATGCTCATGCACTCTGCAGTGTAGATGAGCATCATGGGAAATGTAGTTCCAAAACATCTGGAGTGCCAAGGTTCACCATCACTGGCCTAGGCTATAAGAAGACTGCCAAGACCCTGAAACGGAGCAGCAGCAAGGTGGCCAAGACCAGTGGTTAAACAGGACAGGTTCCACTCAGAACAGGCCTCGCCATGATCAACCAAAGAAGTCCAGTGCTTGTGCTCAGGGTCATATCCAGGAGGTTTTCTTTGGGAAATACGTACAAGTGCTGCCAGCATTGCTGCAGAGGTTGAAGGGGTGGGTCAGCCAGTCAGTGTTTAGACCATAAGCCGCACACTGCATTAAATTGGTCTGCATGGCTGTTGTCCAAGAAGGAAGCCTCTTCTAAAGATGTACAAGAAAGCCCGCAAACAGTTTGCTGAAGACAAGCAGACTAAGGACATGGACTACTGGAACCATGTCTTGTGGTCTGATGAGACCACGATAAAAGTATTTGGTTTAGATGGTATCAAGTGTGTGGCAGGAATCAGGTGAGAAGTACAAAGACAAGTGTCTTGCTTACAGTCAAGCATGATGGTGGGAGTGTCATGGTCTGGAGCTTCATGAGTGCTGCTGGCACTGGGGAGCTGCAGTTCATTGAGGGAACCATGAAGCCAAACATGTACTGTGACACACTAAAGCAGAGCATGATCCCCCCTCCCTTCGGACACTGGGCCGCAGGGCACTATTCCAACATAACCCCAGACACCTCTAAGACGACCACTGCCTTGCTAAAGCAGCTTAGGGTAAAGGTGGACTGGCCAAGCATGTCTCCAGACCTTAACCCTATTGAACATCTGTGGAGCACCTTCAAAAACAGAAGGTGGAGGAGCGCAATGTCTCCAACATCCACCAGCTCCGTGATGTCATGAAGGAGTGGAAGACTACTCCAGTGGCAACTTGTAATGCTCTGGTGAACTCCATGCCCAAGTGGGTTAAGGCAGTGCTGGAAAATGGTGGCCACAAAATATTGACACTCTGGGCCCAATTTGGACATTTTCACTTAGGGGTGTACTCACTTTTGTTGCCAGCGGTTTAGACATTGATGGCTGTGTGTTATTTTGAGGGGACAGCAAATTTACACTGTTACACAAGCTGTACACTCACTAATTGCATTGTAGCAAAGTGTCATTTCTTCAGTGTTGTCACAAAAAAAAAAAAAAAAAATATTTACAAAAATTGTGAAGGGTGTACTCTTGTGAGAAACTATATTCTGAAAGCAGACACCATAGAGACTAAAATGGTGGTAGTTCGTTATTTGTGTCGCACAATATTACTGCAAAAAGTCTAGTAAACAAAAAACACCCCACCATTAAGTTAATTTTAGGGGGCACAAAGCAACCACATTTTTGCCAAGTAAACAGATACCCAGCATGTCAGCCTTAAAACATATCAGCACCCTATATTTTCCATAAGGGACACTTTAAAAGCCCTACAGGTCATCAGTTTAGCATTATGAAGGTGGTCTGGTGCAATACGCAACATGTATTGCAAGCAATGTTTTCAGGCATAGGCACCCTGCCACATGCGTTTACATTGTATGTGCGTATATGTGGGGGATTTTTTCCCCTTATCACATAGGGTACAAAAAGTCTCCTAGGGTGATTTTTGTTGACAGATTCTCCTTAACCACTTAAAGTGAAGTTCCAACAATTTGGAGAATTTTTTTTTTTTTACTCACCTCTAAATGCCTGTTGCTAGGGGGTCCCTCGGCTCCTGACGTCACTTCCCTCGGCGCAGGAAGGGAGATCGCCTCTAAGCCCTCCCTCTTGTCAACCTGGGACACGTGACCAGTCCCAGATTGCGGGGTCAGTGACAACGCGCGGCGCGGATCACACAGTGGGTGACCGGCTGTGAAGCCACAGCCGATCACACAGTGGGTGACCGGCTGTGAAGCCACCGCCGGGCGCCCACAGTTAAAATGCCAGCGCCGCCGAGCGGAGGGGTGGACGAGCGGGGCTTCGATCCCCCGCATCGCTGGACCCTGGGACAGGTAAGTGTCCGATTAAAAAAGTCAGCAGCTGTATCATTTGTAGCTGCTGACTTTTTTTTTTTTTTTTTTTTTAATGGGAACCCCACTTTAAACGGACCAGGCCTATTTTTCAAACTTGTTTACAAGTTAAAATCATTTTTTGCTAGAAAATTACTTAGAACCCCCAAGCATTATATAATTTTTCAGCCACCCTACAGAATTAAATGGCGCTCGATGCAATACCATACCGTCACACCATATTTGCGTAGCAGTGGAAAAAACACTTTAATTAGAAAAGAAAACTGTAGTTAGCCAATTTTTTATTGTGAAAGATAATGTTACGCCGAGCAAATGGATACTCATGTCATGCTTCAAAACTGCGTCCGCTCATGGAATGGCCACAAACTTTGACCCTTAAAAATCTCCATCGGCGAGGTTTAAAAATTTACAGGTTACTAGTTAGAGGTCTTTTGCTAGAATTATTGCTCACCCTCCATCGATCCTTGCAATACCTCACATGTTTACATACGTTTACATATGCGGGCGCGACTTACATATGCTTCTGCACGCGAGCATGACAGGACAGGGAGCTTTAAAAGATATTATTTAAATTACTTTTCATTTTTACACTGTCCCTTAAAAAAAAAAAAAAAAAAACTTTTGGATCACTTACTCCTATTACAAGGAATGTAAACATCCCTTCTAATAGAAAGGAAAAAAAAAAAAGACAACACACACAATCATGACAGGACCTCTTTAATGTGAGGCCTGGGGTCAAAGACCTCAGATATCATTTACACGCAATAAAAAAAAAAAAAAAAATTGCGTTGCTTCCATCATCCAACGTCATTGAGTCGCGTGGAGCGCCATCTTTCCCTCACTCGACTTGGTGCCTCTGGTGAGAGGATCCGATAATCTCCACCGCTACTGACAATTCCAGTAAGTGGCGGCAACAGGGGGCACCTCTCCCAGCGCCGAAAAGTGAACGCGCAGTGAATCCACTACGGAGAATACTTTTATCTTGAAGCGGACCACACGCCTTTACAGAAAATACCGGGGGTTATGGCAGCTACCCGCTGCCATAACGGTATTCAACTTCAAAGTACTGACTTATAACGACAGCGGGTGGTCCGGAAGTGGTTAATGAGACATTCACGGTAATACAATGCAACTGAACAGGGACTGGGAAGTGACATCACAAGTGCGCTGGGTGTGGGGAGAATTCAGGTGGCAGCCCATTGACGAGAGACTTCTGGTCACCATGGCTACCTGGCGCATGGGGTCTGTTGAGCCCTGCCTTATAGCTTGTCAAGCTTTCAACTTTTTAGAAAATCACTTCATGAGTGCTTAGAGAACAAATATAAATTCTGAACTGACGTAATATGAAATAAGCTGAATAAGGGGTTTAATATAGGATTAGATGATGCAATTTGTGTCTTAGAAAATTTATATCAATTCACCACAGCTTGACCAAAAATGGTCAGCAGCAGATGAGCTTTTATTTTTTTTAAATTGTGTTAAATTTTAAAATTGAGAAAAATCAGAATTTAAGTTGTAATGTCACAGATTACTACAATGGCTACTTATCTCACTTCAGGAATTTATCAACTTATCTGATGAAGAGCTGATGCCTCTCTAGAAGTAGATGATCGATATCTTGTCCATTGTGGTCAGCTGCGAGCTTGCCTGAAGAATTATGTTATCAAGTCACCTGAATTAACCAGCGGACAACTTTCTTATAGTACTCAGTAGAAGGGCTTTCATGAGGCAACTGCTCTCACATGAGATCACTGGCTGATTGCTGGTTATGGTACCTAGTGAAGAGTCTCGGGTAACTAGCCGATGTCCTGTCTGTGGAGACCAGCTGTCAGATTGGAGGTGAAGACCAGTTATAGTAACTGGTTCAAAGTATGCCTGAGGTATCCGGTTAACAATTCTTATTGATTACTTGCCTCCGGAGACAGACTAGAAGTGAGCAAAACTCCCAGAATACTGGAGGCTCCAGACTCAGAACACAGCATTTTAGATTGCGCAGTTCTTTTCACAGGGGCGCAGAGCTCCCCATCCACCCCCCCAGTCTCAATTGCACACTTTTCTAGCTCCTACCGCTGCAGCCAGGAAGCCTCTCAAAAAGCCCCAATCCGTCTAGTGGGGGTTTTTTTTGTTTTGTTTTGTTTTTTTTTATATGAGGTTTGTTTATTTTACAATTGTATTTAACATGTAAATTAACTGAACACAAAGGTCTTAATTTTAGGTTCTAATGCTTATGGAAATGTACTCGAACATTTTTTGACATAAAAGACCATTGAAAGAAAAAAAAATGTAGAAAGAATCTGAAACTCATGGCTGTTCCCCTCCACGGAAATCTTTAGTAAAAGGCGAAAGATTTTCGATCTGAAGAGAAACCAGAGTATAGTCTAGTGGGTGGTTTGATGTGTCCTAGAAGCTGCGGTCATACTACACACATCTACCTCATCCATCTAACAAACTGTCACCAAGCCATGAGGTGTCACATATGACTTGAGTTTGCAGATTGCTGAGATCTTGCTATATAAAAAGTTCCACTAGGCTTCAGCATTAGAGCACTGGAGAGACCAGATGCAACATGACTGCTACCCTTGGGCCTGGGATCCAACATGTTTTAAAGCTTTAGTTTAATCTTAACCAACTGCTTAGGCAAAAACGGTAATTGCCAGAGGTGGCCATGTCACTGTAGTCAGCACAGACTGATATGAACCACATATCTCCTACAGAGGTGGGAAGAAGCTACTTCACACTGAAGGAAAAATGTAGAAAGAGTACAGGAGACACTAATGCTGTACCATGAAATTCCTCACGTTAACCGTAAAAATTAAAGAAGAGATTAAAAAAAAGCTGATGCTCAATGTTGTCAATCCAGCAAGTTCTGCCTCAGCCATGACAGCATATATATTTAACATATTTGTTAAGAGCCCCCAGAGATTGGGTCAAACCATAGGACACCCTAGTTCTGGATCCAAAAAAAAAAAAAAAGTCACCACACACACAAAACCTTGTGGCTTATACCTTAAGGTCTGGGAAGCAACACTGGCAGAGCCCAGTGCCTAAAGGACACATTCCAGGCAGGTTCCAGACTCTAGCAAATGTCTCAGATTATATAGATTCCCTTAAATTCTAAATAGGTCTCATCTTCTGGTCGTGTAGGGTCATGCTTGACTGTCCGTTGCTCACATTGTCACTTCGTTCGTTTACTGCCCCCACATTGCCACGATATGCAAAAAAGCACCAATCCTGACAAGTCATAAATCATAGCCATTGCCAAGGCAAGCTGGCCATAGATAGGGAAAAAACCTGAAAAGATTTTCCCATCCACATATTTACTACACTGTTGTATTCTGAGAGCAACCCCCCCCCCCCCCCATCTGAATACACTGATCAGCATTGCAGCTGATTGGCTATTAAAGCATGCAGACTCCTAAAATTAAATTTTAATCACATGCCACGTTTTGGCATGTCCCAGTGTTGTGGGGGCAATACATCAACTGTGCCACTATTAGGCCAATTGCTCACGGATGTAATTTACCATGTTGACAGAAAAATTCTTAGTAAAATGTTCCGTAAATGTGAGTATGCGTAAAATGGTTCATTGCCAGTGTTGCAGTATGTGTAAAAATGACTGCACTCAAAATGTCTATGGGATTTATTCACTAAAGGCAAATCCACGTTGCACTGCAAGTGCACTTGGAGGTGCAGTCACTGTAGATCTAAGGGGAATATCTGAAATGGAGGTGGAATCTTTGCTGATATCATCCAATCATGTATAAGCAAAAATGCTGTTTATTTTACTTGCATGTCCCCCTCAGATCTACAGCGACTGCACTTCCAAGTGCACTTTCAGTGCAAAGGGGATTTGCCTTTAGTAAATAAACCCCTATGTCTGTTTTACAGCTCTGTACTCATTGTGGTATTACTAATCTTTATGCAGCTGTGTGGTGTTCAATAGACAAAAATGCATGTCTATTTTCTGATAAAAAAACTGGCTATTACCTAGAGCTGCATGATTCTGGCCAAAATGAGAATCACGATTTTTTTTTATTTAGGATAAAAAGATACTCACGATCCTCACAGCGTAAAATCTTTCACATTATACCAAAAAAAATTTGGGCCAACTTTACTGGTTAGTTTTTTTTATTCATTAAATTTTAAAAGTCTAACAATTTCTAGAAAAAAAAAAAATATATATAGAAGATTTAAACTTGAAAACAACTGTCAGAAAAAGGTTTAGTGCTTAAGTGGTTCAACGGTCCAAATTTACATACAGAAGACTATTCCTTTGATGTAAAATACAAATTGATACAATGTTTAGACTTAACATTCCACTGATAGGTTTTAAAACTTGGCAGACTGCCCAGACTGACTTTTCATGGCAGAGAGAAAATTCTCTGCATACCAAAGATCAGGAAACCCTTTGTCAAGATAAATTTTAAAAAAATTGCGATAACGATTAATCGTGCAGCTCTACTTTTACTCATGTGCAAGAGGCCTTACACCCCCATTCACATGAGCGCAATTTGACAGGTCAAAACGCATGTCAAAAGCAGAGCCTATTGCCAGCAATAAGAGCACCCTAATCGGTGCAACGCCGTCTTTGTGGCACCACAGATTTCCGAAAGTAGTTCCTGCACTACTTTTGGCAACTTAGGGGACAATTTCAATAGACATCTGTACATAAACCCACACACTTGTCTTTCAAGTCGCCATTGAAGTCAAACTGAAAAGCGGCTTTGAAATTGTGCGAGTTCACCTGAAATCTGAGTTCAAAGCTGTGCCCAGTGTGAATGAGGGCTAAAACTTTGCATGTAAAAGAAAATGTGGCGCTTACTCAGTGCCAACAAGAATACTAACTATAACAAACAAGTCTAATATAAAGTGCAATATTCAAGGAAGAAAATCTTCATGAAAAAAAAAAAGTGCAAAGAATTTTCTTCCTTGAATAATCGCACTTTATATGACTCGTTTATTATAGTTAGTATTGTTTGTTTATTAGCACTGAGTAAGCACCACATTTTTTTACATTTTAGTGTGGGAACACCTTATATGTTGGCAGCTACTCATTAGTCTCCCCTTTCTATTGTTGGTTTGCGTATTAGTACCCTTATTTTACATTAAAACTGAATTGTTTTCTACATCGTTATACAACATTCAGTCAAAATGTTGCTGCATTTGCATGCATCTGTCAATTGTTAATCTGCATTCAAAATTTTCACCAATAAATCAATCATGACATTTGAAGTATTTGGGGGAGCGTGTAATTGTAGGAGGTTCAATAATCAATCCGAGATTTTTAACTATGCTAGGTAAGCCATTGCCTATTTATGCTATCACAACTGTTAAAGTGAAAAATATATAAAAAAAACAATTTCAGTGACAATTTTCTCTTTAGGCTACAGTATTTTAATATATTCCTTCACAGATAAGTTCTGGGAGAGTCGGCAGTCAAATTCAGCTCAGTTGCTTTTAAAGACCAGTAGATGGTGCAATGGATCTTTCCAAACATTAGAAGATGTTGACTCCGTTATATTGAAATCTTTGGTGCATGTTGGCATTATACCATTGTAAGTCTAGCCGAATTGCCAGTCAGTGCCTGTGCCTCATTCAGCTCATTCCAAGTGTGGTTAAACAAAGCTTCTTACAGAAAATACAAAGAAAAGCTAAATATGTAGACTATACCAGTACATACAAGTATAAAATAGTCTGAAAGTACTGAGTTATTATCCAATTCTTCAGCACATCTCAGCATAGACTGTAGACCCTAGACAAGACTATTCATGCTGTAAAATGTTTCAATATTTTATACCCAATAAAAAAAACTGATCTAAAACATTTCTAGAGTAGACAGGTAGATCTAGTTTAACTCTTCCCAAAATGAAACTGAAGATAGTCCTAAAACAAGAACATGCTTTGGGATGTGAAGGTTAAAACGTCAAGTAGAAAGGCTTACAAACACATTTGTATGCAAAAGTTTAGGAACCCCTGACAATTTCCATGATTGTCATTTAGAAATGTGTGTTTGGATCAGCAATTTCATTTTGATCTATCAAATAACTGAAGGACACAGTAATAGTTCAGTAGTGAAATAAAGTTTATTGGATTAACAGAAAATGCACAATATGCATCAAAATGAAATTAGACAGGTGCATAAATTTGGGCAGCCCAACAGAAAAATCACATCAATATTTAGTAAAGCCTCCTTTAGCAGAAACAGCCTCAGTCTAGACGCTTTCTATAGCCTGTAATGAGTGTCTAGATTCTGGACCATTCCTCCTTACAAAACCTCCAGTTCAGTTAGGTTTATTAAAAAATTTTTATTGAAGTTATCTTATATTTAAAACAGACATACAAGTTAACAAAGGAGTGACTCTAGCACACTGCCAGATCACTCGATGGTCATTCTAATCCAACTAACATTAGCACCTAAGTGCATTCCCCTCCGCTTAATCTCCCATTCCCTTCCCTCCCCCCCCCCCCCAACAACAACCTGTAACTCGGTTCACCCCCCCCATCTTCGGACAGGATATTCACCTTATATCTCAAAAGGTACAACTCATGATACATACAGCGGGTATCAACAAATGTCTGAATTATTTCCCAGGCATTGCACATTTGTCTATCCTTTAACTATTATTAAACCTAAAGAGCATAGTTACCAATAGAAAGCCAACCCCCTTAATAAAAATGGAAGACCATATATACTGTCATGCAATAATGATTTTAGATTTTTGTTACATGGAATAGATTACACAAAATTATCCAGCAGTATTATCTGAATTAAACCACGCCTGCCACACTTTATTAAACTTTTTCTCACACCCCCTGGACAGGCAAGTTGCTTTATAATAAGGGAGCATGGAATTCACCAATCCCTTTCAAAAGGGTATACCAGGAGACGTAGAAGACCTTTATTTCAATATTATAGCCTTTCTCCCGTAGAAAAATAATATGGTTAATAACGTTCTAAGAGCCGTTGAGGGAACCACCTCCTCAACCAAACCCAATAGACAAACTTTAATTGAAGTTGGGATAGGAATCCTCAGTAGATCTGAGATGCACAAGACCATCCCCTCCCAAAAGGGCTTAATGTGAGAACATTCCCAGAAGATGTGCTCAGCACCACCCGGTGAAAAACCACATCTCCAACAGCCCAGGGAGACTGAAGGGTACATTGCTGCTAGTCTGGAAGGAGTGAAAGATTCTGTGTAAAAATGTGAAATTAGTTTATCCCTCGCCGAGACCAAATGTTTGAAGGGCCGGTCCAACATATCCTCCCCATCTATGTCAGGGACCTCCATCTCCCAACGTTGCGTACACTTTGACAAAGCCACAGGACTTTTTTTTTTTTTTTTTTTTTTAACATTTCTCTATGTGACTGATAATGTTTTAGGAAGTTCTTCCTGCATAAGTATATCCTCCAGGGGATGACGGGATTGATTCCACCACTTGATCCCCAAACTGAGCCTGGAAGGCATGACGAAGAGCCGCCTCCACAACTGTGGCAGAGTCCCCATCATCCGATATCAACCATTTATGGGCAAACACCATCTGACCGGCCAATACTTCAGTCAGGTAAAGCCAACCCGCCACTCCCTCAGGGTTCCTGAAGTACTTTGAGTCCTATGCGTGGTTGCTTGGCAGCCCACAAAAGCCAGCTAGTGATACAGTCCAATTGTTTAAAAAATGACCTAGGGACCCACACCGGGGCATGTCTTAAGAAATATAAAATGACTGGAAGAATTTTTAATAAATTTATCCTCCCTTATAAGCGATAGTGGGAGCCTCTGCAACGCTTGAGCCCTTTGCTTGAAAAAATTCAAAAGTGGCACCAAATTTAGGGTCACGTAGTCAGAACTCTCAGCTGAAATCTTCACCCCCTAAATATGTGATGGAAGATACCCATTTTAGTGGCAGACTATGGTCAGCTTTTTCTTTGGCCCCCTCATTTAACGGTAAAATGGAAGATTTACTCCAATTTATTTTTAACCCTGAAAATGTGGTGAAATTTAGTATTTTCAGAGCCACCTGTAGCAAGGACCCTGGGTCCTCTAGAACCAACAACATGTCGTCAGCATATAAAGCTAGACACTCTTTGATTGTACCGACTCTTATGGCGTGAACTTCACTAGATGACCTAAGAGCCACTGCCAAAAGGTTCCATCATAAGTGCAAATATAAAAACGGGGATAAAGGACACCCCTGTCCAGTACCTCTGCTCACTGAGAAAAAGGGAGAAGTAGATTTAGCCAGCCGAATTGCCACTGGGATTGCTATACAATAAGGTAATCCATTGCTGAAACACCTTTCCAAACCCCATTTTACCCACCACTCTAAGAATGTACTTCCAGTCGATTGATTCAAACGCTATTTCTAGGTCGATCGATACAATTATTCTGGAGCCCGCCCCACACCCGGAAAGCAGATGAGTAAACCATCTTCTCAGATTAGTATCCGTAGACTTTCCAGGCATGAAACCGGTCTGATCAATATCGACAAGAGAGGGGGGGATCACCACAACCAACCTATCTGCCAGGATTTTTGTCAAGATCTTCAGATCCATGTTTAGTAGAGCGATAGGTCTATAACAGGGATATGCAATTAGCGGACCTCCAGCTGTTGCAAAACTACAAGTCCCATCATGCTCTTCTTCTGGGTGTCATGCTTGTGGCTGTCAGTTTTGCTATGCCTCATGGGAATTGTAGTTCTGCAACAGCTGGTGGTCCACTAATTGAATATCCCTGGTCTATAAGATGCACTCTAATGGATCCTTTCCCGGCTTCAGCAACAGAACCATGTATGCATCCAACATGGATGTTGGAAGCTCATTTAGTTCCAGACACTTGGCTAGAAGTGTATTCAGTCTAGGTGTCAATTCCTCAGCATAGATTTTTTTAAAGTCTGCGGGGATGCCATCCGGTCCGGGGGCCTTATTAGAGGGAAAGTCAAAAATTGCTGCAACTATTTCCTTGTTAGTTATCTCAGCATCCAACACCAACCTTTCTTCATCAGATAACCTCAGGAGGGAAAGAACCTCCAGAAGGGCATCCAAGGCATCAGGGTCGTAGTTCGGGATGGGGGCATATAGGCCCTCAAAGAAGTCATGAAATTCTCCTAGTATTTCCACAGGATCACTAACCAGTACCCCACTCTTCCCCCTGATTACCGGGATATTAGTAATTTGATTATCTACCGCCACTAATCTTGCCAACAGTTTCCCATTTTTATCTCCTTCCGAGAACACAGAATTCGCCCTACGAGTTGCCTCGGTATGGAGCCAGATCAGAGAAATGCAGGGAGAGAAGACACCTAGCCTCCATAAACAATAAATATGTAGTATCAGAGGGGTCACTGGAATGTTTCTCCGCACATTCCTTTTCTTGGCCTTGTATCCTAAGTATTTCTGCATTGTGAGCCACCCTCTCAGCCTTAGGCCCCTTTCACACGAGGCGGGCTCTGTTTCTACGGGGTCCGCCGGATCAGCGGGAGATCTGTCCGTTGATCTCCGCTGAGCCGGCGGATGACAGGTCCCTCTCTGCTCACTGAGCGGGGAGGGGCTTGTCAGGCGCCGCTGCCACCTATGGAGTGATCGGACGAAAAACGGACAGCGTGTCCGTTTGTCAGATCTCACCCGATCCGCCAGCGACGGATCTGGACGTAGAGCCATACGTCTGCTTTTAGCGGATCAGACGGGGTCAGATGTCAGCGGACATGTCTCCGCTGACATCCGACGCTCCATAGGCTAACATGGATCGCCCGTTCAGGTCCGCCGTCAAAACTGACAGGCGGACCTGAACGGTCCGATCGTGTGAAAGGGGCCTTAATGGCAGAGATGCACTCTTCCACTGCCTTAAAAGCATCCCATACCACTGGAGGGTCAGCCAAGTCCTCGTTTGACCAATAAGAGGCAATAGATCCCTTTACCCAGGAAGATGCCTGCTCATTTTGTAGCCACTCCTCCCCTCTGAGAAGTTAAGATTAAGGGACAGGGGGCAATGATCAGATATACCCCCGGCCAGGAAGTCAATGTCCTTCACAAATGAAAGCACCGATTCCCAAAAGCTAGATCAATCCTGGCTGATGAATGGTGAGTCAGACGCGAGTAAGTTTTGCGATGAGGGTTTTTGGCTCTCCACAACTCAGTTAACCCAGGAAAGAACATCTGCCGACCCCATCCTCCCCGGGTTGGAGGAGTCCAGGGCATCTAAAGTAGCATTAAAATCACCCATCAATACCAGAGGAAGGTGAGAAAATGGGGCCAATTTAGTAAACAAGTCATAGAGCACTTGCACATTAATAGGGGGAGGTAAATATACATTTGCCAATATCATCTTATGCTGAAAAATGTCTAAGACAGCCGCATATCGCCCCTCCTGGTCGGAGAATGCCTAATGTATTGTACACGGTAAAGCTTTGGTAATAACGTTTGAGACTCCTCTGGCAAGAATATAAAAAGGTAGCATGAAAGGCTTTTTGAACCCAGGACCTGCGTAGTGCCAGGACCCTGCTTCCATTGAGGTGCATCTCCTGCAAGAAGGTGACATGGGGCTTGGAATGCTTGAGGAACTGATATATCGATATTAGTTTGTGTTTGTTATTCAATCCGCTCACATTCCAGGACACAATTTTAGGGCATTTAGCCATCAATCTGTACTGGAAAATTTGAGTTCCAGGACCCAGAATGCAATGCCCAATTCAATCTACAAGTACTGGAACAAACCATAGACCAATGCCATAAATATCCTAAAGCATTTACCCCTTGTTGGTAGTGAACAGAGTTACAACAAACCCTCCCCGCCATTATACCAGCCTTAACCACAAAACAAAAAATGAAACACATAACCACTGGTATGTGGCTTAATCCCAAAACTCCCAAAAATGGGGAGAATAAACAGACTAGGAAGTCAGTAACCTAGTGACGAAATGTTCGGCAAGTTTATTACGTATCCTCTTGTCTTCTCTTCATGGAGCCCCATAGAAAAAAGGATCAAGGAGCATTAGATAGCCTTGCTTCACAGCCAGGTGTATGCTAACAAATAGTCTCATGGAGCCCTCTAGTGGCCCCTTGCAGGAATAACAATGGAAGAAAGAAAAAAAAAACTCGTAAGCAACAGGAGAACCAGAGTGCTTGTATATATAAACAGCTCCTCGAGTAGTATAGGAGAGGAAAAAGGTACTCCAATCAAGGGAGTAATCCCTTGAGTAAGGTTTAAAAAATGCAAAGTAGATACAGAGAAAAAAAACAAAACAAAAAAAACAAAGATTGCCAAGGGAGCCCAATGCGTGCAGTTAAACACAGTGATTAATTCTTCAATGACCACAGAAAATGCAGTACTATGACAACTTCAGCATAGCACCCAGCAGCTTTCGGTCAAGCCATTCGCTGGCTTCCAACGGATTATCAAAGAATTTAATTGAGCCTTTGTACTGTACCTGCTTGGTTATAGCATGCTGTATTGGATCTCCCTTTCCCTCATTCTTTTACAGACTTCATTGAAGGATCTTTTCCGTTGAGTTTCCGCAGAGAAATCAGGAAACAGCATTTTGGCGTTCTCAAATCTCAGCTCCTGGTGTTTCCTGGATTCCGTGAGGATCATATCCCGGTCCCTGTAGTTGAGAAATCTCACCAAAAATGGACGTGGGAACGCTCCAGGACGCCGCACTTCCGTAGGGACTCTGTGCGCACGCTCTACAACATATGTAGGGGGAAGGTTGCCCAACTGCAGAATCTGCTTAAAAAATTGCTCCGCAAACATGGCAGTTTTAACCCCTTCCACCCCTTCAAGTAACCCAACCACCCAGACATTCAGTCTTTGCCGGTCTTCGGCGTTCTCAGCTCTATGTTGGAGTGATTTTACCATCTCTTGCAGCTCAGACAACCGCACGCCCTGTGAGTGTGTCACATCCTCCACTTCAGAAATACTTTCCTCTGCTGTGGTAAGTCTACCCCGGATTTTATCCAGGTCATGCCTAATGAGTGTGCATTCAGTGGAAAGATGGTCAATCCTTACCATCACTGCAGCTCTGCTGGCATCTATGGCCTCTAGGATGGGTCTTGTAATTGCATCTGAGGCGGTCTCCTGACCTGGGGATGCCGGCAGGGGGATTCCCCGGTCCTGCATCAGCCGCTGCCTTCGCCATCTGCCCGTCTCGTTTCTTAGTTCCTCT
Source organism: Lithobates clamitans (assembly GCA_037952925.1). Lineage (NCBI taxonomy): Eukaryota > Metazoa > Chordata > Amphibia > Anura > Ranidae > Lithobates > Lithobates clamitans. The sequence continues at coordinate 3,000,382 of JBBGZY010000943.1, forward strand.
AGTGACCTGCCGAGGAGGTAAGATGGAGGCGGAGGATCCCTGTTCCAGGCCTCGTGTGGAGCGAGTTTGTCTCTGGGAGTGCTGGGGTGTCTTGTCCTGCTTACACCCAGTCTTTCATGACCGGGACTTCCCAATCTCAGCCCGCAGGTGTACTAGCCCAGTATAATGATCAAAAGGCTTCGAAAAACAGATCAATCCTCAGGATAGATGCGGAGCTCCAGAGAAACACTTCTTGCCTCGTTCACATTCGGCCACGCCCCCCAGTTCAGTTAGGTTTGATGGTTGCCGAGCATGGACAGCCCGCTTCAAAATCACCCCACAGATGTTCAATGATATTCAGGTCTGGGGACTGGGATGGCCATTCCAGAACATTGTACTTGTTCCTCTGCATAAATGCCCGAGAAGATTTGGGAGCAGTGTTTTGGGTCATTGTCTTGTTGAAGTTACGCCAGGGCTGGATATTTCAACTTTGTGACTGATTCCTCAACATTATTCTCAAGAATCTGCCAATATTGAGTGGAATCCATGTGACCCTTAACTTTAACCAGATTCCCAGTACCGGCACTGGCCACACAGCATGATGGAACCTCCACCAAATTTTACTTTGGGTAGCAAGTGTTTCTTGAAATGCTGTGTTCTTTTGCCGCCATGCATAACGCCCCAAAGTGTCAAAGAGAACAACTTGCAATTGGCCACCTTCAGGGCCAGACTTACAATTGGGCTTGACTGGGCTCAAGCCCATGGGCCCCGTCCAATAGGGGGCCCCGTGGGCAGGGCTGGATCCATCGCAAACAACTGCCCGCTTCGTCGGTACCACTGCTTATTTCACGGCAACTGATCAGCCTTGTTTACATCCACTTCGTTATAGCGGTGGAATGCACCATAGGGCGGACGTGATGTCAGCCAGAAATGATGGCCGCGTTGCCTCTCATGTCTTGCATCATTTCCGCCCTATGGTGCATTCCACCGCTACCAGGAAGTGGGAGTACACAAGCCCGATCGGTCACCATGAAATAAGCAGCGGTGCCGGCGAAACGGGCTTGCTAGTGGGCGGGAGTTTGCCGCCCCCCCTAAATGTTAGAAATCATGGGGCCCCCGTACATCCTACCTGACGGGGCCCCCCCTTTGACCCACTGACAAGTGACACCTTGCATCCGCTGACAAGTAACGTGGCAAGTGACAATCTGCATCTGAAGGCAGGTGACGTTGGCAAGTGACACGTTCAGGCTCCGACTGATTCTGCTTATGGTGAGTTGAACTATTTTATATAACAATGTAATAGAAATATTGCACTTCAATCTTTTTTTGCGATACGGCACTGCATCGATTTAACTGACAATTGCGCAGTTGTGTGATGCTGTACACAAACACTCGGCTACTCTCGGCTCCGCTCGGGACTGCGAGAGGACCCGAGAGCCGCCGAGATATGCAGGACTCTGTATCTCGGCGACGCCATTTTTAAAGACTGCAATGACAAGGCTGCAAATGAAGACTGCAAATAACACTGGGGCAAGGCTGCAAATGACAAGGCTACACTGACAAGGCTGCAATGACACTGGACAATGCTGCAGATGGACGCTGTGCAAGGCTGCATTAATGGGCATTTAAATGTAAGTTTTCTTCTTAAACTTCCCTCCTAAAAGTGCTTTTCCTTAAAACTCCCTCCTAAACTTGGGTGTGTGTTTTATGCCGATAAATACGGTAATGTATAGAAGGTAGGGCCCAAAAGTGACTCAAGCCCAGGGGCCCCCACCACCCCAAGTCCTGCCCTGGCCACCTTAAATACCTTTTCTCATGATTGGATGCAACTGTCTATGAAGTTCAAGGCTTAATGAGCTCACCAAACCAATTGTGTGTTCCAATGAATCAGTGCCAAGTAGCTACAGGTATTCAAATCAACAAAATGACAAGGGTGCTGAAATGTATGCACCTGTCCAATTTTGTTTTGATGCATATTGCGCATTTTCAGTTCATCCAATAAACCTCATTTCACTACTGAAATATTGCTGTCCTTCAGTTATTTGATAGATCAAAATGAAATTGCTGATCCAAACACCCAAATATTTAAAAATGACAAACATGGAAATTGTCAGGGGTTCCTAAACTTTTGCATACAACTATATATACACACACAAACCAAATTTCCACTTGCTCTGACGCATGGGAGGTAGCCAGAGGAAGAGAATGTGCTATGCAACTATTTCTTACAGGGATAACTGATCTGAACAATATACAGGTAGTCTGCTTCTAAGAAACCACAAGGCGACGGTTGTAGCCAGATGTCCCCTTTAAAAAGGGCTGACCAGCTGTATGGAAAGCAAAATCCTGTTTTGCACTACACTTAAACATTTTACCTTTAGCACATACCTGGATTTAAGGACACATGCTTCGCTGTGTAACCAGTTTCCATCAAGCCTCTCTGTGAACAAGTTGTGGTCTGTTCCACATTAGCCTGAAAAAAAAAAAATATATATAATGAACCCCACAGACATTTAAGAATGTCAAAAAAAAAAAAATAATACACAAACACACACGTTTAGCCCTTCAACCACTTGCTTACTGGACACTTCTACCTTGTTCCTGATAAGGCCATTTTTCAGTGCTGCCACACTTTAAATGTCAATTGCGCCATCATGCAACACCACCAAATAATTTTTTTTGCAGTTTGAGGCAGATGGAGCTTTTTGATGGCATTTAATCACCACGGAAAAAAAAAACCCCACACACACAAACAGTAAATTTTAAACAAGACACTTTAGTTTGCTATATAATTCTGCAAATATGTCATTTTTCTCCTTCACTGATGAGGTGGCACACAGATAATCAGTGGCCTGATTATCTGTGTTCATGTCCCCTGTTCAGGATTGCCAGTTATTGGCAGTACTTAACTCACAATGCGAGGGAGCCGATGACCAGCAAGCCTATTTACTATTATCAGCTGTGACTGGCCCTTTACCACAATCTGTGATAGACTATCTGAAGGACCCAACACTCAGAGTGCACTGGAACCACAACCCAGGGTCCATGGATGCCCTGCCAGAACAGAGTGGTGCTGTAGCCATCTTTCAGCTATAGGGTGGTAAGGAAATGGTTAAACAAGCTGCAAGTACAGAAATCACTGGAAGTGCCAGAAATCTAGTATCCTACCTTCCTCAAACATGACAACACAGCTCTGAACTCCTAGGTATGCGGTGTCAACCCTGAACCCAGATCTCATCTCCATAACCCCTTGTGCACAGGCACGAGAGCACAGACCTCCCACTTCATTGCTCGTACTTGCTCATTTCTCATTGTAGACTGCATATCCATCTATGTCCTCAAATGTATGCACCCGTCAATTGGGGGACTGAAAAATACCTACATTTCCAAGTTTCAACTGTTTAAAAACTGGTTAAATCAAGTGCCCATGGCTTGCAAGCAGGCACAGTATGGACAGCCAAAAACATAAGAAAAAGGAAGAGCAAAAAGGCAAAGACCTACGGTATTCCATTATAGTTGACAACTTTTACATTTACCACAGTCAGATTAACAGATTTAAAAAGATTACAATTACTGTGAACTAGTGCTAGTCATCTAGGCTTTTCCATGCAATATGTGCTGCATACTAATGCACATATCAAATTCTAGATTAACTTCTTAGGAACAAAGCCTCAAGTTAAAAAAAAAAAAAAAAGTTTTTAAATTTAAAGTATATTTTTCCTAACAAATTGCATTTGAAAGACCACTGGCGTAAACACAGTATGACATAAAATATTGCAACAATCTCCATTTTATTCTCTGGGTTCTCTGCTAAAAAAAATAAAAAAATAAAAATAAAAAATAAAGTATATAGAGAGATCCAACTAGGTTCCAAGTAATTTTCTAGCAAAAATTAGATTATCTTGTAAGCAACAAGTGACAATAGCTATAAAATGTAATTTTAGGGGAAGGAAGAAAAGTATCCAACTCATGAGGAAATTGAGTCTGCAAGTTCATTCTTTTGATCCAAAAGAACCGAGAGATACATGGTTTCTCTTCATCGGTGTTTACGAACATTTGCTGGCTGAGTTTTTTTTTCTTTTGACAGCTCTGCACTTTTGCATTATTCGGGGAAATGCTGTATCAAGATCGTGAAGGGGGGGGGGGGGGGATAGTTGAAATCGCAATTATGATTTATATAAAAAAAAAAAAAAAAAATTATGATTATGCAGCTCTAAATCACTGACATTTTATTGCATCAAAGTTTTGATTAGCTTTCACATGCATAAACTTATTTTTCCTTCTGTAGCCAAAGACAATCAAATCTCCACTCACTTTTCACTGAAAGTAAAAATATAGAAAGTATCGCATTCACCAAAAATCTTGGCACTTTGTGAATAGACTCACATCATGATTAGGAAAAGATCTGTAGCAAAAGTCCAGATGCTTGAAATAGACAGGTTGGTGACCACCGCTCCAGGTAACGGGATTTAAATTTCCCGTCGTCCGCTGGGTGAACCCTGCTGGGTAACTTTTCTCACGGAATATATATCAATACTACACATTCGAGGACTAAGGATCAAAAAGTTTCCCACCTCGGATTTATTCGATGAAAATTTTAAAAAAGACTGGACAGACACTCTAGATACTTGTTCCTTTAAACTCATGGAAATTATGATTGCCTCAAAGAAAAAGGAAACAGAAATTACAGCTAGACATATCTACAATACAAAAAGACCTTACCACCTCTCAAACATCTAAAGGTTTTGCTGAACTTGATGAAAAGCTAAACAAAAAATTGGATCGAATGGAAAAAGCAGTAATTGACACCAAGAAGGGCAAAATGGCCCGAGATAAAAGATGACTACCAAGGAAACAGTGTTTATACCTGGAACAGGTCATTTCATAATTCTAGCAAATCCCGTAAAAACCGAGGCAAACGAGTGAGCTTTTCCGATCATGAAGGAGAGTCGGCCGACAACACTATCACGTACCGCATCAAACTCGTCACTTGATAGATCTTTAACCCCATCAGAGCCCATCAGATCTACCAACAGCCAAGCCTCTGGAAACCCTCACAGGTCCAGACCAACAAAGAAAAAAGAAGTCATTTTCAAGAAGACAAGAAGAGGCGGTAGGAAACACAAGAGCCACGAGCAACTCACGCTACACACTGAGAGAAAACGCTGAGGAAGTAAAACATAGTGTGATCAATTTGTCCAAAAGACCACTGAACACAGAAGAAACCGACCTTTTAGCAAAAGGCTTGAATTTTTGTCCAACCAGACACTTCAATCTTTGTGAAACGATCTTGGACATTAACAGATTTGCAAGCACACTTACTCTTCGGAAACATTTTTTGATTGCACAGTAGATGAGTTCAATGGGTCCATAGACAGCTGTGACACAGGCGAGTCCTTGTCTTCACCTATTTTATTCGTAGACAATTGTGCTTTACAAGATTTGACTGATTTGGCGCATGAGTCAGATCCTTTCCCTCTGGACCCCACGGATGTTCACATTGATATTTCCAGGGGCAGATCAGATTTTTATCCGGTGGCAGCCAGGGGCAAAGATCTTGACACATTCCAAAAAATGGTAGAGGGAGACCTGGTACACCTGGCTCACAGTTGCAATAAAAACAAGTTTGCACAGGACAATCTGACCACCAGGGAGAGACAGGGGCTCAACCAACTCTCCATGGATGATCAGATAGATAGTCATCAGGAATGCAAACAAGGGGGGTATGGTAGCAGTCTTAGATGCAGAAGCTTATAAAAGTGAAGCCTTACGCCAATTGACTGACGAACATACATACCAGAGACTGCCTTCCAACCCCACCACCTCCTTCAAAAACAAACTCTCTACACTCATAGATAGAGCTATACAAGTCGGTATATTTACCCCTAGGGAGAAAGAATTTCTCATTCCAGAAAACCCCATAACACCAGTGTTCCATCACTTACCAAAGATTCACAAGGGGTTAAATCGCCTTACAGGACGACCTACAGTGGCAGGTATAGGCTCCTTAAATGAACGCTTGGGGGAGTTGACTCCCATTTACAACCAACTAGCCTCCCTGGTTACATAAAAGATACAAATGATTTGTTGAATAAACTCCAAAACATCAAATGGGAAAACAACTTTAGATGGATCAGCTGTGATGTGATGAGTTTATACTCTAGTATCCCACACCACCTGGGGATCCAGGCAGTCATTTACTTTCTTAGAAAAACGGGTAAAGCTTCCCTGATACTTCAGGAGTTTTATTGTGCAAGCTCTAGAGTACCTTTTAACACACAATTTTTTTATGTTCGACGGAGACTATTTTCTCCAGAAATGCGGGGCCTCCATTGGAGCCAAATTCTCCCCCTCACTGGCCAATATTTATATGGGCTGGTGGGAGAGGTCCCGCATCTTTGGACCAGATAGTCCACGCCGTAAAGACACAGTCTGTCGCTTTATTGACGACTTATTGTTTATTACATCAGATGGAGAGGCAGATTTGGACAGATGGCTCACATACTTTAATGACAATTCACTTAATTTGAAGTTTACTGGAAACTTGCAGGTCAGCTCCATAGACTTTTTGGATGTGAAGCTGACAGGCTCTGGAGACACCATCCAGTTTGTATAGAAAACCTCTCAGTGGCAACACTCTACTCAGAGCCGACTCAGCACACCCTAAACACACTATCACAGGCATACCATATAGCCAGTTCTTGAGGTTAAAGCGTTTATGTAGTTCCCCTGAAGTTTTTGAAGCAGAGGCTGAAAAAAATGGCGCATAGGTTTAAAGCGCGAGGTTACAAAGATACATCCATATTAAAAGCACTCACAGTAAAATCTATCCCAAGGTCCACGCTTCTAAATAAGAAACCACATAGAAAAACCCAACATAAAAGAGAAACATCCCCTAGGACTCCAGTCTTTTCCACCCCATACAGTACAGAATTTAACACAATAAAGAAAATCATTGTGAAACATCTTCCGGTACTGTACAATGACCCAATATACAACATCCTCTCTAAAGGGATCAAGGTTGTTTCTCGCAAAGCACCCACACTGGGACGCTCACTGTCTCCTAGCCTATTTACAACCAAACGTACCAAAACAAATTGGCTTAATTTCACAGGCAATTTTAAATGTGGAATAAAAACTTGCAATTATTGCGGGTATATCAAAACCGGCCAATACATAAGATCATGCAGCAGCCAAAAAGTTTTTGTTCCCCGCTTTTATAAACTGCAACACCAAATTTGTAGTGTATGTCATTACATGCACTAGCTGCCAGGTACAATATGTTGGATGCACAACACGACGTCTCAGAGATAGGCTACATGATCACCTGTATAATATTGAGAAAGATTTTGACAAATGTATCAAAACACTGGATTTTCACACACCACAAAAACATCTCCAGTTTAGTTATCCAAGGGATTGAGAAAATCATGACACCAGTGAGGGGAGGAGACAGATTCCAGATATTGTGTAAACGAGAAGTCCTTTGGATATTCTCATTAGATACTAGAATCCCACGGGGGTTAAACTTTGAGTGGGACGTTTCACATTTCTATGAATAATATTTCTGAAAGACATGTCTAGCAATATATCTGCACCTCTGTCCTCTCACCTCTCCTTCTAGCCATCCACTTACCCACTAACCCCAATTAAAAAATTGCATAAAAGTTTAAATTGCAACGATCCAATAGCTTGGTCTCATAGTCTGGCTTAAATATTCCTTCTCTTCTTTTTTCAAAACAGAACCTTGATGAGGTTCTTGTATTCACTCTTTTACATGGATGAACGATTGGAGATGGGTTATATTCACCGATTTTGGTTTGTCCGTTTAGTTATTTATTCTTCATCTCCAATCAGACACCATTGTTCAGTGGTAGCTGCAAGCAAGCTACAACACTAAATTCATAGGAAAAGCCTTCATAATTTTGAGCGCATATGTCCACTTTTCACTTTTATAGGGCCCACATACACATCATCCTATACCAGGGGTTGTAGCGAGCAAAGAGGTACACCGTCCACATGTCTATCTAGTCACTCATCCACTTGAATTGGTATTTACTTAGAAACATGTGTATTTTAATGCCACACTTCAGATGGATGAGGGGGACGAGAACACAATTTAGATGTGACATTTTTCTTCTTTACCTCATATAGTTCTGCCCATACATATGAAGACGATACATCAAGAGATGAGATTGCTTCAAAACAATACGCTTAGTAAACATTCATCTTATTGTTTAACCACAGTGAACGTTACCAGGTTGATAAACATATGCTTTTAGAGATATATTTGAGAGTTTGAGCCCCGGAATTATTAGTGTATGATACGTTTTATCATTTACTTCCTGTTCATGTATTATAAGCTCAACAGGTATATATGTAGGAGATTGTATGGGAAATATATACTCACACATAGATCATTTATGGATCGTGCTTTTCAGTTTCTACTTCATTTTATATATATTCTATATATACTTTCACGATGACATACATACATACATACATACATACATACATACATACATACATACATACATACATACATACATACATACATACATACATACATACATACATACATACATACATACATACATACATACATACATACATACATACATACATACATACATACATACATACATACATACATACATACATACATACATACATACATACATACATACATACATACATACACACATACATACACACATACATACATATATATACTTTCACGATGATAGAGATACACATATACATATACATACACACACACACACACACACACACACACACACACATATACACACATACATATACACACACACATACATATACACACACATATACATATATATGCACACACACTTTTCACACTTTATGTTGATTTCCATTTTATTTTTCATTTTCACTTTTTAGATTTACGATATACATAAATGCACATATACATGCATTTATAAAAAAACACTTTTTTCTCCTTGTAGATTTCAAATCATTAAAAAAAGCACCCATACACCATATATACATACACCTTGTTTGCATTTCAAATTTGGTAGATTTCACATAAGGTCACGAAATCTGAAAGTTATGCAAACATTGTTACAGATCTTCACATGTAAGATCTTGTCGTTTACAAAACACAGTGGTTCTTCACAGTATTTTTTTATAACAACCTTTATAACATCCTCATTTATATAATATTTCCATAATATTTGTAAACCGAGTAGATATATGATACCTTTCACACTATGCCGTGGCTGCCGGGCCACACATACCTGTATTCATTTATATAATGGTTTACATGTTTATACGTCTAAGCGTCAGTTTTAGCACCTATCTCAGTTCCGTGGAAAGAAAGGAAATTTTATATCTCCCCAACTTTCCTTCTTCAGAAGACTTTTAAAGCAATATAAACTTTTTATTTATGGATATTTTTGTATTGTCTATAGGAACATCTTGTTTGCACATGCAAGTCTCCAAGAAACTCCAAAAACAATTTTTCTTGCTCCTAGACACTGAAGCTTAAAAAAAATAAATAAATAAATAAATAAAATAAAAAAATAAAAAAATAAAAAAAAATTAAAAAAAATAAAAGCAACTGAGCATGTGCAGAACAGGATGAGTATTACTTGTTTTAAACCGTATGGACCCTTATTTTAATACTTTACATAGTTCTACCTGCAAAAGGGGCCAGCCTGGTCTAGTAGAACTTAATTTTCAGACTAAAGTTCCACTTTAAGGCTCCATGCACACTAGCATTTTTCATTTTTTTAAGCTGTTAAAACTAATTAAACTAGTGTTATCCCTCTTAGATTGTAAGCTCTAAAGGAGCAGGGCCCTCTGATTCCTACTGTATCAAATTGTATTGTATTTGTACCGTTTATCCTCAAGTTGTAAAGCGCTACGTAAACTGTTGGCGCTATATAAATACTGTATAATAATAATAATAATAATAATAATAAATAATAATCCTGTGTGTCCATGCACACTACTTTAGGCTATTTTTTCCCCTTCTGCTCCTAGATGCGGAAGATCAAAAAAACTCCAAATATAGCATTTTTTGGAGCACCGTTCCAGCGGGAGAAAAAATCCACTCTGAGAATGATGGAGAAGAGATATACTGTATACACCATTAGAGGAGATACACCATTAAAGGGTGAAGTAAATCGACTCAGATCAAATTTTTTTTTTTTATAAAAAAAAAAAATTAAAAGCCAACAACAATGTCTTCCTGTTACATTAAAAATGTAATTTTAAGAATGTTTGTTCGATTTTCTAATCGTTAGTGGGGTCAAAGCGATGTGAATTTTCAACCACAGTGACAATTTGAAAATGGAAAACTTTTGACAAAGGAATTTTCAGACAGTGCATGTGGTTTTCATTCAGAAATTAAAATAGTTTTAAAAGCAGAATGTTAAAAAACAAGTGAAAACTTCAAACATTTTTTCATTCAGTAAATGTACAAAGATTTGTCTGAATATTCTCATCTGAAAATTGATCCGTGTGGCCAGGCCCAGCATAAGGATCGGTACACACCTATGTAGTTTGCTTTTGATCTGTTTCTGCAGTGCTTTTTGCTGTGCATTTTGATTTTTGCATTTTTTTGGCCAATTTGTTGTTGGGGGGGATTAAAAAACACAAATTGCTGCAAAAACGCATTACATGCTATTCTGCAGCTTCTCCATTAAAGTATATTAAACCAAAAAAAGCACCATTTTGCGTTAAAGTCCCTGACCCTTTCAAAATAGAGGCAAAAAAAAAAAAAGCATAGATGTGAACGTGTCCCATAGGAAACCATGTAGATGAACTAACTGTAGTGCGTTTCTGCAAAAAAACAAAAAAACAAAAAAAAAAACAAAAAAAAAAAAAAAGCAAATAACCAATACTGTAAGGGGTTCATTTTTTACTGTAGAACTGTGAAAGTAATATTTACAGTAGTGATTTGCCCTTTTTGTACTAAAAAATGGCTCATTTTAGTTTAACCCTCATGTTACTGGCCGATCAACCAACAAGTTGTTTCAGCCCTAATGCGAATTGCTCTTAAAAAGCTAATAAAATGCCACTAGAAGCTGGCACAGAAATGCCATTACCAGCATTTATTCAATTTTTCTTCTTAGTTTTTGAGCTTATGAAAAAACGCTAGTGTGCACAGGGCCTAAAGCAGAAATAAACCCTCTTATCCTATGCAGCCAAGGAAGCTGTTTCGGTTTAATCTGAAACGGTCATGGTGCTGCACACATGATCAGTTTTGATACCAGCCATTTGGTTTGACAGTTTGGTGGAGGACACATGCAAATGACAGTTCGCAATCCTGGCATTCCAAGAAAGTAACTTTGTTTTAAAAAAAAAAAAAGATGGGTTTAGTTCTGCCTTACAATTTACTTCTGCTCAGGGCTTCCACAAAAACAGCCTCCAGCAAGAACAAACCAAAGCAATGCTGGAGGCAATTTATGGCACACTTATTTTGGTAGCATAATTAATGTGGAATGTATGTTCCTTGCTAAAGAACATAATCAAGCTATAGGCAAGATTCTACTTTAACCACTTAAACCACCTTCCTAACCAGACCAATTTTCAGGCTTCAGTGCTCACACACTTTGAACAATTAGTCATGCAACATTGTACCTTTATAAAAATGTGTCCTTTTTAAAGTTGTATTTTTTTTTTCCACAATGCTTTGCAAAATGGTCCTTTTTCACAAAATTGGCATAGTAACAGGTTCTCTCTCACACAGAATATGCATACAACAAATTACACCCCAAATACATTCTACTACTCCTGAGTATGGCAATACCACATGTGAAAGACTTTTACACAGCCTGGCCACATACAGAGATCCAACATGCAGGGAGCACCATCAGGCGCTCCAGGGACATAAATTACACATTTAATTTCTTGACTACCTCTTCTACTTTAAGGCCCTGGAGCACAGGACAGTGGAAATGCCCCAAAAAAAAGACCCAATTTTGTAAAGTAAAACACCCCAACGTATAATCTTTGAGGCATAATGAGTCTTTGGAACAAGTAATTTTTTTTCCCACAAGTTTTTGGAAGATGTGGAAAGAAAATGAACACTTTTACACAAAGTTGTTCAAGATATTTCTAACACATGCATGTACATAGCAAAAATTACACCCCAAAATACATTCTGCTACTCCTGAGTATGACGACACCACATGTGAGACTTACATACCCAGGCCACATACAGAGGCCCAACATGCAGGGAGAATCAGGTGTTCTAGGAGCATAAATTACACATCAAATTTGACTACTTATTACGCTTTTGTAAGACATGGATGAGCCACGCTGGACATGGACGGACAGGAATGGGCCGAGATCAGCACTGTGGGCACTTGATTAAGCCCACAGCGCTGCTGCACGCGGCTTCCTCTCCTCGCACACTGTACCGATCGGTGCAAGGAGCTGACCTGGACATGCACCGGGTCTGTTGACAACTGATTGCTCTGTCATTGGACAGGGCGATCACGTGGTAAAGGGCCGCTGTCATTGGCCCTTTACCCTGTTCGTAACGCACCGGGTCTGGAGAACAGACATTCCCGGGCACGATTGTGGGAGGACGTCATATTACGCCCTCCCAGTTATCTGACCGCGCTGTAACTGTCATTCGGCTATAGTCCAGTCGGCAACTGGTTAAGGTGGCTATACATGGCTTGAATTTCAGACAATTTAGGGAGGAACCAACTGAAAATTTGAGCCATGGATGGTCCCAAAGGCACCAGCTCTACAAAAGTATTTCCAAATCAAAAAAGGAACTAGGACAAAATAAAAAAATAATAATAAAAAAAAAAAAAAAAAAAAAAAAAAGGAGGGTCAAACAGTGACTGCACCCAGACATATTTAGTCACTGTTCAGGTATTCATTAAGGGTGCTTTGGCAGCTATTCAAGCAACTATGGGTGATGTGTGTCTGAATACCATAGCTGGCAGTGCAGATTCCTCCATTCATGAGTTAGCCGGGTTTTAACACTTTCAGTACCTAAAAATCCAAAAACACCAATTCTTTCCATATTGTCACTATGACGGCACACAATGAGACAGACCAACTGAGGGACATTTGGTTTTCCACTATGCTCCATAACACATGAAAGATTTACCAGGTCTTATTAGGTGGACACCATAGATAATCTTTTCAGCCAAAGTTTACCTTTGTAAAGCACTACAGCCTAGCTGTGGTCCAGGAGAAGGAGGCATTTAAGCTGGACCAGAGCCAACTGCCTTATAGAACTGTTTACAGAGACAGGAACTGCCTCAGCCCAAGAGTCAGAGGCTGAAATTGTCTCAGTTTGAGAAGCAGACCATTGACCTGGCAAGTGAGATTTCTAGTAGTAAGGGTGAGACTTATTTATTTTTGGCCAAGTAACTTCTACATATAGCAGGTGGTGAGGAGAATCACTTTGGCTTGTTCTCCCTAGGTCTTAGTACCCCCAGGTAAAGGACCCAGACGTGCCATTGCTGGGATCCCAGGACTGAAAAGCAGTTACCGGCAGCCACAAAACTGAAGTGCCAGGACCATACGGAACAATTGACTAGTGTAGGCTCCTTGTACCAAGGTGTCTTGAGCCAGGGAGCCTGAAGATAAACTACCTCTGCAACCTCTTTGTGAGAAGCCAGACAGTAGGTCACTGCATGCCTTCTCTCCTTCAGAACCCATTCCAGAAAACCACCAGCAAGCAAGTCCCACACTGACCTCCAGTCTCCAAATATCCCTTCCTATTGTGACCCCATTTGGATCCTCCCCCATCCCAAAAAATACACCAAACAGGCTAAAGTTGGGAACAGCAGAGAGACCACCCAACAGGAGTCGGGGGGGAGGGGCAGGAAAGGCTTCTCTGGAGGCCAACATGGAAGTGATAAGTGAGCAGAAGGACTTGGGGAGAACAAACTATTTGGTTGATATTTTGAGACAAGGTTAGTGATGCAGCTGAGGGCCCTGAGTTGTGGATGGCTTTGTTAAAGTAGTTGTAAAGGCAGAAGGTTTATCTTAGTGCATGCTATGCATTAAGATAAAAATGCCTTCTGCGTGCAGCAGCCCCCCTAATACTTACCTGAGCCCCATCTCTATCCAGCAATGTCCACGAGTACCTTGGCTGTCCGGGACTCTCCCTGATTACAGGATGTCTATAATTTACAAGCCGACCTCAATGCACTGTCTAATTGGGCGACTATGTGGCAGATGGTTTAATGTTGGGAAATGTAAAGTTAAGCACTTGGGGGCTAAGAACATGCATGCTAGGAGTACAACTGGGGGAATCCGTGGTGGAGAAGGATCTGGGGGTTTTGGTAGATCATAAGCTCAATAGCATGCAATGCCAAGCTGCGGTTTCCAAAGCGAGCAAAGTCCTTTTTTGTATTGAGAGGTATGGACTCCAGAGAGGTATAATTTTGCCCCTGTTCAAATCATTAGTAAGACCTCATCTGGAATATGCAGTTCAATTTTGGGCACCAGTTCTCAAAAAGGATATCGGGGAACTGGAGAAAGTGCAGAGAAGGGCAACTAAACTGATGAGGCATGGAGGAGCTCAGCTATGAGGAAAGATTAGAGGAACTGAATTTATTCACTCTTAAGAGAATAAGGGGGATATGATCAACATGTTCAAATATATAAGGGGTTCATATAGTGAACTTGGTGTTGAGTTATTCTCTTTACGGTCAACCCAGTGGACACGGGGGCACTCCAAGTCTAGAGGAAAAAGGATTTCATCTCCAAATATGCAAAGGTTTCTTCACAGTAAGAGCTGTGAAAATGTGGAATAGACTCCTGCCAGAGGTGGTTCTGGCCAGCTCAGTAGATTGCTTCAAGAAAGGCCTGGATACTTTCCTAAATGTACATAATATAACTGGGTACTAACATTTATAGGTGAAGTTGATCCAGGGAAAATCAGATTGCCTCTTGGGGGGGGGGGGGGGGGAATTTTTTTCCCCCTGCTGTAGCAAAGTGGAGCATGCTCTGGCTGGGCTTTTTTGACTTCCACTGGATCAACTGAGGGTATAAAATTGGGTATATTGGATTGTACGATATTTGTCATTTAATTTTTTAAGGTTGAACTGTATGGACTTGTGTCTTTTCGGCCTGACTATAACTATGATTGGCTGAGACAGCAGCAGTGCCACTGGCTCCCGCTGCTATCAAACTCAGTTAGCCAATCGGGAGAGAGGGGTAGGGCCAAACCACAGCTCCATGTCTGAATGGATACAGAGTTGCATCTCAGCTCGGGTGCCCCCACAGCAAGCTGCTTGCTGTGGGGGCACTCAACAGGGAGGGGCCAGGAGCTCCAGCCAGGGACCCAAGATAAGGATCAGGGTCTACCTGTGCAATAAATAGAAGTTAGAATAACCATTGCACAACATATCATTAAAATAATGGACTTTAGTATCACCTTAAGTTAATATTTTGAATTAAATTTGTTGGGATAGCGGAAGGCCGTGGAAGAATCGGCAGAGGAGTAGCAGATAGTGATTGGTAAGATAGCCTATGTAGGAGGTAAGCCAAAGAGGAGAGGGAATAGCCCATGTGGAGTTAACCCAAAGGAGCAGGGAGTTGCAGTAGTTGAGGCCAGAGTTGACTAGGGAGCAAATTAGAAGCTTTGTGGTGTCATTGGTTAGGAAGACATGTAATTTTGGAGATGTTGCATAGTTCGTTGAGGCGGCAAGCTTTGAAAAGTGATTGAATGTGGGGTCAAAAGGACAGTTTAGAGCCCAGGATAACACCTAGCAGCTTGGTATGTGGTGACGGGTTGACAGTTGTGACAATCTTGACATGTCCGTTATTAAAATAGTGATACGTGAGGAAACCGAGTAAGCTGAGAGGTAGAGCAATAGATTTGGGTGTCAGCATAGAAAATATATTGGAAATCATGGGAGGCCAACCATCAACCCAGGGAGGTGTAGATCAAGAATTGGAGAGGCCCAAGAACAAAACCTTGGGGTACCCCGGAGAAAGGCACAGGAGGGAAGGAGGAGGATGTAAAACTAAGACACTAAAAGGGGCGATAAACCCTCATTTTTTTCACCTTAATGCATTATTCATTAAGGTGAAAAACCTTATTGCTGAACCCCCCCCCCCCCCCCCCGTTTTACTTACCTGGACGCTGTCATACTCTGTCTGGGAACAAACACACCATCTGTAGCTGGTGTCTCGATTGGATAGATTGATAGCAGTGCAGCCATTAGCTCCCATTGCTGTCAATCAAATCCAAAGACGTGGTGCCAGTGGGCGCCACCCCCCCTCCCGATTTCTGCATTCTGTGTGAATGGACAGATGCAGGACTTGGGAGAGTGTCCACCAAGGAGAGCGCTTCAACATGGACACTCAGTGGGGGGGGGGGGGGAGCCACCAGCGCTGCCATGGGACCTCAGGAGGTTCGGGGCCACCCTGTGCAAAACTGCACAGTGGAGGCAAGTAGGATTTTTTATTTATTTATTTATTTTTTTTAAATAAACATACGAGGGTTTACATCCCCTTTAGGGTGCAGTGGGATAAGAACCAAAAAGAGTACCATCATGGAGACCAGAGGAGCAGAGTTTTGAGGAGGAGGGTAATCCACTGTATCAAAGGTGGTAGGAGGTCCAAAAGTAGGAGTACAGAGTAGTGACCATTGGTTTTGGTGGTCAGTTTGAGCAAGTTTGAGAGTTTCAGCAGAGCAGTTTGAGGAGCGTTAAGGACACAAAGCAGACTAAAGGGTATAAAAGCTCATTTTCAGTGAGATGGTTGGTTGTAGACTAGACGCTCAAGGAGTGGAGGAAAAAGGGAGCAAGGAGACTGGGCATAGGTTCTCAAGACTGGTGGGGTCCAACAAGAAATTTTGGTATGGGGGTGACTAGTGCATGTTTTAGAGTTGGGGAAGATGCCAGAAGAGGCAGTGATGAAGATTCAAGTTAGTGTGTAGAATAGAGCCAGGATGGTGACCATAGCATTTGTGCTAAACAGGGCAGGTGGTTAGGTGGGTGTTAGAAAAAAAAAAAAGTTTAGCAACCTTGTTGTTAATAGTAGCAGGGTTGAATGAGTGTACTTGTGGACATGGAATAAGTGGGGAAGATATCTGTATAGCGGAGATCTCATCACAATTTTTTTTTGGAAGCAATTGGTGATCATAGAGGCAGAAGAGAAAAAAAAAGTAGAAGGTCCAGAAACGTCGACAGGGACAGGATGAGGGAGAATAAAGCTTTATGACAACATTTGTGGATACTACAAGTTGTGTGGTCACGCTGAGGGGGGACAAAATCACGTGCTGAAAACATAACAGTGCGAGTGGGGAGGGTGAGCACCGCAAGACAGAATGTCTATATTAAAAATAGTTTCATATAATGTACGTGGGCTTAATATCCCCACTAAAGGGTTTAACATTTTAAGAGAGTTAAAGTACCTCAAACCTGACGTAGTCCTATTACAGGAGATGCAAATCTCTCAGGATTCCAATCTTAAAATTCTTTCATATGACTTCCCGATATGGTACTATGGCGATTCCCTAACCAAACGAGCAATGGGAGTCACTACAGGATTTGCTAGAGGAGTAAGGTTCTCCCCGGAAGAGCGAATGGTAGACCCAGAAGGGCGCCATTTGTTCCTAAGGGGGTAGAATTAATGAAGTAGAATACTCCATAGCAAATATCTATGGACCCAACAAGAATCCAATAAAATGGCTTAAAAGGTGTTTGAGAAGTTCATGGCGTTTAAGACAGGCGGAGCCATCATGGTTGGGGATATCAATCTGTGTTTAGACCCGGAGGTGGATTGTATGTCCCGGGTACAGCGGACAGTGAACGCACAGCAGGAGTCACTTCAAAGGAAATTATAACACCAGCTGATGGATGAAGAATACAACACCCTAAAAACACGTGACTACACGTTCCATTCCGCTGTTCACAGGACGTACACGAGAATAGATCCATTTCTGGTAGAGCACAGGATGTTAGAGGCGGTGATTAGCTCAAATATAGAAATTGTTACCTTCTGACCACGCCCCAGTGACAAAATTAAAAATGGAGGGTGTTCAAAACAGGAATAATATCTGGAGACTTAATGAAGAACTGATACAGGATGCAGTAGCTGTGGAGAGGATAAATAAAAAAAAAAAAAAAAAAAAAAAAGTTATAGCAGTACTTTAATATAAAATAGCACAGAAGATAGATCAGAAGCCACTGTATGGGAGGCCCACAAGGCCTATATTAGGGGGTATCCTGATCGCAATAGGAGCAGAGACTAAAAAAAAAAAAAAAAGGAGAGAAGGAGGAAAGCGCTACACAAAGAAACTTATGACCTCGAACAGCCAAAAAAAAAAAAAAAAACCACGCACACAGGAGAACATGAAACAGAATTGTTAGTCATATTAAAAAAAAAAAAAAAAAAAGAATTCAAAGGACTTTGAACAGGAGAATAGAAGGGCTCTATACAGACTAAAGAAAAAAGGTACCAAATGGAAAGATATGTCTGGAAGAGATTTAGCAAAAAAGGAAAAAAAAAAAAAAAGGTAAAATTTCATTGAAAATATACAAACGGGTAAAGGAGGAAAAGGTTTATACAACCCGAGATTGCACAGGCATTTCAAGACTACTATGGGAAATTATACTCGATGACCCAAAAGGAAAGTCCAGATAAGGAGATAAAGGTAAAAAGGAGGTCAGACAACACAAGTATTTTTAAAAGAATTAGGACTAAAAAAGATCCCACTTGATAAACTTAGCACCCTAGATGACCCTATAACAGTAGCAGAGATTATAAACTTAAAGTCACCAGCCGGGAAAAGCCCTGGCCTGGACAGGCTGACGATAGTATATTATAAGAAGTGACATCTTAGTCCCCAAGGTGTGTTCTACATGAACAGGATTGGAGCTAAATGGTGAGTTACGACAGGAAGCATTAGAGGCTGCGATTATCATTCCAAAAGAAGGAAAGGACACCTCAAATGTGTTGAAGTTATAGACCCATCTTACTACTGAATGCCGACGTGAAGCTGTTTGCAAAGATACTAACAGGTAGATTGAAGACAGTAATGAATGACCTGGTACAGACCAAGCAGGTTTTATTACAGGTAGGGAAAGTAGGGACAACAGAATTAGAATGCTCCTACTGGCGCAAAAGATAATAGTAAATCCCCAGGACTGCTATTGTCAATAGACGCTGAAAAAGCATTTGACAGTAGACTGGGGATTTATGCATAACACACTGGAGGCATTCGGAGCAGGCCCTAAAACAACCCGCTAGATAAACGTCCTATACAACCATCCTACAGCAAGGGTAAAAACAAAACGGGACAGTATCAGGGCCCTTTGAGATCTTCAATGGGACTAGACAGGGGTGCCCCCTGTCCCCACCGTTTGTCCTATCATTAGAACCATTGTTGCCAGGGATTAGACAGAACCCTGATATCAAGGGGATAAAGATAGAAGACGAGGAACATAAAATAGCAGCATTTGCCGATGATACTGTTCTACATCACCAGCCCAAGGATAACCCTCCCCAACTTACTGAAATCTTTATATACGGCAACTTAGCAAACTTTAAAGGGGTTGTAAAGTTAATTTTTTTTTTTTTTAAATAACAAACATGTTATACTTACCTCCACTGTGCAGCTCGTTTTGCACAGGGAGGCCCCGAACCTGCTCTTCTGGGGTCCCTCGGCGGCTGTTTCAGCTCCTCCCCGCAATAACTAAACACCTTAATGCGAGCTCCCTCGCATGGTGGTTAGTTATTGCGGGCGTGCTCCCGTGATACAGCCGGCGGCTATAGCCGCTCGCTGTATCACTCGGCTCCGCCCTGTCATTGGATGCGATTGACAGCAGCGTGGGCCAATAGCTGCACTGCTTTCAATGCATCCACTGTAGCCAATCAGCGGCCAGGCTGAGCGGCTTAATGGATGTCGGGAGCGAGCGGATTACTTTTGAGGTGTCAGGTAAGTAAAAACGGGGGGCTGGGGGCGGCATTATCAGAAGTTTTCACTTTTTTTTTTTTTAGAAGTTTTTTCACCTTAATGCATAGAATGCATTAAGGTGAAAAAATTTATACCTTTACAACCCCTTTAACCACTTGCCTACCAGGCCAATTCTGACATTTCTCTCCTACATGAAAAAAAATCCATTTTTTGCTAGAAAATTATATAGAACCCCCAAACATAATATATATATTTTTTTTTAGCAAAGACCCTAGAGAATACAATGGCGGTCATTGCAACTCTATCTCACTCGGTATTGGCGCAGCAATTTTTCGAATGCTTTTTTTGTAAAACAAAAAGTAAAGTTAGCCCAATGTTTTTGCATAATGTGAAAGATGAAGTTCCGCAGAGTAAAGATACAACATGTCATGCTTCAAAATTGCACATGCTTGTGGAATGGCGCCAAACTTCGAGACTTAAAAATCCCCATAGGCAACGCTTTACATTTTTTTACTGGTTACATTTTTTGATTTAGAGGAGGTCTAGGACCAAAATGATTGCTCTCGCGCCAACGTTCACGGCGATACCTCACATGTGTGGTTTGAACAGTTTTCATATGTGGGCGGGACTTATGCATGCATTCGCTTCTGCATGCAAGCTCACAGGGACAGGGGTGCTTTTTTTTTTTTTTTTTATTGTCAATTTTACTGTTTTAGCGTGACACTTTTTTCCCCCCCAAAAATTTTTGATCACTTTTATTCCTATTACAAGGAATGTAAACATCCCTTGTAATATGACTATGGCATGACAGGTCCTCTTTACATCGAGATATGGGGTCAATAAGACCCCACATCTTACCTCTAGGCTGGGAAGGCAGAAAAAAAAAATCCTGGCTTCCCAGCTGAATCAACGCCATTCGTTTGAATGCAGAGGCCGGACGTGACATCATAACATCGCGCCCGGCCTCCGACGATCATAGAGACTCCGGCAATAATCTGGTCCATCGGAAATCTCTATGATGAACATCCGGGGCCAGCGGATCCTGTGTCCGACTCACCAAACATAGCGGTGAGTCGTTAGAAGCACCGGAGTGTGGAGGGCGGCGTGAGGGGGTGGGATGGGGGTGTGGAGTCCCCTCTCGCCTCCCGTAAGAACGATCAAGCGGGGGGGAGGGTGTCCAAGATGGCCATCTGAGAAGACGCACAGACTAAGCTCTGGCTGCCTGCTTTGAAAAAAAAAAAAAACGGCTTCTCTATAATCCTTTTGTTTGCCTTTTTATGATATGTCAGTTACAATGGCGTAATGATGCTGTCCCACCAATAGGTGGCAGGGGAGCCCTTAAAACAGGTATAATACCAGTCAATATTGCATTGTCCCTATTGAGACCACTGTGTGTGTCTAGTGTTAACCCGTGATCCCTGGTTATGTTTTGAATACCTATGATGGCTCCGCTCACCTCACCATTTTACCTTGGAATTTTCGCGGATGGAACTCCAAGAATAAACGGTCGCTGGTCTTTACATATATAAAGAAATACTCCCCACAGATATGTATACTCCAGAAGACACATTTGATGGGGAGCAGGACGCTGGCCCTCCAGAAACCCTGGGTAGGTTCTTACTACCATTCCACCTTTTCCAGGGGGGGTCAGTTTGTCCTTCTGGATCTCCACCTAGATCAAGAAGATAGACATGTTGTCCTCCATGCCACCTGTGACAGACTGGAGATGCTCATTGTGGGCCTCTGTGCCCCGCCAGCCACCATGGCATTACTACACAAATTAACTCTGATATTGGCACTCTACCCAAGTGCTGCAGTTTTGTTGGCAGAAGACTTCAACATGACCCCTGACCCAACTCTAGAAAGATTTAAATGCAGGTGTAACCCGCGATTCTCCCCTGTCACGATGGATTGAAAGATGTATGGCAGTGGAAATACCCAGGTCTTAAACAATATACATGCCACTCTGCCACATATGCCTCTTTCCAGGATAGATTTAATGCTCGCTGATGGCTCGCTGCTCTCCCGCACACTAGGGGTGGAGATCTTGCCCCAAGGCATTTCGGATCACGCGCCAATGTTGCCGAGGCTCAATATAGGCTCGCCCTCTGGCCCTGCCCTGTGGAGACTATCGGGGTATTGGGTGACTGGCGAACGCGTGACCCCTGGGGTGGCGGTGGAGCTGGGAGCCTTCTGGGAATTCAATATAGGTACGGCCCTATCGCCCAATCTCGCTACCCCAAAAATCCTTGCAAATAGGCTCAACTCGGTCATTTTGACTCTGGTTGAGGGTGATCAAACAGGCTTTATACCGGGCAAGGGCACCGATATTAATACACCACACAACACAACACACAACACACCTGGCGGCTAAAGAGGGATCACAAGGGGTCATTGCTTTATTAGATGCAGAAAAAGCATTTGACTCGGTCGAATGGGAATTCCTCTGGCAGGTCCTAGAACGATTTAATATTGGACCCAAATTTACTTCCTGGAAAAAAACTACTTTATAGGGGGCCCACAGCCAGGGTGCACACAAATGGTCTCTTTTCTGATTGTTTTACCCTTGGAAGGGGTACGAGGCAGGCATGCCCCCTCTCCCCAGGATTGTTCGCTCTGGCTGTGGAACCCCTGGCCAACCACCTGTGGGCCTCTTCCGCGGTAGGGGGACTGCGGATCAGCCTACTAACTGACAAAATATCCCTTTATGCTGATGACACTCTCCTGTACCTATCCGACATGTCCTCGTCCCTAACAGGGGCCCTTAGACTTGACGAATTTGGCTTCTTCTCTGGAATACGAATCAATTGGGATAAATCTATACTTTTCCCTCTACCCCAGTTAACCCCCGCCTTATTGACTCAGATACCCCTGAAGTGTACCACTAAATTTCGCTACCTGCGAATAGAGGTCCAGAGGGATCCCACGCTATATCTGGTGGATGTCTACCCGGTGCTCCAAAGCCTTATTACCAAATCCCTGCCCCTGACCCCAGTGGGTAGGGTCAACCTTCTTAAAAAGGACGTTCCTCCCCAAGTTCTTATGCGTTTTCCGAAACACGCATGTCCCTATTCCTAACTCCTTTTTTTAGTAAAGTGGACCAGACAATAAACGCCTTTTTATGTGCGGGTGCTGCCCCTAGAATTGCACAAACTACCCTCCAATTACCCCTCTTGGGGGACTTGCACTACCATGTTTGAAACAGTACTATTGGGCGGTGGTATTGGTGACAGTGAAGTGGTGGTTTACCCATTCCCGCTCCAACCCTTCGGTGAATCTAGAGGCGGCAATATTGGGCTCTTATGCTGCACTCAGCAATTTAGTTTTTAGAGGACCCAAAGCACACCCAGACGTTACTACCGCTATGCGAACTACGGTTCGGGTGTGGTCGCAGGTTATGGCTAAGTTGAGCACACCTGCCACCATCTCGCCATATACACCACTGTGGGGGAACCCAAGACTGAAACACCTACTCAGTCCCTGACCCTGCCCTATGGACGAGATATGGTATTAAAATTGGAAATATCAAAAGACTAAAAACCTTAATGGGACTTTAAAGGCACAACTGTAGTGAGCTACACAGCGTATATAAAAAAGTCGAATTTTATTAGTGGTATACAAAAAAACAAAAAGAATGAACAAAACATCATTAAAAACACATCAGATCTGGACATACAACGCATATCATAACACCATCTTAAGGATCCTATCCTGCAGTTTAGTGTGTATTTCTATAGTATACAATTCAAACACAATCCCAAAAAAGGGAAAAAAGAAATTATATGTAAACTTCCCCTAAAAAAGTTGAAATTGGGGGAGCACTGCAGGTCTGGTATTCCCAGAAAGGTGTGTTCTCCAATTGCTCTACATGTTTCACGTTGACAGGGAACGCTTCTTCAGGAGCTAGAGGTTCTATTAAAATTACACACAAATAAAGAAAAAGAAAAAACATGTGTCAAAGTTGCGATATTTTAAAAGCTATTCTCAGCAAGTATGTTAAAGAGAGAAGAAAAACTATTACATATGTAAATAATAATTTGGTAGAGAACAGGGGAGAAAAGGCGCCCCCAAGTGGCAAAGCATGGCATAGGTCCTATAAAAGATAGAGGTCTCCAGTGGGAGAACAGCACAAGGCAGTGGTCTAGGACAGCCAGTACAGAGGGAAAACCCCCCACAGCACAATGATGGACATAAAAATTGGTGAAAAATAATAATAATACAGATGTGAGAATCATCTCACTCCAGCGCTTAGCTGGAATGAAGAGAAAGAAGGGAGAAGTGGGGGGGGGGGGGGGGGGAGGGAAAACAAGAGGGGGAAGAGGGGAAAAAAAAAAAAAAAGGGGGGGGACATGGGGAGAACCCAAGAGAGAATACGGGGAGGAAAGGAGGGGGAGGAGGAGGAAAGGGGAGGAAGGGGGGATTGGGGGAAGGGAAAAATAGGGAATAAATAGGGAGGGAGGGGGCAGGACAAGGAGTGGGCTTAGTTATCAAAGTATGTAGATCGAAGTATTGCTTACCAAGTAAGTGTGTAGAGAAAAAATTGTTCACACAGATGAATTTAATCAGTAAGTCGCAAACAGCGATCGAGTTATGGATATTAATAAAAATCAAGCTAGCAGCAAACGGACAACGGGGCCTCCCAGATATGTCACATCACATAGTTGTAGGTAGGGAGAGCTTGTATGTGCTACAATTCTGGGGCATAAACAGAAGCAGAGATGAGAATCAATTTTACTTATGGATACTAAGATCACTGATGATGTCTATATTATTAAAGTACTCTGCCTGGAAAGGTCACCAAGAAAAGCTTACCCCACAATAGAGAAAGGAGAGAGATCTGGGAGTGCTCCGTCCTGCTGAGTGGTTGCCTGTTGTATGTCTCAACATTGAGCGGTGGGGAAGCCCCATATAAAGGGTGTCCAGGGCGGAAGCAGCCGCTCTGCACGGCGCGGCGTCTTCCGGCCCCATGGCAGGCAGCTGCGCATGCGCCGAGCAACGCCACAGGCCGGACCAACGGCGCACGCGCGAAAGAGCATTACGCGCGTGCGTCGGAGCAAGGACCGGGGGAGGGGACGGAGCCCGAGCGATACGTCAGCTGCAGAGGCGGGGAAGGAGGGAACCCCAAAGGGTTTCCCAAATCCCCGTCAATCGCCGCACATCCGGCCAGAAGGACGACTTTTTTTTATATACGCTGTGTAGCTCACTACAGTTGTGCCTTTAAAGTCCCATTAAGGTTTTTAGTCTTTTGATATTTCCAATTCAGTATCCGGGACGTTGGCACAAGCAAATCTTAAGTACCTACAGAGTCACCCTGTATATTAGGTACTTCAATACTAGGACCCTCTCTTTTGTTATGGTATTAAAATTGTCCAACACATAATGCCAAGCGGCACAGTCATCACCTTTGACTCTGAGGGACGAGTTCCAGCTTCCACCCCAGATGTTCTTCCGCTATCTCCAGCTGAGACATGCGGTGCAGGCACAGTTCCCCGATGTAGTTTCCCTCAACTCACATGGAGTTGAGAGGTTCTTAATATCCAAAAGTGCTGACCGCATCCTCTCCTCTGTGCATACAGATCCTCTGGAGTCTAATGGAGGAACCAAACTTTTCCAAAATGGAAGGCTGACTTCCCGACCATGGTGGACGATGACTGGGAGGAAGGGATTCAACAGTATATACCCCTAATGATATCAGCTAAGGAGAGATTTATCCAGCTTAAATTCATACATAGGCATATACCCGCCAGAGGCTGTTGAGAATTTATCCCACACAGACAGGTGCCCAAAGTGCACCACAGAGCTGGGTTCGTTCATTTATGTGGTTTGGGAATGCCCAGTTATACAACATTTCTGGGAGGGAGTGGTCCGGGAAATTAATTTAACTGGAGGTCTCTCACTGGGGTTAGACCCGATGGTCCTGCTCCTGGGCGTTTGTGACAGTGACATCAGGCACACAGACAGTTGTTCGTGTTCTATACTACTTTCTATGCCAGGAAAGTTATCCTCCTAAACTGGAAGAAACCAGACCCCCCCCCAGGGTCTCCCAATGGAAGGCTCTCATTGACTCCGTCCGTCCCATATATAAACTTACCTATACGAGTCGAAAATGCCCCCAAAAAAATTTGACAAGATCTGGGGTAGCTGGGTAAAGTGCTAGATCACTTCTAGGGAGGAAGTACTCATTGGCGATATTTCCCACCGTACCCTTACCCTCTTAGATCTGACTTGTTCGATGGTTCCCTCTATGGATACTCGGGTATCCCCCCCCCCATCCATCTCTCCCCCCCCCCCCCCTCAGTATCAGATACCGGCAATGATTGATTACCAGCTTTTATATAATGTACCCTCTAAGTGAACACATTTATCTATGTAAACATGACTGTATACCGACCTGACTTTAAATCTTTGTAATAGATGTAACTGAGAGTTTGATTGTACACGGTTTAGTGTTTGAATTTTGAAACTGTACGATGCACTGTTGTGATAATCCTCCAAGAGAACCTACAAAATGCAAATGTTACTGATATTACTCCCAGAAGAATATATTAATAAATTAAATACGTTACTCCAAAGATATATCTGGCAGAACACAAAGCCCTGTATAAGCCTGGCGGTACTAACGAACGATAAGGGTCAATGGGGCCTGGGGGTCCTAGATAGTAAGAACTATTACAATGCTATTCTAATGTCACAGGAGGTAGAATGGGTAAAACCCCCCCCCCCCCAAGAAAAAAAAAAAAAAATAGTAAAGTGGGTCAAAATGGAAAGCACCATTAGTAAGGTTGCACTGGAGGAAATAATTTGTATTCCGATACACGAGAGTTAAATGAGCATACGCACATGATTACATGGACAGCAATCGCAATCTGGGACACAGTACACAAGAAAAATGGGGATTTAACTCCCCCCTTACACTATTAAGAGACACAAACTACTTCAGCACCTGGGAAAGAGTGTTTGGTACGTGGGTAAAAAAAAAAAAAAAAAAAAAAAAAATTGCACAACTAAAAGGATATGTTAAAAAGGAAAAATGTGCACTTTTCAGCATTTAGTTAAAAAGAAGAGGTATTGGTGATAGGTGGAGGTATTCACAGTTGAAGCACTTCGTGGAGTCCCTGCCCAACTGATCAGGTCTGAAGATAACCTGCTCCCAATAGAAAGGTTGTGTTTAGTGGGAGGAGGGGTATCCAGGATCTACAAAATACTGATCGGATTAAAAGGCAACAGGGCCTCTCCCATACATTGAAAAATGGGTAGAAGTGTTGGGAACAGGAGAAACAGATGTAGGAAAAATATTACAGCTGACAGACGTCGCGTCAACCAACTGTAGCACCAAAATTTTAGAGGAGCCATGGGTATGCCTATTCCATGGGATTAGAACGCCAATTAAACATTACACTAGAACACTGGTGCCTCAATTACTAAATACTGTGTTGCAACGTTTAATCTGTCACTTTAATATATAAACAAGCATTTGTCCCAATAGTTTGACTCCTGTTACCACATACAATTACAACTTCCTAATGGCTTTCCTTCTGATAAGGTCATAAAGACCTCAAACATTCACTAATTTTAGCACAAGGGTGTTTTATCATTGTGATTACATCCAAACACTTTGACCTCAAACACTTATGATTGTATTAAGCAACAAGCCAGCCATATACCGTTCGAATATCAGCCAGAACTGGCTGAGATTTAAACTATGTATGAGCTGGCTGATTGTACCCAAGTCAACTTGCACCCCCCCTTCCCCCATTGATGGTTTGGGGGGGGGGGGTTAGAATTGAGCGATCCCTGGTTGCAGGGGAAAAAAAACAAAAAAAAAAAAAAAAAACAACCCACACAAAACAAGTCAATTTGCCTTTAGATATAGGATTTCAGTTCACAGACTATTGGTGTGCTCTGGAGGGCATATGTCGATGCCCTGTAATGCATGTTTATAATTAAGCTCAACTGCAACAGGTTAACAGCATTGCAACAAACGTTAAAAGCCACATGCACACCATAGGAATTTGCAGATTGTTGCAATCTTAAGCATGCTGGTATTTGCAGTAACATTACAATTGGCCATACTCCAGATATCTAGATGCAATCTTTGAAAAGAGTTCTGCATTTTACAGAGAAAAAAAAAAAAAAACACACATCTTAAACCTGGATATCTTGCCCAATTTATTGTATGAAAAGCTGACCAATACTTAAAAGTTGTGAAGAATCCAAGTCAAGATTGTTAACTCATTGCACAAGAACAGAACCGGGTTGTAAATCCTCCCATTTTCTGAGAAATCATAGAACTCAGTACAGTTTCCAGGAACAAAAACCAGCTCCTGCCAAATGTTTCTGCAATTTTCACTGAAGAGTCAGCTTGGAAAGGGACAGCTAGGCTTGACTTCAACTTGTGAGAATGCAAAGATTTTTTTTTTCTTTTTAATTAAAGATTAAATCACACCAAAAGGGTATTGTGTTGAAAGTTACATTTTTTTTTTTTTTTGAAAGATTTCAAAAATGTTTTAGGCCACAGATAAAAGATCTGTATATGCAAATAATGGCAAGTATGCATACAACGGTCATTTGGGGCAGCACAGTGGCACTTCCACCTAGTAGCACTAGGGGTTTTGGTTCAAATCCCAACCATGGCACTACTTGCAGTTTGGAGTGTGGGAGGAAACCCACACATGCAAAGACATGCTGGTAGGTCAATTAACATACGATTCACCTGCCATTTCCCTTTTGAAAACATTTATATTGCAGCCATGGAAGGTTTATTGCACAGTAGTACTTGTGAGACATCACAGAACACCAGAACTTGAGGACACAGTGCAATGACAACCAGATCCAGCAGGCTGTAAAAATTGCAATTCTAGGGCTGCAAGTTCAGTGTAACACGGGATCAGCACTCTAAATGCTCAGAAGCCAAGCAGCTGGATGGAGTGTATAGCTAAAGTCAGCAGATTTGCATACTCTTAGTGATACTTTTTTGCAGTAACCATTAGCTTTTTAAAAGCAGCATTAAATTCACATTTTAAAAGGGGGAAAAAAAAAAAATCAAAACATGACAAGTAGGGTCTGACAGACCCACTCTGTCTCCAGTCAAATGCTTCCCTCTTGTCTGTCAGCTCTAATGTGCACTGAGCTGCACAAACACCTCATTTACAGTATCCAGTATACAGCAAAAATGTGACTCATTCACAAGGTGACATCAAGGTCCAGCCATTCAAGCAGCTAAACAGAAGGAACCTGGAAGGAAGAGCAGGTGAAGATGGAAATGCCTGTGAGCAGGAGTGTGATAGCACAGCATTGGAGGGCTACCTTTGACCTGCAAGTCTGTCAGTGTTAATATGCAGTGCCTACTAGAGAGTAGGTTGGCTTTAGGCCCCTTTCACACTTATACGACTTCAAAGTCGCACGATTTTTCGGCCGCGATTTTACAAAGATTAGGGAGCAGTACTACTTTGCCACATTTTTGGCATCAACAAATGAAAACATACAGTAGTTGGTATGAATCATAAGAGGGAATTCCACGCCAAGTTTTAAATAAAAAACTGGCAAGGGTTCCCCCCAGGGGCATACCAGGCCCTTAGGTCTGGTATGGATTTTAAGGGGAACCCCCTACGCCGAAAAATCGGCGTGGGGTCCCCCCAAAATCCATACCAGACCCTTATCCGAGCACGCAGCGCGGCCTGTCAGGAATGGGGGTGGGGAAGAGCGAGCGCCCCCCCCCCCTCCTGGACCATACCAGGCCGCATGCCCTCAACATGGGGGGTGGGTGCTTTGGTGCATAGGGGACGCCCTGCGGCCCCCCCACCCCAAAGCACCTTGTCCCCATGTTGATGAGGACAAGGGCCTCTTCCCGACAACCCTGGCCGTTGGTTGTCGGGGTCTGCGAGCGGGGGGGCTTATCGGAATCTGGGACCCCCCTTTAATAAGGCCGGGATCTGGGGGCCCCTTGTGAATGAGTATGGAGTACATGGTACCCCTACCCATTCACCTAGGGGAAAAAGCGTCAATAAAAACACAGTACACAGGTTTTAAAAGAAATTTATTAGGCAGCTCCGGGGTCTTCTTCCGACTTCGGGGGTCCTCTTCCGACTTCGGGGGTCTCTCCGGCGTCTTCTCCCGGTGTCCGCATCTTCTGCCGCTCTTTTGCCAGCGGTGGTCCGGACTTTTGGATAGTCTTCTTCCCTCTTCTCTTCCAGAGATGTTGACACGACGCTCTCTCCAGCTGCAATAGTCTCTGAACGCTCCGCAACTGACTTATACAGGCGGTGACCCCGCCCCCTTATGGCGTCACAGTCCCTGGGCATGCTGGGGCTGACGTTTTAGGAGGCGTGGTCACCACGCCCCCTTATGACGGCACAGTCCCAGCATGCCCCGGGACAGTGACCTCATAAGGGGGCGGGGTCACCGCCTTTATAAGTCCATTGCGGAGCGTTCAGAGACCATTCCAGCTGGAGAGAGCGTCGTGTCAACATCTCTGGAAGAAAAGAAGGCAGAAGGCAGAAGTCCGGACCACCACTAGCAATTGAGCTGCAGAAGATAGCGGAGGAGCCGGCAGAAAATCAGGACACCGGAGAGACCCCCGAAGTCGGAAGACCCCCGAAGTCGGAAGAAGACCCCGGAGCTGCCTAATAAATTTTAAAAACCTGTGTACTGCATTTTTTATTGACACTTTTCCCCCTAGGTGAATGGGTAGGGGTAACCCATACTCATTCACAAAGGGTGGGGGGCCGGGATCTGGGGCTCCCATATTAAAAGGGGCTCCCGGATTCCGATAAGCCGCCTGCAGACCCCGACAACCAACGGCCAGGGTTGTTGGGAAGAGGCCCTTGTCCTCATTAACATGGGGACAAGGTGCTTTGGGGTGGGGGGCCGGCAGGGTGCCCCCCATGCCCTAAAGCACCCACCCCATGTTGAGGGCATGCGGCCTGGTACGGTCCAGGAGGGGGGGGCGCTCACTCGTCCCCACCCCCATTCCTGACTGGCCGGGCTGCGTGCTCGGATAAGGGTCTGGTATGGATTTTGGGGGGGACCCCACGCCGATTTTTCGGCGTAGGGGGTTCCCCTTAGATCCATACCAGACCTAAGGGCCTGGTATAGCCCTGGGGGGGGGGAACCCACGCCGTTTTTTTCCATTTAAAACTTGGCATGGAGTTCCCCCTCTGAATACCAGACAGCTGTCAGCACTGCCTGTCGCTAATCGGGAAAGGTACAAAAAAGGTTTTTCCCGATCAGCGAGCCAGGCTTGTGCTTACAAAGTCGTACTGAAGTCGTGTCTAAATTATTCAGGCACGATTTGCATGCTACTTCAGGGTTTAACATTGAGGTCTATGGAGTACAACTCGCATAGAAGTTGGACCAAAGTAGTGCAGGGACTACTTTCAAGTCGGCACGACTTAAAGTCGTGCCAATATGAATGGTAGTCATTGCAAATCATGGAGAATGACTTGTCATACGATTTTGCAGTACAAAATCGTGGGACAAGTCGTACAAGTGTGAAAGGGGCCTTAGACTAGAGACCTCTTGTATGGCTAAAGCCAATTTTGCATGGAGAAGGGAATGGTTCATCGTGTTTTGTGCAGTCGTGTAACTGGGCACACAAGTGGAAGAATTCCAAAAAGGTGAGCGAATTCCCCTCTTAGGACAGTTATGAAAACGAGTGCTTCTATCTATTACTGCTCTGGTGACAAATCAGTTTTGGATTTTACCCATACATTTAGACCGTGATAGGGTGGCAAAAGAGGTTAAAGAAACTGAATCTCCTCAATGTGCAAACAGCAATAAAAACCAAAGAATCTAACCATTTTAAACAGACTATATACTCCAACTTTAAGTACCAACATTTTTAGTTTAAAACGAATAACCCCACAACAAAAACAAAGGCTATGGACATAAACCCGCCACTACTATTTAGTGACCAGCTAATGTTTTTAATCACAAGTCTTGGCATCACTGCTTCATAAGCATTCAAGCTGCTAAGGAGCTCAATCTGCCTGACCTTGACTTTGTTAAATGGTCCTTGCATCATGCAGAAGGTCAGAGCTTGGTCCCTCAAGGTCCCTTGAGGCTATAAACATGTGTGCAAAGGATACCAGAGGTAATACACAGGTTGAATAAACTCCTTCATTAAACCAGCCCACATCCCTGGCCTTTCTAAAGAATTTTGTTGTGCAAGGATTATTTCTGAACAGCAGTAGTTACCATAAAATCACTTCCATCCTGCAACTTGCCTTCATTATGCCTTTTTGGATCTTTCCATTAGGCTGGAAAAAAAAAAAAAATCCAATGCAGTCTTTTGCCAACTAACACCATTTCAGCAATACTCCATTACTGCCATCCCCTAGAGATGGCTAGCCCAAGGCACCAACTTGAACACAAAGGATGAGCTCAGGTGTGTTAGCACACTTCACGTGCAGAGCCTGCCAGGAAGTCGGCACGGCACTGCGCTAATCACAGGCAGTGAGACATTTCCCGATCTCTGCAGCCGCACAATCGGGAAAAAGTCTCACTGCTTGTGATTAGCACAGAGCCGTGCCGACTTTCTGGCGGGCTCTGCACATGGAGTGTGCGAACACGTCTGAGTTCATCCTTATTGAACACCAACTTTATGCCACACCTTGGAACTTAACAGAACTAAAAAAAGGCAAAAAAACTTTTCTGCATTTTTGATAAGTGTTAAGGGAGGCCTATAAACATCACCAGGACTAGTTTCCCCATTGGAAGATTTCCCCTTTAATGCTGCTATGGTGACCACTCAAATCTTGGTAATTTTTCCGCTTTTGGCAATAACAGTCAGAACAGACCAAGTGAAATCGACCCTCATGGGGTCAGACAAACCTGACAGCTATTATCCTGACAGAGGACGCTATTAAAAAAAAAAAAAAAAAAAAAAGTCTACACACCTGTTAAAATGTCAGGTCATCAAAAAAAAAAGTGGTTTTAATGTTAGTGACTGTACCACTTTTAGTCAGTTTGTAAAAAACTGAGGCTACTTTCACACGGAGGCATTTTTGTGCTGAAAATAGCGCCTGTAAACTGCCTCTTCTGCAGCCCCAGTGTGAAAGCCTGATTGCTTTCACACTGGGGCTGTGTGCTTGCATGATGGGATAAACAAAGTCCTGCAAGCAGCATCTTTGGGGCTGTGCGGGAGCAGCGTATACACCACTCCTAAACCGCCCCTGAAATCAATGGGCACCGCTGGCAAAGTGCCCCCAAAGCGCTACGGCAGCGGTACTTAACACTTTCCTAGGCCGCTAGCAGGGGTTAAAGGCAGAAAACGCAGCTGTAACAGCAGTAAAGCGTCGCTAAAATTAGCAGCGCTTTACTGCCAACGCTCCCCCGCCCCAGTGTGAAAGCAGCGCAAGTCAGCAGCTACTGGCTTAAAAAAAAAAAAAAAAAAAAGGACACCGCCTGTCCAGGGATCCAGTCTTGGGTCCCCAGCATGTTTACTGTGGGATGCTGACATATTCCTTGTGGCTTCACAGCTGGGGACTTCCCACTTCATATACACAAACTATGCTATCTGAATGGTCCTACAGTCTAATGCAGGGGTGTCCAAGCTTTTTTCAAAGAGGGCCAGATTTGATGAAGTGAACATGGGTGAGGGCTGACCATTCTGCCAGACAGACATTCTTGAAAACATCAAAATTAGGTCTAAGGGTGTTTACTAAAGGCAAATCCACTTTGCACTACAAGTGCACTTGAAAGTGCAGTCATTGTAGATCCCAGGGGGACATGCAAGGAAAATAAACCAATTTTAGTTTGCACATGATTGGATGATAAAAATCAGCAGAGCTTCCCCTCAGATTTACAGTGACTGCACTTCCAAGTGCACTTGTATTGCAAAGGGGGAATTGCCTTTCGTAAACAACCCCCTTAGTGTGTTGGTCCGAGCACTAATACACT
This sequence comes from Lithobates clamitans, assembly GCA_037952925.1. NCBI lineage: Eukaryota > Metazoa > Chordata > Amphibia > Anura > Ranidae > Lithobates > Lithobates clamitans. The sequence goes on from JBBGZY010000943.1 coordinate 3,034,151, forward strand.
GCCCAACAAAAATTATCTTGCCTCTGGTTGGGAGGGGAGGTGGAAGGGGGGAGGGTAGAGAGGGGGAATCCGAGCGCTGCTCAGGACCAAGGATGAGCTTGAGCATGTTATTTGGATATACTGTATTTATCGGCATGTAACGCACACAGGCATATAACACGCACCTTAAGTGGGGAGTTTCAGGGAAAAAAAAAAAAAAAAAAGTGTGAATAAAGAACTTTGAAGCAAAATAAGGGTCATGGTCCATCAATGCAGCCTGCACATCGCCCATCAGCAGCCTCACCATTGCCCATTAATGCAGCCTGACTGCAAATCCTTGCTCACCACAATCTCCTGTGTACCCGACAATCAGTCACAGTCCCATCTGTGAGACAGAATAGTGGTCCAATCCTGGGCCAGGAGGCGGGACTGTGTGTGACTGATTGCTGGGTACACAGGAGATCGCCACTCTAATCCAGCGGCGCCTGCCCCCTCCTTCCACTCACAGCAGGAATCGGCTTAAACATCTTTTGTGGAACTCGGAGATTCATTGGAGCCACAAAAATAGGATTTTTGAAACAGCTTACCTGTAAAATCCTTCTCTTGGGATTACATCAGAGGACACAGAGCCTCAAGTATTTACTTAGTGGGTTATTATGGGCCTACCTTCAGGTGTTGACACTGGTATAACCAATACAGGAAGTTGGCTCCCCTATATAATCCCCTCGTCCTTCCAGGAGTACCTCAGTTTTTGTAGCCAAGCAATATACTTACACCCCATAAAACAGAGGGGCAGGAGCTCTGTGTCCTTTGATGTACTCCAAGGATTTTACAGGTAAGCAGTTTTAAAAAACCTATTTTCTTTATCGTACATCATAGGACACAGGGCCTCAAGTATTTACTTAGTGGGATGTCCCATAGCAATGCTATGAGAGGAGGGCGACACAAACTGTAGGGCAATCCCCAGACCTGAGGACCTATACTGCTGCCTGCAGCACACTACGCCCGAAGGCAACATCCTCATTCCACCTTACATCCACTTGATAAAATTTTGTGAATGTATGCACTGAAGACCAAGTCGCGGCCTTGCAGATCTGAGCCATGGAGGCCTGGTGATGCACTGCCCAAGAAGCACCAAATCGCTATGGTAGAGTGTCGACTTAACTTGAAAAGGGGGAATCATTCCCTTTAAATCATAAGTTTGAATTATAACTTGTCGAATTCACTTAGCGACAGTGGATCTTGACACTGCCTGTCCTCTGGCAGAATAAATAAGAAGTCAGTCTTACGAATCTGAGCAGTTTTCTTGAACTAGATTTTCACTGCGCTCACTACATCAAGACAATGTAATGACTTTTCTTCCCCCGAACATGGTTTTGGGAATAAAAATGGCAGGACAACATCTTCATTCAGATGAAAGCCTGAAACTACTTTTGGCAAAAAGCCCGGACGAGGGCGCAACACCACTCTGTCCTCATGAATAATCAAATATGGCTCTTTACAAGAAAGAGCAGTCAATTCTGATACCCTCCTTGCTGAGGATATAGCAACCAAAAATACCAGCTTCCTTGTCAAAAGGACTAAAGGAATATGCTGCATCGTTTTAAATGGCTGTTTTTGTAAACAGACAAAACTAAATTCAAGTCCCAAGAGCTTAAGGGTGATTTAACTGGCAGATTAATCCGCATTACTCCCTGCATGAAACCCCGGACTTAAAAATGCGTAGCAAGCTGTCTTTGAAATAAAATTGAGAAGGCTGAGACTTAGCCCTTAATAGTACTCAGGACCAACTTCATCTCTACGCCTAATTGTAGAAAGGCAAGAATTCTGCCTATGATATATCTCCGAGGGTGCCAACCCTTGGATTCACACCAGGAAACGTAGGCCTTCCAGACTAATATATAGCTCTGGAAACTGGCTTCCTAGCATTAATCAAATTAGAAGTAACTGACCTGGAGAGCCCACGTTTTTTCAGAATGTGGGTCTCCATAGCCAAGTCGTTAAATTTAGCGTTCGTAAAGTAGGATGGAATATCGGCCCCTGTGATAGCAGGTCTGGCCTTAGTGGGAGGGGTCCTCCGCTGTCATCTTGACGATTTGTGTACCATAACCTCCTGGGCCATGCTGGTGCTACCAGTATTGTCAGCTTCCTTTCCATCTTGATCCTGCAAAGAAGTCAAGGCTGCAATTGAAATCGGGGGGGGGGGGGGGGATTCATAGATCAGTGAAAACTGATCCCACAGGGTCAGTAACGCATCTGTTCTGTATGAGAGTGGATCCCTTGTCCTGGACACAAAGTTGACTAGCTTCATGTTGAATCTAGACACTAGAAGGTCTATATCTGAAGTCTCCCATCTTTGGCAAACAGCCCAAAAAATCTTGGGATGAAGAGACTATTCCCTGGGGATAACTGCTGGCGACTTAAGTAGTCCGCCTGCCAATTCTCTACTCCCGGAATGAAAACTGCCGATAGGCATGGGACATTCTATTTTGCCCAAGTTAGAATCTGGTTCACCTCTGAGCTGAGACTTTTGGTGCCCCCTTGGTGATTTATATATGCCACAGCCGTGGCATTGTCAGATTGGATCCTGACAGGACAATTCTTTAACCTAGAGGTCCAGGTTTTCAGAGCCAGATACACTGCCCAAATCTCTAGGATGTTGATGGGCAAGGCTCTTTCGGGTTCCTGACCACTGTCCGTGGACAGTCTTTTCTAGTACTGCTCCCCAGGCTGGCATCTGTTACTTTCCAGATAATTGGTCTGAAGGACTTTCCCTTCAGCAGGTTCCGAGTTATTAACCACCAACTGAGGCTTTGGGACACTCTTGGGGACAGCTGCATTGGCAAGTCCAAAGCTTGAATCGTCTTGTTCTAAGCAGACAGGATACTGTTTTGAAACAGTCTTGAAAGGAATTGGGCATAGGGAACCACTTTAAATGAAGCTACCATCTTTACTAACAACCTCATGCAAAGGCGAATTGAGGGATCTTTTTGAACTAACCATCCGCACCAGCTCTTGTATGGAGCTGATCTTTGCAGGAGGCAAGAACACCCTTTCCTGGGCTGTGTCTATGATCAGGCCCATATACTCCAGCCTTTTTAGTTGCTTTAAGGAGGATTTCTTCAGCTTGAAAATCCAGCCCAGACTCTCCAGGTAACTGCTTGTAATGGCTACATTTTTCTTCAAGCTAGCCACTGACTGGTCTATTAACAATCCCGGGCCTGTTGTGCAGGGAGGTCTTTAAGAGCATCTGTGAACTGGTCCTTTAAGGACTGACAGATGCCTATTGCTGCAGTTGCAGGCCGAGCCCCACGGTCCCCGCTAAGGAAAAAAAAAAAAAAGTGTATTTTAACAGACCTTCAAACTTCTTATCTGTTAGATCTTTAAGCATATACGCATTGTCTACTGGACAAGTAGAACTTTTGTTCACATTGGAAATCACAGCGTCAACTGCTGATACTTTCCCTCTTTTAATGAATTTAGTGAATTTTTCCTCCATAGGATAGAGAATTGAGAATCTCTTGAGGAGAAAAAAAAAATGCTTATCCGGATAATCCCATTCGGTATAAATAGGCTTTTCTAGTAATGCGTGGATGGGAAACGCATGCCAAGGCTGTAAAGGTATTAAAGAACCCAAGGAGGAAACCAGACCTTCAGCTAACTGTTAGGGGTAGCATGAAAGTGGAGCGAACCATCTCTGTACTTCAGACTGTGAAGCTGAAACATCAGGTATGTTTCCTCCACAGAGGAATAACCAGCTTGCCTTTCCTTTCAATCATCTGAGGGCAATATCTCATCCTGTCCCCATAATTCCTTTGGACCCGCCACTGTCTGTAAAGAGTCTAAGGTGGGGGAGTAGGATCTAGGACGTTTCCTATCCACTTGGATAGAGGATGCGATTAAAGCCGCTAATCTACCTTCTAAGAACTGCAGGGCAGAGGAAAATGCATCTTCAGTCACATATACAGGGGCTGAAGTGTGTGAAGCAGTTACACCACCGCTAGCATCCAATGGCTCACCCTGGCTTGCCATGTCTAATATCTCCAAAGAGGAAGACAGAATGGAGGCATGACTGGGGTTCCCAGCGCCTGAGGGTGGCACCTTCGGTAGCCTTACGGTAGCTGTTGAAGACAGTGCTAAGTATAAAAGCAGAGGTACACAAAATTACTATTTGCTTAACAGTTCTAGCAAAAACAATGTCACCATAATAACAGTTTAACTGCCAAGTAACAATAGTGTTTCCTGTACTGGAAATGCACATTTACACCCCTTACGTGCCCAGCGCTCTGGTGTCTTCGTATGACAGACTCCTTCTCTTCAGCAAAGTGATCACTGCAACCGAGTGTCTGTGTAATAAAGCCTCAGGTGGAACCCGATTGGCATCCTCAGCGCCTCTCCCTCAGTCTCTGCACCGTGTTCGGTGTGCAGACATTGCATCCTGTACACGGCACCACATGCCCTTTAGGGATACGCCCCTCAGCGTCCTCCGGCAATACCCACCCCTCTCCTTGAATATGCCTAGTTCACGCGTGCGCGAACAGCATGCGTGTCTGCCATTGCAGACCCGAAGGGAGGAGGTGACCCTGCCGCCTGTAATACCAGACCAGTATGTAACACAAGGTATGTAATGGATGCACCTCTGCAAGAGGGGGAGGGGGTTCTGCCAGCAGTTTTAATGCTACACAGGGATAGGGAATCCCAATGCTGCTAGGCGGACGTGCTGCCTTAAAACCATGCAGCACGGGGGCCATGGTTAGGGGAAAAAAAAAAAAAAAAAAAAAAAATTTACCTTCTCAGCTGCGCCAACCTTAAAGCGTTTTAGCAACTGCTGTATTTTATTTAAATCCCTTAAAGAGGATTATTAACCAAGAACCCCCTCTGCTGGGACCACACATACTTTTGGAGACAGAGCTTGCTGTAAAACATTGCACTTAGGTTGTGTAAATTACTCCCTATAGGGGAGACAAAAAAAAAAAAAAGTATATGGAAGGAAAAAGCGTTAACTTCTTCCCTTACCTTGTCCTCTCTGCAGGATACTGCTGTAAACAGACAGATCCAAACTTCACCCATCACAGGGGGCTGTGTTGTAAACCTTCAAAGACTGGGTCCCTTTTAATAGGGTTTCCACTCCTTTGGAACTGTATAGCACCCCTTGGGAACAGCTTTAGATAATGTAACAAGACCAAAAAGAGTCCTGGTTCCTAGGGTGCAGCCGTCAGAGAAGCTTACAGGCAAAACCTTGTTCTGGTCTGCGAGGCCCAGGTACCATTCTATGGCCTCAGGGGGCGAGGATTGTTCCGGCTGTGGAGGTTTTTTTAAATCTGTCATGGATCCCTCCAGGAGCTCCTCAGAGAACATCTTCACTTGTGACCAACACGTTTAGACACTGGTGAAAAATCTGAGGTACTCCTGAAAGGAGAAGGGGTTACATAGGGGAGTCAGCTTCCTGTATTGGTTGTACCAGTGTCAACACCTGAAGGTACGCCCATAACCCACTAAGTAAATACTTAAGGCTCTGTGTCCTATGATGTACGATAAAGGGAAAAAAAAATTACATTTATACACAAAATTACCAGTGGGCCATTTGAAACCAAAAGCAGGCCAGACTTTGGACATGCCTGGCCTAATGGGACCTGTTACCTGTCAAACTAGGTACCTGCTCCCCCCTGAAAAAAAACATTCCATATTTGATTGGGACGGGGGGGGGGTGTTGGGAGCTGAAGTGCAGAACATCCCTTTTGGGTGAAGTTCTGCTTTAAACTAACGTAAACCAATCACTAAAAAAAGTATGCAATTTCATTAGTTATTTTAGAGTAATATTAAAGTCAAAAATGTTTTTTTTTTTTTTTTTTAAAAACAAACCTGGCACTCACCTGCTCTGTGCAGTGGTTTTGCCCATAGCAGCCCTGATCCTCCTTCTCTGGTCCCCTGCCAGCACTCCTGGCTCCTTCATCCTGCTGAGTGCCCCCAGAGCAAACAGCTCGGAATAGGGGACCTGAGCAGGCATACTCCCAAGCTGCGGCTCTGCATGTTCATTCACACACACAGCTGTGGCTCGGCCCCACCACCCCTCTCCACATTGGCCAAGATAGCAGCGGGAGCCATTGGCTTCCACTGCTGTCAATTACAGACAGTCAGCCAATGAGGGAAAGTCCTTGGAGAGCCGAGGCTCTCATGCAAATTACTGGAGGAAGATTGGGGTGAAGATTAGGGTGCTTTTACCTTCATGAATTAAAAACTGTCGGCCTTTACAAATACTTTAAATCTGCAGCCAAAGAATACTAGTTGATCCTGCCATGGGGTCTTGTTCAGACACACATTTATTGGGGTAATAACTATCTACAGCTGTGCTCCTGCATGGTTAACCTGTCAAAAGCTCTTAGTGACAGTGTGTGTCCCATCGCACATTGTGCAGGCTTTTATTTTTTTAACCATGGTTTCTATAATAAGTGATCAGAACAACATTGTCTAGCTGATGCTTGAGTGCTTACATGTTGACAGAAGTGGCTGATAGGGGCTGCAAGATCAGCAACCCTGAGATGCAAAATTAACAGATGAAAGATCAAATGAAAAATATACTTGGCACTTGTATTCAATTATGAAGGAAAACCATAGCAAGTCCTCCAGACTGCTGAGCCAAAAAAGAGAAAATGAACTGTGGAATATGCCAAAGCAAAGAGGAACATAGGAGGGGGCAATCAAGGCCATCTTAGTAGGAGCAGGAAAACTGCTTCCTTGTGACCGAGCTGGCTCCCTGACAGTGACCTGATGACTGGTTGGTGAATATTCATAAACAGAAAAGGTTGAGCAAGCATAGACTCACAGAATGAATATTGCACTGCAAGTCTGGCTCAGATACAGCTTCCTCACCAGCAACAGTGTTCAAACATCACAGTAGTGACAATACCAATTCTAGCAGTCAGAGGTACAGTGCCTTAGGCTGGCCATAGATGCGGTTCAGCAGGCCCCAGCTGAATTTCTATCCATATGTGGCCACTCCTGTTAAGACTTCGCTCAATCAGGAAAGTTTGAACACTTGTAGATCAGTGACCGCAGCCACTGATCAATATATTCTGACAGCAAACAGTCCTGCTGCTAACACCATGTGGTTTGCCATCTCATACCACTAGACATGCCTTTGCCAACCCGAGATGGAAACACTGGAGACCATTCAAGCAGGCAATGCACAGAGACTTCAGCATTCAAGTGATCCTTGCTGAAAGCACAAGCACTGCGATAGTGCTAGAGGCCAGTAGAAGGAGCTGTGAACTCCGAGCACGTAGCCTTTCATTCCATAGAGACAGACCTAACCCCTTCCTCCCCCCTCCTGCTGGTGACTTTTTCACTTCAAGCTGGTCAGCATGGAGCCGAGTACTTTCTGATTTTCCTGAATGTACAACTATTCAGCACATCACACCAGAACTTTTCCCTGCTACCCAGATTGTGCAAGGAGCCTGTGGGACGCAGTAGAACTGGCAGGACTACATACTTATGAGCATGACACCCACTTGTATCTTGTAAGTGTTTTTAATCTTGTGCAGTAAAGGTTACTGTTTTAATACTACACTGAGAGGGCCCCCCCCCCTTGTTTCTTGACCATCTGGATTAAGTGGCGGAATGGATGTGACCCCAGGGGTGTTTTAAAGACAAGGTTGTCAATTTTAATTGCTGTTGTGCCATTAACCTTTTGCACAGTTGGAGAGTTTGCAGTTTTTCCTATACTGGATACGATTCATAGTGGTGTTCCAGGGCACTGCCTATATATACCATTAGGTCTTGGTACTTCTGTGGCTGGCGCCCTATACTTATGAGACCAGCTTGGATCCTAGAGTGTTTAATCATTACTTGCTCCATCCACCTTGTTTGTGTGAATGGAGGAATCTATTTTTCCCAGGTATGGATATTTCAGTGATGCACAATTCATATCACCCAATGCCAGGGACATGCAGTTGCCAATAGGTGGTTTTATTTTACATTTAGCAGACTCCTGCAGGCAAGCAGCAGTGTTTGGGACAAAAGAAGAAAATCTTCGCTAGAGGCCAAGTAATAATGAGCTGCTAGCAGGGTTTACTTTTTTTTAAAGAGCAGATGGTCGGCTCTTGTAAAAGCAATCTTAGCAGCTAACTAGTTGCTGGATTGCCTTTACAAGCAGCAGGAGGGGACATACCCCTACTTCTGCCAACTTCCTTAGGCTGTCTGGTCCCACTGGGACACCCAATTGACCAGCTGGTGCTTCCGCGGGCTGATCATAGAGGCAAACAGACCGGATGGGCTCTGTTAACCTCCTTACCTTAGTTTCCCCAGATGTAAACTGCACCATTTTTGAAAATGAAAAGCATTTGATCACACAGATCTTGGTGTGATCAAATGCATTTCAAGGGAAGAGGGAGGTCTTTGACCCCAGATTTCTCTGTAAACAGTACCTGTCACATGTATATTGCCGTCACAAGAGATGCTTACAGTCCTTGGACAAGAAAAGTGATCAAAAATTCTTTAAAGTGACAGTGTAAAAACCCCTTTAAAGTGCCCTCGTCCCAAGGCAAACACGTGCATCTGTCCCACATGCACAGCGATCACTCATGTGAGGTACCACTGCAAATGTTAGATCATGGGAAGTAAGTCTAGCACTAGAGCTGCACTGTAAATCTAAAGTGGTAACCTGTAAAGGCTTTTAAACGGTTGCCTATGGATAGTAACATTTAGGTTATCTGTCGCCGTTGTACGGGCCATTTTAAAGTGCAACACGTTTGGCATCTATTTAATCGGCATAACATCAGCTTTTATATTTTCCAAAAAAAAAAATTGGGTTATGTATTGTGTTTTGTTGCATTAAAATTCAAATTCTGTGTATTTTTCCCCCCAAAATTTGTGTTTGGAAAACTGCTGTGCAAGTACTGCAACAGCCACCAATTTATTCTCTAGGGCCTCGGATTTTAAAAAAAATATATAAATGTTTATGGGTTTTAAGAAATTTCCTAGCAAAAAAATACTGATCGTTAAAGTACCAGAAAAAGCCTGGGGCCAAATCGTTAACGGAGCAGACACCAGAGCTTGATTTGGTTGCTCAGCATGCACTTGTAATGAGAACCCAAGTTTTTCCATGTGCAAGGATAACCTGAAGGAACAAAGTTGTTTCCCCTCATCGTGGCCGGCACCTCATTTGTTCACTCAGATGTACTTCTGCTGAGCGTTGAGAGCCTGACACTCCCCTCATCTGGGGAGCACCCAATCAGTGCTCGTCACACTGCAAGGTTTCTCCCCTCCCTCCTAAACAGGAGATCAGCTGCTCAAGAGCTTTGTATTATCTGAATGAATGTAAAGCATTCTATGATTGGATGAGGTAGAGGCAGGGCGGTGATGTTACAGTAATATTTTTGAATGGTCAAATTGAGAACAAATTCTGCCCATTAAAAACAAGCAATTTGGGACCTAAAATAAAAAATAGGCCAAAAAACTCCAGATCAGTTGGTCACATTTTGGTAAATAAGCTGCTGAAGCACAAAAGCCAAGTCCTGCACACTGCAGTGAACTCCATTTTTAAAACCAGGAGCTCTACTTTTAAAATGTATACTTCAACATACCTGGTAATAAGGGTGTAAAAAGGCATCTGGACATCCAGATAAAGCCATCTGCTCATTGATTTAAGTTTCAAAATATCTGCAGAAACCTATGGAAAATACAACAGATATTTGAACGAGGCACATGCCTTTAATATACATAAACAATTGTCGTACTATTTCAGGAAACATACAAGCAATTGCTTGCCCAATATGGTGATGAGCAAGGTATAAGCATCTTCTTTAAAACTAAAACTTCAGGCAGATATCTAAAAATACAGATGAAATATTATGTAAAAAGGACGTTTCACCTGCCAACAGATCTACATTTCTAGTCAGTATTGACATTTACTCAACCCTACCACACAGCACAGCCAGAAAAGGACACACCCTTGCTACTATTTAAAGCAGACGTTTAGCTTAATTTCCACCCCCCCCCCCCCCTACAGCTTTAAAGGGCCCAAATGACCTGTAATGAAGCTTGTCCCATGGCGTACAGGGTGCTAGATCCTGTAGGAGTGAGTGCTGAGGTTTAATATAGAGTTGGGTCTTTGGGCTGAACACAGACTATCCTGACAGGGACCCACTCCCCTCCTTCACTGGGGAAGGAAGTGCATTGTTAACACAAATTAATGAATGAGAGAATCTTGACAGACTACCAAATTCCCATAGCATGTTACATGCAGTGTAAACTATACACAGTATAGCAAATCCAAAAAGTGTACAAGTACACAGTACATAAGACACTCCAAGGAGAAGTGCAAAGTCCATTGTAACTTTCATCTGTAGACCATCAACAGGTTAGAGAGATGGATGAGGCAACTGGATGAATGGATGGCCGATCAGGAGAAGGGACCAAGACTTAAACCTCTGCAGCTCACAAAGAAGATCTGGGTAGCATCACCTCAAAGAAAACGAACAGCAGACTGCTGAGGTCTGTATCAAACAGTGGCGGCTGGTGAAATTTTTAGGATGGTGGTGCAAGACTGCCCTTATTGGCCCCTCCCACTTCTCATAAGCCCCATCCCTTACAGAATCCACCCACTCCTTCCCCTGTATTCCACCCATAGTGGAAGGGGTATACAGCGTCACATCAGAGTATACAGCTCAGCCTCACAGACTGGCACTGACAGCATTCTCCCCCTCACGCGCTGAGCTTGAGTCCCTGATAGCACTCCCCCAAGCCGTGGTGTCCTCTCCATGTCCTCATGTCTCCTCCAGAGTGGCGGCTGAGATGTCCGAGTCCAGCACGCGTCTCCTTTGCTCGTGCCTCCTCTTCCCAAGCGCCAGGCATCCAATAGGATCGCCTGGTGCTTTGGCCAAACGGGAAACAGGTCTGACGATCTGCCACCTGATAGGCAGGGGAACGTTATTGTGAATTTGCCATAGTCACACAATTGGGTGGGATTAGGGTGTAAAAACTATATATATCTCCTCCTAGTCAGTCCTATCCCCATACCGTAAGAACACACTGAGGGAACACACCCCCTTCCCTGCCAGTGACATTTATATAGTAATCAGTACATATTTATAGCACTGATCGTTGTATAAATGTCAATGGTCCCAAAATTGTGTCAAGTGTTCGACGCAAGATCGGAAAAAAAAAAAAAAAACCCCCACAAACCCTTTGCCAGTGATGCTATAAAACTTTTGCGCAAACCAAATCAATATACGCTTGATGTGTTTTACCAAAAATATGTAGAATACAAAAAAAAAAAAAAAAAAAAAAAGAGGGACTTTACATGGAGTATGTGAGGGACAGGTAATATAGTATTAAACATATCCATGATCTATAGTTTTCAGTAAAATATATCGTATTTATTCAGCATACAACACCATAATTTTAGGAGGGAAGTTTCAGGGGGGGAAAAAAAAAAAAAAAAAAAAGGTAAATTTTAAATAACAGAACTTTGAAGCAAAATAGTGCCCATCAATGCAGCCTCACCATTGCCCATCTGCTGCCTGAGCAATGCCATCAGTAGCCTTACAATTGCCCATCAATGCAGCTTGATCTACAGCCTCACAATTGCCATGAATGCAGCCTGATAAGAGCCCATCTGCCGACTCACCTCAGATTACTGCTGCCTCAGAGGTGACAGGGAGGGGGGCGGGACAAGCACCGCCAGATTACATACAGTGAAAATCTCCTGTTTACTCAGTGGCCTCTAATAAAAAGTCCTGCCTCCCGGACTGGCTTATATGATAGAACACTAGTCCAATTCTCGCTGTAAGTAATCTGACGGCTCTCATGGCCCACCCCCCACCCCCAGGCAGCTCAAGTTGCGGTATTGCTGTATAACACGCACACACTATTTGCACCCGCTTTTCGGGGTGATAAAAAAAAAAAAAAAAAAAAAAACATGCCGATATGACACGATTGTTACAGGACATCTGTTGGCTCAACACGTTGCGCGACTTATCGCTCGCCTGTCAGGAGCGTGTATTGTGTCTCTGCAATGACATAATATACTGGTTTAATTAGAAATGTATCCCAACACATCAAAGGCAAGGGGTCAGAACTAGGGTTGTCCCGATAACGATACTAGTATCGGTATCGGTACCGATACCGAGCATTTGCCCAAGTACTTGTACTCGGGCAAATGCTCCCGATGCTTCCCCCGATACCTGGAAGTCAGGGGTGATCGGCGCGTGGGGGAGTTACAAGATTCTCCCCCAGCGGCTTTAGTGACATACAGCGGTGATCGGTCACCGCTGACTGTCACTGCATCCTCCTCCATGCCCCCTCAGTTCCCCTCTCCTTCTGTCCCTCCGCTGTCCCCTCCATTCTGCTGTGCCTCTACGCTGTCCCCCTTCATGCCCCTCTCCTTCTGCCCCCCTCTGCTGTCCCCTTCCATTCCACAGTCCCTCTCCTGTCGCCCTCCGTTGTGCTGTCCTCCTCCTTCCTTTGTGAATGGACAGAGTCAGCTGACTGTCCATTCACATAACTGAAACATTGTAATCTCCTGTGATTACTATGTCTCAGTTTATGAATGGAGGAGCCATTTTCAGTGCAGCTGAGGCTGCAGAGAAAGGGACTGGGGAATCTCTATCCTCTGTCTCAAGGGGGAAATAAAGGTCTGTTAAGACCCCTGATATCTCACCAAAGCCCCCCAACAGGGCTGATAAAAAAAAAAAATAAATAAACACCATACACCGTTCACCCCCCCCCCCCACTTTCAATCACATACTTGCCTCCACTGTGCAGCTTGTTTTGCACAGAGTGGCCCTGAACCTGCTCTCCTGGGGTCCCCCAGCAGCGCTCGCAGCTTCTCCCCACATCTGATAACCCCCTCGGAGAAGCACTTCCGAGGGGGTTACCTTGCGGGCACGCTCCAAGTCCAACACTCGGCATCCAGAGGCCAAATGCAGGACTCGGCCCTGCCCCCTGGCGCTCACGTCATTGGATTTGATTGACAGTAGCAGGAGCCAATGGCTGTGCTGCAATCTATCCAATCAGGAGCAGAACCCCAGGTAGAGACCGTGCATCCCTGATGGGTCAAGTTTGAGGGTTCAGGTAAGTAACACGGGGGGCTGGTCACTGACAGGTGTTTCTTCATCTTAATGCATAGGAAGGTTTACAACCCCTTTGAGTCAAGCATGACCAACAGAAACAACTGAGGAAGTCCTAGAAAAGAAAAAAAGGGAGAGGGACCCCCAACAAAGGCCTGAACCGTTATTGGATGTCACCCATATATGAGCCCTGCCACAAAAAAAACTCCATCAACGTCACATGTGACCACTCAGGGAGGGAAGCCGCCTGGTAGGTTGGAGTTTTTTGGCGGCAGCGCTCACATGGACGCCATCCATGGACGTGGTTCAGGCATTTGGTTAGTTCTCACTTTACAGGCCAACACACACCACATTCTTCTCAGCCTGGTTGGCAGGTAAAATACTTGGTTTCTTCACCCCGTTGCCTCATTTTTCACCATTCCCGCTACTTTGCCTTTGTTGGGGGTCCCTTTCTTTTCTAGGACTTCCCTCACTTGTGTTTCTATTGGTCATGCTTAACTTAAGTTTCACTTGTCATATCTTTACTCTTGCACCACCTCTCACCATCTTGACAGGAGATGCATTGCATCCTTGAACATTCACCACACAATTTTAATAGTTAGTTATTGGTATTATGCCTACACATCATTCACTGCCTGATGCTTGGACAGTCCACACAGGTCCCACCCAAGATGTCCATCTCAGCTCCGGGGGGGGGGGGGGGGGGGGGGGGGAACGACACTTATGGCCCCTACTACCATGCCATCAGTACATGGATACCCTGTAAGTACCAGTTGGGGTTCTGACATTTTTGTTTGACAATGTGTGAATATACTGGATCAAATTAGAAATGTATCCATGTCATTGCAGAGGCACAATACACGCTTGCTCCTGATGAGCAACATTAAGTCGCAAAATGCATTGAGCCAACAGATGTCATTCAGCATATTTTCTACTGTACCAATTGGGTTCCATCATTATTCATCATGCGTTTGCCTATTTTTATGGAATGTTCCAAATTTTGCATTTATCCGTGTAAATTAAAGCTTATTTTAGTATATTTTCTCATCCCTCTTCAATGTTAGGGATTAGAGTAAATTCCTAACCATGCAAATGGATGGATGTATTTTACTGAAAATTAAACTTTTTTTTTTATAATATATTACCGTATCCCTCACATACTTCATGTAAAGTCCCACTGTTTTTATATTATAAAATTTAGGGATGGAGGCTAATGACTGCCTCATATAAACTCCCACCAACCCCCCTTTCCCCGTTAATGTACAAGAATACATATCTGCCTAAAGTGATTAAGACGTTAGTTTTTTTAATTTGGGGAATATAGCAAAAAGTGAAAAATTGTTACTCTTGTTTATAGTGCAAAAAATAAACTGCAGAGGTGATCAATAACAGACAAAAGAAAGCTATTTGTGGGGGAAAAAAAAAACCTCAAGTTGTGTGGGTACAGCGTCACATGAGCACACAATTGTCAGTTAAAATGACGCAGTGCCAAATTGTAAAAAGTGCTCTGGTCAGGAAGGGGGGGGGGGGGTAAAATCTTCCAGGGCTGAAGTTATTGATACTGACCTCAGCGCCCTGTTCATTTTAAACTATACACAGGCTTTCCTCAATGAAAGTGGGTGAGAAAGGGGCGAAACACAATTGAGAGCATCTAGCAAGTTTAGCCCAGAGATCCCAAGCTATCAAATTCAGGCAAAGGAAGGAACATCTGTTTCCTGATCTTTTCAATGACGGAAGCTTGTATTTTATCACTTCCAGGTTCAGTCATTATTCCCCAAGCTATTGTAGCAGGGGGAAGTAGCTTAAAGAGGAGTTCCACCCAGGGGGGCCGTCAAAAAAAAAAAAAAAAAAAAAATTAAAAGTCAGCAGCTACAAATACTGCAGCTGCTGACTTTTAATTGGACACTTACCTGTCCCTGGGTCCAGCGATGCGGGGGGATCAAAGCCCCGCTCGTCCCCCCCTCCGCTCGTCGGCATTTCAACTGTGGGGGCCGGGCTGTGGCTTCACAGCCTGGCACCCACTGCGCATGCACGAGCAGTGCCGCGATTGGCCGCTCAATCACCTGGGACCTGTAATGGGTCCCAGATTGACAGGAGGGAGGGAGCAGAGCGGAGCCCTTCCTGTGCTTGGGGGGGGGGGGGGGGGGGGAAGTGATGTCACCAGCCCAGGCAAAGGAACAGGCAGACTACGAGGGACCACCTAGCAACAGGCATTTAGAGGTAAGTGAAAAAAAAAAAAATATCCAAATGTTTTTTTTAGAATTTTTACAGGTATTTGTTTTTTGGGTGGAACCCCACTTTAAGAAAGCATGATCTGTGTTCGATTAGCTACAGTGGAGAGCAAACATTAGGTGGTGGGGGTCCAATAAGCCACTAATGTCTCCACAAAGAGGACCAGTAAGCTGCTCATGTTATACCATATTTATATCTGCCAGTTAAAAATGTATAATATCTATATCTATAGAGGTTAAGCTACAAATTGTACAGTGAATTCTAATTGACTGTTGCATACCTAATGTTTGACAATTTATGAGCTGGCACTTGCAACCAATTGGACATTATTTTACATTAAGGCGACCAGATTTTTAAAATGAAATCCGGGGACATATTTTTTTACTAGTAATGGCAGCAATCGACTCTTTGCCCATCTCCGCCACCCGCCTCACAGCCTGTCTAAAGCCCCATACACTATCAGATTTTCTGCTGATTTTTTCCTTCAGATTTACCAAAACCATATAATAGGAGGTCAAACCTTAGGAGTTTCAATTTGTATGCAATCAGGCAGGCCCTTGCACTACATGGTTTTGGTAAATCTGAAGACAAAAATCAGCAGAAAATCTGATAGTGTGTATGGGGGCCTTACTCTTCAGGCTTCAGGCCCCGGCTACTACTGGGTGGGGAGCGGAGGAAGGTCACTCCACCAGGGAAGGCAAGGAGATAAGCAGGCAGGCGGCTGGGATTAGAGCCAAGGCAGAAGAACATGCGAGCGGAGCTGAATGGGCCTGCACCCGAAACTGAAGAAATAGTCCCTCCGCTCTGACCAGCACATGATCAGAAAGGGGCACAGATAATGGAAAAAAAATAAACCCCCATAAGCTAGTAGGAGGCGCGGGGGTGGGGGGGATTGGAGTGCAATTCAGATTCTCATTTTATTCTGCACGGGCTGTCTTTGAAATTGCCCCAGCCCCTGTTCCAACCCAATCTGGGGACAGTGTCCTTAATCCAGGGACTGTCCCCAGAAACCGGGGATGTCTGGTCACCCTATTTTACATACCTACACTCACTGCAATTTGTGTACACCCAAGGTGCCTGTAAGTTTGTAATCTTCCTCCTATTGGGAGAACTACTAGCTTTCTTAAAAATGTGAATATCTATCCATCTGCAAATGTGCACATAAAACAAGTGCACTACATGGAAGTCATTGACGAAAACCGTAGGAGCAAAAATTCTAGGTCAATAATTCATTGTCGACTCTAAACTGATAACCTGTAAAGGCTTTTAAAAAGTGTCACCTAGGGACAATTTGGGATACTGTAGTTTTATGGGTACATAGCTTTAGGCCCAATTCACACCTATGCATTTTTAGTTTTTTGCACTACATGGTTTCCTATGGAACATACTCTGTAGTGCAAATCTGTAAAATGCACTAAAAATGCATAGGTGTGAATCCAGCCTTGAGATTTAACAGGTTTGGTATCCCATTTGGCGAAACTCAAGCAGAAAATAAAAAAGCACTTGTAAATGTGCATGTCCCAAACTTTATTAAAATATGCATTTGATCAACAGTAACAAATATTGCAGGACCTAAAAATGGAAAATTGTATACTCACCTTTCCGTAATTTTCCTTTCCGGACGCATCTTCATGGCAGCACACTGGGTTGTAACTCCGCCTCCACAACCTGACAGGATTGGTCTAGCTATAAAAGTTTGAAGAGAGATGACCCCCACCATTCTCTGTACATATCATCTAAGAACAGGGTGGGAACCTGTGTGCTGCCATGAAGATGCGTCAGGAAAGGAAAATTACGGAAAGGTGAGTATACAATTTTCCATTTTCCTGACGCCTTCATGGCAGCACACACTGGGAAATAACTCGCCAGTCGGGAGGGTGCAAAAAAAAAAAAAAAAAGTTTATTATTCTAAAGAGCTGTGGAGTTGGCTTTAATAATGGATCTGCCAAAGTCTGCTGTTAGTTGAGCAAAGTCAATTTTGTAGTGAGAAGTAAACGTATGTCTAGATGACCAGGTCGCTGCTTTACATATAGTTTCTGGTGAAACCCTGCAGTATGCTGCCCACGAAGTTGCTACTGCCCTGGTTGAATGTGTCTTGATAACTTCCGGGATATTAAGTTGCTGAGTAGAGTATGCCTTTTTGATGGTGTTAACCAGCCAGGATGCAATCGTTCGAGAAGTTGCTGGATGACCCTTCCTAGGCCTGTGTGGAATTACGAGAAGAGTATCGGTTTTCCTGAAGGAAGCTGTGGTTTCTAGATAGTTGGTAATGACTGTTTTGATATCCAATGCATGAGGCTCACCTTGGTCGTTAGTAAAAGGATGGAAGGCCTCAATACCACTCTATCGGGATAGAGAACTAGGTATGGTTCTGTTATCAGTAGTGCTTTAAGTTCCGAAACTCTTTGCAGATGTAGTGGCGATAAGGAAGGTTAGCTTTAAAGTCAGGTTCCAAAGTTTTGTTTTTTTTTTCGGTTGAATCAATTTAAGTTTTGATAATGTGTCAAGTACTGTAGAGAGATCCCATGCTGGAAAAGTGGGTTTCCTTGGAGGCCTGATTTTTAGGCAAGCCTTCATGAACTGGATCACCAGAGGGTGCAGGGCCCATCTAATGCCTGTTTTAGCCGATAGGGCAGAAATCTGGACTTTAAGGGTACTTGAGCTTAATCCTTTGTTAATACCCAGCTAAAGGAATTCTAGAACTTGCGGTGGCTCGGGTGATACTGGGTTCCAATTTTTTTTGTTGAGTTAGCGAACAAAACCTGTCCCAGACTTGTGAGTACGTTTTGTTGGTGGTGCTTTTTCTTGCTTGTAAAAGGGTTGAAATTACTTCCTGCGAGCATCCCTGCTCTAATAGCCTAGTCCTTTCAATTTCCAAGCTGTCAAGTGTAATTTCTCTGGTGCTGGGTGTAGAAATTGACCCTGAGATAGGAGGTCTGATGTTACCGGGAGAGGCAGTGGATGTTGCAGGCTGAGCTGTAGTAGGGTAGTGAACCAAGGTCTCCTCGGCCAAAGAGGAATTACTGCTATTACTGTGGCTGACGATCTCCGAAGCCTGGATAGGAACCTCACGATTAAGGGTACTGGTGGAAAAATGTAGCCCAGCTTGAAATTCCATGGATGGGTCAGACAATCCATCCCCTCAGCCGACAGGAAAGCCGCCCTTGACAGAAATCTCCCGACATTTGGTGTTCATAGGGGTGGCTGCTAGGTCGATCTCCAGTATTCCCCAAGTTCTTGACAGGAGGGAAAAAGCCTGTTGGCTCAATGACCACTCGTTCGAGAGAAGTTCCCTGCTCAAATAGTCGGCCAGCATGTTCTGGGCTGCTGGGACATATACTGCTCTCAGGTCTACTAGATGCACTTGTGCCCAATCCATGATAGGACGAACTTCTTCCATTAATGTGCGACTCCTCGTACCCCCTTGCCTCTGAATATATGCTACTGCTACTCTGTTGTCCATTTGGATTACAACGCTTTTTCCCCTCAGGTATGGAGAGAAAGCCAGAAGTGCCTGAAAGGCTGCTCTGAGTTCTAGTATATTCGAAACTATACCATGAGCTTGAAACTTCCACTGCCCCTGGGCTGCTAGATTTTGGTAATGAGCTCCCCATCCCGCCTGGCTGGCGTCCGAAGTGACCACCTCTGGCTGTGGAGGTACTATAGGTTTGTACCTTTTGAGGTTGCTGGATCGTGTCCACCACCACATGGATTGTTTCACATACCTGTGTATGTAGATCGTCTGAAGCATTGATACTCCATTCCACTGCCTCAGGAAGGAATTCTGTAAGATTCTCGTGTGCCATTGGGACCACTGGATCATGGGCAGGGTTGCAGACATGGAGCCTAGGACACTCATACATACTCTGGCTGGTAGGTGTGTAGCTGAGATTAGCCTCTGAATTTTCTGGATCAGGGGCATGATCTTCTCCTGAGGAAGCTGCACTCTGTTCTGGATGGTGTCTAGTTCTGCCCCCAGAAATACCATCTTCTGTGTGGGCTGTAGCCTGCTTTTCTGCCAGTTCACTAGCCAACCGAAATCTTGCAGAGTTGAGAGTAAGATTTCTCGGTGTATCAGGACTTGGCGACTTTCTGCTAGAAGTAGTATGTCGTCTAGATAATGGTGCACCCTCAGACCTTTTTCTCTGGAGGTATGCAATGACGGGTAGAAGAACTTTGGTGAAGGTCCTGGGAGCCGACGAGATGCTGAAGGGTAGGCACTGGAAGTGATGTTGGTTGATTGAAAAGCGGAGAAATTTTTGAAAGGCAGGATGTACTGGAATGTGAAGATAAGCGTCCGATAAATCTACGGACAGCATTCAGTCGTCTAGATTTACTGCTAATAGAATGGATTGTAGACTTTCCATTTTGAAGGATTCTAACTTGATGTTTCTGTTTAGTCTCTTTAAGTCCCCTGTTTTCTTTTTTACTAGAGAAAGAGGGGAGTAGAATCCTCTGCCTCTTTGACATAGCGGAACCTCCAAAATGGCCCTTTTCTGTACTAAATCCGTTATGTACTTCAGAAGAATCCTTCTCTTGTCTGGAGAAGATAGTGGTTTCTGGGAATCTTGCTCAGGAATTTCCACTTGTGACCGAATTTGATCGTGGAAATAGTCCAAGGGTCCTTGATGTTTTCTGACCATTATTTGTGCAAATTCTTTGAGTCTGGCGCCCACCCTCAGAGGATGGGCGGGCGTACCTTCAAAAGGACTTCTGTTCGCCGGAAGGGGTGGCCTTGGTTTTCCGCATCCTCAGAAAAGGATGATTGTGTGTTCCTCCAGTTTCTTTTAAATTCTTTACCTGGTCTATAGGTTTTGGCTTCTCTGTACCTTTCGGGAAGACTACCCTTGTAAGCAGGACCTCTTGATCTCTTAGGCCTTTTGTCAGAGGGAATGAGGCCTGATTTTCCCCCCCGTCACCTTGGAAATGGCTGCATCCAATTTAGAGCCGAAGAGATTCGAACCATCAAAGGGGATCTTGCACCAATTTGTCTTTGATGCTGTGTCGGCAACCCAGGGTTTTAACCACAAAGCCCTCCTAGCCATCGCCGAGGCCAGCATTGCCCGGGCCGAGCACCTGATAACATCCATGGAGGCTTCTGCGATGAAATGGCCTGCCAATTTAGGTTCCTGCAAAGACGTAATCACTTTCTGTAAGTCTGCTCCTTCTTGGGGAGATTTTTCCATATTAACAGTCCAGCTAGAGATGGCTCTACCAACTGCTTCTGTGGTGACTGCTGGTCTACATGCGCCACCTGCTGTGGAGTAGGCTTTCTTGCGTTCCAGATCAATCTTCGATCTAGAACGTCACAGAAAGAGACAGCGTCCTCGATGGGTAGGGTGACATGTCTTGCCAGACGCATTAGGGAGGCATCCACAGTGGGAGCGTTAATCAAGGGATTGATTTTAGGTTCTTTTAAAAGGATACATCTTGGCTAGTCTATTGTTCAGGCTAGGCCTCTTGTCAGATCTTTCCCACTCATCCTTAATTAAAATCATTCAATTCCTTAATGAAAAGGGAAGGTCTCTGGGTCCCTCTTTAGGTTTGGAAAATACTTCGATTTTCTGAGGTGCTTCCTCAGATTCTTCCTAACCTATGGCTTCCTTGACTGATTTTGCAAACGGTTCGACCAGAGTGAAGTCAAACCCTGGTGGTACATCTGGATCCTCGTTTTCTGAAGGGGATGCAGGTTTTATCCCAGCCTCGATTGTTGAACGAGGGGGGTCATGGAAGTACCTGGGTCTGACCTGGCCGGCAGGGGTGTTGCTGATTCCATTATGGATTCTCGCACGGATTCCCGAATTAGTTTGGTTACTTCTCTGACGTCAGATTCTTTCGTGGCTTCATTGAAGCACGTATGGCATGCTAATTTGTCTGGCAAAGGGGTGGCGCCACAAACCCAGCAGGTATTAACTGCGGGACGGGTATGTTGACTTCGCCCGTGACGTGATGAAAAAGATCTTCTATGATGTGATCGGCTACGCCGAGAGTGACTGCGGCGTGAGTGACCATGGCGGGAATGACTACGGCGCAAGGGCCTGTGACGAGATGAGGAGCGTGACCGGCTTCTGCGGGATTTCCTGCTTGAGTGACTTGATTTAGACCTGGAAGGGCTGTCAGAAGGAATCTTGTTAGAAGATATGCTCTTTTTTTCTCTCTTCAATACTTACCACTGAATGCGGACAGCCTCTTACCTTACCGGCCGTGGGTGGTCTGCTTGGGCAGTGGTCTCCATGAGCAGAGAGGAAGACGGCAGGCAGGAACAGAAGAAGTTCTGGAAGGAGGGCAACACACACACACACTTTTTTTTTAAAAGACAAAGAATTCCAATAGAAATTAGAGAGGAGGAAATTCAGGGCACTTACCTGGCTCCAGTGGAGTAATTTCTGGGCAATGATGTGCAGAAACGAAGGCTGGAACCATAACCAGAATATTTTCTTTCAATCTGGAGTCCTCTTTTAAAAAGACCGCCGTCGTCGCGGCAAAATGACGCTTTGCGCATGCGCAGAAGCAACGCGATGATTCCGGCGCCATCTTGGAAGCTGGAAAAGGCTTAGAACGGCCCCATCTTTGCCCCTCGCGCATGCACGATGCGGATGAGACACGCGATGGCCATGACAGGCTTAGAACTAGCGCTGTGGGACTACAGGTCCCAGAGGGGAACAAGAAAGAGTAAAAAATGTAAGAGAAGATGCCAAGTCCATGGATCAGATAGTAGAAAGATACTGGAGGTGAAAGTGAAAAGAAAGAAGGTAAA
Source organism: Lithobates clamitans (assembly GCA_037952925.1). Classification (NCBI taxonomy): domain Eukaryota; kingdom Metazoa; phylum Chordata; class Amphibia; order Anura; family Ranidae; genus Lithobates; species Lithobates clamitans. Next base: position 3,056,186 of record JBBGZY010000943.1, read on the forward strand.
AGAGAAAGCGGAGACCACTGCAATTGCTGAAGCTTCGTTAAAGCTTACTTAGTGCCAGAGGATATGTGCTGATGCCCCTGAGACCACCAGAGCGGGGTTCCTTCCATAGAAGCTCCTTTAGAGACTGTACAGGAGGGACTTCCAAACAGGAGAGGCTTGAACCTACTGGGGCGATGCGGTAAGAGGCCTTGCGATGTCCATCCAACTTGTCAGGTGAGGATAAAAAAAAGAATGGTGGGGGTCATCTCTCTTCAAACTTTAATAGCTCGACCAATCCTGTCAGGTTGTGGAGGCGGAGTCACAACCCAGTGTGTGCTGCCATGAAGGCGTCAGGAAAATATATTTTGCAATTTTATGAGGGACAAAAAAAAAAAAAAAAGAGCAGATTGTGTGTGAAAAATGAAAATTGCTACGGTAGAAAAGTGTTTCGTGTGCACATGGGCAAACATTTTATAATTTGTCTTTGCATCATTAGTAATGCAAACTTCAGAACAGTTGCTTTCCAGTAAATTCTGTTTTATTTTTGGCAGCAGAAAGACAACAGCAATTTGCGATTTCTAAAAGCTTTAATCCATTAACCATTTCCCTTACAAAAGGTCTGAATAAGTACATACAAATTATGAAGGGGGAGAGCGACTGTATACTACTACATCTCTAAAATATTTGGCAGAAGCACACAGGATTTACAGTACAATCTGGAAAGCTTCCAGCACTCTAACCTCAGCATGAAACCTGCATGGTAGAATAGTAGCTGCCAAGTCCTACATAAGCAGAATAAAACTTTACTGTCTTTTTGTTCAGAAAAAGTGTGTTATGCTGGAGAGCCAAGTAGAAAACAAACCATCTACAGCCATTAAAGTCAGCCACTGTTTGAGAGCTTTGTCATGTGGTCCTAACCCATCACAAATTAAAAGGCAACTAGACAAAGTGGATCTATAGTGTATCTGAACATCAAACACATATTCATCCTTGGTATTCAAAGCAAAAGACCCCATGCTTTATTTTGCTGAGAAATAACTTTGTGAAAAAAAAAAAAAAAAAACACAATCATTTCTGGCCGTGGTCATCTTGAGTAAGGGCAGATGATTCATGTAGCATGGCTCCTTGAAATAAGCCTGCCCTTAGCCCAGGCAGGAAGGTGTGCTTCGCTGAGAAAGCCCCTCCCCCCCACTGAAGACTTCTAGTCTGTATATTTGCCTAGGCATAGAAACCAGAAATTAACAGGAGAAATTGATAAAAAAAAAAAAAAAAAAAAAGTTTCAAACAAGTTAATATAATATACCTTCCTATCCATTTACCAATGCTAGCAGCATAAGTATTAAAAAAAGTCAATGTTGATTGAGCGAGTGAAGACACATACCAGTCCACTAGCCCCCTCATTTACACTTGAGCATTTTTTCCCCAGGCACAAAATAAAGCCGAGGTCAAACACTGGCGATTTTGCTTGTACAGCAAGTCCCACATACAAAAACATGTCTACACTCCCTTTATAGGGACTTTAAGGGCCAGTTTACACTTGCTACAAAACAAGGCTTTGTTAAATCTCTGAACGCCAGTAAAGACTCCAGTCACTAAACTTAATGGTTAGCTTACAGTCCTGTTTACACCTACTTTTGCTTGGTGCTTTAGATGAGGCTTCAAGCAAGCTTTGCCATAGACTTCTATGGAGGCTTTGAAGAACCACTGAAGCTATAAGAGGTATAATTTTTGAAGTAAAGCCAAAAGCAGGTGTAAACAGAACTGTGAGCTAACCATATTTAGTGGCAGGAGATTTGACAAATGTTCAGAGAGCTTTAACAAAGCATGTCCGAAGCCCTGTTGAAGCCGAAGAAAGCGTAAATGAGCCCTAAATGGGAACCAAACCCTCCTATCCTTTACAGCCAAGGAAGCTGCCATCTGCTGATCTACATTTGTCATGTGGGTATGATTACAGATCAAGCATTTTATTAAGTGGGTATATGGGTACCAAAATTCAGCCAGTAGGAACAGGACAAATTTCAGCACTTGTGTATCCCTCTCTGGACAACAGCACCCAGTTTTGCAGGGTGCTATGCATCAAAGGGAAAACGTAGGGATTTAATGTACTTGTGATTTTTACTGGAATTTAAATAGTCTTCAGTAATGAGGACAAATCTGTATGCTCAGTTTTCTCAATATACTTTCCAGCAGTAGTAAGCTGGAGTGACACTGGTTAAACTGTAGGAAGGTTTTGTGGACTGATCTGGAGTGGTAACCATCTGAAGACTTATTTTCTTTGTTTGGATGGGAGTAGAAAATGGCTAAAGCCTGTCTGTCCCATCCAGGGACCCAGTGGAAGAGGTCTCCTCCATTTCTGTTCTGGTGACAACTTCTATTTTTCTCACTAGATGACAGGGGTCACAAGGGCAAAGAATATCCTCACTAGCAGGGCTCAGGAATAGAAACCCAACTTACTAACTATAGCAAAAATGCTTGGCCTTTCTAAACTTTAAACTATTTGTGCGGCTGAGGGCAGGGAACACAAGTACAGTAAAGTAAAACTTGAAGTCCAGCCTGGGGTCGAGTTCTCCTGTGACCAGTTTTCAGCAGAGAGCAGTCAGAAGTCCGCTTTGCTGAAGTCACAGAAACCAGTCGAGGCACAGCATCATTGCGACAATAAAGTCTGGATTCGGCCTGGACTGATGCCTGTCTCAGCGAGTCACTAAGAGCCTGAGATGGCTACTTCTTACCCCTCCACAGCTCAGTGACCCAATGGGGGGGGGGGGGGGATATAGCAGAGAGCAGCTCTGTTTAGGGAGCCGTTAGAACCGAGCCATCGGCGGTGTTCGATCGCTCGGTTCTCAGTGCAGAGGCACCGGGCTGATGCTGCATCCACCTAGGCAAGTATTATGCTAATGTATACGTGTGAATGCGCTGCTTTCAGATTATCACCACTTATAATATTCCCTTTTTCAAAACAACCACTTATAAATATTATCATGTGTTTTAAATCAAACCAGAATTAAACATCCAATGCATAAAAAGTCCTGCTTATCCAGCAGTTACGGGCGGGTGTCTGGCTGTGTGCATGGTCCGCCTGTAGATAATGTGCGGTGTCCACGCTTGGCTTGCACCTCAAGCCTCGTTCTCGTTCCTGTCTGGTCACGTGATACAAAAAAAATCTCCCAGCAACCTCTACGCGTTTCGCATCATAGAATGCGTCATCAGGAAGCTCCAAGGTTAGCCGGTGTTACAAAGGTGGAGTGGTTATCCCTTGAATGAACCAAAGGCACATCTTTATATAAGCATCTGGTGAGTGGCCAATCTGGATGGTGGAGGTGTTTCACTAAGTCACACATGATTATCAAAGGAACATAGGAGCACAGCAGTCACAATTATAAATGAAGAATTTGGGAGCACATTTAAAAGGACTTTTTATGCATTGGATGCTTAATTCTGGTTTGATTTAAAACACATGATAATATTTATAAGTGGTTGTTTTGAAAAAGGGAATATTATAAGTGGTGATAATCTGAAAATAGCGCATTCACACGTATACATTAGCATTTTCAGTCCACCTCAGTGAGGGTTTTTTTTTAATGCAGCAACTTTGACACATCATATACATATTTTTTGAAAAGTAGTGGTTTTTGCACCGGTGACACATTCATTCACCTAGGCAAGTATGGTGGAGAAAAAAAAAAAAAAAAAAAAAAAAAAAACAAACAAACCAAAAAACCCACACTTCTTTTAAAGCCCATCTGCAGGCAAAAACTTCCCCATGCAGTGGGGGGGCTGTGCCTACAGCATGGATTAACGTCTTTTTGGAGCGAGCACAAAAGTTTATACTCACTTGATCCACCGATTCTCTAGAAAACCATGCTTCCCCATGGTCCAGCGGTGGACTATTCATGTCTATGGAGCATGCTGACATCAGGAACCGTTCATTTACAAGACCACTTGAGCGATGGACCCATCTCGAGCAGAAGGATCAGCAGATTAGGGAATATATATCTCAGATGTCCTCTTCCCTAGAATAAAACCAGCAGATAACCTATGCAGTGGGCACAATTGCCCAGAGCTCTGCTTTATAGGGATTGTAAAGCATTTTCTGTTAAAAACAAACATGTTGTACTTACCTGCCCTGTGCAGTTGATTGGCACAGAGCAGCCCAGATCCTCCTCTTAGGTACCTTTTCAGCTATCCCGGCCCCTCCCTCCTCCCGAGTGCCCCCACTGCAAGCAGCTTGCTATGGGGGCACCCGAGACGCAGCTCCGTGCATCCATTCAGACATGGAGCTGTGGCCTGGCCCTGCCCTCTTTTACACATTGGCTGACTGACAGCAGCTGGAGCCAATGGCGCCACACTGCCATTTCAGGCAATGAGGGGAGTCCCAAGCAGCCGAGACAATCCTACTTTGCTGGATAGAAAGGGGGCCCAGGTAAGCATTAGCATAGTTGCCAACATTGTAAAAAAAAAATTTAGGGACACTTTTGGCTGTAGGCAGAGTCGCATAATAATTAGGGGGCGGGCATGCGTTTGTAAGCGTGTCATAGGAAAAACCTGCGGTGCGCCTAGCGCGCCAAAAAATTGGCGTGGTTTATGCGAATAGTGACAATGGACTTTGGGTCACCTGATCACTGCGATAGCTTGATTGGCTATTACAGTGATCAGTGACTGCACCACATCCTTGTGTTTTCGCGCTCTGAATGGAGGAAATAGATACCTTGACCCCATCTTCTCTTACAGGGATAAAGTAGCAAACAAAACAAGTGTATTTTTATTTTTTTTAAATAGCTAGTTCAGTGTTTGATCTAGGTCAGTGCCAGGGTTAGTATCAAGGTTAAATCTCATGGTCAGTATATTTTGAGCAGGATATTATATTTAGTTTTCCAGTTAGTATTAGTGCCAATGTTAGGTAGGACAATTTTCACTTTCCCCAACCAAATGCAGTAAGCCGGCTGCATGAGAGGCATTTTCCTTATGTCCGCCCGAGTAACCCTACCCAACGAGCCCCCCCAAAGAAGATGTTGTCTGCAGCAAGCGCAGATATAGGCGTGACACCCGGTATTTTTCTCCCTCCTGTCCTGACAATCCTGGTCTATGCATTGGTGAATGTTTTGAACGCTACCATACACTAGTTGAGTATTAGCGTAGGGTACAGCATTGCACAGACTAGGACACACTTTTACAGGGTCTCCCAAGATGCCATCGCATTTTGAGAGACCCAAACCTGGTACCAGTGACAAAAGTTAAAGTTACAAAAAAAAAAAAAAAGGATAAAATAAACCAAAAATAGTTGTTTTATTGTTCTGCTCTTTTTTACTGTATTCGATTCTGCAATGTTTTATTATGTTTTACCATGTTTGCTTTTCAGCAATTTTTTTTATACTTCACTGTTTGCTGTGTTTTATTGGTAACCATTTTTTGTTTTCAGGTACACCATTCAGCTGCAGAGCGGTTTTATTTATCTTGACAGCAACAGCGTTTGTTCCCATGATACATAAAGCTGTGACTCCAGCGCTGTCGGAGGTGATTTCACCACCATAGTTACATACTTCAGCATATATGCCAAAGCATGGGGGCAGCAGCGGGTGGAGGAGCGATTTGCTCCTACCTTTTGTGGGAGGATGCCCCCATGCTTCATATCCACCGATCAAACTTTCGTTCAGCCCACAGGCTGCATAAAAAAAAAAAGTTTACAATATATGCCCAACAAGGACCAGCAACGTACTGGTATGTTGCTGGACTTTGAGTGGTTATACCAGAATGATGCCTGCAGGTTTAGGTATCATTCTTTTCAGCCAGCGGTTGTCTTTCATGTAAAAGCAATCCTAGCGGCTAATCAGCCTCCAGACTGCTTTTACAAGCAGTGGGAGGGAATGCTGCCCCCCCCCCCCACAGTCTTCCATGTTTTTCTCTGGCTCTCCTGTCCCAACAGGGAACCTGAGAATGCAGCCGGTGATTCAGCCAGCTGTCCAGAGACCAGAGTGGCTCCCAACATCTATGGCCTAAGAAACCGGAAGCTACGAGCATGTCATGACTTAGATTTCACCAGATATAAACAGCGCCATTGGGAAATTGGGAAAGCATTTTATCACACTGATCTTGGTGTGGTCAGATGCTTTGAGGGCAGAGGAGAGATCTAGGGTCTAATAGACCGCAAAAAAAATTTAAAAAAAGCACCCCTGCCCCCCCGCTCTCGTGCAAAGGCGAACGCAAGCGTCGGTCTGGCGTCAAATGTAAACAGCAATTGCACCATGCATGTGAGGTATCACCGCAAAGGTCAGATCGAGGGCAGCAATTTTAGCAGTAGACTGTAAATCTAACCTGTAAAGGCTTTTAAAAATGTACTTCGTTTGTTGCCACTGCACGTTTGTGCGCAATTTTGAAGCATGTCATGTTTGGTATACATGTACTCGGCCTAAGATCATCTTTTTAATTTCAAACATTTGGGCAATATAGTGTGTTTTAGTGCATTAAATTTTTTTTAAAAAAGTGTGTTTTTTCCCAAAAAAAATGCATTTGAAAAATACATTGTTGCTTCTCCTGAGTACGGGGATACCACGTGTGAGACTTTCTGGGAGCCTAGCCGCGTACGGGACCCCGGAAACCAAGCACCGCCTTGAGGCTTTCTAAGGGTGTAAAATTTTGATTTCACTCTTCACTGCCTATCACAGTTTCGGAGGCCATGGAATGCCCAGGTGGCACAACCCCCCCCCCCCCCCCCCAAATGACATTTTGCAAAGTAGACACCCCAAGCTATTTGCTGAGAGGTATAGTGAGTATTTTGCAGACCTCACTTTGTCAGTTTTGAAAAAAAAAAAAAAAAAAAAAAAAAAAAAAAAAGTCTCTTCATTTTTAAAAACAAGAGAGCTGCAAAATACTCACCATGCCTCTCAGCAAACAGCTTGGGGCGTCTACTCTCCAAAATGGGGTCATGGGAGGGGGGGGGGGGGGAGTTTGTGCCATCTTGGCATTTTATGGCCTTCGAAACTGATAGGTAGTGGGGAGTGAAATCAAAAATTCACACCCTTAGAAATCCTGAAGGCGGTGATTGGTTTTCGGGGCCCCGTGCGCGGCTAGGCTCCCAAAAAGTCCCACACATGTGGTATCCCCATACTCAGGAGAAGCAGCTAAATGTATTTTTGGGTGCAATTCCACATATGCCCATGGCTTGTGTGTGCAATATATCATTTAGTAACAACTTTTTGTAAATTTTTTTTTTTCGTCATTATTCAATCACTTGGGACAAAAAAAAAAAAAAAAAAAAATATTCAATGGGCTCAACATGCCTCAGTAATTTCCTTGGGGTGTCTACTTTCCAAAATGGTGTCATGGGGGGGGGGGGGGGGGGGGGGTTGTACTGCCCTGCCATTTTAGCACCTCAAGAAATGACATAGGCAGTCAAACTAAAAGCTGTGTAAATTCCAGAAAATGTACCCTAGTTTGTAGATGCTAGAACTTTTGCGCAAACCAATAAATATACGCTTGACTTTTACCATAGACATGTGGCCGAATACATTTTGGCCTAAATGTATGACTAAAATTGAGTTTATTGGATTTTTTTTTTTATAACAAAAAAGTAGAAAATCTCTTTTCAAAATTTTGTCTTTTTCTGTTTATAGCGCAAAAAATAAAAACCCCAGAGGTGATCAAATACCATCAAAAGAAAGCTTTATTTGTGGGAAGAAAAAGGACGCAACTTTCGTTTGGGTACAGCATTGCATGACTGCGCAATTAGCAGTTAAAGCGAAGTAGTGCCAAATTGTAAAAAGTGCTCTGGTCAGGAAGGGGGTAAATCCTTCCGGGGCTGAAGTGGTTAAAGAAAATGTATTTAATGTTATTTATTTTACACATATATTTCAGTGGCCCTGATCACCACCACACCAGCCATAATGCTGTAATGCAATGGTGACTATGTTTAAAGGAAAAAAAAAAACCCTACACAATCGTCACAAAACTAGCCATGCCTCTTAAGACCTTGGACTGTACTTTCCAAAAAGGTCAATTGAGGGGTATTTGCTAGCAAAATAAAAAAAAAAAAAAAAAAAAAAAAAAGTATTTTCCCATTTATAGCAAAACCTAAAAACCCAGTGGTGAATTTATACCATCAAAAGAAAGCTCTATTTGTGTAAAAGTATATAAAAAAATAATTTGCACACAGGGTTACATTACCGAGCAATTGCCAGTTAAAATAGCACAGTGCTAAATGGCAAAAACAAAGCAGCGCCAAACTTGTTTTCCATAAAGGGAAAGAAGTTCAGGCAGTATTTTAGAATATTGGGGCTGCCAATGCCAACTTTGAGAATGCCAGTTTGTTTATCATGAAGACTAGGCTTCGTAACTTGAAATAAAAAAGGGTTTAGGGATTGCTAACACTTTGGCAACATTCATTTACAGCATGCTTGTTTAAGGTCCAAAGCCAAGCAACTATTTTCCCCATAGAGACCAGCAACAGCAGCTCCTGTATGCCTATGACAGTCCATATAAAAATTTGAAGACTACAATGCATACACACACACACACACGTCACAGGTTTTAAAGCGGAGTTCCACCGACATCGCACTCCTCACCATGCAGCACTAATGTGGATCCTTAAAATGAATTGGCAATTTTTTCTGTTCACTTACCCGATTTATGCCTATATCCAATTTCACTTCATTCTTTTGTGGCTGTGGCAATGTACATCATTTCTGGCTTTGCAATGGCTCCTGGTAGGGCTGGGAGATTTTTTTTTTTTTTTTTTTTTTTTTTTTTTAAGAAAAACTCGATTCACGATTCGAATCGAGTTTTTTCTTTGGAAACCGCGCCGGTCCTGAGGCGCTGTGGGCATGAGCTTTTAGGCGAGGCCGCGGCTTCAGCCTAGCAGCGCCCTGCCTCGCGGACTAGGCCGAAGCCACGGCCTCACCTAAAAACTCCTTGCCCGCAGCTCTTCAGGCCCGGCGCAGTGTCAGCGCCAGTCCCGAGGCGCTGCGCGCATGTTTTTAGGCGAGGCCGCGGCTTCAGCCTAGTCCGCGGCGTCCAGCCGTAGCCGCGGACTAGGCCGAAGCCGCGGCCTCGCCTAAAAATTCATGCCCGCAGCGTCTTGGGACCGGCGCGGTGTAAAAAAAAAAAAAAATTAAAAAAATAAATAAATCGATTTGCCTAAATTTTGAATCGATTTGACCTCTCAACTCGATTCAAGATTTAAATCGATTTTTTTCCCAGCCCTAGCTCCTGGTAGACATGTCATTAATGGGACATCTTGGTCAGCTTGACATGGCACCACTCCCGTAACATTTAACATTGGCAGCTATGGGATATTTTGGCCAGCTTGACATGGCACTGCTCCTGAACCATAAGTGACAGGAAACTTGGGGAGCACCATGAGGGGACCCAGGTCGGAGTGCAGTTCCGGTGTCAGGCAGGAATATGGCACATGCGCTGTCAGGGGATGATTTCCAGCAGATGCAGGAAAGGTTAGCCCCAGGGGGTACAGGTATAGGGTTATGTCACTCCTAGCAGTGTAGTAGACATCATTTTGTGCCTGCAGACTGAAGTTTGAGAAAGTAAACATCTTCTGTGTCAGCCCCTTCCCGATATCCCATGGCATACAGTGCCTCTGTATGCCATGTCACTACAGCATGCAGTGCCAGGAAGGGGATGACAGAGAGAAGATGCCGTTTACATTCTTCAACCTCTGCAGGCACAAAATGTCAACTACACTGCTAGGATTGACATCACCCTATAGCTGCACCCCCCTGGGGCTCCCCTTACCTGCATCTGCTAGAACTCATCCTTTGACAGAGTCTGCGCCATATTCCTGCCTGACACCGGAACTATGCTTAATGGTATCCCTCATAGTCATGGGTCTCCTCTCAGTGCTCAATGTTTCCTGTCACTTATGGTTCGGGAGCAGTGCCATGTCAAGATGACCAAGATTTCTCATAGACGCCAATGTTAAGGGAGCAGCGCCATGTCTAGTTGCACTCTTGCACATGCACAAGATCGCAGGTGGATGCCTGTAGCCAGGAAGGACACTTCAGCTAGAAATAGAAAACTGGGCATAGTTTACAGCATACCTTTGTTATATTGCACAAGGCATGAGTATTCTAGGGGCATTTTTATCAAGAGTCATATCTCGGCCAGAACACCGCTTTAAGTGGTAGACCAAGATGCATACCGCTACAGTATTGGTAGTATAGTTTTACAGCTCGCAATGTTCTTGTGTAAAAGCAATCCTAGCAGCTAGCCGTTTTATTGCTTTTACACCGATCTTGTGTAATCAGATGCTTTTAGGGGGCAGAGGTCTAAGACCCCAATACACATCACTGCTTATTGCTAATCACAAGGGGTGTTTACATTAACTGGTCTGGGGACAGGGTCTAACAATTTCCAGTGAGCAGAGATGGACCGGTCATCCGCCTGCTCAGAGGATCCATCCCCCGCTGGTCAAACGGAAAAGCCTGTGTGAAAGAAGCCCGAGTGTGCATGCACACATTCTACTAGAGGGGCATTTAGAGGCAGAAAAAAAAAACCCCACACCAAAACAAGACGCCCCTAGAAGCAGCTGTAAACTTTGCAGAAAAAGTGGGTTATGCATTTGCACATGTTGCTTTTACAAATGGTTGCCCTGTTAATGCCCACAAACAAATGGACATGCCTACTTGAGAATTCATCCTCTTCACCAACTAGGCATTCTTAAAAATAGCATAGTTAATAGATCCAGCACATAAAGTATGCAAATAGTAAAATAAACATAGGTTAAATGATTAAAAAGCTGCTCTTTGGATTGTACTTACATGAATGCAGGCATGACATCTAAAAACTACCATTTTTTTGGCCTTGCGGCAAAATGGAAGGATCCAGATCTGTGCCCAATACCTATGGCACATGACAAAAAAATCCCTTCTGCGATTTAACTTTGAATCTTGCCCAACAATACATGTACGTGTTGCAATTTGTCAGACTGCAATTAGTAATTAGAATCTCCCAGTTCTCCAAAAGTATATAAGGGGGAAGGTTGTTGCAGCAGCACAAGCACCAAAATAACCCATTACTTCTTACAGCAGGTTAATCCCTTGGACACAGAATACTGCTCATTTGCAAAGCATTTGTATTTGATCAGTTTCCTTATAACCAGGGTATTGCATTAAAGGTCCGGTCAGTACAATCATGAGTCTGATTGTGCTATGACCCAGATCCTTCATACAAGAGCCCCCCACCCTCTTACATAAGTGTCAGTCCTCTTCACCACAGCACCCCTTTTACATCACAAAACCCCTCATACATTAGAGCACACTGGGTGTACCAAACTAATTATGAATTTTAATCAAAGTAAGATTGCAATGCCCTGTACCTTACATTTACAGAAGTGTCACCTAATAGGTTATAGTAAAATTCTGCTTTTGCACATCACACCAATGCTTCATTCACTACCTAGTCACTACCTAGAAAAGAGAAAAAAAATACAAACGTTAGTGTATTTCATTGTCAAAACAATTTTTTTTTCTTAAAAAAGCAAAGTAAAAACGCTTAAAATTGTAGACTGGAACTGCATCCAGGTTGAGCCTCTTATTAAAAGGGCTCATTTACACTTTACACATTTGCTTTGGCTTCACACATTAACAGCTAGCTAACACTTGCTTCAAAACAAGGCTTCGCACAGGCTGTTAAAGTTCTCTGAACACTAGTCAAAGCTCCTGTCAAACAAAACGGTTAGCTTACAGTCCTGTTTACACCCGCTTTTGCTTAGCTTCAAAAATTATACCTCATGTAGCTTTAGTGGTGCTTCAAAGTCTTTAAAGCCTCCTCTATAGAAGTCTATAGCAAAGCTCGCTTGAAGCCCCAAGCAAAAGCAAGGTGTAAACAGGACTGTAAGCTAACCATTTTATTTAGTGACAGGAGCTTGGACTAGCGTTCAGAGAGCTTTAACAAAGCCTGTCCGAAGCATTGTTTTGAAGTGTAAACTAGCCCCAACTTTGTGGGTCTCTTGTTACATGAGCCAAATTCAAGCTACTTTAGGCAGAAAGCTCAATAAAAGGCACAATGTTAGTTTAGCCACTTGACGACCGGCCCATAGTAAAAATGCGTCATTTCTTTGATGTTCAATACGGGAGTATGGAAGCAGCTAGCTGCCATAACCCTGATTTTTTAATTTACTATGGCCAATGCTCTTTCACATAAGTGGTCTTGCTGCAGGATCACTTTAAGCAGCGGGAGTGGTGCCCCCTCCACTGCTTCCCAGTCATTCCTGGGCTTACCAAGACACCAGTGAAGCCCAGGAACAATCCGACCAGTAGCTGGGTATGGAGAAGGGTGAGGCCAAGAAGTCTCTACACCTTTGGACAACCTAAGCAACATCTGACGTCACTTCGATTCCCATGGTCTTTTTTTTATTTTAAACCCACCACATTAAAGCGCTTCATCCCTCCATGCTTGTGTGCAGAAGTGAATGCTTAGGTTACTCGCACATGCATATGTAAAGGTGTTCTAACATTCACGGCGATGCCTCACGTGTGGTTTGAGCAATACTGCCAGCATAAGACCTCCTGCACAGGTAACCCGTAAACATTTTTTAAAGTGTTGCCTATGGAGATTTTCAAGTACCATAGATTGCTGCCATTCCACGAGCGTGTGCAATTTTAAACCACGACATGTTAGGTATCCATTTACTTGGTACTGTAAAGATACTTTCTTTCACATGATAATAGTAAATAGCTTGTTTTATAATAGTTTATTACAAGTCAGTAGCTACAGTTTTTGTACCTGCGGACTTCATTTTTACAAAAGGTGACTGGAGCTCTGCTTTAATGAGAAAGAATAGACACACATAGTCAGTGTGAGCCGTCTGCCTTTACATCATACAGCCATGCAGTTTCACACTGACAGGAAGACTCAATGAACTACCACAGCACTATGGTAGTTCATTGAAAACCCACAAGCCGACAGCCGCAAAGGATGTCAGGGGCTGTAGTTCATACAGAGAGCGGTTTTCAAAAAGGTGACAGCTAGTACAGGGAACCAGCTTGTGCTGCTGTCAGACAGGGAAGGCAGCAAGAAGCAGCTGCAGCAGTGGTAACATGTAACATGCTCAACCCTAAAAACGAGTGGAACATTGAACATGTTCCCAAAGGTGAACATATCCTTTAAAGTAAACCTCTTTCTAGGAAGTCAAATTTCAGTTTTGGAAAAGACTCCAGGGCTGGCCTGCCCTTTCTTGCAGATATTTCTAGTAGAACTGGAGCCAACGAAACTAAAGAACCAATAGAAGTTTTAAAGGAGACAAGCCAGATATCAGTCCTGCTCCCTCTTGCAGCTCCCTAGAAAACATTGCAGCTATCCAACATGCTGAAACAAATTAGAGGTTTTAGGAGGGGATAAGCCAGGTCTGTCAGGTAATTACAATTAGAATTCAATTAGTACTGGGGTATATTGAGCCTGTTATTTTGATCCATGTATACAGTATTTGGTAGCTGTGGCAATTCTGTTCACACCTGGGGGGGGGGGGGGGAGCATAGAAAGGACATACTGTCACCAGGAAAAAGCTTACCTGGTGCTGACAGATTTAGATAGTAGGTTAAACTAACACTTATGCAATAGTGCTGGCAAGCACTGGTCAATGTTAAGGGTTTTAAAAGTTTACGCCATGCATATTTTCCTTTTTTCTACACTGAGCATTAAATTGCTGTTCAGATGTAGAAGGATAGGAATATAAAAAAACATGCAACTTGGCCTCTCAGAAATGGTGACAAATAGAATCTGGTAAGGGGAAAGGGGCACATGTATGGCGATTAGCATAAAGGATGAAAAGATTGGTCATGCTTACTGGGATTTTTTTTTTTACTGGATAGGACAGAATGTGGATTTTGTATTAAATTGCACTATGAAGGATAAATGTGGATGCAACATATGAGATTATGAAATGGTGATAAAAAAAAAAAAAAAAAGGGGAAACATCACTGTTCATGAGTCTACCATATATGAAAGTCTTTGAACAGGCAGGGTGTCTAGGAAAAAAAAAAAAAAAAAAAAAAGAAGAAGTACAACAAAGCCAGGCGCAAAAAAATGAAAACCAAGGAAGCCATTTATAATGGTGCCACACTAGACTGGCACCCAGACTTAAGTGACCAAATGAAGAAAAGCAGAAAAAAAAAAAAAAAAAAAAAAAAGTGGAGCGCTGATCCAAAGAGTGGCAAACAATCAAATTATAAAATCCATGTATACCAGACACCCTGAAATTGTGCCTTTTATTGCATCACTCCAGCTCCGTACCATATCACAGATCCTCTGGGCACTGTACCGGCTCCCTCCTTCCTCTCCCTTGGTGTCCTGTGGTCCTGAGCCTCGGGCTGATGCAGTCTCCCTCCTGATGCTCCCTGGAGATCTGGCCACGATCCTTGCATCCACGCTTTGGAAGGATTCCATATGGAACCCCTGTCTCCCAGTGTGCCTGTCCCTTCCCCCAGAAAGCCTTTGAAGTGGGACAGTCATCCTTCCACCACCTCTGGCTTCCATGATTGGCACGGCTACTGTGAGTCCATGTGCTCTCTAGGCACCTCTAATTGTTTCATCACTTATTGCCTATGACAGTTGTACTTTTTTTTTTTTTTTACACATTTCTTCTCATCTTACCAATAAAGTGTATATGGTATACATGGATTTTATCCATTGACTGTTTGCCACTCTATGGAACACCATGGCAGAAGCTGCTGCTCTCCAAACAAAAAAAAAAAATGCTGTGTGCCCAAAAGGTAGCCAAAGAGCAAACTGCAACTGGGAGACTTGGACTGATGACAAAGTTGTTTGGGAAGAATGCTCAGCAATGTGGGCACAATTTGGGCTCGCTTTGCTGACTCGGGGCCTGGAACACTTTCCATCAAGGGGAAAAATTTCCAAGTTTACCAAAATGATCCTACAGGATGTCATAGTGGCTGTTCACCGGCTGAAGCTTAGTAGAAGCTAGGTGATGCAGCAGGATAATGAGCCTAAGCAAAGTAAATCTAACACACACTGGCTTCAGAAACAGAAAATTCACCTTTTGGAGTGGCCCAGTCAGAGCAAAGACCTTAACCCCATGGAGATGCTGTGGAATGACCTCAAGAGCAGTGCACATCAGACATCCTACAAATGTGTCTGAGATGAAGCAGTTTTGTAAAGAGGGATCCTGGGCTACTGAAGGCACTTTTTGTCAAAGGAGCTTTGACCAGCTCTCACCTCCAAGGGTTCATTTACTTTTTTCCTCCAAGCACTGTGAATGTTTAATGGGTGTGTTGCTTTTAACATGCATTCTGATGAAGTGCCCATTCTGAAAATAAATGGGATACGGGGAAGAGACTGAAGACATTTTGATCAAGGATGCTATAGTGGTAAGTTTATCTACAGGTTACCAAAAAAAAAATAAAATAGCAGCCCTGCAAGTATGTTAAAGCACATCAACCACTAGATTTTTTTCCCCCCCATCTGCCACGTACTTAAAAATATTGAAGAATTTAAACCAAACCAGCCCAGGGTTGTGGGGAGGAGGGGCGCACATTTGCTTGTCATCTTCCTCTTTCCTGGCCTGCCTGCATGCCAAGATAAGGATATGGATTGGTGGTGGGGGGGCATGCTTTTTTGTGTGGTTTCCCCTTAAAACTTGTACCCCCCCAAGCTTTTTTTCCCCCTCAGTGTTCAAAGCTGATGTGCAATTCAGATGAATTCCCATAAAAGGCAATGAGCCTGGAAATTGCCAAATTGCACTGCAGTGCTCAGAAAACAGGACTTTTCGAATTTGCGCTGCAGCTTCACCACATGTGAACTGGCTTTATAGAAAGCAGTTTCGGTTCATGTAATGTGAATCGGATGCAGTTCAATACTCATCCAATTCACATTCCATTGTGAACCAAGCCTTACAGAGAAATAGGGCTGGGGAAAAAAAAAATCTATTTGAATCTTGAATTGAGTTGAGAGGTCAAAGCAATTCAAATTTTCAGCAAAACGATTTTAGATTTTTTTTTTTTACCAGGAGCTGCTGGGAGGAGTTTTTTGGTGAGGCTGCGGGAACTGCACGGTGTCCATCAATAAAAAAAAAATAAAAAAAAACTGTTTGAGATCTAGTTGGATGACATCTTTTCTCCATAGAGCTGGGCGATTTCTCTCAGACTCTCCCCTAGGGTTATTGTGGTTGTGAACTTCAGAAGGTAAATATGAACAAAGCAAATCCTTCTATAGTGTGTACTTGTCTCAATCCAGAGAAAAAAAAAAACCCATAGCTTAATTTTTTTTGTACAATATAAAAACAATGTTACGCCTATTAAATCAATGCCAAACATGTCACATTTTAAAATTGCGCAGACCTGTGAGATGACAAAATTACGTACATTTTTCTATCCATAGGCAATTCTTTAAAGGCCTTTAGATTACCACTGTAGACAAGTAAACATCCTTGTGACAGCTACTCCTTCGGGATCTTGGAGACCCCAGATCTCTCCACGATCCCAAATTTCCCCCTCTACCCTTATAAGCATTCAAAACACCAAGATCTGTGTTTTTGAATGCTATCAATTTAGCCTCTTAGGTGATGTGTGGCAAAAGACATGCTCATACAAAGTGCTGAGCATTAAATGGAACCTCATACTGACTGAGTAAGGATGACAGTACAATAATCAGACAGCTACAGAAAAAGTTTGTCCCTTTATCTTCAGACTTCTACAGAGCATATGTCAGTTATAGTGGATAAAAACAGTCAGCAGATAAGGGGAAAGGTGTAACGCTTAGATATACAACCATGTAGTTACCTGTAATAAGCTCATTTCTACTTCAATACAAAGTTTGCAGAGCCATTTAAGATTTGCATAGTGTAGGGAAGGGTTAAGAATTTTTTCAGTGCATCCGATTGGTGCAAACACAACAGGAGTAAAGAGGAAATCCCCTCTATAGTAGGTTACCAGAAAAGGCAGCCCCCCCCCCCCCCTCATATCATTACCATTTAATACAGTATTAAACAGAAAAAGGTCATTGCAGCTTACCAATGACCTGGGACAGATTCATTTGGCTTTTCCCTCGGTTTTCACCTGGTTATCTGGCCAGTTAACACACCTCTTGTATTCGAGTGCCAACACTCTGGATGAAGTACCAGACACCTTCAAACAGCTGCATTGCTAATCTGGGGGCTGGGGCAGTCTGGCCATAGATTGTACAATTTTCTTTAGATTTACCTTCAAAATATGTAGTGCAAGGGTCTGCCTAATTGGATACAATTGAAAGTGGATGTTTAGTTTTGACCTTCTATTATGGTTTTTGGTAAATCTAAAAGAAAATCATACAAGAAAGTTAAACATGTATTGGCAGCCTTAGTGTATGCAAATCTGCTAGTCCATCTAACAAATTGAAGCCAAACTCCAAGTAACACCTTTAAGGCTCAGTTCACATATGAGCCACATGCGGCTCATAGCAGGGGTCCAGTGCGTGCTAGTTCAGTTTTAAGTCCGATTTCAGCCGGAATCTTGGGCTAAATTCAGACCGGAAACAGAGCAAAAGACTGCAAAATGCACCAGACCTGCTGCGGAGATGTGAATCGGCTCCATAGAGAGCCGGTCAAAATCTCCTGCTATTGCGAGTTTGATGCAGGGATCCCACATCAAATTTGCAATGGTCAGGGTCATCTTTAATATTGACTGGACCCTGGGCAAACATTTTCATGGATTGAAAACTGGCTACAAGGGCATGTTCAGAGGGTGATAAATGGGGAGTACTTTGAATGGTCAGGGGTGGGTAGTGGGGTCCCCCAGGGTTCTGTGCTGGGACCAATCCTATTTAATTTGTTCATAAACCTCCTGGAGGATGGGTTAAACAGTTAAATCTCTGCATTTGCGGACGATGCCAAGCAGAGCAATAACTTCTCCACAGGATGTGGAAACCTTGCAAAAAGATCTAAATTAATGGGGTGGGCAATTACATGGCAAATGAGGTTCAATGTAGAAAAATGTAAAATAATGCATTTGGGTGGTAAAAATATGAATGCAATCTATACACTGGGGGGGACCTCTGGGGGAATCTAGGATGGAAAAGGACCTGGGGGTCCTAGTAGTTAGGCTCAGAAATGGCATGCAATGCCAAGCTGCTGCCAAAGCAAACAGAATATTGGCATGCATTAAAAAGGGGATCAACTCCAGAGATAAAACGATAATTCTCCCGCTCTACAAGACTCTGGTCCAGCCGCACCTCGAGTATGCTGTCCAGTTCTGGGAACTAGAGGTTACTGGACATCTATACCACTCACTACTCTGGTTGCTAGAGATTACTGCTCATCGATTGGTTCATAGAGGCTAATGCATACCCTTACCACTCAATGGTTAGTTGCAAGAGGTTAGTGCACAGTGTTACTGCTAACTGATTGGTTGCTAAAGGTTACAGCACATCTCTTCACTACCTGCACACCATGAACTGGGGAGGTGAGGGGACCCATCAAGACAGAAAATGGGGGGGGGGTTGGAGGGATTAGTTAGGAGGCAGTATATAGTAGGGGATTCAACCAATGTGAGGGGGAATTGGCACGGACCACCAATGTGAGGGGGAAGAGATTGGGTGCAGTCCATGTTTTCAGGGGGACAACCCATTGGCCACTGCTAAAGCCAATCACAGCCCTGCTAGCCCCACCCACCATCTGGGAGGAAGAGGACTTGCTTGGTTGCCACTACGAATCTGAGAAAAAAGGGATTTCACTGATTGTGGTAATCAGTTGACAGTTTGCGGAATTACTATTGAGCTTCCGGGAACTTTGTTGAAATTATTCCTGAACCTTTGCATCACTACCGAACCCCTGCATTCTGTATCCCTTTAAGCCAGGGCCAATATTGAGCACATGGGGGGGTAATTTCTCACTACTAAAATAGTTTACAGCATTCACTTTATTAAAAAAAATCCTTTTCGTGATTGTGTGAAGTTGACTTATTATAAAATCAGCACGCTCAATTTCTTTGAAAACTTTCGGCACACTGTTCTCAAAAAGGTTGCCTACCCCTGGTATAGCACATAACATTAAACTTTCCTTCTTGATAACCTATTCAGATAGTTTATATGGATGCAACAGTATTCTCTTACTACATCTTCAAATGAAACTTGAGTTTTTCAAAACGGCATCTACTACATCTTTATCACCCACCCAAAAACATTGTAGCAAGTTTTTAAAACTGGCAAATAATTCTGAAAAACTTGACTGTCTGTTTCAGAAATCTGACAATGAACACTCTATACTGCAAATATCCAAACATTTTAAAGGAGTTCTACAACGTATGGTGACAGTATATACAGTGCCCTGAAAAAGTATTCATACCCCTGGGAAGTTTTCCACATGTTCAAAACAAAAATGTATTTTATTGGGATTTTATGTAAATCGACCAACACAAAGTGGCACATAATTGTGAAGTGGAAGAAAAAAAAAGATAAGTTTTCAAACCTTTTACAAATATGCAAAAAGTTTAGTGACTCGGGGGCCGAATACAAATGCACGACTTTGTTGAACCACCTTTTGCTGCAATTACAGCTGCAAGTCTTTTTGGGTATGTTTATCAGCTTTGCACATAATTTTCACTCATTCTTTGCAAAATAGCTCAAGCTGTCAGATTGGATAAAGCGTCTGAACAGCAATTCAAGTCTTGCCACAGAATTTAGATCTTGACTTGGCCATTCTAACACCTGAATATGCTTTGGTCTAAACCATTCCATTGTAGCTCTGGCTATATGTTGAGGGTTGTTCTGCTAGAAGATGAACCTCTGCCCCAGTCTCAAGTCTTTTGCAGACTCCAAGTTTTCTTCCAAGATTCCCCTGTATTTGGCGCAATCCAACTCTGACCAGCATTTCTGTCCCTGCTGAAGCAAAGCATCCCCACAACATGATGCAGCCGCCTCCATGTTTCACGGTGGGGGATGAGGTGTTCAGGGTGATGTGCAGTGTTAACTTCCTGACAGGGTTTTGCTTTTAGGCCAAAAAGTTCAATTTTGGTCTTATCCAGCCAGAGCACCTTCTTCCACATGTTTGTGGTGTACCCCACATGGCTTCTCACAAACTGCAAACAGGACTTCTTATGGAGGTCTTTTAACAATGGCTTTCTTCTTGCCACTCTTCCATAAAGGCCAGATTTGTGGAGTACATGACCAAGTTGTCCTGTGGACAGATTCTCCCACCTGAGCTGTGGATCCCTGCAGCTCCTCCAGAGTTACCATGGGTCTCTTGGCTGCTTCTTATTACTCTACTAGCCCGGCCTGTCAGTTTAGGTGGACAGACAGGTCTTGGTAGGTTTGTAGTTGTGCCATACAATACAATAAGCGGTCGATCCCCAAATAGAAAGCTTGTCAGTTTTTAACCCTTTCATGACCAAGCCTATTTTTGAAATTTGGTGTTTATAAGTTAAAATCCGTATTTTTTGCTAGAAAATTACTTAGAACCCCCAAACATTATATATATTTTTTTAGAAGAGAATCTAGAGAATAAAATGGCAATTGTTGCAATATTTTTTAGCACACGGTATTTGTGCAGCGGTGTTTTAAACGCAAATTTTTGGAAAAGTGACACTTTCATGAATTTTAAAAAATCCAAACAGTAAAGTTACCCCAATTTTTTTGTATAATGTGAAAGATGTTACGCCGAGTAAATAGATACCAAACATGTCACCCTTTATAATTGCACGCACTCGTGGAATGGCAACGAACTACGGTACCTATGAATTTCCATAGGCGACGCTTTAAAAAAATTTTACGGTTACCAGGTTTGAGCTACAGAGGAGGTCTAGGGCTAGAATTATTGCTCTCGCTCTGACGATCGCGGCGATACCTCACATGTGTGGTTTGAACACCGTTTACATATGCGGGCGCGACTTCCGTATGCGTTTTCTTCGCTGCGCGAGCTCGCGGGGACAGGGGCACTTTAAACAATTTTTTTTTTTTATTTATTTTATTTATTTTTGTACTTTTATAAATTGTGTTTTAAAATTTTTTTTTTTTTTTACTTTTATTGCTGTCACAAGCAATGTAAACATCCCTTGTGACAGTAATAGGTGGTGACAGGTACTCTTTATGGAGGGATCGGGGGTCTAAAAGACCCCCCATCCCTCCTTTACACTTCAAAGTATTCAGATCGCCGAAAACGGCGATTCTGAATACTGTGTACTTTTTTAAATTCTGCGCCATTGGCAGCCGAGTAAACGGGAAGTGACGTCATGACGTCGCTTCCGCGTTTTCAACAAGAAGGCTTGATTGAAGCCGCTCGCAGCTTCGTTCCAGTCCGCCCCCAGCCGCCGAAGGCAGCCGAACGGACACCGGGACTCCCGATTGCACGGGAGGCCCGGTAACAGCGGCGGGAGGGGGGGGGGGGGGATGTCCCCTCCCGCTCCTCCGGTATAACAACCGAGCGGCTTTTAGCCGCATCGGTTGTTATATATGGGTAGCCGATCGCCCGCTGAAAACAACGGTACCGGGATGATGCCTGCAGCTGCGGGCATCATCCCGGTATAACCCCGGAAAGCCGAGTACGCATATGTGCGTACGGTCAGCGGGAAGGGGTTAATTGCCGTGTGCCACTATTAAGGAGATTTACACTCTGTTCTGTTTTCAACGATCATTGAAATTCCCTCCGAATGGGTTTTTCAGTCCAATGCTATGGAAAGTACTCAGATCTTACAACCTCATCTATGTTCCTTTAATGACCTACGACGGGGCACCCCTCTTTCTTGCTTCGAGAATGACACTTTCATACACGTTCTGCCCAAACCAGGCAAGGATCATAGTGACTGTAAGCTACCACCCACAAGATTTGATCTCAAAATAATGACTAAAATATTGGCAAATTGGATACATGCATACATACATCTATTGATCAGGTAGGGTTCCTCCCAAATAGGCAGGCACCTGACCAAACCAAACGCTTGACATCATTTCAGCCATAAAGTCTGAATGATAACCGAGGGTCCAAGTCCCTTGACCTGCACAAGGCCTTTAAGAGCCCTTGCACACTGGGGCGGTTTGCAGGCGCTATTGCGCTAATAATAGCGCCTGCAAACCGCCCCGAAAGTGCCGCTGCTGGCATTCCAATGTGAAAGCCCCGAGGGCTTGCACACTGGAGCGATGCGCTGGCAGGACGGTAAAAAAAGTCCTGCCAGCAGCATCTTCGGAGCGGTGAAGGAGCGGTGTGTATACCGCTCCTTTACCGCTCCTGCCCATTGAAAACAATGGGACGGCGCGGCTATACCGCCGGCAATGCGCCTCTGTAGAGGCGCTTTGCCGTGGTATTTAACCCCTTCTCGGCCGCTAGCGGGGGGTAAAACCGCCCCGCTAGCGGCCGCATACCGGCCGCATACCGGCGGTAAAACGCCGCTAATAATAGCGGCGTTTTACCGCCGACGCCGCCCCCGCCCCAGTGTGCAAGGGCTCTAATATACTATTGTGGGATTATCTTTTGTGTTCTGGAATGGTATGCCTTTGGCCACCATTTCCTTCAGCCAATTCGCTCTTTTTAACTAACCTGTGCCTCGGTTGTCGATCAAGAGATTTAGCTCAGACTAAATCTCCATTTGTAGGGGAACCCAGCAGGGATGCCCCGTCTCCCATCTTATTTTATTTTGGCCCTTGAACCCCTAGCCATTAAACTCAGATGTACTCCTAACATTCAGGGAATCCACTGTGGATATCAGAAACACAAATGCACCCTCTTCATGACCATACAGTCAAACCCTTCAGCAGTCCCCCTTCAAAGAGGAGTTACACCCAAAAGTGTCCATCTTTGGCCGCCTAGGCGACTACTCTCCCCCTAGGCAGCCCCTCCCTGCCAGCAATCTTCTGGGACACAACTCAGGTCCCAGAAGATCGGCTGGCCAATAGGAGAGCGCAGCATGACTTGCGCATGCGCAGTGTGCACCCGGCTGTGAAGCCGTAAGCCATCACGGCCAGGTGCAAAGTTACCATGACGGCACTGAGGAGGGGGAGAGGAGCTAACCTCTGGGCAGCCAAGTGTTTTTTTGTTTGTTTTTTTTTTAAATAAAAACAGCAGCTAGGCTTTATGTAGCTGCTGACTTAAACTAGAAAACGGGTGGAACTGATTTAAGTAGCGTTCTGACCCCCTCTTATACTTGGGCATTCACTTGACCCGTTTGCTACAGACCAGAGGAACTATCCTCTAAAAATACTCTAAGGAGCTTGATAGATGGGCATTCAATCCCTCTTGGTTTAGCAGGCTGCACTTGATCAAAATGAACATCCTGCCTAAATTATTTTTGGTTCAGAATGCTTCCAGTCTCAATTATGTCAGATCTAAAGCTTTTCCAACAGAAATTGCTAAAATTTGCATGCAGGGTAAACAGATGCACACTATACACGCCCAATATGAAAGGTGGCTTAGGTGAACCCAATTTGAACAAGTATTTCTATGCGGCACAACTGGCCCAGTTGATATGTTATTCTTGGCATGCCCAGCTGCTGTGGATGAAATCAGAATCCATCCGTCCCACCAAGCTGATTAGCCACTTGATGTGGCAGAAAGCCAAAAGATAGGCCAACTATTCTGGGCCCAACATTACCGTTTAATCTCAGCCTATGGGACCGGCTGGCAAATAGGATTTGAAATACTCACTTATTTGGCCCAATTGTTGAGCAGCCCACCCCAGGTCTCAACCCCCATAAAAAGGAAAAGAGAGATAGAAAGATTTCGCGCATAAAATCTATCATAAAAACTATAATCACATCTGATAAAATTATTAATGTGCGGGTGTGCAAGATAACAAATCTTAAAATCCAGCTCAGAGAGATAATATTAAAATACATCAATCGGAAAATGTGTTAAATTCATAAATCCCAATATTGAATCAAAAAAGGAAAACTCCAATAAATGTGCAAAAATGCAAAAATGTGCAATAGGTGTGCAAAACTGCAAATAAACAAAGTGCAGGATGATTCAAATGGATAAATATATCAATGGAAAAGTTCATAAAAATGACAATAGAGAAGTTCATAGGAAATGGTGACCGCTGGGATAAAATGGATATACAGATGTAGGTAATACTAGTGTTCTTCTTCATACAACAACTGCCGGCTCAAATAGGCTCTATAAACTCTCACCATAGACAAAGAAATAGCAGGCAACAATGTACATCTTTAAATGTTGTACATTGTAGCATGCAGATATAGTAATGACTGTGTTCCCCTCTGCTTCTGACAGGCACCTATTAAAATAAAAAGGGGGATTTTTTCCACCTAGGCTGCACCAGCCCGGTGGGAGGAGGGGGAGGAGAGGAGGCCTCTGATGGTGTAGTATTTCAAATCAAGTATCTATTAAGTATTAAAACGAGTGGTCTCTTACATAAAAACAAATCAAATTTGCATAAAACAGAAGGAGCGGCGTCCGAGGCGCCTCCTTACGTGACTTCCGGTAAAGTCTGCTCTCTGCCACGCCCTACGCGTTAAGTCACCGCTCGTGACTTCAACTGGGGACTACGCGTTACGTCATGAGCGGCCTAGGTGGAAAAAAATCCCCCTTTTTATTTTAATAGGTGCCTGTCAGAAGCAGAGGGGAACACAGTCATTACTATATCTGCATGCTACAATGTACAACATTTAAAGATATACATCGTTGCCTGCTATTTCTTTGTCTATGGTGAGAGTTTAGAGAGCCTATTTGAGCCGGCAGTTGTTATATGAAGAAGAACACTAGTATTACCTACATCTGTATATCCATTTTATCCCAGCGGTCACCATTTCCTATGAACTTCTCTATTGTCATTTTTATGAACTTTTCCATTGATATATTTATCCATTTGAATCATCCTGCACTTTGTTTATTTGCAGTTTTGCACACCTATTGGAGTTTTCTTTTTTGATTCAATATTGGGATTTATGAATTTTTAAACACATTTTTTCCGATTTATGTATTTTAATATTATCTCTGAGCTGGATTTTAAGATTTGTTATCTTGCACACCCGCACATTAATATTTTTATCAGATGTGATTATAGTTTTTATGATAGATTTTATGCGCGAAATCTTTCTCTCTATTTCTTTCGAGTGCCATGTGTACACTTGACGATTTTGCTGCAATCGGTATAGATATCATATAGAGAGATAGAGATAGAGATAGAGATAGAGATAGAGATAGAGATATAGATATATATATATATATATATATATATATATATATGAGAGAGGCAGGCCAGTGCAAACTCTGCTGAACACATGTTTTTAAAAGCCGAAACGGGCGGTTAGAAACGCCCCTTTTGCGTCTAGAAGCGTCTGCAGAGCATGACATTTTGCCACCCAAATTTGGGGCCCCGTATCTTGGGGCCACTTGGTGCTAGGAACACCAAATTTGGATATGTTGTAGGGCTAGTTCCACTGTGTTTAGTCAGTTATGGTATTAAGATTTGAACATCTAGTACAAACATGTAATTTTTTTTTTTACTCCAGGAGTTTTCTAAATTCTAGAGAAATGCTTAAATAATGCAATTTAACTAAACCTGTTATATTTAAAGCGATGTTCCACCCAAAAATGTAAAGGACAGGACCTATTGTCTACATTGGAAGATTTCTAAACTTTTGCTCCATTATTGATAACAATTTTAAATTGTATAAATGTTCCATTCTGTCTTTGAGACAATTGTCGACAAATAAGGGTGAATTTCTCTTGAGGGGACACAGACCGCAATTCATATTCCATATTCTTTGATAAAACAAGGCTTCTCCAGAATTGTGGAGAAGCATTCAGGCCAAAGAATGTAAGGGGAGGGTACAAGTATTTGGGCACATAGGCTTGCAGCACCACAGTCCCTCTGCTCGTGTTATAGGAATTTTAACAACATTTGTATTAAATAGGATAAAGTCTTTAAATTCTGAGAAAAAATATCCAATTAGAATGCATGGCATTTTCTAGAATTCTGTGGAGCCCCATAAATAGGGAAGAGCTCCCAGTTATTTCACAGTTGGTCAAGCCTGGCAAAAGAGCTACCCTCCCTCCCTTGTTGCTGGTGCTTTATGTGGTTGTCACCCTGGATTGCTAGGGGGACATTTATTGTTTTTAGTTCAATATGGTGCCAGTTCTAATACCTGAGCTTATATAGATATTCAACCATGAATAAAGTATTTAAATATTTATGGATTTTTCATTTTGGAGATTTGACTGCAAACCAATAAAGGGCTGCGGCCTGCGGCCATTTTTTGCCAAAATAGTTTGATTTTTATGGCTGTATTGGGGGAAGGTTGTTCTGTTTGATGTATTGGCTGCCTGCAATCCCATAGATTGTTCTGGCAGTGGACAAGAAGTAGCCCCTACTGCTGTGGAACACCAAGCTATAACAGTACAATACAACACACACACGGTGGCCACCTAGTAGTAAGAGAAGTGGTTTGACCCAGCCAAAACACTTTAAAAAAGTCAAATGAAAGCAATAAGTCAGTTTTAAACAGGGATTTTACCCCTTTTAAAAATAAAAAAAGGGAACATTTAGAAATGAATGGCAACCAACACTGACAATTGCAGGCAGTTTGATTCTTTAGACCATTTTCCCCTTTACTTCCCATTCTTCACAGGGTGGGAATTTTCAGTAATCCATCCAATCCTTTACTTACTGGAAAAGTGCCAGCATCTAAAGAGGGAAGCCACTGGTGATTGAAGCTGGGTATACACATCAAATGCATCCCATTTAGCAGGAACCAGCCGAACGCGTGTCTGTTGACCGGTCCTGCTGGAAACCACTTCCAGCATTTGAACAAATGCAACCAATGGCTGCAACACTGATTAGTAGATTCTGACAGAGTAGGGGGAAGGGAAGTCAATGTTAGAATACAAAAGTGACTGGGCGTGATCGAATGCAAGCCAAGGAGGAAGCATTTGCAAGGAACTTTGATCATCCTACTCTAATCCTTTGCCATCCTTGCTGCTGAACAGCTTGATGAGCCTGTACATCTGCCCTACCAAATCCCTGGCATCCCCTGCTTCAGATCCAGTGACCATTTCTGTGCCCGGCCAGCTGGCTATGCTGCAGTAACCTGGCCAAGACTGTCTCCATATGCTCGCGGCTCTGATCATCCTACTCCAATCCTTCGCCATCCTTGTTGCTGAACAGCCTGGTGAGCCTGTACATCTGCCCTACCTAATCCCTGGCATCCCCTGCTTTAGATCCAGTCATATCTGTGCCTGGCTGGCCCTGCAGCAGTAATCCGGACGAGGCTGGCTCCATATACTCGAGGCCCACAGTGCTTCTCACATCCTAGAGGCCTAAGCTTGTGCTGAACTGCTTGCCCTGGTGAGTACCCCAGTGGTGTCCACAAACACCCTGAGACTGAGTGCTGTGCAGCCCCTCTGCCAGATCGTCACAAGCTGCTAGCTATCCACCTGCTCCACCCTACCAGACCCTTGCCCTCAGATTAATGGGCCCTAAAAACCAGGCCAAAAACTCATTCACACCAAGCCGCCCGCTCTGTCGCGGCTGCTAGGCTGGATCCTTCTCTCGTAGGGAGGTTGCAGGCCCTGCTGGCTGAACTAGCTATGGAGTCTGAGACTTCCCCAGATGTGGCTCTACCTGCACCCTCCTCAAGATAGCATGGCAGTGATCCTGGCCACCATTGAACAGAGCAAAACCTCCATGCTGGTGAGAATCGATCGCCTTGCAGAAGAATGTAATCTCATTAGAAACGACCTAGATAAGATCAGAGGTAGACTGACTGAATCAGAATCCAGACTTTCTGCCACTGAAGACCTTACGGCTACTCACACTAACACCATAGCAGACTTACAATGCACGGTACAACTGCTTGTCGCCAAATCCAATGATGCAGAAAACAGGGCAAGACGGAACAATGTCCGAGTCTTAGGTCTCCCGGAGGGAGAGGAGGGCGATCATACAGCCGAGTTCGCAGAAGAGTTCAGGAAACTGCTAGGTCTCGCGGATGTCTGACCCATGTCGTTGAGTGCGCCCACAGGACGCACTATCCCTGGTGCAAATCCGACCCTTCTTGGTCCGCTTCCTTAACTTCAGGGACCGCGACAGGATCCTTTCTGAAGCCCACAAACACCCCTCACTTCCATAAGGCAACTCCTCGGTCCTCCTGTTCCCAGATTCCTCAGCTGAGCTTCAGCGTAAGAGGAAGTCCTTTAATGAGGTCCGTAGGTCCTGGACTAGATTTAAGTTTTCTTCTAGATCCTTCTACTCCGGAGCTACCTTGTTGGACACAACTCACTGAAGTATCTAACCCCCCTCAGTTTTTTCAGCCTTTTGAAGAACTCTTCAAAGAAGTCTGAAGATCTATTTGTTAAGGGTTTTAAACTGACTGGCATTGTTGGGGTTGCTGATCAGTAGGGAGTTCAACAAATTTCTTCCCTGGAACTTTAAGCCTCACGTAGGTGACTTTTGGTATAAAGGTTTAGGGATTAAACTACTAGCCCAGTTATGTTGGGGTATTGGCTAGGTAGTAGGGTGTTTGATGTCTGGGTGGGGTGTTGTGTTCTGGGGAGAGGTGTTTCTCTGTTTTGAAGATCTGGATACACAATGTGCTGCTCAAATGCTTCATTGGTCTCTGACCCTAATATATATGTGCCAATTTTGGGCTTACATGTGTTGGTTTGCTGGGCTCATCCTGCTCCTGTTTCCACCTGATATTTCAGGATGGCTCCCTCAGATGCTGAGCTGCTGACCATTTTGTCATGGAACGTCAGGGGGCTTAACTCCAAATATAAAAAGAACACTGTTATTCCAATATTTAAAGCTGCATAACACCCCACATAGTGCTGCTGCAGGAGTCGCACTTAACTGGTAGCAAGGTTCTGGCTCTGAAAAAGCCCTGGGTGCAAAGGGCGCTCCATGTGACCTATTCCTTGTATTCTCGAGGGGTGTCTATACTGATCAGCAAACGTGTACCACGTGTAATTCATGATGCTCATTTAGATCCCCAGGGGAAATTTGTTATGGTAGTGTTGAGCACTTATAACAAGAAATAGGTCATTGTGAATGTCTGCCTCCTCCGAGCCAGATACAGATTCTGTATGCGTTCTATGGGAGGCTGGCTCCGCATTGCCCAGCACATGTTCTGTTCATGGGAGACTTCAATGCTACACTGTCCCGTGACCTGGATAGGCCTTCCCCTCAATCTACTTTTAATTCTGATCTTGGAACGTGGGCTCAGGCAACAGAGTTCCAAAAAGCATGGCGGTGGCTTCACCCCCACGATAGAATGTTCTCTTGCTTCGGCCACATTTAAAAACTCCTCCCAAATTGATCTGGCTTTTGCCAATGCTGCCCTACTGGCCAGAGTTCAGAAGGCAAGTTACCTTCCCTTTGGCCTCTGACCACCACCCACTTAAATTGACCATTAGGACCGCCAGGACGCAAAGCCCTTTGGAGGTTACAACCCCATTGGATTAACAACGAGGCAGTCCATGACAGTTTCTCCTTCCTTGCGGGACTATTGGGCGCACAATGCGGGATCAGCCTCTCTGGAGATGACATGGGATGTTTCCAAAGCTCACAGCATGGGGTCAGTATATCTCAGCTGTGCATCGGTGAAAGTGGAGTTTGGGGACAGGTTCTCTGACCTGCAGCACAAAGTTGACGAGGCTCTGAATC
This sequence comes from Lithobates clamitans, assembly GCA_037952925.1. Lineage (NCBI taxonomy): Eukaryota > Metazoa > Chordata > Amphibia > Anura > Ranidae > Lithobates > Lithobates clamitans. Next base: position 3,085,705 of record JBBGZY010000943.1, read on the forward strand.
AATATTCGGTCTTGGCAACGGTCCCCAACTTTGAGCACCTTTTATCACTTAGGCGAGAACTGCATCTCCATGTTTCAGACACCACCAGGTTGGGTATACAACATAGCAGACAGGAATACTTTGAGCATGGAGACAAGAATAGCAAACTACTAGCACAGCAGGATAGGCCCTTGGCGGTTATATTGGAAAGCCTTACGGCAGATGGCGTATTAGTCACCTCTCAGGAGGATATCCTGTCTGCATTTACCACGTTTTATACCTCTATGTTTCCTCACTCCGACGGGTTTGACCCTACACCTATGATCTCTGTGTTGGACACGCTAGCACTGGGATGGCTTTCTGACGCAGAGAGGCAACTCCTTGTCTCAGTGATCACTCCAGAAGAAGTCAATGACCATTAAGTCTTTCCCGGCAGGTTAAACCCCAGGGTCGGATGGCCTGCCCATAGAGTATTATAGAACCCACACAGAACTACTTGCCCCCAAACTAGCTCAGATGTTTCAAGCCCGTTTGCAACAGGGCTCCTTACTGTCCTCTATGAGGGAAGCCCATGTCGTTCACATTCCAAAGCCAAAGACCCCAAGCTGTGCGCCTCCTACAGACCAATTGCACTTCTCAATTGTGATCTAAAAATACTAAGTTACTGGTCACTAGACTTAAAGTAAAATTCCCTGATTGACTCTGATCAAACTGGCTTTATGCCCGGTAGGTCCACAGACATTAATATACATAGACCATTTTCTAATCTACATACCTCCCATACTAACCAGGGCAGTGGGACCATTGCCACCCTTGATATGGAAAAAGCATTTGACACAGTGGAGTGGGTATATCTGTGGGAGGTGCTTAGAATGGGTTTCCCACTGAAATTTATTGCTTGGATACACACACTGTATACTGGTCCCATGGCATGCTTTAAACTGAATGGCTCCCCGTCTCCTCCATTCCCCCTGCAGAGGGGCACCAGACAGGGATGCCCTCTCCCCGGATCTGTTCGCTCTGGCCATGGAGCCCATTGCTGAGGCCCTCAGGAGCTCGGCCGAGGTTTGTGGTCTTAGGGTGGGCTGGCGGGAGGAGAGAGTGGCTCTAAGCAGATCTGCTGCTTTTTTGAATGACGGTGGTGACTCTCTGCGGGGCACACTAGGCATCACAGATGCCTTCTCTGCCTTCACAGGGTTGAGAGTGAACTGGCACAGTCTCAGCTGTTTCCTGTGGATGAGGGGGCCCATGTCATCCTCACCCTCTCTCCCACTCCAGTGGGTTGATCAGTTTACCTATTTAGGCATTATCTCGAGAGAGTAGGGACTTTGTGCGGCTCAATCTTGACCCTGTCTTTGTAGCAATTAAAGCCAAACTGAAGGCATGGAGCAATCTGCCCCTTTCCCTCATTGGGTGCATCAATCTTCTCAAAATGAAAGTCCTCCCTAAATTTATGTACATTTTTTCGGAACTCCCCACAATGGCTGACCAAAAGTTTAATTCTCTTAAGCAACTCTTCCTCTTTTATTTGGTGGCCTAAACCGCCTAGATTCAAATACACCACTCTGACCAGGCCTGTGGACAGTGGGGGATTAGCGCTCCAATTGCCACAAGTATTTCTTGGCCACTCAGCTTGTTACCACTCATTGGTGGTTGCAGCCAGACCTGACCAACTCTGCGGTCATGCTGGAGGCAGCTATAGTGGGGTCTATGGAGGCCTTAAAGGGGTTGCTATTCAGGGGGCCTAAAACGCCTCACCATCTCACCCCTTCTATGCGTACCACTATGCAGGCATGGAAGGTGGGTGAGGCACTGAGGGCACTCCAGCCGAACTCCTGGTCTCCTCACACCCCCTGTGGCTGAACCCCAACCTATCAGTTAAATACTGTGACAGTGTGGGACGTTCCGTGACAAATACCATCCCAGATCCACAGGCCTGGGCCAAATACAAAATACTGACCCTTGAGCATGTTATCACCAGAGAGCTCACCCAGCTTTCACGTTTTACGCACCACATTTAATGTGCCTGCACAGCCCCCATTTTAAGCATCTTCAAATAGCTCATGCCTATAGGTGCAAGTTCTTAGGCCAACCAGTTGAATTGGCATACTCCGAGCTCGAATCCACCCTTCGGACTTGGAGAAACCCACGTCTTAGCTCTACGGGTCCCTGCCAGTGTCTTGCCGAGAAAGTTCCCCCGGCAGATAAGGACCCCCCTGTACTGCGCATGAGCTGCGCTTGCCCAGTACGAACGACTACGGAGCCGCCAAAAGACTCCAAAGTTGAACAGCTGATCGTCAGTTCTACACGGCGCCTGCTCACTGAGTCCAGGTTCAAGCCCCACCATCAAAGTTGACAGAGTGAATAAAACTATGCCGACAGGCGCCGTGTACAGCTTGGGCTATTTTCAGCGGCTTGTACTGCGCAAGCGCTGCGCCTGCGGAGTACAGGGGAGTCCTTATCTGCCGGTGGGAACTTTCTCGGCAGAACACCGGCCCTAAATTGTCCCCCCTCTGCAGAAAATGGGTGGGGACCATACTGGAGCTGGACGAGGATGACTGGAGGGAGATTTGGGACTTTCCCTTCTCCCCTCTGGTCTCAGCTAGGGACAAACTGGTCCAATACAAAATTAGCATAGAGCTCACTGCACGCCTCACAGGCTGCACCAGATGATGTCGCCGGCGCACTGGCGTTGCTCCTACCAACCAGGTGACTTTTTCCACATTTTTTGGGTTTGCCCAGCAATCGAACATTGGAAAGAAGTACACCAGGTGATTGCTAAGGTCACTAAGACTTGTGTTCCTTATGATACTAAATATTGTCTGCTGGGGCTGGTGGAACAACAGTCAATGCTCAGAGCCAGAAAAATACTCATATCCCTGCTATTGTACTATGCCCGTAAGGCCATTACAATGAATTTGAAACAATAGTCTCCCCCCCTGTCAGATTCTGGAAAAGCCTAGTGAATGCCAGTTTACCCCTGTATAAAGCCACCTACTGGGGCAGGGGTTGTCCACAAAAATTTGAAAAAGGTATGGACCTGTTGGCTAGATAATACCACGGCAACTGATGCAGTAACCAATTCCTAGATTAACACTATATCTCTAGTCTGTTAGTATATTGACCCAACTACTCATGTTGCATTATCCTGTTGGTACCAATTTGAGCACAGATTCTCCTGAACTGAACCACTCTCCACATTGGGGTTATGGTATAAGTTAGTTTGTTTATGTTGTGCCCTGTTGCCGCATCAGAAGAACTGCCCATGCGTGGGCTAATTAGAAGGACAAGGACGAGAAGGAGGAGAAGGAGAATACAAAAGTGATGTGGGGGAGATCCCTGTACATCACTTGTGCAGGGATCTGTTTTTGTTCAAACTGCTGGTTAAAAATTACACACACACACACACACACACACACAATCAAGGTTTGCCAAGGATAGCGTAAGAGTCAAGGTCGGGCTCAAAAGGTGAACATTTTAGAAAGAGAAAAAAAAAAAAAGTGCACCATTGTTTCTGGGCTGCACTACAGGTTTCAAACATACACATGTGGTATCGCTGAAATAGTCAGGATTTTTGGTTTAGTGGTAATAGCAATATACAGCTAAAGTTAAATTTAGTTACCATTTTGGACACAAATGTGATTATATGTAAAGCTCTATATACAGTGCATCTGGAAAGAATTTACAGCACTTCACTTTATCCCTTTTGTTACAGCCCTATTCCAAAATTGGATTAAATTCATAATTTTCATCAAGAGTCTACAAAAAAATACCCCATCCATGACAATGTTTAAAAAAGAAGTTGGTTTGAAATCTTTGCAATTTTAAAATTTAACAAAAAAAAAAAATTATTCATCTAGAACCCCGATATGCCTACACTCACCCCTTCTCAGTGACACGCTCCCCGCACTCTCCCCTCCACGGCTTCTCTTCCTGGCCAACCGGATTCATCCTGATTAGCCAGGAGGAGAAGCCGGAAGACTAATTCGCTATTGTCATAAGTGGGTGGGTTCGGGGTGCAATGCTTTGCGCCCAGAGCCCAACCTTTAGGCCAATTAGAGCCTCAGGCTCCAATCATGTGGCTTGGGGGGGGGAACCCTCATACAAACATATGAGTCTGGCACCCTGCAGGGGGTCAGCGCCCCTAATGGACTGGCCACTTCTGGTAGGACCCCTTTCACATAAAGCGGACTGTCAAGCAGATCAGCCTGCTCAGTGGGGGATCTGTCTGCTGATCTCCACTGCTGTTCCCTATGGGGCAGTCGGATGGAAACACACTGTCCATTTCCATCTGATGCCATCCGATCAGATCTGCTAGTTGGATGGGGAATGGATTTGTATGTTTAGCAGACAGGACCGAATGCAGGCAGGTGTAAACAGACATGTCCGTTTACATCATCCTCTCTATAGAGAGCAATGGGTGGTCCAATTGGGCCTGCCTGAAAAACAGACAGGCAGACCTGATCGGTGTGCTTGTGTGAAAGGGGCCCAAGGCCTTGTTCACACAGGGCATACACATTGTACCTCAACAGGGACATATAGGTGTTCTGTACATCTCTGTACAGGTAGTCCCACTGATGTCATTTGGGATGTAGCAATTGCATAAACAGAGCTGTTGCTCCCAATATTACATCCATGTAGGTCCACATGCATTTCCCTGAGCTCACACTGTCCACGTTCGGGGTCATGTACCCACACGGATGTCAGATTGGGAACAGCAGCTATGCCTGTGCAGTTGTTGCATCCCAATTGACATAAATGGGACTGCATTGAACACCTGTGCCCCCCCATGGGCGTACACTTTAGTATGTAGACTTTTGTAAGTTGTCAGGGCTGAGTGCTGACACTGGAGAGCAGACTTCTTGTGAAGCAGCTCCGGCCACCCAGCTCCAGCTATCCATCCTTGGATTCATCCCGGACTCCCCCAGCAGAAGTGCATCGGGACCCCCCCTCCTATCCTTCACGCAGTCCATACCATCCAGACGCCGCGTTCAGCCGGCCGCACAGGCCTATCCCGCAGGACACTCCGCGTCTCCGGCCTAGCTCCGGCTGCTAGCCCGGCAGCGTATCACCGCCTCTCCTCCCACAACCGACCGGCCCGCGCTCCCGCCTCCTGCTCTATCCATCCTCACCGGATCTATCCGCTCACCATCATCGCAGATGGTCCGGGTAACGCTAGGACAGCCTGCGGCTCGGGCCTAGCCAGCGGCCATCTTGGTACTCACCAGTGCCCGAACAGCCCGCAGCCATCTTGGTCCTCCCTCCTAAGGCCACTAGCACTCTGGCCGCGTCACTTCCAGGTTGGACCCACCATCCCACGGGCCCCTCTGTCTAGCCTTAACCCCCCCCGGACACCACCGCGGTCTAATCGCCCCATTCTCTAGCCGCTAGATTTGGGGGACAGACAACAGCTGAGGCCTAGCTCCGACCAGCCAGCCACCTCATACCCCTCCCACTCTTGTCCAACAGAGCCCCGTGCCCCTCCACACCCCCTCCTGCTACTGGACCTCACTGCAGGGGCACTGTTTATTAACCGGAGGCCAGTCCACCTTAGATTTGCCTAGACGCAGCCACTGCCCCACCCCACCAGTAAATAGTGGTCAGACCCCCCTCCCTGTCTTTCTTCTGGACCATCCATACAGGCAAGCCCACCGTGGTACACCAGCAGTTGATCCAGGGGCCCTGAGTCCGATTGGCCCTCGGTGGGGGGGGGTCAGGAAGGAATTTTTCTCCTAGGCTGCGCAATTGGCCAATGCAGCTAGGGGTTTTTCGCCTTCCTCTGGATCAACAGGAGGGCGTTAGGCAGCCCCTCACCTCCAGCCCGTCACCCACAACACTCCAGAAGTTGTGGCAGCCATCTGATCCCTCCATCCTCCAGCAAGCTCTTCACCGCTACATCAGTACCATCATTAGATCACCCTCCCTTCAAGCAAGTCTTCCTCACCATGTGCAACTTCAAATACACAGCAGACGCCCTCCACAGGCTAAGAAACACTGCCTCAACTTTACCAACCGCCACTCAAAAAAAAAAAAAAAAAAAAAAAATTAAAGGACCAACCCACAATCAACCATCAAATACAGGGAGGCACCGATCCAAACACAACAACTAGCATGCGCCCTGAGCAACACCAGATCTGCAGTCAGGCACAGGCTGGAAATCCACGACTTTATCATCGAAAGCAACAGACTGCCTCTTCATTACAGAAAGCTGGCTAACATCCGACTGCAACACCATCCTAACTGAATTGGTGCCCGAGAACTGAACATAGAATAGGAAAAAAAAAAAAAAAAAAAAGGAGGAGGCCTAGCAGTGATCTTCAAATTGCACCTTAGGTTCACCAAACCAACTTTACAGAACGCAGTGCCTTTCATGGAAACACTCACTGCATCTTCAAACACCTCAAGACACCATTCACATACTATGCTACACACCACCAGGACCAAAGACCAATCTCCTTACTCCACTTACTGAATTCATTTCAATACACACCCTGAAAACCAAAAACCTTCTGGTACTTGGGGATTTTAACCTCTGGGCAAACTCTGCCCAAGACCCTATCGCAACCGCCTGCATCAACCAAATGGAAGAACTAGGTCTTCAACAGTTGATAAATGCTCCCACGCACGGTTCAGGACACTCTAGATAGACCTCATCTTCAAACAGAATATGGACATCAACATATTTGACAACACTCCACTACCATGGACGGACCACCACGCTATCAAATTTAAAATCACCACCCTCCAAAAAAAACAGAAACGCGCAACACACTGGAATAGATCTCAGAAGAAGCTACACTCCGAACTCTTCAAAACTACATTATCAAACAAATTACCTTTGCTAAACTTAAACCTCTCAACGGAACAAACACTCGACTCCCTAAACAAGGTATTACTACAAACAGCAGACTCAGTGGCGCCAAAACACAGAACACTCGTCCACAAAAAAAAAAAAAAAAACTCGAGATGGTTTAATGGCACTCGCACCCTACTCAAGCAAGCAAACTCAATGGTTCAAAAACAGAACTTCTACACACTAACAAAAATTCCAAAACTAAGACTCCGTGGACACCTCCCACCATTTTCAGACAGACCATCTCTCCAAGCACCAAAGCCAAGAGTCTCGGAGTCATGACTGAGGAATGATAATGAATGCACAAATAGACTCAGTAGTTAACGGATCACACCATGTCCTCCGCCTGCTATGTAGACTCATCCCCTTCATCCCAGAAGACAAAGCGCGCTTACAACTCATCCAAAACACAGCAGCAAGACTGTTAACAGCAAAAAAAACCCTAGGAATCCATTTCCCCATCCCTAAGGAGCCTACACTGGCTAACCGTAAAGAATCAGATCACATTCAAGACCCTCTGCCTCACCCGCAAATGCATACAAGGAAACACTCTGCTATATCTGAGAATAAAACACTACACACCGAATCGCAGTCTTCGATCAGCTAACCAAAACCTCCTCATCATTCCCAAATACCGCCACAAAGCAAAGGGAGAACGAAGATTCGCAGTCCAAGGACCTCTGCTATGGAACGCTCTTCCGACCTACATCTGCATGGAAGAAAACCATCAGGCCTTCAGGAAAAAACTAAAGACCTTCCTTTTCTAAGAAGCTGACCACAGAGAACGCATCTAGTGCCTTGAGGAGATTCAGTTCACATTTGCAGCGCTTTACAAATCATTCATTCAAGTTATGTTGTGTTTATGTGCAATATTAATAATTTTAGAGTATTTTTAAGTGAAAATAGCAATATGATGAACATTTGCACAATTATTGCAGGGCCCAAACAATCTGTAGCACTTTTTTTAGTCTACAGGTCATGTGCTTTTAGAAGATGTCTAGTTCAAAGTCTGAAAGCTGTAAGTGAAAAATGTTAACCCCTGGATTTTAGAGTAAATTGTTGTTAGTTTTGCATACCTTCAGTTATTTCATAAAAAGGTGCACTTTAAAATGTACAAACATTTGTTAATAACTAATACAGGTTTTACATTTATATTTACTAGGAATCAAGCATGGAATTTTGTACATTTTGCCATGTATGCATCCACCATTTATGTATTTAGTGTATTTTTAGCAAAAATATTGCTTTGGTAAAAATTTGCAAAAGTAGCACTTTATTTTACTGGTCCTATGCTTTGAGAAAATGCATGGTTTGGGGGGGGGGGGGGGGTCTTCCACAAATATACATTTTTTGCATACATTCAAGTTGAACCATTCTTCAAGGTGCAAAGTGAAAAATTACAAAATATTTGTTATGTATTAACTCCATACAAGTTAGCTTTTATATTTAGTTGGAATTTTGTAAAATTAGATGTGTTTTTATCTGCCAATAGTTTTAGTGTATTTTTAGCAAAAATATTGTTTTGATAAACATTTGCGCAAATACCACAGGGCCAAAAAAATAAAAATCAGTAGCACCTTTTTTTACTCGAGGTCATACGCTTTTAGAAAATATATGGTGGGGGGGTCTTTCAAATTCTGAAAGCTGTAAGGGAGAAATGAAAACCTTCAGACTGAGAAATTTGGACATTTACACTTTTGCATCTGTTCAATTTTCACCATTTTGCAAAAAAGCGCAATTTAAAAAAGTTAAATATTTGTTATTCATTAACTCAATACAGGTTAAGCTTTTATATTTAGTAGGAATTTTGTAAAATTTGCTGAGTTTATCTGCCAATTGTGTATTTTTTGCAAATATATATTTGTTTAATAAACATTTGTGCAAAAAAATAAATAAATAAATAAATAAATATCAGTAGCACTTTTATTCTGCGGATCATGTTCTTTCAGAAAATACCAGATTTATTGGCATATAACACGCACCCCAAGTTTGGGAGGAAAAAAAAAAAAAAAAAAAAAAAAAAAAAAAAAAAAAAACTTACATTAAAATGCCCAATAATGCAGCCATGTCAATGCAGCCTTCCACTTTAAAAATGGCACCGGGTCCTCTCGGCCGCTCAGGTCCTCTCGCAGTCCCGAGTGTACTCGGCTGCTCGATCCTCCGCTCACAATCAGCGGGGGATCTGCGCATAACACGCACCCACCATGTTAAGGGGGAAAAAAAAAAAAAGTGCGTGTTATACGCCGATAAATACAGTATGATTTTTTTTGGGGGGGGGGGTCACTGCAAATTCTGAAAGCTGTAAAAAGCAAAAGGAAAAAAAAAAATTGCAAAAATGGTCTGGCCACCTGAGTGTACAAAATGGAGCACAGGGCCCAACAGTAAAAGGGTTAATGTATTAAAGTGATTGTAAGGGCTCAGACCATTCAGGTCCGCCTGTCAGTTTTTTTTAGGTGGACCTGAATGGATGCTCCTTAGACCTCTATGGAGCGATAGATGTCAGCGGTGACCTGTCCACTGAGATCCGTTCCGCTAAAACCAGACGGATGAAAACCATATTTACCCTCTGTCTGGCAGATCAAATGGGGGGGGGGGGGGGGGTGGGGGGGGAGGCAGGCGGTCAATTTTCATCCGATCCCCCATAGAGGAAACTCGGGCAGGTGCATCCCTGCACAGTGAGCAGAGATAGACCATTATCCGCCAGCTTGGGGGGGAAAATCAACGGAAACCATCCCTGCTGGAGCAAGCTGAGTCCATCAAAACAGGCAGCCCCATGTGAAAGGGGCCTTAAGTTTTTTTTTTTTGTTTTTTTTTTTTAAAAACACCATGCTATACTTTCCTGCTCTGTTGCAGTAGATTTGCGCAGAGCAGCCCTGATCCAACCCTTTTTGGGTCTCTGGCTGGAGCTCCTGGACCCCTCCCTCCTGTTGAGTGGGAGTTTGCTATGGGGGCACTCGTGCTGAGCTGCAGCTGTGTCCATTCAGACATGGAGCTGCAGCCCAGCCCCGCCCCCCCCTCTCTCTCGATTGGCTAACTGACTGAGCGACAGCCATGGGAGCCAAAAGCACCACTGCTGTGTCTCAGCCAATCAGGAGGGAGAGTCTTGGAAATTGCTGGACAGAGATGGGGCTCAGGTACGTATTAGGGGGGCCTGGAGGAGATTGCTTCACACAGGTTTTTTTAATCTTAATACATAGAATGCAATGTGAAGGAGCCCTCGGGCTTACAGCCCCTCACATCTAAAATGTGCTAAAATTATATCTACCTACGGTAATTATTTTACTTGCCATTCTACCTCAGCTAGGCTTTATGAATAGTACAATGCAAGTAACCCCACAGACTGCAAAATGCAATTCAGTGGTACTAAAAATATACATGCCTTACATGTAAAAAGTATAGAAATATGCAAAAAATAAAAAAAATATAAGGGGAAGAAGTGTTAGGTGGCAGTATACCACTGGCATATTTTGAGTTTTATTTAGTCCAAATATACTCACTGGGAATAAAGGTCTCACTGTATTTGGTGATGTAAACTTTCAGAACACTGTTTCTCTAATCTGCTTTCAGGCATTTCCTCCACTGAATGAGAGGTGTGCAACATTGTGGCCCCACAGCAGTAGGAGCACCCCACCCCCCTCCCCATCTGTCCTCCATGAGGTACCTGGCTGTGGTTGGGTTCTCCACCTGGGTTTCTATCTGCAGGTACAGAGTGTTGCCAGGCAGAACTGACAAAGACAAGCGGTCTGAGGAAAAGTGCAGACTGCAGACCTGACATTGGTCTCAGCGTTTTGGTGGGAAAATTACTCAATGAATGCGCTTATAGACTTCCATTACTACAGCTTTTTACCACTATATTGGGGAGCATTCCTACCCTCCCATATTGTCACAGTAGGTGAGTGAATCAGGAGGTTTATAAAATGGGGATGCTGGTTTAAGCTAAGCCTTTGGTTTGTGCTTTTTTTTTTGCTTTATAAACCAAGGTGGCAACATGTTCTTAGGCCCCTTTCACACTAGGGCGGTAGAGGGCATCGGCGGTAAAACAGTGCCATTTTTAGCGCTGTTTTACCGCGGTAGTCGGCCGCTAGCAGTGCGGTTTTAACCCCCCGTTGGCGGCCGAAAAAGGGTTAAAACCACTCGTATAGCCGCGCTGTCCCATTGATTTCAATGGATAGGAGCGGTTTAGGAGCGGTGAATACACCGCTCCAAAGATGCGGCTGACAGGAGATTTTTTCTTCTCCTGCCAGCGCACCGCTTCAGTGTGAAAGCCCTCAGGCTTTCATACTGAACAAACAGCAGAGGCTGTTTTGGGGCAGTTTGTAGGCGGTATTTTTAGCGCAATAACGCCTGCAAACCACCCCATTGTGAAAGGGGCCAAGGCTAAACCATAAACCTACCTCAGTGTTGTTCCCTAGCTAGTTTAGCATAAACTGCATATAGGTCTGCGTTCTAGTTCCCACACGACTGGGTCAGTTCACACTAATTGCACTGGAACATGGATTCCCGCACAGAACGCACTACAGTCATGTGCCATCAATTCTTAATGGCATCCCTATGCATTCAAGGCCACCAAAATGCATGGTAACAGCACCAAGTCATTTGTTTTGGCTGCAATTTTAAAAGCTATACCCGCTGTACATTTTGCACATCCCTTTGCAGTCAGAATCCCATTAAAATTAATGGCTGCTGAAAACGCACATGGTAAAGCACAAAAATGCATGCACTCGGACAGCAAGATGGCATAAACCGGCATGCTACAAAAAATAGTGCAGCGCTAGATTATAAATCAATATTAAATGTCCGTAAATGAACGATAAGTATCAACGGTGGTGCAGAGTGCTTCATGCAAATCCAAAGTGCTCTTAAATCCGTGCTCCCCCTCTTGTCAGTCAAACCGCTCACCTTGTTAAAAGGACCCCTGAACTAACAGGAAGGTCTAATAAGCGTTCACCACTCGAATGGTGGTCAGGGTAATGTCTTGGCTGAAAGGCAGGAACCTCTTCCTTAGTAGGGATCACCACTTATCTCTCCATGTTTTCTGCTTAAGAGGCCTCTTAAGCCAAGACATTACCCTGACCACCATTCGAGTGGTGAACACCTATTAGACCTTCCTGTTAGTTCAGGGGTCCTTTTAACAAGGTGAGCGGTTTGACGGACATTTAATATTGATTTATAATCTAGCGCTGCACTATTTTTTGTATTATACCACGTGAAAGGATTTGTATATTTGCCTTTAGTGTTCAGCAGCTTTGTTTCATCTGAGGGTTTTTACGCTGACTGTTTGTCTCTTTGTAAATAAACCGGCATGCAGCTGGGGGTGGATGCAGGAAAAAAAAAAAAAAATGCCTCCTGCATGGTGCCAGTGCCCCTCTATACAAAGCTTTAGAGGCTGTTAACACAAGTAGCACTCTTGGAAACCCAATAGGGGGGGCTGCAACCCGCTACTGTCCTGAGCGCGGAACCTACTATATATTTACAAGTAGCACTCTAATGGCCCATACACGATCAGAAAATTCAGACAAATACCGCTTTCTACACAATTACATGATAATCAGATAGTTAGCACAGAGCTTGTGAAAGCCGAACAAGACAGTTCATCCAATCGAACACCACAAAAATTTTATACGATACCAGATAGTACAATTTGTTTAATCAAGTAAATTGATAAAAATACCGCGCCTATCCGATGGGTGAAAAACAGCTGCCAACACTACAGAACGACTGGGACTGTATAGAAAACGTAAACAAAAAGTGTAGCGCTAAAGTGAAAAATAATGAAGGGAAGGTTTTGAAGTAAGGAGAGGCGAGACCACAATCTCAGGTGGCCCGTAACCTCAACTAAGTCAAAACCTAGATGTACAAGTACACAAACAACGTGATATCACAGAAATAACAAATTAAAGTGCTCCTTCTTTTGAAAAAAGTAAATATAAATGAAAAATATATAATGTGAAAATACATCAATAAGTGATAATCTTAAAAGTCCACATTTGACTGGTGATGTAATATAGAAACTGTCCAAAATAGTAATATGAAAGCCTTAAGCCAATATAGGTGATGAGGACTTGGTAATATAGTCCATATATTGCATGGTAAGATTGAGACACCAGGACCCAAGGTAGATAACCTTACAGTACAGAGACTCGAGACCCAAGGCAGATATCCTTACAGAGACTCCGATTCAGGGGGGAGACCCAGGGCAGATAACTTTGCAACACAAAGGCCCAGAGAAAAGTAAGGTAGAGTACTCTTACCGACTTTGGTGGACTCACAAGCCGTGGGCGGTGAGTCAAACGAGCTTGTACTGTCTTGTGACCCGTGACAGTATGGGGATGGATTATACACCAGAAGACGTCCTCATTGAATGGGGGAGCCTGGAACCTGTCTTGAAGGTCTGCACGATCACCGTTTTCATCAGCATACATGGACCATATATAAAACGACAAGGAACCTCCACATAGTGTAAATCCGAAAAGGAGTTTTTCTTCAATTGGCATTTATTAGATCATCAACAAAACAATCCATAAAAATCATGGTTAAAAATAGAATCGATTCAAAGCACAATAAAATAAGCATGGTGTGGGTGGCTGGATACAGCAAGGAGACCCCAGCAGAAGTCTCAGACGAAACGCGTAGGGTCTTGCTGTATCCAGCCACCCACACCATGCTTATTTTATTGTGCTTTGAATCGATTCTATTTTTAACCATGATTTTTATGGATTGTTTTGATGATGATCTAATAAATGCCAATTGAAGAAAAACTTCTTTTCGGATTTACACTATGTGGAGGTTCCTTGTTGTTTTATATATGGTTCATGTATGCTGATGAAAACGGTGATCGTGCAGACCTTCAAGACAGGTTCCAGGCTCCCCCATTCAATGAGGACGTCTTCTGGTGTATAATCCATCCCCATACTGTCACGGGTCACAAGACAGTACAAGCTCGTTTGACTCACCGCCCACGGCTTGTGAGTCCACCAAAGTCGGTAAGAGTACTCTACCTTACTTTTCTCTGGGCCTTTGTGTTGCAAAGTTATCTGCCCTGGGTCTCCCCCCTGAATCGGAGTCTCTGTAAGGATATCTGCCTTGGGTCTCGAGTCTCTGTACTGTAAGGTTATCTACCTTGGGTCCTGGTGTCTCAATCTTACCATGCAATATATGGACTATATTACCAAGTCCTCATCACCTATATTGGCTTAAGGCTTTCATATTACTATTTTGGACAGTTTCTATATTACATCACCAGTCAAATGTGGACTTTTAAGATTATCACTTATTGATGTATTTTCACATTATATATTTTTCATTTATATTTACACTTTTTTCAAAAGAAGGAGCACTTTAATTTGTTTGTATTTCTGTGATAATATCACGTTGTTTGTGTACTTATACATCTAGGTTTTGACTTAGTTGAGGTTACGGGCCACCTGAGATTGTGGTCTCGCCTCTCCTTACTTCAAAACCTTCCCTTCATTATTTTTCACTTTAGCGCTACACTTTTTGTTTACAATTTGTTTAATCAGCCTGAAAATACAAATACACTACAACACAAGACATCACTTCCGATTTTTTATTCGATCGTACAAGATTTTTCGTAACTTTAAAAACTCTTCAGGTTCGATATACGAATAGCATGCAAAAAAAAAAATTAAAAATCTGTCGTCAGATTTTCGGATCATGTGTACAGGCCATAAGGCTGCATTCACACTTCTGCGATTTGAATCGCGGGCAGATTAGCCGCAATTTCAAAGCGCCTATGTGTGAATGACAAATCGCGGGACTCCAGTTTGAGATGCCATTCATTTGAATGACACCTGAAATTGTGGTGCAGGTCTGCCGCATGATAAAATTGCACTGCAAATCGCATTGCGTGAAGAGTGTCACCCAAAAGTAGCTCCTGAATTTTTGCGTGACAGGCTTCACGCGATTTCAGGAGTGATTTGAATGAATGGCACCTCAAATGGGAGTCCTGCGATTTATCATTCACACATCAGCGCTTTGAAATCGCGGGCAGAATTGTGGCAAACCTGCTCACAATTCAAAACTGAAGTGTGAATGCAGCCCAAGACCCTACAAGATCAGCAGTACAACATTGGCTACAAGTCATTCAGGAGGGGGACATAGTTGCCAATTATAACACTATATACATCCACACAAGCCAGCCAAGCATCCAGTTCACTTTAGGCCCCTTTCACACTACTGCGATTTCAAAGTCGCACAATTTTGCCACAACTTCAGGGAATGCCTGTGTAACTTCCATCAAAGTCAGACCAAAGTAGTACAGTGACTCCTTTGAAGTCAGTGCGACTTGAAGTTGCAGATATGAATGGTACTCGTTGGAAATCATGGGGTACAACTTAGCCTAAGACTTTGCAGTCCTAAGTTGCAGGGCAAGTCAAGGCCTTAATGAATCGCAACAATAACTTGCCAAACTACCTGTAAAAAAACATTGCTGCATCGCAAATGAACTACTATTACTATTCAAAATTTTTATAGAGCTGACAGTTTATGCAGCACTTTACAAAATTAGGGCAGACAGTACAATTACAATTCAATACAGGGGGGGGGGGGGGGGATATCTATACCCACACAACGTATGCAGTGCAAAAAAGGCATCAAAAGTAGGTCGAGTGTTTAGCCTTTCCTTTTACTTCATCCCCAGTTAGGGGTTGCAGCATGGCATTTTGGATTGTGTATTGTGGTTTATTGCTATAGTTGTGTTGTATGGTTGGGGGTAGGGAATTTGCACATTACAAAACAACCTGTTGTGCATAGAGTTGCTAAGGGAAGGCAAATCCACAGTGCAAACTACAAGTGCAAACTACAAGTGCAAACTACAAGTGCAAACTACAAGTGCAAACTACAAGTGCAAACTACAAGTGCAAACTACAAGTGCAAACTACAAGTGCAAACTACAAGTGCAAACTACAAGTGCAAACTACAAGTGCAAACTACAAGTGCAAACTACAAGTGCAAACTACAAGTGCAAACTACAAGTGCAAACTACAAGTGCAAACTACAAGTGCAAGTTCAGTCGCTGTAGATCCAAGGGGGACATGCAAGAAAAAATAAAAAATAAAATAAAATTTAGCTTGCACGTGATTGGATGATAAAAAAAAAAAAAAAAAAATCAGCAGAGCATAAAAAACGCCCATGGTTTCTATAATAAGGCATGAATAAAGACAATTACAATGCACAAAGCTCCCACCATCCACACATCGGTCACTTTCACTAGGTTCCATTCACACTTGTACGACTTGACTTTGGAGTCTGCATCTATTAGGCCACTTTCACACTGAGGTGCTTCTCAGGTGTTTTAGCACCAAAACTAGCGCCTGTAAAGAGTCTCTCAAGCCACCCCAGTGTGAAAGGCCAAGTAATTTCACACTGAAGCGGTGCGCTTGCAGGACGGGAAAAAAAAAAGTCCTGTAAGCAGCATCTTTGGGGCGGTGTATACACTGCTACCAAGACACCATGCCCATTGAATTCAATAGGCAACGCTTCAGCAGCAGCACTTTGTTCCTTGTTAACCTTCTTTGGGGTTAAAAGCACCCCGCTACCACCAGTCAAGTGCTGCTAAAATGAGCAGCGCTTTATCACTGGGCAGTGTTCAGTGTGAAAATGGCCTTAGACACTTCTAAGCACTGGCTTTAAACCAATATACAGTAAATACATGCAGTGCATCCAGCTCAATACGGTTTCCCACCTTCTAAAAAAATAAATATGTACAGTCCACCATACTTGCTATAGCACAGTGGTTGTCAACTCCAGTCCACAAATACCCACAACAGGTCAGGTTTGAGAACGTCACTCAGGTGAAACAGCTGTGATAATTCCCAAGCGGCACACACTTTATTCAGCTTGTGGGCTGAGGAAAAAAAAATAAACACAGGATTCCTTCATCCAAACTATACAGCATGTGGATGGGCTAAACTTCCTCTGCAGCCATTATATTCTGACAGCCAACACCGACAGCTGTCACAGTGGCTGCATCGAATTGTAGGTGCCGTTTGCCTGACAATTTTCCATCTGGCTACTATGAAGCTCCAATCGAACAATGTTAGGCAGGAAGGTGATAAAAGCCTCCCATAGGGAGAATATTTGCACAATTCATCAGGGAGCAGACAAATTTGGCCCCAGCTATAAGTTGCCCATACGCAGTTTGATCGTGCAATTCTCACTAATCACTAGAGCTGCACGATTAATCGTTAAAAAAAAAATTGCAATCTTAATTCAACCCCCCTCATGATCTAAATCCGCCATTTCCATGATTCATGTAACAAGTGCAAAGCCATTCTCTGCTCATGGCTGTCAAAAATAAATAAATAAAAAATGAAACCCTATCGAAAAGTGCATCCTACCGGATAATGCCTCCAACAATGTGCAGATGCAGAGTACGCAATGTCACTCCAGCTGATATGTTGATCAGCTGGCGTGATTTCAACACTGCGCATGCGCAGATTTCAGAGACATTATCTGATCTGCAAAGAGAATGCAATCATGCAACACGTCAAAATGCCTGTCACATGATCAAAGAGGCAGGTAGAATCTGATGGTTACATTCTGCCTTTGCACATAGTCAGATAATGCCTCCGATCTGCGCATGGGCAGTGTTGACGTCTCGCCAGCTGATCAACATATCAGCTAGAGTGCTGCTGTATCCTGCACAGATCATTAGCCGACGGGAATGCACTATTCGATAGAACACCAGCAAAGTTTATCACAACATTGCTCAGGGTTGAGATATAAAAGAAACATTGTACCATTTGGTTCTTTTAGCTCAAAAGGAATGAACTTTGGTCTGTAAATGGGGGCAGTTAACCACTTGTAGCGGTTGTATTGCCCGCTTGGTGATTTTTACCTACAGGCAAGCCTATAAATCAGGTAAAAGTTAGAAGAAAAAAAAAAAAAGTAGTAGGTAAAAAGAATAGCTCCTAAACCTGCAAGGTTTAGATAATGACCCTGAATGCAGTGGCGCATGCGCTCTGCAGGTCCAGCATATCCTGCCAGAACAAAGGGCTCCCGCACGGGAGTGACATCATTGCGGCTCTGGCCACTCAGCGCCAGAGATCCCGGAAGAAACGCAGAGGGAACATGCCAGCTCCCTCAGCAGTGACAAGGCGTGCTGCAGAAGCTTCATTCTAAGGCAGGGATATGCAATTAGCGGACCTCCAGCTGTTGCAGAACTACAAGTCCCATGAGGCATAGCAAGACTAAGCCACACGCATGACACCCAGAGGCAGAGGCATGATGGGACTTGTAGTTTTGCAACAGCTGGAGGTCCACTAATTGCATAACCCTGTTCTGAGGCAAGCATTTCATAATGTGAAAGTATGCAATGCATACTAGCATTAGGCCATTGTCTTGCAGGGTTTATTTCAGTGGCTTACTACTGCTTTAGACTTAACCTGACACTTGCTGCTTACAAGGGGGGGGGGGGGGGAACGACACCCCATCTGTATCCTTTGCTAGAAAATTTACTTAGAACCCCCAAACATTTTTAGCAGAGATCCTAGAGAATAAAATGGTGGTCATTGTAATATTTTGTCACACTGTATTTGCGCAGCGGCTCAGTTTTTGGGGGGGAAAAAAGCCCACTAAATTAAGTTACGCCAAGAATCGTGGACTTTATTCTAAGTAAAAAAAAAATAAATTTAAAAAAAAATAAATAAAAAAAGATTCTCATTTTATCCAGAACCTGCGGCTCTACTAATCACCAAAATTTATTCCATGGTGGCACTGTCCACATCACAAAAAAAAATCTAAGCCATGTGAAAACTCTACCCAGATCGTGGCGTACTATCAGATGCACTGTCAGGTGAAGATTCCTCCATCAATGGATTTTAGCATGGATTAGACAATTGGACGTTCTCTCCTGTTCAATGAGGAGAATTTACTATGGCAGCCCATGCTTGACCAAAGAATGGGCTGAATTAAGCAAATTGACGGGGGTAAAAAAAAAAAAAAAAAGTACATTTAGATTACACACAACCATCAAGATAGAATAAAAAATGGGTACGAAAAAAAATTGCCAATTTTTTTGGAAACATTCACAGAAAAGAAAAAAAAAAAGAGATGGGTACATAAAAAAATTTCATACGTTTCCTAAAAAAAAAAAAAAATTATATATAAATAGTACACCTACAGCCATCAAGAAGATAACAAAATGTGCCCATCTTCTTTTGATTGTTGTAGGTTGTGTACTATTTTAATTTTATTTTATTTTTTAAGGAAATGTACACAGGAAATTGTTTATGTACCCATTGTTTTCTGTGAATGTTTCCTTAAAAAAAAAAAAAAATAAAAAAAACGAAAGAAATAGAGACCAATATAATGCAATAAAAATGGATTTGTTTAAAAATCGGTCATTACGTGATTGCAATATAGTTTGCTCTCATACCTGTGTATGCGTTTTTCTAAAATGCGTTGTGCGACTGGTGTATGGCTAGCATAGCTAGGGAAGGTCTCCCCGAACGAGTGTCAGCTGGGAGTAGACTTGTAAAGCACAGCCTTAATTCGAATCACCTGTACCAAAAAAGTAAAGGAATCCTGGAAAACATGATCCAGTAGACCAAAATGGACTAGCACCAAGAAACACCGTGTTTAGCATAAAAGTTAAGCAGGCGACACGAAGATTTAAAAAAAAAAAAAAAAAGTTCTGTCCATGCAACTAGCAAGACACGTTTGTTTTGAGCCTCTCCTTTCACGTGGGTTTGTATTTTTCATCGTATCAGCTCACTGCTGCCAGTACCCACCTCTCACTCCTCCCCTCTCCAGGGGTGCTGGAGAATACTTGCCAATTGGCGCAGTCATTGAATTTGCTTAAAATAAACCAGGTCGGTAAGATCTAGGAGACTCCCATTTGTTTTCCTTCCCCACCCTATTAAAATTCTGATGGGGGGGGGGGGAGAGAAAAAGCCCTCAGAGTCCCAGCCCACATCTGAACTGAAGGGTGGGAGGCAAATGTAACATGAAAGAGGAGTTGGTGGATTAATCGTACCATGGGCCCTAGTTCTAAATTCACACCCTCCTCAGTGTTTAATGGGATCATACACAAAAGGTCACAGTATGCAGGCATTGTGCTTGCTGCTGACATGGGTGTTTGGGGTATCCCCCTTCTAAAAAAGGTCCATTCAGAGCTCTAAGGGGGGGGGGGGTTACAATTTGAAAATATAACAGTGCAAATTAAACATGAAAACATCACTGACATTCTCAACTGTTAGGTTGCAAGAGCACCAATGCAGCTACAATCCCTTTAATTATGGTTTTTCTAAACATTCCTGATGGATTTGGAACAGTTTGAGCCCCAGTTCACACTGACCTGATGCAGGAAAAGCGATTCCGGTGCACTTCCCACATCACAATCACATTGTGTTCATGTGATCTGCTGCAGGTGTCATTGCAAAAAGTTGACACCCCAAAAGCAGCTCACAAAACGCAGCACATTTGCCTGAATCAGTCGCATGGGTACGAACACCCATGTGATCCAGTCAAAAAAAAAAAAATATATTAAAAAGCTGCCCACACCTTCCCCCCACACATGCAGATGTGGCGCAACTTGAGCCATTGAAAATGAATGGGCTCAAAAGCACATCGTAGAGAATCGGAGTGATTTGCACAGGAATGCGGTGCGATTCACAAGCGATGTGACAGGGTGAACCCAAGCTGAATCAGATCTTATTCAGTAAACGCATTTTACACATGCAATGATGGCAGACAATGTGGAAACAATTCCCCACATAGAAGTGGGCACATCTACTGTGTGGTACTGGATTAGGATCCTGAAGGCCATCACAGGACCACCTTCTGGAAACTTGCAGAGCCAAGACTGATTGGCTACAACTGAAGCACAGAACTTTTATGAAGCCCCCCCAGAGTTGGTGGGTCAGTCCCAGCCACAAGAAGAGTGTAAACAAGTGAACTTCACTCTCCCCCTCTTCTCTGGTGACACAGCCAAAAGCCTGAGCTCCCTCCTCCTCCTCCTCCTCCTCCCCATTCCTCAGGCTCACATTGCAGATGAGGAGAGGGGGAGTGGGCAGCTCCGGGAATTTAAACCAAGACTGCTTGTGTTACAAGTAGCAAGAACACATGTTGCTACACAAGCCTTAGCGCAATAATGTGAGCAGTGTGATCAGGAGCCTCCTGGCTCATCTACTGCCTGCAGCCTGGACCTCACACGTGGGCAAGATTAGTCCAGGACAGACAGGAGGGTGTCCTTACCATCTGCTGACCCATCGATCGGAGGGGGGGGGGGTCCTTAATAATAAAAATCAAAAGATCATGAGTTGGCAGATTCAGGGGTGAGCCGCTATGTAGGGGAAGCCTCATACCAGGGCATAGTGTGCAGACAGATGTCACATGAAGTAGTGATCAGATGGGTGAAATAAGTGGGGGATCCGGATGACATGACCTGTGATGTGGGGGGGGGGGCATAGTGAGCCCAGCACGTCCCATTTGTCTGCAAAGCCTGCACTGGCCTATGCAGGGAATCACTGGAGCGCAAGGAAACTCCACCACGAGTGATGATTAGTTTGGGGTTTGGAAAGTCTTCCCTCTCCAGCTAATCCCCCCTCCATTTCCTCTCTGACACCCCAATAGTGATCATGCCTGACTCAGCCCCAACATTCCAAGTACCTGCAAGGTGTCCTGTATATCCAATGGGCCTGGGTGTCCAATATTCCCAGAAAGCGATCGGCTACTTCTCCTCTACTTCTAGGCACTTTTTGTTACCTTCTCCTACTCAGATCCACTTAGTCATACAAAAGATCCATTTGGCCAAGAAATCCTTTAAAAAAAAAATAAATAAAAGGCGAGTGTGCAGAGAAAGGCTGGCAGTGCAGTGATGGGGAGGCTCGGCTGGTTTGTATCCTGTACGCTCAGCGGTTCTGTCTATGGATTCCTGCGGCTCTTCTCCTTCTACACTCAGCTGACTCCTGTGCTCAGGATGCAATGCTGCTACTGCCGCCTCCCCCTGCGCTCAGCCCCAGGCCTTTTAAACCCTCCCCTCTCTCAGCTCACTACTAAATCGGGAGCGAGCAAGGGGGTGGGCACGTCACAGTGCACAAGACAGGAAGGGCAGAGAACAGGGCTGCCAGCACGAGGACAATCCACTAATACTAGTACACATGGGGAAGGGAGGAGGGGGGGACACACCAGACAGACTGACATGGGCAGCACGTCACAACGGTGTACAGAGGAGGAGACAGCACGAGCCACACAAGTAAACAAAACTTATCAGTGACAGCTGGGTGACAACTCATTCTAACTGAGTAGTGACAACTCCCAAACTTTAAAGTGACACACGGTTAAAATAAAAGAATGGACATTCATTACCTCTACTGTTATCTATCTCCACCCCTTGTAATGACAGGTGACAGCACATCTTTAACCACTTAATGACCGCAAAATTTTCCCCCTTAATGACCAGGCCATTTTTTTGCGATACGGCACTGCGTCGCTTTAACTGACAATTGCGCGGTCGTGCGACGCTGTACCCAAACAAAATTGACGTCCTTCTACCCCCCCCCCCCACAAATAGAGCTTTCTTTTGGTGGTATTTGATCACCTCTGCATTTTTTATTTTTTGCGCTATAAACAAAAAAAGAGCGAACATTTTGGAAAAAGAGAAAACAATATATTATTTGTCGCTTTAACTGACAATTGCGCAGTCATGCGACGCTGTACCCAAACAAAATTAACGTCCTCCCCCCCACAAATAGAGCTTTCTTTTGGTGGTATTTGATCACCTCTGCTTTTTTAATTTTTTGCGCTATAAACAAAAAAAGAGCGAAAATTTTGAAAAAAGAGAAAACAATATTTTTTATCGCTTTAACTGACAATTGCACGGTCGTGCGACGCTGTACCCAAACAAAATTGATGCCCCCCCCACAAATAGAGCTTTTGGTGGTGTTTGATAAACTCTACGGTTTTTATTTTTTTGGGCTATAAACAAAAAAAAAAGACAGAAAATTTTGATTAAAAAAAAAAAAAGAAAACAATATTTTTTATTTTCTGCTATAAAACACATCCAATAAAAAAAATTAAAAAATCGAATTTCTTCATCAATTTAGGCCAATTTGCATTCTGCTACATTTTCTTGTAGCAGAAAACAATCCTACACTTTCCCCACACTAATCTTTCACACTTTTTTTTGGTAAAAAAAATCCCAAAAAGCGTTTGGTTTGCATAAAAGTTATAGCATCTACAAAATAGGGGATAGATTTATGGCATTTTTATTATTTACTTTTATTTTTTTACTAGTATTGGTAGTGATCAGCGATTTTTAGCGGGACTGCAACATTGCATCGGACACCTAACTGACATTTTTTACACTTTTTTTGTGGACCAGTGACATTATTACAGTGATCAGTGCTAATAATATGCACTCACATTGTACTAATGGCACTGGCAGGGAAGGGGTTAACATCAGGGGCGATTAAGGGGTTGACTGTGTTCCCTCAGTGTGTTTCTAACTGTGTGGGGGGGATGGGCTGCCTGGGACAACACACAGATCAGTCTTCCTGCATAGCAGAAAGACAGGATCTCTGTGTGATCCCCTGTCAGAACTGAGATCTGCCTTGTTTACTTTAGCAGATCCCCATTCTGTCACTGCGGGGAACAATCCTACCTAGATAATAAAATGGCAGTCGTTGCAAATTTTTTATGTCACACGGTTTTTGCACAGCGGTTTTGCAAACTCAATTTTGTGGGAAAAAATACACTTTAATGAATTTAAAAAAAAAAACTGAGGAAAACCTAACATTTGGGTTTTTCTTTCACTTTCACTCTCTGTGATAATGGTAAATAGGACAAATGGAGAGGGTGATTCTCCCAGGGAACAAATAGCAATGAAAAGTGGACAGGTGTTCTAATCCCTCCTCACTTTATTAAAGGGCAACTCCACTTTCGTGGGGAAAAAAAATAGCGAATAAAGAAAAAATTATAAGGACGGCCGTCACTGAATGCAATATGGCTACCTTGAGGTGTTCTGTACACACAATCTCCACCAGAAACATAATTTCCTGCTTATGTGATTGGCTCATTGATTTTCCCAGAAGTCTGCATTAAGATACAAGTCAGCTTTCAGGCATTCCCTGCAACAAAAATGTCATTTTTGGTGAGATACTCCCAATAGGAACATGTCTAAAGGGATGCAGATCCAGAGAACTTTCCTCATTAGTGCCCTGCGGGTGCACAGCTGATTGATGATTGTGAAACCACTCTCATTAGATTCATTTTCCCACAGAGGCACAGAGAAACAAACATGGATTTCTTCAGAATAACAAAAGATAGGAATCTACAAGAAAGTTTCTTAAAATCCTTGCAATGTACATAGATCACCCAGAGGGGAATGTTTTTTCTCAACAAAAGTGGAGTTACGCTTAAAAAAAAAAATGTCCTTAGTTATGCCTGGAGTATGGCCAAAAACTATCTTTGTATACCTGCACAGTAAGACCCCTTTCACACTGCCGACGCCCGGGCGTCAGCGGTAAAGCGGTGCTATTTTTAGCGCCACTTTATCGTCGTTTTAGAGGCGCTATTTGGTTTTAACCCCCGCTAGCGGCTGAAAAGGGGTTAAATCCGCCTGCAAAATGCCGCCGGAGCATCGTTTTGCTGCCGGTATCGCAACGCTGCCCCATTGATTTCACCGCTTTAAAGAAGCTGCTGGCAGGACTTTTTCTGACGCCCTGCCAGCACACCGCCCCTGTGTGAAAGCCCTTGGCCTTTCACACTAGAGTGAATGGAGCAGCTGTTTTGGGGCGGTTTGCAGGCGCTATTTTTAACGCTATAGCGCCTGCAAAACGCTCCAGTGTAAAAGGGGTCTAAGGGCTTATACAACATCAAAAAACGTCATGCAACATTTGACCCTAACTTAAATCTACAATGTGTCAAACTGTGAAAAATAAATGTATATAACCATAATGTATATCATAAATAATAATATAATAGTGCTCCTATTAGTACTTTCAGTGTATTATATGTCATCAACAGCAATAACCCAAGTGATGTTGTACAAGAAAAAGTCCTTTAAATCAAGCCCTTCAACAATGCAAAGTCTGTAAATTGTATCTTCTTATGCTTGTTCTCATATAGAATGCCCAGTGAGTTCCACCACCATTAACAAACTGCATTTATTATGTGCCAAAACTTAAAATGTGCAAAATCTAAATATTGTTTGTTCTTATGCAACTTCTCATAAGAAATACCCAGTGAGCCCCACCACCAATAAGACCAGTGGCGGCTGGTGTTATATTTACATTTTTTTATGGGGGGGTGGTAAACAATGCACCCACAGCCACCTCCCACCCCGTTCACCCGCACCACCCCCACCACGCACTTACCACATCTAGGTCGTGGGTAGCGCTTCCTCCAGGCTGCAAGCTTCCCCTGCGTCTTCTCCTCTGCATCACTGCAGCTTAACGCCGTGCGTCTCCGCCCTCCTCCTCCTAGGCTGCCAATAGGACCCGCTTTCTGACTGGCCAGGAGGAGAATCAGGAAGACAACATCGAATATTAATTTGCTATTGTCACACAAATAGGTGAGCTCGGGGCGCAGTGCTCTGCGCTCTGAGTCCACCCTTTTTTGAAGCCTATTAAAATTCATGCGTTCGGCACCACACATGTGGATTAGGTTGCCGGAAGCATGGATGGGGGGGCAGCAGCACCCCTGGCTGTCACTGATTAAGACACTAAAAAAAAAAAAAGTGCAGCTCTAGCTTACTAATCAATAACCTAACAATAGTGGTGGGACCCTCTAATGTATGGTATTCTCATTAAGCTTCAATATTACCACAATACACATATTTATTGAGAATACCATATATTAAAGGGTTCCACTTTTATTGTTAAGTTATTGATTAGCAAGGTAGCGCTGTACTTTTTTTTTTCTTTTCTTTTGTGGTGTGGGAATGCATAAAAGTGCTTAGCAGCAAGCCTTTTACTCACAATATTTTTTATTTTACCTCTATTAGTTTATTGCAAATAGTAGCATGGTGATTGCCTATTATACCATTAGGACACTGCGCTCACCTCAGTGTGTTGGCCTATTATGTGCAAATAAGTCGCATTCCTCTTTAAGGGGTCTCATCCATCCCCTTAGGATGCCTCTGGCGATTACCACCTGGTCACTTCTTCTGCTTGTACCACTGAGAACCACAATGATCTGAATGTTCCTCCTCTGCTCAAAGGGAATAAGAACTTAACATGGTGTTTTACCTTTTAAAATACTTGGTACTTTATTAAAGGCAGACAAAAATCCCACTCACAAAAAGTGCACAAAATTGAGCAGTTCTCCATCAAAAAAATCACTATAAGCAAATTTGGGTACATGTCCCCTTTAAGATAGAGACCTCAGCATCACCCAGACAGGCAATCACGCGGCTACTTCCAGGTAGATTGATGATGTCACTAGCTCCAGCCTAATGCGTTTCGTCACCACCCACATGACTTAACACAAGGGTACAAATAAAATATTTTACCCAGTTTCACTCAGAATAGAGGGTGTTGGTCCATGGGCCTACTGTGAAGTCTAGGGGGAGGATGTGTGGCCATCAGGTTCCTTCCTCCCCTGCCTTGGGGTGTCTTTCTTTGGGAGAGCCCCTCACCTAGTACTAGTTGGCTGGCTTCAGCTGGCCATGAGAGGGGTCTGCCTTATGGATAGGTGGACCTGAATATGTCTTATCCTGTCAGGAGCCTTGCGCCCCAGGGTGTCAAGAAGGGGTTCTTCCTCTTCGGGAGAGGACCAGAGATATACCCTAAGTTCACTTTTTTGGTTCACTTATTGGTATTTCCTTTTTGCGTACCCACTGCAGGCTTCGAAAAGAAAAACAGCAAAAACTCACATTCATGAAAACTATGCCAGCACAATACAGCCCTCACAGCACCACCCATGGGCTTCAGCATGATTCACATTTTATGCTGGCCCTCAGCATGAGATGCTTGTGGGAGGGACCAGCTAGAAGTAAATGAAGGGAGACCCATGCACAGTTTATTCTACAGACACAAAGGCATCTGGGATTAGTAGCTTGAATGTGCAAATGACTGCAATGCATATGCACTGTGCACATCCAAAGGTAGCAAGTAAATCAAACAGAGTCTTGTTGGGGGCGCGGAGATGAAATTTATTTCTTGCTAAACCGGTATGTGAAGGTTTTTGGCACAGTTTAAGACATGTCCCGGTTATACTACTGTATGCTGCAGTGTGAGAGATTGATTAACTAGTATTGTTTTTTAGTGACACTTGAAATATGTCAGATGTATATATGTGAGATTATTTTTGTTGCCTGGATTGTTACTGTTACTGTTACCTTTCATTTTGTTCAGATGGCATCTGCATCTACGGCTCTTTTATTTTTTTAACTTTGCAAGTATTAGCAATTACATTTGATATATTTAATATTGATTTATATTAAAACTGAGCTTTTTTGTGAGTTTCTCAGTGAATGCTATATCCTGCCCCCATAGTGCATAGTTGTCAAGATTTCCAAAATATTTTTAGGAACACTTTTTTTGCAGAAAGCCAGTGTAGGTGAAGCAGTATGGTAATTAGGGGTGGGGCATCCTTTTTAGTGGGCATGTCTGGCCGGTCAAAGTTAAACAAACGTTGTTTAAATTATGCTAAATATTGGGCGTGGCTTAAAGGGGGTGTGATTATATAGAGTTTGTTTATAACTGCCTGTCCATAGGAATGTATGGACTTTCCCATCGGGTCTGCCTGAAAAACTAAAAGGCAGACCTGATTGGATCAGCCATGTGAAAGGGGCCTTAGCAATGGTGTCAGCAAGGAGTAACTGTGAAAAATTGGATATAAAACTGCACTGCCCAATTTCTCACAGTCAGGACAGTGCTACATAAAAAGGAGATACCATCTTTGTCAGCTAACAGCCTTTTTTTACTTCTATAAAAAATTCTAAGATAGAAGAAAGAGTGCTGTTAGCTGACATGTAGCACTCTCCTAATTGTGAGAAATTGGCCTGTGCAGCTTTAAACCCAATTTCTCACAGTCCAGTGACTGCTGAATAAAAAAAAAACCTTTACCATCAGAATCCCCCTTTACCATCAGAGCCCTCTTTTACCATTAGTGCAGTCTCATCAGAACAGTTTCATTAGTGCAGTCTCATCAGAACAGTCTCATTAGTTCAGTCTCATCAGAACAGTTTCATCAGTGAAATCTCTTCAGAGAAGTCTCATCAGTGCTATGTCATCAGAGCAGTCTCATCATTACAGTCTCTTCAGAGCAATCTTGTCAGTGTAATCTCTTTATAGCTGTTCTCATCAGAGCAGTCTCATAAGTACAATCTCATCAGAGCAGTCTCCTCAGAGCAATCTCTTCAGAGCAGTCTCATCAGTCCAATCTCATCACAGCAATCTGTTCAGTGCAGTCTCTTTCAGAGCAGTCTTGTCAGTGTAATCTCTTTATAGCAGTTCTCATCAGAGCAGTCTCATAAGTGCAATTTCTTCAGAGCAGTCTCATCAGAGCAATCTCTTCAGAGCAGTCCCATCAGTGCTATCTCATCAGAGCAGTCTCGTCAGTGCAATCTCATCAGACCAGTCTCATCAGTGCAATCTCATCAGACCAGTCTCATCAGTGCAATCTCATCACAGCAATCTCTTCAGTGCAGTCTATTCAGAGCAGTCTTGTCAGTGCAATCTTTTCAGAGCAGTCTCATCAGTGCAATCTCGTCCCAGCAATCTCTTCACAGCAGTCTTATCGCAGCAGTCTATTCAGAGCAGGCTCTTCAGCGCAGTCTCATCAGAGCAGTCTTGTCAGTGCAGACCCAGTATTGGGAATGACCTACCTGCAGCTGAGCTCCACTCACCATCCGCAGGCTCAACAAGCAGTGCTGTAGGCTCCAGTGATTGGCCAGGCTGTCTCTCCATGTGCTCCTGCATCTGCCACACCCACCACTCCGTTACAACCCATGTCCGTCCCGATGTCCATGACAGACGCGGATTTTAAGGATTTTGCCCCGGACATTCCCAGACCGGGACATTGGTCTGATTTCTGGGAATGTGCTGGGCAAATTGGGTCTGATGGCAAATATGATAGTGTTTAGCAATAGGAGGTCATAGAGGAGGAGGGAGGGAAGTGGAGTGTAATTTACCACTATGTATGCAGTTCAGTTTTGGGCACCAGTTCACATAAACTGGAGAAAGTGCAGAGACGGGCAACCAAACTGATGAGAGGAATGGAGGAACTATAAGGATAGATTAGAGGAACTGGATTTATTCTCTCTTGAGAAGAGGAGATTAAGGGGCATATGATCAACATATACAAATATATAAGGGGTCCATATAGTGAACTTGGTGTTGAGTTATTCACTTTACGGTCAACACAGAGGACAAGGGGGCACTCTTTACGCCTAGAGGAAAAGAGATTTCATCTCCAAATACGTAAAGGTTTCTTCACAGTTGTGAAAATGTGGAATAGACCCCCTCCAGATGTGGTTCTGGCCAGCTTAGTGAGTTGCTTTAAGAAAGGACTGGACTCTTTCCTAAATGTACATAATATAATTGGGTACTGGGGTACTGACATTTATAGGTAAAGTTGATCCAGGGAAAATCTGATTGCCTCTAGGGGGGATCAGGAAGGGATTTTTTCCTCTGCTGTAGCAAATTGGATCATGCTTTGCTTTCCTTCCTCTGGATCAACTGTGGGTATAGGATTGTGTATATGGAATTGTATGATATTATTTTTTATTTATTTATTTTTATGGTTGAACTAGATGGACTTGTGTCTTTTTTCAACCTGACTAACTATGTAACTATGTATACGCCCACATGTGACTCTATAGCCATGTGGGCTGCATAGATAAAAAAAAGGAGGAGGACGACCTACAAAAGGGTTAAACATCACCTTCGCCGGGACACTGAGGAGACCAGATGTACTGCTCTATAGCTCCGCTGAGCCTTCGACAATCCAACGCCATCCTACAAATTCCATAACTTGGTGAGCCCCAAAACTTCACTTACCAGTCATTGGACACCGGATACATCTGCCCCGGGTGAAATTACCGAGTTTGGCTGGCTGATCGTGCCGCTATTAGGCCGCGGCCGGCTCCTCATAACAGTGACTCGCCGCCATCTTGCGGCCCTTAGGCCTTCACCATCCCCAAGCTCAAGTGCCGTGATCGGCTGAATTAGGAGACATCGGACCGCCAAAAGTTGTTCATACTCTTCCGGAGGAGGTTCGGCAGGGGTACGGACACATTATAAGCCGGCCGACATAGCTGATAGTACCTCCGACCACTTGCGGCCCGCCGCCATCTTGCGGCCTGTGAAGCCTCCAGCATCCCCGGGCTCGAGTTCCGCATTCGGCGGTACGGGCGATAGCCATCCCGGCCCTTCCTTTCACAGACTCATCCGGATAATAGAGGTATGCTGTAGAGACCCTGATGGCCGGGAAAAACTAAGGAAAGTCCACCCCAGACCACCACCTAGGTAAAGCTGAGGCTCTGCTCTACATACAGCAAACGGTGGCCATCTTGCCAATCCATCGCCATCCTACGATTTACTTACCTAGGTGAGCCTCAAAACTTCACACATTAGTCACTGGACACCGGATACATCTGCCCCTGGGGAAATTATCGAGTTTGGTTAGCTTACTAAGCTGCTATTAGGCCGGCCCCTCATAACAGAGATTCGCCGCCATCTTGCGGCCCACAGGCCCTCACCATCCCCAGACTCGAGTGCCGTGATCGGCCGAATTAAGAGACATCGCATTGCCAAAAGATATTAATACTCTCCCGGGGGAAGTTTGGTAGGGGACACTATACGAGCTGGCAAACATAGTCGAAAATACATCAGACCACTAGCAGCCTGCCGCCATCTTGAGGTTTGTGGAGCCTCCAGCGTCCCCGGGCCTTTTTTCTTTTTTCTCGGCGTGGCCTGACCCTCCATGACGATGGCAGCTTAACTCCTCAGCCCGCCCCCGCCATCACACGACCTACGATCAGTATAACGGAGGCTAAACTGAGTTACAACCATCCTAACACATGGGGACCGCATCCAGAAACACATCCGCATCCCGTTCCAGATCATCGAGGGAACAGCCTGATAACCCCGGGCACAATATTCCGGACATGTTCCGCTCGAGCAGAGGAAACTTGGCGTCTTCTCGCCATAGAAGCGCCCAGGCCACATCTTCCTCACAGGGCACACCATCAGTAGCCCTACCTCATAGCCAAATAGGGGAGAATGTCACGGAAGAGCATCCTTTAAACATAAGCGACTTACGGATGATCGCCACGGACATAAAAGACGCCCTTGCAGCAGCCGTATCGGAACTTCGTTTGGACATCCGTGCCCTGACGGACAGAGTAGCGGTGACAGAAAGAACGGCAGAGCAGCAAGACCTTCAAATCCGCAAAACCACCAGACAAGTGGACACACATACCCTCCAAATGAGGGATATGCAGAGGCATCTCGAAGACCTCGACAACCGGGGCAGAAGACGGAACCTAAGGATACGGGGGCTCCCTGAGACGATTGAGGGGGATCAACTCTTGCCCTCAGTAACTAGCCTGTTCAATGGCAGAATGCATAGGCCACAGCAGACACCGGTTGAATTCGAACGAATCCACCGCGCACTGAGACCCAAAGGAAAAGCTACTAAACCTCCCAGGGATGTGATTTGCTGTCTGGTGGACTACAAGATTAAGGAAGAAATCTTACGCCAGGCCAGGAGTATCCCGCAAATCGTCCATGAAGGAAAAACGGTACAAATCTTTCAGGATCTTTCTGGCATAACCCTACAGCACCGCAGAGATCTGAAGCCGCTCCTAGACACTCTACGTACCAGAGGCATACCATACAAATGGAAGTTCCCCTTCTGCCTCGCGGCATCTTCGCAGGGGCGCTCGGCGTTCCTCAGAGTACCTGAGGATCTTCCCCAGTTCTGTGAAACCTTGAACATCCCCACCGTGGAGGTTCCGGAGTGGTATGCGGAATTTCGCCGATCGGCTGTCCGTAGAGAACGCCAGCCTGAAGAACCTATGGAGGCCATGAATGCTGGACACAGGAGGAGACGATCGCCTTTTGCCCCGTCGTACCACGGCACCTCCCGCTATCATCATCGGGAATTCAGTGCAGCAACCTCGCCCACCTCGAGAAGAGCCAGACGGGACCGATAACCGGTTAGAGAAGCGCCTAATGTCACAGACGCCCAACCACACAGTTATGCCATGTTAGGCGAACAGTTACCTTCATCTTTATTAAAATAGAATAGCGAGGGATTGTGCTCCACTGCTGATAACTTTCCTAAAATGGTCATCACAGGGCTAGACTTGCTGCGTAAGCACAGACCGTTAGGCCTTGTCTGGAATCCGCCATTAGGCTTGTAGGCTCTACCTTAGCAGCAAACCTCATGTCTAGAAGGATTGAGGTACGAGCGGCAGCATACAACCCCCATGACGCCCTTAGCGCTGATCTCGGTAACGAATACCTGCCCTCCTGCCGGCTGCGGAATGATTAAGTGCTCCCTGATTAGCGCACCTCACAGTCCCTGTCTCAACAAAGGCAATAGGTCTTCAAGTTCCCGGATTCCCACTATGTCATGCTTCCCCCAGTGAACCCCTACATTCCAAGAAGTTCGGGAAGAATATCTCCGATATACGGCTCAATCGCAGCATACACCGCAGTACACGTTTGAACCGGACCTAAAAACTAACAGCCAAGGAAAGTTGACCACCGTATCATACAGCCTTGCTTGCTTAATCCCATGGGAACTCTGATACCTCCATACCGAATGGCTGATGGACTTCGGATCCCTAATACTGAAGGGCTTCCCACTTCACACCTTGATCCCAGAATAACAGCAGGTGCTCCGGATATTGAGATTTTCTAGGAACTGAGGACACATAACGTAGCCGAAGTTGCTTACTACCAAAGCTGCTGTCTAACTACGGATGATCCCGCTAACCCCTTTTTCTTCATAGGTACGCCTCATAGAGCACTTTACCAGAGGTATTCACTGCTGGCGTGGACTGCATTTTGTCTTAATTTTATAGTTTAACTAATATTCTTCGAAGGTATGTTGAGCCTTATACTGTAATGGTTAGTAGACTTAAGCATAGAATAGGTTTTAAGCTCATTCGCTATACTATGTAGATTTTATCTTATGCTTAATCTCACACCTTGGAATCTTTGCTGCATATCTCCACAGACATTGCTGCAATTCCAGAGGTCTGAGTGACTCTTAACGAAACAAAAAACATGGTACTCTATCTCGAGTAAAGCACACATAGGATGTTCTTCGGAATCACTGAGGTGATCCAACCATCACCTCTTTTGCTATCCCTGGTGAACCCCAACGTCAACGGATAGTGCACTGATAGTGTACCCCTCCTTTATTTAACTTTCATGGTCACGTGATGGCGGGGCCTACACCCCTCTCACTCACACACCACCTCACTCGTGTAAGGTTTACACCAACCCCCACACGGCAACGGTGCAGTATAATAACCCGTATCCCACGGGATAGGAGCTGCACCCACGCTGTATTATTCCGATCCCTTTTCTAGACCTGAGAAGGCGGGATAATCAAGGGATTGATTATCTCCGTAATCTCTTCGGATAATCAAACCCCCCCCCCCCCCCCTTTCTTTTTTTTTTTTTTTTTTTCTCGTGATTGAAGGCTATGGATCTTAATCACGCACTAGCTGATAAGGAGCTATCTCCCGCTCTTCTAAATCTTCATTCCGTAAACATACGCGGTCTGAACACACCAGAAAAACGTTCCCTCTTACTCTCCTCTCTGCACAAGTCCCGGACCCATATTGCTCTGATCCAAGAAACACATTTCAGAACGGACACAATTCCCAAATTACAGGACCGGCATTTCCCAACAAGTTATCACGCATCTAATGATGAAGCCAAATCGAAAGGGGTGTGCATCCTCATATCTAAAAATTGCCCACTTGTTGTTTCAGATACCCTTAGGGACCCCCTTGGGAGATACATTTTCCTAAAAGGCACCCTACATGAACAACCAATAACTATAGCAAACCTGTATGCCCCAAATTCGCGACAAGTCTCCTTTTTCCGCGACACTCTTCAGACACTCACATCTTTTCGATCAGGTCTGTTAATACTTGGAGGTGACTTTAACGTCCCGTTAAACCCTAACCTTGATACATCCAATGGTCACTCCTCCCTCACATACAGAGCCCTTCGGGCCATAAAACAACAACTGAGAGGCTTACTCTTGCACGATACCTGGCGTACTCTATACCCTAATGAAAAAGATTTCACCTTTTACTCCCCACCACACTCTAAGTACTCACGGTTAGACTATTTTTTCATTTCCCAAGACGACTTACCAATGGTCAAAAAATCCTCTATTGAACCCATGGTCTTATCAGATCACAGCCCCATATCATTAACTTTACAACTGCCCGCCAAAAGACTGCACTCCCCAATATGGCGTTTAGATAATTCCCTCCTATCTGACATTGCTGTCACAAATTCGATCTCCCATCAACTTACCAAGTACTTCATGGAAAATGGCGAGGGAGAGCCCACACCTGAAGTGGTATGGGCAGCACACAAATGTGTGGTACGAGGCATACTCATCTCTGCAGCTGCAAATCGCACCAAACTTCGAAAAGCGAAAATAGATGAACTGACTAAACTTATCGCGCATTTAGAACAAAAACACAAACAATCCTTAGCTTCAGAGGCACTTACCGACCTAACGCAAGCCAGAAATGATTTACTAGAAGAACTCCACAAACGATTAAAGCGCAAATACATTTTACAGCGGAAATGTTTTTATGAGTTTGGTGATAAGTCAGGAAAACTCCTAGCGAGAGCACTGCAGGCCAAGAGAGCCGCACATACCATACACACAATTAAAGACCCTTCTGGTACACGTCATGTTTCCTCTGAAGCCATAGCACATCAATTTGTCCAATACTTCACAAAATTATATAACTTACGAACCTCCCATACGCCAAATTCCCTAGAGGATAGACAGGAAGCTATCAACCATTTCCTAGCCCAATACGCCCCGACCCCACTCACGGCAGAGGACTCAGAGGCACTAGATTCTCCCCTATCGATAAAGGAACTTACACTAGCTTTAACACAGATGAAACCAGGCAAAAGTCCGGGCCCAGACGGACTTACGGTAGGATACTACAAAGCCTTTACTGACATTTTAATCCCACCTCTAGCCAAAGCGTACAACAACTTTCCGCCTTCTAGTGTCGCTATCAGAGACACATTAGAAGCACACATCTCCCTTATCCCGAAACCAGGTAAAGATGAAACCATGGTCACCAACTACCGCCCTATCTCTCTACTAAACGTAGATATCAAACTGTTTGCCAAAGCTATCGCCAACCGTCTTATACCTCTACTCCCCAAACTAATATCCACAGAACAGGTAGGTTTCGTCCCCGGCCGCGAGGCCTGAGACAACACCACCAAAGCGCTAAACATCCACCATTGGATCACTACCTCTAACTCCAAAGGCTTCCTCTTGTCCCTCGATGCGGAGAAGGCGTTCGACAGGGTGGCATGGGACTTCATGGAGGCTACCCTGCATTACATAGGTTTGCCTCCACACTTACTCCGGATGATCATGACACTGTATTCTTCCCCCACAGCAAAGGTGAGGGTGAATGGTCGCCTGTCAAACGCCTTCTCCGTATCCAACGGTACCAGACAGGGATGCCCCTTATCCCCACTGATTTTCATTATCACTCTAGAACCATTCCTCCGCAAACTTAGGGATAACCCGAACATCAAAGGGCTGGAAATCAACAATAAACACTTTAAAATAGCCACTTACGCGGACGATATCCTACTGTTCCTCACTGACCCGCTCATTACCATTCCTAACCTACTTAAAGAATTTGCTCACTTCAAATTTCTTTCTAACCTACAAATAAATTTCTCTAAGTCCAAAGCACTAAACATATCTCTACCTGATGAAATAGTCACTCAATGTAAACTTAACTTCCCGATTGACTGGGAACCTCATGCGCTCACGTATCTTGGCATTAAAATACCCTCCAAATTGACAGACCTATATAAACTAAACTTTTTACCCATCTTACAAACCATCCAAGCAGATCTAAAAAAATGGAGCTTGGGACCGTTCTCCTGGTTCGGAAAGACGGCGATCCTAAAAATGAACATACTTCCCAGATTGCTCTACTTATTCCAAACCATCCCTATACAACTCCCTCCTTCCTTCTTTGGCATACTTAAGAGAACATGTAGGAACTTCGTATGGTCTTCTAAACAACCCAGACTGAACTGGAACAGATTGACGTCACCTAAACTCCAAGGAGGCTTACACATACCAGATATACAAAAATATTACTGGGTATGTCACCTCGCTAGGATAGTTGACTGGCACAATAACAGACCTAACAAAGACTGGATACATGTAGAAAATGCTTTTACCGCAATACCTCTACATCTTTTACCATGGATTAAGCAAAATAAAATACCTGAGGGGGCCACACATAACCAATTCATCAATGCAACTCTAAACACTTTTAAAGTAGCCTGCAAACTACTCCAACTGACACCCACACCAGGTCCCTTGACACCTTTGGAAAACTTCATACCAGGAATACATAATAAGACCCCAAAGACGGATATGAATCGCCCCAACCTTAGACTACAACAATTGTTCCAACAGGGCACTCTCATGTCTTTCCAGACCATGACTCGGAGATTTCCAGACTACCACATTCCCTTTTATAAATACCTGCAGATACGCCACTTCGCTAATAGCATCCAACCAATTGCAAACTTACACAGAGATCTTACACCCTTTGAAAGCTTTTGTAATAACCCAGAGCCCCAAAGACACCTTATCTCGTCTATATATAAACTCCTATTCACATCACAAGAAATCAAATCTGATAGTCTGATTTTACAATGGGAAAGGGATTTAAATCTAGACCTCACCACAGAAGACTGGCAACATGCCCTTACTCATATACACAAGGGTTCTCTCAATATCTCCACACAGGAAAACAGATATAAAATCTTTACAAAATGGTACAGAACTCCAGATAGGATACACAAATTCCACCCAAACCTTCCCCCCCTCTGCTGGCGTTGTCAAGCATCCAGGGGCACTCTCCTCCACATATGGTGGGATTGTCCCCTCATACAAAATTACTGGATAGACATACATCGACTAATTA
This sequence comes from Lithobates clamitans, assembly GCA_037952925.1. NCBI lineage: Eukaryota > Metazoa > Chordata > Amphibia > Anura > Ranidae > Lithobates > Lithobates clamitans. The sequence goes on from JBBGZY010000943.1 coordinate 3,122,700, forward strand.
CACAGATTACGACTTATTCGCCTGATTTCACCCCGGCCCAATACCTACTTCATCACACCTCCCTTCCACAACACACCTACAAGAAATCCCTGGTTCTACACCTCATCAACGCAGCTACATTATGCATCCCTATCCACTGGAGAGACACCTCCCCCCCCACTATTCAAGAATGGATGCAGAGGGTAGACAGAGTAGCTGAAATGGAACACCTTATACATCAATCCAATGATATACCATCCAAGTATGAACATATATGGGCTTGTTGGACTCATTTCAAATCAACCCACATACCGCACACTTCCTCTGACCCCACCCCTCAAAGGAATGGAGAGACAGTACACACGCATTCAACTGCTTAACCCATGGAATTATCTTTGGGCTTTCATTGTTCTTCCATCATTCCTTCCCCCTCCCCCCTCCCTCGTAGGACCCTCTCTACCACCCAAGGGATCACTAATGATCTGCATGATCCCTCGCTGCCGTTCTGAGATCTGATAGGCATCACAGTTACGCCTTTTTTCAAACTATCTAGGCAGATTCGACATGCTTCTGTCTTCTCTGTCCTCATATGTCCCACACTGGGCACAGATTGCTCCCAATAGGGGTGCCCAGAAGTGGAACGGAGCAACCAAGGTCGGTTAAGGACAAGGAAAGACTTTAGGAAAGAAAGCAGGGAAATAGAGTAGGTTGCTGACCGGATGATAAGGAGAAGAGAAAGGAGGAATTGGAGATAGGATTTAATTGAAAACATAACAATACGCTTTTACAACGATTTTCATTCAAACTGCTACCTTAAATTCCAATTTTATCGACCTAAGTTACACCTTGACTCAAAGGTAGATATAATTGCATTGTACTGATATAATACACACCTTACCTTAGATGTAGACGTAAACACATTAATACCTATAAAGTCTGGGATGATAGCGTACTATGGTTTATTCCCCTTTTTATTTTTTTTTTATTTTTTTTTTATTTATTTATTTTTTTTTTTTCCATCCTTTCCTGCCACATTGGCAATGCATTTTAATGACAAGAGAATTTCGCAGATATATTTTTCCACAACTCAAGGCTTATTCCCCCACCACATAAGATATCACCTACAAAATTTCTGATTGTAGTTCCTTCGTTCGTTTGTTCATACTATGTTATAGTACTTATAATGTCATGCATTATGATGTAATGTTATATCTGGCTATGGGCTAATATGTGACATTTACTTTCATGCTTTCATTTATGTAACACTTGTGTAAACTCAATAAAATTATACTTTAAAAAAAAAAAAAAAAAAGGAGGAAATGAAAAGCTTAGACAGGAACTGAAAAAGGAGCATACTCAGCTGGTCTACGCAATCTCAGGCTGCAATGGGGACATGGAGAAGATGGAAGGTACAGCTGAAGGCAGGATCAATCAGGTATATTTCACTTTATACAAAATTAATGCTTTAGTGGCTTTGTGAGTATGAACACTCTGTTATATAGCATGTAATGAGAGTTTTTCATAGTTTGGGTTTAATGCTAGCTAGATTTGTGAGGGCAACAGGAGGAGAGCAGGCAGCGTATGACAGAGGGACGCACTCTGACCACGGTGATCAGGGCAGAGTAGCCCTGGTTATTGTGTTCAGTAAAGAGGGGGGCATACAGGAAGTAGCAGGTTCAGGGAGGCTTTTTTACAGTTTAGAGGGGGGCAGATTACACAGCACAAGCCCTGTGCTGTTTAATCTGCTTTAAGGGACCATGATCTGTATTTTTTGGGGTAAGGGTTAACAAACACTTTAAGAATATTGTCCCTTCTTTTACAGGGCTACTTAACATAACATTAATAAACAATATCAAAATTAAATATTTTACCTGTGTACATTTTTTAATTTGTTAATTAGCTAATTATACTTTCTATATAAAACATTGTGATGATATTTATATGAATTCTGACAGGCAAAGTTACGAGTAGTATCATAGCTTGCCACTACCCCCTACCCCTCACACATTCCTATTAATCCATTACTATAACCAGTAGAAATATTCATCAAGTTGGAAGGGGTGATTAAGCTTTGTCAGTATTCCAAAAGCTTTGCCTGTCTGAACTAACAGAGAATTCAACCATGAAGGCTAGGATTTGGAGGCTGCTGCATGTGATCACACCTCCAGGGGCCTACAATTAAAGAATCTCTTTCTGATGTTTACAGAAACCTCTACCAAATGTGAAACATCTGCCAAATTTTAGCTGCATGTTGAGTAAATAAGTAGTACATCTGAAACAGCTATGAAAGTGCTGCTTCATCAGCATGCTTTGGAAATTAAAAGTCTCCAGTAATCCAGGGGTGGTCAACCCATGGCCTGTGGGCTGAGCCCTCTGATGTGATCCATGACCTCAAACCAGGGAAGTGCACACCCATGCTCTGGGATGGCGGGTTTGCAAGCCCAGATCACGATCAATGGGTTACAGACCCGCTATCCCAGAGCATCAGAGTGCATAATGCTTTGCACCCACAGCGGTGGAAGCAGAAAATGCATTAGTATAAGCGTCCGCTCTTGTCCCAGGCGGAGTGTTACCAAATGCACTTGGCTTTGGACCTTTCTAGCAGCCTGGAGAGCGATGCTAGCAAAAGCTGGACGAGGAAAAGGGCAGTGTATTAAACATGACATACACTGCACTTTTGCAATGGGCATATTAACACGTATAAAAAATTGGTTATTAGGCTGCTTTCATACTGATCCATAGGTGCAGTGCTGTACACACCTGCAGGTTAGGTGCACTGAGCCATAAATTCCTATGATATCCTGAATGCAGAAGTTTTGGTACACTTTCAGAAAGTGCACCACACCCGCAAGATGTAAGATAAAGCCCCATACACACTATTAGATTTTCTTCAGATTTACCAAAACCATATAATATGAGGTCAAACCTTAAGGCTACTTTCACACTGAGTCACTTTACAGGCGCTACAGCGCTAAAAATAGCGCCTGCATAGTGCCTGTAAAGAGTCTCTCCTGTCTCTCCAGTGTGAAAGCCTGAGTGCTTTCACACTGAAGCCGTGCGCTTGCAGGACGGTAAAAAAAAGTCCTGCAAGCAGCATCTTTGCAGCGCTGTAGGAGCGGTGTATATACCGCTCTTAAAGTGCCCCTGCCCATTGAAATCAATGGGGCAGCGCCGCCAAAGCGGCGCTTTGCCGGTGGTTTTAACCCTTTTTCGGCTGCTAACGGGGACTAAAAGCAGCCTTATAGGGTTCTCAGGACAGTAAGGGATCGTTTACATTTGTGGATTGGGGGTTGGTAAAATCCCATAGTTCATTGTGGCTCAGGACCGGTTACCAAATCACTTTAGTGGCCCTCGCTCTTCAAAAGGTTGAGCACCCCGATGTAATCTTTAATGACAGAGGTACTGTGTATAAACTTTAGGCAGGAAACTAGACAAATATAGAAAATATGCAATTTAGTGCAGTTATATACTCATGAAAACATATTAAATATATTTTTAAATGTAACTAAAGAAGCATCTGAATCTGACATGGTATTAGACTCTGTGAGGAGTGACTCACACTGAGAGAGTTATGCCCCGTACACACGATCGGATTTTCCGACAACAAATGTTGGATGTGAGCTTGTTTTTGGAAAGTCCGACCGTGTGTATGCTCCATCGAACATTTGCTGTCGGAATTTCCGCCCACATATGTTTGAGAGCAGGTTCTCAAATTTTCCGCCAACAAAACTTGTTGTCGGAAAGTCAGATTGTGTGTACACAAGTCCGTCACACAAGTCCGTTCACGCATGCTCGGAATCAAGCAGAAGGAGCCGCACTGGCTATTGAACTTCCATTTTCTCAGCTCGTCGTACGTCTTGTACTTAATTTTGGGACAACATTTGTGCGACCGTGTGTATGCAAGACAAGTTTGAGCCAACATCCTTCGGAAAAAAATCCACGGTTTTGTTGTCGAAAAATCTGATCGTGTGTACGGGGCATAAGACCCCTTTCACACTGGGGCAGCGGCCCCATTTTCGGTAAGGAGACGCTTGTTTAAGTGGTGCTTTGCCGCTGTTTAAGCGGCGCTTTTCGGCCACTAGCTGAGCGGTTTAAACCCCAAAGAAGGGGTTAAAAACGCCCGCGTTGCGGCACTTCTAAAGCGTTTGCCCATTCATTCTAATGAGCAGAGCGTTTTGGGAGCACTAAATACAGCACTCCCATCCTGACCAAAGATGCTGCTTGCAGGACTTTTCAGAACATCCCGCAACCACATCGCCCGAGTGTGAAAATTCACACTGAATGAATAGGAGTCAAGTTCAGACGTTTAGCAGAGGCTATTTCCAGCGCTAACGCGCCTAAAAACCACCCCAGTGTGAAAGGGGTCTAGGGATCAGCACTCTTAGCCAATCAGGCTCTGCTGTATGTATATTAACAAGTAAGGATGAGCTCAGGCGTGTTCACAACCCACACGTGCAGAGCCGCCAGGAAGTTGGCACTGCACAGCGCTAATCACAGGCAGTGAGACATTTCTTGATCTCTGCAGCCGAGGATCAGGAAAATGTCTCACTGCATGCGATTAGCGCTGTGCAGTGCCAACTTCCTGGTGGTCTCTGCGCGTGCGGGTTGCAAACACGCCTGAGCTCATCCTTATTGACAAGTAACAGGGTATCAGCAGGATAAATATAAGCTCATCAGTGTGCTGCTGCTCATTTATTGTCCAGTCACAGCTAGGGTTAGGGAAGGTAACCACCTGCATTGCTTAAACCCAGTAGAAAGAAGTGAGGTCATCAACCTATCTGGCAGGACTGTGTACAGCTCACTGTCATTGCAAAGGTACAGGAACATGAACCATACATGTGTAATTCCCCCGTACACACGGTTTGATTTTTCGACGGAAAATGTGCGATCGGAGCGTGTTGTCAGAAATTCCGACCGTGTGTGGGCTCCATCGGACTTTTTCCATCGGATTTTCCGACACACAAAGTTTGAAAGCAGGCCATAAAATTTTCCAACAAGAAAATCCGATTGTGTCAATTCCGACCGTGTGTGGACAATTCCGACGCACAAAGTGCCATGCATGCTCAGAAGAAATTCCGAGACGGAACAGCTCAGTCTGGTAAAATTAGCGTTCGGCATGGATAGAGCACTTTCGTCAGGCTGCAATCTTTAAAATTGTTTAATACAGCACACTCTCTTCTTCTTTCTAATGCTAGAAGAATGAAGTAGTTTTGCTGCTCATATTCACACAGACTTCTCACAAACTTATTTCTTTATTATTTATCATGATTCCCTCAATATATTTTGATTTGTCACATCTGACCAAAAATCTTTTTTCTTTTTTTTGGTTTTGTATTTTTTTCAAGGCTGATGGTTTTTTTTATTTTTATTTTTTTTTACTCCAGAATATTTTTGTGTGTTTTGTGTGTCAAGTTACCACAACACCATTATTATCTTGTATTATTTAAAGTGGGGTTCCACCCAAAAAACAAAAATACCTGGAAAAATTCTAAAAAACAAAACAAAAAACATTTGGATATTTTTTTTTTTTTTCACTTACCTCTAAATGCCTGTTGCTAGGGGGTCCCTCGTAGTCTGCCTGTTCCTTTGCCTGGGCTGGTGACATCACTTCCCCCTCGGCACAGGAAGGGCTCCGCTCTTCTCCCTCCCTCCTGTCAATCATCTGGGACCCATTACAGGTCCCAGGTGATTGAGCGGCCAATCACGGCGCGCGACGCCGCTCACGCATGCGCAGTGGGTGCCAGGCTGTGAAGCCACAGCCCGGCGCCCACAGTTGAAATGCCGGCGCCGATGAGCGGAGGGGGGGGACGAGTGGGGCTTCTATCCCCCGCATCGCTGGACCCAGGGACAGGTGAGTGTCCAATTAAAAGTCAGCAGCTGCAGTATTTGTAGCTGCTGACTTTTAATTTTTTTTTTTTTGACGGCCCCCCTGGGTGGAACTCCTCTTTAATCTCAAGGAGGTTGCTTGGTGTTGGTGTCTCTTGTTAATTTCACATTGTAGTTTACAAATGTGCCTGCCTCCTCACAAACAAACTGTCCTTTTTGAAGGAAAACACACATAGGCGAGTATAATTGAACCAAAAATTCCTTTTATTAAGGGCTCATAACCAAACAAAGAGGGAGGCAACGCTGGATAAACATCATAAATTGGCGAAGCCTTTGAACCCCAGGGCAGACATCAATTAATTTCCTGCAAAATTGGTGGCCTGAGGAGTCCATATCTAAGGGAGTGCAGTCTGGTCTAGAAGTCCCAGAGATCATGAAAGCAGCAGATGACATGTATTGTCCCCAGGCTGTGGTCATACAAGAGGCTGCATATTTTGCCAGACCAGACTGAACCCAGGTCATCACTCTCTGGTCTTCCTTCCACGCTTCCTTCCTGGCTGTGGCTCTGGTGTTGGAGATGTGGCAGGAGGAGGAGTAGGACCTGGAGGAGGAGGAGGAGTAGGACCTGGAGGAGGAGGAGGACTATGGGTGAGGTGACAAATGTGGGTTGCACATGTGAGTTGGCCCCTTAACCCCTATTTAGAGCTTACAAAATTAAAAACTCACATAGGAGTTGTTGGCCCTCTGCATCATTTTGCATGCAGTTATGCCGCAAAGTCCTCCTCCACACTGTGGGGTGTTCTGAGAGCCTCAGTAGCCTTCCAAAATAGGCCTATGGCAGCCTCCTCCAGGTTACTCCTCTTCCTGCCACTTTGTCTTTGAAGGTGTAGGGGAGGGACCTGGGTATCAGGCAGCCTGCTTGGCCCAGCCACCTCCTGGCTGAGACTTCCCTGTGTATGAAAAAGGGACATGGTTTTAGTTTTTTGCTTCATCAATCACAATCATAAATTAGTACTCCAAAAATAACATCTATTTAACATCATTGATTGGACAACCAGAAATGTTTAGAAGAATGCTATACCTGGCTCAAGCTGGGCTCCTCCACATGTTGCTGCCTGGAAGGCCCAGGTTGGGCGTCAGAAGCCTCAGCTGGGGGGGGGGAGGAAGCGTGGAAGGCAGAGTGAAGAGTGCTGGCCTGGGTTCAATCTGACCTGCCAGAAAATGCAGCCTGTCATAGTACCACAGCCTGGGGACATGAATGTCATCTGCAGCTCCTGATCTCAGGGAATCCTGGACCTTCTTGTGCTCCCTTAGATAAGTGCTCCTCAGGCCACCAATTAGGATCTTCAAATAGGTGATGTCTGCCGTAGGGATCACCGACTTCACAAATTGCAGCAAATTATCCAGTGCTGCCTTCTTCTTTGTTTGGTTCTTATAATCGGGGTGGTTTATCTGCCACAGACAAGGCAGCTCCCTGAACATATCTATGAAGATTGGCATAAAGTCCTGATCCTTCAAGATATCCATTTTAACTGCAAGACACAACACAAGACAAACCCTAATGTCAGCCTAAAGTCTTTTAAACTTGTGCAAATACAGGCCTCAATCTAGAAGCAGTATAGGCCCAATGTTAAATCTTACCTTTGCTATCACGATCGGCGCCTCCGTTACTCCTTCCTCCGCTCACAGATCGTAGTACTATGCATGCGTGTTACGCTTTATAGACACTGCGCATGCGCGAAACTCCACCCGCCCCTGACGTTCTTTCTAGTCTATTCCCCGCCCCTTCTCGTTCGCAGTGGGGGAAGAGCACATGGCGGAGACAGAGCAGGTGTCTGTTAATTACAGCAACAAGGAGGAGGAGGAGGAGGAAAGCCCGGAGCCTGAAACGTCCAGATCCAGAAGGAGACGATTTAAGACCTCAAATATGTCCTTTGTGGAGATGATGGAGATGGTCGATATCCTGAAGAAGGCCGACTATGACGGGAAGTATGGACCTTACCCCAACCCCAATGTCCGAAAGGCCAAGATGATCATGGCGAAAGTGGTCAAAAGTCTGCACCGGAATTTCGGGGTACGACGATCGAAAGATCAGTTAAGGAAACGGTGGTCGGACCTGAAATTAAGGGAGCACGAGCAGTACAGAAGGATCCAGAGAGTGCTGCAAAAAAGTAAGTAGTTGTGCTGTGTTCCTATTCTTTATGTTTATTACGTTTGCGCTGCTCCATGTGCTTTTCTTAACTGTTGTCCAGTTTAAAATGGCAACTTTCATTTTCATGGGCACATTATTCGTTCGTATGAAACATTGTTCGTTCGGTCTAGAAAACACCAATGTTTTGGCCATATGCATTTGATTCTCAGGTGGCCGTTCAGGCCCCCCACACAGTCCAGCTGTCTCCCAGGGACAACCTCCAGCTATGTGTGCTATTCAGCTGCCTCTCACCCCGCGGATCGCGGCACTCCAGCCCGGGGATGACGGAGGCTCCGTAGGCCTCAAGATGGCGGCAGGTCTCTGAGGTATAATGTCAGCCACGGCCCGATGGAGACACAATCGGCCACAATTTCCGCTGGGGCTGGTGAGGATGATGTCTGGTAACTGTTAGGGAGCATTTGGAGGCTCTCCAGGTTGTATTACATGCAGGATGGTGACGGATTAGATCAGGATCGGCGGAGCTCCAGAGCAACACGTCTTTCTCCCACTACATCCGGACACGCCCCCGGCCATATGCATTTGAATACATTTTTTATGGCCTACTTGTCTTAAAATAATTTGGTTGTGTAGATGGGTTTGTAACTAGAATGTAATGCAAACTAGATTCTGTGTAAGGAGATGACACTCAGCAGCAGTTTTCACATCTCTACACTGGAGCACTAGTGTGGGACACAGGAACACCCTTTTTATTAGGGGGCCCACACAGGTGCTCCAGTGTATACTATAGGGGTGTCTCCATCTGTGAAGCTTGTACAAAACAGGTAAGTATTCAAGCTTGACAAAGGACAAAAATATTTCTTCATCTTGGAACTCTGTCAAAAGAGACAATTGTACCCAACTTCCAAGCAATGTTTCATATTTCTATTTCTGCCATGAAATATCTGTGTGCTAAGTATACCTATTTTTTTTTAACATAGGGGATAAAAGACTCAGAGGACACCCCTCATCCGAGGAGACCACAGACCCCCCACCTCTGGAAGAAGGGGAAATCCCACAAAGACAACAGGAGGAGGAAGGAGACATGGTGGAACTAGTCACCACAACAGGTGAGTGTCTGCGACCACAGGCTCAGGTAAGAGATGGATGCCGGCATATTTATAATACATGGTGTGATTTTGTTTCTATCTTTTTAGGTGATCGTGATGTTGTGGGTCATTTAAGATCATTTAACCTCTAAAAGTGCACAGATCCTGATCGGGGAGATCATGGGGTGTAATAGGGACTTGGAAAACATCCAGAAAAACATCAATGAAGTAAAAAAAAAATGAAGAACATCATTGATGTTTTAGGGAGAGTTTAAAACCCCTCAAAATCCCTTTGGTTTTTTGTGCTTTTTGTGATCTACAAATTTCTAAAATTTTTTGACATATTTGCGAAAAGCCAAATTTTAAAGATGCACACAGTGTGTCAACATGTGCTATCTACCATCACTGGAGATCAATGGACGTGTTTTGGGGGTGCAACCCCTTCCTCAATAATAAAGTAGCTGGGAGGAAGGGGTTGCACCCCCAAAACACGTCCCTTGATCCCCCGTGATGGCAGGTAGCACATGTTGACATTCGGTAATTTGTGTGCATCTTCAAGATTTGGCTTTTCCTGGGGTGACTTCACCCCATCTGAACGCAATATCAAACACAGTTTGTAAATACTCATGTCTGATATTGCCTTCAAGTTCTACAAAAGTTGAACTTTGTAAGTTCAAGATTTGTGTCTTTCTTGTTTTGAACATGCCTGTTTTATCTTAAATGGACATTTCTACTTCTTCTAATATGACCCAAAAAATTGTTATACAACAAACATGTTGATTTGTTTTAAAAACCTTTTACAAATGCACATGTGATTGTGCTGGTATTAAAAAGATTGATAATCAAGAATGTGTGGATTATTGTTTAAACGCTCCAAAACTTTTGTTGTGCTCTAATTGGTGTTTTCTGTGACAATGGGGGTTATTTCCTAAGGGAAAATCCACTTTGCACTACAAGTGCAGTTTCAAGTGCACTTGTAGTGCAAAGTGTCTTTGCCTTTAGTAAATAACACCCAACAGTGCTTTGTAATGTTACACAATCACGCCACTTTCAGGACTACCCACATTTCAGTCAGGGTCAGTTAAAAGAAACACAAGCAGTAAATGTCACCAAAGATTTTAGTAGTTAAAATGATTTTTTTATTTGAAAAAGGTTTCAGACATTGTCTGGCATATTAATGGCCCCCCTACCCGCAAAGTATTCAAGGTATCTTAGACGGACCTCACGGGCACTCAGGGGGGGGCAAGCCAGGACTGCCACTTTCAAGCGCCGTCATGGTTGGTTCATTCGGAATTCCGGCCTCAGGCCCAACTGAGCCAGCATAGTTGGCAGAATGTTGCCGTAAAAAGTTGTGTAGAACAAATCACGCCAGGATGATATGATTCAGTTTGTACTCCGCCATGTGTATGGGTGTAAGAAATAGGCGGAACCGGCTGGCCATGATTCCAAACGTGTTCTCCACCACTCTTCTGGCTCTGGCCAGCCAGTAATTAAAAACCCTCTGGTCCGGGGTGAGGGTCTTCATCGGGAATGGCCGCATAAGATGGTCCCCCAGCGCAAACGCTTTATCCGCAACAAAGACGAATGGGAGTCCTTCTGCATTGTCTTCTGGAGGTGGCAAGTCCAAGCTGCCATTCTGGAGACGCCTGTAGAACTCCGTCTGGGCGATGACTCCACCATAGGACATCCGGCCATTCTTCCCCACGTCCACATACAGGAACTCATAAGTAGCCGACACCACCGCCAACATCACAATACTATTGAACCCCTTATAGTTGAAATAGTATGACCCTGAGTTGGGTGGTGGAACGATGTGGACGTGTTTCCCATCAATTGCCCCTCCGCAGTTAGGAAAGTCCCACCGCTGGGCAAAGTGGGAGGCCACAGTCTGCCATTCCTGTGGGTTGGAAGGAAACTGTGGAGTCAAACAAGAAAAAAAAATATTCATTTTGCACATAAACAGGGAAAGCAGATTATACACAAACATTCTTGGCCAACATCAAGATAACATTTATTTGAGGGAGTTTTTAAAGACCAAGGTATAAGGTACACCTATTGCATTCCCCCCCCCCCCCCCCGGTCATGGGCCATTTCTAACATTATAGGGGTGGGAGCTCTTGGACAGGTAACCCTCTCCACTTCATTGAGAGATGAATGCCTAAATAATGTGTATTACTTTGAACAGCCCCTCCTTAGTTACACTATTGACAGCCCACTGGACAGGTAAGAAGTGTCAGAATACAAAGATATAAATACACACTGCACATATTTGAGCACATTTGGACATTCTGCTATTACCTATCAAGAGAATATTAGTATACCAAAACTTTAAACAGTACCATTTGAAAGTATACAGGCAGGCAATTGCACTGCATGCTTTGGGTAATTCATCCATACATCTGACCACAAAAGAGATGGGTATAGTGTGTATGGGTTTGGCAAAGTCAGCAGATAGATGATTGAGGATAGATAGAGAATTGGCATCAGCTGACTTAGCAGTTGAGGGGAGGGAGGGTTCAAAATGATTTGGGGACCCCCCAAAAAAAGCCTCTGGCACTCTGCCTGAATTTTAAGCACAAATCACATTTTAAAACATTTTAGGGGGTGTTTGTGGTAAAGCACTACTATGGAGCTGATAAAATACATTGTTAAGTGACTACATGAGGTGAATATAGGGCCAGGAGACCATGCTGGGGAGGTAAGTGAAGGCAAATATGTATGAAGGACAAAAAAATAATTACATAAAAAAAACAGCATGCATGAGGACAAAGGGGACATTCACAGCATATTCCAATCATGGTAATTAGGGAATGAGGAAAGAAATACAATATATTATCAAACATTAAATACAATAAAATGTGATATTAAAGGCTAAATCTTAGCTTAATATACTCCTTCTGCAGGACCTGGATGATGGCAGAACAGGTCTCCGGGATAATGATCCCCAGAGCCTGGGGGGAGATGCCTGTCGAGAACTTGAGGTCCTGCAAGCTTCTCCCCGTCGCCAAGTACCACAGGGTAGCGACTAGCCTCTGCTCTGGAGTGATGGCTTGCCTCATGCAGGTATCCTGCCTGCTGATATAGGGGGTCAGCAAAGCCAACAAACGGTGAAATACGGGGTCCGTCATCCAAAGAAAGTTCCTGAAATCATCAGGATTATTCTCACGGATCTCACGGAGACAGAACTGGTCACGCTGGAGCAACCAATTCTTGGTCCATGAACTCCTCCTCACCCTGTTCATGGACTGGACTTGTGTCAAGGTAAGGACCCCAACACCAAGCCCCCGCACAGCACAAACTCTACGAGGAGTACGTATACGCAACATGGCTAGAAAACGGTCCGCTGCTCAGAACGAAGTAACAGAACACACTGAAGAACAGCAAGGCCTGTGAAGAGCGACCTGAAAAACAGCAACGAGCGGACAAGATCGCACAGAGGACTCCAATACGAACTGACTGCACGCACTGAAGACCGGATACAAACCCACAAACACAAACTGAACAGCAGAAAACGATCTGAAAACCACGAGTCTGAAAAAGCGCGAATCGTCTCTCACCAAACTTTTACTAACACGAGATTAGCAAAAGGAGCACAAAGGGTGCCGCGCTTGGTTCAGACCTGCCTTTTTCTAGTCTCGTCGTACGTGGTGTATGTCACTGCGTTCTTGGTGATCAGAAATTACGACAACTTTGTGCGACCGTGTGTATGCAAAATAAGTTTGAGCCAACATCCGTCTGAAAAAATCCATAGATTTTGTTGTCGGAATGTCCCATCAATGTCCGACCGTGTGTATGGGGCATAATTGTGTATTTAGCTGCTGGCCTAGAATTCAACCTTAATTTTAATATCCGTGGTAAAGCGAGTTTTCCTTTTTTTTGTGTCAATTTTTGCATAATGTCTATCTCTCTGTCTCTCATGTTTTTGTTTTTTTTTCATTTTGCATGGCGTGGGGAGGAAAAGAACGCTTGTCAAGGCTTTGCTGCTCTCTATGGTTCTTTTAGGGAGAATTTCCTTCACTTCCTGTCCAACTGAACACAGTTTCACCAGACAGGAAAAGAGAGAAAATCTGCAACTGGGACACAGACAACATAAAATGCTGTTAGCAGGACAGGAAATTAGGGAAATTCACTAATGGAGACCCAGATATTAGTAAAAACCTGAAAGGAGTTCTAATCCTAACCTACTGCATAATCACAAACCCCCCCCCCTCCCTCCTCCAGCAAAAATAGTCCCTGACACATTACCGCTATGCAGAGCTGTGGGCAACACAACCTGCAACCCCTGCACAGAGGAAATGTATGAAATGGGTGGGTGTAATGCACCCCAACTGCACTGGTTGGGTTGCATACTCCAAAGGCCAGCCTTGTATCCATGTTCAGCTTCTTGCATTTTAGCACTGCACAGTATTGGAGGATTAGAGTCAAGTCACAGGGACCATTATAGCACAGGTTTTTAGCTGCTACAAATCTTAATTAATCTTTTATTTGTGTGTTGATTTGTATCTGCCTACAGTGCTTTGTATGTGGCTATAAATAAATGGTGTGATTTGATCATTAGTAGCTGCATTCGATAACACGAGCAGCTACTGAAGCTGGAGATTCTGTGGCTAGCTCCAAGTGATGCAAAAAGTCAATCACTCTGCAAAAATCACATCTGTATTCTGCTCAGACTGAAAACAATACCATCTCAGAATGTTACCACCCTCATCTTAATCATTAAGCAAGAGTAATACCTATAAAAGAGACAATACAGATAAAAATCTCTAGGTAAAAAATATGGTACGGCAAGCAAGTATGAATCAGGCCTGGTTCATACCTATGCATTTTTTAGTGCCTTTTTTTTAGTTTTGCAGAAACACACTACAGTCCATTTAACATGGTTTCCTATGGGTCACGTTCACATCTATGTATTTTATAGAAATGGCCAGGGACTTTTTTTCTGGATCAAAAACATGTATTGAAAAACTGCACCTGGAATATGTAAACTGCAACCTGCATAGGCGTGAACAAGGCCTAAAGGACTACATTATTGTAGCGTTCATTTAGCTCCCAGCTACAATTTTAACATGGAAATAAGATACAGAGACCAGACGTCCCCGGATTGCAGGGGCAGCACCAGGTGCACGGCCGATCCTGGGTGGGTGCTGAGGCGGGGGTGGTCTGCCCCACACTGGGGGGCGGGGTCTGAGGCCACTCACTGTAACAGCTTTAATTTGAATCGCCGGGTGCCTGCCGTCACATAAGTCCAGTCTCCAAGTTTGGCTCCTTTGATAGACAGCACATGCTGGGACGTGTGCTGTCTATCATAGGTAGGTGCCGATCCAGGAGGAGGCACTTGGTGATTCAGGTTAAAGTTGTTACAGCGGGTGATGAGAGGCTCTCCTCTCCTCTCTGATCCCCTGCACAGGTGAGGCTGCATAGATGGGCACTGGTAAGACTACATTGATGGGCACTGGTAAGGCTGCATTGATGGGCACTGGTAAGGCTGCATTGCTGGGCACTGGTAAGGCTGCATTGGAAGGGCACTGGTGAGGCTGCATAGATGGGCACTGTAAGGCTGCATAGATGGGCACTGGTAAGGCTGCAATGCTGGGCACTGGCGAGGCTGCAATGCTGGGCACTGGTGAGGCTGCATTGCTGGGCACTGGTAAGGCTGCATTGCTAGGCACTGGTGAGGCTGCATAGATAGGCACTGGTGAGGCTGCATTGCTGGGCACTGGTGAGGCTGAATTGCTGGGCACTGGTGAGGCTGCATTGCTACACTGGTGAGGCTGCATTGCTGGACACTTGTCAGGCTGCATAGATGGGCACTGGTGAGGCTGCATAGATGGGCACTGGTGAGGCTGCATTGCTGGGCACTGGTAAGGCTGCATTGTTGGGCACTGGTAAGGCTGCATTGTTGGGCACTGGTAAGGCTGCATTGTTGGGCACTGGTAAGGCTGAATTGCTGGGCACTGGTAAGGCTGAATTGCTGGGCACTGGTAAGGCTGAATTGCTGGGCACTGGTAAGACTGAATTGCTGGACACTTGTAAGGCTGCATTGCTGGACACTGGTTAAGCTGCATTGCTGCGCTATGGTGAGGCTGCATTTCTTGGCACTGGTGAGGCTGCATTGCTGGGCATTGGTGAGTCTGCATAGATGGGCACTGGTGAGGCTGCATTGCTGGGCATTGGTGAGTCTGCATAGATGGGCATTGGTGAGTCTGCATTGATGGGCTCTGGTTAGGCTGCATTGGATGGGCACTGGTGAGGCTGCATTGGATGGGCACTGGTGAGGCTGCATTGCTGGGCACTAGTGAGGCTGCATAGATGGGCACTGGTGAGTCTACCTTGGATGGGCACTGGTGAGGCTGCATTTGTCAGGTCACCTTAAGGCTAGGTGACAGATGCACACCGTTGGGATCAGGAGTGCACCGCAAGGTAGTGGACCCTACGGCTGACTGCTGCGGATGGGAGTCAGGGTGGTAAGGAAGGCAGGGCCGCTGGAACACCAACATGGATCCCACCGGGGTTAGAGCGTAAGATTCCCTAGGGCGTGGAGTCTAAGAGCCAGCAGGTGTTCACCAGAGCCTCTAGTGGTGAGGATGGACTGGGCTTCAAATGGCTCCAGGTCGTGACTCCCAGGTTCCCCCAGCTCACACCCACAGTAGGCAACAGGAGGATGGGGATAGTAAGGGAATAAGCCAAGGTCGAGGCCACAAGCAGACAAGAACAACAGAGTTAACGCCAAAGGTCAGGGTCACGAGCAGACAAGAATAGTTGAGAACACGCCAAGGATGGTAACAGAAACAAACGTAGAGCACACGGCAGACAGGAAACAGGAAGCCAAACACACGAAGGTTGATCAGCAGGGCTGGCCTGCAGTGCAGAGGTTAATATAGAGTTCTCTGATAGGAGCTGGGGTGGAGCCATGCTAGAGGAGAGATTATAAAAGCAGTCAGGTGAGAGTCAGCTGGTCTCTAGAGATGAACACATGGAGACAGGTAAGCTGACAGGCAAAACTCTATTGCATAACCATGACAGTACCCCCCCCCCCCCTTATGAGGCCTTCCCCGCCTGCGACCAGGTTTAGAGGGGAACTTCAAATGAAACTTCCTCAACAGACGAGGTGCAAAGACCTCAGAAGCCGTGATCCACAACCTCTCCTCAAGACCAAACCCTTTCCAATGCAAGAGGTACTAGAGAATGCCTCTACAGAGTCGGGAATCCAAAATTTGGCTAACCTCATACTCCTGATTATCCTCAGAGACCGGCGCTGCGGTAGAGAGAGGACGAGAGAACTTATTGAGGACTAAAGGCTTCAGAAGGGCAACATGGAAGGAGTTAGAGATTTTGAGGCTTTTGGGAATCTGGAGCTTGAAACAAACAGGATTCAGTTTAGAAGTTATGGTGTACGGACCAATGAATCTTGGGGCAAATTTAAGAGAAGAAACCCGGAGTCTGATGTTCCTGGTGGGGGGCCAGACTTTGTCTCCTGGCTGAAGAGAAGGCGGCTTACGCCTGCGACGGTCAGCAAAACTCTTGAATTTGTTGGCAGCTTTCTGGAGGGAATCATGAACGTCAGTCCACATGAAATTGAATGATTCTTGAACAGTAGCCAAGGCTGGCATGTCGGAAGAACAGGTCATAGGAAGAGAGAGTTGAGGATGTCTTACATAAACGGTGACAAAGGGTGTTTTCTGAGAACTGATGTTGACATGGTTATTGTGGGAGAACTCTGCCCACTGGAGTAGTGATGCCCAATGATCATGATGAGCCGAGACCAAGGTACAGAGAAAGACCTCCAACTCCTGATTGACCCTCACAGTCTGGCCATTGGATTGGGGATGGTAAGAAGAGGTAAAATCCAAGGTAATGTTGAGGGATTTGCAAAAGGCTCTCCAAAAACGAGAAGTGAACTGAACACCCCTGTCCGAAACGACATGGGAAGGAACACCATGAAGCCGGAAAATCTCTCGTACAAAATGGGAACCAAGGCAGGGGCAGAAGGGAGACCAGGAAGAGTAACAAAATGAGTCATCTTGGAGAACCGATCGATTACCACCCAAATGGCCGTATTATTCTCCAACAGTGGAAGATCAGTGATAAAATCCATGGCGATGTGAGACCAGGGCTCCTTAGGAATGGGCAAGGGCATGAGCAGGGGCTTGAGCAGGGGCTTGTGTGGAAGATTTAGAGTGAGCACAGACATGACAAGCCTTAACGTACTCTTTAACATCCGAGCGGAGTTCACAGCATGAACTGCCACCTTGGAATCGTGTCCCCAACGAAGGATCTTAGCTCTTAGCTCCGTGGGAACAAAGGTCTTGCCAGGAGGAATTTTTGATTCCAGGGTGGTAGATTGGGCAACAATGCATGAGGTCAGAATGATCGGCTCAGGATCAGGGGTGGACTCCTCGCCCAAAGTGTCAAATGACCTAGAGAGAGCATCAGCTCGACCGTTGCAGGAACCAGGTTTGTACTTAATCGTGAATTTAAAACAAGAAAAGGAGAGACTCCACCTGGCCTGTCTGGGGTTCAGACGTTTAGCATTCTGTAGGTATTGTAGATTCTTGTGATCAGTAAAGATTGTTATGGAGTGAGGGGAACCCTCCAAGAGATGACGCCACTCCTCCAAAGCCAATTTAATTGCAAGAAGTTCCCGATCACCAATGACATAATTTCTCTCTGCCTGAGAAATTTTTTTGGAGAAGAACGCACATGGTTGACGTCTCTTCTCAAAGAACTGGAGAAGCACAGCTCCCACCCCCATTGAAGAAGCGTCTTCTTCAATAAAAAATGGGTCCCCAGGATTTGGTCTCCTCAAGAGAGGTCCAGAAACAAAGACCTGGTTCAGATCGTGAAACGCAGAGACAGCCTCTGGAGGCCAGTCTTTGGCATTCGCACCCTTCTTGGTCAAAGCGATAATAGGCGCGGCAATGGAAGAGTAATTCCTTATGAACTGCCTATAATAATTTGGGCAGCCAAGAAAGCGCTGTGTGGCCATGAGGCTAGCAGGAAGGGGCCAGTTGGTAATGGCTGAGACCTTTCCGGGATCCATGCGAAGACCCAAACTAGAAACAAAACGTCCCATAAACAGGACCTCAGGACATTCAAAGGAACATTTCTCCAGCTTGACATAGAGATTATTCTCTCTAAGGTGCTGAAGTACAGTGCGGACATGGTTTTTGTGAGCAAGCAGATTTTCGGAAAAGATGAGAATGTCATCCAGATAGATGACAACAAACTGGTACAGTAGATCCCTGAAGATTTCATTGACAAAGTTCTAGAACACAGCTGGAGCATTACACAAACCAAAAGGCATAACCAGGTATTCGTAATGCCCATCCCTAGTGTGAAATGCAGTCTTCCATTCGTCACTTTCCTGTATTCGAATGAGATTGTCTGCACCTCTGAGATTCAACTTGGTGAAAATGGAAACCCCCTTCAACCTGTCGAATAGCTCAGATATTAGAGGTAAGGGGTATCGGTTTTTGATAGTCACTGCGTTTAACTCTTGATAGTGGATGCAGGGTCTGAGGGTACTATCCTTTTTGACAATGAAAAAGAACCCTGCTCCTGCAGGTGACGAGGATTTCCGGATGAAACCTCTCTCCAGATTCTCGGCGACATACTCAGACAGAGTTGCTCCAGAGACAAGGTCTATGGCACAGTCAAAAGATCTGTGGGGAGGAAGCACCTCAGCAGACTTCTTACAGAACACATCCCGGTAATCGTTGTATGCAGTGGGAAGATCAAAAGATACGGATGTGGTAGCAATGGGAAGTCTCTCCTTGGGGGCCACCTTGAGAAGACAGGACGAGAAACACGAAGGACCCCAAGCCAGGATCTGCCCAGAGACCCAGTCCACATGTGGAGAGTGGAGCTGTAGCCAAGGAAGGCCCAATACAATGGGGGTAGAGGCCTTGGGTAGAATGAGGTGGAAATCCACTCCTGGTGGAGAATCCCACTGGCATCCTAATAGGTAGTGTCTGGAAACGGATAGGGCCCCCTGGGAGCATAGTGCCATCAATTGCCGAGACTACCAGTGGTGTAGCGAGGGGAGAAAGGGTAAGCTTCATAGAAGAAGCAGTTCTCCAGTCCATAAAACTGCCGACAGCCCCGGAGTCCAGATATGCTAGGACCGATTTGGGGAGAAGTGCCTACATGGAGGAACACCGGAAGAAGAAGACAAGAAGGTGATGTTTCTTAGTCCAATACTCCTCCATCCTAAATGTATTAGACCCGAGCGTTTCCCGGACAAAGCGAGCAGAAGTCACGAAAATGACCCTTGCCCCACAATAAGGACACAAGCTCAGAGTTCTGCGTCTAGCACGTTCTTCTGGGGTTAGTCTGGTCCGGCCCAGCTGCATAGGTTCCTCAGCAGGCAGAGGATGCTCCACAGGGCGATGGGGAAGAGTTCAGGCTGGCTAGGACCTAGGGAGTGCTGCCGTCTTTTTTCTAGGGACCTCTCCTGGAAACGAAAGGCAGTCTGATTGCACAAGGAATGATGACCGGCGGGGATGGCTCTTCCTGCTAATTCGTCCTTCACTCGGTCAGAGAGGCCATGTAAAAAGGTTGCGACCAGGGCTTCATTGTTCCAGCTCAATTCAGCTATGAGGATACGGAATTGAAGTGCATATTGTCCCACTGAACAAGATTCTTGGCAAAGGCGTAAAAGGGCACTAGCCGCTGAAGAAACCTGAGCTGGCTCTTCGAAGATATTACAAAAGAGCTTCAAAAAATCAGACAGGCTGGAAACCACCGGGTCATTCTTCTCCCGCAGGGGGGCAGCCCAGGCTAAAGCTTCACCTGAGAGGAGGGAAATGATATAGGCTACCTTAGCCCAATCAGGCATAAAGTTTTGAGGCTGAAGCTCAAAATGAATGGTGCATTGGCTGAGGAAGCCCCTGCAGGCCTTGGAGTCCCCAGAGAAACAGGACGGAGCTGGCAGTAATAATGAATGCGTGGCTGCGACTAGTGTGATAGGTGCAGCTGCTGATTGTACTTGAGGCTGCAGGTTCGGGCTTCCCAAGGAGGCCTGGAGCTGCTCAAAGTGGGAAGCCAGATCTTGAAGGAATCGCATCACTTGAGTCTGATTAGATTCCTGGGTTTCGAGTCTGCGAACTATGCCCTGCAATGGATCGGCTGCAGGAAGCGGCACGTCAGCCGGGTCCATGGCTGATCAAACTGTCAGGTCACCCTAAGGCTATGTGACAGATGCACACCGTCGGGATCAGGAGTGCACCGCAAGGTAGTGGACCCTACGGCTGACTGCTGCGTATGGGAGTCAGGGTGGTAAGGAAGGCAGGGCCGCTGTAACACCAACACGGATCCCACCGGGGTTAGATCGTAAGATTCCCTAGGGCTCAGAGTCTAAGAGCCAGCAGGTGTTCACCAGAGCCTCTAGTGGTGAGGATGGACTGGGCTGCAACTGGCTCCAGGTCGCAACCCCCAGGGTCCCCCAGCTTACACCCACAGTAGGCAACAGGAAGATAGGGATAGTGAGGGAATAAGCCAAGGTCAGGGCCACAAGCAGACAAGGACAACAGAGTTCAAGCCAAAGGTTCAGGGTCACAGACAAACAGGGATAGTCGGGGACACGCCAAGATCAGGGTCACAAGCAGACAGGAATAGTTGAGAACACGCCAAGGTTGGTAACAGAAACAAACGTAGAGCACACAGCAGGCAGGAAACAGGAAGCCAAACACACAAAGGTTGATCAGCAGGGTTGGCCTGCAGTGCAGAAGTTAATATAGAGTTCTCTGATAGGAGCTTGGGTGGAGACATGCTAGAGGAGAGATTATAAAGCAGTCAGGTGAGAGTCAGCTGGTCTCTAGAGATGAACACATGGAGACAGGTAAGCTGACAGACAAAACTCTATTGCATAACCATGACAGCATTGCTGGGCACTGGTGAGGCTGCATTGCTGGGCACTGGTGAGACTGCATTGCTGGACACTGGTCAGGCTGCAAAGATTGGCAATGGTGAGGCTGCATTGCTTGGCATTGGTAAGGCTGCATTGCTAGGCACTGGTAAGGCTGTATTGCTGGGCACTGGTAAGGCTGCATTGCTGGGTACTGTTACGCTGCATTGCTGGGCACTGGTGAGGCTGCAATGCATGGCACTGGTGAGGCTGCATCACCGGTCACTGGTGAGGCTGCATTACCGGTCACTGGTAAGGCTGCATTGCCGGTCGCTGGTAAGGCTGCATTGCTGGGCACTGGTGAGGCTGCATTGTTGGTCACTGGTGAGGCTGCATAGATGGGCTCTGATGGGGCTGCATTGGATGGGCATTGGTGAGGCTGCATAGATGGGCACGGATGAGGCTGCATAAATGGGCACTGATGAAGCTGCATAGATGGGCACTGGTGAGGCTGCATTGCTGGACACTGGTGAGGCTGCATAGATGGGCATAACTGAGCCCTGCATTCTTTATGTAGCGCATTCCTGGGCCCTGCACTCTGTTTTTTCTCTATCTTAGCTTCATAACATTTTGTAGTCATATCTCAAAAAATCTCTCAAAAGAAGTATCTTTTTTTTATCTCATGGACGAAATGTGAGAAATAACGTGTATATCATACAATCATTCCATAAACACGTATCACATACACTGCATATATAAATTGAGGAAAATATGCTTATAAAATAGTTTACCATTTGTCAATAAAAAATTTTTTCCCGGATTTCATTAAAAAAATCTGGTCACCTTAAATAAAGAGGGAAAATTTTCACTTATACCTACAAATAACACTTTCATATTTCCTTCTATCCTTAAAACACCAATAAAAGCAAAAAGATTTAAAAACCTCATTTACAAAACTGAACATTAAACTGAATAAGATCTGACTATTAATCTATTAATCTTCTAAAGCAGCCTTTCTCAACTGGGGCTCCTACAGAGGTTCCCAAAGGTTCCTTGAGCAATGAGAAATTTCTGACTCTCAGATGAGTAACTCCTGACACCATTTTTTTATTAGCTATATCTCCTATTAACATTTATCCCATTGATCAATCAAACCCTATGACGAGGGAGTGAGGGGGCAGGGCGAAGCCCCATTGTCTGTATCTATGGTCAGCGGGACTAGGGAGAGAGCCCACATGAGTACTCCCCTAAAAAGTGACTTGCTGGGGGGTACTTAAAAGGGGGAGGCACCAGGAGTACCAGCGGGGGACCGAAGAAGAGGAGGATTTGGGTTGCTCTGTGCAAAAGCATTGCACAGAACAGGAAAGTATGACATGTTATTTAAAAAAAAAAAACGAAACCTTTAATATCACTTTAACCACTTGCCTACCAGGCCAATTCTGACATTTCTCTCCTACATGTAAAAATCATATTTTTTTTGCTAGAAAATAACACAGAACCCCCAAACATTATATATGTTTTTTTTAGCAGAGACCCTAGAGAATAAAATGGCGGTCATTGCAACTTTTAATCTCGCATGGTATTTGCGCAGCAATTTTTCAAACGTGTTTTGTTTAAAAAAAAAAAAGTTTCATGCATTAAAAAAAACAAACAGTATAGTTAGCCCAATTTTTTGCATAATGTGAAAGATGATGTTACGCCGAGTAAATAGATACCTAACATGTCACACTTCAAAATTGCACACGCTTGTGGAATGGCGCCAAACTTCGGTTCCTTAAAAATCCCTATAGATGATACTTTCAAATTTATTACAGTTTACATGTTTTGAGTTACAGAGGAGGTCTAGTGCTAGAATTATTGCTCTCACTCTAACGTTCATGGGGATGCCTCACATGTGTTGTTTTTAACCACTTCAATACCAGGCACTTCCTGCCCAAGCCAATTTTCAGCTTTCAGCGTTGTCGCAACTTGAATGACAATTGCGCGGTCATGCTGCACTGTACCAAAACAAAATTTTTATCATTTTGTTCCCACAAATAGAGCTTTCTTTTGGTGGAATTTGATCACCTCTGTGATTTTAACTTTTTGCGCAACAAATAAAAAAATACCGGAAATATTGAAAAAAAAACGTTTTTCTTAGTTTCCTTAAAAATTTTTTGTAAATAAGTACGTTTTCTTCTTCAATGATGGGCAATGATATGGCTGCACTGACAATCACTGATAAGGCGGCATTGATGGGCATCAATGAGGTGGCGCCAATGAGGTGGCACTGATGATGGGCACTGATAGGCGGCACTAATAGGTGGCACTAGTATGCGGCACTGATGGGCACTCATAGGTGGCACTGATGGGCACTCATAGGCGGCACTGATGGGTACTTATGGGTGGTACTGATAGGTGGCACGGATGGGCACTGATAGGCGGGCACTGATGGGCACTGATAGGTGGCATTGATGGACACTGATGGGTGGCACTGATGACACTGATGGGTGGCATTGCTGGGCATCACTGATTTTATTTGTGCCATAGAGGTGCCAGTCAGCGCCCATTTGTGGCCACTGATTGGCATATATTGGGCATTAATTTGCACACGTGGCTGGCCATGGGGGATGTACCTGGCCATCCACATGTTAGGTGCTTCCCTGGTGGTCCTGGCGGCTTCCCTGGTGGTCCAGTGTGGGCATCCGAAGGGGGGCTGCGCTGATTAACAATCAGCACAGACCCCCCCTGTCAGGAGAGCCGCCGATCGGCTCTCCTCTACTCGCGTCTGTCAGACGCGAGTGAGGAAAAGCCGATCAATGGCTCTTCCTGTTTATAACGTGATCAGCCGTGATTCAACGCGGCTGATCATGTGGTAAAGAGCCTCCGCCGGAGGACGTCATATGACGCCCAGTCAGGATAACTGAACCACCGCCCGGTTGTCATTCTACTATAGGCAGAGCGGGAAGTGGTTAATGTTTACATATGTGGGTGCGACTTATGTATACGTTCACTTTTGCGAGCAAGCACGCGGGGACAGGGGCGCTTTAATTTTTTTTTTGTTAATTTTACTTTTATTTTTCTAGTTTGATGCTTTCTTTTTCCATTTTTTTTATCACTTTTATTCCTATTACAAAGTATGTAAACATCCCTTGTAATTGGAATAGTGCGTGTCAGGTCCTCTTTACAGTGAGATCTGGGGTCAATAAGTCTCCAGATCTCACCTCTAGGCTGGAAAAAAATAAAACAAATTTAAAAAAAGATCCTGGCCTCTCAGCCAAGGTGGCAGCGTTTTTTCAAATGCAGAGGCCGGGCATGACATCATAACACTGCGCCCGACCTCCGAACCATCATAGAGATTCCAGGGACCATCTGGCCCGCCCGAAATCTCTATGGTCAATATCCGCCGCCGGTTCCTTCTCCAGTTCGCCAAAGGCAGGGGCGAGCCGGGAGAAGCACCAGAAGGGGGGGATGTTCCCTTCCGCCACCTATGAGAACGATCAAGCAGCTGAACAGCCGCTATGATTGTTCTTATGGTGCAGGGAATCGCCAGCTGAAAAAGAAGATATCTGAATGATGCCTGTAACTGCAGACATCATTCAGATATCACCGCTCAAATCCGGCGACGTCATATGACATTGGTTGGGCAGATGGGAAGCGGTTAAGGTAAAAAATGTCCCTCTATTTGTATCTCCCCCTCACCCCCTATATACTTACCAGAGCTCAGTCTGAATCTGGCGCTGTGCCCCTCTGCAACATCTCTCTCCTCTCTCTTTGCTTACAGAGGCATTGGCTACTGCTGCTGTCAATCAAATGTTGTGAGCAAAGAGCAGGGCTTAGCAGTGCTGTATGTGTCAATAGATACAGCCCAGCTGGGAATCAAGCCCGAAGGTGCCCCACTATAAGAAGCACAGAGAAGAGGAGGTGCCTAGAGTGCTAGTGGGGGACCCGAGAAGAGGGGTTTCAGGGCCACTCTGTGCAATAACATTGCACAGAGCAGGTAAGTAAAGAATGTTTATAATTTTAATAACTAATAAAAAAAACGAATTAAGCTTTACAATCACTTTAATCCTTCCTCTTATAATCTCTTGCAATAAAAAGCCTTCACACAGGTGATTATTTGCATACATCAGATTCCATCGGAGAGTCATGCGCACTGGAGGACACAAGCGGGGGAGGGAGAAAAGATTTGGCACTCTAGGCTTTTACTGCAATGTGTATATGTGCAGCATATGTGAAGCATGCACACTTGCACACCACAGGGTTCATACGGGTATGTGAACCCACACAGATGTCAAATTGGGAGCAGCGGTTTTGTCCCAATTAACATAAATGGGACAGACTGCATGGGGATACACAGAACACCAGTGCATACCTGTGCGGGTAAACACGGTCCTCTATATGCATATGCTTTTGCATCCCTTGTGTGAATATGACTTTAATTTATCTAGTTTTACTTTTTTAAGACATTAACAATCACACATCAAGTTTAACATTTTAGAAACAATACAATTGCAAATCAATTCATCTACATCTTACAGTAAAGTTACAAATATGTGTTTATATGGACCCTATAAGTAGAGTTTTTTTACAGACGTGACCAATATGAGCACAAAAGGTGTGGGAAAAACTTGAGCTGCACAGATGGGGTTTTAATATTATAGATATCAGAAAGAATTACGCTCTGTTTGCTATAAAGCTTTTAAACTAATACTGCAGTAGCCTTTTGTTTATTTTGGTCTGTTTGCTTGTTCATTTATTTTCTTTGTAAGGTTGTGTATTTTGACAGCTGAAAACTACCTTTGTTACATTTAGTACTGATCTGCACAGTGTGATAATTCATGAGCGTATGTTCCTCAGTTGATTTGGAACATAACGCTTTGCTCCCGTTCCTCCCAATAATGTACTAATTAAAGGAGACCTGTGCTGAGGAAAATCTAGAGCTGTCATTGCTTACTTTTTATGCAGATCCTAGATTCCTGGCTGTGATCCTCTTTCTTGAGGCTGGGTACACACTGGGGTTTATTTACTAAAGCTGGAATGTACAAAATCAGTCTCACTTCTGCTTACAAACCAATCAGCTTCCAGGTTTTATTGCCGAAGCTTAACTGAACAAGCTGAGCTTAGAAGCTCATTGGTTTTTCTGCAGAAGTGAGGCTGATTTTGCACTCTCCAGCTTTAGTAAATAAACCCCACTATCTTCACTTGTGGCTTACAGCAGGAGTCCGGTGCATTCCCGTTCACCGTTTCAGCCTGAATTCGGACCTGAAACGGACAAAAAAATGCGCAGGACTCCTGTGCAAATTTGCAGCTGAGCCGCAGGGGAGATGTGTGAACCGGCTCCATAGAGAGTCGGTCAAAATCTCCTGCTATTGCGAATTGGATGCGGAGAATCTCCGCATAGATAGACAGCAGTGGCAGCCAGTGGCGCCGCTGCTGTGTCTCAGCCAGTCAGGAGGGAGGATGTCAGACAGCTGAGACACTGGTGGATACCGCTTGACAGAGAGGGACCTCTCTGTAAGTATTAGGGGTGCTGAGGGGGACTGCTGCACACAGAAGGCTTTTTATCTTAATGCATAGAATGCATTAAGATAAAAAAAACCTTCTAACTTTACAACCACTTTAAGAGCCCTTGCACGCTGGGGCCACCTGTGCGTTTGCGGTAAAGCGCCGCTCGATTTAGCGGCCCTTTTGCACCGCTTTTCAGCCACTAGCGGGGCGCTTTTAACCCCAAAAAAGGGGTTCAAAACTTCCATGATGCGGCGCATCCGAATCGTTTTTCAGACGTGTCGGAAGTGCTGCCCATTCATTGCAATGGGCAGGGGCATCTTGGGAGCGCTGTTTACAGTGTTCCCAAACCACCCTAAATATGGTGCTTGCGGGACTTTTTCTAGGGCACCGTCCCATTGTAAAAGCACCCATTGCAATGATTGGGAGGCAGTTTTCAGGTGCTTTACAGGTGCTATTTCTAGCGCTAAAACGCCTGAAAGCTGCCTCCGTGTGAAAGGGGTCTAAATATCAACTAGAAATGTTTTTCTAATACATAAACATCATTTTTTTTTCTATTAAATATGGTACATATTCTTCTCATATTTTATCATTGTTAATAAACTGTAAGAGAAATACTTGTCCTTACTAATCTCCCTCCATCTTTCCTGAAGTAAAAACACCTAATGTTCATGCTTGTTTTTATATCAGAAGGCACTAAAGCCATTTGATCAGCAAACATCCAGGCAATTGACATTTTCAAAAAAGAGAGGTCTGCAATGTGAGCCTCCACATTTCTTTAGTACAAATTTTGTTTAAAGAAAACTTTTTCTCATATGTGAATCCACTTAGAGCCCTTGCACACTTGGGCGGGGGCGGCGTCGGCGGTAAAACGCCGCTATTATTAGTTTTACCGTCGGTATAGAGGCGCTTTGCCGGCGGTATAGCCGCGCCGTCCCATTGATTTCAATGGGCAGGAGCGGTAAAGGAGCGGTATACACTCCGCTCCTTCACCGCTCCGAAGATGCTGCTGGCAGGACTTTTTTTACCGTCCTGCCAGCGCACCGCTCCAGTGTGAAAGCCCTCAGGGCTTTCACACTGGATACACAGCAGCGGCACTTTCAGGTCAGTTTGCAGGCGCTATTATTAGCGCAATAGCGCCTGCAAACCGCCCCAGTGTGCAAGGGCTCTTACTCATAACAAGTATACAAGTTAGGATTTCTGACTTTTCTCTTCTGATCTTCATAATGGTTTTAGGTGAGTGACTCAGAAAGTACTCAATCAGCAGGACTGGACATCATATGAGCCAGGCAGTTAGCATTTTCAGAAAAAACTTTGCAAAGTCAGCCACTGTTTCTCCTAATAAAGGACCAAACATATACTGTATATAAGTAGCTTACCACTAGGGGGAGTGAAATAAAAGGAGTACATGGTTATAGCTTGTAAAAGGATGGAAATGAATGAACATGGAGTCACCATCGACAGTGCAGGACATTTTGTGGACTTCATGTGATGGTGCAACAGGAATCTAAAATAAAAACACAGCATACAGTGTACTTTTAGGTCACATAGCTGTCTGCAGTTTATTTTCACAATATTAGTTGTTGTTTCTCCCAAGTCCAGACATCTGTTGATTCTCATTTATGAGTATATGTAAATACTAAAAGAACTGATTTCATAATAGCAGTCATCACTGCAAATAGGAAAAATGCAATGGAGCCTGTCCATGTTGTACCAGCCAGGAACTTTTTTCAGTGAAGATTTCATACACACACCCCAAAACAGACGAGACATAGAACTGTTTCAGGCGTCTTTGCCCTTTTTCATTATCTAGGAAGAACCATTATGGAGGAAAGACTCCATTTATTGTTGCCACATCCCAAATATATTATATATAAAGAATAAGTATCCCCCTGTACAAAGGGATTTTAAGGGCGAACTTTTTGAAGACACAATATTTTCAAAGAATAGAAAAATGTGTTATTTCATAAAAACAGTATAACAACAATGCACAATGTGATACATAGTATCCATATAGTATATAAGAAAAGCGCACTTCTCCTATAGACCAATGCATTTCAGGAGATTCAATATAAATCCCTTCTTCAGGGACATGAAGGAGACGATAGTTGGAGACGCTCTGAAACAGAAAAGATAAGGTCTAGATTTCTAAAAACAACAAAGCAAACACTGTCAAACATGGAAAAATCATAGCCATAAAAATGTGCGCATACCAATACTACATTCATGGAGTCGAGTATTTGTTAAAAAATATTATTAGGATGGTGCTGAACTGGAATGGAGGCACATATCCAGAATGAATTTTTTTTTTCCATGTTTGATACCATGTTTGTTTTGTTGTTTTCGGAAATCTAGACTTTGGGATTTATTTATGAATGGCAAATCCACTTTGCACTTCAAGTGCATGGAAAGTGCACTTAGAAGTGCAGTCGCTGTAATTCTGAGGGGTAGATCTGAAATGAGTGGAAGCTCTGCTGAATTTATCATCCACTCATGTGCAAGCAAAGATGCAGTTTTTTATTTTCCTTGCATGACCCCCTCTGTTCTACAGCGACTTTACTTCCAAGTGCACTTTCAATGCAAAGTGGATTTGCCTTTAGTAAATAACCCCTTTTGTCTTTTCTGTTTCAGAGAGTCTCCAACTATCGTCTCCTTCATTTCCCTGAAGAAGGGATTTATCTTGAATCTCCTGAAATGCGTCAGCCTATACTATATGGATATTATGTATCTCTTTGTGCATGGTTGTTATCTATGACATTTATAATGTTTTTATTTCTTGCCCTTTTTCCAGATCACGTGTGAAATTAAAAAAAGTGTAGGTGTCTGCAAATCCAGCCCCTCAGGGACAAGGGGCAAGCAGTGGTGTCCTCAGATGCTGCAGTTCACAGACATTAAACAGATCCAATCCAAGCAGCTCTGTATTTTGGGATTGTTGTAATTCACCACAGAGAAAGACCGATCACAGCGATCACAAATATTAAAAAGTGTGGTGTTTACATCTGTGAGCCCTCCCCTTCCTCTCACAACAGAGAAACGGGAAGAAAGAGAAACTAATTAATTAATGAGTCATTCATTATTTCCAGATCACAGGTCAGCTGCATTAGCAGATTCATGTAACTATTTTAGCATTTTCACCTCCCCTCCTTTCTTACACGTTTGATCTCTTCCCTGTCTCTTCAGTGAACTGTGTATTAAATTGGCATTTAACCCAAAAGCAAAAATGGAATTTCTTTATCATACATCACAGGACACAGAGTTAGGCTACTATTCATTACTTACTTGGTTATACGCCATCTCTAGGTAAAATGGACACTGGTAAACAGTCTTAAGCCTCGTACACACGATCGGATTTTCCGTTGGGAAATGTGTGATGACAGGCTGTTGGTGGAAAATCCAACCGTTTGTACGCTCCATTGGACAATTGTTGTCGGATTTTCCGTGGACAAATGTTGGATGGCAGGCTTTAAAATTTTCCTCTGACAAATGTCTGTTGTTGGATTTTCCGAGCGTGTGTGCACAAGTCCATTGGACAAAAGTCCAAAGTACAAACCCGCATGCTCGGAAGCAAGGACGAGCTGAAAGCAGTCGGTCTTGTAAACTAGGGTTCGTAATGGAGAATTAACATTCGTGATGCTGCAAATTATGAAATCTCGAAATGCAACGCACATTCTCTTCTTCTTTATTTAATGGGGTAATAATGAAGCTGCTTTGCTGGTGATACTGATGGAGTTATGGCAAACGAATTTTCAAAGGCTTTTTTTTTCTAGTGATATCAAGAATAATATTATTATGCTTGTTATTTTTTTATTTATTTTTTTTGGTGCAAGTTACCACAACACCATTATCCCGTAGTTTTTAGGATCAAAGATACAACCATGTTGGTGTCCCTTGTTAATTTTACATTGTATTTTTTTAAAATGTAACTGCCTACTCCCAAACTGTCATTTGAAATAAAACACAAAGCCAAATATTATTCTCCATATTTTTTAATTGTGTATTAAAAAAGAAAACAAATAAAATTAGACATGCTATCTGCCATTAAAACTTAACCAAAAAGTGCATTCTATGCATCCAAAAATATAGAAAATATACCAAATCAAATCATTATTCAACCAAAAAATAAAATAAAAGGCTCATGCATGTGTCCTGTTTCCTAATATAGGGGGTCAACAATGCCAAGAGTTGGTGAAAACAGGGGTCTGTCATCCGGAGATAATTCCAAACATCATCTGGATTTCCAAGAAATACTCCTGTTCCTGGACTGGACTTGGGTCAAAGCATTAACTCCAAGGCCAATAATAAATAACACGTTATCTCCTCCGATTCCGCAACATGTCTGGTTGACGAACGGCCGTTCAGAAACAAACTGAAAAGCGCGAATCAACACTCACCAAACTTCTATTAACACGTAATTAGCAGAAGGAGCCCAAAGGGTGGCGCTAAAGAGCTGAAAAACCACGTAGTCCATCACTACGCTCGTGTTTCTTGGCCGACAATTGTGTGCCGTTTGTATGCCAGACAAGTTTGGGGCCAACGCCCTTTGGACAAAAGTCCAATGTTTTGTCTGTGGAAAATTAAATTGTGTGTACGAGGCTTTAGACAGGAAGTCTGCCCCTATATTACCCCTCCTATTCAGGAAGTACTTCAGTTTTTTACCAGTGTCTGCAAGGTGGATGGGCACGTTTGTTTGAACTCTCTAGAGCTCCAGGTCTATAGTCCCAAAAAGGTTCTTTAAATTAATCAAGGGATTGACCGATCGGATCCATTTGAAAAAAAAGCTTTTATGCTTAAATAAATGGTACCCGACCCTCGCAAAGAAGACGTAAGGATTCTGCAAGGTTTTGCCTGTAATGCGACTATCAGGCGGATCCTGCATAGTGGAATCCTGGACACCACAGAGCTAAGGCATTCCTGCAGGGTGCTGTACCGGTCCAAGGAAGTGGACCCTAAAACATGAAAGGGTACACAGTCCTTGAAGGTTTCCAAGTGACGGAACCCGTCATGATGGGTGAAGATTGGGCTCTTAGTTTCTAAGGCTGCCCTGTGCCTGGATGGATAACTGAAACCCACTTATTTACTTATTGTGGGGTGCCCCAGTAATTGTGACAATCTGTCAAACTAGCTAGAGGCTGTACACCTGGGTGGTGGTGATGCTTAGACGCCCTCAGTGCCAGAAGCATGGCCATTTAAAGCACACTTTACAGGTGCTCTGAGCCTTGGAGGGACACAGAGCTGATAGTCGCATGTAAGGTGGGACACAGGCATTCTCCTAGGCTGCATTTACTAAGGTAACACCGGACTGGGCGTTTGGTAGCAAGGGTTTTGCAAGACTACATCGCTCAGCAGTCAGTGTTCATTTTGGATACCTCACACCTTGTTGCTTTGCACTATGGGTAGAAGAGGTTCAAGTACCCCCAGAACCAGAGACACTGGGGGATCTCGTTCAGGTTCTGAGGACCCCCTGTCTGCTACATCCTCCCCCCCTGAGGGGCCAGGGATGGCTGGCCAGGGAGAGCCGTTGGGGTCAGGGGCTGTACCTGCTTCCGGCACTTCAGCCCCTGTATACATTACACAAGAGGTTTTTTCCTCAACCATTACTGGATTAGAGGAAAGATTAATGGCCGTGATTACAGCTTCACTCAGTGGAAGAAAACGTACTAGGCCTTCCTCTGTTTCCCAAGACTCTCAGGCAGAGGAGCTCTGGGATAAAGGAGATGAATCCCTTTCAGAGGATCAAGATGGGACGGATGATTCCTCTTCTGAGGAATCAGGTGGAGAGGGACCCTCTTCGGCTTCCCAAGAGGAGAAAGTCTTAGTACAGATCCTTACTGGATTGGTCCGCTCCACATTTAAGTTGCCCATACCTGAATCTGTTAAGGA
The DNA here is from genome assembly GCA_037952925.1 of Lithobates clamitans. Lineage (NCBI taxonomy): Eukaryota > Metazoa > Chordata > Amphibia > Anura > Ranidae > Lithobates > Lithobates clamitans. The sequence continues at coordinate 3,154,954 of JBBGZY010000943.1, forward strand.
TTCCTCTTCTTCTTTGGGGTCACTGAAACCCTCTCAAACAGCACATGCTTTTCCTGTTCATAATTTACTTGAAAAGCTCCTTTTATTCTGAGTGGGATCACCCAGATAAGCGATTTCTTCCGCCAAAAAAGTTTTCAACACTTTATCCTATGGAAGAAAAATTTATTAAGATGTGGGGAATGCCGGCCATTGATGCGGCCATTTCCTCTGTAAATAGTCTGACTTGTCCTGTAGCCAACGCTCAGATGCTCAGGGATCCTGTGGATAAAAAGATGGAATCCTTATTAAATGATGTTTTTTCCTTAGCAGGATCAGTGGCTCAACCTGCAGTAGCAGCGATTGGAGTCTGTCAATACTTAAGAGACCATGTTAAGCAGGTCATCAAAGTTTTACCTGAACAGCAGGCCCAGGGGTTCGCTAACCTTCCAGCGGCCTTATGTTATGTTGTTGACGCCATCAGAGATTCTATCATGCAAACCTCTCGTCTTTCACTTGGGTTGGTACATATGCATAGAATCTTATGGTTGAAAAATTGGTCAGCCGAATCACCATGTAAGAAGCTGTTGGCTGGGTTTCCTTTTCGTGGTGCAAGGCTGTTTGGAGAAGACTTGGATAACTATATCAAGAGAATCTCTTGTGGGAAAAGCACTCTCTTACCTGTTAAGAAGAAGAGTAAGCGTCCCTCTTTCAAACGGACTCTTTCCCCAGCACCAGGGGCTTCAGCCTCCAGGCAGTCACGACAGCCTCCCCCGTCTGGGGCAAGAAACAAGAGTCAACCCCAGGGACAAAAGAGGTCCTGGGGGAAGAAGTCTTCTAGACAAGACTCTAAGGCCTCTTCATGAAGGGGCGCCCCTGCTCGCTCGAGTGGGGGGAAGACTGCTACAGTTCTCAAAGCTCTGGCAGAAGGACTTCCAGGACAGATGGCTAATCTCCACGGTAACCTTAGGGTACAAGCTGGAGTTCCAAGAATTTCCCTCTCCTCGTTTCCTCAGATCAAGTGTCCCCAGAGACCCAGAGAAGAAGCAGTCGCTCCTTCTAGCATTAGAGCGACTTTTGTCGCAAGGGGTCATTATGGTGGTTCCCATAAAGGATCAAGGATTGGGCTTCTATTCCAAACTTTTTACGGTCCAAAAACCAAATGGGGTTGTCAGACCCATTCTGGATTTAAGAGATCTGAATCGATTCCTAAGGATACAGCCCTTCCGCATGGAATCAATTCGGACAGTAGTCTCTATCCTGCAGGGAGGAGAATTTTTGGCATCGATAGACATCAGAGATGCATACCTACATGTGCCCCTTTTTCCTGCTCATCAGAAGTTTCTACGCTTCGAGATAGGAGGGCGCCATTTCCAGTTTGTGGCTCTGCCTTTTGGGATAGCCACTGCACCTCGAGTCTGGCCAGATTAAGGGCTCAGGGTATAACTGTCATAGCATACATAGACGACCTGCTCTTGATAGACCGGTCGGTAGCTTCCTTGAACGGGAACTTGAGGACCACGGTCAAGTATCTGGAACATCTAGGTTGGATCCTCAACCTAGAAAAATCTTTCCTAAAACCAGTAAGAAGACTGGAGTATTTGGGTCTGATCATAGATACAAGCCAGGAGAAAGTATTTCTACCTCTGGCAAAGATCACTGCTTTAAGGGAGCTGATTCTGACAGTCAGGACCAAGAAGGGTCCTTCTGTCCGCCTTTGTATGAGGCTGCTGGGGAAGATAGTGTCTTCATTTGAAGCAGTTCCCTATGCTCAGTTCCATTCAAGACTACTGCAACACAGTATTCTGTCGGCCTGGAACAAGAAGGTTCAGGCATTAGACTTTCCGATGCACCTGTCGAATGCGGTGCGTCAGAGCCTCAATTGGTGGCTCATACCCGAAAACCTGCAGAAGGGGAAATCCTTTCTACTGGTTACCTAGACGGTGGTAACAACAGATGCCAGTCTGTCAGGTTGGGGAGCAGTTCTGGAACAGTCTGCGATCCAGGGGCTATGGTGCAAGATCGAGAGGACAAGGCCATTTGGTGCCCAGGGCAGAGATGGCAAACTGCCCCCCCCCCCCATTTTTAAGAAAGAATCAATTTAATTTCAAAACAAGGATATACTTAAAAACAATACAAATTCAATTAGGTTTAATGCGATAGAAACAGAGTTCACTCACACCTTTTAATTATATGTACAGTCAGGTCCATAAATATTGGGACATTGACACAATTCTGGCTCTATACACCGCCACAATGGATTCCACCACTGGTCCACAGTGGGAGGATTCCCCCTTCCACCTGGAATGTGTAGATGGGGGAATTGGAACATTCTTTTTTTTTCATTCAACCATTCAGCCAATGACAGCTGATCACATGATCAAAACAAAAGCTCTGTGATCGTTTTTTTTTTCTCCTCACGCTGACGGCGCGAGGAGAAAAAAAGCTGATCACCGGCTCATCTGCAAGGGACATTGGTCCCGAAGAGGAAGAGGCAATTATGCCTCATCTGTGCCACCTGCCATTGCCACCTACCTATGCCCATGAGTGCCACCTATCAATGCCCGCAAATACCACCTATCAATTCCACCTAGCAGTGCTGCCTATCAGTGTAACTGATCAGTGCCCATTATTGCCACCCATCAGTGCCGCCTCATCAGCGTACATTAATGAAGGAGAAAAATTACCTGTTTTAAAATTTTATAACAAAATATAATAAATTTATTTATTTTTTTTAATTCGCTCTTTTTACATTTTTTTTTTAACAATAAACAAAAACCACAGAGGTGATCAAATACCACCAAAAGAAAGCTCTATTTGTGGGGAAAAAATGATAAAAATTTCATTTGAGTACAGTGTTGTATGACCGCGCAATTGTCATTCAAAGTGCGCCAGCGCTGAAAGCTGAAAATTGGTCTGGATAGGAGGGGGGTTTAAGTGCCCGGTAAGCAAGTGGGTAAACTGGCTGAGATTAGAACCATTAATGAGCAGGCTGAATGTACCAAGTTGATCGATCAAATTGGGTACAACCAGGCTGCCGGATTCTCTTATGATTATCACTAGCGGTTGCTATATCTGCTAGTGATAATCACTGTTTGTTGGGACCATACAATTGCTCAGCAGAAGGGATTCCCCTGTCAGCACTGACTGAGCTGACAGGGGAATCATGTACATTTATTTCCTGCAATCTGTGGTTACTGGAAAGAAATTTGTACCATTTATTGTCTAACTGAAAGTGAAAGTGAAAGTTAGTGAATATCTTGAAAGAACATGGGTGGGGGGGGCAGATGGGGGATGGAGATAAGGACAGTTCAGTGATCACTGTGTACTGCAGTGTGCACATGACTCACCCAGGTCCAGGCTGGAAGCTCAGGCATCTTTGGCACACAGGATTCTGCAGCTTTTCATATCTCCCGCCCACACATCCCTTCTCTTCAGATACATCTGCACATCGGGGATAGTGTGGGCAGGGCGGGTAGTCACTGGAGGAGCAGAGGTGGGAGGAGCTGTATTCCTCCCTGATCTCCCGTCAGTGAGGGGGGAGGTGATGCGTTCGCTGGGCTGTGTAAGTGTCACAGACACTACAGAGCTGCAGCCACCAGTCTCAGTATTTACAGACTGATTCTACTGTCCTATGGACGGGAGAAATCAGTCTGTTTCTTCACAGGTACCAAGATAATGGGAGACTTGTCCGCCCCTCCCCCTGCTGGTTCAATCCCTCCTGAAGTCGCTCTCCTCCCTGCCAATGAGGGGGAGGGAGCAGATCGGTCGGAGCGGCTCTCATATTATACTCAGTCAGCGAGCAGAGGGAGGGGGAGAAATCCGCCCCCTCTCACACTCCGCCCAGGGCACCCACCCCTCTCGCCCACCCCTTGTACCGGCCCTGTTCTGGAGATCCGGGCGGTATACCTAGCCCTAAAAGCCTGGACTATCATCCTACAGGGTTGCCCGGTCAGGATCCAGTCCGACAATGCCACAGCAGTGGCTTATGTCAATCATCAGGGAGGCACCCGGAGCTGAGCTGCTCAAAAGGAGGTGAACCAGATCTTAGTCTGGGCATAGATGCATGTGCCATGTATATCGGCAGTTTTCATTCCAGGGATAGAGAACTGGCAGGCGGACTATCTAAGTCGCCAGCAGTTACTCCCAGGGGAATGGTCTCTGCACCCCGACGTCTTTTGGGCCATATGCCAAAGATGGAGGGACCCAGATGTAGATCTCCTTGCATCCCGATTCAACAAAAAGTTAGACAGATTTGTGGCAAGGACGAGGGATCCTCTTGCATGTGGGACGGATGCGTTGGTGATTCCGTGGCATCGGTTCTCCCTGATTTTTGCATTCCCGCCTATTCTGCTACTGCCACGACTCCTTTGCAGGATCAGGCAGGAAAGGAAGTCAGTACTTCTGGTGGCCCCCGCTTGGCCCAGAAGGACTTGGTATGCAGAAATAGTAAGGATGACGGTGGGTTCCCCGTGGACCCTACCGGTACACCCAGACCTGTTATCTCAAGGTCCAGTGTTCCATCCTGCCTTACAAATGCTAAATTTGACGGTTTGGCTATTGAGACCCACGTTCTGAAGAGTCCTGGGATTTCAGGTCCTGTCATATCTACCTTGATCAATGCAAGGAGGCCAGCTTCCAGAATGATTTATCATAGAGTCTGGAAAGCTTATGTATCCTGGTGTGAATGCAGGGGTTGGCATCCCAGAAAATATGTGATAGGTAGAATTCTTGATTTTCTACAATTAGGATTAGAGATGAAGCTGGCCTTGAGTACCATCAAGGGCCAGGTCTCGGCCTTATCAGTATTATTTCAACGGCCACTTGCTTTGCATTCTTTGGTCCGAAACTTTATGCAGGGGGTGATGCGTCTTAATCCTCCGGTTAAGGCGCCTCTAAACCCCTGGGACTTGAACTTGGTTCTGTTAGTGTTACAGAAACAACCTTCTGAACCAATACGTCAGATTCCTTTGGTCTTGCTGACAAGGAAACTAATTTTTCTGGTAGCCATCTCTTCTGCTAGAAGAGTATCAGAATTAGCAGCTCTTTCCTGTAAAGAGCCGTATTTGATTGTACACAAGGATAGAGTGGTATTGCCCCCTCATCCTAGTTTTTTACCGAAGGTGGTTTCAGATTTTCATCTAAACCAAGACATTGTTCTGCCTCCCTTTTTTCCAGACCCCTGTTCCCCGGAAGAGAGGTCACTACATTCTTTGGATGTAGTAAGAGCAGTCAAGGTCTATCTGGAAGCAACTGCTCAAATCCGCAAAACGGATGTTTTGTTCGTGCTACCAGAGGGTCCCAATAGAGGACAGGCAGCATGAAAAGCTACCATTTCTAAATGGATTCGACAATTGATTATTCAGGCTTAAGGTTTGAAACAGAAGATTCCTCCGTTTCAGATCAAGGTGCATTCCACAAGGGCTATTAGTGCTTCTTGGGCAGTGCATCACCAGGCCTCTATGGCTCAGATCTGCAAGGCCGCAACCTGGTCTTTAGTGCTTACATTCACCAGATTTTATCAGGTGGATGTGAGAAGGCATGAGGATATCGCCTTTGGGCGTAGTGTGCTGCAGACAGCAGTACAGGGTCCTCAGGTCTGATTGCACCCTACTTGGTTGTGATTCCCCCCCCTCAGTTGGCATTGCTTTGGGACATCCCATCAGTTATTACTGTGGCTCTGTGTCCTGTGATGTTCGAGAAAGAAAATAGGATTTTTTCTAACAGCTTACCTGTAAAATCCTTTTCTTTCGATGGACATCACGGGACACAGAGGTCCCGCCCCTTTTCTAATACACTTATATTGCTTTGCTACAAAACTGAGGTATCCCTGGAAGGGGAGGGATTATATAGGGGGTTGAACATCCTGCTTAGGGTGTGACCAGTGTCCAATACCTAAAGGTACCTACATAACCCATCAGTTATTACTGTGGCTCTGTGTCCCGTGATGTCCACCGAAAGAAAAGGATTTTACAGGTAAGCTGTTATAAAAAATCCTATTTTTTCTCAACCAAAACAATCCTGCCATTAACCCAACCTGCCTCCACACCCATCAATCTGTCCCAGCTTGAAGTTCCGGTGCCAGAGTTCCAGCCCGAGGTGCCAGAGTTCCAGCCCGAGGTGCCAGAGTTCCAGCCCGAGGTGCCAGAGTTCCAGCCCGGGGTGCCAGAGCCAGCGTTCCAGTCTGAAGGGCCAGAGCCAGCGTTACAGCCTGAAGAGCCAGAGCCAGCGTTACAGCCTGAAGAGCCAGAGCCAGCGTTACAGCCTGAAGAGCCAGAGCCAGCGTTACAGCCTGAAGAGCCAGAGCCAGCGTTCCAGCCTGAAGAGCCAGAGCCAGCGTTCCAGCCCGAAGAACCAGAACCAGCATTCCAGCCTGAAGTCCCGGTGTCTGTTTCCCGGTCTGAGGGTGCGTTGCCCGTTTCCCGGCCTGCTGCCCAGCCTGATGTGTTCCTGTCTGCTGCCCAGCCTGATGTGTTCCTGTCTGCTGCCCAGCCTGATGAGCCTCTGTCTGCTGCCCAACCTGATGAGCCTCTGTCTGCTGCCCAACCTGATGAGCCTCTGTCTGCTGCCAAGCCTGATGGGCCTCTGTCTGCTGTCCAGCCTGATGGGCCTCTGTCTGCTGCCTAGCCTGATGGGCCTCTGTCTGCTGCCCAGCCTGATGGGCCTCTGTCTGCTGCCCAGCCTGATGAGCCTCTGTCTGTTGCCCAGCCTGATGTATTCCTGTCTGCTGATGAGCATCTGTCTGCTGCCCAGCCTGATGTGTCCCTATCTGCTGCCCAGCCTGATGCGCCACTGTCTGCTGCCCAGCCTGATGCGCCACTGTCTGCTGCCCAGCCTGATGCGCCACTGTCTGCTGCCCAGCCCGATGCGCCACTGTCTGCTGCCCAGCCCGATGCGCCACTGTCTGCTGCCCAGCCCGATGCGCCACTGTCTGCTGCCCAGCCCGATGCGCCACTGTCTGCTGCTCAACTTGATGTGCCACTGTCTGCTACCCAGCTTGATGTGCCCGTGCCTGCTGCCCAGCTTGAAGTGCCCGTGCCGGCTGCCCAGCTTGAAGTGCCCGTGCCGGCTGCCCAGCTTGAAGTGCCCGTGCCGGCTGCCCAGCTTGAAGTGCCCGTGCCGGCTGCCCAGATTGATGTGCCTGCTGCCCAGCCTGATGTACCCGTGCCTGCGCCCAGCTTGATGTGCCCGTACCTGCTGCCCAGCTTGATGTGCCCGTGCCTGCTGCCCAGCTTGATGTGCCCGTGCCTGCTGCCCAGCTTGATGTGCCTGCTGCCCAGCTTGATGAGCCTGCTGCCCAGCTTGATGTGCCCATGCCTGCTGCCCAGCTTGATGTGCCCATACCTGCTGCCCAGCTTGATGTGCCCATGCCTGCTGCCCAGCCTGATGTACCTGTGCCTACTGCCCAGCTTGATGTGCCCATGCCTGCTGCCCCACTTGATGTGCCCATGCCTGTTGCCCAGTTCGTTGTGCCTGTTGCCCAGTTTGATATGCCTGCCTCTCAGCTCAATGTGCCTGCTACTCAGCTTGAGGTTCCTGTGCTTGCTACCCAGCTTGACGTACTTATTGCCCAACCTGATGTGACTTTGCCCGCTGCCCGGCTTGACGCCATGGACTTTCCCCAGAAATGGCTAGTTGGAGCGTCTGGAGGTCGCTCCTTCAAGGGGGGTACTGTCAGGAAAGGTTCCCTACCCTGGTAATATCTATCATTTGGCATGCAGTACTGAGGTCCACCGGCAGGTGTCTCCTGGCAGTTTGGAACTGTCAGGAGAGCTTTCCCTGCTGGTATTATGTGATCTTTGGGCTGCAGTACTGGCGTCCACCAGCGGGTGGTTCCTGGCAGTGTGGGGTCGACATTACCTCTTGCAATTAGGCATCACCTGAGTCTGATTGAGATGTGTATAAATACCCGGCAAATGCACACACACCTGGCCCTGGTATTGTCCTTGTGCCCTGACCTGCAGCCTGTTTATCTGCTATCCTGATCCTGAACCTGAACCCTGATTCCCAATTCCTGTATCCTGTATCCTGAACCTGTTTGTATCTGTTCCTGTATCCCTGGATCCTTGCCCTGCAGCCTGATTCCTTCCATCTTGTTCCCTGTCTGTTTACTCCTGGCCCCCATCTGCTGATCTCCTGTTTATGACCCTGGCCTGGCTTGACTATGATTCTGGTACTCCTTTTTGCTATATATGCTGATTGGTTTATTATCACTGTTTGGTTGTTTGGTTTGTTCACTCTGTTTATATTGGTGGTGTGTTCACATTTATATGCATTTACTTTTAATAAGCTTACTTTCACCTATTTATGTCTGGTTCACTCTGTCGCAGTCACACAGTTCTGGTCACATCTGGTTTATGACAGACACAGAGCCTTAAGTAATTACTTAATGGGTTATAGGCCACCTTCAGGTGATGGACACTGGTATACCCAATCCAGGAAGTTCACTCCCTATATAATCCCTCCTCCTTCCAGGAGCACATCAGTTTTTGTAGCAAAGCAATATACTTAAATCCCAAAAAGAGGGGAGGGACCTCTGTGTCCCCTGATGTACTCCAAGAAAAGGGTTTTACAGGTAAGCTGTTAAAAAAATCCTATTTTCTTTATCGTACATCATGGGACACAGAGCCTTAAGTAATTACTTAATGGGACGTCCCATAGCAATGCTACTTGAGGGGAGAGAGACTTAACCCGGAGGGTACCCCCAGACTTGAGGACTTATACTGCCGCACACTGCGCCCAAAGTCGATATCCTCATACCTCCTTACATCCACTTGATAAAATTTGGTGAATGTATGTACTGAAAACCAAGTTGCGACCTTACAGATCTGAGCCATGGAGGCCTGGTGACGCACTGCACAAGAAGCACTAACCGCCCTGGTAGAGTGCGCCTTAACTTAAAAAAGGGGGAATCTTACCCCTTAAATTATAAGTTTGAATTATAACTTGCCGAATCCACTTAGCAACAGTGGATTTCGACGCTGCCCGTCCTTTCTTAGGACCCTCTGGCAGAACAAATAAGACATCAGTCTTTCTAATCTGAGCAGTTGTCTTTAAATAGATTTTCACTGCTCTCACCACATCAAGACAATGTAGTGACTTCTCTTCCCTGGAACATGATTTTTGAAAAAACAATGGCAGGACAATATCTTGGTTCAGGTGAAAACCTGAGACCACTTTTGGCAAAAAGTCTGGACGCGGGCGTAACACCACTCCGTCCTCATGAATAATCAAGTATAGATCTTTACAAGAAAGAGCCGCCAATTTCGAAACCCTCCTTGCTGAGGATATAGCAACCAAAAATACCAACTTCCTTGTCATAAGGACTAAGGGAATATGTTGTATTGGTTCAAATGGCTGTTTTTGTAACACAGACAAAACTAACATAGAAGGAGAGAAATTGGGACTTTTAAAGCACACACATATACAAAATTTAGAAAAATAGAAAATATTTATTGAATTAAAAATACATATGTGAAAAAAGGAGTAAAACCACAGTACATAAGTAACAAATAACAACAGAAGTAAATTGTCTATTTACATGTTTCGCCGGTCACGGCTTCTTTAGGAGATTCTGTTACAATAAACTCTGTGTGTATAGACTGATCACTATACTAGAGAAATATACAAATCAATAAACACAATTTGAGAAAAAAGAACATACAAAAACAAAACGGCAAACAAAAATCCATAGAGATTTTAGTATCATAGAGTGATAATGAACAGTAAGCATGTTCTAACCATGGCACCAACCTTCAAAATTTCAAAAATACAGTCATCAATAGTTGAGGAAGGGCAAGCAGGGCCATTTGGGAGCATCATAGAGGAGGGTAATAAACTGAGAAGAACAGAAAGTCCATCTGAATTGAAGGTAGAGATGCAAAAAACAAGGGTATGAATTAATATTTAAACGTTTGGACAGAAGAAAAATAGGGGGGGGGGGGGTTGAAAAAGCATACTCCCTAATAATAGCCTACCTCAATGAATTTTTGAACCAGTCAAGATCTTGATAGCAAAAGCAGGTTATATTTGCTCCATTTGCAAACAAGGGAAAGAAAATAGACTTTTTGAATCAAAAAGATTCTCAAAGTATTCCAAAATTCCCTTAAAAAAATACAAAAACAACGTTGTAATAAAAAATATTTTTTTGAATGAAGACTAAGGTAACAAAGTCCAAATGAATCTTTACCTGGTAATTTCTGAAGCCCTATGCAGCATGCCTCCTTCCATGGACAGAACCTAACAGTAACTGAGGATTACTTCCTTATATACCCCCCTCCAGACCGTTTTGGCACCAAAAATAGTCTGAGGACACACAATTGACTAGATTGGACCAGAGACCAGTCGCACAGGAAATTACACTTCTATCCATTCCGGTGTTCTGCCGAGAAAGTTCCGCTCGGCGGATTAGTTCCCCCCTCTACTGCGCATGCGCAGTAGAAGCCGGCGGAAATAGCCGAAGCGGAACAGCTGAAAATCAGCTGTACACGGCGCCTGTAAGAGGGCCCCTCGCGGGCTCGCTTCGCTCGCCACACTTTGGGCACGGCCTCGCTGCGCTCGGCACTTTTAGATTCCCCCTCTAGGTCCACTTGGATAGAGGGGAAGGAATCTGGACCCAGAGCGCAGGTGCCGTGTACAGCTGATCGAAGCATTTGAGCTTCGGCTATCTCCGGCGGCCAACAGTAGTACGTACTGCGCAGGCGCTGCGCCTGCGCAGTACAGGGGGGAACCTATCCGCCGAAGGAACTTATTCGGCAAGACACCGGCGTGCCAGAAATGACATCACAGCAGCCAAGGGAGCTACATGTATTTTTAATTCAATAAATATTTTCTATTTTTCTAAATGTTGTATATGTGTGCACTTTAAAAGTCCCAATTTCTCTCCTTCTATGTTCTTCTTGCAATAAGGGATATGGGGCCTAAATTGAGTTTTTTCAACAGACTAGCTCTAACTTCTCCTACACACAAAACTAAGTTCAAGTCCCAAGGGTTCAAGGGAGGTTTGACTGGCGGATTAAGCCGCATCACTCCTTGCATAAAACCCTGGACTAAGGAATGTGTAGCAAGCGGTCTTTGAAATAAGACAGATAAATCTGAGACTTGGCCTTTTATAGTACTCAAGGGCAATTTCATCTCTACCCCTAATTGTAGAAAGGCAAGAATTCTGCCTATGACATATCTCCGAGGGTGCCAACCCTCGGATTCACACCAGGACACATAAGCCCTCCAAACTCAATAATATATAGTTCTGGAAGCAATTCTCTATTCCCTAAATGAAGACTGCCCAAGTTAGAACATGGTTCACCTCTCTCTGCGCTGAGAGACTCTTGGTGCCCCTTGGTGATTGATATAGGCCACAGCTGTGGCATTTTCGGATTGGATCCTGACAGGACAATCCCGTAACCTGAAATTCCAGGCCTTCAGAGCCAGACGCACTGCCCGAATCTCTAGGATATTGATGGGCAAGGTTCTTTCGGCTTTTGACCACTGTCCCTGGACAGTTGTCTTTTCTAGCACTGCTCCCCAGCCTGAAAGGCTGGCATCGTTACCACTTTCCAGATAACTGGTCTGAAGGATTTTCCTTTCAGCAGATTCTGGGTTAGTAACCACCAACTGAGGCTTTGGGACACTCTTGGGGACAGCCGCATTGGCAAGTCTAATGCTTGAATTGATTTGTTCCAAGTAGACAGTATACTGTTTTGCAATAGTCTTGAATGGAACTGGGCATAGGGAACCGCTTCGAATGAAGCCACCATGTTTCCTAGCAACCTCATGCAATGGATCGCATTTTGACCTGACCATCCACAACAGCTCTCTTATGGAGTTAATCTTTGCCTGAGGCAAGAACATCTTTTCCTGGGCTGTGTCTATGATCAGACCCAAGTACTCCAGCCTTTTTAGCGGTATTAAGGAAGATTTCTCTAGGTTGAGAATCCAACCCAAATTTTCCAGGTAACTGCTTGTAATGCATACGCTTTGCTCCCAACGAGCCATCGAGTGGTCTATTAGCAATAGATCGTCTAGGTATAGGCCAAGACTGTTGTGCCTTGTGCCCTTAACCTGGCTAGAGGTGGGGCCAGCACTTTTGTGAACACCCAGAGTGCTGTAGCTAGCCCGAAGGGCAGGGCTACAAACTGGAAATGCTGCTGTTCTACCTCGAACTGCAGAAACCTTTGGTGAGCGGGAAATATAGGAACATGCAGATATGCATCCCTGATGTCGATAGACGTCAGAAGTTCTCCTCCTAGAAGGATAGAAACTACTGACCTGATCGTCTCCATGCGAAAGAAGCAGATCTTCAGGAACTGATTTAGATTTTTTAGATCTAGAATGGGTCTGACATCTCCATTTGGTTTTGGTACCATAAAAGGATTTGAATAAAACCCCAAACCTTGCTCTTTTGTGGGGATTTGTATGATCACCCCTTGAGATATTAATCGGTCTAGTGCCCGAAACAGAGATTGTCTTTTCAGAGGTTTTAGGATTCTGCTTTGCAGGTTTCCAGTCCCAGGACTTCTTTTGAGCCTGGGTCTGACCCTGAGGTTTTCCTCTAGAGTCTGACGGCGGAGGCCGTCGCCATTGCCTAGAGGCGGAAGCCCCTGGCGCAGGGGAAAGAACCCGTTTAAATGAGGGGAGTTTATACTTTCTTTTGACTGGCAAAAGGGTACTTTTCCCACTAGAAATTGTTTGGATATATTTGTCCAAATCTTCCCCAAATAGCCACCCCCCATGAAAAGGGAATCCAGTTAGGAGGTTTTTACATGGTACTTCGGCTGACCAATTTTTTAACCACAGGATTCTATGCATATGTACTAACATAAGTGTAAGGCGGGATGCTTGATGAATAGAATCTTTAATGGTATCTATGGCAAAGCATAATGCTTTTGGTAGTTCAGCCAATTCCCGGGCTTATTGTGCAGGAACCTCTTTAAAGGCCTGTTCAAATTGTCCTTTAGGGATTGACAGACGCCTATTGCACTGACTACAGGCTGAGTAATGGCACCTTAATATATGTAAAAGAAAAATACAGCGCTGTATAAAATGGGAGTATAAATAGCAGCCAACACAGCTATAGACCAAAGCAATATGTATGAGTGATAAAAGTGTAGCGCTATAAACCATAAACTCTAATGCCCCGTACACACGGTCGGATTTCCCGACGGAAAATGTGTGATAGGACCCTGTTGTCGGAAATTCCGACCCTGTGTGGGCTCCATCACACATTTTCCATTGGAATTTCCGACACACAAAGTTTGAGAGCTTGCTATAAAATTTTCCGACAACAGAATCCGTTGTCGGAAATTTCGATCGTGTGTACACATTTCCGATGCACAAAGTGCCACGCATGCTCAGAATAAATTAAGAGACGAAAGCTATTGGCTACTGCCCCGTTTATAGTCCCGACGTATGTGTTTTTATGTGACCGCGTTCAGAACGATTGGATTTTCCGACAACTTTGTGTGACCATGTGTATGCAAGATAAGTTTGAGCCAACATCCGTCTGAAAAAATCCATGGATTTTGTTGTCGGAATGTCCGATCAATGTCTGACCGTGTGTACAGGGCATTAGTGTGACCATTAAGTTAATTTTGAGGTAGTATATTGATTCAAAAATTCCAATGTATAAAGGATATATATAAGTGATACAAATCTACCCAATAGGGGAATAAAGCATATTACCAATATGATAAATACATATATGCATGGTTAAATGAAAGTGACTCAAATAAGTGAAGAAAATAAAATGAGTGAAAAAAAATTTAACCAATGTGAGATAAAGTGCCAATATGTGGACACAGAAGAAATCTAGTAAGGCAACAGTCCGAAAGATGTCGGCAAATATGTATTAAAAGTCCACAAGAATGAAGAGGATGATCCTAAACATCAGGACACATATATATCAGACATCAACACTTCAGAAGAGGTTGGGATAGTAAGTAAGCCACCACCAATAATCGTAAGGAGGCTTACCAGATGTTGATGACTTGGGGAGGCTTATACTACCCAAGTCGTAAAGGCTTTTAAACCAGCTGACTGGAAAGGTACATCTGCTTCAGCAGCCACGATAGATCCTTGGTCAGGAATATAGCTTGACATAAACGATCCTGGACAGCAGCCTATAGGTAGTACTCCAATGGGGAGCCCAAATCCAATATTCACATGCCATGCAAAAATTAATCAAAATACTCACATATCGTGATACCGTTTACACTGGGGTGCGGACCCCACAAACATTACCGCTTATAAAGTGCTAATGACCCCCTATTGGAAATTACATGGCACCGGAAGTGTAACAGTAGTACATCACTTCCGGTCTGTTGGACCGGAAGGGTCGAAACTAAATAAAACATCTTTTAGATATTGATAGTAAATTTGTTGCCCTTATATATGTAATGGATAATGAATAAAATGTTCTCTATACAATGACTGTGTGAAGAAAATCCAGGCTGTAAAGACACGAATCTAAGCCTCATTCTAAGGCGGCCTTGTGACATCACTGCGTCCATGGTTCACAGCGTCGCAGCGTACTGCCCGGAAGGCATTCAAGCCTCACTATGAGGAAGGTCATGTGACCACCCGCTTGCGGTGTCATTATGTCACAAACGTCGCGGACCACACCACCAATACACAACCAAGTCTTGATATAGATGAAGCACAGAACGGGATTATTCAACCAGCTCAGCCGTAGTGATTCTAGATATTAGCAAAAAAGGCCCCTCATTCTTTATTGTTAAAAAATATATAAACTGAATATACATTAAGGAAAGAACCTTTCCTAAAAACAAATCTGTAATTATATAAATGGAAATTAAGAAACGAGCCTTGTATTGGAACCGCATAGAGGGGCATATAATAGGTGAAAACAAATGAATATAGAATCCACCTACACAAATATTAAATAATTATAGCAAAAGAGATATTATGTAGTAATGTGTCGTATATCAGGCCCCAACGTTATATAATCCGTTGCAAATGCCACCAAAAAGCCCCAGCAAATGGTAATATCAAAGATGGATGTAAAGCCATATATCAATTTCCAAGTGGGGTCATCAGTTTCATAAAAATATACAAAATGAATAAACAAATGTCTCCATCCCCATAAATTACAATGCCAAATAGGGTGAAAATCACTAAATGGCCATAATTAAAAGTTGTACTAAATATTAGAAAGATTAAGTAAAATATATTAATTAAAAATTAAAAACAAAGAAAATTGTTCCTATTAGGACTGGTTGATAAACAAATTAATATCCCACTTCACATTCATACCTTGTGGGTGGTGGGTCTGTAATTCGTATATCCAGAAAGTTTCCAATCTGGAAACTCCCCTTAAGTTAGCTCCTCCCCTCCATGGAGCAAAATATTTATCAATAGCCAAAAATTGAGTACCAGTCAGATTTCGGTCATGATACTGTCTATAATGCCGAGGTACTGTGTGTTTAGTACTACCAGACTTAATTAAATTGATATGTTCAGTTACCCTCACTGCGAAGGATCTGATAGTACGGCCGACATATTGTTTACCACACGGACATTGGTAGTTGCACAAGTGCAAGAATGCTTAATTTGATAGACCCGATTGGTTGCCATTGATTGAAATTCTTTATTAGTCCTTCTACTACATGTATTATATTGGCAAACCGTACACCTCTTACATTGATGGAATCCAATCCAATCGTGGAAGTAGGACGGTCTGTTTGGAGGGTCTACAGTAGTTGGTGCCAACTTACTTTTAAGTGAGGGCACTCCTCTATAGATCACTTTGGGTCTTTCAGGCAATAATGGGCCAAGAATTTTATCATTTTTCAAAATATCCCAATGTTGTTCGAAGATGTGTTTTTATTTGCTTATGTTGGGTCGAAAATGATGTAAGGAAAGACCACTTAAAATAGTCATTTTTTCGCCAAGGTTTATCCTTCAGCAATAAAGAACGATCAACACCAAGGGCATGGGTTAGGTCTTGGTCAACTTCTACATGATTATGGCCTTTCTCAAGGAATCTTCCTCTTAGATCGGTGGCCTGAGCCTTAAAGGTGTCGATATCGGTACAGTTCCTGCATAAACGCAGGAATTGACTTTTTGGAACCGACCTTAACCATGCCTTATGATGGCAACTGTCAGTGGGTTTGAAGTAGGTACTAAAAATAAATTGTTGATCCTTCCTTTCTATAACAAGATCCAGAAAATGTATTTTAAACTTACTGGATTCGTATGTAAGGGCTATACCTCTGTCGTTTGCATTAAGTACCAAAAAGAACTCATTCAGATCATCAGAGGTACTTCCCCATAGGAGGAGGATGTCGTCTATGTTCCGGGCCCACAGTATGAGTTGTGGGTTATCCATGGCATAGACAACATCCTCCTCCCATTTGGCCATAAATAAATTGGCCAAGCTTGGAGAAAACTTAGCTCCCATCGCCACCCCCTTATGTTGCATGTAAAAACGGCCATTAAACCAGAAATACAGTAATTATGTTGAGTAGCAAACTCTAGTAATTTGACAATAAACTCCACCTGTGGAGTGGCAAGGGAAGCATCCCTATTTAAAAATTCATGTACAGCTTCTATCCCTTTCTGATGTGGGATACAAGTATATAAAGATGCCACATCCGTAGTGGCCATAATTAAATCCCCTTGAAAGGAGACATTAGATAACAATGTTATCACATCTCTTGTATCTTTAAGGTAAGATGGCATGTTCCGCACTGAAGGTTGTAGGAAAAAAATCGATATATTTCCCTATTCTGGAGATGACAGTCTATCCCGCTGATTATTGGACGTCCAGGGGGATGGAGGGGGTCTTTGTGGACCTTAGGTAAATAATAAATAACAGGAATTTGTGGGGCTAAAGGAACAAGTCACAACTTTTCTTTATGATCTAAAATAAACAAATCAAAACGCTTGGAGATGAGGCCATTCAATTCTTCCTTAAATTTAAGCGTTGGGTTATTGGGTAGTTCTTTATAGGTTTCACGATCATTCAAGATATGATACATTTCTCCCATATAATCTGATTTGTCCAACAAGACTATACCTCCGCCTTTATCGGCGGGGCGGAAGACCAAGTTCTTGTTGTCACACAGGGACCTTAAAACTGCCTGAGGCAGAGGATTGCCAAAATTCCGTTTTGTTGGAATCTTGGCAAGGTCTTTCAACACCAAGTCCCTAAACATATGTATGGCTGGAGGGAGTTGGCTAGGGGGGTTGAAAAGGGAAGGGTTAGATAACCCTGAATGCACAATCCCGGATGTAGCCGTCCTCGTGATGCTCCTTGTTGGATTTGAAGTAATGTAGCGTTGAACATTAATTTTTCTAATATATTTATGTATGTCCACAAACATATTAAACTTGTTGAGCTTACAGGGAGGAGCAAATTTGAAACCCTTATTTAAACGATTTTTTCATTCTGAGTTAGTATGGTACTGCTCAGATTGAACACCCCTTAGCAGGTTATGTGCGCTTTTTCTTTCCTTCTCTGGCTCCTCCTCCCTCCTCTGGACCCTCTCTTAGTTGTGGACCTCTTTTTTTGCCTTGAGGGTCCTCTTGAAAACCCTGGGTCGGGCGAGAGTTGGAGTTAAGTTGTGAATGTCTATAAGGGGATGGATCATAACCGGCATTAGGAAACGGATAGACTCCTTCGTTACGGCGGTCCTGTAATGGAGAATATCTATTATATGTAGATATAGGCAGATGCTTGTAATGAGGAGGATTAGAATAATTAGAATAGTTGGATTGTTCATAGTACCAAACAGGAGATCCCCTTTGATATGAGGTATCACGTTCATGATAGTAATAGTCACCCTGGTTGGAAATGTTCCCTCTATGTCCACCTCCACCTCTCCTATTGGAGTTGTGTCCCCTCCCCCTTTGGATATTCCTGGGGGTATGTACACTCTGGGGTTGACCCCTTGGTGGTTGGTGGCCCTCACCATGTGGTTGGCTCTTGTTCATGGAGGGTTTGGGGCATACAGAATGATCAGTAGAAGGAGCTACAATATCCGAACTCAGGGTGTTAGTCTCCATGGATGGATCTGGGATAGATGGGATGGCTGGTTTTTGCCAGCCAAATACCCTACCTGACTTGTAATCGCCTATATGCCGCGAGTATTTTTTATGTTTTTTTGTTCTCTGATCTTTATCCTCTTTAATAAGATGTGCTTGGAGATTGGAGGACAAAGAGTTGTATTCTACTGAGTTTTTATATGTCAGCAGTTTGTCCTTCAACACCCTGATCTCTCGATCCAATACGGAAAGACGATCTCGTTACCTGGTGATCAGGAAACTAAAAGTCTATACCAGCATCATTGAAGTACTTGAACCAAGATTCAAGATCAACTTCTCCTTGTTGTGGATGGATATCCCACCTAAGACTACGTGGGACCATACTCTCTGTCACATGCTGTTCCAGAAAGACTAGGTCCCATTGAAGGTGGAGTTCTGAAAACATGATTTTTTAAGTCTTAGGAATAGGCCTCCAATTTCTGTATCATGGCAACAAACACACCTTCTGTGTTCACTTTATGTGATGCACGATAATCAAAAACGTCCATAATAAAGAAATACAAAAATAAAACAAAATAGTCTAAATATATGTAAAAATTATTTATGTATACACTACAGCCGTAAAAAGGTCTAGACACAATAATATATGAAAAAGAAAAATACAGCGCTGTGTAAAATGGGGGTATAAATAGCAGCCAACACAGCTATAGACCAAAGCAATATGTACAGTATGAGTGATAAAAGTGTAGCGCTATAAACCATAAACTCTAAGTGTGACCATTAAGGTAATTTTGAGGTAGTATATTGATTCAATTTATCGGCGGGGCGGATGACCAAGTTCTTGTTGTCACACAGGGACCTTAAACCTGCCTGAGGCAGAGGATTGCCAAAATTCCGTTTTTTGGAATCTTGGCAAGGTCTTTCAACACCAAGTCCCTAAACATATGTATGGCTGGAGGGAGTTGGCTAGGGGGGTTGAAAAGGGAAGGGTTAGATAACCCTGAATGCACAATCCCGGATGTAGCCGTCCTCGTGATGCTCCTTGTTGGATTTGAAGTAATGTAGCGTTGAACATTAATTTTTCTAATATATTTATGTATGTCCACAAACATATTAAACTTGTTGAGCTTACAGGGAGGAGCAAATTTGAAACCCTTATTTAAACGATTTTTTCATTCTGAGTTAGTATGGTACTGCTCAGATTGAACACCCCTTAGCAGGTTATGTGCGCTTTTTCTTTCCTTCTCTGGCTCCTCCTCCCTCCTCTGGACCCTCTCTTAGTTGTGGACCTCTTTTTTTGCCTTGAGGGTCCTCTTGAAAACCCTGGGTCGGGCGAGAGTTGGAGTTAAGTTGTGAATGTCTATAAGGGGATGGATCATAACCGGCATTGGGAAACGGATAGACTCCTTCGTTACGGCGGTCCTGTAATGGAGAATATCTATTATATGTAGATATAGGCGGATGCTTGTAATGAGGAGGATTAGAATAATTAGAATAGTTGGATTGTTCATAGTACCAAACAGGAGATCCCCTTTGATATGAGGTATCACGTTCATGATAGTAATAGTCACCCTGGTTGGAAATGTTCCCTCTATGTCCACCTCCACCTCTCCTATTGGAGTTGTGTCCCCTCCCCCTTTGGATATTCCTGGGGGTATGTACACTCTGGGGTTGACCCCTTGGTGGTTGGTGGCCCTCACCATGTGGTTGGCTCTTGTTCATGGAGGGTTTGGGGCATACAGAATGATCAGTAGAAGGAGCTACAATATCCGAACTCAGGGTGTTAGTCTCCATGGATGGATCTGGGATAGATGGGATGGCTGGTTTTTGCCAGCCAAATACCCTACCTGACTTGTAATCGCCTATATGCCGCGAGTATTTTTTATGTTTTTTTGTTCTCTGATCTTTATCCTCTTTAATAAGATGTGCTTGGAGATTGGAGGACAAAGAGTTGTATTCTACTGAGTTTTTATATGTCAGCAGTTTGTCCTTCAACACCCTGATCTCTCGATCCAATACGGAAAGACGATCTCGTTTCCTGGTGATCAGGAAACTAAAAGTCTATACCAGCATCATTGAAGTACTTGAACCAAGATTCAAGATCAACTTCTCCTTGTTGTGGATGGATATCCCACCTAAGACTACGTGGGACCATACTCTCTGTCACATGCTGTTCCAGAAAGACTAGGTCCCATTGAAGGTGGAGTTCTGAAACCATGATTTTTTAAGTCTTAGGAATAGGCCTCCAATTTCTGTATCATGGCAACAAACACACCTTCTGTGTTCACTTTATGTGATGCACGATAATCAAAAACGTCCATAATAAAGAAATACAAAAATAAAACAAAATAGTCTAAATATATGTAAAAATTATTTATGTATACACTACAGCCGTAAAAAGGTCTAGACACAATAATATATGAAAGAAAAATACAGCGCTGTGTAAAATGGGGGTATAAATAGCAGCCAACACAGCTATAGACCAAAGCAATATGTACAGTATGAGTGATAAAAGTGTAGCGCTATAAACCATAAACTCTAAGTGTGACCATTAAGGTAATTTTGAGGTAGTATATTGATTCAATTTATCGGCGGGGCGGATGACCAAGTTCTTGTTGTCACACAGGGACCTTAAACCTGCCTGAGGCAGAGGATTGCCAAAATTCCGTTTTGTTGGAATCTTGGCAAGGTCTTTCAACACCAAGTCCCTAAACATATGTATGGCTGGAGGGAGTTGGCTAGGGGGGTTGAAAAGGGAAGGGTTAGATAACCCTGAATGCACAATCCCGGATGTAGCCGTCCTCGTGATGCTCCTTGTTGGATTTGAAGTAATGTAGCGTTGAACATTAATTTTTCTAATATATTTATGTATGTCCACAAACATATTAAACTTGTTGAGCTTACAGGGAGGAGCAAATTTGAAACCCTTATTTAAACGATTTTTTCATTCTGAGTTAGTATGGTACTGCTCAGATTGAACACCCCTTAGCAGGTTATGTGCGCTTTTTCTTTCCTTCTCTGGCTCCTCCTCCCTCCTCTGGACCCTCTCTTAGTTGTGGACCTCTTTTTTTGCCTTAAGGGTCCTCTTGAAAACCCTGGGTCGGGCGAGAGTTGGAGTTAGGTTGTGAATGTCTATAAGGGGATGGATCATAACCGGCATTAGGAAACGGATAGACTCCTTCGTTACGGATGGATATCCCACCTAAGACTACGTGGGACCATACTCTCTGTCACATGCTGTTCCAGAAAGACTAGGTCCCATTGAAGGTGGAGAAGGTGGTCCCATTGAAGGTGGAGAAGGTGGAGTTCTGGAGTTACCTAAGTGTGACCATTAAGGTAATTTTGAGGTAGTATATTGATTCAAAAATTCCAATATATAAAGGATTTATATAAGTGATACAAATCTACCCAATAGGGGAATAAAGCATATTACCAATATGATAAATACATATATGCATGGTTAAATGAAAGTGACTCAAATAAGTGAAGAAGATAAAATGAGTGAAAAAAAAATTTAACCAATGTGAGATAAAGTGCCAATATGTGGACACAGAAGAAATCTAGTAAGGCAACAGTCCGAAAGATGTTGGAAAATATGTATTAACCACTTGCCGACCGCCTCACGCCTATATACGTGAGCAGAGCGGCACGGGCAGGCAAAATCACGTACCTGAAACGTGATTGCCTTCCCGCGGGTGGGGGGTCCGATCGGACCCCCCCCCGGTGCCAGCTGCGGTCGGCATTTGGTTAGGAGCGATGACAGACGAGGGGGAGGCCATCCGATCGTGGCCCCCCCCTCGCGATCGCTCCCAGCCAATGACAAACATCCCCTGCCTCTGTATAGTACACAGAGGCAGAGGATGTGATGTCATCTCTCCTCGGTCTGGCAGTTTCCGTTCCAGCGCCGAGGAGAGATGACATGTAAGTGCACAAACACTCACACACAACACAGTAGAACATGCCAGGCATATATTACACCCCCGATCCCCCCCCGATCGCCCCCCGATCCCCCCCCAATCACCCCCCCCCCCTGTCACAAACTGACACCAAGCAGGTTTTTTTTTTTTTTTTTCCCTGATTACTGCATAGTGTCAGTTTGTGACAGTTAGCAGTGGTGGGACAGTTTGTATTACCCCCCTGTAGGTCTAGGGTACCCCCCTTACCCCCCCTAATAAAGTTTTAACCCCTTGATCACCCCCCGTCACCAGTGTCGCTAAGCGATCATTTTTCTGATCGCTGTATTAGTGTCGCTGGTGACGGTAGTTAGGGACGTAAATATTGAGGTTCGCCGTCAGTGTTTTATAGCGACAGGGACCCCCATATACTACCTAATAAATGTTTTAACCCCTTGATGGCCCCCTAGTTAACCCTTTCACCACTGATCACCGTATAACCGTTACGGGTGACGCTGGTTAGTTCGTTTATTTTTTATAGTGTCAGGGCACCCGCCGTTTATTACCGAATAAAGGTTTAGCCCCCTGTAGGTCTAGGGTACCCCCCTTACCCCCCTAATAAAGTTTTAACCCCTTGATCACCCCCTGTCGCCAGTGTCGCTAAGCGATCATTTTTCTGATCGCTGTATTAGTGTCGCTGGTGACGCTAGTTAGGGACGTAAATATTTAGGTTCGCCGTCAGTGTTTTATAGCGACAGGGACCCCCATATACTATCTGATAAATGTTTTAACCCCTTGATGGCCCCCTAGTTAACCCTTTCACCACTGATCACCGTATAACCGTTACGGGTGACGCTGGTTAGTTCGTTTATTTTTTATAGTGTCAGGGCACCCGCCGTTTATTACCGAATAAAGGTTTAGCCCCCTGATCGCCCCGCGGTGATATGCGTCGCCCTAGGCAGCGTCAGATTAGCGCCAGTACCGCGAACACCCACGCACGCACCGTACACGCACCGTACACCTCCCTTAGTGGTATAGTATCTGAACGCATCAATATCTGATCCGATCAGATCTATACTAGCGTCCCCAGCAGTTTAGGGTTCCCAAAAACGCAGTGTTAGCGGGATCAGCCCAGATACCTGCTAGCACCTGCGTTTTGCCCCTCCGCCCGGCCCAGCCCAGTCCAGCCCACCCAAGTGCAGTATCGATCGATCACTGACACTTTTCTTTGTAGCGTTTTGGTGAACTGGCAAGCACCAGCGGCGTAGTACACCCCGGTCGTAGTCAAACCAGCACTGCAGTAACACTTGGTGAATGTTTTGAACGCTACCATGCACTAGTTGAGTATTAGCGTAGCGTACAGCATTGCACAGACTAGGCACACTTTCACAGGGTCTCCCAAGATGCCATCGCATTTTGAGAGACTCGAACCTGGAACCGGTTACAGTTATAAAAGTTACAGTTACAAAAAAAAAGTGTAAAAAAAAAAAAAAACACAAACAAAAATTAAAAAAAATAGTTGTCGTTTTATTGTTCTCTCTCTCTCTATTCTCTCTCTATTGTTCTGCTCTTTTTTACTGTATTCTATTCTGAAATGTTTTATTGTTATTGTTATTGTTATTATGTTTTATCATGTTTGTTTTTCAGGTATGTAATTATTTATACTTTACCGTTTACTGTGCTTTATTGTTAACCATTTTTTTGTCTTCAGGTACGCCATTCACGACTTTGAGTGGTTATACCAGAATGATGCCTGCAGGTTTAGGTATCATCTTGGTATCATTCTTTTTAGCCAGCGGTCGGCTTTCATGTAAAAGCAATCCTAGCGGCTAATTAGCCTCTAGACTGCTTTTACAAGCAGTGGGAGGGAATGCCCCCCCCCCCCCCCCCCACCGTCTTCCGTGTTTTTCTCTGGCTCTCCTGTCTCAACAGGGAACCTGAGAATGCAGCCGGTGATTCAGCCAGCTGACCATAGAGCTGATCAGAGACCAGAGTGGCTCCAAACATCTCTATGGCCTAAGAAACCGGAAGCTACGAGCATTTTATGACTTAGATTTCGCCGGATGTAAATAGCGCCATTGGGAAATTGGGGAAGCATTTTATCACACCGATCTTGGTGTGGTCAGATGCTTTGAGGGCAGAGGAGAGATCTAGGATCTAATAGACCCCAATTTTTTCAAAAAAGAGTACCTGTCACTACCTATTGCTATCATAGGGGATATTTACATTCCCTGAGATAACAATAAAAATGATTTAAAAAAAAAAAAAAATGAAAGGAACAGTTTAAAAATAAGATAAAAAAGCAAAAAAAAATAAAGAAAAAAAATAAATAAAAAAAAGCACCCCTGTCGCCCCCTGCTCTCGCGCTAAGGCGAACGCAAGCGGCGGTCTGGCGTCAAACGTAAACAGCAATTGCACCATGCATGTGAGGTATCACCGCGAAGGTCAGATCGAGGGCAGTAATTTTAGCAGTAGACCTCCTCTGTAAATCTAAAGTGGTAACCTGTAAAGGCTTTTAAAGGCTTTTAAAAATGTAGTAATTTTGTTGCCACTGCACGTTTGTGCGCAATTTTAAAGCATGTCATGTTTGGTATCCATGTACTCGGCCTAAGATCATCTTTTTTATTTCATCAAACATTTGGGCAATATAGTGTGTTTTAGTGCATTAAAATTTAAAAAAGTGTGTTTTTTCCCCAAAAAATGCGTTTGAAAATCGCTGCGCAAATACTGTGTGAAAAAAAAAAATGAAACACCCACCATTTTAATCTGTAGGGCAATTGCTTTAAAATAATATATAATGTTTGGGGGTTCAAAGTAATTTTCTTGCAAAAAAAAATAATTTTTTCATGTAAACAATAAGTGTCAGAAAGGGCTTTGTCTTCAAGTGGTTAGAAGAGTGGGTGATGTGTGACATAAGCTTCTAAATGTTGTGCATAAAATGCCAGGACAGTTCAAACCCCCCCCAAATGACCCCATTTTGGAAAGTAGACACCCCAAGCTATTTGCTGAGAGGCATGTCGAGTCCATGGAATATTTTATATTGTGACACAAGTTGCGGGAAAGAGACAATTTTTTTTTTTTTTTTTTGCACAAAGTTGTCACTAAATGATATATTGCTCAAACATGCCATGGGAATATGTGAAATTACACCCCAAAATAAATTCTGTTGCTTCTCCTGAGTACGGGGATACCACATGTGTGGGACTTTTTGGGAGCCTAGCCGCGCACGGGACCCCGAAATCCAAGCACCGCCCTCAGGCTTTCTAAGGCCGTAAATTTTTGATTTCACTCCTCACTACCTATCACAGTTTCGGAGGCCATGGAATGCCCAGGTGGCACAAACCCCCCCCCCAAATTACCCCATTTTGGAAAGTAGACACCCCAAGCTATTTGCTGAGAGGTATAGTGAGTATTTTGCAGACCTCACTTTTTGTCACAAAGTTTTGAAAATTGAAAAAAGAAAAAAAAAATTTTTTTTTCTGGTCTTTCTTCATTTTCAAAAACAAATGACAGCTGCAAAATACTCACCATGCCTCTCAGCAAATAGCTTGGGGTGTCTACTTTCCAAAATGGGGTCATTTGGGGGGGTTTTGTGTCATCTTGGCATTTTATGGCCTTCAAAACTGTGATAGGTAGTGAGGAGTAAAATCAAAAATGTATGCCCTTAGAAATCCTGAAGGTGGTGCTGGGTTTTCGGGGCCCCGTACGCGGCTAGGCTCCCAAAAAGTGCCACACATGTGGTATCCCCGTACTCAGGAGAAGCAGCTGAATGTATTTTAGGGTGCAATTCCACATATGCCCATGGCCTGTGTGAGCAATATATCATTTAGTGACAACTTTTTGTAATTTTTTTTTTTTTTTCTTTTTTTTGTCATTATTCAATCACTTGGGACAAAAAAAATAAATATTCAATGGGCTCAACATGCCTCTCAGCAATTTCCTTGGGGTGTCTACTTTCCAAAATGGGGTCATTTGGGGGGGTTTTGTACTGCCCTGCCATTTTAGCACCTCAAGAAATGACATAGGCAGTCAGAAACTAAAAGCTGTGTAAATTCCAGAAAATGTACCCTAGTTTGTAGACGCTATAACTTTTGCGCAAACCAATAAATATACGCTTATTGACATTTTTTTTACCAAAGACATGTGGCCGAATACATTTTGGCCTAAATGTATGACTAAAATTTAGTTTATTGGATTTTTTTTATAACAAAAAGTAGAAAATATCATTTTTTTTCAAAATTTTCAGTCTTTTTCCGTTTATAGCGCAAAAAATAAAAACGGCAGAGGTGATCAAATATCATCAAAAGAAAGCTCTATTTGTGGGAAGAAAAGGACGCAAATTTCGTTTGGGTAGAGCATTGCATGACCGCGCAATTAGCAGTTAAAGCGACGTAGTGCCGAATTGTAAAAAGTGCTCTGGTCAGGAAGGGGGTAAATCCTTCCGGGGCTGAAGTGGTTAAAAGTCCACAAGAATGAAGAGGATGATCCTAAACATCAGGACACATATATATCAGACATCAACACTTCAGAAGAGGTCGGGATAGTAAGTAAGTCACCATCAATAATCGTAAGGAGGCTTACCAGATGTTGATGACTTGGGGTGGCTTATACTACCCAAGTCGTAAAGGCTTTTAAACCAGCTGACTGGAAAGGTACATCTGCTTGAGCAGCCACGATAGATCCTGGGTCAGGAATATAGTTTGACATAAACGATCCCGGACAGCAGCCTATAGGTAGTACTCCAATGGGGAGCCCAAATCCGATATTCACATGCCATGCAAAAATAAATTAAAATACTCGCATAACGTGATACCATTTACACAAAAATTTATTAAAAAAATGGATAGACTCCCATGATAAAGGATCATCAAAGGCATGTACAGGAATAAAAGCGGTATGTAAGTAGGTCCACCCGTCTGCTAAAAAGCCATCATCTGGGGTGCAGACCCCACAAACATTACCGCTTATAAAATGCTAATGACCCCCTATTGGAAATTACATGGCACCTGCCAAGGAAAAAGCAGATTTTAACAGGAATTCCAACCTTTTATCTGTTGGATCCTTAAGCATTTGTGCATTGTCTACTGGAGAAGTTAGGCTTTTATTCACACTGGAAATTGCAGCGTCAACTGCTGGTACTTTCCATTTTTTGGTGAATTTCTCCTCCATGGGATAGAGAACCGAAAATCTCTTTGGAAGGAGAAAAAGCTTATCCAGGTGATCCCATTCAGCAAAAATAAGCTGTTCTAGTAACGCATGGACAGGAAACGCATGCAGAGGCTGTAAAGGTTTTAAGGTACACAAGGAAGAAACCAAGCTTTCAGAAGACTCCGTTTAAGGGTAGCATGAAAGTAGAACGAACCATCTCCGTTAGAGTGTGTATCAGCAATTTCTCAGCTTACGAAGCTGAAAAAGGTTCATCTACCGTTGTTTCCTCCGCAGAGGAATCATCGTTTTGTCTTTCCTCCTGATCGCCTAAGGATAACACCTCATCCTGTGCCCACTGTTCCCCTTGCAAAGGGTCTAAAGTGGGGGAGGGGGATCTAGCATGCTTCCTATCCATTTGAATGGAGGATGCGATTAATGCCGCTAATCTTCCTTCCAGGCCTTGCAGAGTGGAGGAAAAGACATCTTCAGTCATGTATACAGGGGCTGAGATGTGAGAAGTAGCTGCACCATCAATTTGTTCCAATGGCTCAACTTGGCTGGCCATAATTGGTATTTCAGGCAAGGATGACAGTATGCAACTGGAATTCCTAACACCTGGGGGTGAAACCCTCAGTTTTTTGTGGTGTCTTTTTTGGTACGCATAGTCCTAAGCACAAAAGCAGAGGTACTATTAAATTGCACTACTTGCTGAAAATAGTCATGACAGAATGATGCCGCTATTAAGTTCAGCCTAGTGCTGGAAAAAAATGTCCTTCCTGTATTAGGAATGCCAGTTGCTACCCTTACATGCCCCACCGCTCCTATGTCCCTGTGTGCAGCCTGCTTGCTTCTCCTCCACTGATAGTGAGACTGCTTGCTGATTGTTAAGGCTGTTTGCCGTGCGTCCTCGTGGATGTTACACGGCGCCGTGCTTAGGCCCCGCCTCCTTGAAAAAAACCCAACCCCCTCCTTTTGTTTGAAAAAAATACTCCCGCGCTGGCGGCTTTCGGGTCCGCAGGCCCACCATGAGGGGGGGGGGGGAGAGGCAGAGCCCTGTCTTTTTACCAGCAAGCAAAGAGAAAACACCAACATCCTGAGCAAACTTTGGGACCTCCGCACCCCCCATGGCGGGGGGGTAATGCAAGGGGGGTACACCGCTGATGTTCCCCTAACCCTCCGGTCCCTTCAGGGGGAAGAAAAAAGCATTTGGCAGATCTCTTACCTGAGAGGAATTCCCCTGCACAAGCTGCTACGGCCACTCACAGACTGACACTGAGCTTTACAGTGAAGACAACAGATTAGGGTATGCGCCTAGACTCCCTCTAGTGGAGAATTAAGGCATAACAACATTTTTTCCCTTAAAGAAGAAAGCATAGTTGGACTTTTTAGTTCCTAAGTTTCTTCCCTTACCTTATCCCTACCACAGGATTTCTGAATTAACAGACAATCCAACCTTCACCCATCATGGCAGGCTGCGTTTAGCAAACCTTCAAGGACCGGATCCCTTAATATCAGGGTTCCACTCCCTTGGGCCTGTAAAAGCACCCCACCAGGAAAGCTTTAGGTAATGTAGCATGACCTAAGCCCTGGGTCCCGGGGTTCAGCCCTACAGAGAGAGGCGTTATAGGCAAAACCTCATGCTTCGGATACGAGGTCCAGGTACCATCCGCTTTGGCCTCAGTGGCACTTTGGATGGATCTGGTCTATGGAGGCTATTTAAATCCAGCATGGATCCTTCCTGGAGCTCCTCAGAGCACATCTTCACTCGTGACCAACACCTTAGACACTGACGAAAAAACTGATGTGCTCCTGGAAGGAGGAAGGGTTATATAGGGAGTGAACTTCCTGGACTGGGTATGCCAGTGTCCATCACCTGAAGGTGGCCTATAACCCATTAAGTAGTTACTTAACCACTTCAGCCCCGGAGGATTTGGCAGCTCAATGATTGGAGGACTTTTTACAATTTGGCACTGTGCTGCTTTAACTGGTAATTGCGCAGTCGTGCAATGTTGTACCCAAACGAAATTTGCGTCCTTTTTTTCCCACAAATAGCTTTCTTTTGATGGTATTTGATTGCCTCTGCCATTTTTATTTTTTGTGATATAAATGGAAAAAGACTGAAAATTTTGAAAAAAAATGATATTTTCTACTTTTTGTTATAAAAAAATTGAATAAACTCAATTTTAGTCATACATTTAGGCCAAAATGTATTCAGCCACATGTCTTTTGGTAAAAAAAATGCCAATAAGCGTATATTTATTGGTTTGCGCAAAAGTTAGCATCTACAAACTAGGGTACATTTTCCGGAATTTACGCAGCTTTTAGTTTATGACTGCCTATCTCATTTCTTGAGGTGCTAAAATGGCAGGGCAGTACAAACCCCCCCAAATGACCCCATTTTGGAAAGTAGACACCCCAAGGAAATTGCTGAGAGGCATGTTGAGCCCATTGGATATTTTATTTTTTTGTCACAAGTGATTGAAAAATGACAAAAAAAAAAATTGTATTTGTAACCAATTGCATGGTTATATGTGGAATTACACCCAAAAATACATTCTGCTGCTTCTCCTGAGTATGGGAATACCTCATGTGTGAGACTATTTGGGAGTCTAGCCGCAT
Source organism: Lithobates clamitans (assembly GCA_037952925.1). Taxonomy (NCBI): domain Eukaryota; kingdom Metazoa; phylum Chordata; class Amphibia; order Anura; family Ranidae; genus Lithobates; species Lithobates clamitans. Next base: position 3,184,593 of record JBBGZY010000943.1, read on the forward strand.
ACAAGAGCCCGAAAACCAATCACTGCCTTCAGGATTTCTAAGGGTGTAAATTTTTGATTTCACTTCTCATTACCTATCACAGTTTTGAAGGCCATAAACAAGCCAAGATAGCACAACCCCCCCCCCCCCAAATGACCCTATTTTGGAAAGAAGACACTTCAGGCTATTTGCTGAGAGGCATGTTGAGTCCATGGAATATTTTATATTTTGCCACAAGTTTCGGGAAAATTACAATTTTTTTCTTTGTACACAACGTTCTCACTAAATGATATATTGTTTAAACATGGCATGGTTCTATGTGGAATTACACCCCAAAATACATTCTGCTGCTTCTCCTGAGTATGGGGATACCACATGTGTGGAATTTTTTGGCAGTCTAACCGTGTACAGGACCCCGAAAACCAATCACCGCCCTCAGGCTTTCTAAGGGTGTAAATTTTTGATTTCACTCCTCACTACCTATCACAGTTTCGGAGGCCATGAAATGCCCAGTTAGCACAACCGCCCCCCCAAATGACCCCATTTTGGAAAGTAGACACCCCAAGCTATCTGCTGAGAGGCATTTTGAGTATTTTGCAGATCTCACTTTTTGTCACAAAGTTTTGGAAATTGAAAAAAGAAAGAAAAATACATTTTTCTTTTCTTTCTTCATTTTCAAAAATAAATGAGATCTGCAAAATACTCACCATGCTTCTTAGAAAATACCTTGGGGTTTCTACTTTCCAAAATGGGGTCATTTGGGGGGGGGGGGGGGGGTTGTGCTATCTGGACATTTCAGGGCCTCCGTAACTGTGATAGGTAGTGAGAAGTAAAATCACAATTTTACGCCCTGAGAAAGCCTGAAGGCGGTGCTTGGATTTTGGGGTCCTGTATGTGGCTAGGCTCTTTGAACTTTGTGTAAAAAAAAATTGTAATTTTCCTGAAACTTGTGGCAAAATATCAAATATTCCATGGACACAACATGCCTCTAAGTAAAAAGCTTGAAGTGTCTTTTTTGCAAAATGGGGTCATTTGGGGGGAATTTGTGATATCTTGACATTTCAGGGCCTCCAAAACTGTGATAGGTAGTGAGAAAGTGAAATCACCATTTTACGCCCTTCGAAATCCTGAAGGCGATGATTGATTTTGGGGTCCTGCACGCGGCTAGGCTCCCAAATAGTCTCACACATGAGATATCCCCGTACTCAGGAGAAGCAGCAGAATGCATTTTGGGGTGTAATTCCACATATAACCATGCCATGTTTGAACAATATATCATTTAGTGACAACTTTGTGCAAAAAAAAGTGTAATTTTTCCGAAACTTGTGACAAAATATAAAACTTTTCATGGACTCAACATGCCTATCAGCAAATAGCTTGGGGTGTCTTCTTTCCAAAAAGGGGTCATGGGGGGGGGGTTGAACTGTCCTGGCATTTTATGCACAACATTTAGAAGCTTATGTCACACATTACCCACTCTTTTAACCACTTGAAGACAAAGCCCTTTCTGACACTTTTTGTTTACATGACAAAATATATTTTTTTTGCAAAAAAAATACTTTGAACCCCCAAACATTATATATATTTTTTAAAGCAAAGGCCCTACAGATTAAAATGGTGGGTGTCACAATTTTACGCCCTTAGAAAGCCTGAAGGCGGTGCTTGGATTTTGGTGCCCTGTATGTGGCTAGGCTCTTTGAACTTTGTGTAAAAAAAATAAAAAAAAAAAATAGTAATTTTCCCAAAACTTGTAGCAAAATATCAAATATTCCATGGAAACAACATGCCTCTAAGTAAAAACCTTGACGTGTCTTCTTTGCAAGATGGGGTCATTTGAGTCGGGGGGGGGGGGGGGGGGGTTGTGCTATCTTGACATTTCAGTGCTTCTGAAACTGTGGTAGGTAGTAAGGAAGTGAAATCACCATTTTACACCCTTCAAAATCCTGAAGGCGGTAATTGGTTTTCGGGGTCCTGTACACGGCTAGGCTCCCAAAAAGTCTCACACATGAGGTATCCCCGTACTCAGGAGAAGCAGAAGAATTCAGTTTGGGGTGTAATTCCTCATATAACCATGCCATGTTTGAACAATATATCATTTAGTGACAACTTTGTGCAAAAAAAAAAAAAAAAGTGTAATTTTCCCGAAACTTGTGACAAAATATTCCATGGACTCAACATGCCTATCAGCAAATAGCTTGGGGTGTCTTCTTTCCAAAAAGGGGTCATTTGGGGGGTTTTGAACTGTCCTGGCATTTTATGTACATTTATAAGCTTATTTTTTTTTCTTTTTTTTTAAAAACATTTAGAAGCTTATGTCACACATTACACACTCTTTTAACCACTTGAAGACAAAGCCCTTTCTGACACTCTTTGTTTACATGACAAAATATATTTTTTTTTGCAAGAAAATTAACCCCCAAACATTATATATTTTTTTAAAGCAAAGGCCCTACAGATTAAAATGGTGGGTGTTGCATTTTTTTTTTTCACACAGTATTTGCGCAGCGATTTTTCAAAAGCAATTTTTTGGGAAATAACACACTTTTTTTTAATTTTAATGCACTAAAACACACTATATTGCCCAAATGTTTGATGGAATAAAAAAGATGATCTTATGCCGAGTACATGGATACCAAACATGACATTCTTTAAAATTGTGCACAAACGTGCAGCGGCGACAAACTACATACATCTTTAAAAGCCTTTACAGGTTACCATTTTAGATCTACAAAGGAGGTCTACTGCTAAAATTACTGCCCTCGATCTGACCTTCATGGTGATACCACACATGCATGGTGCAATTGCTGTTAAAATATTAGACCAGACCAATGCTTGCGTTCACCTTTGCGCGTGAGCACAGAGGGACAGGGGTGCTTTTTTAAAATTTATTATTTATCTTTTTTAAAATCATTTTTATTGTTATCTCAGGGAATGTAAATATCCCCTATGATAGCAATAGGTAGTGACAGGTACTCTTTTTTGAAAAAAATGGAGTCTATTAGACCCTAGATCTGTCCTCTGCCCTCAAAGCATCTGACCACACCAAGATCGGTGTGATAAAATGCTTTGTTGATTTCCCAATGGCGCTGTTATTATCCGGCGAAACCTAATGCCATGTACACACGAGCGGAATGTCCGACAGAAAAAGTCAGACAGAAGCTTGTCATCGTATATTCCGATCGTGTGTGCCCCATCGGACTTCTTACGTCGAAAATTCTGATGGACCTAGAAAGAGAACATGGTCTAAATTTTTCCGACTGAACCAATTCCTATCGGGAAAACCACTCGTCTGTATGCTGTTCCGACGTACCAAAAACGATGCATGCTCTGAAGCAAGTACGAGACGGAAGCTATTGGCTACTGGCTATTGAACTTTCGTTTTCTAGTCCCGTCGTACGCGTTGTACATCACCGCTTTCTGGACGGTCAGAATTTAGTGTGACCACGTGTAAGCAAGACAGCTTGAGCGGAATTCCATCAGAACTCCGTCGGAAAAACCTTCAGAGTTTATTCCGACGGGAAAACCGGTTGTGTTTACAGGGCATAAGTCATGAAGTGCTCGTAGCTTCCGGCTTTTTAGGCCATAGAGATGATTGGAGCCATTCTGGTCTCTGATCAGCTCTATGGCCAGCTGGCTGAACCACCGTCTGCATTCTCGGTTTCCCTGTTGGGACAGGAGACCCCGAGAAAACCATGGAAGACAATGGGGGGGGGTTCCCTCCCACTGCTTATAAAAGCAGTCTAGAGGCTAATTAGCCGCTAGGATTGCTTTTATATGAAAGCCGACCGCTGGCTGAAAAGAATGATACCAAGATGATCATTCTAGTATAACCAGTCAAAGTCCAGCAACATACCAGTATGTTGCTGGTCCTTGTTGTTCTTTTTTCCATGCAGCCTGTGGGCTGAACGAAAAAAAGAGATTGATCGGTGGGTATGCCCACTATTAGAATACCGCCCTTCATCCACCCACTTCTAATGATGGGCATACATGCACCCTTTTTGTTTTTAACTGTGGTGGTGAAATCCCCTCCGACAGCGCTGGTGATTTACGGCTTCACGTATCGTGGGAGCAAACGCTGTTGCTGTCAAGATAAATAAACCCATGCTGCAGCTGAATGGCGTATCTGCTAAGCAAATGATGGTTAACAATAAAACAAAGTAACATCACAGTATAACGGTTATGCCGCGTACACATGACCGTTTTTTGCATCGGAATAAACTTTGAAGATTTTTCCGACGGAATTCCGCTGAGACTGTCTTGCGTACACACGATCACACCAAAGTCCAATCGTCAAGAATGCGGTGACTTACAGCACATACAACGGGACTAGAAAAAGGAAGTTCAATAGCCAGTAGCCAATAGCTTCCGTCTCGTACTTGCTTCAGAGCATGCGTCGTTTTTGGTCCGTCGGAACAGTATACAGACGAGCGGTTTTCCCGACAGGAATTGGTTCCGTCGGAAATATTTAGAACTTGTTCTGTTTCTAGGTTCGTCAGAATTTTCGAAAAGAAAAGTCCAATGAGGCATACACACGATCGGAATATACGATGAAAAGCTTCCGTCTGACTTTTTCCTTCGGAAAATCTGCTCGTGTGTATGCGGCATAAGACTTGCCATACCTGCAAAGCAAATACAATAAAACATAGTAAAAATAAAACATTGCAATCTGTGCCTAAAAAAATATATGCATGGGGGCAATCCGCGCCTAATGTTAGGAGCAAATCCACCCCTGCCCCCACGCTTCGGCATATGTGCTCTTTTTTTTAACTGTGGTAGTGAAATCACCTCCAACAGCGCTGGAGTCACGGCTTTATGTATCGTGGGATACATAAACACCAGGTGCCGTAGGAATTTGGACTGCCCTGTCTGCGTGAAGCGAGGACAGAACGAAAACATTCCGTGAATCCCTCCACTTCACTGCTAACAAATTATTATACTTCAAGCAGGCTCTCTCCCCCGTCTAAGTCGGGATTCTACAAGCTGTTGGGGAAGCCCCGGCGATTAGATCGCATGGTGCCACATGCGCCAATTCCATAATCAAAAAGGTGATTAAGAAGTGGCACGCTCATATAATAATTGTCCACGTACAAGTAGTACACCTTTCCAAATAAGGGTGACACCAAGTCCCACACTATCTTACCAGCGCTCCCTATGTAGTCTGGGCAGTTCTCCGTCTCTACGTGACTATCTTTTCCCTCGTAAACCATAAAACTACATGTATAGCCTGTGGCCCTGTCACAGAGCTTATACATCTTGACCCTGTATCTGGCACGCTTGCTGGGAAGATACTGTTTGATAGACAAGCGGCCAGAAAACTTAATCAGGGACTCATCAACACAGACAACTTGATCGGGAGTAAACAGGGCTGCAAAATGTTGGTTGAAGTGGTTTACGAGGGAACGAATTTTGTAGAGCCAATAACATCCAGGGTCACCCCGAGGACAACAGAGTTCATTGTCATTGAAGTGCATGAACTGCAAGATCTGCTCGTATAGTGTCCTTGTCATGGAGGCAGAGAACAATTGGAATCAGTGGACTAATATGACCGCAACTTACTCTTTTTAGTTACGCCCATGAGGAGGGATAGGCCCAGGAAGGTCTTAAATTCAGAGACTGTAATTGGTCTCCAATCTCTGGCAAGGGTCAGCTGGGGATTAGCAGCGATGAATTGACCAGCATACAAATTGCTTTGGTCCACAGTAGATCTAAAGAGATCTTCGGTGAAAGACAGCGAATAAAAATCAAGCGACGTAAAATCAACTGTTTCCACCTGAATTCCGGGTTGACCAGTGAATGGGGGGAAGTACGGGTGCTGCATAAGTGGTGGGTTCCCAATTAGGATTGGCAAATGCAGCAGGAAGGGCACTATGGGCTTGACGGGCCTGTGTTTGTCTTTTTCTTGGTGGCAGCAGGACACTACTCGTGCTTGCCACCTCACCAGCTTGAACTGCACCTATGGGACTCGCCACGTCACCAAGTGTTACTGCAGTTCTGGATGTACGACCAGGATGTACTAGGCCGCTGGTGCTTGCCAGTTCACCAGAAGGAATAGCAGCACTAGTACTGGCTCTCTGCTCCATACGAGAGCCCTGTGGTTCTTGCACCTCAATGACAGCAGAAGAGGATCGGGGTCTGGTACGCCTGACCTTAGCAGGGACCACATCTCCGTCGTCAGAGCTATCTATCAGGGTGCCGCTGCTGTCTACAGGTTCGTATTTTGAGCCTGAATCTGACAGATGAATGACTTCCTCTTCACTATCTGTCACGCTCAGAAACGTGTAGGCCTCTTCATTACTGTATCTTCGATTTCACATTTTGGTCTCTAAATTCACTTGTACAATAGTGAGACTCACAAGAAAAAAAAGCACCTGACTGTCAGCGACTGCTTCAAACGCTGCAAAAAAACCCAAACTGTTAGCGTTCGCAGGGATCAGGCCTGACTCTGCGAACGCTGCTGAATTGTGTGCCTACGTGACCTGGTGTCAGTGTAGTGTTGATGCAACTCATGCTCTCTCCTCTCGGTCTGGAATGGAAAAGACTGATACGTTGGAGAGATGACATCACTTCCCCTGTCTTTACAGTTACACATACAGGGGAAGGATCTAAAAAAGTCAGGACTGATCACTAGGTCCTGGCCAGATTTCATTGGCCTGGGGATTGATCTGTTCCTGATTGAATCCGATCGACGCGGCCGGCGGGGGGGAGCGCGCGCCCCCCCCCCCCCCCGCCGGCCACGCGCGGAACGTATACCTACGTGGTTTTGCGCAGCCGGGCCACCCTGCCGCAGTATAACTGCGGCGGCTGGTCCGGAACTGGTTAAGGCTCTGTATCCCATGATGTACGATAAAGAAATGAAAATTTTACTTCAGCACTTCCCGCCTTCTATTCTGTGCTGCTGTGTCTCCAACTCTGCATGCATGCCCCAGTAAGGTAGGAAGGGGCAATGTGTAATGTGCAGGGGTCCCGAGATGAGGGGCTGTTTGTAAGGTGCAAGGGTCCATAGCTGGGGGGTGGGGGCTGTGTGCAATGTGCAGGGGTCTCGTGCTGGGGGGTGGGGGGGCTTTGTGTAATGTGCAGGGGTCCAGAGCTGGGGTGGGGGACTGTGTAATGGGCAGGGGTCCCGAGCTGGGGGGTGGGGGGGTTGAGTGTAATATGCAGGCGTCCAGAGCCTGGGTGGGGGGCTGTATAATGTGCAGGGGTCCATAACTGGGGGGTGAGGGGCTGTGTAATGTGCAGATGTCCATAGCTGGGGGGTGGGGGGCTGTGTGTAATGTGCGGCAGGCCTGAGCTGGGGGGTGGGGGGGCTGTGTGTAATGTGCAGGAGTCCAGAGCTGGGGTCGGGGGCTGTGTAATGTGCAGGGGTCCCGAGCTGGGGGGTGGGGGCTGTGTGTAATGTGCAGGGGTCCAGAGCTGGGGTGGGGGCTGTGTAATGTGCAGGGGTCCATAGCTGGGGGGTGCGGGCTGTGTGTAATGTGCTGTGTAACGTGCAGGAGTCCATAGCTGGGGGGTGCGGGGCTGTGTGTAATGTGCAGGGGTCCCGAGCTGGGGGGTGGGGGGCTGCGTGTAATGTCCAGGGGTCCCGAGCTGGGCAGTGGGGGACTGTGTGTAATGTGCAGGAGTCCAGAGTTGGGGTGGGGGGGCTGTGTGTAATGTGCAGGGGTCCAGAGCTGGGGGGGCTATGTAATGTGCAGGAGTCCATAGCTGGGGTGTGGGGGGCTGTGTGTAATTTGCAGGGGTCCCAAGCTGGGGGTGGGGGGCTGTGTGTAATGTGCAGGGGTCCCAAGCTGGGGGAGCTGTGTGTAATGTGCAGGGGTACAAAGCTGGGGCGGGGCTGTGTAATGTGCAGGGGTCCCAAGCTGAGGGGTGGGGGGGCTGTGTGTAAATGTGCAGGAGGCCAGAGTTGGGGTGGGGGGGCTGTGTGTAATGTGCAGGAGTCCAGAGCTGGGGGGGCTGTGTAATGTGCAGGGGTCCATAGCTGGGGTGTGGGGGGCTGTGTGTAATTTGCAGGGGTCTCGAGCTGGGGGGTGGGGGGGGCTGTGTGTAATGTGCAGGGGTCTCGAGCTGGGGGGCCTGTGTGTAATGTGCAGGGGTCCCGAGCTGGGGGTGGGGGGCTGTGTGTAATGTGCAGGGGTCCCAAGCTGGGGGAGCTGTGTGTTATGTGCAGGGGTCCAAAGCTGGGGCGGGGCTGTGTAATGTGCAAGGGTCCCGAGCTGAGGGGTGGGGGGGCTGTGCGTAAATTTGCAGGGGTCCCGAGCTGGGGGGTGGGGAGGCTGTGTGTAATGTGCAGTGGTCCAGAGCTGGGGAGTGGGGGGGCTGTGTGTAATTTGCAAGGTTCCAGAGCTGGGGAGGGGGGCTGTGTACTGTGCAGGGGTCCAAAGCTGGGGTGGGTGGCTGTGTAATGTGCAGGGGTCCAGAGTTGTCTGGGGGGCTGTGTAATGTGCAGGGGTCCAAAGCTGGGGCGGGGGGGCTGTGTAATGTGTAGGGGTCCAGAGATAGTGTGGGGGGCTGTGTAGTGTAAAGGGGTCCAGAGCTGCGGGGGGCTGTGTAATGTAAAGGGGTCCAGAGGTGCAGTGTTATAGAGGGGGCACAGTGAGGTATTTTTACATTTTAAAGTTGGGGGGTGCCAGATATAGGATTCGGGTGCCAAATGCTTTAGGTACGCCCCTGCTTTGTCTTGTTGTCTTGGCTGCTTTCTATTGATGAGTTTGTGGGTTAGCCATTGTGCACAAAGGTTCGCCAGGAGAATTTGGTGGCAACCATAGCACACGCGGCTTCGCCACGCTGAACTATGTGTGCATACATTGCCGCGCCGGCACTGTAGCTCTATGGATGGGCGCACAAAGATTTGTTTGGTGTGCATACACAGCTGCCTTTCTTTGGCCAGTTCAGATATTCAGTCAGCTGTTGCAGCAATTGGAGTCTGCCAGTCCTTAAAGGATCAGGTCAGACAGCCTGACAGGCCTTACCAAGAGGATAATCCTGCTGAAAGCAGATACAGTAAAACCTTGGTTTGAGAGTAACTTGGTTTAAGAGCATTTTGCAAGACAAGCAAAATTTTTAAATACATTTTGACTTGATATACAAGTGATGTCTTGATATACAAGTAGCGTCATGTCACAACTGAGTATAAAAGAGAAGAGAGGCACCTCTAAGTGTAGGAATATGGTTACATTTAATGAAAGTACAACATTTAGCAATATATTGCTACACTTAAAGGTGCCTCTCTTCTCTTTAATACTCTGTAGCTCTTGCTAGATTTTGCTTCTATTCCCCTTGTGGAGGCTTCTATTTGTGGATGGACATTTTATGGTTACACAACCTGGTTACATTGCTATAATCTTTTTATATGAACTATAAACTGAAGGACCTATGAATAAATGGTTGTGGAATGAATCATTTGAGTTTCCATTATTTCTTATGGGGAAATTTGCTTTGATATACAAGTGCTTTGGATTACAAGCATGTTTCTGGAATGAATTATGCTTGTATCCCAAGGTTTTACTGTGTACCTCGAGTGCTGTGTTTTGCTGTTGATGCCTTGAAGGATTCAATACAGCAGGTTTCGCGTTTGGCTCTCCTCTCTGTACACATGCGCAGACTTTTGTGGCTTAAAAACTGGTCAGCTGAGCTTCCTTGTAAGATGTTATTGGCAGCGTTCCCCTTTCATGGGGAATGTTTGTTTGGTGATGATCAGACAAATATATCCAAAAGATTTCCAGAGGGAAGAGCTCTCTACTTCCTGTGAAGAGAAGGACCAGGCATCCCTCGTTTAAAACCTCAGGGACCGCTTCCTCAGGTGTCTCAGCACCAAGGCAGTTCCGCCACCAACAGAGCGCTAGAGCCAGGGGCAAGCCGCAGGGCCAGAAGAAACCCTGGGTCCAAAACTCTTCTAAACCTGGCACCAAGCCCTCCTTTTGAGGGGATGCCCCCACTTTATTGGGTGGGGGGAAGGCTGCTGCACTTTGCAGACATTTGGAGAACAGTGGTTCCCGCGGTTACAAATTGGAATTACGGGAGGTTTCTAAGATCCAGCGAGCGTTCTCTCGGATCCTCCAAAGAAAAACTTATTTCAGGCACTAGATCGTTTATTGCATCAGGGAGTGATTATACAGGTTCCTGTAACTGAAAGGGGCATGCGGTTTTATTCAAACCTGTTCACGGTTTAAAAACCAAACGGGGACACAAGGCCCATTTTGAATCTAAGATCCCCGAACCAGCATCTATTAATCCAGTCTTTTCAGATTCTGTCCGCTCAGGAGTGTTCCCCCTATCCTCCCTGCATCGCCAGCACATAGGGTCAACATTAGAAAACAATGCAGCTTCTCTGGAGATCTATACCATCTGGTTAAAAGCTTATAACCTGATTTATGCAGTCTCAAAGATATAGAAGATTTATCTACAAAATGATAAATGAAAACTTTTTGATCAGCAGAAAATGTATTTAGATCTTTTTTGCCATGCAGCAATAAAAGAAGGGACATAGAAATTCGGAGATGCTGCCAATACGCCATATGCCCTGGTCACACATGTAAGAGTAGAAGAATAATGTTTTTCAGGGTATAATTGTAAGTATTGTGTGTATGTGAGAAATATCTTGTTAACCACTTGACTAGGGATGTGCCAAACACCCATTGGTTCGGTTTGCAGCAGAACATGCGAACAGGCAAAAAATTTGTTCAAACATGCCAACACTGTTAAAGTCTATGGGACACGTACGTGAAAAATCAAAAATGAATTGTCTATGGGAGAAATCAAAAGTGCTAATTTTAAAGGCTTATATGTAAGGTATTGTCATAAAAAGTGTTTGGGGACCTGGGTCCTGCCCCAGGAGACATGTATCAATGCAAAAAAAAGTTTTAAAAACTGACATTTTTTTCGGGAGCAGTGATTTTAATAATGCTTAAAGTGAAACAATAAAAGTGAAATATTCCTTTAAATTTCGTACCTTGTCATAAAACATATCAAATCAAATTTCTTCATAAATTTTGGCCAAAATGTATTCTACTACATGTCTTTGGTAAACTAAAATCCAAAAAAATGTATGTTAATTGGTTTATGTGAAAGTTACAGCATCTACAAACTATTTTATATATATTTGAAAACTGATCAGTGCCGATGTACTGATGGCCAACCTTCTTGAGGACCTTAAAAAGCCAGGACAGTATAAATTCGCTTCAAATCACCCCTTTTTGGAAAGTCTCAGGTATTTAGTAAAAGGCATGGCAAGTGTTTTGAAGATGCAATTTTTTGTCACAATTTTTGGGAAAATTTCACATTTTTTACATGCTGTCACCAGTGGAAAGTGTAACTATACCACATTTACATTGACAAAGAAAAATTTGTGCAATGCACAATGCATGTACAATGCAAGATGCACAGTCTGTTTGCCTTTAGTAAATCCACCCTTATATATTGCGACAGTGCTAGGCCCAGCATGGTGAGAAGTTAGTAAACTGGTATAGAGATGACACATGACTCTCAAAGATCTAGTTTGAAATTTGAGAATCTCCAGTAGGTGGTTTGTGAGCAGACAAACCTGTGTCTTAAGTTTTGGATTTGGTAGTTCGGGGTAGGGACTTGGAGCTTGAAGGTTCCAAAGCATCTTGGGTGGGATGGAACCTTCAGTCCTGTGTCTGGGCTTTGCTAGATGCCTACAGCCTGTGTGAGTGCACAAGTGGGCAGGATCATCATAAACCAGATCTAAGCATAGCTCAGTGCAGCTGCTGCCATTCAGACACGAAGCCTTTGTGTGGAGATAGTGGTGTACTCCAGCCAGGAGGGGTGACCTTTTCGGGAGACAAGACACTATGTTGGGGGGGACTTCTTGCCCGTAGGACTGGGAAAGTCAGGACAGCTACGTGGGTCCAGAGAGACAGAGAAAGCTGAGGTGATTAGTGAGTCCACAGAGGGGCCTGGAGGAAGTCCTGTGCTCCTGAGAAGTGGGAGAGACTGGGGTGCTGGGAAAACCCTATCCAGAGCCCAGGAGTAGGACCTATGCAGTGAATGGCTGCAAGCATAGGTTGAGCTAGCCTAAGGAGCCCATGATCTGGGAGACCAGAGTGAACAGCGGTGTGGATGACGGTAGAGCCAGGTGGCTCAGCATTTTCGTTGAACATTGTTTTGTGTGAACCTGAACACCCCCGCATGGGAAACTTTGTTTAACTTTTTACTTTGCCTTTCATTCAATAAAAGTGGGCTGCAGAGCCCTTAACTCAGGGGTAGGCAACCCCCGGGATTGGGTGCAGTTCTGCTAGGGGGGGTCCCTGTTTCCAGGAGGAGGAGGAGGACTGTCACTGGCCACTGCTAAAGCCAATCACAGTCCTGCTAGCCCCGTCCACCATCTGGAGGAAGATGACTTGCTTGGTTGCCACTACCACTCTCAGAAAGAAGGGATTTCACTGATTGAGAAAACCACAATCAGGTGACAGTTTGTAGAATTACTGTTGAGCTTCTGGGAACTTTGATGAAAATATTCCTGAACCTTTGTGACATTTACTACTGAACTCCTGCACTCTGTGCCCCTTTAAGCCACAGCCAGTATTCAGCACAATGAAAATCGTCACACTTTTTCTCAGCTGCGGGGGGCCCAACTTATGATCCTGCACACAGGCCCACTGCTTTCAGAAAATGCCCCTGAGCTGAGCTCATCATTGCGCCATCCATTCCATATGCTTGTATGTGACATCACATACATCACATACATCCCATGCATCACATACAAGCACGTGGGCTGGATGCGAGAGGTGGATCAGCAGGAGGAGTGTGCTAGGACAGGTAGATGTGTCTCCTCTCTGCTTCGTTTCACATCCTGCATATCACTCATATCATAGATGAGAAGAGGGTACAGCGGTGGAGCAGATAAGCAGGAGGGTACAGCGGTGGGGAAAATGAGCAAAAGGGGTTCAGAGGTGGGACAGATGAGCAGGAGGGCACCGCCATGGGGCAGATGTGCAGGGAGGTACAGTGGTGGAAGAGATGAGAAGGGGGTTCAGCAGTGGTACAGAAGAGCAAAGGGGGTACAGTGATGAGACAGATGAACAGGGGGGTTTAGTGTTGGGGCAGATGAGAAGGGGGTTCAGTGGTGGGACAGAAAAGCAGGGGGTAGAGCAGTGGGGCAAATTTGAAAGGAGGTGTATTGCTGGGACAGATGAGCAGGGGGTTACAGTAGTAGTGCAGGAGAGCAGAGGGAACAGAGGTGAGACAGATGTGCAGGAAGTACATTGGTGGGGCAGATGAGAAAGCGGGTTACAGTGGTGGGGCAGATGAGCATATGGGTTTAGTGTTAGGACAGCTGAGAACGTGATTCAGTAGTGAGACAGAAGTGCATGGGGATACAGCGGTGGAGCAGATGTGCAGGGGGGTACATTAATGGGCCAGAGGAACAGAGGGGTTGAAGTGGTGGGACAGAAGAGCAAGGGGATACAGTGGTGGGGCAGATGTACAGGAGGTACAGTGGTGGGAGGGATGAGTAGGGGGTTCAGTGGTGGGACAGAAAAGCAGAGGGGGAACAGTGATGGGGCAGATGAGCAGGGGGTTACATTGTTGGACCAGATGAGAAGGGGGTTCAGTGGTGGGAAAGATGAGCAGGGGGGGTTAGGTGTTGGGGCAGATGGGGAAAGGAGGTACATTTGTAGAAAAGATGAGAAGGGGGTTACAGCAGTGGGGCAGAGGAGCAGATAAACAGGGTGTTACAGTGGTGAGGCAGATAAGCAGGGTGTTACAGTGGTGGGCAGTTGTGCAGGGTGTTACAGTGGTGGGGCAGATGTGCAGGGTGTTACAGTGGTGGGGCAGATGAGCAGGGGGTTACAGTGGTGGGGAAGATGTGCAGGGTAGTACAGTGGTGGGGCAGATCTGCAGGGTAGTACAGTGGTGGGGCAGATGTGCAGGGTGTTACAGTGGTTGGGCAGATGTGCAGGGTGTTACAGTGGTGGGGTAGATCTGCAGGGTAGTACAGTAGTGAGGCAGATGTGCAGGGGTTTACAGTGGTAGGGCAGATTTGCAGGGGGGACAGTGATCTGAGATGTGAAAGCGCATGAATTGGGGCTGATATGAGGTGTGGAGTTGCAGGAATTGGGGCTGATCTGAGGTGTGAGAGTGCAGGATGTTAATTTTTCACTACTAAAGTAGTTTACAGCTTTTACTTTATAAAAAATCCTTTTCGTGATTGAGAGTGTGAAGTTGACCTTTTTTGTTATAAAATCGGCACGCTCAATTTATTTGGAAACATTTTTCAGCACACTGTACTCAAAAGGTTGCCGTGAACTGATTGTACAAACATATCCACCACGTGAGCTAAACATCCCCTATATCACAATACCATAGTTTGTAGAATCTATAACTTTTACACAGACTAAATAATGTACACATATTTGTTTAATTATTTTTTATCAAAAAAATGTAGTTTAATTATTTTTTTACCAAAAAAATGTAGCAGAATACATTTTGGCCTAAAAAATTGCAAAGTTTTATGATGATTTTATGATGCGAAAAAAACGAAGGGAAAATGATTTTATATACCGTATTTATCGGCGTATAACACGCACTTTTTTCCCCTTAAAATCAGGGGAAAGTCATGGGTGCGTGTTATACGCCGATCCCCGCTAATTGTGAGCTATCGGCGGCGATCGCCGCCGACATTCACATATCGAGTAGTTTTAAATATGGCGCCGCAGAGTTTGGAGGGACTCGGCGGAGCTGAACGAGCGCCGGCGAGATACACATAGTCGAGTGTATTCGGCTCTTTCCGGCGCCGCTCACAGTCACGCCCAGTCCCACCATTGGACCTGTGTTATGTCCATCATAAGGCGGGACTGGGCGGAACTGTGAGCGGCGCCGGAAGGAGCCGAATACACTCGACTATGTGTATCTCGGCGGCGTTCGTTCAGTTCCGCCGGCGCCGAGTCCCTCCGAACTCCGCGGTGCCATATTTAAAACTACATGCATGTGTATGTCGGCGGCGGTGGCTGCAGGCGGTAGGCATGGACACTGGGGACAAGGCTGCACTGGGGACAAGGCTGCACTGAGGCAAGGCTGCACTGAGGCAAGGCTGTACTGAGGCAAGGCTGCACTGGGGCAAGGCTGCACTGGGGCAAAGCTGCACTGACAAGACTGCACTGACAAGGCTGCCCTGAGGCAAGGCTGCACTGACAAGACTGCACTGGGGCAAAGCTGCACTGACAAGGCTGCACTGGGGCAAAGCTGCACTGACAAGTCTGCACTGGGGCAAAGCTGCACTGACAAGTCTGCACTGGGGCAAAGCTGCACTGACAAGGGTGCACTGGGGCAAAGCTGCACTGACAAGGCTGCACTGGGGCAAAGCTGCACTGACAAGGCTGCACTGACACTGAAAAGGCTGCAATGACACTAACAAGGCTGCAGATGAACACTGATGAGGCTGCATTGATGGGCATTTTAATGTACGTTTCTTTTCCTTAAACTTCCCTCCTAAAAGTTTTTTTCCTTAAAATTCTCTCCTAAACTTGGGATGCGTGTTATACGCCGGCGCGTGTTATACGCTGTTAAATATGGTATATGCAGTGGGGCAAAAAAGTATTTAGTCAGCCACCAATTGTGCAAGTTCTCCCACTTAAAAAGATGAGAGAGGCCTGTAATTGTCATCATAGGTATACCTCAATTATGAGAGACAAAATGTGGAAACAAATCCAGACAATCTCATTGTCTGATTTTTGAAATAATTTATTTGCAAATTATGGTGAAAAATAAGTATTTGGTCAATGTCAAAAGTTCATCTCAATACTTTGTTATATATCCTTTGTTGGCGATGACAGAGGTCAAACATTTTCTGTAAGTCTTCACAAGGTTGTCACACACTGTTGCTGGTATGTTGGCCCATTCCTCCATGCAGATCTCCTCTAGAGCAATGATGTTTTGGGGCTGTTGCTGGGCAACATGGACTTTCAACTCCCTCCAAAGATCTTCTATGGGGTTGAGATCTGGAAACTGGCTAGGCCACTCCAGGACCCTAAAATGCTTCTTACGAAACCACTCCTTTGCTGCCCGGGCGGTGTGTTTGGGATCATTGTCATGCTGAAAGACCCAGCCACATTTCATCTTCAATGCCCTTGCTGATGGGAGGAGGTTTGCACTCAAAATCTCACGATACATGGCCCCATTCATTCTTTCATGTACACAGATCAGTCGTCCTGTTCCCTTTGCAGAGAAACACCCCCAAAGTATGATGTTGCCACCCCCATGCTTCACAGTAGGTATGGTGTTCTTTGGTTGCAACTCAGCATTCTCTCTCCTCCAAACACGACGAGTTATGTTTCTACCAAACAGTTCTACTTTGGTTTTTATCTGACCATATGACATTCTCCCAATCCTCTTCTGGATCATCCATATGCTCTCTAGCAAACCTCAGACAGGCCCGGACATGTACAGTACTGGCTTAAGCAGGGGGACACGTCTGGCACTGCAGGATCTGAGTCCCTGGCGGCGCAGTGTGTTACTGATGGTAGCCTTTGTTACGTTGGTCCCAGCTCTCTGCAGGTCATTCACTAGGTCCCCCCCGTGTGGTTCTGGGATTTTTGCTCACCATTCTTGTGATCATTTTGACCCCACGGGGTGAGATCTTGCGTGGAGCCCCAGATCGAGGGAGATTATCAGTGGTCTTGTATGTCTTCCATTTTCTAATTATTGCTCCCACAGTTGATTTCTTAACACCAAGCTGCTTGCCTATTGCAGATTCAGTCTTCCCAGCCTGGTGCAGGTTTAAAATTTTGTTTCTGGTGTCCTTCGACAGCTCTTTGGTCTTCACGATAGTGGAGTTTGGAGTGTGACTGTTTGAGGTTGTGGACAGGTGTCTTTTATACTGATAACAAGTTCACACAGGTGCCATTAATACAGGTAATGAGTGGAGGACAGAGGAGCCTCTTAAAGAAGAAGATACAGGTCTGTGAGAGCCAGAAATCTTGCTTATTTGTAGGTGACCAAATACTTATTTTCCACCATAATTTGCAAATAAATTCTTTCAAAAATCAGACAATGTGATTGTCTGGATTTGTTTCCACATTTTGTCTCTCGTAGTTGAGGTATACCTATGATGACAATT
Source organism: Lithobates clamitans (assembly GCA_037952925.1). Taxonomy (NCBI): domain Eukaryota; kingdom Metazoa; phylum Chordata; class Amphibia; order Anura; family Ranidae; genus Lithobates; species Lithobates clamitans. The sequence continues at coordinate 3,201,643 of JBBGZY010000943.1, forward strand.
ATACAGTGTGTGTATATATATATCTATATATATAGATATATATATATATATATATATATATATATATATATATATATATATATATATATATATATATATATATATAGATATATATAGATATATATATATATATATATATAGATAGATAGTGGGGACGGAAAGTATTCAGACCCCCTTAAATTTTTCACTCTTTGTTATATTGCAGCCATTTGCTAAAATCATTTTAAGTTCATTTTTTTCCTCATTAATGTATGCACGGCACCCCATATTGACAGAAAAACACAGAATTGTTGACATTTTTGCAGATTTATTAAAAAAAGAAAAACTGAAATATCACATGGTCCTAAGTATTCAGAGCCTTTTCTCAGTATTTAGTAGAAGCACCCTTTTGATCTAAAACAGCCATGAGTCTTTTTGGGAAAGATGCAACAAGTTTTTCACACCTGGATTTGGGGATCCTCTGCCATTCCTCCTTGCAGATCCTCTCCAGTTCTGTCAGGTTGGATGGTAAACATTGGTGGACAGCCATTTTTAGGTCTCTCCAGATATGCTCAATTGGGTTTAAGTCAGGGCTCTGGCTGGGCCATTCAAGAACAGACACGGAGTTGTTGTGAAGCCACTCCTTCGTTATTTTAGCCGTGTGCTTAGGGTCATTGTCTTGTTGGAAGGTTAACATTCGGTCCAGTCTGAGGTCCTAAGCACTCTGGAGAAGGTTTTCGTCCAGGATATCCCTGTACTTGGCCACATTCATCTTTCCCTCGATTGCAACCAGTCGTCCTGTCCCTGCAGCTGAAAAACACCCCCACAGCATGATGCTGCCACCACCATGCTTCACTGTTGGGACTGTATTGGACAGGTGATGAGCAGTGCCTGGTTTTCTCCAAACATACCGCTTAGAATTAAGGCCAAAAAGTTCTATCTTGGTCTCATCAGACCAAAGAATCTTATTTCTCACCATCTAAGAGTCCTTCAGGTGTTTTTTTAGCAAACTCCATGCAGGCTTTCATGTGTCTCGCACTGAGGAGAGGCTTCCGTCGGGCCACTCTGCCATAAGGCCCCGACTGGTGGAGGGCTGCAGTGATGGTTGACTTTCTACAACTTTCTCCCATCTCTTGACTGCATCTCTGGCGCTCAGCCACAGTGATCTTTGGGTTCTTCTTTACCTCTCTCGCTGTCAGAAATAGTACTCACCGAGATCCAAGAGCGGTTCACCCTTGCGACTAAGCGCAGTCCGCCCCCTGGAGGTGATACAGGGAGTGAATGGCACAAAGAGGCACAGGCTACCCCGATGTACTGTAGGTATCTTGCGTGAAGGTCCTTGCAGATAGGAGCCGCTGTGCAGATGCTGGTGGGCAGGAGTACAGGCTGGAACACAAAAGGAAGATAGTCCAGAACCAGGCTGGGGGTCAAACACAGGAACAATAACTTTATATTGCAGGTTTTGAAGAAGAGTGTCTAGGAGACACGGATAGTCCAGGTACAGGCAGGGGGTCAGGCAAGGAGACGGGAGACAGTCCAAGTAACAGGCCGAGAGTCAAACACAGGAGACTGGTGGAAATTCGTTTAAACAAGCCGAGGTCAAGGTTAGGAGAAGAGCAGAAGAATCCAATAACAATCCGGGTCACAATAGGTAGTCAGGCACGGGTACAGGAAACAGGATCAGATCACACAGGAAGCTGAGACAAACCAGCAATTTGTTTGATCCTCTGAGCACCTTTTATAGACTGCCCAAAGGATCACGTTGGGTGTGCACATGTGCGAGCGCCGGACCGCGAATGCGCATGCGCCGGAGCGCTGTTCTGCCACGCTGGCGCGCAAGAATACGGCCAGAATGGCAGGAAGAGACATTCTTCTGACACTCACCAAGGCTCTTCTCCCCTGATAGCTCAGTTTGGCCGGACGGCCAGCTCTAGGAAGGGTTCTGGTCGTCCCAAACATCTTCCATTTAAGGATTATGGAGGCCACTGTGCTCTTAGGAACCTTAAGTGCAGCAGAAATGTTTTTGTAACCTTGGCCAGATCTGTGCCTTGCCACAATTCTGTCTTTGAGCTCTTCAGGCATTTCCTTTGACCTCATGATTCTCATTTGCTCTGACATGCACTGTGAGCTGTAAGGTCTTATATAGACAGGTTTCTAGATCTCAATGTGCCCCTTGAAGAGACCGTATCTAGGTCGAAACGTGTTGGAGCTTGCATACTATACAACACTATGTAATGTAATGACGTACCAAATGTGTTTTTTACCGTATTATGGAATATGAATTATGTTATTGGACTAGATTTTTTATTTGTATATACTGTATTTAATTAAATGATTTCATTGGACATTTTGTTAAATAAATTGTTTCTCTAATACTAACTAAAATAATCTTTTTGATATTGTACATTGCTGTTTTAAAGCCCCACTGGGGAACAAACTTTTTTAGATGAACTATCTTCGGGGTGTGCAGCTCCTTCTGTATCTCATATATGTGTCTTTCTCATTATATAGATAGGTGTGTGGCTTTCCTAATCAAGCCCAATCAGTATAATCAAACACAGCTGGACTCAAATGAAGGTGTAGAACCATCTCAAGGATGATCAGAAGAAATGGACAGCACCTGAGTTAAATATATGAGTGTCACAGCAAAGGGTCTGAATACTTAGGACCATGTGATATTTCAGTTTTTCTTTTTTAATAAATCTGCAAAAATGTCAGATTTACATATTTTTAAAATAATTTTTTGTATGTTGTTATGGAATAAAAATTGAATTTTATCAATGATTGTGTTATTGTATCAGTACCGAGATAGTCCATTCTAGCATCCAAGGTGGCTATGTGCAGTGGTCAGCCTCAGCAACTGCCCTCACATTCCCACCTCCCCTATTCTCATATGTCAAATCGGATGATGGTACTTTTATATGATTTATTATCTAATATTATGTGAGGCTATACTCAAATTTGATTCACACTGTGGAACCTAAGGGATTAATCCTCTGTATTAGGTCAGGGGTCATGCAGCCTAATAGGACAGTCACAGGAGAATGAAAACTCTTCCTACAAGCTTTAACCAGTGTTCGGCCAGACACTGATAGAAGTCATAAGTACCTTGAGAAAAGGTATTTAGCAGTTTATATTTACTAAACGAATTGCATTTCCATGTACTGTGGGAGACTAAATTCTAGTGAATGCAGGGTCCAGGGTTTAGTAACAGTTTAAGTAAAGATGAAAAATATTTAAGAAGTGTAATGCCCTCTAAAATGTATCAGTTGCAGATCTCAGGGGCTTTTCCCAATAATTCATAAAAAGCACTAGCAGCAGATCCTATTGTTGAACAATCATTTGTCTTCACAGATTGTGGTGATGATCAGCAGGTTTAGACATTGTTTATGTTGCTTTTGGGCCAGAAAATTGCTAAATACTCCACCTCTTCAGCCTCATATGAAAGTATTTTTTCTTTCTTCATGATCAGTCTCTACAAATGTTTACTTGCAATGTTTCTCTTTAACATGTGCTCTCCTCACTCCACCTTGCTACTTTTGTGTCACAAAACACAAAAGATCCTTCTCACGTTGTATTTTTTTATTTAAACTTTGAAACAGTTACAAATTGTGTCTTTACTCCATAGTTCCAACATCTTAGAATCCCTTCAAAGATACTGTGGTAACTCACATACCAGGATTGATGGTATGGTACATGCAGGTTATGATCATTTTGGGTCATGTACAATGAACTGGCTGAAAGTACAGTGGAGCCAAAAGGTGAGCAATAGAATACTACTAAAGATGACTGAATGGGACAGAAGAGGTACTGCTATTAATGGCACAGCTCCCAACTGTCCCTGATTTCGAGGGACTGTCCCTGATTTGGAACAATGTCCCTCTTTCCTCCTAATTTGTCCCTCATTTTGTCTGATCTATATAGTCCTATATAAAATGCACTTTTTTATCTTTCAAATAGTGTTTCCCAGTGCTAAACCTTTCATTCAATTTCTAAATGGCTGCATTTGGAAATTTCAAAAGCCAATATAAAGAAATAGTAGTGGTAAAAAAAGCACTTGTGTGTTTAGCCAATATTTTTTTGTTTGTTTAATTCACCTTTAAGGCGGTGTGGTAGAAAGTGTGTTCTATGCCTACCTACTTTTGTTATTAGGTGTCCCTCATTCCCATCTCAAAAAGTTGGGAGGTATGCTAATGGTGTTCACAGGGTAAAAAAAGTGAAGACATTTAAAATGTATACATTAGCATAAGGCAAGCCCCTGTGCTATGTGAAGTCAACTTACTCCTCTTGAGCTATGCTTTACACCCTTTTCTCCTTTATCGTATTCTGCCTCCTAGTATTGCCAGTTTTTCCTTCTGCTATGCTTATTTTTTTATAAGAATATCCCTGACACCAACAACACTGAGTGCCAATGGTTTTTCCTTGTGCAGTATGTGTAGCACATGCAAAGGACTTTCATGAGCCTGTTTAGCCTGAGGTGAAATAACCACATGAAATGTTAACTGTTGGCAGGTTTCCACCAGCAAATATGCCACTGGCTTTCTCTTGCCTTTTGCAAGCAGACATCATTGTCAGTGACAAAGGCCTGAACTTCTTCACAGCCCTAAGCTTGTGGTTTTCATGTTCCCAGATACTGCTGTGGTAGATCTCCATGTGCCAAGAAACTGAAAAGTCAAACTTCCATGCTCCTGAGTCCTGGAGTTTGTTATTATATGAGACAACCATGCATGTCCACACAAACTGTTTAGTGAGACTTCCATGTTTCCAGAGACTTTAGTGACAGATTCCAGTATTATCAGAGACTGCTAGACAGCACTACCTTGAGCCTGGGTTCACACTATTGAGATGTGGGAACCTGCGCAATTCCAGTGCGGGTTCCCGCATCGCATCTCCCTAGCAGGCAGTTCACACTGCGAGGGAGATTAATGACAAGTTAATGACACCCCCAGATCGGTTCACAGATTGCAGTGCGAACTGTGAATTCGGACAGGAATCAGATCACATAGGTGTAAACACCCATGCCGATTCAATTCCAGTGCGGGGAAAAAAAGGTTCCGGCAGCATTTACGTGCGAACGCAATGCAAGTTCAGCCATACAAACTATATGGCTGAATTTGCATCGCACAGACATTGCATGTGATCTGCACAGCAATGTGGTGGGAATCACATGCAATGTCTGTGTTCACAATAGTGTAAACCCAGTCTTAAGTCAAAAACAGCCAAATGAGACTCTCAGAGATTGCCAATGCTTCTGGACATTTAGGGGTTGATTTACTAAAACGGGTGCACACAGAATTTGGTGCAACTGTGCATAGTAACCAATCAGCTTCTAGGTTTTATTGGCAAAGCTTAATTGAATAAGCTGAAATTAGAAGCTGATTGGTTACTATGCACAGTTGCACCAAATTCTGTGTGCACCAGCTTTAGTAAATCCCCCCTTAATGTCCAGCCCAGGACTCCATACAAAAACCTGCATCCAGGCTTCCCTGTGGCCAGGTCATGTAACCTATAATGTCACTTCTAGACAATGAAAGAAAGAAAAAAAAATGCTGGGATGCATTGCCCTAATGCACTGCAGCCAATCTAGAATGCTGGCTTGAGATGTTGTATACATGTGCTGTTACTTGGTAATGTCAAATTGTACAACAATAGCCATGCCAGCTAGCCTAAAGCCCTGAAGAGCTGTCACTGCAAGTCAAAGGCTTGAATGTACTGTCTGACAAGGTTTCCTGGATCACAGACTGGCTTTGGTAGGTAAAACAGTTCATATATACACTGTTACCAAAAGTATTGGGACACTTGCCTTTACTTGCACATGGACTTTAATGGCATCCCAGTCTTAGTCCGTAGGGTTCAATATTGAGTTGGCTCACCCTTTGCAGCTATAACAGCTTCAACTCTTCTGGGAAGACTGTCCACAAGGTTTAGGAGTGTATCTATGGGATTGCTTGACCATTCTTCCAGAAGCGCATTTGTGTGGCCAGGCACCGATTAGGACGAGAAGGCTTGGCTCACAGTCTCCACTCTAATTGATCCCAAAGGTGTTCTACTGGGGTGAGATCAGGACTCTGTGCAGGCCAGTCAAGTTCCTCCACCTCAAACTTGCTCATCCATGTCTTTATGGACCTTGCTTTGTGCACTGGTCCAAATCATTTGGTGGAGGGGAGATTATGGTGTGGGGTTGGGCTTGGCTCCTTAGTTCCAGTGAAGGGAACTCCTAAGGCGACAGCATACCAATACATTTTGGACAATTTCATGTTCCCAACTTTGTGGGAACAGTTTGGGGATGGCCCCTTCCTGTTCCAACATGACTGCGCACTAGTGCACAAACAAGGTCCATTAAGACATGGATGAGTGGGTTTGGGGTGGAGGAACTTGACTAGCCTGCACAGCGTCCTTACTTCAACCTGATAGAACACCTTTGGGATGAATTAGAATGGAGACTGTGAGCCAGGCCTTCTCATCCACATCAGTGCCTGACCTCACAAATGTGCCTCTGGAAGAATGGTCAAACATTCCCATAGACACACTCCTAAACCTTGTGGACAGTCTTCCCAGAAGAGTTGAAGCTGCTTTAGCTGCAAAGTGTGGGCCAACTCAAAATTGAACAGTACGGTCTAAGAGTGGGATGCCATTAAAGTTCATGTGCATGTGAAGGCAGGCGTCACAATAATTTTGGTAATATAGTGTATGTAGTTCAGCTGCCTGGAGTTCTGCTTTTAAAAAAATGCAGCTAATTGATATAAATTTAAATCACAGAACAATATGTTGATCTGACATTCTGACAGATACATTATTTCTAGACGATGGAGTTATAATTTAGCATTTTTTTGCCAGTTAGAGCTCTCACCAGACAGGTACCCCCCCCTAGATAGGAAATGATCAGTAGACAGGAACAGGAAGCTAGTAAGAAAGTTATTTAGTATAGCCAAGTCTGTCTGGAAGTACATTGTTTCCTTGTATTTACAGAATTCCTCTTTTTTTTTTTATTGTGGATGAATGACAAAATTCTGCCATTGACAAAAAAAAAAAAAAAAAAAAATCACAGACAGAAAAAATCCAAAAGTACATAACCTAGAGATGCCCTGACAGGATATAACCTTTTGTGACTTGGCAGCAAAACTCACTATTTTATTGTATACAAACCATATATTCCACTCCCAGCTGCTCAAACACTGTGATGTGAGTGTGAAAAGACAAATACATAAGTACATAAATAATGTTCTCAAAACCTCTGTTCTCCTTAGATGTGTAATGCCTTGTAGAAATATACAAGTGTTATATCCTGCAGTCCCTATCCTCACATATGCATTTCCAAGGCCAATGGCAGAAATCTTTATAAAAAACAAAAACAAAACAAAACAAAAAAAAACACACATATAACATATACAGTATATGTATTTTAGATTTATATCAATATGTGCAATATACAAATATATTGGTAAAAGGGAACTAAACTCTCTTAATCAACATGAACTATTTTTAATATAATTTTTAATTAAATCTAAAGGAGGTGAGGAGTGCTCTCTCAGCTTATGCCTGGTACACACTGTATGTTTTTTTTCCGTTCAACCCTGTGGGTGAACAAAAAACAACAACTGAGATCTCTGTATTAACTGTGTAATGTTAGTACAGCAATCTCCCGCTGTGCTGTTGTGTTCTGACAGGGGGATAGCCCCCCTGCCAGAACACACCGGTCAGCACTCGCAGCCATTGGCTGCGAGTGCTGATCGGATGCCGATCGGCTGCTGATTTTCTAGCATGTTCGTTTGACAGAATCCGGTCGTGATATTGACTTCTGTCAGACAAAGACCTGTATACACGTACTGAATGTCAGCTGGCTTTTATTGTGAAAGCTGATTGCGTCCGCTATTTGGTCTGTGTATAAGGGGCTTAAGCTCACCCTCCTGCCCCCAGGCTAATAATAGTGCTTTTCAAAATGATTTCTTAAAAAGAGAAAGAATGGAGACATGGAAGAATGGCTGAGTTTATTTGAATATGGTGCTCATATACAGTTAAGTTCCGCTTTAACCTATTGCTACGGTTAATAGACAATGGTGGACCAATTGCATTAGACTGTGTGTTATGGATGGGCTGAACAGCCCCCCCCCCCCCCATTTTGGTTCGCACCAGAACACCTCGAACAGTCAAAAAGTTCTAGCGAACAATCAAACCCTATTAAAGTCTATGTGATACAATAAAAGCTCTCATTTAAAAGGCTTATATGCAAGTTATTGCCATAAAAAGTATATGGGAACCCGGGTACTGCCCTAGGGGACATGTATCGATGCAACAAAAAAAGTTTTTAAAACAATCGTTTTTCAGGAGCAGTGATTTTAACCACTTGCCATCCCGCCTATAGTAATATGACACCCGCAGAATGGCTCACCCATCCCAGGCGGGCGTCATATAGGGGGCGCGAGCGTGCCCACCTTGTCACTTGGGAGCCGATGTGCGTGCCTGGCAGCTGCGATGTCCGCCGGGCACCCGCGATTGCTTGTGGCAGAGCAGGAATGTAGATCTGTGTGTGTAACCACACAGATCCACATCCTTTTAGGGGAGATGAGACAGATTGTGTGTTCCTAGTATATAGGAACACCAATTGATCTCCTCCCCAATCAGTCCCACCCCCCACAGTTAGAACACACCTAGGGAACACCTACTTTGTAATTATGTAACTATATTTAACCCCTTGATCGCCCCCCTAGTGTTAACCCCTTCCCTGCCAGTGACAATTATAGAGTAACTTAGTGCATATTTATAGCACTGATCGCTGTATAAATGTCAATGGTCCCAAAATAGTGTCAAAAGTGTCTGATCTGTCTGCCGCAATGTTGCAGTCCCGATAAAAATCACAGATCACCGCCATTACTAGTAAAAAAAAAAAATAATAATAAAAATTCCATAAATCAATAACCTACTTTGTAACCAATCAATATATGCTTTTTGCGATTTTTTTTTTTTTAACCAAAAATATGTAGCAGAATACATATCGGCCTAAACTGAGGAAAAAATGTTTTTTTTCTTATTTGGGATATTTATTTTAGCAAAAAGTAAAAAATATTGTGTTTTTTCCAAAATTGTCGCTCTTTTTTTGTTTATAGTGCAAAAAATAAAAACCGGAGAGGTGATCAAATACCAATAAAAGAAATCTCTATTTATTGGGGAAAAAATGATCAAAATTTAATTTGGGAACAGTGTTGTATTGTCATTCAAAATGTTACAGCGCTGAAAATTTACCTGGGCAGGAAGGGGGTTAAAATGCTCTGTATTGAAGTGGTTAATGATGCTTAAAGTGACATTAACAAGGGGGCCCCCAGATCCCCCCCCATGTGTACCCCTACCCATTCACCAAAAAAGTGTCAAAAAGTAAAAACCACAAGAGACAGTTTGACAATTCCTTTATTAAAAAAAGTGTCTCTCGATGTACATCGACCCTCAATCACACCGCCCGACAGGCCCAAAAAATAGAAAAACGAAAAAAACTCCGCCTGCCGGCGACTGATGTCTTTTCGCTTTGACAGCTCTTATATAGGTGTTTTGCTTGTGTCTAGCAAGGTTACTTTGCAGTATAAGCAAAGAAACTGAGATCTCTGCAGTGTTTAAATGTGCTTTTACTAAACAAAAATGATTTACATACAAAACTATTACAATATTAGAAATACAAATCAAGACTGACATATATCTATAGCAGGATGCCTAGCAAAATAAGCAGAAACTGTGGTCTGTAACAGTAGAAATACACTTAAAAGTTACTTAGCTCCAGTTACTGTGTTCGTGATCTCCACTGACACTGAGGCTCCTGGAGATCAGGCACCTTCTTGTTCACTGATTACAGATTCTTCCTCCTGCTATGGTGTTAATCCATGTTGAAGTTCCTTTTACTATCAGTCTGTACTGCTCTTTTTAATTGGGCTTCTGTTAACAATGTTTACAAACTTGTTTACCTTAACAACCAACTGTCAACATTTCCCATTGTTTCAGGACAGCCTGTGTACTTGTTACCAAGGTACTCATTTGAGAAGCATCCTCAAACAAACCTGCAGTAACTATTCTATGATAGTCTTATAGAAAAATCCTATTTTATATCAAACGCAACACATTCCGCCCTTGATTTTTCTCTCAGACTACACACAGAAAATCTCTTCTTTACTAACAACTCATTCTACACATTTATTTGCCTTGAATGCAACCCCTCCCATATTTCTGTAACTGAGAAGGTGCTTTTAGTCTTAGGCTAAAAGTTAATTAGAAAGTCCATTCTAAAGTTTTTTAGAAACAACTTTACTCAGTCTTGTAATACATCAAAGGCCTTGCTATAACGTATCAGATAAGACCAGAACTGTGTGGACTGCAACAGAGGAAACCCAAACAGAGGATTGCCCGGGGGCCCCATGAGTTGTCAGTCCGCCCCTGGACAGAGACCCACAAATAACAACAGACAGATATGTACAATAAATGGGAAATACCAGGATCATAAACAATAACCAAGCCAGGGTCATGCACAGAGGATCAGTAGATAAACAAAGGGCAGTTCCAGAATCACAGACGTAAGCCAGGTCAGGGTCATCAACGGGATATCAGCAGATGGGGTAAGGAACATAGGACAGGGAGAGGATGGATGGGTCAGACAGCAGGGCAGGGATGCAAGGTAACATGTATTTTTAGAACTAAATCATATGTAAATGTACTCAACTCTCAATCCCTGATGAAGATATCAGAATACTGGAAACGTGTTGGGTATTAGGGTACATCACCCTCTGGAGAGTACATATGATCATTTGCATCTTTGTATTTTTGTATTGATGTTTTGTTTTTGTTTGATGTATTCATGTAAGGTATAGACTGCACACACCTTTTTATCTTGTTATATTAAAAGATACATTTTTATCTCGGTGTTGGTGGTCTATTAGAGTCCCATTTAGGGGGTATTTTTTCTTGTTCCGTTGTACCAGGGATGGGACCACCATACTCTACTTCTGATATGGTGGAGGTCTCTCTTTTTTCTCCTCTAGCTTCTTGCCTGGATCTCTGACCAATACTTTGCCACCTGCCTGTATGCATTTCTGACCCTCCCAAAGAACATCAATAGGGAGGAGAGGAAATATACTGATATTTCCCAGAAGATCACAGCTGTTTAATTTGGAAGGTTTGATGTTATACAGCCTCACTTTCCACTCTTGCTGATAAGTATCCACTAACCAAGCAGAGTCCCAGCCACTATCCTTAAGCTCATCTGCCAATGCAAATATAACTTCAAACCTTCCTGCCAGATTCCTTCTCATTCCTAGATTGGCTTCAGTTTCAGATACCTCACTCTTGGTTTCTATGTCGTGGGAAGCAGTAACATGTTAACCTGTTAAGCCCTGTTCTTTCAGGAACCTTATGTAGATACTGAACTCTGAATAGGTGTCCACTGCAGTGCAACAATATCTCAGTCCGTTGATTCCCCGGGGCAGGGGACCGATGAAGTCAATCTGCCAGATCTCTGCAGGCCTCTTACCCCTCTTAATCGACCCCGTGGAGTACTTTTGCAATTGCAATTGTCACACTCCTCCACACACTGTACAGTTCCCTATTACAGTCTTTATTATGTCGATGGATATAGGCAATCCTCTCTACTGTGCCCATTCATATGTTGCTTTCTGCCCCAAATGTCCAGATTGCTTGTGGGCCCAGTTGGTCAAGTTCATCAAGACAGGATCAATTTTAATAACTGCCTTCACTTTGGCAATTTCATCTGAAACTCTGTTATAGTTCTCAAAGTCTGGGACTAGAGGCCCATGTGCGTCAACATGCCCCACCTTTATGGTGTGGGAGTGAGCTTACTTTCAGATGTAGCCCCAGCCTTCTTTACCTCCCCACACCACCTTTCCATGAATCATTCATTCATTGGACTTCCATGTGTGCATCCAAGTTGTCAGTCCTTTAAAAACCGCGCAGCTGTCAGTGTAGATAGTGACACGGGAAGAAAGATCCTCCTGAAGAGTCATCACTACAGCTTTCAACTCTGCATACTGACTGGGCCCTACAATTCCGGTCTCCTGCAGGACTGTGTCTGTACTTGGGTTGTAGGCTGCTGCTGTCCATTTACGCCCAGACGAGGTGACTATGGCTGGACCATCAGTGAACTGTGCTGATTCCTTCATGTCTTCTGACAGAGATTCAAAGGGTGAAGTCTTTTGAATGGGGGATGACTGCAGCATAGGAATTGCTTCTTCTGGCTGGGTGCTGGTGAAAGTAACAAGCCCTGCCAACTGTTTTGAAATGTCTCTGACATCCCCGGCTGCAATACCCCCTCTTTCTCAAAGGTACCACTTCCATTTAATCAGTGTCTGGTTCTGGGCTACAGCTGCCCTAGTGGTCAGTCCCTTATCTCTCACCCATCCTGCTATTGGCAATGCAGTATGTATGGTGATTGTGTCCTTTCCTGTAATAGTCTCTAAATGTTGAAGTGCTGTGTAAGGCCTCACTTCTCTAGGGGCTTGTATCTCTTCTGTGCTCCTGTCAGTTATTTGGACCAAAATTCAATGGGTATTGCTCTCAGTCTTTTCATTTGGCTGCCACAGACTCCAAGATATTGTACCATCCTGCTCCACTACATCCAGCACTCCTGCATTTAGTAGGTGCAATCACATTTCTTTTCTAGAAATAACTAGCCTGGTTTTCTCTTCACCTCCTGTCTTCTCTCCCACATTCTCTTTCTTCTCTGTAAAAGTTATTTTCTGCTTGTATTCTTCCTGTCTGGATTTGACTCTACTGCCCTGACAGGTTTGTTTTAGTCTCCCCCAACTGGCTTATAAGGGTAGTGGCTTCATGAATCTTGCTGTTTTATCCCAGGCTTTCCAGCAAGGACAATAAAGGAGCCCTGAGATTAAATGGTGCAGACTTCATCAGCTTAGAGTGCAGAGCAGACCTAAAGGGTTCCATATCTGGACCCATCCATTCTGGAAACATATTTAATCTGGTTATACAACCCATCTCACGTAATCTGGAAATACCCTATCCTATTGATCTCCAGGAGTAGGTATTTTCCAGGTCAGTAGGACTAGCGTATACTCGGACTATTCCATCTCTATTATGCCCCGTACACACGGTCGGATTTTCCGACGGAAAATGTGTGATAGGACCTTGTTGTCAGAAATTCCGACCGTGTGTAGGCTCCATCACACATTTTCCATCAGATTTTCCGACACACAAAGTTTGAGAGCAGGATATAAAATTTTCCGACAACAAAATCCATTGTCGGAAATTCCGATCCTGTGTACACAAATCCGATGGACAAAGTGCCACGCATGCTCAGAATAAATAAAGAGATGAAAGCTATTGGCCACTGCCCCGTTTATAGTCCCGACGTACATGTTTTACGTCACTGCGTTCAGAATGATCGGATTTTCCGACAACTTTGTGTGACCGTGTGTATGCAAGACAAGTTTGAGCCAACATCCGTCGGAAAAAAACCTAGGATTTTGTTGTCGGAATGTCCGAACAAAGTCCGACCGTGTGTACGGGGCATAACAGTGAAAAATTCACAGTAAACTCTTGGGCTTTTCACATTTCCTGATGCAATTGTGGATCATGGGTTAGCACTCCCATAGCCACTGCTTCCTTACCTGACAAAACAATACTGTCCACCATTTCATCCCACAAGCGTAGGAGCCAACTCAATAGAGGCTCCCTGGACCTTTGTTTGTATTGTTTTGCCAGCTAGTGGAGTTCAGTTTGTGTAAACTCCCGTACTTCTTCAAATTCCACATCTCTGGGGTTGTGATAATGCACCTCCCCATCTGCCATATTCTATCTATCATGTTGCCTTTTCTTATGCTTAGTAATGAGAGATCTGGCACACTTTTTCTTTCCCATTGGATGATCATTATCAGAAATATCAAACTCTATTGCCTCATCCCCACTATCATTTGAGGAGAGCACATCCTCACAATCCCAGTTTTGGGATGTGACAATGGCATGTACCCTGACTTTACTAACAGGTTTACGGCTCTTCCTTTTCCTTAAGGCATTAATTGATTTAGTCATGAGGGCTGCACATCATTCTTGCAAATCATCAACCCGACTAGCAGTTGAACGAACACACTCTGAAGCAACTGCTAGCTGGTCTTTTAATACCTTAACTTCTTCCTCTGCTTTCTCCCTTCTGGCCACCAGAACCCTCTGCAGCCTTGCTTTTCCTAAACAGCTTACGCAGCATTTTTACCTAGCACAAGCTACACAACACACCACAGAAAACACAGGTCTGCTTCATATGAATTATAGCGCAAATCACGGAATGAGCCCCCAATTGTTTTGCTTGCGTCTATCTAGCAAGGTTACTTTGCGGTATAAGCAAGGAAACTGAGACCTCTGCAGTGTGTAAATGTGCTTTTACTAAACAAAAATGCTGTACATACAAAACTATTACAATATTAGGAATACAAATCAAGACTGACAAATATCTATAGCAAGATGCCTAGCAAAATAAGCAGAAACTATGGTCTGTAACAGTAGAAATACACTTAAATGTTACTTAACTCCAGTTACTGTGTTTGTGATCTCCATTGAGATTGGAGATCAGGAACCTTTTTGTTCTCTAATTACAGATTCTTCCTCCTGCTATGGTGTTAATCCATGTTGAAGTTCCTTCTACTATCAATCTCTACTGCTCCTTTTATTTGGGCTTCTGTTAACCATGGTTACAAACTTGTTTACCTTAACAACCAACTGTCAACATTTCCCATTGTTTCAGGACAGCCTGTGTACTTGTTACCAAGGTACTCATTTAAGAAGCATCCTCAAACAAACCTGCAGTAACCTGATTGCTATTCTATGATAGCCTTTAGAAAAATTGTATTTTATATTAAACGCAACACAATAGGCAAGGGTGGGGCCACCCGCTGACGTAACTGGATGACCCCACCCCCTCTAAAGTGTCACATGATGTCAGAAGGGGGCGAGGGGCCCTCGGTTACGTCACTGGGTGGCCATGCCCTTGCCTATAAAACACCTGCCAAAGCCAACAGACAGCAGTCGCCGGGATGCCTCCCATCGAGGCGAAGCTTCCCTGCACTGTATTATATTTACTACTTGGACTGCACTATATACTCTGAACTGTATTATATATGTCAATGCGTTTCTGTACTCTTGACAGACCCTTGCATCTTTCATCCAGTGCTGCACTGACGTTTCTGGATTCTGAGTCATGGGGAAAGCAAAAGAATTGTCAAAGGATCTGCGAGAAAAGGTAGTTGAACTGTATAAAACAGAAAAGGGATATAGAATGATATCCAAGGAATTGAGAATGCCAATCTGCAGTGTTCAAACTCTAATTAAGAAGTGGAAAATGAGGGGTTCTATTGAAACCAAACCATGGTCAGGTAGACCAACTAAACTTTCAGCCACAACTGCCAGGAAAATTGTTCGGGATGCACATGTCGCCGCCGCTCTGGTGCACTCACTGCACTGAGAGGAGCTGCTGCCTGACGGTAAGTGCCAGGGGGGTCTGTCAGAGCCGCGTGTGGGGGGGTGGGGTTGGGGATGCTGCCACAGCCGCGAGTGGAGGGGTCGATGGGCACAGTGGCTGCATATACTGGGCACAAGTGGCTGCTTTTGACGGGCACTGGTGGCTGCATTTGATGGGCACAAGTGGCTGCATTTGATGGGCACAAGTGGCTGCATTTGATGGGCACAAGTGGCTGCATTTGATGGGCACAATGGTTGCATATGATGGGCACAATTGGCTGCATTTGACAGGTACAAGTGGCTGTATATGATGGGCACAAGTGGCTGCATATACTGGGCACAAGTGGCTGCATTTGATGGGCACAAGTGGCTGCATTTGACGGGCACAAGTGGCTGCATTTGACGGGCACAAGTGGCTGCATTTGATGGGCACAATGGCTCCATATAATGGGGACAAGTGGCTGCATATGATGGGCACAAGTGGCTGCATATGATGGGTACAAGTGGCTGCATTTGATGGGCACAGTGGCTACCTTTGATGGGCACAATCGCTCCATATGATGGGCACAAATGGCTGCATTTGATGGGTACGGTGGTTGCGTTTGATGGGCATAATGGCTGAATATGATGGGCACAAGTGGCTGCATTTGACAGGCACAAGTGGCTGCATTTGATGGACAAAAGTGGCTGCATATGATGGGCACAAGTGGCTGCATATACTGGGCACAAGTGGCTGCATTTGACGGGCACAAGTGGCTGCATTTGATGGACACAAGTGGCTGCATATGATGGGCACAAGTGGCTGCATTTGATGGGCACAGTGGCTGTGTTTGATGGGCACAATGGCTCCATATGATGGGCACAAGTGACTGCATTTGATGGGCACAAGTGGCTGCATATGATGGGCACAGTGAGTGCATATGATGGGCACAGTGGCTGTGTTGGGCACAATGGTTGCATTTGATGGGCATAGTGAGGCTGCAATTAATGGGGGGGGGGGGGATCAGCATTTCTCTTTTGTTCATTGACGGACACAGCACTTCTAATCTTGACCTTAGGGTTATATCACCACCTTTAGGAGTAGGACTAGGCAGGAATAACAAAACAAGCACATCACTGCCTAGGAGCGGTCCCTATTGGTAGTAACCCCCCACTCTGCTACAGGCAGCTCAGTTTTTTTCTGCCTAGTCTAGTAGAAGGACCTGGCTCCTTGCTAGGACCTGTGGTCTTTTTGGTTTATTAAGTGTTCTTGCATAGCAAGACCACTTACTGTTATCTCACATATATATTATTATTCTTATTATAGCCAAATTTACCACTCTAACTCCTCCCACAGCTTTTACACTACATAGACAGTAATATACGAAACATGCGGCTTGTTCCCGATTGGTGTGCTATTACTTTGTGGAACGTTTCACCGAATGGTTCACTAAATATCATTGTTTTTGCGGCGAAATTGGTCCCATAGGAATGAATGGCGAAATGTTCAAAACTAGAGTGGGAGGTGACAAAAGCTGAAAAATCATGACATGATTTCTAAACTGCCACCACTCCCTCATTTTCAAGCCCACCTACACAAATCTTATATCAAAACGTTCAGCTATCCCTGCTGCCACTAAACATGTCCATGGCTAAGCCATAGTCCTGATAGTTTTCACAATTATGACCATTTGTTTCCAACTCACGCCATCCTTTGACATTCATTGAAACTCCACTCTAGCTACTTCAAATTTGAAGGGCAATATCTAAACTGCGACTGTACCTTCATTTTTAATATTTTAGAGACATACAATGCATCAAAATCTAGGTCTGGGTCTTGTAATTCTCACGATATAAAGCTCTTCACTGTAGGATTTATATTTTTTAAAATACGACCGTTTGAAGTACTGCACAGTTATTACAGCTATCATGATCCTGTGTATTGTGTTTTCAACAGTGGTTGTGAAGCATAAACAGGGCATGAGCGTTGCCAGGAATCAGTGGTTGTAAACACTGATTATTATCAAACAGATAGCACACCTTCACCTCCATTCTACGTCAAGATGCTGAGACCCCCCAAATGCATGTGGTCATACCTTCATCTGCTAGGCTTGATAATGCTGCTAATGTTTTTATAAATGTATGTTTTAATGTAACCGTGAAGCACTTTGGGCAACAACGTTGCAATTAAATGTGCTATATAAATAAATAAAAGTTGAAATGCATTTCTCAATCTATCAAGCTTGTCATGTGCACTTTTTAAACTTGATAAATCAATTGGTTAGTGTAATGTTTACTATCTTTACTCACTCCAAACACTCCACACAGTTACTCTGCCCACTCCATAAAGTTACTCTGCCCAGTCCAACCTTTCCAGAGTTACTCCAGCCACTCCACCCATGCAACAGTTACTCAAGCCACTCCTCCCAGTTACTCCGCCCACTCCAGTTGTAGAGTACTGGTGGAGGCAAGAACACTTTCCACAATTTCCCCTGAAATTGTAGCTTCTCTAGTTTTATTAGATTTTTCCTTTGGTTTTTGTTCCCACCCCTCGTTGTGGCACTGCTTTGGGACGTCCCTAAGGTCAAGATGTCCCGTCAATGAGCGAAAGAGAAAACAGGATTTTTTCTACTCACCGTAAAATCCCTTTCTCTGAGTTCATTGACGGACACAGCACCCACCCCTCCTGTTTATGTTTGTACTGCTTGTTACGAACTGAGCTGCCTGTAGCAGAGTGGGGGGTTACTACCAATAGGGACTGCCCCTAGGCGGTGCTGTGCTTGTTTTGTTATTTCTGCCTAGTCCTACTCTTAAAGGTGGTGATATAACCCTAAGGTCAAGATTAGAAGTGCTGTATCCGTCAATGAACTCAGAGAAAGGGATTTTACGGTGAGAAGAAAAAAATCAATTTTTTTCAGTTTGTTTGCGCCCCCCAAAAATTTTGAGCACCAGCCGCCATTGGACCTACAGTGTGCAGGCAGGTACTAGAGCTGTGCTTCAGCTCAATACAACACAAGTAAGACATGTGGAAGATGCTGGAGATTTTAGAGGGGGGGGGGGAGTATGGGGGCAGTAGAGAACAGGTTGGATGCAGATGTCTGACCTAAAGAGGGGTGACAGTGAGATGTGGATAGGGGATGCAGAGGTAAGCAGCTATGGAAAAAGGCTGAACTCTGCACTTTGCAGTGCACCCCCGAACTCTGCACTATATTGCCCTGTACACACGGTCGAACATTGATCGGACATTCCGACAACAAAATCCATGGATTTTTTCCGACGGATGTTGGCTCAAACTTGTCTTGCATACACACGGTCACACAAAGTTGTCAGAAAATCCGATCGTTCTAAATGCAGTGACGTAAAACACGTATGTCAGGACTATAAACGGGCCAGTAGCCAATAGCTTTCGTCTCTTAATTTATTCTGAGCATGCGTGGCACTTTGTGCGTCGGATTTGTGTACACACTATCGGAATTTCCGACAACGGATTTTGTTGTTGGAAAATTTTATAGCAAGCTCTCAAATTTTGTGTGTCGGAAATTTTGATGGAAAATGTGTGATGGAGCCTACACACGGTCAGAATTTCCGACAACAAGGTCCTATCACACAAAAAAGATAAATGGCGCAAGAACACACATCAAGCTTGAATGAAATAATTCACATTAACATAAAAAGTCCAGGATAAAACAGGGAATGTGACTAAAAAACCTGAATATGCAGGATCAAAATAGTAAAAATATATAAGGACTCTGCCACAACCATCCAGAGAATGAAAATAATAGTCGATAAAAATTATATATATATATATATATATATATATATATATATATATAATAGTCAATGAAAATATGTAGATCACAGGAATCTGATACTATACACCAGCGGCAGCTCACTTGAGAGTGGAAGCAAACAACTCTGAAAGATAATGTGAAAAAAAGGCAAGAAGCACCAATCTAAGTGCAGTATCATTAGAACTTTAATTAGGTTATATAAAAACAACAGCCAAATGGCTACTCACAAAGAAAGGGTTAATAAAATCAAGGACAAGTAGTGGGTCCAGGGACGTCCTCCTTAGATGTTGTAAAGGTGCATAGTGCAGATTCACGTGGAGGCGCTGTCAGCGCTGTGATGTACGGGTGGTCCGTGGGGTCTCTGCTGTGGGTGCTGGGCTGCAAAGAAGATGGAAGTGTCCGCAAGGAGAGCCGGCATCTACCAGGACATGAGGAGCCAGAACCGTTGCAGTAGACCGGAACCGGATGGAGACAGGCGTGGAACGCAAACACTGATCCAGGAACCAAGGGGCGGAAGTGACGTGTGGACGTGTCAGATGACACGTTTCAATGCTTCCGCATTTTCTTCAGATCTGACAGGCTAATGCAGCAAGTGTCCTTTATATGGGAGCTATGGAGTCAGTTGCTAAGCAACAAATAGAACCGAGCACAACATACTGAGTGCAATGAAAAGTTGGAATGAAATAAAGGAATTGAGTTCGGAACACCAGGAAAATGTGGGAATAAAATGTGAAAGGTAGATGTTGAAAATAAAAATAAATAAGGGGAAAAGGAAGGAAAAAAGAAGAAGAAGAAAGAAAAATAGATAAGTAAACAAATAAGAAAATAAAAAATAGTAAAGAATAATGGATGATAATAAAATGGCAAAAAAATATACATATATATGAATTAAAAAATAAAAATTAAAAAATAAAAGAAAAAATTATATAATAGAAAAAAGAAAAAAAGGGAAAAATGAGAAATATGAAAAATAAGGAATAAGCTATAGAAAAATATATGAAAAAATAGGGGAAAGATAATAGAGAAAAAATAATAATAAAAAATAATAAAAAATAGAAAAAATAGAAAAAGAAAAAGAAAAAGAAAAGGAAAAATGAATAAGCTGAAAAAGGATAGAAAAGGGAGAGTAGATGTGTAAATAACTATTGTTTAAAAAAATAATGACTATTATTTTTAAAAAACGTATAAGTGTAGGAAACGTATATGTAAAAAGACACAACAACACATGTATAAAAATACATGCAAAAAGGCATCCATATACACATGCAAATAAATGGATCTGGGGACCTTAAAATTGAGAATTCTGAAAACACCTAAAATAATTGTTGGAACACATGTAAATAAGCATATATATATATACACACCCATGCATATACGTATATATGTATACACACAAGAAAAAATAAATTCAGATAGTGTGTGGGAAAAGTTTAGCCCAAAGATAACAAAAATGAGTATAGCTATAAGCTGATTGGGTATACCTGAATAAGAAGAAAATGATAAGAAGAAAATAATAATGAAATACAGGTGGGGTATAGTAGAAAGAAAACCTGAGGGAGGGAAAAAGTGGGGAATATAATTGAATGATGGATAAAAGGAAAAGGGGATATGGACCTACAAAAATATTATTATATACTGTTTATGTGGAACTGATCCGACCCTAAACAAGAGGCATACTGGACTATATAACTGTATTGATCTCTAAATCTTCGTTGAGACCATTAGGTGCCATGCTGTTTAGGGTAAAGATCCAGAAGGTTTCTTGCCTGCAAAAGCGTTGGAATCTTTTGGCAGTGGTAAATTGGTCTGATATAGATTCAATGACCCACACATTTAAATCTGCAATATTTTGTTGGTGATGAGTAGTGAAATGCCGAGCAGTACTATATAAAGGATTATTCGCCTGTACTGCTCTTCTGTGTTCCCCAAACCTGGCACGCAGGGTCCTGATGGTTCTGCCTACATACAACAGCCCACGGGGACAGGAGATACAGTATATGACATAGGTGGTGGAGCAATTAAAAAATGACTTTAGAGTGTATTGATTCCCATTGGTATTGAAAGTTTTCTTGCCATGTGTGACATGGGAACAGGTAAGGCATAATGCTTTCTTGCACCGGTACATGCCTACTAATGGAATGAGGGTAAGTAGTTTGGATATAGATGATTTTTTTTGAACTGGGATTTTACTAAGAGCAGTCTTTGTCTTTACATTGGGGGCCCTCCGGTAGGCAAACTGAGGAACAGTGGGTAAGGAAGGTGCTAAGTGAGGATCTTGAGCTAGGATCGACCAATGTTTTTTTATGATCCGTTCCATTCTTTTGTGACTGGCATGGAACTGAGTAATGAATCTGATGGTAGGTTCTGTTTTCTGAGCCTTGGGGTTGGGTAAAGTGTCTGTCAGATAGAAAGAGGCAGCTTCATTGATGGTACTAGAGGGATAACCTTTATCTGTGAACTTTTTAGAAAGAGTAGTGCATTGGGAGCTGTAATCTTCTAGTCTTGTGCAATTTCTCCTGAGCCGATGGAACTGGCTCTTGGGTATGTTATTCACCCACCTAGGATGATGGCAACTGGAAAAATGTAAAAAAGAATTTCCAGCTGTTGGTTTGGTATAGTTTTTGGTAGCAATCTGGTCATTATTATGGAATAGTTCTAAATCTAGGAAGCATATCGATTCTGAATCCATGGTCGATGTGAACGATAAGCCAAAGGAGTTGTTATTACAGTGGGTAATGAAGTCTTGCATGGAACTAGGGGGACCGTCCCAGATGATAATAATGTCATCTATATAACGACCGTAGAAGACCAGGTGTGCAGAGAAGGGGTTGTTCTCCCAAACACACCTGGTCTCCCACAGTCCCATGGTCAGGTTTGCATAGCTAGGCGCGAAGTTCGCGCCCATAGCTGTCCCCTGTTTCTGTAGATAAAACTGACCATCGAAAGTAAAATAATTGTGTTCTAAACAGAACTTAGTGGCAGAAATAATAAATTCAATCTGGGATGGGTTCAGAAGGGGGTTGGAGTGAAGATAATGTGAGATGGCTTGGAGCCCTACTTGGTGAGGTATGGAGGTATAAAGTGAACAAACGTCCAAGGAGACCCACAAATAAGAAGACTCCCATCTATAGGGCTGTAAAAGATCTATCAGATGGGTACCATCCTTAATATAAGAAGGGAGGGACTGGGCCAGTGGCTGTAAAAACTGATCAATGTATAGTGAATAGCTGGTGGTGATACTGTTCATGGATGCTACTATGGGGCGACCAGGTGGCTTGTTGGGGTCTTTGTGTATCTTGGGCAGATGATACAGGTAGGGGACCTGAAAAAAGGGTTTGAGAAAAAATGCTGCTTCTAGTTTAGTCAAGTTACCCTGTCCTAGTGCTTGTGTGACTAGAGCCTTAGATTCCTCAATGAATTTGGCTAATTGGTCTGTTTTCAATTTCTCGTAAGTTTGAGTATCAGATAAGAGACGGTACGTCTCCTGGAGGTAGTCGGATCTATTCTGTAGCACGATCCCTCCCCCTTTATCGGGATTAATAATATCCATGTTAGTGCTGAGGGATTTTAGTGCTGTAAGTTCCTGAGGATTAAGATTACGAGTGGAATATGAATTTTTGGAAGATTCAGAAGCACAAAGACCTAAGAGGTCCTTATAAACAACTTCATAGAAAGTTGTTAAGAAGGGGCCTTTGGATTGGGTAGGGTTGAATATGGATTTCGGTCTAAAGGAAGTGTGTTGTATTGGTAAAGTAGGCTGAGAGTATTGGGACCATGCTATCAGGTCATCATCCTCATTGATATTCCATAGTTCACATAAATCAAGAATAGCTTGTTGGTCCGCTGAATTATCCAACGGGAGATGCGGGTCATCCAACATGGTGGTGACTGTTATGGGAGTTTTTTTATCTTTAATATTAAAATGTCTTTTGAGTGTGAGGTCACGAATACATTTATTTAAGTCCTTAAATAAGGTAAATGGATTGGGGAGAGTAGTAGGGGCAAAATTGAGGCCTCGGGATAACAAGGAATTTTCATGTTCATTGAGTGCATAGGAGGATAAATTGAAGATTTTTATAGTTTCCGCACTTTTTGTGGGTGGAATAGTTCTGGATTTACGGTGTCCCCCTCGCCTGCCTCTTCTGCGTTTTTTCTTTTTGATTGAGATGGAGTTAGGCTGGATGAGGGGGTCTGAAATAAAAAAGGAGAAGTAGATATGTCAGGGGAGGAATACTCACTCGTCCTGATATCTTTAGTGAGGTTTAGCTTGGCAGTAGATGAGCAAATAAGATTAGTGGAAGATGGATCAGGATTGGTAGAGACATGTTCGGCACAAGTAGTGGCAAGAGGTTCGGGCACAGAGGGTAAATCAGGAGGAAGAAGGGGACAAAGAACAGAGGGATGGAGGGAAACCTGATTAATGTGATCAACTGCAGGTGAAATCTTCAATTTTTCCTCCTATACACTCAATGAACATGAAACTTCCTTGTTATCCCGAGGCCTCAATTTTGCCCCTACTACTCTCCCTAATCCATTTACCTTATTTAAGGACTTAAATAAATTTATTTGTGACCTCACACTCAAAAGACATTTTAATATTAAAGATAAAAAAACTCCCATAACAGTCACCACCATGATGGATGACCCGTATCTCCCGTTGGATAATTCAGCAGACCAACAAGCTATTCAAGCTTTATGTGAACTATGGAATATCAATGAGGATGATGACCTGATAGCATGGTCCCAATACTCTCAGCCTACTTTACCAATACAACACACTTCCTTTAGACCGAAATTCATATTCAACCCTACCCAATCCAAAGGCCCCTTCTTAACAACTTTCTATGAAGTTGTTTTTAAGGACCTCTTAGGTCTTTGTGCTTCTGAATCTTCCAAAAATTCATATTCCACTCGTAGTCTTAATCCTCAGGAATTTACAGCACTAAAATCCCTCAGCACTAACATGGATATTATTATCAAATCCGCCGATAAAGGGGGAGGGATCGTGCTACAGAATAGATCCGACTACCTCCAGGAGACGTACCGTCTCTTATCTGATACTAAAACTTACGAGAAATTGAAAACAGACCCATTAGCCAAATTCATTGAGGAATCTAAGGCTCTAGTCACACAAGCACTAGGACAGGGTATCTTGACTAAACTAGAAGCAGCATTTTTTCTCAAACCCTTTTTTCAGGTCCCCTACCTGTATCATCTGCCCAAGATACACAAAGACCACAACAAGCCACCTGGTCGCCCCATAGTAGCATCCATGAACAGTATCACCACCAGCTATTCATTATACATTGATCAGTTTTTACAGCCACTGGCCCAGTCCCTCCCTTCTTATATTAAGGATGGTACCCATCTGATAGATCTTTTACAGCCCTATAGATGGGAGTCTTCTTATTTGTGGGTCTCCTTGGATGTTTGTTCACTTTGAACCTCCATACCTCACCAAGTAGGGCTCCAAGTCATCTCACATTATCTTCACTCCAACCCCCTTCTGAACCCATCCCAGATTGAATTTATTATTTCTGCCACTAAGTTCTGTTTAGAACACAATTATTTTACTTTCGATGGTCAGTTTTATCTACAGAAACAGGGGACAGCTATGGGCGTGAACTTCGCGCCTAGCTATGCAAACCTGACCATGGGACTGTGGGAGTCCAGGTGTGTTTGGGAGAACAACCCTATCTCTGCACACCTGGTCTTCTACGGTCGTTATATAGATGACATTATTATCATCTGGGACGGTCCCCCTAGTTCCGTGCAAGACTTCATTACCCACTGTAATAACAACTCCTTTGGCTTATCGTTCACATCGACCATGGATTCAGAATCGATATGCTTCCTAGATTTAGAACTATTCCATAATAATGACCAGATTGCTACCAAAAACTATACCAAACCAACAGCTGGAAATTCTTTTTTACATTTTTCCAGTTGCCATCATCCTAGGTGGGTGAATAACATACCCAAGAGCCAGTTCCATCGGCTCAGGAGAAATTGCACAAGACTAGAAGATTACAGCTCCCAATGCACTACTCTTTCTAAAAAGTTCACAGATAAAGGTTATTCCTCTAGTACCATCAATGAAGCTGCCTCTTTCTATCTGACAGACACTTTACCCAACCCCAAGGCTCAGAAAACAGAACCTACCACCAGATTCATTACTCAGTTCTATGCCAGTCACAAAAGAATGGAACGGATCATAAAAAACATTGGTCGATCCTAGCTCAAGATCCTCACTTAGCACCTTCCTTACCCACTGTTCCTCAGTTTGCCTACCAGAGGGCCCCCAATGTAAAGACAAAGATTGCTCCTAGTAAAATCCCAGTTCAGAAAACATCATCTATATCCAAACAACTTACCCTCATTCCATTAGTAGGCATGTACCGGTGCAAGAAAGCATTATGCCTCACCTGTTCCCATGTCACACATGGCAAGAAAACTTTCAATACCAATGGGAATCAATACACTCTAAAGTCATTTTTTAATTGCTCCACCACCTATGTCATATACTGTATCTCCTGTCCCTGTGGGCTGTTGTATGTAGGTAGAACCATCAGGACCCTGCGTGCCAGGTTTGGGGAACACAGAAGAGCAGTACAGGCGAATAATCCTTTATATAGTACTGCTCGGCATTTCACAAC